>CP136890.1:29071071-30410357 GCA_034359265.1 Canna indica | reverse complement strand
CTAAGCCAGCATAGTGTTCCCTGAAGACCATAGAAACATGCCTCGCCTTCGTCGTAAGCCCGATTATACAGACCTACACCTGGAAACAACAACATTCACACGATACAATTTATTTACAACCATAAAACATCATACACATACAAATACAACCAACCATATAAGTTTTACTTAAATATCATCAATCTAAGCCTCAAACGGAGGCAAACAAGTATCAAATATTAAAACTAAAGTATATAAACAGCTATAAGCCTCAAGCGGAGGCAAACAATTATCAAAATATCAAATCTAAAGTGTATAAACAACTAACAAGTATCTAAGCCTCAAATGGAGGCTGACAAATATCAAAATACAATCAAAATACAATAAACCAAAATCTCCCTACTGCGATGGAGGCGGTGGAATCGACAGCGAATAGGTCGGGAGCGTTGACTAGGTCGAGGAGAACATCATCGGTATATGAATGCCGGAGTGAGATGCAATTTGAGTCAGGAGCACTTGCATGTTCTCCATCAGTTGCCTCTGCGCATCCATCGTCTATCTCAACTCGTCATTCATCCATCCTTACTCCTCCATCGCTTGTCTCTACTGTGTAAGCATTGACTCCAAGGCCGTTATCTGGCTCTGGTCATGTGTCCGGGATATCGTGGGTCGCTCTCCCGCAACGGGAGGGGTCGGTGCCCCAAGTGGCCCTAACACGGCTCGTGCATGACTACTGTTTGCAAAGTCATAAACACGGCCGTACTCCCATCCACGTGCAGCCTCGACCCACACTACAAGGTCAAAGTCACCCTGCGGCATTCCTCCGCGCTCGATCACGGTCCTCGTGTGTGTCTCCTACACATGTTTATATTTTAAATACTACATATATATAAACTATAAATAAAAATTGTGTAAATCAAATAGACATAAATAATTACAATGATGATTGCGGCCCTGCTATTGACGAAGTCCCCCGCCCCATGTCGCCAATGGTGAGTGCGCTCAAACACCTCCATTGGCGAGGGGCGTTGGACGGTGACATCCTACGCCACATGCGTCTAACATTAGGAAACAAATACATTAGTATCATTGTACATAATATATAATTTAATTAAAATTAAGGAAATTATATATACCATACAACGCTCATGCACCGCAAAAGACATGGAGCCACCAGTGTGGCGCGCCCCCGTGCCGTGCCCTCGGACATGGGGTTTCTCGATGTAGTCCGGGAGATCTCCTGCCACTCAGGCGTGGACCACCGCTGAACGAGCTGGTCCCACATAGGTCTAGGAATCCACTCGGGGCCATGCCCCCGAGTCTCCCCAATGTGTGTGGCCCCTAGCTATCTCATCACAGTTTTACGGGCCTGTTGAAGTAGCCCATTGTAGCGAGCGCGGGCAACGCACTCCCATACACTCTCTACAAAAGTGGTCTGGTCCTTCAACCATGTATAATGAGCCTAGAAAAAAAATTATTATTACCGATTAATATTTAACATTAACATTAATTTAATAAATATACGTACCGAGAACTCTCGCCACATCAAATCCATATGCTCACGGGGCACGTGAGACCATGTAGGCCACGCCCCCGTGCATAAATCATCGGATAGTCCCCACTATCGTGCGTGGGACGTCCTCCTACTCAAACCTGCACCAAATATAGTACAATTCTATATTATGAAATTGAATTATAAATAAATTATATAGAATAATTAATGCATCTACTTACCTTCTTCCGCGCACACTAACTAGTCTGTGCGACTCTCCCTCGGGTGGCGGAGGGAGAATTCTATTAGGCCCTCATGGCCTACGTAGGGATGGTGGCCGGATCAGGTGGGGGGATGGTGGCCGAAGGTGGGGAGATGGTGGATGGAGGCGGGGGGATAGTAGGTGTTGGCGAAGGGATGGTGGCTACATGCGAGGGGATATTGGTGGGTGTCAGCGAAGGATCGACAGTGGCTAAAGGCGGGGGGGGGGGGGGGGGGGGATGGTGTGTGTAAGCGAAGGGACGGTGGATACAAGGGTGGCAGGTGGTAGTCGTCGGGGGGTAGTCCTGCAAAGAATGCCTCCATGGACACGCACTTCTCAAACCATAGTTGTCAAATATGAATATAATTAGATTATATATAATAGATTAATAGATAGATTTAAAAATTGAAGATATAATTCACATTTACAATTATTCGTCATAGCCATTATCATCATCCGTGTAATACTTTTCTTCTTGTTCTTCTATATCGAAATCTTCAAATTCTTCTTCTTTTCCCTCATCATCATTCTGTCATTCCTCAACTTCATTATCGTCATCATCAACATATTCTACTTCTAATTGAACTAACTCTGTGTCATCATCCTCGAGTATTGGACTAACTCCCTCCACTTCAGAAGGATTCTCTTCTTGATAAAAGTCATCTGTCAGCTCATCCTCTCCAGCTACCGGGTCAACTTTTCCTCTAGCTTTAGTCTTATAGACTACACGCCAATCTGCCCTATCTTTCTTTCGAGACGGATACTACATATAATATACATGTTCAGCTTGATATGCCAATATAAATGGCTCATTTGAAGCCAATTTCGATTTATAATTAACCTCGACCAGTTTATACTTTGGATGAACTCTCATGCCTCTATCTCTTGTATCAAACCAATGACATTTAAAAAGGGCAACTGATTTCCATCCGAAAAATTACAATTCTATGACTTATTCCAACAGTTCATAAAAGTCAACATCACATTCAGCATACGTTGTCCCTTTGACGTAGACCCCGGTATTCATAGTCTTCTTTGTAGATGAATATTCAAGTGTGTGAAATTTATATCCATTAACAAAATAACCGTTATAACATGGTACAAGTCATGACAGTCTGCTAGCAAACTCAAATATTCTGTTATTTATTTCGCCTTTGTGTTCTATACTGTAAGCTCGAAACCAATTAGGAAACTCATGATTGGGTAATCTCTCTGATTCCTCATAGTTGTAAATTGAGTATTTTGTCACCATCTCGACGTCAAATATTTTAATGAACTTTTCAATCTCTGGATAGTTTAGTACAATGTACAAGTGGGCCAAATGGTACTCTTCGTCGTTTAAGAATTGAGATGGACGAGAACCCAAAGCATGACCAAGGTAACAAAAGATATTTAAACAACCATCTGATGGTCCAGATCTCCCGTCTCAGGGGCGAAGCCAGGAAATTATCGCAGGAGGAGCAAAATATAAAATCGCATATCACAGAGGCAATTATATGATAAAAAAAAATTTTAGGAGGGGCAAATATAACTAAATACTAATACATATAATATAAATTATTTATACATATAATGTTAGGGGGGCAATTGCCCCCCCCCCCCCTAACAGTACAATGGCTTCGCCCCTGCCCCGTCTGATGGTCGAACTCCCTCGTAGTTGTTCCGTGGAAGACGATTAAGTCTTGTCTTGATGGTTGATTCAAAATAAAATGAGCAAAATATTGTAATTTCTTGAATTATATATGCTTCTGATATGGAACCTTCATCTGTCGCGGTGTTATTTACTTTTGTCTTCAGATTATTCATGTATCTTTCAAATAACTACATCCGACCACCGGTATTGAACGGGGCCACCAACTCGTGCCTCGTATGCCAAGTGTATCGGTAGATGCTCCATCTAGTCAAAAAATACAGGAGGAAAAAACTGCTCCAGCTTGTATATGATTTCAACAATATTATTTTCAAGTGCTGACATATCTTCGACTCGAAGGACATTTGCACAAATGTTTCTGAAAAACATACTTAATTTTGTCAATGAACCCCAAATCTTATCATGTAGATGATCTTGAAACGCGACCAGAAGCAATCTCTGCATGAATACATGACAATTGTGGCTCTTCATCCCCGATATTTTGCATTAATATATCTACGTTCACACATCGAGATAAGTTTGAGGCATATCCATCGGGTAACCTGAGTTCTTTAATCCATTATTACACATCTTTCATCTATTATTTATTTAACACATACGATGCCTTTGGCTTATGAAGTCGTCCGTTGACCTTTTACAACTCTAACTTCGGCCTCTTACAAAGTATTTTCACATCATGTCGAGCCTTCACATTATCTTTAGTTTTGCCGTAAATAATCCATCACGGTTTTAAAAATATTATCAAACATATTTTTTTCAATGTGCATGATGTCCAAATTATGCCGAATCAGTAATGAACTCAAATTCGACAATTCCTAAAAGATACTCTTTTTCATCCAGTTATGTGTTTGACCAAAGCTTGAAATTCTTACATTCCAACCAAAAGTAATCTCTGGAAGTAATTCAACACGTGCTAACATATGTTCACCAGACAACATCGGTGGTGGCTCATCTCTTTCGATTCTACCCTTGGTTAATTTGTCATGATTCCTTCGATACTGATGGTTAGACGGTAGGAACCAACTATAACAATCAAAGAAGAAAATTTTTTGACCGTTCTCAGGACTGAAGGCTTTTGAGTGTTCCATGCAATACGGACAAAAGAGTCGCCCATGCATGCTCCAACCTGACAACATGTCGTAGGCCGAGAAATAATTGATTGTTCACAATATAGCAGCTCATAAATTGAAGTTTTACTTCCGGTGACAATCATAAGTGATAGCTCTCTTAGCCCACGATGACGAGGTCAAATAAACACGTCAATTTTTTTTAGGACCCCTAGGACCCGGAATAATCATCAAAAGATAGATAAATTCATCTTTCATACACATTGACGGTGACAAATTATAAATTGTTAGCAGCATTGGTCAAACTGAATACGAAGTTGCCGAATTACCAAATGGATTAAAATCATATGTGCACAATCCCAATATGATATTCCTAGTATCCCTAGCAAATGAAGGATAACATCTATCCAAATGTTTCCAAGCTTCACTGCCGGATGGATGAGTTATTATTGTATCATCATCACTTCTTGCATGCCAACTCATATAGGGGGCAGTTTTTTCCGACATGAGTAATCTTTGAAGCCTCGGTGTTAATGGAAAATACCGAAATACCTTAAATAAGATATTTTTCTATCAGACCGATTTCTTCTCTTTGTAACGAGGATGTTCACATACCGGGCATTGCTCCAACTATGCATTTTCTTTATAATATAAAATACAGTTATTTGGGCATGCGTGTATCTTTTCGTACCCCAACCCTAATTTTCTCATCAACTTTTTTGTCTTATAAAAAGTTGGCTCAAACTTATTATTTGGATGTAGCATTCCATTGATAAAGCCAACAATCCGATTAAACTCAACTCCGCTGATATTACAATCGGACTTGACGTTCAGGAGTTGCATCATTGTCGAAAATCTTATATATTTAGGACAATTCTCATGCAAAGGTTCATCAGCAGCTTTCAACATCTCGTAAAATTTTGCATCCTCCTTATTCAGCAATTCAATCTGTATCGCAGGTTGTTCTTCAGTGACTTCAATTGTCATAGTATCTGATAGCACTGGCGTCTTAGTAACTGACTCAATATTATCATTTAAATAGAATTGACCGCCAAGATTATCCAAAATTATTGTTCTATAAGGATTAGGTGGATTGGAAGAAGAAACAATGACACTAGAAGATTCACCATGAGTATGGAGGATTACTCGACTCCTTGACTTCACGTGACTCCCCATTAGGGATGGAAAGAATATTCGTTTAGGCGGGTACCCGCGGGTATTTACCTGTTTATGATGGGTATGAGGGGTAGTTTCCTACCCGCGGGGATTTCGCGGATAATTTTTTTTATCCGTTTATTATATGGGGTGGGTACGAGTATTATAGTACTCGTACCCACGAGAATTAGTAAATTATAATATTGTTATCAAAATATTGAAGACTTTATGTTTTGAAACCTTATGATGTTGTTGTTATCAAAATATTGAAGACTTTATGTTTTGAAACTTTATGATGGCGTTGTTATCAAAATAAAGTTGTTATCAAAATACTTGAAGAGCTTAAGTGTTATCAAAATATTATAATTTACACATTTTAAAGTGTCTTGGATATCCGCCAATACCCGTGGATAATTAAATGGGTACCCATGGGGAATAAACGGGTAGCGGGTACCCATATATTTCGTGGGGCGGGTAGCGGGTAGGCACCCCTCGTACCCGCCCCGCCCCGTTGACATCCCTACTCCCCATGACAATTTCATACAAAATATCTTGGTGTGAATCCTTTTGTATATAGATGTATTGTGATAGTTTTCCGATTCAAAAATCTTATGTCCGAACATTTCTGGCATGGACATCGGATATGATTACCACTAACGAATTTTTGATTCATGTAGGCAAAATTTAAGATGTATGTTATGCCTACTCGAAAAATTCATCCGTTATAGCTCCACGATGGTTTCGTCAGTACATCCAACTTCGATCGCCCGACATGTTCTGTTAAAAAGTTGGCAATATCTTCAGTTAATGTCTTTAGGTGGGATGGTCCTATTCCATTCAGGATTCATGTTATTCATATTGCACTAAGTATTTCTTTTAGTCATTAACTTCATTTTAAATTTCGGCAGCATCTCTCTACAGTTCTCCGAATATGCATATCATCTGGGCGCGTATCGGAGAACAAGGGAGATATAAGCCAAAATTTAAAAATGAATAATGACTAAAATAAAAAAACTAAGTGCAATACAAATAATTGTGTTCCCAAATTATCCAATTAGGGACAATTCAAGGATTGTACATCGTATAAAAGATCATATACTTCGTGTACACAAACATACAAGTCCCGAACGGATCTAAGGTTTTGCAAAATTAAAACTTGACTCGTTGATGCATACATGAAACGTATCAACTCGTCATGATTAATTTATTTTCTAAATTTGTGGATGTCGGTGCGAGTCCACAGTGGACGATTCTGGCGCGAGTCCAAAGTGGACGATTTCGGCTCGAGTCCACCGTGGTCGATTTGGGTGCGAGTCCACAATGGACGATTCCGGCGCAAGTCCATAGTGGACGATTCTGGCGCGAGTCCAAAGTGGATGATTCTTATTAATTTAAATCTAAAGACTAACATTAAACTTAATTTGATTAATCTAAACTAAAATTAATTAATAGATATAACCTAAATCTAAATCTAAATCTAATTAACAATAAAAAAAACATTAAACTTAATCTAAATCTAATTAACATTAACAGATAAAAAATTAAACATTAACATTCAACATTACACATTAACAGATTAAACATTAATCTAAATCTAATTAACATTTAACCTAAACCTAATTAATTTAGTCTAATATTAAACAAAAACTAATTAACAGATAATAAAAAAAAATTAAAAAAAAGCTACTGCCGCTGGCAGCCAAAACCTAGGGTTTTGGCCCCAACCGGCTATAGTGGGGAGGAAGAAGACCTCACCTAAAGGTTATCGGTGACGATAGTCTTCGGCGAGGGAGAAGGCAGCGACAAGATTAGGGCGGCGGGGAAGACTTGCGGGCGGCGATCAACGGAGACCATGGCTTGAGGAATTAAGGAAAAAGCTTGCAGACGGCGGCAGCGGGCAGTAGCTCGAACTCAGCGTCGACAATGAGGCATTTTCAATGGCAATTTTTTGGCGGAGAGTAGCTCATAAATAAGAGTGGGAGAAGAAGAGGGGTCGGGTGCGAACGCAAATAAAAACTTTTTTCACCGACGGCTCATCAGCCATTGGTAAACCATGGATTACTATTTACTATATATATCACCGACGGCCGACGCGGCCCTCTCTAAGCCGTTGGTGACTAGTTTTTCATTTTCGTGTTGAGTGCATGCCATCATTTTATCACCGACGGCCGCTCCTAGCTGTGGCTAATTACTAATTAATATCACCGACGGCCTTCCTCGCCCTCTCTAAGTCGTGACTGATAACTTTTTCCATTTCGTTCGCTATGTGTGCCATCAGCTATGAGCGACGGTATGAGGCGGCCGTATATGAGCCGAGGCTGATGGGGTCACATCAGCCACGACTTGTGCAGCCGTCGGAAAACCGTGAATGTTTCCAACGCTTTAGGCGGCCGTCGGTGAGCCCCGTCGGTATAAGCCACTATTCTAGTAGTGACAGTTGTCGCTGAAGCACCAAGATGGGCGGCGTCGTTGGTGTCGAGCGATGGTAGGGACTGGTCGTAGGCGTGGAAACATGCAAAAGGTGGTGGCCACTATTCGAGCCATCTCCTACTCGCTCGGGCCTCTTCCCATCGTCTCCGGCCTTTGGGTGGTGGATGGAAGGCGTGAGGCTGACGGCGACAATAGCAAGCGGCCTCTAGAGAAGAATAAGATGAAACCGCTTTGTTTCATGCATTTATTTTTATGTTATTTATTTACTTATTTCAAACAGTTTTATTACATGCGTTAATAGTTTATTTAATTGCATGCATGTCTTCATTAAGATTACTCATTAGCTTTAATAAATTAGATGTGTAACATTAATTTTAATGGTAGGTTACCCAGCACATCAATTCATATTAATATTCTACATAAATTCATATTAATATGTTGTCTTGATTTTACTCTTAGTTTATATTAATTTAAGCTTTATGCAAATTAGAATTACTTAATAAATTTGATGTCATATTTAATGATACATATTGTCACAACAATTTTAATTATAATAATATATAGTGATTATAAGTTCATTTCACGTAAGGTTCATGACATCGATAATTATAATTAATCATGGAATATAATAATTTAATCCTACAAAGTGATTATTATATTTAAGTGATTAATTAGAATGAGATAAAAATATTTGTTAATAAAATGTATATATATTATATATCTAGTTGCCCACGGGTCTAGAATAATTGATATATATAATTTCCAGTCTCATTATAAAGGTAGATAAATCATTATGTATTGTAGTCTAAACTCATGTGATAGATTATAATGACATTGATTTATTCACTTGGATTGGTTTACATGGGTAAATATTCCATACTCGGCTTCATTACATGCATGATTTAGTAAACTTTATCTGTTTCAAATTTTGATTTTTCCAACATCGCTCTTTTGAATGGTGATAATTATGCTGACTAGAAGGCAAAAATTCTCCTCGCATTAGGATGCATGGACCTTGATTTGGCACTTCGTGTGGATGATCCTATAAAACCTACAGAATAAAGCACCCAAGCCAAGAAAATATCATATGATCTTTGGGAGTGATCAAATCGCTTGAGTTTGATGTTTATTAAGTCTCATATTGGGAAAGGTATCCGAGGATCCATTCCTGAATTTGACAAAGCAAAATAATATCTCAAAGCTATTCAGGACTAGTTTGAGATATCTGACAAGGCATTAGCAAGCACCCTCATGATAAAATTGTGTTCTATGAAATTTAACGGCACCCTCATGACTTTGAAATGATGCTAGCCATCATATAAAGCTGATCATATTTTATATTTGGAAGTAGTGTCTTACTATTGTTGAAGACATGGACGACAATTGGGTTGTTGGAGCACCATAGCTTATCGTGGTATATACCATTTTTATTTTTCTAATTATCTGGTCTAGTAAATACGATAGTCATCGCTGAAGACATTTGTGATGGTTTTGCGATGGCTTGGTTGTGGCAAAATTGTTATCAAGCCATTGCATTTATTTTGTCGCAAGAATTTTGTTCTTATTGCCAAGCCATTGCTGATGTCAATGATATCAATGATGGTTTGTCGACTGCCACTAATACGATTATCTGAGATGATTGGAACGACCATTGTAGCACATTAGTGACGTCATAATTTCCAACCGATTGTTGAAACAGTGTAAGTCATCTCTCATAGTCATCACCGATTGCTCGGCAATAGTCATTAGTGATAGTGACTATTCTAGTTGTGAAAAGTGAAATGTTTGTCATCCACTCAACTAGCTAGTAATCTATTCATGTTGCCATTCATATGACCATCAAATATTGTTTGGCAATTGCACCAAAATGTCATGTAAGATTAGAGTTACTGTGTCATATGATGATTTGATGACATGATTAGGAGTGTGCATGGGTACCAGGTAGATCCGGATTCGGTTTGGAATCGACCCAATTGTATAGGTTCTGGGTAGACCCGAATTAAATTCGGGTAGAGTCCAGGACAAAAATTAAGGAACGGTACCTTAAACCTGTACTTTGGAACCTGTAAATGAACATGTTCCAATAGGTTACTTGGCCTGAACCTGTATCCTGGAATAGGTTCCAGCACGGTACCTGAAACGTGTAAATGAACATGTTCTAACAGGGTACCCTAGAACTTGTACCCTGTAACTTGTAAATGAACAAGTTTCAACAGGGTACCCGAAACCTGTACTATACCACAGGTTCTGGGTAGGGTCTGGTTCTAGGTCCCAACAGGATAGGGTTCGGGTATCATGAAAAATATAGGGTACACAGACCCGCTCACCCCTAGACATGATGGTGCTCTCACTTGAAGTTGGGGGTGCTGCAAGCCTCCGCGTCTCCTAGTCCAGCGCAGGTCCGGTGGTGACCTACAAAGACATTTCGATGCTCAAGTGAGAAGGATTTTCAGATTGGGGTATGAAATTGGAACATAGAGTATACCTTATTTGTGCATCGTGTCTGTTTTGTGAGGCAGGTTTGGGTGTTCGACGAGGATATCTCTTGGAATTTCGCGAGAAGAATATTTGAATAGGTCAATTTCTATCCCCTGTATTGCAGATTCATTATTGCTAGATCCTTGGTGATAAATGTGGGATGTTTATATCCTTTTTTGACCAGGTGGAGACCTCGGGATAAGTCATAGTTGGTTCAGTCTATGTCAGGTTCATGATTTGGGGCTCTTCTAGGACCGATCTGACCAGGCTCAGAGATCTAGTCCAATCGACAACCACTGATCTTGGTCAGAATCCAAGTACTACAAGTCGAGCTCTGATAGTATGTCGACTTCTATTTGTCTATCGATCTCTGCATATGTACCAAGTATCTGACGTCGATTGGATTTCGATATGTGAGCACGTGTTATGTTATGTCCTTAGTTGAACCACCGAGGTAGGTGGGATCAACGTATCTTGGTCTTGTCGTTTGTGATTTTTTGATTTCTGCACGTGTTATGTTCTCTAGGGTTCTTGTCTCATCGGGTCGATTGAGAAGAAGGACAATAGCTTTGGGTTGGTAGTAAGTAGGTCGGGAACTACCGTGGACTTGTACCATTGGGTCCATGAGGAAATAAAGATAGAAAAGTCGGTGATTTGCAATCGAGGGAGCGTCATGGTGTTCTGCAATCATTTGATGTTGTCCCGTACATGCAACGAGGAGGCTTTCGAGTGCATGTTTTACTCTGCCGAGGATAGGGTCTTCCACGCTCGGCAGGATCCCGAATTCATCTTCATGTACCGGGTGTGTTTCAAGGATCTCGGTGTTAAGGTTCCCTTCACCGACTTTGAGTGCAGCGTCCTCGTCCAATTGAATGTCCCCCCTACACAGCTCCATACGAACAGTTGGCCCTTCATCCGCTACTTTGAGATTTTGACGGAGTACCTTGGCATTGAGCCCAGACTCAATGTATTTTTTACTTTTTTCCAAGTGAAGGGAACACTAAAGGGATAGTGGATCTCTTTGAGCAGTACCCCCGCGAAAAGGCTACTCGGGCTCTTCAAGAGTTCTTACAAGGGTTTTAGGAAAAAATTCTCCAGAGTTCGTTCCAGCGAAAACGACTGGCCGTTCTTTTTAGAGAGAGTGTAGGGTGGCTAAAGGTTTCCTGTCTACTAGAGACCCGAACCCACTAATATTCTAATACAGGAGGTCAACTTCTTTGTGACAGAGAAGGTCGTGATTCAGTTCTTGGATCAGTGTCGTCCATCTACCCCCTTCTCATGTAAGGAGCTATTGAGGTGGTATCAAGATGAGGTCGAGGTTGTTGCTTATATCAGTAAGTCACTTAGCTTGGGGAATTTCCCATTGCTTCTCCTTGTTTCAATCTTTTGACCGGGGTCTTGACATCTATGCAGACACAATGGCCCCCAAGATGGACCCAATCGCCCTTCAAGCGAAGCTGATGCAAGCAAAGGGAAAGGTGGTGGTGGCCGATGATGATCGTCCTCAGAGCCATCCTCCTCCAAAGCCGATAAGGATATCCAAGCAGAGGGTGACCTCTTTAGGAAAGAATAGTTCTTCAAAGCCTAAGGGGCCTGAGGAGGAGGAGCATCATTGGCCACCACCACCTTTCCCTTCGCCCTCTACTCGCATATCCTTATCGGCTTTGGAGGAGGATGGCTCTGAGGAGGAGCATCATCGGCCACCACCAAAGCCTAAGGGACCTCCGTTGTCTTCATCTCCGACTCCCTCCTTGGTTCCTTCAAAGAAGCGGAAGGAGAGCGACGAGGCTTTGGCTGTTGTGGAGGCAGGCCCTCCTCCGAGGAGGACCGTAGAGGAGGGGACCCACTCTCACGCTCCCGAGCACCAAGGGATGGCAAATCCCATTTAGGCCCAGCTTCGACTTCATGGTTTCCATAGATCGGCTAGGGTAGGCCCAGCTTTGACTTCATAGTTTCCACAGCTCGGCTAGGGCGAACTCTCTATGGTCCGAGGACCTCCCTTTCCACCTCTTCTACGATGAGCATCTTCAGTCAGAAGGGGACGTCAATCTGTTGGAGAGAGGGGTCTGTTGGGTTGCTGAGAAATTTGGAGGTCCAAGGGATTGGCCTAGTCGGGATAGCACATGCTACAGAGAAGAGGTTGGTGTCAATGCAGGAGGCGACGACAGTTTGGGCTCACGAGAAGGAGTGGTTGAAGCTCAACCATCAATTGGAGCTGAAAGAGAAGGAGGTGAGGATCTCCAACCTCGAGGGGACCCTTGTCAAGGCCGATGAGGAAGTGACGCTGCTGTGGGAGGGCTGGTTGGTTCCCGAGCCGAGGCCAAGGCCGCCAGGAAGAAAGCCGAAGCCTAGGGGAAAGAGTTGGAGGCAACCTAGCTTATGCTTAACACTGCAGTGGAATTGGACACTGAACTAAAGGCCGAGAATGCCCGGTTGCAGTCCGAGGTAAGCCGATTCCAGGGGGAAGTTCTCAGAGTCGAGGGTGAGGTTGACGACTATCAGTAGGAGGCCGCTCTACAATATGCCACGGGTTTTGGTAAGACGCTAGAGCAGGCCAAGTTCCTTGACTTTGGAGCCTACTTGTCGGAGGTTGAATATTTCAAAGAGACCAGAGATGGTGCCTTGGTAGACCACATTGCCACTGAGGGGGAGGAGGCCCCTGTGTTAGCGAGGGAAGCCGAGGAAGCATCCCAAGTGGACGCTATCTAATCGACCTCCCCTACGGTCCTTGCGATGGCGGCTGATGTTGCTCGAAGTGATGATCCTCCTAAGGCCGCTGATGTTTTCCCCACCTCACCTTAGAAAACCTTGTAACTTTGAATATCCAACCTTTGCATTGTAATGACATATTATTTGGCTTTGGATTGTTGCCCTTCTAGTTTTTAACACTCAGCCCTCGTGGGTATTTGACATGGCCACCCCTTGTGGGCTTCTGGTTGTAACATATTTTTTGATGTTGTTGTTGTGCACGTGTGCAATGTTTTTCTTGCATTACTTTTTGTCCCTTTGTATGATTTTTGCTACTTGCGATGTTTTATTTGCTTGAGCTAAGTGTCTGGCGGATGCCGACATTACTTGGTCAGTCAACTCTCCTAGAGTCGAGTGTGGCGCTTAGGATTGCCTTGCTTTAATCGACGACGTCTAATCGGCGACTGTCCGAGTTGAGGAGCATTTCGACGCTTCTTTGGCCAACGTCAGCTAGTTAGTTGCTATTCAGTAATTATTCATAGGATCGATGGTCCTTTGGGTTCGAACTCTTCTAAAATTTTCTGAGCACGGAGTTGGAAGTTTGAGGACGTTGAAGTCGATCTTGTTTCGAGTTGGAGGTTGTGATCAGGGCCGATAACCGTATTTAGGGCCGAGAAGGACACCATGGCCACATTCGGAGCCTAGGACCACATTTAGGGTGAGGCGAATGCTGATGGTGTTGAGGTCTTCAAGGGTGCTAAGGCGAGAATAAGGGCGCTGAGGTCATAAGTAATGGCGCTGAGGCCGAGGACCACGCTTCGAGTCAAGCTAAGCTCGTTGGGAGCGTAAGGCGGGAAGACGCTGAGAGCATTACACAGGACCACACTGTTGTTTAAATACCCACACTAGAAGGGGTAGTTGAATAGTGTTTGGTTAAAACTACATTAAATTCAATTTCATTTTGATTCGATTCCGAATGCAACCAAGTCGACGTGCTACTAGTTTACGATGCTTGATGAGTAATATTAACAAGTAACAACAATCAAACAAAGCAATGTAAACACGAGTGATTATAGTGGTTCGGCCAACCGTCTACTCCAATACCTTGGCTTCACATCAAGGATTTCTAACCAAATCCTTTATAGACTATGTGTTTCTCTTTAAATACAATTGAGGACTCTCTTCTCAACCCTTTGAGAATGCCTCAAATCTATTTATCTAGGCAAAACACAATTCTATGAAGGAACCCCTAAGGTGTTTAACCTAGCACATCAAGCAAGCTTACAATGTAAATCAAGTTTAATAACAAGTAAAAATTACAACAAAATGAGCTAAAGAGTAGACCACAACAAAGAGCTCCTTCCAAAGCCTTCAATGTCTCCAACTCCACAAGATGGTGAGATCGAATCGAAGCTGGAGTCGAGGGAAGACGAGTGCTTGAGAGGAATCGTAGATTGGTGAAGCAAGCGCGAGCAAATCAAGCTTAGAAGGCTCAAATCACACTTAGGAAGCTTTAAAGACTGGTTAAGAGAGTTTAAGAGAGGTTGGTGAGGCGTATTTATAACCCTTCACTCGGCAACTCCACCCAATGGGCATTTTTTTGCCCGTTGGGGATGCCCGATCGCTTGCTGGTCGATCGTCGGTCGACCGACTGATCGACCGCCGAGCGACCGAAGGCGTCTTGCCGCTTTCGGGCCACATTCAGTTGACCGAATTGGCTACTACCAGTTTTTGACCTCATTCGGTCGACCGAACCTAGGCTGAGGCTATTTTTTCCAGCCTTCTTCTTGCGCACTTCATTTTCGGGTTTCTTTATGAAGTTTTGACTTAGATATCATTACAATTAGGCTTGGGATATATTCAACGAATTTCGCATGCGTATCGTAACCTCAACTTGAACTCAAAACTTCACAAATACATTAGTTTCATGTTTGTTATCATCAAAATAGATATCGAAGCCTAGGGACAACCCTTGGGCCAACAATCTCCCCCTTTTTGATAATGACAAACAAGACATGAAATTTATCGATTTAAAGTGTACATTTGTGAGTTTTTGATAAGCCATATAGATTACTAACATAAGTTAACCTATACTCCCCCTATCTACATGCATATTAAGCTTATAGCTCCCCCTATCTATATGCATCATAAAACAAATGTGACCTTGTCTTTTCTCCCCCTTTTGACATCAATCAAAAATGGCAAAAAATAAGATACTATTAATGAGTTTATCAAGAAATCCGAGAAAACCATAAAGCCAAGTATCATCTACCACTATAGTCCTTCCAACCAATGTTCCATAAAGCCTATAGACGACTAACACCGATAAGTCGCAAAGTTCCACTAGAAGGCATTACAGAAGTGTGATAATACCATATAAAATGCAATTTTTCAAAATACATGCAAATTTTGAAAACTTAAGCACTCGGCAAAGTACAAATTCCTAATTGCATCCTTAGATTTGTGAAACTCTGTTCATTCAAGGGTTTTGTAAATATATCTACAAGTTGTTTATCGGTGGATATGAATTCTACGGATATATTACCCTTAGCTATATTATCTCTAAGAAAATGGTACCTTAGATCAATGTGTTTGGTCGTAGAGTGTAAAACTAGATTTTTAGTCAAGTTGATTGCACTAGTGTTGTCACAATATATAGGTATACATGAATATCTAAGTCCATAATCTAAAAGTGTTTGCTTCATTTAAAGGACTTGTGCACAACAACTAGCTGCGGCGATGTATTCCACTTCGATAGTCGAAAGTGCAACCGAGTTTTATTTCTTTGAAAACCAAGAAACAAGACTCATCCCTAGGAATTGACAACACCAACTAGTACTTTTTCTATCTACTTTACACCCGGCAAAATCGACATCCGAAAAACCAATTAAATAGAAAGATGCATTACATGGATACCATAATCTTAATTTAACCGTGCCTTTCAAATATCTCAATATGCCTTTGACCGCACTTAAGTGAGACATTTTAGGACAAGATTGAAACCTAACACATGCACAAACACTAAACATGATATCGGGTCTACTTACGATTAAATAAAGAAGGCTACTGATTATACCTCGATATCGTTTTTCATCTATCTTTACACCATCTTCATCTTTATCAAGCTTAATGGATGTGCTCATTGGTGTAGAAGCTATCTTAGCTTGATTCATCCCAAATCTTTTGATGAGCTCCTTTGTGTACTTGGCTTGATTTATGAAGATCCCTTTGTTGGTTTACTTGATTTGGAGACCAAGCATGAAGGAGAGTTCTACCATCATGCTCATCTCAAACTCTTCTTGCATGCACTTTGCAAACCACTCACAAAGTAATTCATTAGTAGCACCAAATATAATATCATCCACATAAATTTTCACAAGCAAAATATCATTTTTATCATTTTTAATCAAGAGAGACATCAGCTTTTCAAATGCTAAAACCATGATCAATCAAAAAGGTGAAAAGCCTTTCATACCAAGCCCTAGGGGCTTGTTTTAAACCATACAAAGCCTTTTTAAGTTTAAAAATATGGTTTGGAAACTCAAAACTTTCAAAATCGGGGGTTGCTCAACATAAACTTCTTAATCAATAAAACTATTCAAATATGCACTTTTGACATCCATTTGAAAAAACTTAAAACCTTTAAAAATTTCATAAGCTAAAAGCATGTGTATTGCTTCTAATCTAGCTACGAGAGCATAAGTTTCATTGTATTCTATTCCTTCATCTTGATTATACCGTTGGGACACTAACCTAGCTTTGTTTCTAATGACTAAACCTCTTTCATCTAACTTGTTTCCAAACACTCATTTAATCCCAATTACGGTTAGTCCACTAGGTCTAGGTACTAAATCTCAAACATCATTCCTAACAAATTGATTTAGTTCCTCTTGCATGGCAATTACCCAAAATTTATCTTCTATGGCTTTCTTAATATTTTTAGGCTCTACTTGAGATATGAAAGCTACATATTGACAAACATTTTTGAGTTTAGAACGTGTTACCACTCCCGTTGATGGTTCTCCAATGACTTGCTCCATTGGATGGTCTCTTATCAACCGGTATCCTTTTGGGAGAGGTGGTAGAACTTTCTCTTCTTCTTCTTCTTCTTCTTCACCTTGAGGTAAGGTTGAGGATGAAGGCTCTTCATGATGAGTTTCCTCATTGTTTTCATCTTCAACCTCCTTTTCATGAAATGTCAATTCCTCAAGTTCCTCACCTACATTCACAATCTTAACATTTCTAGAAGAATCATTAGTTTCATCAAAAGTGACATGCATAGATTCTTCAACTATCATAGATTCATAGTTCTACGATTATAAACTCTATAAGCATTAGAACTAGTAGAATAGCCTAGGAAAATACCCTCATCGGATTTAGAGTCAAATTTTCCTAGATGTTCCTTAGTGTTTAAGATAAAACATTTGCATCTAAAAACTCAAAAAATTCCACACTTGGGATTCTATAATTCCAAAGTTCAAAAGGTGTTTTCTTAATTTTAGGTCTCACCAAAACACGATTAAGCACACAGCAAGAAATATTTACGGCTTCGGCTCAAAAGTACTTAGGCAAATTATTTTCACAAAGCATGATCTTAGTCATTTATTGTAAAGTTTTATTCTTCCGCTCAACCACCCTATTTTGTTGAGGGGTTCTAGGGGAAGAAAAGGTATGCTCAATACCTAATTCATCACAAAATTGGAAAACTTTTCATTTTTAAATTCTCCTCCATTGTCACTTCTAATTTTAAAAATCGAAATTCCTTTTTCATTTATAACTATTCTAGCAAATTTTTTAAAGAAATCAAAAGTTTTATTTTTCTTAGCTAGGAAGAAAACCCATGTAAATATCGAGAAATCATCAACCAAAATATAGCAATATAACTTTCCACTTAGACTTGCAACGTCACAAGGACCAAAGAGATCCATCTGCATAAGTTCTAGTATTCTAGATGTACTAACTTGATTAATACTATGAAATGAGGAATTAACTTATTTTTCATGTTGACATGTATCACAAAGTTTGTCTTTTTCAAATTTTATCTTAGGCATTCATTTAACTAAGTCCCTTTATGTTATTTCTTGGATGAGGCGCATGCTAGCATATCCTAGTCTTCTATGCCACAACCAAGAATCATTTTCCATGACAACTAAGCATAACATGAGGATTAGGCAATATATTTAAAACTAGTGTATAAATATTTTCTTGCTTATTTCCAATAAACACAATATCATTAGATGGTGCACTTCTAATGATGCATTTAGATGCTTCGAAAATGAATACATAACCATTATTACATAATTGAGATATACTAATCAAGTTATGTTTTAACCCATTAACTAATAAAATATTTTTAATACATGAGTAGGGAAGTATATCTATATGACCAATGCCAACAATCTTATCTTTGGCATTGTCTCCAAATGTCACATGTCCACCATCCTTGCTTGATAGGGTTGCAAAAAGATTGATATCACCCATCATGTGTTTTGAGCAACTACTATCCAATATTCATGTGCTCCTACTTGCTTGAGGATGGTTCTCCATCTACAAAAGGAGAAGAGACAATTTTAGGTACCCAAATCTTCTTAGGTCCTTGAGTGTTAGTCATCTTAGGAACCCAAGTGAATCTAGCATGGGGGTTCCTCCTAAGAGCACAATCTCTAGTCATATGGCCAAAAATACCACATGAAAAGCAACTTCCATTAAATTTTCTTGTGCCTATGTGTGTGAGCATGGAAGTGTGCATGAGCATGATTGTTTGATAACTTTCTAACATGTACAACCTTAGGCATGGCATTTTGTAAGGTTGTCATTTTTTCATTTAGCATGCATAGTTCCTTTTTAAAGTTTAGCATGCTATCATTCAAGTGCTCTACTTGATCACTTAAGAACTTGTTCTCATTTTCTAATTTTTTGTTCTCATTTTCTAAGTTTTCCTTGGCATCATCTAAGGCATACTTTTTGAGGGTATATACTTCTTTCCTTAGGGCATTGCATAAAAGTAGCAAATTATTATTGTCCTTTTTAAGCTCTTTAAACTTTTTCCTAATAACATTAAATTCATCATGCATTTGATCAAATTCCAATTCTAATTCTTCTTGCGTAAATGAAACTTCACCAAAAATAAATTTTACCTCATTGTCGTTTGCCATAAGGCAAATGTTTGCCTTCTCACTTTTGGTCTCCTCTTCACTTGATGACGATTCACTCTCATCCCATGAAGCCATCATCGCCTTCTTCTTGTTGTTGTATTTGTCCTTCTTATTGGGGTAGGTGGTAGAAGCCATCTTGAGGAGTGGGTAATCCTTCCTTAGGTGCCCGATTTTGTTGCAATTGAAGCATGTGTAGCCTCCTTTGCCTTTTCTCATGCCGCCCCTCATGAAGTTCATGAATCTCCTTGCCATCATTGTCATTTCTTCAAAATCGTCCATTTCTTCCTCGAATGATGGAGGTTCTTCAACACGGTGTGATGCTTTTAAGGCAATGGTCTTACCTTTGGAGGCATCTTCCTCCTTGTATATATTGCTTCATATGGGTCTCATGTGTCATGAGAGACCCTATGAGCTCAGTAAGCTTCAACATGCCCAAATTCTTGGCTTCTATGATTGCAATGACCTTTGGCTCCCAAGCTTTTGGAAGAGAACGGATGAGCTTCCTTACCTTCTCCTCTTCTTTTATGTCTCTACCAATGTTAGCTAAGCCATTTATAATATTTTGAAATCTAGCATACATGACATCAATTGATTCATGCGATAACATTTTAAACATTTCATAGTCATGCATGAGGAGGTTTATCTTGGATTCCTTAACTTGTGAAGTCCCTTCATGTGTAGTCTCTAGGACACTCCAAAGTTCATAAGCCGATTTACAAGTGGAAATCCTATTAAATTCATTAATAGATAGGCCATAATATAGTGCATTGATGGCCTTGACATTTGCATTAAAAAGTTTAACTTCATCCGGGCTCCACTCATCTATATCCTTAGTGGGTTGCTTATACTCTACTTGTATCATTCTCCATACATCCATGCCTAGTGATTGTAAGAAGCTATTCATGTGTATCTTTTAATAGGCATAGTTGTTTCCATCGAATAACGGTGGAGTATGAGTAGAGGACCCTTGAGCTAGTTGGATATCGCTAGACATTCTAAATTGTAGGGTAGATGGTTAAATCTAATCCTACGACCTAGGCTCTGATTACACTACAAGAAAAATGTCATTTACTAATGGGTTATTTCTGTTACTACAGGCCCAAAAACCGTTAGTACAGCCTATACCAAGGGCATATGCACCCGTTGGTAGAAGTTGCAATAGTATAGACTTGTACCAACAGATGTTGGGGTCGTTGGTATAATGATGTATATATTCTAACGGATGATTAACACCGTTAGTAGATACCTACCTTTAATATAGAGGTGCCTATACTAACAGTTATTGATCTCGTTAGAAGAAAAATCTGTTAGTATAGGGGTCCCTATACTAACAGTTATTGATCTTGTTAGAATAAAAATATGTTAGTACAGAGGACCCTATACTAACAATTATTGACCTCATTAGAAAAAATAATATTAATATAATTCATTAATATTCATGTGACCATATCAAAATTTGAACTTGGGTTAGTGGAAGGGAAATGTTTTATCTTAACCACTCAAGCAAGCTATACCATGTGATATATATTTTTATTTTTATTTTACTTAAACTATAATTTGGTTAATTTGGACCGAACCGAAAATCGAAAAATCTTTAAATTTTTAATTGTTAACTGAACCGAAAATCAATTGGACAAATCGATTTGGTTAAATCGGTTTCAGTTCAGTGAGTTAATCGATTTTTTGGTTAATTGATGAATTTTTCTCACCCCTATCGAGTTATTGGGCTGGGCTGAAATTTGATAAGCCTATTAGTAACAGTTCATTCGTTAGTGTAGAAGATGTTTCGTTGACGGATACAATTTCGTTAGCAACTTTACTAACGGCCTATAAATCCGTTAGTATAGAAGATGCTTTACTAATGACCCATAAAATTCGTTAACAACTTTACTAATAGATATATAATCTGTTAGTATTGGTTTGCTCTATACCAACAACAAAGCTTGTCCATTGGTATAGGGTATGACTTTCAGCAACGACTATTATTTTCGTCTGTAAAAATTACATTTACTAATAAATGTTCTTACCGTTAGTAATATTATTTGTTGGTAGATGTCATTTATTTTGTAGTGTACCAAATGTTATTTAAATACCCACACTAGAAAGGGGGGTTGAATAGTGTTGGGTTAAAACTACGTTAAATTCGATTTCATTTTGATTCGATTCCGAATGCAACCAAATCGACGCGATGCTTGACGAGTAATAATAGCAAGTAACAACAATCAAACAAAGCAATGCAAATGTGTAATTATAGTGATTCGGCCGTCCTTCTACTCCACTACATTGGCTCCACACCAAGGATTTCTAACCAAATCCTTTATAGACTATGTGTTTCCCTTTGAATATAACCGATGACTCACTTTTCAACCCTTTGACAATACCTCAAACCTATTCACCTAGGCAAAACACAATTCTACAAAGGAACCCCTAAGGTGTTTAACCTAGCACACCTAGCAAGCTTATAATGTAATCAAGTTTAATAACAAGTAAAAATTACAACAAAAGAAGCTAAAGAGTATACCACAACAAAGAGCTCCTTCCAAAGCCTTCAATGCCTCCAACTCCACAAGATGGTGAGATCGAATCGAAGCCGGAGTCGAGCGAAGACAAGTGCTTGAGAGGAATCATCGATCGGTGAAGTAAGCGCGAGCAAATCAAGCTTAGAAGGCTCAAATCACACTTAGGAAGCTTTAAAGACTATTTAAGAGAGTTTAATAGAGGTTGGTGAGGGGTATTTATAACCCCTCACTCGACAGCTCCACCCAACGAGTGTTTTTTTGCTCGTTGGGGACGTTCGGTATCTTGTCGGTCGATCGTCGATCGACCGCGGAGCGACCGAAGGCATTCTGCCACTTTCGGGCCACACTCAGTCGACCGAATTGGCTATTGCCAATTTTTGACCTCATTCGGTCGATCGATCGATCGAACCTAGGCTGAGGCTATTTTATTCCTGCCTTTGTCACGCCCCAACTCAGGGTCACGTGACCGGCCAAGGTATACATGCCTATACCCCATAGCCTAAACCATGCACATGCCAACTGAACAATAAAATATTGTAGAAAAGAAATAAACGAGTTTTATTTCAAATAAAAAACCAAACCAGAAATTATTATAAGTAAGTTTAGCAAAATAATAAAGTGCGAAAATAATAAATCAGGTTCAACTTGTTCAATTACAATGAGATATGAAATAAAGACATGAATGTCCCCAAGGGACTACAATTCCAAAACACTGAAACACAAGTGCATGACTAACTACCAAAAACTCGACTACGACCTCTAACTAGGACTGCTATGAGATCATGTGGCTCTTCTGCCCTCCAGCCGCGCCAAGTGCTCCAGCCCACCTCACCGGTCAGGCTCTACAAAACAAAAAAATGACAACGGGTGAGTTCAAAAGAACTCAGTGAGCGATTCTACCAACCCCCACGAAACAAACCAAACACAGATATGATGCATAAAGCAAAACTCATGACTCAAGCAGGAAAATGTGACAAGAGAGTAAACAGCTAACAGGTCATCTGACCACCACCTGCCCGATGGCATCCAACACCCAAACGGTGAAGATCAGCAGGTCTAAGCCTACCATGCCCTAAGGCAACAAAACATATTAGGATAATCGGGAAGGCCCTCCGAACTTATCCTAATATAAAGAAACTCGGGAGCAATCAGGATTGGCCCATCCGAACTTGCTCCATGAGACGCGAAGGAACAATCGGGAATCGTCCATCCGAACTTGCCCCTTTAAGATATCATAGGAATAATTGGGTAGGCCCTCTGAACTTATTCCTTAAAAGCACCTCGAGAATAATCGGGTAGGCCCTCGGAACTTATTCCACGAGGCTAAACCGGAACAATCGAGATTTGCCCATCCGAACTTGTTCCATAGGTTGGGAATTAACCATCCAACCTTCAGGGCCTAGCCCGCAATCCGGCTCCTCAACGAGCCTCTTCGCCATTCATAAAGTATGGCACAATATGACTTAAGTCAAGTCTCTCCTACGATGTCTTGGGGGTGTCAACCTTATTGGCAAGCATCTCAACACTCCAATACCCAACCCCAACTCCTAGACCCGTAATGTCATAAACCCGTGAGGTTTTATTTCATGTATAACTTTATTTGTTGGTTCATAATAAATTATGCTGACCCCTTGCTCAATTTTAATTATGTAACTAAAATTTAGATCACCAAGATTAGGGTTTTATTTTAAGGTTTTATTATAGCTTATTGTTGTGCCTGATACTGATGTATCTAACCCGAATCCGGTTTCCAGAGTATGTCCTATATTTTCAAACTATGTTTTTTGGTCAAAACGATAGGTTACACGACTATGTTCCACAAACTATGCACATCACAAACATGATTTCAAAATCAGCCCTAAACCAACAATTCAGCATACCGTTTTTAGCCTAATTGAGTTTTCGGCATCTCAAGGTAAATAAATAAGAAATTACAAAAATAAATTTCTTAATTATTAACATAACATAATTGTATCATTTAGGCAAAACTTCTCAAGAATCAAGTCATGATTGTTTAACCAAGAGTAGCATGAACCAAGAATTCTCCAAACAAGAATCAATTTACATGTTCAAGAATCTCATATCAAGAACACTCAAGGCATCAAAATCAAATCTTATTTTTATAAAACATGCTCCATATCCAAAAATCACAGATTTAAATCTAAGGCATACACAACAATTCAAGAACCTAAATAGGCAAGCAACTCAAGATATAGACTTCATGATAAACAAGAACTCTCACTTGGGCATTTCACCGAGCACCTTGAGGGCACCCTTGCTTCACCCTTGGCCGAGCACCCCTAGGGTAAACCTAGGGTTGCCGAGCCACAAAGGGAGAGTCTCGGACCTCCTCCCATGAATCGGCACAAGAACACGACAATCAAAACACACGGTTCAGCGAGAAATCACAAGAATCAAGAAAACGCTCAAATCAGCTCAAAAATACGAGTGAACCCAAGAAAGGAGAGGTAAAACCACTCACCCGATTGGGAAGAAAGATTAGATGAGAATCCTCCGATCGATGGCCTCCAGATCCGGCCCCAAACACTCGGCTCCAAGGATAAGGAAAGAAAGGGGGCGGCGGCTCCAAGGCTCAAGGGGGGCGCCGGCTTCAACCAAGCCGTCGGCTTGGATCCAAGGAGAGGGGAGAGAGAGGGGAGAGAGAGAGAGAGAGAGAGGCTCGACAGCTGGCTTCTTGGAAGCGACGGCTTCAAGAGAAGGGAAGGGGAGAGGGGCGGCTCGGCTTGGGCGGCTCCTCTCTCCTATTTGGCTAGTGCGGCTCCAATAGGGAGCCACCTAGCCCTTGGGGGGATTCTATAGTCCCCTCCCATTTCCTCCTATGCACACCCTAAACCCGCACTCTCATCAACCCGGATTTGCAACCCGCTAACCCAACTAATCCCATTAGCTCAACATAACCTTATATTAAATACAATTATCAATCATATGCACACCCATGCATTATAATTTAATAAATCGAGCACACGCAACAAAACAATCAAATAATTTTTTTGTCTACGCAGGGAAGGGAATTGCATAATTCAAACTCCCACTTACCCAAGCTCGCAAGCTTGCACCGAATCATGAGTCGACTCGGCTCGACCTCGAACTAGCCCGCTAGGCTGACAATCAAAACAAGAATAGAAAAGGAACATTAATATCTAGGATATTACAACATTCTTCTTGTGCGCTTTATTTTCAGGTTTCGTTACCAAGTTTTGACTTGGATGTCATTACAATTAGACTTGGGATATATGCCTAGAGTCGTATTACATAAAATCTAATCATAATTCTAGATTTTGTACTTGCTCGTTTGCAAAGCCATTTTTGCCAATTTTTTGTATTTCTCCGAACGAACTTCATGCGCGTATCGTAACCTCAACCTGAACTCAAAATTTCACAAATACATTAGCTTCACATTTATTATCACCGAAATAGAGATCAAAGCCTAGAGGCAACCCTTGGGCCAACACACACCTGGGGTTGCGATAGGTGCGCCACGCATAAGAGAAGTTGCTACGGCCGCAGGGTAGCATTCCTATCGCGAGATCATGGATATTATTTGCTGCATTTCATGAGATAGTTGTGAATTGCTTAGATGCACGCATATGGATGTGGAGAAAGAAAATAATATTATTGCATAAATGGGGATTGATGATACATTGGGTCCCACAGAGCGGGGCTCTCAGCCTACGCATGATTATGCCTCGTTAAAACCTTCTAAGAGAAAAATATTATGGGAAAAAACCACAACGAAGGAAAAAGAGTGCACCGACCACTTGAAGTTAGAGGAGAGTTGATTCTTCCCTTAGTCAGACGAGCTTTCATTGTTCATTGATGAGGTTAAGTTCGGCCTCACAGACTTCTGAGTTGTTTTGCTCATCGAAGGTTGCCCTTTGGAGGTTGGAATGTGCCTTTCGGCTGGGATCACGACTTCGGCTCCGAAGATGAGTCCATATGGAGTTTCCGGGGTGGTCGACTGTGCAGTCGCATTGTAGTCCTACAATACCCCATGCAGCTCTTCGGACCAAAGTGATTTCTCTTATGAACTTCAATTTGGTAGTTTTTTTGTTTCTTCCAGAGTCGCATGTCGACACTCAGCTCCAAGCTTTCTTTATCTTAGTGCCACAGGTTATTGGTAGTTTTTTTGTTTCTCCCAAAGTTGCTTGCTGATGCTCAACTCCAATCTTTCCTTATCTTAGTGTCGTGGGTTTGGCACGGGGGTCGATGGAGAGCTCATGGTGGATGACTTTGGGGTTTATCACCAATGTGTCGGGGAGCATTCATGCAAGTGGGTTGGCATTGCTTTTAGGCAGAGTATCGAGTCGGGTTTTAAACGTCGACCGCTCGGGCAACGCTTCCACCTGTGCCGGCTACAGGTCATTGGTGGGTTAGTGTGATTCCTGGGCGTCTCCCTCAAGATTCGACTCGGGTACTTTCTAACGTTGCTCTATGCGAAAAACCTAGTACACCGACATATATGAAGTGCTCGGCGCTTTGCCTGGCTTACCCAAATTTTGCTTTAGGCATTCATTGTAGCACAAACGGGCTTCTTTCTTGTTGGTGTGGACCACTCCCTCTTCTGTCTCTAAAATAAGGAATTTGAGCGTTAGGTGGGGGCTGATACAATTGCTCCCAAGTTGTTCAATGAATGTCGCCCCACTTCTTTCTGGTCAGGCCGAGCTTGTCTCGCCTCCTCTTGTGAATCCTCCGACAATGTCGTTGATGACTTCATGGATCTCATTGTTCGGCTGACCTGTTCTGTCGTTGTCTTGGTTGCCCCTGGTGTTGCTCAGGGGTGTTCTACTCTGACTTCGACAATAGTGATTATGATCATTTCAATCCCGGATATGTCTCCTTTTGCGATTGATGTAGCGGTCTAGCCGTCCTTCCCGTACCAAGAGCTCGATCTGGTCTTTAAGCACCACACATTCCTCGGTGGTGTGTCCATAGGTGCGATGAAATTCACACTTCTTGCTTATGCCGGCGTTGGGCGGTACCTTTTGCTTCCCTGCGTTGCTGGGATGTTTGAGAAGCTGCATGTCGTAGATCGACGATCATACGTCGTAGCTCCTTTAGTGTTGAGTCGGTGGGCATCGAAGCGTCACTCCTTGCCGTGTTAGCATCTCTAGGTAGCGAGGGGGGCGTTGTTGCTAGGTTGCTGCTTGTTGGCGGCAGCGTTCGCTTGACTCCGGGTGTTTAGGATGGAGGGGCATGTAAGGTTTACTCGACCCAATTGTGGGCGCCAAATGTTCTTGCCTGAAGTTGGCGGGTGCTTCAAGGCTCCGCGTCTCCTAGTCCAACGTGACTCCGGTGTTGACCTGCAAAGATACTTCGCTGCTCAAATGAGATGGAATTCCAGATGGGAGATATGGAATTGGAACAGAGAGTATACTTTGTTTGTGCGTCGTGTTTGTTTTATGAGGCATGTCTAGGTCTTCGACGAGGATGTCTCCTGAAATCTTGTGGGAACAAGCTTTGAATATGTCAATTTCTATCCCATTGATTGTGAATTCATTATTGTTGAATCCCTGGTGATAAATGTGGGATGTTAATATCCCTTTTGACTAAGTGGAGCCCTCGGGCTAAGTCATAGTTGGTTCAATCGGTGTCAGGTTCATGAGTTGGGGTGCTTTCGGGACCGGTTCGACTGAGCTCAGAGAGCTAGTCCAGTCCACCATGTAACTTGGTGAGAGTTAATTAAGGCTAATAGTATATTTAATAATTAAAAAGAGCTGAAATGAATTAATTTGTGAATGTTTGCATAGTTTGAACAATATATATATATATATATATGGAAAAAAATGAATATATTTGGATATTTGACCCCTTTAAAATTGAAGATTTAGAGAATAGAAGAAGCTTTGTTAGCCGAAAGTTGATGAAGTAATTTATTAATGACATGTGCTGCTACCAGGATAAATAAGCCACGCCACTATGCCAAATAGTCACTACTAGAAAATCAATAATTTGTGACGGCTAATTTGCTACCGCAAATTTGCGGTCGCAATTGCGAGGATCCTGCTACCGTCTTGAACTGTCATCGCAAACATGTGACGGTATTGCGACCGCCCTAGTGGCGATCGCAGAATATGCACTTTGCTACGGTTTGGTGATGGTTTTGCTACCGCTTTTTGCGACGGCTACTGACCGTCACAAACCCGTCACAAAAGCTTATTTTGCCGCCCAGGAAATCATTTTTCTTCTCCAGCCACCCCGATTGTGAAACCCTTATTTTTCCCCTTCACGAAAAAAACTTATCCTCCTTCAGCGAAATCATTTTTCTTCTCCGCGGAGACTCGAGGTTCCGCCGGAGGAGCTGCTTCATGGTGACAATCAGCTGCTCCGCCGGATCCACCATTACGACCTCAGCCAATCCAACTTTTGCAGGCTTCCTTCTTCTCTTGGCCTTCACGCTCGCCCTCCATGCCATCCTCTCCTCCACCTCCGATCTTCTCCTTCACCCTAACCTGAGACTCGCCGTCTTCTCCGTTCTCCGGTGCACCTTGCTCGCTTTCCTCGCCCACCTCTCCACCCACCCTCGCCCCATCATCCTCCTCGACTACTCCTGCTTTCTCCTCGACACCGACCGCATGTGCAGCTTCGAGGTCAACTAGTACATAGCCCATCGCAGCTACCGCTACATCAAAAGAGTGAGGATTCATGGGTGGCATCCTCTCGAAGTCTGGCCTCAGCGATGAGACCTACATCCCTGCCTCCTTCTTCCCGACTCAGTACGAGCCCTCTTTGCGTTCGGGCTTCCAGGGGGCGGAAGAGGGCATGACCCTCGCCGTCGACGCTAGTCCATCGACCTCGTCATCGTCATCGACCTCGATCGTCATCGTCAGCTGCGGCATGTTCACCCCATCCCCCTCCCTCTCCTCCCTCCTCGTCCACTGTTTTGCCCTAAACATAGAAGACTGCAAACAAGGTGCGTCGCCTCTTCCTTTCTCTTCATTCTTCCAATTCCTACTTATCCATGGATTTTCATCATTAACTCTTTTTACCCTTGACAAATATACAACTTTACTATGCGTAAAATATATAACTTTGCCAAAAAACTAATTCCTCTTTGGAATATATATATGAAGGTGGTATAGTTGATGATAACTGGGATATCCACAATCCTTTTGGAACCATATGAGTTGCTTCCGAGTATTAATTCTTCCTTTTCTCCAATAATGTTGGGATACGAGTCTATCCCTTTTAACAGTGATGCTTTATGGATAAGGATGGAGATACCTTCCTTGAGGTTTTTCCTATGAATTGATGACCAAAAACCTCGGAATTGATGACCACCAACAAAGGACAAAAAATCATCTAAGTCACATTTAATATTCAGTATAACTCAAGTTGAATAGAAACATCCTTTATCGTTTGAAGATGAAGAGCTCAAGATACTGCGTTCAAGAAAATGTGATGATTTGCAAGTTCTCTTCAAGTGTAGTCACTTCCTCTTTTAGTTCTTTGGCATTGAATATTCTTGACAGAATACAAAGCTCATTATCTATTAACTACAGTTATAATTTTTCTACACAAAAAAGTTGAGATTGAAGCTCTATTTTTGTTCCACAAATTAAGGATGATGTTCTTCTATATTACTTGGCTAAGCAGTAGGCCAATATAGTGAACCTACATATAAGCTTGACAGACTTAACTTGGAAAGGTTATTTAGCTCTCAAATTGAAGAATATATTTTTTTGGAAATAAATAGTTGATGTTTACTGATGCTGCTCTTGGTGATTTAAGTTCCCCACTTTAATTGATGCATTTAGAGACCTGGATGATTGTCTTACTATGGTTCACGTTTTTGCTACATTACCTACTGCTGAGGGTGCTCGGATCCAAGTGGAATACATACATAATTGTCGAAGGTTGGCCCTCTTAATCTTTTAGACAATTGGTTTAATTCCTTTGACCAGCGCAGTATTTATACTTAAGTTTGGATAAACAAACCACATGCTTTAACTTTGTTGGTCTTGTTGAAGGGCATCCAACTATCCTTTTCAGTTATTGACATCTTAGATGAATATTTCGTTGAAAAATAGGCTACAAATGATAGGCTTTACCGTACAATCACTATGTGCCATATAAAGTTTGCTAAGTATAAAGTCGTAAAATGCTTTAGCAACAAGTAATTATATATAGTTGCCAACTGTGGGTAGCACAGTTGGTGGCAACATATTGTACGTTGTCTAGAGATCTAGGGTTTGAATCTTAGTATGGTCACCTATTGTGACTTTCTATCTTTGTTTTAAAAAAAGTAATTATATATAGTTGTTAATGAGAATGTTGTTTCATTTTGACAGTTCATAATAAAGAAAAAAATGCTACTAATTTTTTCCAAGTTGATTGGCTTACATTATCAAGGTAAAGGTGATAAGTTAGAGAGGGATGATCTATGCTAGTTGATAAAGCTGCTAGTAATTTGCTGCAAAATTGGTTAGATTATATTGTTAAGGTTAAGGAGATAAGTTGGGGAGGGATGTTGTATGCTAGTTGATATAAAAGGAAAAATGCCAGGCTTGCTTGCCTCCAAGCTGTGTAAATTGAGTTCAACCTGGCATGAGCTAAGTGCAACAGACGGAAAGAACCCAAATAAAGAAAGGACTAAGAATAAACTTGACAATGTGAACTAGGAAAGCAAAACCTTGCTATTTATAAACTCAATTTGAGTAAAAAATATTATGTTGGGTGAAATGACACACTAGAGGGGGGGTGAATATTATGTTATCAAAAATTTGTTATCTAATTCTGATTTTAATCATTTCTTAAATTATTTAGGCAAATCCTACTCTACTAATGGAAGCAAAAGTAAACCAATTAAGTATAAACAAAGATACAATGCTAACACAGAGATTTATAGTGGTTCGGCCCCAATGCCTACTCCACTACCTAAGCACCCCACTTAGAATTTCCAAACTAAGTTTGCTAGATTAAATTGATTCCCTTACACAGAGGACTTTAACCCGAAGATTCTCACTCTCAACCTAAGGCACTTCCACACTCAGAAGTCTCTGCTTTCTTACCGAGAGCACTCTTCCACCTCAACCCTAAGGGATAACTCAACTAATCCTAGTAAACTACGTATACATCGGTGGATTTAAACCACAAACACCAAGGCTACCACCCAATTTCAAGACCTAACAACCTAGGTCTTCACAAGCTCAAATACAATAAATACCAAAATACAACAATAATGAGAGCAAATAATAAACAATGTAAACTTAGCTCTCAAAACAATGTCCTAGCTCCTCTTGATGACTTGAAGATGAATCAAGGCAAGCTCAAAGTCAATCTTAAGGTTCTTAGGCTCAAAGCTAGGGTTCTTTGCAAAGATAGCTCAAGAATTCTTATAGAGATGCAAGGAATGACTCTTTGAGGCTTAGAAACATCAATAATAATCTAGAAGAAGGATTGGGATGGGTATTTATAACCCCCCATAAGAAACAGCTCATCAACGGGCTTATTTTTGCCCGTTGGTGATGCCCGGTCGATTGTCTGGTCGATCAACCGAAAGCAAACTGCCATTTTCTAGCACACTTCGATCAACCGACCAGTCGACCGAATTGCCTACTGCCAATTTTTGGCAGCATTCGATCAATCGACCGGTCGATCGAAACTAGGCAGACTGCCCTGCACTACTTGGTTTGGTTGAGTTTTTCTGCTCGTTTTGGTTCCGTCTTCGCTAAGTCTACTTATATAACATTTACTAACTTTAAGTTAATAACTCTAAAACATAAATGTTATATAAGGATTACCCTCCATTTGGATTCAATAAAAATATCTAAAAATCAAAATCCTTAAGAATCAAAATCTTATTTTTGGGGTCCAGTACAATTTTTTAGAAAACAAATTTTTTTTAATTTCCCGGGTCAAGTATGGATAGGCTAAAGGCTTCCAAAAAATCCTTTAAAATATCTCGTTATCTAGTTTCTACCCAAGGAACAATTACCGCCATTTTTTGTATCAAGAATGTGTCTAGGTCGTATTGCCCTCCAAGGAGCTCCCTAGGCTTAGTGAATTTCAGGACGATTTTCAGGTTTTCATATTTTGGGGTTCGGGTTTGGTTTTTTGGGTTCTTATGCATCATCATGAGGAATTATAATATAAACTAGACACCCTAAACCTAAACTCTAACTTCCCGAAGAATCCCGAGCGTCGACATCGAGGACATCATGAGGATTTCTTCGATTATTCCGATCGAGGACGTCGAGCGCTAATCGACTTGGAACCTGAAATATTTCTCAATGAAACATTAGTTCCATGTTTGTTATCATCAAAACCGAGATTAAGACCAAGATAGAAAATCTTATGCCAACACATTAAAATTGATTTTGACTAAAAAGAGTGAATCACATAGCACATTCCTTGATGGCTTTGCTGTGGTGAACTCCATTTTGTGAGGTAGCATTTATAGATATTATTTTTTTAAGATCCATGCCTTAAAGGAGTTAGATTATTGAGAAGTCTGAAGTTGGTGATGTTAGGGAAAGTTTGTTTTGATTATGTTCTTTTCTACTTAATGCTCTTATTACTTCTGGCAACCTATTTTGTTGAGTTGTCTCCCTATCTAATGTTTATCTGATGCAGGTTCTTCTAGGTTTTATAAATTTCAAAGTCTATAACTCTATAAATGTGAAGTATCCCCTATCTAATGTTCCAATGATTTTACTCTAATTCATGTTACAAATGATCGAAAGAGGAAGAAACAGTAGACTTACAGTTTATGACAAACTATTGATCTACTACAGCTTCAAGAACATATCAGCAATCACCCATCAGATCACCAAAGAAATGAGAACTGAAGAAAAGTGAAAATCTCATATTTACTAATCAAATTCAAATGTTTACAAATAGCAGTATTTATAGTTCAGCTTCTACTAGATTATATATTGCAATCTATTAATATTTTTTGTTTGAAAATTTACCTTTTTTGGAAGAATAATATATTGCATTTTCCTAATATTCATTTCTATGTGCCTATATTGAAATTACGACGATATACAAAAATTTGTAGCACATGTAAGTTAACCGAATAAGTGGAAATGAAAAGTTCAAAGTTTTCGAACCTTAGATCAAATTTTCAGTAAGAGGTATTGAAGAAAATATGGTCTTATGGTATAATTTGATTTTTTTTAAAAAATAAAATAAAATAAACTGCGACGGCGGCATTGCGACCGTGGAGCCGTCGCAAATTCTGCGACGGCTATGTCTGTCGCAAAGCCGTCGCAGACTTCCAACCGTCGCAATGTCGTTGCAGACTCTGCGACGAAAACTTCATCGTCGCTGACTTTTTTGCGACGCGCGCTTCAGCGACGAACTTTCTGACGGTCGTTCGTCATCGCAAAAGGCCTTATGCGATGGTTTTGCGACCGCTTGTGCCGTCGCAAAAGACCATTTTTTTGGTAGTGAGTTTTGAACTTAAACATTGAACATGTTTTTTTTGTTTCAAAATGGAATTGAAATTTAACAATAATTAAAATTCTTAAAGCAAATGAGACAGATTTAGCAAAATATATAATCCCTCAAAAAATAATTTTGGGATGTGAAAATGAAAACTAAAAGTGGGGAGATCAAGTTGTTCCTTTTTTTTGCAACAAGTGTGGGGGAATCAGCTAACTTTTCAATGCAAATTGATTGGCTACAAGGCAGCCAACCACTATATAATTAATCCAGCTAATTGAGGTGATCAAATTGGATATCCCCTCCCTTGAGATTTGGGAATAATTAACTGATCACTTGTATCAATATTGGACCCATTCAATGCACAAAAAAACCATTCAACATCAACAAATCCTTCAAGAAAAAGGAAGTACACCAACTGAAATACTTAATTAATTAAGGTTCTTCCTCTTCCTCATATGCCACAGGTAGCTGTCACCTTGACTTCTCCCTACAGTATATATTCTCTCTTTGTCTCTCCTCTTACACAATCTGCAAGTGGGCATATTAATATATATGTAAACGAGTGAAAGGCTAGCTTCATTCTCCTCCATTTTCTTTAATATTGGATTTGGCGTCGACCTCCCACCAGCCATTATAATAACATGAATCATTGCATTAACTTCTTTAGAGAACGCATGCATGCATGAGTTTCTTTCGATGTCACTCATGCTTTACTTTCATTTCAAGGCATGACTTGGATGGGCCATTTGAATTTTTTCTTAAATTCATCCTTTGCTTGACTATTTGTTAGGGTTAATATGCAAATTTATCTGATATTTTTATTTTTATTAGATCTACCTATAGAACTTACTTCATTCTTTTTTCACATTTATCATGAGTGAGATTTCATTTCAACTCTATCCTTGATTAGATGTTCATAACTTTTTTTTTGGTCAAGTTACTAATGCATACATGCACAATCAATCATTGTGTAAGGAAGGCGTGTCATATTTCACTTCGCGTAATTCCGTACTCGATGTTATTATCTTAGATGATGAAATTTGAATTCAGTTTGAAGGCATGTCATGTGGGATGCGCGCGGTAGAGGTTGTTGATGTAATGATTGACTGGCCGGGCATATATAACCACGTTTGTAATTTTATAGTAGAGTTAATTAAGAAATATTGAAGTGAAATTTGAACCTCAAGATAAATATTAAGATATAAACTATTATGAAATGTGATGATTATTAGTTTGTATTTTTCTTTCAAGTTCAAAAAGGAAATGCGATGATAAGTAGGTGTGTAAAAGAGTCAGGTCGGGCTAAATTTTTGGCAAAAGGTAACTTGAGTTTTTGGGTTAGTGTTAAACTTAAAAGTGTATGAACTCAAGATCAATATCCAAATTGGACAAAGACATTTATAAGTTTCATGTTGGTCATGGCCAAGTTACTAATTCGAGGAACTATGGTAAATCCTAGTGCTGAAATCACTTCTTTTTAGAGCTTGATTAGTGGAACAGGACAAGTTTGTTTCTATACCCCAAGTACACAAGTCAATTTCAATTTCTATGCCCCATTTGGAATTTTGCCTTACTTGAACGTCAGAGTATCTTTGCAGGTGCCCCGCCGGAGTAGCACCATACCATAAGGTGCGCAAGACTTATCACCCCGACTTTAGATAAGAACAAAACCTTTACAACGTTTGCAAGAATTATTAGGACATTTGTTATTCTAATTTCATCGAAAAATGTAACGATGATTGTAAAAGCTCCATTGCGTAAACTTTAATAAAAAAAACTTAAATTGTTAGCTAGATTTGTGGATCTGAGTAGCTAAATGAATTACTAAGCCCACGAATTTAGGCATAAAAAAGCACATGTATGAATAATTAAGCCAACACATAAGAATGATGAAGCGTGATCTGTGATCTGAACTCGTGATCTATACTCTAATACCGAGTTAAAGATCTGTTTAAACTATGCTTGAGTAAAATACACAACATTTATTGACAATGACCCATATTGTCAAAAGCAGATCGATCTATTGACAGCATGAGCACAAAGCTAAGTTTGTGAGAAAGATGCACATCCTTGCTGCTCCTCATCTTAAGTTATATATGACAACCATGAATTTGTTGACAAAATAATTTCTCTCTCTAAATACATTGACAAAACAAACTTATGCTGATTCAAAGACTCAGAAACCCCTAAAACACCATGTTCTTGTGCTCATGGCCTGAGAAAATTGTGAGAACTTCTCTACTTACCCGAAAGAATGAGTGAAGCAGATCAAAGAACTTTTCCTAGTACAACAACCAGCTTCATCTGTCATAAATGTTAGGCCAAAGCTGCACCTCCATTCCTATTGTCCTAAGCCAAGCCATGATTTGCCCTCCTCTGACTTGAGTTGAAGACCCGATGCTGGAGAACCATGGACTTCGTATGGTGCTTTTGTATTGATCCTGAATTTTGTTAAGATTTTTATAAGTTACTACCACAATTTGTAACAGTGAATCCATTAAAGAATTAACTATGTAAAAATGAATGCTTGACATACCGATCCTTTCTCTTCTCGAGGAAGCGCTTGAGAGAAGATTTTCTAGCTATCGGAAGATCTGCATTCATCAGTGCAGAAATGATCTCTTAGGTCGTGTTTAATTAAGATATCACAGATGACAAAAGTTGAGAAAAGAAAGGTGCAACGAGGAGCAATTTCTACCAGAAACACTAGATTGTGCTGGGTTGTTAAGCTCATCGTGAAATACAACAGAATTGCTCATAGGAGCAGCCACCATTGTAGAATCTTTATTAGGAAAACCAGTAGGATGAGTCTCAAATGTGGCTGCTGATGTTGATGGTAGCACGTAACTGGAGTTTTGCACAGTTGAGGTCCCCTTGCTTACTAATTGCATCAGGTTCTTGGCCATGTCAGCTGCAAAACTATCAAAAACCAACACCTTTCCACCATAAAAGATTGTCAATTGCGCTCTTTTCTGTTCCCTACAAGAATCACGCCAAAAGAAAATCAGAGTCACCTTCAAGATGGTTCAATAAAGCATTTTTCTGCTGGTTGGGATTCAGATTTCAGACCTGTCATCCGTCTGCGAAGCCGTAGCGGAGGTCCTCAAACCGGCACGATTAGGAAACAGCTCCATTTCATTCCTAAGACGCTTCTCTTCGTCCACCCTCTCGCTGCCGGACACGTCCGCTCCAGGCAACAACATCATTGTGGCCGAAGGTCGAGATACCTCCAATTTGCCTACAAATCGACAAATTTTCAAACAAGAATCAGCTCGCCAGGATCGAAAAATCCCATCTTTCGCACCTTTTTTCTTTGAAAGAAAGATTTTTAATGGGAAAACTGAAGGGGAAAGAAAAACTCAGCTAATTCGAGCACAAGTCGAGTAAAATAACAAGGGGACAAAAAAAGAAACCACCAAATTTCCACCAAACGCGAGCTAAAAAAAGGGGAAAAGCTCCCACCTTCGGGGGCATCCAGGTTTGGAGATGCAACGGCGAGGCCCAAGTCAGCGATGCTGCCCTTCGCCTTGATGTATTGACTGAGGGCGCTGCAGGCGGTGGCGAAGTTCGATTTCTCACCGGCCCTGCCCTGTCTCCGCCCAATATCGGCTGCCATTTCTTCTTCCCTTGTCTGATGCTCAATTCCACCAATATCTGCTTGATCCGATCAATCCTCCTTCCTCCCGCCTTCCTTCGACACTCTCCCACATCATTCGCTATTTATATATAGGCTTATTAATTTGCACATACATCCGGATGTGGAACAGCGGGCGGCGAATTAGAGCACGTGATACTCAAGTTGGAGGGAAACCACGGAGGGCGAAACAATCAATGCTGCCGTGGTTTTTTTCTTCGGCACAGTACTCCTCCTCCACTTTTATTATTATTATTATTATTATTATTATTATTATTATTATTATTATTATTATTATTATTATTATCTGCGTTTTGCTCGATTAATTTATAATTTTAAAATACAAAAAATTAAAATTAAATATTATATTTTAATATATATTTATATATAAATAAAATAATAGATCAAATGTTTTTTTGATATTTTTCATATTTTATAGAATACATTAAAAACTAATTTATATAAATTTCAATTATCAAAAAATTTAAAAATACAAAAATATTAAGATTTTTATGAATAGAAATCAAATATAATTTAAGTATAAGATAATAAGTTGAAAAAAATAGAAAATAAGATATTTAAATTATTCTAACAGCATAAATTTTTTTGATTTTGAAATACTATTTTTCAATAACAAATTTAGGAAATAATATTTCAAAACCCAAAAATTAATATAAAAAATTCAACAAAGAAAAAATATTTATAATTATTATTCAAAAAACAATAAATATAAAATTAAAAATATCAAAATAGGTGTGTATAAAGAAAATAAGTTGGGTAAAAATTTGAGAGGGAAAACTTTAGGTGATGAAAGTGAAAAAAGTTTGAGGAGATGGGTAAAAATAAAAATATAAGTGGAGTAAAAATAAAAGTAAAAATTTGAGAGAGTTGGAGAGTTTAAGCGGGAAGGAGTCGTTCCTTGTTTATATGTATATATAGATTAGAGTAAATATCAAAAAAAAATGAACTTTAAGTCTTTTCTCATTTTTAGTATAAACTTTTTTCGTTAGTACAATGACTTAATTATATTTTTAGTCCCCAAAATATCATATTTTTTCGTTTAGTCCCTTATTTTTTAAAAAGTTTTTGTTTAGTCCCTCAAAAATTATTTTTATTTTCGTTTGGTCCCTCCGTTAACTTTTAATTAAATTTTATTGTTCAGTGTCAACATGGCAATATTGTTGATATGGATTAATGAGGGGTCAAATGGGAATAAATAGATATTTTAAGAGACTAGATGGAGAAAATGTATATTCTAATAACTTAAAACATAATTTTAAATATATATATATATATATATATTAATAACCTAAAGAATAATTTTAAGGGACTAGATGAAGAAAAACGATCCCTTGCACCACCACGACTCATGCTCGGGCCGCCCCTTGCACTACCACTACTCGCGCTCGCACCGCCCTTTCGCCAGAATCGAGCCACCCCTTGTTGCTCGCGCCGCCCCTTGCTACTCACGTCGTGAAGCTGCTGTGACACTGCCCCTTGCTGGTGGCACAAGGGTAGCGCAAGCGCACGTCGTAATAGCGGAAGAGGGCTACGCGAGCATAGGTCGTGGTGGCGCAAAGGGTCATTTTTTCATCTCGTCCCTTAAAACTATGCTTTAAGTTATTAAAAAATGTATATATAATTATACTTTAAGTTACTAAAATATATATATATTTTTATCTAGTCTCTTAAAATATCACTTTTTTCGTTTGATCCCTCATTAATCCATGTCAACATTGTCATATTGGCACCTAACAGCAAAGGTTAACGAAGGGACCAAACGGAAATGAAAATAGTTTTTGAGTGATTAAATGAAAACTTTTTAAAAATAAGGGACCAAACGAAAAAACGTGATATTTTGATGAACCAAAAACATAATTAAGCCTACGAAAATACATGAACTATCATTCTGTTATCCCGTTTAGCACGCATTGCTATTTCTGATGGTTTTGGCTGATGTGACAGTTAACGAAGAATATGTGGCAAATATTTATCCTACATGGCAAATATTTAATGCAAAAATGACAAATGTCAGTTAACGGAGGAGCACGTCGTCGTCGCCACCGGGAAGGAGCTCGTCGTCATCATCACCGGGGAGGAGCTCATCGTCGTCGTCACCGGGGAGGAGCTCAACCTCTATAGTTCCCCTGCTCTCGTCCTCGTCCCCAACGTCACTGAATGACGGGGGAGGCGGAGGGGCCGGAGCACTAGGTATGTAAGAAGCTATGTGTGCCACATACTGAGTCATCTGCACCATATACTCCCTTATAGCGGCCATGTCAGTAATGAGGAGTGCCTGACAAGTCTCGAGGCTGCTAATCGATCCTGATTCGCACGTGATGTTGATGGACCAGCGGCGAAGGAGGTGAAAGCAGACAACCCCTCACCATGTGGCTGCAACAACGCTCGTGCATGGGCCGTTGTGTTTGAGAGGATAGTCTCTAAGGGAGCTTCTATTAATGGACACAGGAAGTTCTAACCGTTATTACAACACCTTGAAAGAAACAGAGTGAGTACCAAAATAAAAATGACAGGAAAACACGCAAACACAATGATTTATTTACGCGGTTCAGTGACAAATTAACTTGTCACCTATATGAGACCCCCACCGGACAGATGCCCAATTCACTATCAATAAAGTATAATATTAGCTCTAGGATCTCACACTCCAAAATCCAACTATCAGTACTTATGGTGAATTGGAAATAATAAATAACCTATTTGCTATTACAAGTACTAACCAACTTGCCTCTCTATGACAACTCAATCATAGAGTTCTGTCCTCCACACAGTCTTTGTATTGTAGTGAGTTAACAACCCAACTCTATCTTGACTTGAAGATAGTTGAAGGTTTGTTATCGTCTACATACTCAGCAGTCTCAACTACTCATATAACTGACAACTTTGTTTACGCACATAGGAGACTTATCCATTCAAATCTTCTCTTTCAATATATATAGTGAAAACCAACCAATCTGAATAAATGCCTACTAAATCAATGATCATAACGTCATTCAAACCCAAAAGGCAGCCATGAAACACCATAAAGTATCGAACATAATAGCTCCAAGTGTAACGCCTAGATCATCATTGAAGACCATTTCCACTTTCCATAAAAAGAGCAAGAAATTATCAAGTAATTAAGGATGAATAAAAATATCAAAGAGATATTAAACGCAAATCATCATTAATTATAGAAATCAAACAGTCATCATCACAGCAGCATAACTTCACCACAAAATCCACAGTTACAAGAGTAGTTATAATTGGCCTACAACTGGTAACTTAAGCAAGAACTCCTCATAGCCAAAAGTAGTTGTTCAATTGAGAACAAACTGTGAATCCTTTTGCCAAATATAGCCAACATACATAAGCCAAAGACTAACAGTGTCAATACCATATACACGACTGTGGTCGACGCCTGCCACCTGCATCCATGCGTCAGCATCAAGCTGATGCTGCGCAGGATCACCTCCCTGCTGGGTCACCAACTCACTATCGTCTCCGGCCTCTTGCTGATGAACTCACCCCGACGAGGACCACGCTGATATCTATCTCCTTGAAGACCCTCAAAGGATCAACTACTATGTGCGTCCCCTGCTAGTCTCGCTTCCCATACAATAAAATAAATATAATTATTTTTCTATAATAATAAATAATACAATTGTTATATTACTTACCAATCGACGCTCGTGACTGATGGGATGGACCCACCGATATGTCGGGCGACGGATCCCTCGACCAGTGTCATCCGGTTCTGGTGCTCCATCCCGAGGCACCCTGCCACCCCTCTGATGCCTAAATGTCGCATAGCCGATCCCATACGTCGGTCGACATCCATGTGGGCTCGTGTCCCCTGAGCGCATCCATAGGTGTATCTCTATTACCGCCTACACTCGCCCGTGCCTCATCTCGCGCCCGGTGGAAGATATCCTTGAAAAGTCTCTTACATTAACCTTCCCAAGCATCCTCCACCTAGACTTGAATGGCGGGATCCCAAGTGTATCGGGCCTACAAAAAGAAAAAAAGTTATGTAATAGAATCATTTTAAATATTAATACAATTAACTAAAAAATAATAAACTACGTACCTCAAACTCAGACCATAATAAATCTCGAGAAGGCTCCAATACGTGGGTCCATGAACGTCACGGCTCCTGAAAGAACCCCTTGACAATAGAGGTGATGCTGCGAGCAACATCGTCCTGCTCAAATCTACAACTCAAGTATAACAACATAAGTAGCAATTAATTAATTAACAATTATAATTAATAAGCTTTGATAGTTACTTTAGACCGTGCAGCGATATCCACTGACGTTGCTCGGTCGATGAAGGTACATGAGCCCCCCAATTAGGCCCATGAGGCATACGACGACCTTGAGCCTCCGGGCCAGTGGTGGTGGCACTGTGGTGAGCATCGAAGGTCTCGGTGCCACAACCGGTGGTGGTGGTACTGCGGTGGGCATCGAAGGTCTCGGTGCCACAACCGGTGGTGGTGGTGGTATAGCCTGTGCAACAATGGTAGTGGTGGTGGGGTGCACAGTTGTCGCAGGCAGTGGCGATGGTGACGGAGCTAGTCCGGCTCGACGACTCTTAAGGCGATAGCCTGGAGCTCGTGACATCTACCTATCTCAACTTATTAGATGCATGTTTTTTTCTCATATTTCTTATTCCAGAAATAGTTCCTAATAATCCGATTTATTTTATCCATGAAACAACAAATGAATGAATAGATACAGCCGCACCAACAATAGAATTTATCAACCTTAAATATATTTTAGAAAGTGACTAAAAGGTAAATTAATCCATCTGTGAAGGTACAGAATTAAAAAAAAATGAAACAAGTGCCACTAAATGAGTGCTATATGAACATGAGGTTATCATGCAATCTAAATGAGTGCTATATGAAATTTTCTACCCCAAGTTCCCTGTGTTGGCTAAAAGGAATTTATCCATTCAACTTCACACTTATCACACTTTGAGACACCCAGAAAAAAATGATACAAGTTTCTTACTTTCTCACAAGATGGTTGTATATTGTGATGGTTGTGTACATGGTCTATTTTATCATATATCTACTGAGAATAATTGTAAATTAACAAGAGTTCCATTAGAAATAGGTAATAAAACACATCACTTGCTGATTCAATCATCTTGCTCTTCAGAAGTTCTCAAGCTCAAACATTAAATAGGCAGCAAAATAGAATCTCAGTTACTCAAGAAAGATACTTTTTCTTTTGTCTAGAAGGTAGCAGGAATGCTCTTAATGTAGGGATAACATTCAATGACTTTGGACATCTTGTTTCTGATTGTGATTCCGTTTGACTGAATGTACTGATTTTTTTATCAAATAAGCATTGGAGCATAACTCAGATTTGACTAAATTAATACAATCAATGCTGAAAACGAGAGGAGAACAGAGTCTCTACATCATGAATAGGGAAAGGACTATCAACATATTGCTTACAAGAAATCAAGCTATCATAACTATTGTAAAACAAAAAAAAGCTAATTAAAAGAAACAAGATCAGCATCTTGCAATCTTTAACTACTAAACATGAAATGGTAACTGAGTTGAGCAACTTACTAGCGTAGGCATTATATAAATCACTCATAACCTTTCTCAGAATTAGGACATATCAGTGTTGCATATTTGAATTAGGCAAGCATGTAAGCATCTTACTAGTGTTGAGTCTTTAATTGAAGCAGTTGCTGTCAGAATTAGGAACTTTGGAATCTGAAAACTTGCAATGGAAGCTCTATTTTCCAAGCATGGATTTAGTCAAATTACTGAAAATGAATGGTTTTCTATATTAAAGTGAATTTATCCCATCAGATTCTAACCAACTAGCTTTCAAGCTTGGTTGATATTTGATATAAAATACAACGCTAGTGTTAGGATCTGGGATATACAAAACCACATAAAATAATTAAATAACACCAATTTCAATCTCAAAGTTAATATTTTCAACCAGAAAAGCTATCATATTTTGTAAGCTTCAAACTATCTGCTGCTTCTAGATATATAATAGGCTTCCATAAAAAAGATTCTCTCAACATCTTAACACAACAAAAGCTTCAAAAGACCCTGGTAACAGCAATAATTAAGTAGGATATGTTTAGATGTACATGTGAAAAGTCAAAGGCTGTCTATCTACAAACAAATGTGTCAAAAGAAGCCAAAGCTAAAGATTTTGGAAAGCTTGTGAGTTAAGTTAATCCTTCTTGATGATTAATTAGAATGAGGAGATTAATCAATCTTCAAATCAGGGTCAGCATCAAAAGTTGTCTTCTAAAAAACACTAAATCAAAAAATATAACCAGACCTTTTTTCGAGCCATGGAACTGACATAATACAACTTATCAGAAGATGAGATCAATTGATGAATGCAATAACCAATAAGCCAAGATCCCAGCCTCTGTAATTTAATTGGAAAGATCTCAAACCCCATGTTGCCACAACATTATGGTAGCACAACATACTAAAAACATATTGGCAAGATGCTTTCTTTGTTTTACAGCTTGATTTTTTGTGAAAAAAATCTTGATGCAAAGTGCAGTAATACTACTTGAAAGATAATTGGCATTCATATATCACTAGAGTTCAAGGTTGTTATGTCTTCAATTTTTACCTATAGATCCTATTTATCATCAATGTTCTTGGTTGTTATGTCTTCAATTTTTACCTATAGATCCTATTTATCATCAATGTTCTTAAGCATTCAGCCATGATCAAATTGTCGCATCTAAGAGACAGATTATCTTGCCACTTTTTCAGATAGAAATGCTTTTCATAATGGAAGATATTAAAAAAGATGATAGCACTGTAACAATAACAAAAATCAGACAGTAGGAAACCCTAGCTGGAAACGGCTACCGCCGTCTAGGGGTTCGACCGGAAAGAGAGAGAGAAGGTTGGGGGAATACCAACAGCGAGCGACGGGTGGCGGGCGCGCAGTAGAGAGATCACAGACAGACAGAGAGACAGAGTGAGCGAGTAAGCGAGCGAGCGAAAGAAAACAGGATCGCGTGCGATAAATATTACTCCTTGATGGCAGTTGTGACGACAATTGCGGTCGCAAAAAGTGGTCGTAAATCGGTTGCCCTGCCGTCGCAGAGTTATTTATTTTGCGACGGCCAAAGTAGCAGTCGCAAGGCCATCACAAGGATGGCTTCTTTGTGATCCCTGTTGCTAATGGTCGTAGAACCGTCGCATCTGCGATCGCAACGTGGCCGTCACAAATTTGTCTTTACAGATAGCCTGATTTCTAGTAGAGAACACTGGATTATCGATAAAGTACCTGAGCCAAACATGATAATGTGTACGTGGGTCATGGGAATGCAAAATAGATTGTTGCATACCAAATGCCCCTTAAGTAAATCGAAGGATAATAGGCCAATTTAAAGAGTTATAGAATTGCTCCAATTTTTAATTGTAGATGACGTGAGTTGAAGTTTAGAAAAAAAGATTTTTTTTAAAAGAAGAAGAAGAACATGCTCAAATAGACAACATATTAAGCGTATCAAGAAAAACTAATTAGATTGTTTATCAATTGATAAACATATGCAGTCTCTCTGACTCGCTACTTCTTCATATGTGTGAGACATCTTATACACCATGAAAGTATTACATATTACAGGGTTTTTGTTTACTATCACATTCTCATCATTCCTTTTCCATTCATTCTCATAGCCCATTTTCAGTTTCATCTCTAAGACTTTCTTTGCAATTTTATGTGCATCCACATTCTTTCGCTAATTCCTTTATTTCTCTTACCAAAATTGATATATTCTAGGGAGCATCAAACTCATTCTTCGGTATTTTTATCAACCTCATACAATCAAATTTAATTTACCATCATTTTCTTCAATCATTTCTTTCTCACATTGTCTAACCCAAACCATATCGCTTTTGCTTCTGCAAACATTGGACTATCAGCAATTTCAATACTTTTTCCTTCTATCAGGATCACACCATTTATGTCTTTCACCACAAAACCACAACCACCTTGTTTATTTCCTTTCCAAGCAGCACCATAACATAGTACCAATAACTGGTTATCATTAACTTTCATCTCTCCCATCCATTGCTTTCTATTCTTCGGTTCATTCACATTGTCCACATTATACTCCCACATTTCCCCTAGAGCTTTATTTAACATACCTTTGGTATTCGAGCCTTTTGATTTATACTTACATTTATTCATGTTCTTCCATATTAGCCACATTGATGTTGCCATAAAAGCTTTTAACTTCATAGCTGAATCAGTATCATTATCTGCAACCTCATCCAGCCATTTGCCTACCTTCTATTTTTCCTTATATTTAATGTTTATGCCCAAATGCTTCTCAACAAACTCCCAGTAAGTTTTGACAAAACTACATCCAAAAAATATGTGATTTAAGTCATCAGTTCCTTCATTACAAACATGACACTTATCAGCTTCCATTCTTGATAACCTTGCAAACCAACCTGATGTCGATAGTCGTCCCCATAATAGTTTCCAGATAAACATCTTTGTTCTGTCTGAGGCTCTAATCTTCCATATTCCTTTCCAATTTAACTTTAGACACTCCTCCATTTCTTCCTTTCTCTTAAAAAATTGTTATGTATTTTTAACAGATAATACACCTTGCCAGTTGTCAGCCCATATCCAACTATCATTTCCCCTCTTCTTATCTACTTGTATTAGGTATATTTGTTGCTTCAGTTGTTCTCCAAAACAATTATCTATCACCTCACAATCTCATCACTCATTTGTTATCAGCTCATCAACCTTTGTGTATTTCTCCATTTCCATGACATTTATGTAAGTCGGCCACCTGCATAAAGGTAAATTGCTCATCAAAGGTCATTCCATAGATCAGTATCTTTACCATTCTCCATCTTTTTTCTTAGACCTTCTTTCAACACTTTCATACTCTTCATTATTGATTTCATTAGCCAAGAGTAATTCTTATTATCCACCTTCCATGGATGAATTTGTCATATTTCCCAACAACTAGGGAGGACCAAATCTATTTTTCCTCATTTAATAAAGGCAATATTCTCTTCGCAATCAATGCTTTCTTCATTATTGATAAATCTCTTATTCCCAAACCCCCTTCACCTTTATTTGCAGTTATCCTTTTCCAGCTCAACATTTTGGCTGATTTCATTTTGTTGCTTGAGTTCCAAAGAAAAATCTCTAGTGATTTTTGTTCCATGAGGTCATATAGTTTATTCCTGAATTTACCAAAACCTTCCTTCCTACATGTGACACTACATTCTTTGCCCATGGTTCCACTTATTTTTATTACTTCTTCTGCAAGCTTCAATTCATACTCTTTCCTCATTCTTCTAGGTGACATATAAGCTTCAATTTTTATTAAAAATTTCATAGGAAAACTCTCCTCTTTCGTTCCAAATGTTTGACATATCTCATGTTTTACATCTGGTTTACATCCCTTTGGAAAGTATATTTTTTATTTTGCTTCATTTATTTTTTGCCATGATATGTTGCAATACAAATTCAGAGTCTCTTTTACTCCCGAACTATTTTTTATTACCCTTTGCCACAATGATGATATCATCCGCGAAACAAAGGTAATCGAATGTGAATTCTCCCAACTTAAAAGGATCAATTTTTTCATCCAACACTGCCTTGTTCAATATTTTCGAAAACACTTCCTCCATCATAATGAATAGGTATGGTGATAAAGGATCACCATGCCTGATTCCCTTATATCCTCTAAAGTCTATGGATTGTTCACAATTTATTTTGCAATAGTATTTAACTTCCTCCAGACAAGCACTAATCCACATTACCATTTCCTTCGGAAAACTCATAAGTTCCATAGCTTTATATTTTAGATTCTAATTGGCTCTATCATAAGTCTTTTTCAAGTCTAACTTCATAATGAAATAAGGTATTATTGCTTTTGAATTGTAGAAAGAACTAACTATCTCATTTACTATCATCGCATTATCCTAAATTTGCTTGCCAGGAATGAAAGCCGACATCTCTTTACTGATTAATTTATTCATATATGGTCTAATTCTATTTACTAAGGTCTTTGCCAATATTTTGTAGAGGACATTGCATAAAATAATTGGTCTGAAGTTAATAATTTCCTTTGGCTTTTCTTTTTTGGAATCCTTCCAGTTCTCAAGTATATTACCAATTCTATAGAATTTTGAAAATTCTTTTAGCAAATCCTCCTTCAAACTGAATATATAAAATTCAAGGGTGTATTCATCTACACTTGAGCTTTTACCCGTCTCCATTGAAATCATAGCATATCTCATTTATTGTGAATACCTTTTTCAATTCATTACATTCATCTTCTGTCAATTTCTCCCATCCTATTTTTGATAATATTTTACACTCCTCTTCATTCTTCTCCCTTTTCCATAATTCCTCGTACCACTTAGCCATTAAGTTGGCCATTTCTTTTCCTTCTTTTACCACAACATCTCCTGCTTTTAATTCTTCAATTGAATTCTTGTATCTTCTTATTTTTGATAATATTGTGATAGTATTTTGTAGGGTTATTAGATGAAAATGACCTAAACTTTGACCGAATTCTCAATTGTGGTCAATCATTTGATTGGTCTTAATTGTATATAAGAACTTACACATTTGTTCCAATTATAGTCCGTCATCTGTCAACCGTGAGTATCTCTGTTATTTTGCTGATGTGGCAATCCAAAAATAATTTTAAAAAAGCTCATTTGCCATGTCAGCCGATTCATCAAGTTACTTTCAAATTGGGTCCCACCTCTCTCTCTCTCTCTCTCTCTCTCTCTTTCCTGCCCCTGCCCCTGCCTCATGTCTTCCACTCAGATGAGTTGGTTCTCCATCTGCTGCTCGCTGGCTCGTGACATTTTCGGCGGAGAGCGGTGCCAGATGTCCATCGAGTCGACCTGGTCCACGACCCGATTGTGTTGTTCCTCAACGAGCCGGCATCGGGGCTAGACTCGGTGTCGGCGCTCTATATTGTGAAGCTGCTCAGGTCCATGGCTTTGGTCCAAGGGAAGACGATTGTCCCGTTGTTTATTAAAAGAGTAGAAGAGTTCTCGAAGTCACTGGACAAGTGTGGAGAAAGAATGGGAAAGAGAGAGGACCGAGATTTATCTTCTCGGTTCGCTCTTCTGCTGTTCCTTCGTCTCCCCCTCGTTTATATTCTTCTCTCTTCCTCTCTATTAGTCTCACTTTGTCTCCTTATGCTTGTTTCTGAGCCAAACTGGTCGTTTGGTTTACCTGCATTCTTTGTTCATTTATGTGGAGGTGGAAAGAGTCAAGAGACACAAGTTTGGAGGCTTTTGTGAAGACTGCTCCTCATAAGAAGTAGAGGAACCTCCGTGGAAAACTAAGAAAGTATCTAAACTTCCACATGTCTTTTGTTCATTAATGGTTTTTTTCTTCTTGTGAGAAGTCTTACTATTCTTAGCTAATTATTGATGGTTTTTCAAACAATATAATTTATTTCATAGCACAAATTAAAAAGACTATCGATGAGAAGTATATATGCATCAAAACACACGAATCATAGCGACAAGTCCTCTTTGAGCGAGTATTATCTTCTATGTATCACAATGCATTTCAATCCAAAATAACTTTATGAATAAACCTCATGTTTATTCTAGGTCCAACTAAATTGTTATTCTCGAACTATATGTGTACACCATAAAATGAGAAATAACAAATTAAATAGTAGCTTTATTAAAGACAAAAATGTCTTTATAATAATTACATGATGGGACCAAGTTCCATTCGGTCTATATGATCCTTGAAATTCTTTGGTGGCATGCCCTTTGTCAAAGGATCGACGATCATCAATTCAGCATGAACGTGTTCAATGACCACTTAATTTTCTTTAATACGTTCACTCATAGCTAAATACTTTATGTCGATGTGCTTGATTCGACTTCTACTTTTAGCCAAATGAATCGCAGCTGAATTGTCATAGTATACCCTCATGGGTCTAGTAATGAAATCCATGATTCCAAGACCCGAAATGAAGCTCCTTAACTACACACCATGTGAGGTAGCCTCAAAACAAGGTACGAACTGGGTGAAGTTATCAGTTCGTCTATACATGAGCATGATATCATTAGTACCTTTAAGGTACTTCATCACTTCCTTTGTAACATTCCAGTGGTCTATTTTTGAATTACTCTGAAATTTGCTTAGCATTCCAATAGCAAATGCTATGTCGGACCTTGTACAAGCCTAAGCATGCATAAGGCTACCAACAGCCGAAGCATATGGAATGTTTTGCATTTGTTCCATTTTCAAAATATTTTTGGGACACTAGTTAAGACTAAACTTGTCACCTTTCACAATGGGTGTTACATACGATTAATAATCTTTTATCTGAAATCTCTTTTAGACTTTATTGATATAGATCTTCTGAGATAGACCTAAAATGTCTCGAGCTCTGTCCCTATGGATCTTAATGTCAATGACATAAGACACCTCACTCATATCAAAAATTCGTATAGAAGAAATTATTTCACCTCATATAACAACCCTTTTATCATTTGTTGTAAGTAAAATATTGTCCACATATGGAATAAGAAAACAAAACTTACTCCCACTGATCAAGTGATATATACACTGATCCATGATGTTTCTCGACAAAACCGAATAAAGAGATCACCTCATGGAACTTTAAATACCACTGACGGGAGGCTTGTTTCAATCCATATATGGACTTTTTGAGCTTGCAAACCAAGTGCTCAATGTTATTAGAGGAGAATCCTTTAGATTGTTTCATATAAACCTTTCTCCTCTATGTTTCCACCGAGGAATGTCATTTTCACGTCTATTTGACGAAATTCCAAGTCAAATGCTATGATGACACAGAAAGAATCTTTCTTAATTAGATACATGAGAAAAAGATCTCCGTGTAGTCAATTCCCTCCATCTAAGTGAATCCTTTGGCCTCCAGTCTAGCCTTATATCTTTCGATGTTGCCTAGGAAAACCTTTTTGATTTAAAAGACCCATCTACAACCAATGATCTTTAAACCTTAAGGCAACTCGACAAGATTCCAAACTCTGTTTGATGCCATTGAACTCATCTCTTTCTTCATAGCATTGTATCATAACTTAGATTGACCACAACTCATGGTTTGTGAAAAATGTCTTTATATTATTTTCGGCCCCAATATTGTAGTCAGACTCTTGCAAATACACTACATAGTCAGTAGGAATAACTGACTTTCTCATCCTAGTAGATCTCCTTAATGTTGCATCATTAGACTTTTGAGGAGCCTGTTGCACAACTGGTTCCTCAACAGTGTCTGGTAATTGTTGAGTACCAAGATCTATTTGGTCATTATCAACTATTTGAGGATTCTCAATGATCGATTGTTGAAGACCTAGAAGAGGTGCACTGAGAATAACAACCAATCTTTCACTTGAGTTAGGAGTGGACTCCTCCAAATGATCTTTCTCAAAAATTAAATTCTAAAATTAATCGCTCCCACTAATCAAGTTATTTTCAAGAAATTTTCGTTTCTTGACTCCACAAACCTAGTGGTATGAGATGGACAATAGAATTTATATCCCTCTAGACTTTTTGGTATATCCAACGTAATACCTACAGATAGTCCTTGGGTCTAGCTTCTTCTCTTACGGATGTAAACCCTTATTTCAGACGGATAACCTCATAAACGCATATGTTGCAAACTCGGTTTCCAACCTTTCTATAACAAGAATGACGTTTTAGGAATAATCTAGGTTGGAACTCGATTTAATATATACACAACCGTCTTAAGGGCTTCAGACCTTAAAGATCTAGGAAGCTTAGAGCTGCTAAGCATGCTCCACACCATGTCTATAATGTTTGGTCCCTTCTTTCTGCAACACTATTTTGATATAGATCAGATCCCGACATGGTGTATTGGGCAATTATCCCATGCTCTTGAAAGGATTTTACAAATGGACCAAGGTGCTTATCCATCCTCAGTTTATCGTCCATAATACTCACCTCCCTTATCTGATCTCACGAACTTTATTTGCTTCTCGCACTTCTGCCTTGAAAACCTTAAAGGCGTTGAGTGCTTCGTTCATCCTATGAAGCAAATAGATATACATGTAGCATGAGTGATCATCTATGAAGGAGACGAAATACTTCTAACTATATGAGTCTATATATGTCTTGACTATAAATATCTATATGTATAATATCTAATATGTTTGAGCTCCTATTAGCACCTTTATTTGGCATGTTAGTCTACTTTCTCTTTATGCAGTCTATACAAGTCTCAGAGTTAGTAAAATCCAAAACACTAAGTACTCATTCATTTATCAACTATTTTATTCTCTTAATGGATGTAAGTCCTAACCTTTGGTGCTATAACCTAAAAGAGCTTTCATCTATAACACATCTTTTAATACCCGCACTTTATTGAACATGCAATGCATTATAAGTGGAATTATCTTGCAACTTAATAAGTTTTTTTTTTTAATACAAAATAAAACCAAAATTTTAAAATAAGCCTGCATGTTCCAATGGCTTCCACATGTAAGCGCACTCTATTTCCTATATAGATGCAATGCTCACTTCCCACAGACTTTATGTGGTTTTGACAGCCTTGCAAGGTATTAGAAATATGAATTGTATAACATGAATCAATCCACCAAGTGTTATAACAAATATTAATTATACTAGATTCATAACAAATCAAAGAGATTGAATGTGCACTTTCTCTCATTTCAGCGAGTAGCTTTCCATCTTATTGAACACATGACCAAAAGTTTATTAATTGATCATTTCTCTTTATGTGTGTTTTAAGAGATTTTAAAGGCTCTCTATTACTGATAAGGAGTTCAAAAATGAAATACACTTGAATGGACTCAAACATATCAATCTCTAGTTTTAAGTTGGGTCGTTATATTCCTCATCTGCATGATGTACTCATGCACACCTCGAACTCTAGTGAGTCTTAATGATGATCGTTTAGTCCTTAAGGTGCTGGCAAGGACCTTATATGAAGATTTAAAAACTGTTCATTTATAGCCTTCAGTAGATTCCTTATATTATTATGCTCTCAAATAGAACCACAAATATTAGCAAGAATGTACGGTTTTTATGTACATCACATTGAGGTGATGAGATTGCTCCCATTGTTCATAAAGCACGACCTCAACCGTAGTGCTAATATCTATAAAAGTAGTGGTTATCTTTCCTTATAACATAATCTATATTCATGCACCCTAAATGAAAAAGAATTCTTTCCCTCTAGATTCTATAATTGTCCCTAGTTAGTTCGAAAAATAGTCTTAAAGTCAGAGTAGTTAAAAAATTTAAATTGTTGCATATTTAAACCATATATTAATGCTCATAATCTAAATAGAGGCATATAAGATTCTAGTTTTACCAATGTAAACAAGAAAAAAATAGAGGCATGCAATATCATAATTTATCAATGCAACAAATGAAATAGTAAATAATTATATTCATGTAACATGATTTAACACAATATATAAAATGATTTACTGCTCATTGGTTTCAATCATATAAATATTATTTCTTCTAGTTCATGAAATTTTAAATTGGGTTAGTTTATGCAATTTCAAAAGAAATCAAATTTAAAATCCAAATTAGATTTAAGTTGACCCAACCAACATTGAACCAACTTTAAACCAATGAGAAATTTCAAATAAACCAAAAGTTAAATCAAATTGGACCTGATTTCAATTTATTTGAACATGACCAGTAGATTTATTTAAACCAGATATGAACCAAAATAAACCAAACCATAAATTGAAATCAACCCAAAATAAAGGAATTGGGCTGGGTTCAATTGATTTGAACCGGACCAACTCTACATTAAATTTGAGTTGAACTATTTCCAATTGAACCAGAATTTTGAAATGAACCCAAATTATTTGAACCGAACCAAAATCACTTAAGTTGCGGATCGGGTTTGAAAAGCAATGGATCCGGATTTTAAATAAACATAATGCAGATCCGATTAACTTAAAACAATTAAAAGGTGGGTGTCTTAATGGGTCAAGGATCCATTATATTGGATCCAAACCCAATTGACTTAAACCCACTATCAAATCTTCTTCTCTCTCACGTAAACCCACGTTCTCCTCTCCCTCATGAAAACCCTAACTCATGCAGCAGTCGCCGCCCCTGCATCTCCTCATGCACGAACGCCGATCTCTCTTCTTACGTCTCCTCCTCATCGCTTGAGGATGTCGGCCGACTCTCTTCTGCCGCCTGCCATCAAGAGACGTTGGCGACGAAGAGAGCAACACGAGGCAAGAAGTGAATTGTGGCATGCAGCCACCGCTGCCTTCTCATGTGCTAACGCCGTCGAGCACGCTGGCCTTTTAAAACGTCGGTGACCAGTATGTCGGCGTCGGGCGATGAGTAATAAGATCAAGACGAAGCCGGACAGAGTTCGGGTGGGTCGAGAAGAGCACAATCTTCTGTATGCAGTCCAACCCTCTTCAATCATCGTTGATCCTGAAACGCCGGCAACGATTGCGCCAGCATCGAGCTACAACGAAGAGGCTATAGCTGCGCAATGGCCAGCCGAAAAGGATGCTTGCCACGCATCAACAACACCTACATGCCGCATGGCGATGGGGATGCTACAGCCGTCACGCCACTATCTAGCCACCACACTTGGTCTCCCACTCTGATCACTCAACGTCGTCCATCTTCATGCGCCAGCGATGAATACGCCGACGTCAGACAGGGATAAGAAGAATAATTTGATGTGGAAAGTTCATACTTAGTGGTGCTACATGCAGCATTTCAGTGACTTGCGATACTGTTTCTTTCCTCCACCAGCCAAAATAATTCATCCGCATCTTTCCTTATGTCGGTTAACCTCATGCCGACAATTCATGCCCGTCTGCACCAATCCACCATCACGTCAACAAGTCGCATGCCGGCAGTGACGGGAAGGAGGAAGTACAGAAGGCCAAATACGTGGATGAAAAGAGAAAGCATGCGGATGAATGCGGAGAAGAGATACGAAAGCACGGAAACAAAATCCGGAAAAAATGACAACACAATCAAGGCGGAGAAAAAATTGCTCTGATACCACATGTTAGAATTTTATAGAAATACAACATGATCCAACCGATGACATAATGAAATCATAAATAGAACATGCATAAATATATAAACATATTAAATTGCGGAAGTGTATGATCAAGACTAACTTCCTGCCATTGATACCGTGTTGATGCGCTGCTTCGGTTCCCTTTTTTTTGCTCATGTGCACCTTCCTCAATAGGTCTTCCAATACTCTTTTTTGAACCCTCAATAGATGGTGTAGAAAGGTAGGAATGGGTATGGGGACCTATGAGTATCCCGACCTATTTATATACGCACCTTGCCATCAAAGGTGGAAAGATAGGCTTGAACCGAATTTTAGATAGACATGGATAAAATGGTAAAATCATAAAATATGTGGACCACATAAGGATAGACACGTGAAGATATGTGGTCCACATCAGATGATGATGTGGACCATGCATTTATAAATCACGTCCAACATAGGCTTCTCGCTCGGTTTCCCTCTCCAGAATCCTCCTCTCTCGTAGGAAGATTGGCCGGCCTTCCGTCGTCGAGGAGAGCAGAAATGTGAGGCTGAATGCGAAGAACACACTCGCGCTTGCATGTTGCTCACGTTCTTGAAGATTGTGCCCAGGACGAAGCCGACTGCTGTGGATTGAATCATTTTTGCGGTGAACAGCTGTATGATGGAGTCGTGGAAGGTGTGGCCGATTGTCTTCCCTTGGACCAAAGTCATGAACCTAAGCAGCTACACAAAGTGGAGCGCCGATGTCGAGTCCAGCCTCGATGGACACTCGGCGTCGCTTGCCGCCGAAAATGCCTCGAGCACCACCTTAAATGCCTCGAGCCAGCGGTCAATGCAGTCAATGTGGAACATTTTGCGTGCTTGCAGTTGGGCAACAAGCGGAGAACCTCCTCGCTGGAGAGGAAGACATGAGGCAGGGGGAGAGAGAGAGAGAGAGAGAGAGAGAGAGAGAAATGGGACCCAAATAAAAAGTAACTTGATGTACCAACTGACATGACGAATGCATTTTTTTTAAAATTATTTTTGGATCATCAGGTCAGCAAAATAACAGAAATACTCATGGTTGACAAATAACGAACTATAATTGAAACCAATGTGTAAGTTCTTATATATAATTGAGACCAATCAAAAAATTGGCCACAGTTGAGAATTCGGCCAAAGTTCAAACCATTTTAGTCAGGTCATTTTCATCTAGGAATCCTATTTTGTATTCTTCTTCAAACAAAAAATTACAAGTAAAAATTAGACGATTTTCATGATGAGTCTTTAGTTTACCTGCCAACGGAATACGTGACCCACACGTGGAGGTTTGTGTTCGTTTTACAAATGACAATAACTGGGATAATGATGAAACTAAATTAGCACTCAAGGGTTGAAGTTGGAACAAAAAGAAAACACCAGGACTCCAAATAAAATTAGCATTTCAAACTAAGCTAAAGTGGGAAAGTCAAATTTAGAAGACAATATAAAATTAAAATCAATCTTATTTTTTATATATTTTATTTTACACATACATATACTTGAACGCATATTATTTAACGTAGAATTTTCATAAATAAAAAATACTGAATGCATACCTCTCAATTTTATGATTAAGTTAAAGGATATTATTGTATAATTTTTTTTAAAAAAATAATTTTATAACACAATCATTATCAAACGTAAACGTAATAATATATACACAAGACTTATTACAAGACGTACAAAGACGTAGAAAAGATACACAAAATATTACAATTAGAAATTTAACCGAAGATCCTAGACAATATATCCAAACGCTACTATATATCACTTGAGCACAGGTGGATTTATTTTATTACATAGATCTTGTCACCATATTTTTCTATAATACATACAAGAGTAAATTATATATATATATATATATATATATATATATATATATATATATATATATATATATATATATATATATATAATACTTTAATATATTATATTCTTTTAAATACGTTGATTTGTATATTTATCTCTTTAGATTTTTACATGTATATTTTTATATATTAAAACTTGAATATATGACAGTAAGTTTAACTTATGCTAGTTTGCATTTAACATGGTGACGAAAATCTATAAATTTTATATTTGTTTTTGTTTGAAGTCGAGTGATGCGTTTATGCGTGTCTCCTGGTCCAGTGCAACTTCGACAGGGGACATGCAAAGACACTCCGATGTTCAGGTAAATTTTTTTTCCAAATGTAGGTATGAAAATTGGGAACAAAAGTTGAATCCTTTGTCTGGTATACGTCATGTTTGTATATATAGGGCATAAGAAAAGATGTCTGACGATAATGTCTCCCAGAATCTCGTGAGAATATTCCTAGAATGAGTTGAGACTAATCTCTTCGATGTCTGATTCATAATTGACGAATCTCTTGTATTTAATGATGACGTAAGTATCTTTTATGACTAGGTGGATGACTCGAGTTAAGTAGAGTTTGACTGGACTTGAATCTGATTCATGAGTATGAGTGCTTCTGGGTCTAATTCGGCCAGGCTCGAATTAAGTGCTAGTCTAGTTCAATATTCTTAAAAATATTATATATATATTCTTCTAATATATATATATATATATAATTTAATACTTTATTTAAAGTAATTTTTTAAATAATAATAATAATTTTAATTATTCATTTGAATAGTTAGCACATTATTTTTGCAACTTTTAGAAAACAAAATAGAATCACCACCATATTTTAATTTTTCATTTAGTATTAGCAAATTTTTAATTAAAACCACTAAGCGAACTCTCATTTACCTCGAATTATAGTAAAATTATACCAAACTTTAATTTGAATGTATAAATCAAACATATTAATACCATTAATTTATTTTGGTTTTAATTTCTTCCTCTTTCTTATGCCCAATCCATTTGAAAATGTTTATAAAGATGGCATTGGGCTGGGCCGAACACCGAACACCGAACACCGCCTAGATGATCCTCGCACGAAACCGTTATATTCACCATTCATCCACGGCTTCTGCAACCATCAACGGTGATCAATTCATTCGCATAAAAACATCATGAGGACATTGTTTCGTCAACCCATAAACGGTGGTCATTTCTCTGGACACTTCTCTCTCTCTCTCTCTGCGCAATGCTGAACTCGGTGATGACTCGCCGCCTTCTCACCGGCCTCGCTTCCCGCCACTGCGTCGCCACAGCGAGGCCAGCTACCTTCCGCTGTTTTTCTAGCGGTGCGCCTCTTTTCCCTACGCCACCCCCTGTCCCCTCGGAGGAGCAGCCGCGGCAAGAGAAAGAGACCCCGGAAGGGGCATCGCCTGCGGAGGCCGCACGAACCGCGGAGGAAGGCGGTACGGGTCGTCGGTATTGTAGCCGCACTAAGCAAACTGGAAGCGCGGATGGGAAGTATGAAGAGGAGCATGCTCGTGTCCTCCGGGCAGCCCTTCCTCACGTCGTAAGCCTTCGATCGCCTCCCAAGAACCAAATTTGTGCTTCCCTATCATGCTTAAACTATGTTTCCATCAGGTGAGGTTGGGATGGACAGAGTCGGCCTTGATCTCCGGAGCGAGGGATGTGGGCGTGTCACCAGCCATTGTTGGCTCCATCCCTCGTAAAGAAGCCACACTCGTCGAGGTAAACAAATTCAAATTTTCTCCATCAGTAGGACGAAAATGGTTTCTTTTGTTTTCATTTAATGCATCTCATCCTTGTTATTATTGTTGCACCGGCAATTTTTGTAATCGTATACAAAGGGTTGCCCACCAATTTCTACAATTGCATTCGAAGGGTTAGATTGACTAAGTAGAATTAGATGTATGTAGCTTAATGTGTGTTTCTATTAGGCATTTGGTAGCATTATGTTTAGTTTCATTTACTTTATTACAAATTCTCTAACCAACATATTGAATTTGTGTTGAGACCACCTCCTTGATTTTGAATTGGATGTATAATACACCATTATACACGGGCCCCAAATAATTGGGACTTTATGGCTTGCTGCAGTATAGGATAATATAGGTCTAGGCAATGAGCTTCTTATGAAGATATCATCATGGTCGCAATATGACTACACAGCCACTCAAGGCAATGGTGAATGCATAGTTTTTTTCAGAGGACACCATTGTTTCAAAATGGGTCATCACATACCATAGCAGAAACATAGTGGCACATACGAAGCAAATACTTGCTGGCGGCCTCAACAGTGGCCTTTATCAATTTTTGACATATATGAGGCAAAAGGGGCACCAGGTAGCATGGCACAGCATGGTGCCATGTGATAAAGTTATTGACAGTTGACACCCCACAATCCTTGAAAGAACAATATATGAGGTAAATGCTAGTATACTACTACTTGAAATTTTATTACCAAGTACTAAATTTCCCTACAGTTTGCATTATTTGAGATACTACTAATAATTACTTCAGAAGTGTCTACCTTATGCTTCAATTCTACTTCTGCATATGCCATATTACTTAATGTTGTATTTGTTCTCTTTTCCATATATTCAGTTTTTCATGGATGCCTGTCTTCAAAACCTTATAGAAAAAGTTGAGTCAGGAGGTGAATTGAAGGATTTAATACTTAGTGATCGTCTAACAAAGATTATTCGCATGCGACTGGAGATGCAAGCACCTTATATATCAAAATGGTCGCAAGCACTAAGCATTCAAGTATACAAGCTTGTCCCTATCTTCTAGGTTATGGTGTATGACCTTCTCACCTTGGACTTGGATACTTATTATTATTTTTATTAGGCACAACCACCAAACCTGCCAACTAGCTTTAAGCAACGGGCTGAACTAATTGATGAGATATGGCATGCAGCTGGAGATTCAGGGTCTGACTTTGATTGGTATGTGAAGCGGACGGTGCTAGGTGGCATATACTCGACAACTGAAGTATATATGATTACTGATCATTCTCCAGGTCCAGTTACTCTGAAAACCTCTTGAGCTTTTTGTTATTTGATTCATTTAAGAGAAACAAATTATTTCAAATGACATTTGCATTACTCAGTACACTAGAATAATATTGCTTTTGCCAACTATTCTAGGATTCATCGACAGTTTCAGAACTGAACTTTTTAAGGAAACATTTCCTAAATAAATTGGATGAAAGACTTCATTGACCATTGCACTGAAATAAGACAATCTTTTCTGTTGCATTGCTTCAACAGAGTTCCGGGACACATGGATGTTTTTGGACCACCGTGTAAAAGATGCTTTTGAGCTTCAGAAGACTGTTCAAGAGGTACTGTTTCAATGATGCTACAGTGCTATTGTTTTACCATGGCATTTATTTGATTCTATAAGTTGGTTACTCCTATAGGCTGCATACTTAGCAGAGGCAGTTGGGGCCGGCATGGGTAACACAATGCAAGGATTCATGAAGAGACTTTTTCACGGTGGAAAAGACAGCATATGAGAAAAAAATCTCCAAGTGGGAATAATTCGTGTTGTCTGTTTCTTTCCAACTGGAGCCTCGAGGGAATTGATAACGTCTTTAGGTTCTTCCTATGAGCTATGAATTGAATGAATAGAGCTCTGTAAAACTTGGAATGCCATGTAATTATTAAGCTTTTCAGTTTGAAAGTTCAAAAATATGTCAGCTGATTTTTGTTATGATGTTGGACAGTTTTCTGCATTTATCGTAAAATGGATTAGAAGCAACACTTGTTTTCACATGAGAATCTGCCTTGCGATTGGCAAATATTACAAATTCTGTAGGAACTAATATGTTTTGCAACTGAGAATTTCTAAAGCAATTGAACATTAACTTGGGTGCTTGTTCTGTACTGTTGATGCTTGGGCACGAGCAACTAGGATGATTTGGTTCACTGAAGGTGAATAAGTTTCTTGCTTAATCTGCCTATGATCTCTACTTATGAGTTCAAAGTTTTGGTCAATTTATACCTTAAACATTGGTGCCTTACATTTATTCGCAGGTTACTTGTTTTTTATTCCCTTTTAATTATTTGCTTAGATTTGATGAGATCAGTTTGTATCAGAATCTCCTAATCTGTGATCAGACTTGACCTTTAACATGTGATCTTCTCATTATATAGCTTTTATCTGCATCTTACTTTAGGACCTTCCGCAACATCAATTTTAAGCTTTTCTAAGCATTTCTGTCTTTCTGCAAGATATTGAATTTCCTTTTATTAGGCTAAATTTTTCATTCAGTAGTTTGACATTTACTTGAAAAAATATATGTTGCCACCTCAGAGATTTCTAGTTCGGATGTGAATTGGAGTGACCTTCATTTTCCATGAAAATTCCATGAAAATTCCATGAACTCCTTTGTATCTGTATGGCGCTCAATTCTCTTTCTAACATTTAGAACCAATGTAATCTGAACTGCTTTTTAAGATTGTACAAAACCTAGTTAAATTTATTTAGGCCCCACTAAGTACACTTTGACATTTCCATAGACCCAGGAAGGTTGTAAAGCCTTAATATGGTAGACCCTGTCTTACAGTGCACAAAACCTCACATGTGGAGCAGATTCTAAGTTGGCAGGTAAACTTGATGGCTTGCTGGAGCATCAGCTATGCTAACATCAATTGATTGGGGATTATACCTTCTTTCTTTCTTTTTTTAATAACGATTTTAACTCACCTTTTCCCAATAATTTTTTACTTGGGTTTATAGTAAAAAATCAAAATAATTCTTATCAATTGAATGTTAAGTGATTTCTCCAAAAAAAAAAACCATCGGATTTATTTACCAACGAAACACAATGTCTTCGAATGTAGTCTATTACAAACACTTGTGGGGGTAAATGATGAAAAAAAAGAAAAATTTTGGGCGCGTCTGTTTGTGAGATTTTTTTTTTTTAATTTTCGTTTCGCGAAAATTGAAATTGATTTTCAAGTTTTGATTTTTTGGTTTCGATTTTTTTGTTTGGCAAAAACTTGTTTGTTTGACATGTTCAGTTTTCATGTTTCGCGAAACTCTTATACCAAAAAGGTTTCGAAAACACGAAAAACTACTCAAAGTAGTTTTCGCGCTTGTGTGTATTTGGGTGTTTCGCGAAAATGTATTTTTGCGAAACATGAACCGAAACTCGCTCATGTTTTCGTCAATGAACACCGTTTCGAGCCCGTTTGTGATTTCAGACGAAAACGAAAACTGAAAATAGGGTTAACAAAAACACCCTCAGTTGCTAAAGCAACATATTTTAAACTTGTAAAGAATAAGCTCCCAACGAGGATCGAACTTGCGACCTTTTTTCCCAATATTCTTTTACTTGGGTATATAGTAAAAAATCAAAACAATTATTATCAATTAATGTTGAGTGATTTCTCCAAAAATCATTGGGTTTATCTGCCAAGTGAACATAACGAAATACATCTCCAAGTGTAGTCTATCACAAGACAATAGCAATCATTTAAATACTTGTGGGTGTAAATGATGAAAAGAAAGAAAATTTTAGTTGCTAAAACAACACATTTTAACTCATAAAGAGTAAGCTCCCAGCAAGAATCAAACTCACGACCTTTCGCTTACGAAGCAAACACACTACCTATGGAAGCTCACTTATTGCTCCACCACCATTGCTTTACCCTTGGCCACTATGGTTGGAGGACACAAGAAGCTTTAGAATCACAATGCATGCAAGGCCAAAACCACGTTTCAAACATCAAGAGGCCTTTTTGATCGAAAATTTACTTGCTTAAGAACATCAAATTCAAGTCAATCATCTTAGCTAGTTGGAACCGAAATTCAAGGGAGAAATTTCGGAAGGTATTGACAAAGTGAAATCTGTAGTAGAGAAAAGATAAAAAGAAATTATTGGCCTAAGGTTTTCAAACATATATTGGTCTTAATCTTGGTTTTGATGATAACAAACTAGGAACTAATGTTTGATTGAAAAATAATTTTAGGTTCCATGTAGATAAGCATGCGGTGTCCGCGATTGGAAAGATCGAAGCAATATCGAAAAAATCCAAGGGACATTGATCAATGCTCAAAAGCAAAGAAGAGAATTGAAGAATAGAGTTTAGGGTTTTAGAATAAATATATTATTCTCGGGATGCATGGTGATGAAGTCAAAATCCAAAACTGATGCATCAAAAGTTAAGGGTTTCATTGGGTCAGGTCGACCCAATGAGCTCGAGAATCCACCCCGACCCGAACAATCGGGTTAGGTTGGGTAATCGGCTCAAGTAGGGTTCAATTTAATTAAACTCGACCATAATCGGGTTGGGTCTTTGGTTTCAATATTTGGAACCAGATGACCCAACCCTATTACCAAATTATTTATATATTTTTAATTTTTTTAAAAATATATTAAAAAATTTAAACATTCCCATGTACACGCGCGTGGATCGAGACGCGATGGCCACATCTCGAGACATGGCAGCCACATCTCAAGACGCGGTCGATGACTCGATGTGTCTCGAGAATCATGGCGCGTCTTGTTATTTTTTTTAAATTTTTTTTATATTCATTTTTTAAATGGGTACCTGACTACTTGACCTGACCTGATCTGGGGCGGTTGGGTCGGGTTAGGTTCAGATTTCTTTACTTTCAAACCCGACCCTACTTAATTGACCCGGTAATTTGTTGGTCGGGTCGGGTCGAGCTGATTTCTCCTACAAATTCGGCCCGACCCGTGAACAATCGATCATTGGCAAGCCAACGGCTAGTTTTATAGTTGTTGTAACTTGTTGCAACATGAGTCTATCCTTATATTGATGTCATGTGAGCTTCCTAAATCCTAACGGAGAAACCCTTGTTTGAAGCCTATCATTTCTGAATGAAGTCATTGTTCTTAATTGATTCATCATCAAATGCATCGGGAGGAGCTAGGAGTTCTCATTTGGAGCTAAAGTTGTGTTTGGTACATTGCTTGGTAATATTATAATGGTAATCCACATTACCATAAGATAAATTGCCACCTTCAATTTATCGGTAATACAACATTACCCCATTTGGCTTGTTTGGTCAACATAGATAACAATCTAATTTTTGACTTCACAAAAAATTACCAAAAGCCCTTGTTAAAATTTGGTGATGCCTTGCATGGAGAAGAATGTATGAAAGAGAAGGTCAATGTTGGAATTTAGGATTACCATTGAATGGTAATCCACATACCCATCTGGAATTTTTTGGAATTATGTGGATGTTCAGGATGTTGAATTGTGGGTGTGAGTGATGTATTTAGTCCTGTAATATGGGCTACTAGAGTCATGCATAAATTTCTTGAGTAGATACTAAAATTGTGGACTAAAGGGACTGTGATGTCGATCTGAAATTTATAACTGAAAACCATAGGTTACTGGGATTTCATATGTGAATATTTAGCTTTTATTATGTCCAATAGATACTCCTAGGACTGGATTCGGTTTGGTTGAAATGGTAGGGTACACCTACCGAGAGATTAGGGCTCGAGGGAGGGCCGGGATAAGGGCGCATGTACCCATTCCTGAGAATTATCGGCAATTACTCTAACTATCCTAGGAGGTTTTATTTATATATTATTGTGTCTATTTACATTATCATTGACATGGTTGTGCTTGTGCTTGTGGTTGAGACTAGAGTATGGTTGGGCTGATCAGCGAGTGGATTATGGATCAGGAAATGCGTCAGTGAGCCACATTGACGGCATATCCGAAATGGCATTGGTTGGAGGGCCTTTCCCAATCACTGGGGCTACCCGAGGCTAGAAGGCTTTCCTAGCTCAGGGAGCTATGGTCCGGAAGCTCGCTAGGCGCATCCTAGTGACCGACTCGTATCTTTGCTATTTGCAATCTTTTATTTATATCTGGGCCGGGGTAGGCCAGTGTCAATTGGGTGCAAGTGCACAGGTTATATGGTTGAGTTTCTTTCCACATGCATTATAATGATAATTTATTTATCTGAATTATTGTGTTAATATGGATTATAACCTAATCATGATTATATGTGATGTCATAGAGAGGGCTCGGGGATGAGCTGCTCATTGAGTTCGTTCTTTATGAACTCACTCACTTTTATTGTGTTTTTCTCACAATTGCAAATCAGTAGAGGTATGGATATACCTACATGGCACATCTCGGGGTGGCGAGCTCAGGCAGCAGGTCTCGTGACACATCAGGTCATAGTCGGGTCATAGGGGTGTTTTTTTTTATGCATATTATCATGTGTGGATTGTGGAACCCGGATAATGTACATGTATTTGATGTTTTGGCATTTTCTTCTAATTTATGCATAATTGTTAATTTTATTTCCTCATTTGGCATGAGTATATTGGTAGGCTTCGGAGTATGGGTGCGTATTTTGGCCGATCATGTGATCTTGGATTTTGGGGTGTGACATTTCTGTACACATTTTTATCACTTTCCTATTATCTACCTGCTTGTCATCCACACCCATGCTTTCCCTTCCCGTTACAACAATTTTAGCTTTCCCTACTATCTCCTTTTTCTCCACCTGCTGTTCATTCACTATTAACACTTCAAAGTTGTTTTTGTCCTTTAGTGACTTAACCCTTTTTCCTTGAAATTTCTTCATTCTATTTACAACTTTCCATGGCCATAACTAAACAGTCTCAGCATCACACACATTAATTTTTCCCTCGACAGCCATACTGCAAGCATTGTCATTAGCTTTGTTACTTGAAACTTGAGCAAACTCAATCTTCATCTCCTCTCTACAATGTTTGGCCACATGCCCTATATTCCTGCATGAGGATCGGAATACTCTAATCTGGTTCGGTGTCTCTCCAAGTCAGGTTCAACGTTAGCGTAGGGGGGGACCTTGCATAAGACACTCTCACGCTCAAGTTAGTGGGATTCTAAGATGAAGGTAATGAAATTGGAACTAGGATTACTTGAGACGTGCCATATCTATATTTATTGCGGGTGGAGGTGATCACGCCGTCCAACAATCTTGCAGGGATGTTGTCCAGAATGGGTCGAGGCCGATCCCAAAGATGACGGGCCTATAATGGCGTATCCCTTGTGATAAGGAATTAAGGACGTGATTATCCATGTATGATCGAGTGGGGTCCCCGGGTAGAGCCGTTTGGTCTAGCTCGGGTCTGGTTGAAGGGCGTGGCCAAGTGAAGCCCCTTGGGTGCGCGGAGCCGATTGGTTTGACCAGAGATGAGTAGTGCGGCGCTACTGGGTCTGATTCGACCGGGCCCAATAGTCATTGTCTAGTCCACAGACCCCGAGCTTGGTCAGAGTGTGTAAGATTGCATGCTGAGCTATTAGTGATATCGGCTTTTATGACCTCGGTTGATCACGTGATGAGTGCACGACTTCTCATGTGTCACTTTGATATTCGTACCGGTTGTGATGCCCGTGTGAGCTCTTTTAGATGTCTGCCACCTATGTGGTAGATATATCTCGACAGAAAAGTAATGATGAGTGAAGATTCGGTAATCGGTTCCCAAAGCATTGAGTGTCAGCTGTAGGTTAACGGGAAAGAGGTTTCATGGATTCGTCAGTTACGGTGACGGTTCTTATTCCGGGTCTATAAATAGACCCTTGCTTGTTGTGCATTTTTGGAAATCATGGAATTGGTAGTGTTGAGGATTACCGTCCCTCCGAGGGTCACTTTTGTTTTGTCGGCGACTGATTCGCTAGTTGCCATGGGTTTGTACCATCGGGCTTAAAGACGGAGGTGAGATAAGAAATTTAAAGGGTGGGTCTGTACCATCGGGCTTACGGGGAAGCCATCTCCTTGGTACATACGTCGAGGGAGGCGTCGTGCTGGCTGGAACCTTGTCCGTGGTTCTCAGTTTGCCGTGCCTATGCTTTGAATTTCTTTTTTGCATGTCCTCAAACTCCTGGGTTGCAGGAATCTTGATAACGGGGCTGCTAGCTGGAGTGTTTACCATGTTCCTTAAGGGGAACGTCTCTGATGTGATGTGCTCCCCATGAGTTGTACCTTTGTGGTTTTGTTTTCCTTTATAAGTTATCCTCTAGGGATTTGTAAGTGTAAGATATCCCCTTTAGGGGCTTTATGAATAAAAAGGATGCCTTCTGTATTCATCCATATTGTGTTTCTTTGCCGGGTTTGATTGGCTCTTTGATTTGTGGAAGCTTGTTATCTGCATGTATTGATTAGAAGAATATCTAAACTTTGTTTTACCTGCCTGGTGTTTTGTGAGTAAGGCGTTAGAGCCAAACATAGCGGCGTGATGGCCAACAAGTTGAATCGGTGAAAACCGAATCTTGGTTGCATAAGGGCGCCGAGGCCAGAAGTGGTGGCTCTAGAGGCCGAGGAGTGTGAGGTGGGACCATGCACGAATAGTTTGCGTAGGGGCTCTGCGGCCAATAATAGCGGCTCTAGGGGCCGATGACCAAACTCAGTGAAAATATACCGAGCTCGCGAAAAGTGCATTTGGGGTCGTGTTTCTCATTTAGAGCATGCCAGGTAGAGCCAGAGGCCACTTTTAGGGTCGAGGACTAGACTTAGTGAAGATCGAGCTCGCGAGAAGCACTCTTGGGGTTGTGTTACTCGTTTAGAGCATGTCAGGCAGAGCAGGAGGTCATATTTAGGATCAAAGACCAAACTCGATGAAAACCGAGCTCGCGAGAAACACGCTTGGGGTCGTTGAGGGCATAGGAATCCGAGATAGGCACTGAGGCCAACGAGCCAGACTGGTGAAAACCGAGTTTTGATCGCTGAATGAAGTGTTGAGTTTTAGCTTTAGACTGGTGGAGATAAACTGGTGGAGACCAAGTCTAAATTGCTTAGGCGGTTGGTAACACCGTGAATGGGGGGAATTTAGCTAAGGAGGAACGACGTGTTACATGGGTCAAGCGCTGCTTGTGAGACCGTGTAAATTCCTCCTATTAAGTATGCAGTGACTGCAAGGGATGTTAAACACAAAAGGCATGTGCAGAATAGGAAGAATAATTTTATTGTGGAATATCATAAAGATACATCTTATCCTATCGAGAGTTAAGCTCGGTTTACACATGTTGGAGCCTCATTAAAACCTTTCATGGGGAAAAACTGCCAAGTAGGAAAAAGAGTACTCCAGCCTTGCTATATTTTAAGTGTGGAACCTTACCTGTAGTAGGCCCGTAGAGAGGTCGCATTCCAGGATTGTGAGAGTTCTCGTCCGAAGAGCTCGACAATTCTTTAAGCACCATTTTCGAGGACCTCTGTGATCCGATAGGGGCCTTCCCAGTTTGGAGCAAGCTTGCCTTCTTCGGCCAATTTTCGTTGTGGTTCAATCTTCTAGAGAACAAGGTCTCCTTCTATGAAGTTCCGAGGCCTGACACGTTTGTCGTACTTCTGGGCAACCTTAAGTTTCATTGCCTCTTCTTTGATTTTGACGAGCTCTCGTTCTTCTTCATTAAGATCAAGCTCAACAACTCAGGCTTCTGCATTGCCCTATTCCTCGAAGGTAATCTTGCGGAGGCTGGGCTTGGCGATATCAATAGGGATATGGCCTCTGCTCCATAGACGAGTCGGTAAGGAGTCTTCGAGGTAAAGGAGTGGGTAGTTGTGTTGTAACTCCAAAGTTCTTCGTGTAGCTTTTTGACCCAGTATCCCTTGACTCGGTCGAGCTTTTTCTTTAGTCCCGTTAGAATGACTTTGTTACCTGCCTCAGCCAAGCCGTTTCTTTATGGGTGCTCAACAGACAAAAAGAGTTGTCCAATGCCGAGATTTGAGCAGAACTGTCGAAATCGATGATCCGTGAACTGTGTTTTGTTGTCCCTGACAAGCTCACATGGTATTCCAAACCTGCAGATGATGAACTTTATCGGTCATAATTGTAGATAGGGGTTTTGCCTCTATCCATTTATTAAAGTAGTTGATTGCAACGACCAGGTATTTGAATTGCCCCGGTGTTGGGGGAAATGGACCGAGGAGGTCCATGCCCCTTTATGGAATGACCAACTGACGTCTGAGTTGGTTCGGGGTGCAATTGAGAGACTCCCAAGAATCTTTGGCATTTGTCACATTTTTTGACGTAGATGCTACAATCTACTTTCATGCTTGGCCAGAAGTAGTTGGCCCGAAGGATTTTGGCTGTCAGGGACTTTCCTCCGATGTGGTTGCCACAGATGCCGTCATGAACTTTCGCCATTATGGTGGCTATTCGGGGTTGGGCGACACACTTGAGGAGCAGTCAGGAGTACCCTCGTAAAACTGGTTATCAAAGAGTGTGTAATAACTTGCCATTCTTTAAAATCTCTCTGGATTGGAGAAGTGTTCCAGAATCTCACATCGTTTGAGGTAATTGATGTAGGGAGTTCTCCAATCTGTGCCATGTTCGACTGTTTGGACTTCGACTGAGGTGTCGGTCGATTAGATGCTCGAATGTCCAAGGACTTGCTGAATGACCGACCTATTGTTTGAGGCTTTTTGGTGCTAGCAAGTTTGGATAGCAAGTCTCCCCGGGTGTTTTCTTCCCGAGGTATATGCTGAATCACGCAACTATCCAAGTTAGTGATCAAAGAAAGTACTAGTACGAGATACCTTTCGATGGAGGGGTTCGTGGCTTTACAAGAGCTGTTGACTTGTCCCACGACAAGTTGTGAGTCGCTTTTTACAACATTGTTTCGAGCTTTCACTTCCTGAGCAAGTTTTAGCCCAGCGATCAAAGTTTCGTATTTTGCCTAGTTGTTGCTGGCTTTGAACTGGAATTGAAGGGAATGTTCCAGGGTGATTCCTTGGACATTTTCTAGAATGATGTCGGCCCCGCTCCCTTTTTCGTTGGAGGCGCCATCCACAAATAGCGTCCAAGTTTCCTCCAGTTTAGGATCGAGTATCTCCATGGTTGGTGAATTCGATAACAAAGTCAACAAGAGCATGGGCCTTTATGGGACCCCTAGGTTGGAATTCGATGCTAAATTCTAAAAGAACCATTGTCGACCAGGATATCATTAATCCTGCGAGTTCGGGTTTGGCACCAATACCTGCCTGATTGGTTGCTCGGCGCGCACTTGAATGCGGTGGCTTTGAAAATATGGCCTTAGTCTCCGAGCCGAGATGACTAGGGCGAAAGAGAGCTTTTCAAGTCTCTGGTACCTAAATTCCGGTCCTTTGAGGACTTTGCTGGTGAAGTATGAGTTTTTGACCTTTTTTTTGCTCTCAGATCAGGATCGAGCTGAGAGTGTTTTTCGTGATTGTGAGGTAAAGAAATAAGGTTTCTCCTTATCGTGGTTTATCCAAAACTGGTGGGTTAGCAAGAAATTGTTTCAACTCTTCGAAGGCCTGTTAGAATTTTTCATCCCAATGGAAATTTTGCTTCTTCCGTAAGATCTTGAAGAAGGGGCCAGCTCGGTCGACTGACATGGAGAGGAATTTGGACAGTGCGACCAGCCTCTAGTGAGTTGTTGCACCTCCTTGATGTTACGTGGGCTCCGCATCTCTTGAATGGCCCGACATTTCTCCGGATTGGCTCTAATCCCTCGATGCATTAGTATGAAATCGAGGAATTGGCCACCTGCACTCCGAAGGCACACTTTTTCGGATTTAATCTCATGTTGTAGTGTTTGAGTTGGCTGAAGATCTCAATGAGATCACTACAATGATCGCCGATGGCTGGTGTTTTAGCCACCATATCATCGATGTACACCTCCATGTTATGACCGGTTTGCTTCTCGAAGACTTTGTTAATCAATCGCTGGTATGTGGCTCTTGCATTTTTAAGTCCGAAGGGCATTACCTGTAGTAGAAATTTGCATGCTCGGTGATGAAAGCCATTTTTTCTTCATCGTCAAGATCCATTCGGATCTGATTGTAGACTGAATATGCATCCATGAAACTCAGATATTGATATCTCGAGGAGCCATCGACGAGTTTGTTAATGCTCGACAATGGGTAGGAATCTTTTGGACAAGCTTTGTTGAGGTCGATACACATTCGACACTTTCCTAATTGCTTTTTGACTATCACAACATTCACGAGCCATGTTGTAAATTGATTTTCTCTAATGAATTTTGGCTTTAGCAACTTCCTAATTTCTTCGAGAGATGCGTGCTATCGCTCGATTCCAATCCTCCTCTTCATCTGGGCTACGGGTTTGACATGAGGGTCAATGGCCAACCTATGGCAGATGACCTGGGGTCTATTCCTGGCATGTCGGCGGACGTCCTTGCGAAGAGGTCGACATTGCTTTTGAGCAAGGTGCTAAGTAGAGCTTTCAGCTCGCTGGGGAGATGTGCTCCGATGTGGGTTACCTGTTCGGGGGATGTCCTGATCTGCACGGATTCCAAGTCGTCAGCGGGCTGGGACCACTCTTCGATGTCTCCTCTAGGATCCAGGTCTGATATTTTCTTGGTTGGAGTTTAGCAAGCCAGGGCTTCAGGCATTCATTGTAGCACGTGCGAGCCTCCCTCCGATCTTCATGGATTACTCCCACTTCTATCTTCGAGATGGGAAATTTGATGGCCAGGTGAGGGGTCGATACGATGGCTCCTAAGTTGTTCAAAGAGGGTCGGCCCAAAATCATGCGGTAGGGACTCGTGCACTGGACAATAATGAATTGTACATCTGTCGCCTTTGTTCCCGAGATGGAGCTGAATGTTGTGGCTATCCATAAATAGCCCCTGACGTTTACGTGGTCTCCTGAGAAGCTGACAAGTTCTCCATGGTATGGGTGTAGCGAAGATTTGTTGATGCTCATTATTTCGAGTGTAGGGTTGTAATTTCCAAAATTCTAATAATAATATTTTATACTTAAGCAGGGGACCGTGGGCTCGAGTTAGCGCGGATTGGCATAGAGCTTCGGGATTGAATCCGGGTAAGTTTTAAATATAGAAAAAAATAGGAAAAATTTATTTGCCTTATTTCTATGACATAGAATACTAGGATGATAGAGGGTCTCGAGACGAGTCTAGCGGTTCAATCAGAACTCGAATTAGAGTTAGAACGGGTTAGATATGGACCGTTTAAGACGAATAACTTAAGGAGGGGTAAAAAAGTCATTTGGGGCCCAACTAGGCCCCATAAAAAGAGACCTGGGGCGTGCGGCTTGGGGTTTAGCCGCATGCCACTCGAGGCCATTAGAGAGAGGGAGAGGCGACACCCAAGGAGGGAGGAGGAGCTGCCGGAGCCGCCGAGGGCCAGAATTCTGTGAGTTCGTCAGCGCTGATTGAAGGAAGATCCTTAGCGACTTCTTCCTTTTTGTCTTCTCCAAAGAGGTGAGTGGATTAGCCATTCTTTTCCCATTTTCTTCAGCCATGCCTCCACCCCCATGCCATGGGGTTTTCGTCGATTTTATCGTATCGGATTGAGTATTCAGATTAAGGGTTTTCTCGTCGTCGTTGTGATTTCGTCGGATCGATTTTTGGGCGATTTGGCCGCCCCTACCCTTGCTGAGCCACCCCTCTTCTTCCTTGAATTGTTGAGGAATTCGTTTGGTTTCTTGATGGTTGTTGAGAGTTCTTGATGCTTGTTTGGTATCTTGAGGAAAGAATAATATTTTGGGGGATTTAGGGTATGTCGCCCCACCCTTTAGGGTTCTTTAGGAATCCTAGGGTGGCTGGCCACTTTAAGGTTTGATTTTAGGGTCCTAGATATATTTTTACACCTAGGAAACATACTTTAGGTATGTTGAATGATTTCTTATAATTATAATAATTGTAGGGATCTAAAATTAGGAAATTAAGGACCCTAGGTACACTTAGAGACATTAGAACCCTAGTTTGATATTCGGATGGGCTGACCGTAAGGACACCCAAGGGGGCCGAACCCTCCTTACCTTTATGGCATTCGGTTGAGGGAGGTAGGCCGGCACTAGTGTACTCGTCTAGGGTCACCAAGGCGATTTAAATTGCGTAGGATTGTTAAGTGGTGATACCTTATTTTAGAGCTATATATGTATGCTTTTCACTTTCTTTTCCTATGTTATTGAATGTGTTGTATCACTTTATTATGAGTTGTGCATTTGATGTTATATATATACATATGCATGGTTGTGATATATGACATGAGGATGTGGAGGTTGAGGTATGTCCTTAACTTATCCTGTTATTTATTGTGTAGCGCATCTTACGTTATATATATATATATATATATATATACTTGTTGCATTAACTGGTAGCCACGCTGGTGAGGGGAGGGTATGCCCAAAGAGACAGCGCTGGCCTTATTCCGGAAGTTCGACTGGTGAGAGGAGATCATACCCCAAAGAGACAGTCTGGAGACTTGACCGGTGAGGGGAACATGTGCCTCAAGGAGATGGTTTGGAAGAGCCAGTGTTGGTGAGGGGAGTGCATGCCCCAAAGAGACGGTACTGAGCTAGGTGGTAGCGCGGAGGCCACATCGTCTACCTACCCTACGTGGCTATGAGAGACCGACGGGTCCTGAGATCATTCATGTGGATGTGTCATTGCATTGTGATTATTTATCTGTGGTAGATGTTGTTATCATGCTCAGGGTAGTAGATAGGCTTATAATGTTATATTGTCATTCACCACTTATATTATGCTCATTATTATTATTGATTGCATGATGATGATATGGTGGAAATGAGGATTGATCTACTCACTAAGTCCTAGTTGGACTTACCCCTCATTTTTGTTGTTTTTTAGCACCTAAGCGAGATCAGAGAGGTACCGGGGTGCAGTAGTGCGGCTGGTGGCAGTAGGGCAGCGGGTCTCGTGATATGTCGTGGTCAAGGGGATACTTGAGTCATTTTAGTTCTCATTGAGTTGTTGAGTCACGTAGACTCGGGTTATTGTTTTTGCATTTTTCTTTCTTTTAGGTGTCTTGGTTTATTTATTAAACTTTTTTTAAATAACTTGAACATTTATATTTCATTGAGTATGGATTGGTTTGAAATTTAAGTCTAGTTATTCTCTTTTGAAATGTCAAAGTCTATTCAGGTTATTGTTTTGTATATGGTTTGAGTTGTGTTAGGCTTCGGGGTACGTGGCGTACCTGGGCCGGTCATACCGGATTTGGGGTGTGAGAATGTGGTATCAGAGAGAGTACGACAGTATGATAGTGGGTATCGTATGGGGGCATTGCTAGCGTGTACACATATGGTATGTCCTAGTCACGAGATCGACAGCAGAACCTACGCACAAACTGTTGGGTGAAATGACCACACTAGAGGGGGGTGAATAGTGTGTTAACTAATCAATTAGCCTAAATTTCGGTTTTAATCTTTTTGACTTAGGCAATTTATAATTCGACGACTAAATGCGGAAGTGAGTAATGAAGATAAACAATGAATACACAAAGAGAATAATGCTAACACAATTATTTATAGTGGTTCGGCCCCAATGCCTACTCCACTACCTAAGCACCCCGCTTAGGATTTCCAAACTAAGTTTACTAGATTATCTTGATTCCTTTACAATGAGGATGTTTTCACCGAAGAGTCTCCGCTCTCCCACTGAAGGCACTTCCACACTCAGAAGTCTCTGCCTTGCTACCGAGAGCACTCTCCCACCTCAATCCTAAGGACAACAAGAACTAATCATAGCAAACTACGTTTACACCGGTGGATTTAAGCCTTAACACCAAGGCAACCACCAACTCAATCAAACCTAGCAACCTAGGTTTACACAAGTTCAATTACAATGAAATAAATAACAAAATACAATAACAATTGGAGCAATAATTCAAACAATAGGTACTTAGCTTCAAAAGAAACTCCCTAGTCCTCTTGATGCCTTGAGATGATGAATTGGTGAAGCTTGAAGGCTAAATCAAGGTAACTCCGCTGGCAAACGAGGCCGAGGCTGTGCTACTAGCCAGGTGGGTGAAGTGGAGGCAATGCGAGATCCCAGAGTTGTACTGCTATAGACCCAGGTGACGGAGCTGACATAGGAGCTTCATAGAGAACATGATAAATTTCGTAGAGAACGAGAGGAGTTTCGTAAGGAGCGAGAGGAGCTTCGTAAGGAGTGGGAGCTGGCGCAGCAACAGACTCTACCTATACCACTAGTGGCACCCACAGTGACCGAGCCGGTCGAGACGGTTTGTTCTGGATACAGGGAGGAGGACCGGTGAGAGCTAGTGGTACGCAGCTCATTGTACATGGACTTTGTAAAGCTGAAGCCACCAGTATTCACAAGCACAGATCAGACAGTGGAGGTGATGACATTCCTAAATGATTGTACAAAGTTATGCTCGGTCTTAGAGTATTCCTCTAAGGCGATGGCACACATAGTTGGGCTGCAACTTTAGAGCCCAGTGAAAGAGTGGCACTAGTCATGGAGAGCACGTAGGGGGACTTATGCACCAGCCCCTACATGGGGAAAATTTTGGACTGCTATCATCGAAAAGTACCTACCCAGGAATGTCCACGAAAGGCAGACTAGGGAGTTCGAGCAGCTTCGCTAGACGGGCATCATGATGGTGTCAGAGTATGAGATCGAGTTCACACGGTTGTCCCATTAGCACTCATCCCTGGTGGTCACTGAGACGAACCGGGTGAGACGGTTTGTGGAGGGTCTGAGGTTCCAGATTGGTAGACTGATACACTACACTGAGGACACTAGCTTTGTTTAGGTGGTGAACGAGGTGATCCGGAAGGAAGCCATCGTGCCTACCGATCGGCAGGATGGACCAGCCCGAAAGAGGTTCAGCCAGCACCGTTAGGAGGATAGGCATACCCAGTCTGAGGGTGTCGACACTAGGACAGAGTGCCGCATAGCCAGTACAAGGAAATTTCAAAGGCCGTACACGGACGGGACTACCGACCACTCTTAGGGTACCACAATACCAGGAGGGCAGAGCGGCAAGGTGCCAGAGTGTGAGCAGTGCGGGAGGAAGCACAGAGTAGCTTACTACGGTCAAAGTACCTATTTTGGGTGTGGCCAGCCAGGTCACATCAGGAGGGACTGCCCTGCAGGCGGTCAAGCAGCAATACCACCCAAAACAGCAAACTCAAACTCAGGGACCAGGGCAGCAGTGCACGGCCGGTCCTGGGAGGCCACATGCTCGCGTCTTTGCATTGACTCCTGAGGGCGTGGAGGCGTCCAATGCAGTGGTGATAGGATCTAGCTACTGGCATCGAGGTTGGGAAAGGACAAAAGTTGGTTAGTTGAACCACTAGCAGTGTCTACACCTATAGGCAGTACCGTGGGCACGATCTAAAAGCGGAGCCGATGCTATTACCAACCTTAGAGTTAGATGTGATTCTAGACATGGACTGACTATCAACCCATTATGCGTGACTCAATTGTAGGACAAAGGTGGTCACATTTTGCAAGCTAGGAATACCACCCTTTACCTTTTTGGGCGATGGGAGAGGGGACTCTATCAGGGTGATCTTTGCTCTCCAGGCCCGTAAGCTGATGGTGGGTGGCTGTTAGTCTTTTTTGGCTTTTGTCTCTATAGATGTTACTGGCAAGGGGTCGGCCAGTAGCATAGAGAGTACACCAATTGTCATGGACTTCCCAGATGTATTTCATGAGGAGTTGCTGGGACTACCGCCGGTGTGGGAGGCCGAGTTCTGTATTGAGCTACAGCCGGGGGTGAAGCCTATATCGATTCCCCATACCAAATGGAACCCGCTGAGCTGAGGGAGCTTAAAGTACAATTCCAGGAGCTGTTAGACATTGGGTTCATTCGCCCAAGTTTCTCACCCTAGCCCCTAGGGGGTGCCGGTATTGTTCGTGAAAAAGAAAGATGGATCCATGCGGATGTGCATTGATTACCGACAGCTCAATAAGGTGACGATCAAGAACCGATACTCGCTTCCAGGATTGACGACTTATTCGATCAGTTGCAGGGGGCTTAGTGGTTCTCAAAGATTGATATGAGGTTAGAGTATCACCAGTTGAGGATCAACGATCAATATATTCAGAAGACTACTTTCAAGATGCGGTATGGACACTATGAGTTCCTGGTCATGTCCTTTGGGCTTACTAACGCCCTGACAACCTTCATGGAGCTGATGAACCTGGTGTTCAAGGACTTTCTAGACAGATTCATCATAGTTTTCATTGATGACATTTTGGTATATTCCAGGAGCGAGATGGAGAACAGGGAGCACTTGAGGGTAGTTATAGAGACCCTTAGACAACACCAGCTCTTTGCAAAGTTTTCAAAGTATGAGTTCTGGTTGACCAGTGTGGGATTCCTAGGGCATATTGTATCCCTAAAAGTTGACCCTGCAAAGATTGAGGCGGTTCAGAATTGGGAGAGGCCAACCAACGTGATCGGGATACATAGCTTCTTGGTGTTGGCCGGTTACTACAGAAAGTTTGTGAAATTTTTTTCCAAGATTGCCGCTCCGCTCACACGCCTAACTCAGAAGGAAGTAAAATTTATCTAGGATAAAAAATACGAGGAGAGCTTTCAGAAACTCAAGGACCACTTGACTACCGCTCATGTACTGGCACGACCATCGAGGTCGGGAGGATTTGTAGTTTATTGTGATGCTTCTGGGGTCAAATTGGGGTGTGTTCTAATGCAGCACGACAGGATGATCGCATACGCATCCAGATAGTTGAAAACCCATGAGAAGAACTACCCGACTCATGATTTGGAGTTGGCGGCCATAGTCTTTGCCATGAAGCTGTGGCGTCACTACTTATATGAGGAGGCATGTGACATATTCACAGATCACAAGAGCCTCCAATATCTTCTTTCACAGGAGGCATTGTAATATCCTAGATATTTAATTATATTATTTTCCTTTATGCTTGTATTTGCCAGCCTAGCAGACTAGATCGAGGTCGAGCCGAGTCGACTCATGGCCCAGTGCGAGCCTGCGAGCTCAGGTAAGTAGGATTACGAATATGAAATTTTGCTTGTGTAGATTAATTTATTTAATTTTATGTTCTGTATGCATGATGGGTGTGCATGTTTTGGATGGTTATGTGGGGAGTAGAATTAATTAAGTTAATTTAAGTTAGTGGGTTCGGGTTCGGGTTGAGGTGGATGCAGGTTGGATAAAGGGTTTAGAAGGATTAGAGTTGAGGAAGGGATGTAAAACCCCTCTCCTTGGCTTGTGGCTCCCTATTTGGAGCCGCACAAGCTTTTGAGAAGAGGAGCTAGCCGCCAGCCACTAGCCAGCCCCTCTCCTCTCTCCCCTTGGAACCGTCGCCATCAAGAGCCGAGCCGCCAAAGCTCCTTCCCTCTTCCTTCCTTGGAGCCGAGCAGAGAGGAGCCACCCAGCCAAGCCAAGCCGCCCCTCTCTCTTCCCTCTCTTCCACTCTTCCTCTCCTCAAGATGGCGGCTTGAGGTGAGCCGCCGCCCCCTCTCTTCCCCTTCTTGAGTCGAGTCATCATCTTTGAAGCCGAATTCGAGGGCCATCATCCGGGATTTCTTCTAATCATCCTTCCAAATTAGGTGAGTGGTTTTACCCTCCTTCTTCGGGATTTCTTCGAGTTTCTTGAAGCCGTCCATAGAGGCTTGATGTTCTTGATTTGTTTTTCGACGTTTTTCTTGAATTCTCGTCGTTCTTTTGTGTGCCATGTTTGAGGAGGCCCTAAACCCTCCCCTACGGGGCTCGGAAATCCTACGGTAACCCTAGGGGTGCTCGACTAAGGGTGGAGCAAGGGTGCCCTCAAGGTGTTCAATGAAATGTCCAAGTGATAGTTTGTTGGTTATCTTGTAGTTTATGTTTTGAATTGGTGGTTAAAATGAGTTTTTATATATTCAAGCATGCTTAATATTTGATCTGTGATTTTTGGAGAAAACCATGGTTTGTGAAAATTAGGATCTTGATGTTGATGCCACGAGGGTTCTTGCAAGATGGGTTCTTGATTTAAATGCTTGATCTTAAGGATGGTTCTTAATTAAAGATAATGGTAGTGCTTGATAATCTTGTATAAAAATATGATTTCTATGAGATTTATCTAAATATTATAATTCTGATATGTTGGTAAATTAAGGATATAATTTCTGTGAATTTTTGGATTTATTTTTCATGATATGCTGAAAATTCAATGTTCTTGGAATTTCATGCTGAGATGATGAATTTGTGCTATTTTTGTAATGCTTGCTGTGGTGTTTGTATTTCTATGAACATATTCGTGTAACCTATCGTTTCGACTAGAAAACATAGTCTGGAAATATAGGACACACTCTGGAGACTAGATTCCGATTAGATACATCAGTTTCGAGTAGAACAATAAACTAAAACAAAACCCTAATTGTGGTGAACTAAATTTTAATTGCATAATTAAAATTAGGCAAAAGGGTCAGCATAATCTGTTATGAACCAACACGAGAAGTTTATGCATGAAATAAAACCACACAGGTTTATGACATTACGGGTCTAGGAGTTGGGACCGGGTATTGGAGTGTTGAGACACTTTCCAATAGGAACACCCCTAAGACATCGTAGGAAAGATTTGACTTAGGTCATGGTGCACCATATCTTTATGAATGGCGGAGAGGCTCGTTGAGGAGCCGGATTGCGGGCTAGGCCCGGGAGGTTGGATGGTTAATTCCCAACCTATGGAACAAGTTCGGAGGGTCTTTCTCGATTGTTCTGGTTTGGCCTCGTGGGATAAGTTCGGAGGGCCTACCCGATTATCCCTGAGGTGGTTTTTAAGGAATAAGTTCGGAGGGCCTACCCGATTATTCCTGAGAGATATCTTAGAGGAGTAAGTTTGGAGGGCCTACTCGGTTACTCCTGTGATATCTTAAAGGGGCAAGTTCAGATGGGTGAATTCCGATTGTCCCTACGCGTCTCGTGGAGCAAGTTCGGAGGGTCTTCCCGATTGCTCCTGAGTTTCTTTATACTAGGATAAGTTCGGAGGGTCTTCCCGATTATTCTAGTATGTGTTGTTGCCTTAGGGCATGGTAGGCTAAGGCTTGTTGTTCTTCACCGTTTGGGTGTTGGCTGCCTTCCGGTAGGTGGTGGCCGGATGGACTGATAGCTGGTCACTCCCTTGTGACCTTTTCCTGCTTGAGTCAGGAGTTTTATCTTATGCATCTTATCTTGATATTTATTTTTGTGAGGGTTGGTAGAATCGCTCACTAAGTTCTTTGAACTCACCCGTTGTCGTTGTTTTGTTTGAGGAGGGCTAGAGCACTTGGCGCGGCTGGAGGGCAGAGGAGTTACATTGATCTCATAGCAGTCCTAGTTAGGGGTCGTAGTCGAGTCTGTAGTAGTTTGATCATGCACTAATGATTTGATATTTTAGAGTTGTAGTCCCGTGGGGACATTCATGTTTTAGTCCATCTTTTATTTGATAAAAGAATAGTTGCTCTTTGATTTATTTATTTCCGCACTTGAACTATTTATTAAAATTTTGATGTTGAAAATCTGTTTTGGTTCTTTTTATTAAACAAAACTGATGTTTATTCCGCTATTTTATGAGTTGGTATGTGCATGAGTTAGGCTGCGGGGTATAGGCAAGTATACCCTAGTCGGTCACGTGACCCTGATCTTGGGGCGTGACACTACTTATATGGGGAGGCATGTGACATATTCACAGATCACAAGAGCCTCCAATATCTGCTTTCACGGAAGGATCTGAACTTGAGGCAGCGGAGATGGCTTGAGCTATTGAAATATTAAGACTGCACTACTCAGTATCACCCGGGGAAGGCAAATGTAGTAGCAGTCCACTTGGCTGTGAGTAGGAGATCTCTGGCCATAGAGCTAGCGGTGAGCCTGGGTCCAGGGGACTTGTTATCTATGGCTGATTCCGGTGGATTGGTGGCACACATGCGTGTACAGTCCACTTTGGTTGATATGCTACGAATGGCTCAGGATGAGGATGCTTTCTGTTCCCTAGCGAAGGATCTAGCTGTGAGAGGTGATGTAAAGGGTTTCAAGGTGGACTCCGAGGGGATTATAAAATACAGAGACAAGATTATGGTACCAAACATGGCAGAGGTCCATAGGCAGGTACTAGAGGTGGCCCACTGCTCCACTTACACTATCCATCCAGGGGCCACCAAGATGTACCGAGATATGAGACAACACTACTGGTGGAAAGGGATGAAATGGGAGGTGGTAGAGTTTGTATCGAAATGTTTGGTCTACCAGCAAGTAAAGGCTGAACACTTGAGACCCGCGGGGTTATTGCAGAATATTGAGGTGTCAGAATGAAAATGGGAGAAAATTACCATGGACTTTGTTACCGGGTTACCGAGGTCAGAGAAAGGAAATGACTCTATCTGGGTAGTGGTGGATCGCTTGACCAAATCGTCACACTTTATTCCAGTGAAGACCACTTTCTCTTCTGATCAGTATGCGCGATTGTTTCATGACCGTATTGTGGCTTACCATGGGATCCCAGTGATGATCATATCCGACCAAGGCACACAGTTCACCGCTTGGTTTTAGCAGTCGTTTTAGAAGGCTATGGGTGTGCAGGTGCAGTTCAATACCGCTTTTCATCCATAGACGGATAAACAATCGGAGAGGAGCATTCAGACACTTGAGGACATGCTAAGGGCATGCGTGATGGACCTGGAGGGTAGTTGGGAGAGGCATTTATTGTTGGATTAAATGGCCATACCAGAGGGGGGTGAATAGTGTGTTAATTAAATAGAGGCATTTACTATTGGATTAAATGGCCACACAAGAAGATGGCTCAAGAAAAGCTTTAGAATGATCAAGAATTGGCTCAATAGGGGCTTGGATCAATTGTTAAGAAGGCTTAAAGAAGATAGGTGAAGGGTATTTATAACCCCTCAACAGAACGACTGCTCAACGGGCGGAAAACTAGTCATTTTCGCCATTCGGTCGTTTGCCGGTCGGTCGGTCGGAAAACGATAGATCGACTGAAGCAGCTTCTGCCTATTTTTGGCCTCTGTCGGTCGACCGACCGGTCGATCGAAGTAGCCTTCTACCACTTTTTGGCAAACTTCGATCGACCGACCGGTCGACCAAATTGGCTACTGCCTGTTTTTGACACTATTCGATCGATCGAAAACTGGGCAGACTGCTAGTTACTTTAAAACATAAATGTTATATAAGGATTACCCCCCATTTGGGTTCAATAAAAATATCTAAAAAATCAAAATCTAGTTTTTGGGGTCTAGTACAAATTTTCTGAAAACGAAAATTTTCTAATTTTTTGAGTCAAGAATGGGTAGGCTAAAGGCTTCCAAAAAATTCTTTAAAATACCTTGTTATCTAAATTTAACCCAAGGAATAATTACCGTCATTTTTTATGTCAAGAAACTATCTAGGTCATATAGCCCTCCAATGAGCTCCTAGGCTTAGTGAATTCAGGGCGATTTTCGGGTTTTCATATTTTGGGGTTCGAGTTTGGTTTTAGGGTTATTATGCATCATCATGAGGATTTACAATATAAACTAGACACTCTAAACCTAAACTCTATCTTCCCGACGAATCCGAGCGCATCGACCAACGTCCTTCCGATTTTCTAATTTTTTCGATATTTCCTATCGAGGACATCGTGCGCTAACCGTTATGGAACCTGAAAGATTTCTCAAAGAAACATTAGTTCCATATTTGTTATCATCAAAACCGAGATTAAGACCAAGGTTGAAAACCTTAAGCCAACAATCTCCCCCTTTTTGATGATGAGAAACATCCTTAAGAAAACATATATATTAAAGCACAAAGGATATCAAGCATGAGATTTCTCCCTCTATCAACATGCATATCTATATAATAGAACATCCCCTATCTATATGCATGGTTTTCCTATATTTTCTTCCCTTTTTACCTATATTTTTCTCCCCCTTTTCACATCAATCAAAAAGGGCAAGAAAAGTCAACCTACAGTCATAGTTGAGACTCTACTGAAAATCTCAACTAAAGGGATGAAATATCAAATATCTAATATGAGACTAAATCATACATGATAGCATTAGACGATAAATACATTCCAAGTCTAGAAATCATGTATAGGCTTAAGTATTGATATTTTTGTGTATCGATCAAGGAGTCAAAAATAATTTTAAAAATAATTTTTCTCTCTAAAATATTAGAATGATACCAAAAGTGAATTCAAAATATCATACTTGAAGTCTCATTCGAAGATTGGACAAAAAATCAAAGTATCGAGAAAATGAACATTTGAAAAGAACAATACTTTAAAGTTTTGAAATCCAATTTCAAAAACCCGTATCATATCATATTCTTACCGAAAATTTTTGAAATTTTTACTAAAGATACTAGATTTTCCAAAGAACATGCAGATTAAAGAATCGTCGAAAAATCAATTTTATGCATTTTTCTAAAAATAATTGAAATCTAGTGGCATTTTCGTAAATATTAGCTATTTTTTAAAAGTTTTCAAATTTCATTCAAACTTTCCATATATCAAGATATAATCTTTTAAAGCATGTTTATCAAGTTTGAAATGAAAATAATATCATTTGATCAAAATTTTACCTTAGCATGATTTCATTCAAAAATAAGCATTGTATCATGAAATTGCTAAGAATTAAATTTTAACATTTACTCATGGTTTTTCAAATTTAAATATATGAACTCCTAACATGAGTAAATCTAAACATTTTTGTGAAGTTTGGACCTAAAATGAAGTTTCTAAGTCAATTTATTGACTTAGGTCAACTCTACTCAACTTTAGGTCTCATAAAATGAAGTTGTTATCAATTTATCTATTTTCTCATGATTTTTCAATTTTAATCACATGGAAGCAAATCATGAGTCAACTCAAACATGTTTATCAAGTTTCAACTTAAAATGAAGTTTCTAAGATGGATTTCTACCTAGAACACATTTCATTCAATCTAGATGACATGAAATTGCCTAAGTATCAAAATTTTATCTACTCATGAGATTTCAATCAATTATCATGCAAAATCATTCATGAGCATAGAGAAATAATTTTATAAAGAAAATAGAGGTGTTATGCAAAAATTTTGCCAAAATGAAACTCATACCTCATTTCTTGAGAAATTGCATAGTTTTCATTTTCTTTCCATTTTCCTTTAGCCTTCCAAATTTTACCACTTTCTCAACTTGCAAGTATCATAATGAAATCATATACCAACTAGCAAGCTAACATACTAAATAGCAAAGTTTTAATGCAAGGTTTCATTAAAAATCTTAACCTATGGTAGATAGTGGAGATTCATTTTAAAGAGTTATCATGATATAAAAATGAATCAAATAGATCTTAAAATATGAAATATTTGAAAAGTAAGATCTCTAAACATGTTTAACTAGTTTGGACTTAAAAAGAGTGCCTCTAATAATAAATATCAACCTAGAGCAAGTTTCATTTAATGAAATTTACCTAAGTACTAAAATTCTACCTACTCATGAGAATTCAAGGATTTAACATGTGATTACCATCATGAGTAAAGAGACACCAGTAAAGCATTAATATTGAGGTATTATACTAGGATTTTATGAAAATCGAAATCATACCTCATACTTGAAAATTTGGCCAAACTAATCTTTTTCTTTTCAATTTCTAAAGCCTTCCATTTTACCTTAGATTTAACTTGCATGAGGAAATCATTGGTAACATAATGGCATAATTATTTCAAGCAAGTTAATCATTCTGGATAGCAAAGTAAGCATCAAAGATTTCATTCAAAATCCAACTTTGCTAAATAGTTCGAAATTCATTTTCAATAAAATCAAGTCATACCAAAACGAATTTTAAGAGATCACAAAAATAATAAATATGAATATTATGATCTCCAACCCTTCCTATTGGTTGAAAACCGAAAGGCCACAATGAGCCTACGATTTAGAACCGCAAGGTCGCTTAGGCCCATTACAGGCCACATAGGTCTCCGAAGAGACCGGAAATCAAAAATCAAAAAGCATTTTTGAAACTTATCGAGAGCGAAGAATCTACTAACATTAAGCATATATTAAAACTCCAACTATAATTTAAGCAAGTGAGTATAGGAGATGATACCAAAATCTTTGATGCCAATTTTCATACATATGGCATCGTGATGGCTTGAAGTTGCAACCAAAGATGGATTCTTCATTGAAGTCCATGGTTAACTCCAATTCTTCAATTTACTTTACCCTTGTGCGGTTGCTCCCCCTACAAAAGAGCATGAGACCTTTGGTACCCAAATGTCTTTGGGTCCTTGAGGGTTAGAGGGCTTAGCTACCCAAAGTATTTTAAGTCCACTTGGGTTCATCTTAAATGCGTAATCATATATAGCATGCCCATAGACACCGCAACAAAAACAATGATCATAAAACTTTTTGTTATGATTTTTCTTAGCATGAGATTTTGCATTAGAATGCATAGCATAAGATTTGGCATTAGAATGCATAGCATGAGATTTATGATGAACATATGCATTTTTGAAAGAAACATTTTTCTTTCCATTTTTCTTGAAGGAAGTTGAGTTTATCAAATTATGTACTTCCTTGTTCAAAACCAAAATCTCATCTTTTAAAACTTCAATTGACTTATGCATGGCATATAGTTGGGATTTCAAAATATTGTTCTCACTTACGATTTTTGAATTCTCAAATTTTAAATTTTCATTTTCAAGCTTTAAGTCCTTAAGCTCAAGTTTCAATCTATCATGGCATAAATCAAATGAACTAGATTTCAATTTCTCACATTCTAGCTTTAATTCATGCACATGAGAATTAAGCATCACATTTTCTTTCTTTAGCATCTTATTTTTCTTATCTTTTCTAGCAAGCAAGACATACATCTTTCTACACTCATCTACTAACTCATCATATGACATGTCATGAGAACTAGTAGAACTAGCATTGTCATTTTCATTATCATGACTAGGTGAAGGAGAGTGTACCTCATCATTAGCATCCATGAGGCTAAGTTTGGATATGGCTTCATAGTCATAGGTAGAGGGTGCTTCAAGTGAGAGAGAGGTGGAGGTGGAAGCACTTGACCTCTTCCATGCTTTGTTCTTCATGCTTGGGCAATTTTTCTTCACATGCCCCTTTTCTTTGTAAGCATGACAAATTACCTTTCTTTTTCTGCTCTTGTAGCTACTTCTTTGACTAGAAGAGCTATGAGCATCAAAACCAATATTAGGGGTATGTGAATGACTATTGTCATCACTACCTTCATTAAATGTACCAATTTCTTCGATTTTAGTATGATCGTATAAAACATTCAAACTAACCCATAAATCAAAAGCCATATAGCAATGCATGACTTTTTCAAGAATGTCATTTGGTAAGGTGCAAAGAATACAATTCATGACATCTCCATTATACTTAAACATTTTCTTATCTAATTCACTTCAAGCATGCATGTCAATCTTAGGCTCAATGAATTATAATCTTAACATGTTAAGGACACCAAAACCTTTAGTCTTTAAATATGTGTACATCCTATATTTCCAAAGACCAAAGTTCAAGACATTGAACATAGGAGGTGAAGACGCTAAACACTCTAGTGCCATTTTTCGGATCGAGAGATGATGTAGAGAAGATGGTGAAATCTCAATCTACGACCCACTCTGGTACCAATTGTTGGATTAAATGGCCACACTAGAGGGCGGGTGAATATTGTGTTAACTAAATCTTATCACCTAAATTTGATTTTAATCATTTCTTTGGTTACTTAGGCAATTCACAAATCGAGTAGTAAGCGAAAGCAAGATATAAATGGTAAGCAATAAGAAATGCAAGGTAAATAATGCTAACACAATTATTTATAGTGGTTCGGCCCCAATGCCTATTCCAATACCTAAGCACCCCGCTTAGGATTTCTAAACTAGTTTTACTGGATTATCTTGTTTCCTTTACAACGAGGACATTTTCACCGGAGAGTCTCCGCTCTCACACCGAAGGCACTTCCACACCCGGAAGTCTCCGCCTTCCTACCGAGAGCACTCTCCCACCTCAATCCTAAGGACAACAAGAACTAATTCTAGTAAACTATGTTTACACAAGTGGCTTTACACATTCTACACCAAGGATACCACTCAATTACAAGACCTAACACTATGTCTTCTTACACGTTCAAATACAATGAAATAAATCACAAAAATACACAAGTAATGGAGCAAATAAATAATACAACAAATACTTAGCTCCAAACACGAGTCCTAGTTCCTCTTGATGCCTCAATGATGAATCGTTCAAAGCTTGAAGGCAAGATCAAGGATGTATCTTGGAAACTAGGGTTATCAAGAAGATGGCTCAAGAAAAGCTTTAGAATGATCAAGAATTGGCTCAATAGAGGTTTGGATCAATTGTTAAGAAGGCTTAAAGAAGATAGGTGAAGGGTATTTATAACCCCTCAACAGAACGACTGCTCAACGGGCAGAAAATTAGCCGGCGGTCAACCGATCGACGGTGCAGCGACCGCTGGCATTATGTGCCTTAAACACTCTATTCGGTCGACCGAATGAGTCGCGACTTCAGCGATCCGTAATCTGGTCGACCGATCGGTCGAACGAAGCAGCTTCTGCCAATTTTTGGCCTCTGTCGGTCGACTGAAGTAGCCTTCTACCGCTTTTGGCAAACTTCGATCGATCAAATTGGCTACTGCTTATTTTTGACACTATTCGGTCGACCGAAAACTGGGCAGACTGCTAGTTTGATTGGTTTTATTTGCTTGTTTGGGTTCCGTCTTCGCTAAGTCTACTTATATAACATTTATTAACTTTAAGTTAATAACTTTAAAACATAAATATTATATAAGGATTACCCCCCATTTGGATTCAATAAAAATATCTAAAAAATCAAAATCCTTAAGAATCAAAATCTAGTTTTTGGGGTCTAGTACAAATTTTCTAAAAACAGAAATTTTCTAATTTTTCGAGTCAAGAATGGGTAGGCTAAAGGCTTCCAAAAAATTCTAAAAACTACCTCGTTATCTAATTTTAACCCAAGGAACAAGTACCGTCATTTTTTATGTCAAGAAACTATCTAGGTCATATAGCCCTCTAAGGAGCTCCCTAGACTTAGTGAATTTAGGGCGGTTTCTGGGTTTTCATATTTTGGGGTTCGGGTTTGGTTTTAGGGTTATTATGTATCATCATGAGGATTTACAATATAAACTAGACACCCTAAACCTAAACTCTATCTTCCCAATGAATCCAAGCGCGTCGACCAACGTCCTTCCGATTTTCTGATTTCTTCGATATTTTCGATCGAGGACATCGTGTGCTAACTGATATGGAACCTGAAAGATTTCTCAAAGAAACATTAGTTCCATATTTGTTATCATCAAAACCGAGATTAAGACCAAGGTTGAAAACCTTAAGCCAACATTTACCTTTGGTAGAGTTTTCCTATAATAACAACCACCATAGTAGTGTCGGCATGGCCCTATTTGAGGCTTTGTACGGGAGCAAGTGTAGGCCGCCGGTAGGTTGGTTTGAGGCTGGTGAGTCCTAGATGTTGGGGCCAAACGTGGTTCATGACGCCATTGAGAAAGTAAAGCTGACCAATGAACAACTTTTAGTAGCTCAGGGTCATCAGAAGATGTATGCTGATGGTAAGGCTCGCGACGTGGAGTTTCAGGAAGGGGATTCATTTTTTCCTAAAGGTATCCCCTATGAAGGGGGTTGTGCGCTTTGGGAGGAAGGGAAAGTTGAGCCCCAGATTCATCAGGCCCTTCCCTATCTTGCGGCACAGAGGAGCGGTTGCTTATGAGTTGGCTCTACTGCCTAGCATGGACCGGGTGCATTCTGTTTTCCATGTATCCATGCTTAAGTGGTATGTTCGGGATGAGTCCCACATTCTAGATGTTGTAGCGGTGGAGGTTGATCCGACAATTTCCTATGAGGAGCGACCAGTAGAGATCCTAGACAAGCAGGTGAGGGAGTTGAGATCCAAAGAGGTCCCCTTGGTGATATGTCGTTGGAAGCACCATTCAGGGCAGGAGGCCACTTGGGAGGTCGAGCAGGATATGAGAGAGAAGTACTCGTACCTTTTTTATGCCAAGGTGAGCTTCTTTTCTTCATCTTAAAATTCGAGGATGAATTTTCTTTAAGGGGGGAGGAAATTGTAATGCCCAAAATCCTAATAATAATATTTTATCCTGGGTTGGAGTTAGCGCGGATTGGCGTAGAGCTTTGGGATTGAATCCGGGTAAGCTTTAAATATAGAAAAAATTAGAAAAAAAATATTTGCCTTATTTCTTTGATTTTGCATGCTAGAATTGTAGAGGGTCTCGAGACGAGTCTAGTGGTTCAATCGGAACTCAAATCGGAGTTACAACAGGTTAGATACGGGTCGTTTAAGTCGAATAACTTAAGGAGGGGTAAAACGGTCATTTGGGGCCCAACCAAGTCCCATAAAAAGAGACCTAGGGCATATGGCCAGGGGTTTAGCCACATGCCACCCAAGGCCATTAGAGAGAGGGAGAGGTGACACCCAAGGAGGGAGGAGGAGCCGTCGGTGCTGGAATTCCGCGAGTTTGTCGGCGCCGATTGAAGGAAGATCCTTAGCGTCTTCTTCCTTTCCGTCTTCTCCATAGTGGTGAGTGGATTAGCCCTTCTTTTTCCCTTTTTCTTCAGCCATGCCGCCGCCCCTATGCCATGGGGTTTTCGTCGATTTTTGGTTCGATTTTGTCGTATCGAATTGAGTATTCGGATTGTTGAGGGTTCTTCAACCATGTCGCCGCCCCTATGCCGCCGCCTCTCTTCTTCCTTGAATTCTTCAAGAATTCTTTTGGTTTCTTGATGATTGTTGAGGGTTCTGGATGGTTGTTTGGTATCTTGAGGAAAGAAGAATATTTTGGGGGAATTTAGGGTATGTCGCCCATCCTTTAGGTTTCTTTAGGAACCCTAGGGTGGTCGGCCACTTTAAGGTTGGATTTTAGGGTCCTAGATATATTTTTACACCTAGGGAACACACTTTAGGGTATGTTGAATTATTTCTAATAATTATAATAATTGTAGGGACCTACAATTAGGAAATTAAGGACCGTAGGGACACCTAAAGACATTAGAACCCTACTTTGACATTCGGATGAGCCGACCCTAAGGACACCCAAGGGGGCCGAACCCTCCTTTCCCTTAGGGCACTCCGGTGAGCGAGGTAGGCTGGGCCTAGGGTACTTGGCTAGGGTCACCAAGGTGGGTTTAAATTGCGTAGGATTATTAAGTGGTGATACCTTGTTTTAGAGCTATATATGTATGTTTTTCATTTTCTTTTCCTGCGTTATTGGATGTGTTATATCACTTTATTATGAGTTGTGCACTTCATATTATATATATACATATGTGTGGTTGTGATATATGACATGAGGATGTGAGTTGAGATATGTCCTTAACTCATCTTGTTATTTATTGTGTAGCGCATCTTACGTTATATATATATATAATTGCTTGTGTGATGTACTTGTTGCATTTCCTAGTAGCCTCGCTGGTGAGTGGAGGGTATGCCCCAAAGAGACAACGCTGGCCTTATTCCGGAAGTCCGGTTGGTGATGGGAGATCATACCCAAATAGATAGTCTGGAGACCCAACCGGTGAGGGGAACATATGCCCCTAAGAGATGGTTCGGAAGAGCCAATGTCGGTGAAGGGAGTGCATGTCCCAAAGAGACATCACTGAGCTGGGTGGTAGCGTGGAGGCCACACCACCTACCTACCCTACGTGGCTACGAGAGACCGATGGGTCTGACGATTATTCATGTGGATGTGTCATTGCATTGTGATTATTTATCTGTGATAGATGTTATCATGCGCAGGATAGTAGATAAGCTTATGATGTTATATTGTCATCTACTGCTTATATTATGCTCCTTATTATTATTGATTGCATGATGATGATATGGTGGAAAAGAGGTCTAATCTATTCACTAAGTCCTAGTTGGACTTACCCCTCATTTTTGTTGTTTTTCAGCACCTAAGTGAGATCAGAGAGTTACCAGCAGGGCAGCGGATCTCGTGACATGTCATGGTCGAGGGGGGTACCTGAGTCCTTTTAGTTCTCTTTGAGTTGTTGAGTAATGTAGACTCGGGTTATTGTTTCCGCATTTTTCTTTATTTTAGGCGTCTTGGTTTATTTATTAAACTTTCTTTAAATAACTTGAATATTTATATTTCATTGAGTCTATGGATTGGTTTGAAATTTAAGTCTATTTATTCTCTTTTGAAATGTTATAGTCTGTTCAGGTTATTGTTGTGTATGTTGTCTGAGTTGTGTTAGCTTCGGGGTACGTGGTGTACCCTGGCCGATCATACCGAATTTGGGGTTTGACAAGGGTAGAAGAGGACATCGGCGGAACTCCCCTGGTCTACCAAAACTTTCTTGACAAGGAAACCAGCAGCGATCAGACAAATAATGAAGATCATATAAATTCTCGTCTATTCCTTGAAAGTCGGTATCATAGATGGATATTAACGGGGTGGGTACGCGTAGCCTTTGTGACCAACACTACTAGAAAAATGGGCATCAGCAACGGCTGATGCCGTTGCTGAGCCGTTGCTGAAGAGCATCAGCAACGGCCGAGCCGTTGCAATAGAGCTGTGACAGAAAGTCGTGTTGCTGATAACTTAGCAACGGATCAGCAACGGCCGCTCGGGCCGTTGCTAAAAATATTATCAGCAACGATTTTGCCACGGACTCGGAGTCGTTGCTGATAACATTAATAGCAACGACCGCTGAGTCCGTAGCAACGCCGTTAGTAAAAGCCCGTCGCTAAGCCGTTGCTGTAGGTCATCAGCAACGGCTTTCGAGACACTTTTAACAACGGCTTTCCCACGGACGGCCGTGGGAAAGCCGTTGCTGATGATGTGAACCTGGTAACGAAAAAATTTTAAATTTTAAATTTCCATTGATACATTGATACATTATCTGATACATAACTCACACACCCATACACTCATACACACATTCATTCACACATCACAAACACACCAAGATATATATCAAAACAATTATATTTATATTGATAATTATCCACGATAGTATAAAAACAATTCAAATGCAAAACTGAAGTATCAATATCCAAACAAAATAAGTTAAACAAGTTCAATATCTCAGTAACAAAGTCAATATAAACAAAATCTCACGATGACGATGGAGGATGGTCTGGATCATATGGCGGGGTCTGGAGTGCTTGAGTGTACACCGGCGTGGACTGACTCGCGGACGATGGATTAGATGATGCCGAAGAGATGCCTGCTTCAGGATGACCTGACATGTTGCGTAGCATAGCTTGTATATCCGCCATCATCTGACTCTGGCGCTCCATTATCTCAGTCTGACGCGCGACCGTGTCCTCTAGAGTCCTTATTCTGCTACTATGATCATAACTGGATCTAGAGGTGGACGGCCGCTCACCAGCGACCGGAGGGGTCGGTGCCCCAAGTGGCCCTAGTACGGCTCGCGCATGACCACTATCTGCGAAGCCATATACGCGGCCATGGTCCCAGCCACCTGCGGCCTCGACCCACGATGCTGCGTCAAAGTCCTCGGGGGTACCCCCGCGCTGCACCACCGTCTGGCTGTAGGTCTCCTACTCGAGTTTGATTTTTTGTTTAATATTTATCATAAAACTTAAATTATAAATATATAATGAATAATTTAAACAAATATATAATTACCATAATGTATGCAGCGCGGTTGTCGATGTACTCCCCCGTCCCATGTGCTCGACGGTGAGTCCGCTCAAACACCGCCATCGGGGAGGGTCGCTGGACAGTCCCGTCATCCGACACCGTCGTCTACATTTACAAAACAAATACATTAATTAGTACACATAGTAATAAATAAAATATATAATTAAAAGATATACTTACCATACGGTTCGCGTGCACTGCAAATGCAACAGAGCCGCCGGTGTGACGCGCTGCTCCCCCCGACATGCGATTTCTAGCCGCATTCCGAGAAACCTCCTGCCATCGATCCGTCGACCATATTCCCACGAGCTGGTCCCATATATCCGGAGTAATCCAACCGGGGCCGTATCCCCGAGTCTCCGCGATGTTAGTGGTCCCAGCTCGGGCCATCGCTTGGGACCGAGCCTGCCCTAGCTGCCCGTTGTACCTTGCCCGGGAAATAGCCTCCCAGGCAGCGTAAATGAAGGGCCTTTGGTCCTCGGCCCATGTATAACGAGCCTGCAAAATAATAATATCAGTACCAATATTAATAATCATGCATGTAAAAAAAAAAATAATACGTGCCTCAAACTCGCGCCATAACATGTCGACGTGCTCGCTAGGCACGTGAGACCACGTAGGCCATGCCCCGTGCATGTATCGTCGAATAGTAGAAGAAATGCTCCTCGGCACTTCTTCTTGCTCGAACCTGCATAACAAAAATAAATTTTAATATTATATTATGATATAATGAATTTGTAATGATTCATAATTCATGATATATTACTGCTCCCCAATCACGCTAATCAATCTACGTGACTCTGTGGCTGGTGGAGGCTGCCACCTGTTCGGCCTACGTGGCCGCCTGCGTCTGGATGTACTAGCCTCGGCAGTATCATCCGCATGAGGATCAGCAACAGGAGGATCAGCAGCATGAGTAAGTGCTGGAGTCTCACCGATCGGAGACTCCGAAGCTCTCCTGCATCGATAACCACGACCAGACATATCTGTCGAACAGACATATAATCAGATTATTGTATAAATAGTAGAGATATATTTAATAAAATATATAATTACAATTATTCCTCATCATCTGAATAATAGTCTTCGAATTCTTCCTCTTCTTCCTCTTCTTCCTCTTCTTCATCTTCTACATCTCCAGCTTCCTCAATTTCATGATCGTCATCATCAGCATATTCAACTTCTAATTGAATTGACGTTGTGTCTGCTTCCTCGAGTATTGGAATAATACTGTTAACTAATTATTCTAAATTTCGGCAGCATCTCCCTACAGTTCTCCGAATACACATATCATCTGGGCGCGTATCGGAGAACAAGAGAGATGTTGCCGAAATTTAGAATAATTAGTTAACAGTTAAAATAAAAACGTAAGTGCAGTACAAATAACTTTATTCCTAAATTGTCCAATCAGGGACAATTCAAGAATTGTACGTCGTATAAAAGATCATCTACTTCTTTTACACGAACATACAATCCCCGAACGGATCTAAGGTTTTGCTAAATCATATCCGACTTGTCGATGCGTACGTGAAACATATCAACTCGTCGGATGGATGATTATTATCTAAATGTTTCGAGACAGTTCGAGTCCATATTGGACGATTCCGACGCGCGTCCGAAGTGGACGATTTCGGCGCGCGTCCAAAGTGGACGATTCCGGCGCGTGTCCGAAGTGGATGATTCTGGCGCGCGTTCGAAGTGGACGATTCCGGCGCGCGTCCGAAGTGGACGATTCCGGCGCGCGTCCGAATTGGATAATTCTGAAATTAATCTAAACCCTAAAAATTATTCTAACAAATTAAATAATTAATCTAAATAATTAATTAACAATTAATTAACAATTAAAAAACAATAAAAAAATATTATTAAACTACAAATTCTGGCACCGGAGTCAGGTGAACTCCGGTGCCAGCGTACAGTGGCCGGACACACTATCCGGCCAATGTACAAGGTCCGGCGGCGGCCATCGGCCGACCGCCGCCGGCCGAAACCCTATTTTTAGGGTTTCGGTTAGATTTTCTACCGGCCGCAACGAGAAGAGACGGCCGATCGGAGGGCACATACCTGACAGTGTCGGCAGCAGCGGGAGGCGTCGTCGGCGTCGTCGGCGTCGGCAGCAGCGGGAGGAAGAAGGGGGGTGGGCGCGATCTGCGACCTATATAAACTTATCAGCAATGGCTCACTCGCCCGTTAGAAAGCCGTTGCTGATAAGTTATCATCAGCAACGGCTCACTTGTCCGTTAGCAAGCCGTTGCTAATAAGTTATCATCTGTAACGGCTCACTTGTCCGTTAGAAAGCCGTTGCTGATAATTAACATCATCAGCAACGGCTCGCATGTCCGTTAGAAAGCCGTTTCAGATACAACATATCTGCAACGGCTCGAGCGGCCGTAAGAATGCCGTTGCAAATAGCAACGGCTTGAGCGGCTGTTGCTGAAGACCAAGTTTCTAGTAGTGCAAGCTGCTTCATTGACAATCATGATAGTTCGAGATGGTTGTATTTCAGAATTGCTTTCTCCGGCAAATCCTTCTGTTATGTAGTCGATGACTCCCTAGATGCCGGAGTGGGATTGTTCATCTTCAGAGTCATCGTGGTTGTCTGTGTCGCCAGATGGCGGTGTGTTGCTGGGACTTTGGTATGGTCGGTGGTTCCGTCAGCTTTGGCTACAACTTTGATCATGCTGGATGTAGTGGTCGAGGCGATCTTCTCTGAGTAACGTTCAATTTGGTCAGAGAGGATCATGCATTCTTCAATGGTGTATCCGTAGGTTCGATGGAACTCATATCTTTTGCTCCTGTCGCCTTACAACTTTTATCTACATCTTACTTTAAGACCTTCCACAACATCAATTTTAAGCTTTTCAGAAGCATTTCTGTCTTTCTGCAAGATATTGAATTTCCTTTTATTAGGCTAAATTTTTCATTCAGTAGTTTGACATTTACTTGAAAAAATATATGCCGCCACCTCGGAGATTTCTAGTTCGGATATGAATTGGAGTGACCTTCATTTTCCATAAAAATTCTATGAACTCCTTTGTATCTATATGGCACTCAATGTGATCTATTTAACATTTAGAACCAATTTAATCTGAAATGCTTTAAGATCTTCTACGAAATCTAATTATTTTTAGGGTAAATAGTAAAAACCTCCACTAAATTATGATCAATTTGTAATTACCCCCTATGAACTTTGAAATTAGACAAAGAAAGATTAAACTTTATGAAACTAACAAAAAATACTCCATCCGTTAACTCGATGTTATTTATTTAATATGATCTTGTTTAAAATGACATGCAACAGCTTTTTACTAGTCTAAATATTAAAAGATAAATAAAAAAATTAATAAATTAGGAATTATGAAATATTAATTGCTAAAAAAGTTAATTAAGAAATAAATTTGTAATTAATATTTTCTAATTTCTAATTTATTAATTTATTAATTAACTTTTTAATTTATCTTTTTATATTTGGACCAATGAAAAATTATCACGTGTCATTTCAAAGATTATGTTAGATAAATAGCACTGAGTTAACAAATGAGATGTTTTTGTTAGTTTCATAAAGTTTAATTTATTTTTTGTCTAATTTTAAAGTTCATGAGAATAATTGCAAATGGATCATGAGAAATTTTTACTATGTACCCAATTTATTTAGGCCCCTTAAGTACACTTTGACATTTCCATTGACCCAAGAAGGTTGAAAAGCCTTAACATGGTAGACCCCATCTTACAGTGTACAAAACCTCACATGCGGAGCAGGTTCTAAGTTGGCAGGTAAACTTGATGGCTTGCTGGAACATCAGCTAAGCTAACATCAATTGATTGGGTATTATACCTTCTTTCTTTATTTTTTAATAACGATTTTTAACTCACCTTTTTTCCCAATATTTTTTTACTTGGGTATATAGTGAAAAATCAAAATAATTCTTATCAATTGATGTTAAGTGATTTCTCCCAACACCATCGGGTTTATTTGCCAATGAAACACAATGAAACGTGTCTTAAAATGTAGTCTATTACAAGATAGCAATCATTTAAACGCTTGCGGGGTAAATGATGAAAAAAGAAGAATAACAATTTAGTTGCCAAAGCAACACATTTTAAACTCGTAAAGAATAAGCTCCCATCGAGGATCGAACTTGCGACCTTTTTTCCCAATATTCTTTTTCTTGGGTATATAGTGAAAAATCAAAACAATTAGGGTTAATTACACTATATATCCTGAACTTTAGGAGTATTGCCAATTTTGACCTAAACTTTCGGTTGTATCAATTTTATACCCTGATTTTTAATTCGTTTCAATAATATCCCAATCTTTGGTTTGATTGCTGGTGTGGTTTTGTATACATGTACCAAAAATTATAAAATATGAAAAAAAACTATCCAATCCCACATCAGCACACCACGTCAGCATGGAGTCGGATAGGATTATTTATCCGTCCGCTCCTCAAAAGGTGGCCTTCTTCAACAAAGTGAGGTTCACTGAAGAGCCGAGCGTGGACGCACCTACCTCAATGTCAAAAGAATCATAGTGTAGAAAGAGTTCGATGAGTAGGAGGTGCACCACGAGCACCACGAGCACCACGAAGTCCTCCCCAGTGCACTGCTTATTCTCCGTTGTCGGCGACTCTGTCTCCGGCCCGTTCGACCATACCACATACAATAGAAGCTTCTCTCCCTCTGGACCGATGAAGCAGTCAGCGACGTACTCCTTTGGCTGGTCGAACACCTATGAGTCCTTGGTGGCAAACAGCTGGTAGCCGAAGAGCATCTTGCCGACATGGACCTCGTACGCCGCATCGTGGCTTGTCAACACTATATCCTGCTTCGCCCGCCCATATTGTAGCAACACGGTGGGCTCGATGCAGAGTACCTCATAGGCTACCGATGCAATCAACGGCATTGCCTCGATGGCTCGCATGGTGACCTCGCCGCCGTCGACATCGCGCATTGCCGAGTGTGCCTCCTTCGCGAGACGATCGTGGAGGCGCGCCCCTAGTACGCTTAGCCAACTTGATCAAGCCGGGAAATATGATCTTCATCCTGCTGAAGGTGTTGAAGCAGGTGGTGAAGAGGATGTTGTGGAGTGCCACCTCCTGCGAGATCCCCATCCGCTCTGCCTCGTCGAGCACCAGCCCGGTCGATTCTTGGAAGAAGGTGTTGGCCTAAGGTTTTCAATCTTGGTCTTAATCTCGGTTTTGATGATAACAAACATGGAACTAATGTTTTCATGAAGAAATATTTTCAGACACGTATGCAATGCCACGTCAGCAATCAAACGACAAGATTTACGATGACTTGACGATGGGATATTATTGAAACAAATTAAAAATCGAGGTATAAAATTGATACAACCGAAAGTTCGAGTAAAAATTGGGAATACCCCTAAAGTTCAGGATATATAGTGTAATTAACCCAAACGATTATTACTCGAACTTCATGGCTCTATTTCGAGCCATTGAGTGATGTTTCACTTCATGGCTCTATAAATACTGATGCCTTAGCCTTCCTTTGATACTCTTGATCACTCCTTCACTTCATTGAGCCATCCTTGATCATTCCCAAGCTTTCATTGAGTCATTACTTGGAGAAACCCTAGTTTGATCTCTTAATTCCTAGATCTTTCCTTCAAGTTTTGATCGATTCATCATTGATGCATCAAGAGGAACTAGGACTTGTGTTTGGAGCTAAGTATTTATTGTATTATTTATTTGCTCCATTATTTGCGTATTTTATCATTTATTTCATTGTATTTCTTAACTGTGTAAACCTAGAGTGCTAGGTTGTTTGAGTTGGTGGTTGCCTTGGTGTTAAGGCTTAAATCCACTGGTGTAAACATAGTTTACTAGGATTAGTGATTGTTATCCCTTAGGATTGAGGTGAAAGAGTGCTCTCGGTAAGAAGGCGGAGACTTCCGGGTATGAAAGTGCCTTAGGTTGAGAGCGGAGACTCTTCAGGAAAGTCCTCTTCATAAAGCTAAGTTTGGAAATCCTAGATGGGGAGCTTAGGTAGTGGAGTAGGCATTGAGGCCGAACCACTATAAATCGCATTGTGTTAATTGCTTTATTACTCGCTTCCGCATTTAGTCGATAAATTGTAATTTGCCTAAGTGTTGTAAGAAACGTTTAAAACTGTAATTAGGCAAAAAGTTTAGATAACACACTATTCACCCCCGCTCCCCTCTAGTGTAGGCCATTTCACAAACAGAAGGCGGCAATGCGCTCGTAGTCTCCGCGAACAAGAGCAGGAGGGAGGTGGAAGGAGTGGAGGAGGAAGTCCTCGAGGTAAGAAGGCGTGTGGGCCGAGGGTGAAGATGGGGCCAAGCTGGAAGAGCACCCACTTGGTGATCAGCCCTGGACCATCTAGGCCGAGCTTAGTGTCTTTGGGGTCCTTTCCAAAGAAGGAGCGTGCTAGGAAATCGAAGGCGGCCTAGTCGTTGGCGGTGCCGAAATGGGCCTTCCCCTTGGTGGCAATCTCCGACACCATGGTGTTGAAGAGCCGCCAAAAGTGTAATATATAGCAGATTAAATAATCTCCTCAATGCTGACATGGCGTGCTGACTTGACAATGGATAAATTTTCTTTCATATTTTATGTTTTTTGGTAAACGTATGCAATGCCACGTCAGCAATCAAACGACAAGATTTACGATGACTTGACGATGAGATATTATTGAAACGAATTAAAAATTGGGGTATAAAATTGATACAACCAAAAGTTCGAGTAAAAATTGGGAATACCCCTAAAGTTCAGGATATATAGTGTAATTAACCCAAACAATTATTATCAATTGATGTTGAGTGATTTCTCCAAAAATCATTGGGTTTATTTGCCAACGAAACATAATGAAACACGTCTCTAAGTGTAGTGTATTACAAGAAAATAACAATCATTTAAATGCTTGTGGGTATAAATGATAAAAAAAAGGAGAAAATTTTAGTTGCAAAACAACACATTTTAAACTCACAAAAAGTAAAGCTCCCACAACGAGGATTAAACTTTTGTGACCTTTCGCTTACAAAGTGAACGCACTACCACTATGCTATGGAAGCTCACTTATTGCTCTACCACCATTGCTTTACCCTTGGCCACTGTGATTGGAGGACTCAAGAAGCTTTAGAATCACAACGTATTCAAGGCCGAAACCATGCTCCAAACATCAAGAGTCCTTTTTGATTCGAAATTCACTTGCTTAAGAACATCGAATTCAAGTCAATCATCTCGGCTAGTTGGAACCAAAATTCAAGGGAGAAATTGAATGTTGCTCGTTGGGTTGAGTGCTTGGAAGACCATTCAGAAGGTATTGACCTAGTGGAATTTGCAGCAGAGAAAAGATAAAAAGAAACTGTTGGCCTAAGGTTTTCAAACATTTGTTTTGATCGTGGTTTTGATGATAACAAATTAAGAACTAATGTTTGATTGATAAATAATTTTAGGTTCCATGTTGATGAGCACACAATGTCCGCAATTGGAGAGATCGAAGCAATATCATAAAAATCCAAGGGAGATGCTCGGAAGTGGAGAAAAGAATTGAAGAATAGGGTTTAAGGTTTTAGAATAATATGTTTTGCAATATCATTTCAACTCTGAGATAATATGTTTGAACTATGAAAGAAAAGAAAAGCAATATCATTTCAACTCTGAAATAATATGTTTTGCAACTCAGAATTTCTAAAGCAATTGAAGATTAACTTGGGTGCTTGTTGATGCTTAGGCACGAGCAGCTAAATTAATTTGGTTCATTGAAGGTGAAGAAGTTTCTTGCTTAATCTGCCTATGATCTCTACTTATGAGTTCAAAGTTTTGGTCAATTTGTACCTTAAAGAATGGCGCCTTATATTTATTCGTAGATTACTTGTTTTTTCTTTCCTTTCAATTATTTGCTTAGATTTGATGAGATCAGTTTGTATCAGAATCTCCTAATCTGTGATCAGACAACCTTTAACATGTGATTTTCTCATTATACAGCTTTTATCTACATCTTACTTTAAGACCTTCTGCAACATCAATTTTAAGCTTTTCTGAAGCATTTCTGTGATCAGACTTGAATTTTCTTTTTTTAGGCTAAATTTTTCATTCAGTAGTTTGACATTTACTTGAAAAAATATATGTTGCCACCGTTAGGCGAGTGAAATTTCTATGGTGTCAAGCTCCATAGAAATTCATATGGAGCTCCTCAGATGAGTAAACCTAGGTTTATTAAAATTGAACCTAGTATAAATGATACTGAACCTAAAGTAAGAATAAACTTGTATGCAAACAAGTGAACCTAGTACTTTCACTTTAGGTTTAGTATTAATGTTGCTAGGTTCATTCTTAGAAATGTCAAGTTTACTCATAGGTGGGGCTCCATAGTAGTTTTTTCCCCACTAGGCCCCCCTATGTACATTTTGACATTTCCATTGACCGGACCTAGGAAGGTTGAAAAGCCTTAACATGGTAGACCCCCGTCTTATAGTGCACAAAGCCTCACATGTGGAGCAGATTCTAAGTTGGCAGGTAAACTTGATGGCTTGCTGGAACATCAGCTACGCTAACGTCAATTGATTGGGGATTATACCTTTTTTTTTATAATAACGATTTTATTTTAATTCACCTTTTTTCCCAATATTTTTTTTTACTTGGGTTTACAATGAAAAATCAAAATAATTATTATCAATTGATGCTAAGTGATTTCTCCAAAAACCATCAGGTTTGTTTGCCAACGAAACACGTCTTCGAATGTAATCTATTACATGATAGTAATCATTTAAATGCTTGTGGGGGTAAATGATGAAAAAAAAGAGAAAAATTTAGTTACCAAAGCAACACATTTTAAACTCGTAAAGAATAAGCGTCCAATGAGGATCGAGCTTGCGACCTTTTTTCCCAATATTCTTTTTCTTGGGTATATAGTAAAAACTCAAAACAACTATTATCAATTGATGTTGAGTGATTTCTCCGAAAATCATTGGGTTTATTTGCCAATGAAACATAACGAAACACGTCTTTGAGTGTAGTCTATTACAATACAGTAGCAATCATTTAAAGGCTTGTGGGTGTAAATGATGAAAAAAAAGAGAAAATCTTAGTTGCAAAACAACACATGCATTTTAAACTCGTAAAGAGTAAGCTCCCAATGAAGATCGAACTTGCTACATGTTTTCCCAATAATCTTTTACTTGGGTATATATAGTAAAAAATCAAAACAATTCTTATCAATCGGTGTGTTGAGTGATTTCTCCAAAAATCATTGGGTTTATTTGCCAACGGAACATAACAAAACATGTCTCCGGGTGTAGTCTATTATAATGACAATAGCAATCATTTAAATGCTTGTGAATGTAAATGATGAAAAAAAAGAAAATTTCAGTTGCCAAAACAACACATTTTAAACTCAAAAGAGTAAGCTCCAAGTAAGGATCAAACTCGCGACCTTTCACTTACAAAACGAACACACTACCTCTATGCTATGGAAGCTCACTTATTACTCCACCACCATTGCTTTACCCTTGGCCGTTGTGATTGGAGGACACAGGAAGCTTTAGAATCACAAAGCATTCATGGCTGAAACCATGATATGAACATCAATAGGCCTTTTTGATTGGAAATTCATTGGCTTAAGAATATCGAATTCAAGTCAATCATCTCGGCTAGTTACCAAAATTCAAGGGAGAAATTGAATGTTGCTAGTTGGTTTAGTGCTGGAAGACCTTCCTGAAGGTATTGACATAATGGAATCTGCAGCAGAGAAAAGCTAAAAAGAAACTTTTGGTCTAAGGTTTTCAAACATTAGTCATAATCTTGGTTTTGATGATAACAAACTAGGAATTAATGTTTGACTGAAAAATAATTTTAGGTTTCATATCGATAAGCACGTGATATCCGTGATTGGAAAGATCAAAGCAATATCCAAAAAATCCAAGGGACATTGATCGATGCTTGGAAGCGAATAAAAGAATTGAAGAACATGGTTTAGGATTTTAGAATAAATGTATTATCCTTGGGATGCATGATAATGAAGTCAAAATCCAAAATTGATACATCGACACTCAATTGGAAATTAACCCCCGCTGAAATTGCATGTAATGTAGTTTCGATCAATATTGATCTGCAAGCCAATAACTAGTTTTATTGTAACTTGTTCTAACCTGAGCCTATCCATATATTGATGCCATCTACCTTCCTAAAACCTAACTAAGAAACCCTAGTCTAAAGCATAGTCTTTTTGAACGAGTCATTGTTCTTGATTGATTCATCAGCAAATGCATCAGGAGTAGCTAGGAGTTATCATTTGGAGCTAATTAAGTATTGATTGGTGTATTTGCTCCATTTTAATTGTATTTTTGGATTTGGTTTTTGCAGCTTGTAAAGCTTTGTGTAGACTTAAGGTGGAGGGGTTAGGATTTGAGTGATTGCTTTAGTGCAGAGGCATAAGTCCACTCGGATTTACTTGTTTAGTTAGTTGCCATCGAAACTTTAGGTGTTGGAGATGCTATTGGGAAGAGAGTGTCACTTGTGGAGAGGGTTGCAACCTTATGCATTATTGATTTATATTATTTCCATTTGATAAAATGAATTTGCATTTGCACATAACTAAGAATCAATAAATTAGAATTTAGACTTCATTCTTTGGTACACACTATTCTCCCCTTTATAATGTGTCATTTCCTCTCACATTTGGTATCAGAGCGGGTTCATAGCTTGAGATATCTGATAATAACATTAGAGTCTTTAGTTTCTATACATGCTAGGTTTGATGAGCCCAATTTCGGTGTTTGAAAGAGTAGAATGTATGCATTCTTAAAAACTTATAGATATTTGGTGCATGCTCAACCCATCATTGATATAAATGCATGGACATAAGAACAAATCAAATTGTTTTATTTAAATGCTAAAACAATGTATTATATTTATTGCCTATTCTCAAATAATATACTTGAGAAAGTTATGTATTGTTAACATGCATTTGACATATTGCCTACTTTGAATGTATTGTATGATTTTGTTAAGACCACAACTTACATTAAAGGTGCGGCCACCTCACTTATTCCGCATGGAACACTTTTGGTTTGGCATACCATCTTTCTCTGATTTAGTCAAGGAGTACTGCTGGACCGCTGGGGCACAATCTTCGGATATCTGACCAATAAATTGTTGGATAAACAAAACCAGAACACTCTAGGTTGCTCTCAAAAGGTGGAATAAAAATCTTAAGGAAGCATCGCGCACAAACATTTCTACACTAGAAAACCAGATTGAAGAATGTCTACAAGGCACGGAGGGAGACAGCCGGGAAAGTCAGGATGGGCAGGAGATGCAGGCTATTAGAAAACCACTGGATGATTGCTATCAGGCAGAACATGTATTCTGGAGACAAAGAGCTAAAGCGCGTTGGTTGAGAGACGAAGATAGAAATACGAAAGTTTTACACCAGGTGGCTACTTCAAGGAAGCATAAGAATTGGATAACTGTATTGAGATACAATGATCGGGTTGCAAACTCCCAAGAACAAATGACAACTCTATGCAGGGACTTCTTCTGTGAATTGCTGCGTGAGGAACACTCGTCACTGATTTTATCGATCTGGCAGGAGCTATTTCCGAAAGCTCAGATACTATTGCTAAACATAGCTGACCAAGTGAATGAGGAGGAAGTTCTTGAGGCCATTAGATCGCTTGGAAGTGACAAAGCAATGGGACTTGATGGTCTCACAGCAGAGTTCTTTATCAACTCATGGAACAAGCATTATTGGCCAAGATTTTATTGCGCTATTGGACGACATACTCTTTGGTGACGCGCACTGGTCATGTATCAATAAAGCTTTCATTACTCTTATCCCAAAGACTGAGGGGGTGGAAGACATTGGAAACTTCAGGCCTATTAGTCTCACAGCAGAAAACTTTGGCGTTGAGATTGAAGCTGTATATGGCGGGCCTTGTGGGAGATACACAGTGCACTTTTTTGCTAGGAAGGTCAACACACGATTGTTATATGGCGGCGAATGAAATCATTCATCAACGTAAGCGTGCGGGTACAGATACTCATCAAATTAGATATGGCAAAAGCATTTGATTCTATTAGTTGAGAGTTTTTGCTAGACCTCCTTAGTAAAAGGGGTTTCCCAGAGATATTGATTAAATGGATAGGACTTATGCTTCGGTCGGGCGAATCCACGGTCCTTTTAAACAAAAGCCCATGGAAACAATTCAGGCACAAAAAAGGATTGTTGCAAGGGGATCCATTATCAACATACCTTTTTTGTTGGTAGCAGATATCTTCGCAAGAATCATGAAGAGGGCAAATAGAGCAGGGATGATATTTGGTATTGATCCGGGAGGGGGAGACAACAAACCTGGAATTCGCAGATGATTTCCTTTTATTCACACGGGGCAGTGAAGGGAACCTTATAAATATGAATCTACTACTGCGAGCCTTTGATTTGATGACCAGACATAAAGTGAATATAAATAAGACGGTAGTAATTCATCTCCAAAATGACATATCTAAGGCTTCACGGGTGGCGGATTCTCTTGGATGCAAGGCATAGTCTTTTCACTTAAGATACCTTAGTTTGCTGCTATGGAACGGACGCCTAACTCGGGAGGACTGGAATGAGGTTATTGAGCAAACGGACCGCAAGTTGGCATCATGGAAAGGTCGCTTGTTATCACGAGAAGGAATATTAACCCTAATAAATAGTGTGCTAAATGGACTAAGTGGTCACTTTCTAACAATTTTTAGAGCTCCAAAATGAGTTATAAACCTTAACATCCTACACTTTGACATTTCCATTGACCCAAGAAGGTTGAAAATGTTGGCGAAATGGCCACATTAGAGGGGGGGGGGGGTGAATAGTGTGTTTACTAAGTAATTAGCCTAAATCCAATTTTAATCGTTTCTCAAATCGTTTAGGCAATTTGCGATTAAATGATTATATACGGAAGCAATAAATAATTAAGCAATTAAAGCAAACAATAAATCAATGCAAACACAAGATTTATAGTGGTTCGGCCCCAATGCCTACTCCACTACCTAAGCACCCCGCTTAGGATTTCTAAACTAGTTTTACTAGATTAATTTACGTTTCCCTTACACACGAAGACTTTTCACCGAAGAGACACACTCTCGACCTAAAGCACTTCCACACCCGGAAGTCACCGTCTTTTTATCCAGAGTCCTCTTCCACCTCAACCCTAAGAGACAACTAAACTAATCCTAGTAAATACTAAGTTTACACAAGTGGCTTTACTCCTTCTACACCAAGGATACCACTTCACACAGAAGACCAAACATTCGATCTTCTACAGATGCACAAATTAAACACAGTTTTAATAACAGTTAAAATTACAAGGGAAAAGAGCTTGAAGTAAAATAATATTATCTACTCTTTTCCAAGCCTTTTGAACCTCCAACTCGCCGAGTGGTGTAACTCGAGTCAATTTCCGAGTTAAGGCAGCTTGTGCGCTTGAAAAGGTTGCTGCGGAAAGAAACAGGGCGCACTGCAATTGATCGATTGAAAGGCTTAGATCTTCCCTTTGATAGCTCAATAATTTCTGTAAGAATTAAGGAAGAGTGTTAAAAGAATCATATGACGGTATATTTATACCCTGCTGAAGAAACGGCTGTTCAACGAATAGAAAACTATCTGTTATAGGTCGTCGATCGAATGGTCGATCGACCGACTGGTCGAATGGTCGATCGACCGACTAGTCGACCGGTCCTTCAACCGCTTCTCTTTACTCTATTGTCGGTCGACCGACGGGTCGACCGCCCAGACACAAAAATCATGATCCCGACCTTCGGTCGACCCGCCGGTCGACCGATGTTATCTTGCGTCTTCAGCAAACGCAGGTCGGTCCGACAGGTCGTCCGCCCAAGCTACTGCCCCTTTTGGGCTTCCATCAGTCGACCGCCCGGTCGACCAAAATAGCTCTGCTGCATTTTCTTCCCTATGTTCGATCGACCGGATGGCTACTGCCAAATTTTACCTACATTCGATCGACCGCTTGGTCGACCGAACCTAGGCTAAATTTGGTTTTTCAACCTAGTTTCTTCTGCGCTTTATTTTCGGGTTCCGACTTTCAACGATTATCGACTTGGAGAGCTTTCATGTGATCTTTGAGCTCGTCTAATAAGTCTTTGGTGCACGTGTCGCTCTTCAAGAAATTTCCACGACGAACCCGAGTGTGACGATCGATGTCCTTCCGATTTCCGATTTCTCCAATTTTTCGATCGAGGACATCGAACGCTAATTGATATGGAACCTGAAAGATATTCTCAATCAAATCATTAGTCTCATATTTGTTATCATCAAAACCATCAAAACTAAGATTAAGGCTAAGGTTGAAAACCTAAAGCCAACAATCTTCCCCTTTTTGATGATGACAAACATCCTAAAAAATATATATACATTAAAACATAGAAGGATATCAACTAAGGGATTTCTCCCCCTAATTGATATGGAACCTGAAAGATATTCTCAATGAAATCATTAGTCTCATGTTTGTTATCATCAAAACCATCAAAACCGAGATTAAGGCTAATGTTGAAAACCTAAAGCCAACGATCTCCCCCTTTTTGATGATGTCAAATATCCTAAAAAATATATATACATTAAAGCATAGAAGGATATCAACTAAGGGATTTCTCCCCCTTATCAACATGCATATCTATATATAATTAACTCTCCCTATCTATATGCATGGATTTCCTATTATTATCTCCCATTTTCTTATACTTTTCTCCTCATTTTTCTTATACTTTACTCCCCCTTTTGACCTATATTTTCTCTATAATTTTCTCCCTAGTTTTCTCCATACTTTTCTCCCCCTTTTGACATCAATCAAAAAGGGCAAGAAAGGTCAATCTAGTCAAAGGGATAAAAAATATTTTTTATGAAGTTGAGACTCCAAAGATTTTTCATGAAACATGAAAATCTCAACCAAGGGATGGAAAACAAATATTTCATGAGAAACAAAATCATACATGATATGTTCAAAAACTAAATAGTTGAATTCATAATTAAATCATGTATGTTCTCAAAATGAATATTGTTTCTTTTTCATGACATTTTTAGATTTCATTCAAACTTTCAAAGTACAAAGATATAGTCATTTAAAATATGTATATCAAGTTTGAAGTGAAACTAATGTCATTTGATCTAAATATGAACTTAGCATATTTTCATTTGAAATAAGCATGAAAACTATGAAAATGCTAAGTCTCAAGATTTGCTATCTACTCATGTTTTCTCATATTTAGGCATCTAGACATCAAACATGAGATAATATAAGTCTACGAATCAAGTTTGGGTTTAAAATGAAATTTATAATTCACTTTGTTGACTTAAGTCAACCTATTTTTCAAGATTTGAAAAAATCAAACTTTTAAACTATACAAAATCATATTTTTGATGAAAAAACTTTGGTACCAATTTTTGGATGAAAATTTTTGATACCAAATATTGAATGGTCATTTGAAATGCATGAATATAGTTTGAACTCAAAAGAATTTTCAAAGACCATTTTTCATCCTATATTGATTTTAATGAAAACATACCAAATTGGTGAATGATATTAGAAGTGGAATCCAAATGATATATATAAGTTTTCATTTAAATTTTTTGAAGTAAGATCAAAGTATTAAAAAAAATTGATATTTCAAATAAGTGATATACTTTGAGTTTTCGAAATCCAACTTCAAAATTCTATTATAAATCAGATTCTTGATGAAATATTTTGAAATTTTTACTGATAAAACTAGATTTTCCAGTGAATGTGTAGTTTCAAGAATCATCTAAAAATAATTTTTCTATATTTCTCTAGAAATAACTGAAATTGGTGATACCAATTGTTAAACAAATGACAATTCCATAATTTTCCAGTTATTCTTAAAACTTGTTTAATTTTCATTCAAACTTTTATGACACCACATGATGGTCATGTAAAGAGTATATGTTAAGTTTGAAATGAAAATTATGTCCTTAAGTCAAGATATCAACCTAGCATGGTTTCATTCAGAACTAAATTAGTTTTTATGAAGCTTGCTAAGTTTCAATCTTAACATTTACTCATGATTTTTCATATTTAAACCTATGGTTACCTAACATGAGTAAATCTAAACATATTCCCCAAATATGGACCGAAATGAAACCTCTAAGTCGATTTTTGACTTGGGTCAACTTTGGTTCAAGAGAGGCTTTCATGAAACCACCTCTATGTCATTTTTTCAATATCTATATGAATTTTTCATTCTAAGTGCATGGAAACATGTCATACCTATTCCTAAACATGTTTATGAAGCTTTGGACTTAAAATCAAGTGTCCAAGTCGATTTGTTGACTTGGGTCAAGCCTTTCCAAGTTAAGTCCCCTAAAGTAAGATATCAATTATATTTGTTCATCTAGACATGAATTTTCAAGTTTTAAATATCTTGACTCATGTGATATGTGTATCTAAACATGTTCATTTTGTGTTTACTCAAAATGAGGTCTCTAATAAGAAATTTTAACCTAGAGCTAGTTTCATTCAATTAGGATATTATGAAATTGCCTAAGTTATCCAAATTTTTCTTACTCATGAAAATTCAAACATTTATTATGCAAAATCAATTATGAGTATATAGAGACATCATTAAAGCATGAATATTCAAGTATTATATTAAGATTTTGCAAAATCAAATTCATACATTTTTCTTGAAAATTTGCCCAACTTTTTATTTCCTTTTTCATTTTCTTTTAGATAGCATAGTCTTTCATTAGCATTCACAACTTGCAAGTAGACTTCATTAGTAGCATAATGAAATAATATGCCTACTAGCAAGCTAACATACTAAATAACACAAGTTTAATGCAAAGTTTCATTAAAAGAAAATTCAACCTATGCTAGATAGTAAATATTCATTTTAAGGTGGATACCATGATATCAAAATGAATCTAAGGAGATCTTAGGATGTGAAACATTTGAGTAATAAGATCCCTTATCATGTTAAACTAGTTTGGACTTACAAGAAGGTCTCTACTAGTAAATATCAACCTAGAGCAAGTTTCATTTAATGAAATTTACCTAAGTACTAAGATTCTACCTACTCATGAAAATTTAAGTATTTAACATGCAATTCTAATCATGAGTATAGAGACATCAATCAAACATGAAAATTGAGGTATTAGACTAGAAATATGCAATAACCAAAAACATACCTCATTCATGAATTTAGCCAAACTTTTCATTCTAATTAGCCTTCCTAAAATAAACTTATAACTTGCAAGTAAGCTACACTACTATTTTTAGACAAAAATATAGCTACTTAGCAAGCTAACCAAACTAAAAAGCAAAGAGAAGCATCAAATATCATTATAAAAGTTCACTTTGCTAAATAGTTCTAAATTCATTTTTTAATAAAATCAAGACATATCAAAATAAATTTTAAGAGATCACAAGAATCATAGATGAAAACTATGATATTCAATCCTTCCTATTTGTTGAAAACCGAAAGGCCACAATGTGCCTATGATTTAGAACCGCAAGATCGCTTAGGCCCATTACAAGCCACCTGGGTCTCCGAAGAGACCGAAAAATCAAAAATCAAAAAGGTTTTTGAATTTTTATCAAGAGCGGAAAATCTACTAATAATAAGCATATATCAAACTCCAACTATGATTTTAAGCAATGGGATATAGGAGATGATATCGGAATTTGATGCCAACTTTATCATAGGCATGTAGTGTAGATGAAGACTTTGAAGTTGCAACCATGTAGGGATCCTTCCTTCAACTCATTGGTCAACTTCAATTTTTCAATCTCCTTTACCCTTGTGTGGTAGCTCCCCCTACAATATAAGAAATCTTTGGTACCCAAATGGCTTTGGGTCCTTGGGGGTTAGTGGACTTAGGTACCCAAAGTGTCTTAACAACACTAGGGTTCCTTTTAAAAGCACAATCATATATGGCATGCCCATAGATACCACAATAAAAACAATGTCCATGAAACTTTTTCTTTTCATTTTTAGCATGGACGTGAGATTTAATTTTAGAATGTTTATCATGTGAAACATGATGAATATGAGCATTCTTCTTTTGAACATGAGGTTTAGTTGTAGAATGCTTAGTATGAGAATGATGATGAACCTTAACATTCTGTACATGAGCATTTTTCTTTTTAGAGTTCTTAAATCAGACATTTTGATTCTTAGAATTATAAGAGGAAGTATTAACTTTCCTACTCAAGGTCAACATCTCATTTTTCACATCATTCATGGATTTATGCAATGCATGCAATTGAGATTTTAACATGCAATTCTCTTTTTCTTAATTGTTATTCTTGAGCATCAAGTCCTTAAGCTCAAGTTCTACATTATCATGGCATGAATCAAATGAACTAGATTTTAATTTTTAATTTTCTAGTTTGGATTCATGCAAATGAGAATTAAGCATTACATTTTCCCTTTTTAATATTTTGTTTTCCTTATCTTTTCTAACTAGCAAGGCATACATTTTTTGACATTCCTCAACTAGTTCTTAATATGGCATATTGAATGAACTAGAAGAGCTAGTACTATCATTATCAATATCATTGGTACTTATAAGGCAAACTTTTGAAGTAGCTTCATAGTCATTCCAAGAGAATGCTTCATTTGGATGGGATGATGATGTAGAAGCTTTTGACCTTTTCTTTGCCTTGTTTTTCATGGTGGGGCAATTCTTCTTCACATGCCATTTTTCCTTGCATGCATAGCACACTACTTTCCTTTTTCGGCTCTTGGAGCTACTCCTTTGACTAGAAGAGCTATGAGCATCAAAACCAAGATTAGTAGTAAGTGAGTGACCATTGTCATCACCACCTTCATCAAAAGTGTCAATCTCTTCGATTTTGGCATAATCATATAAACGTTTAAACTACCTCATAAATCATAAGCCGAAGAACAGTGCATGACTTTATCTAGGATGCCATTTGGTAATGTCCTAAGTATGTAATTCATGGCATCTCCATTATACTTAAACATTTTCTTATCCATTTCACTCCAAGCATGCATATCATCCTTAGGTTCAATAAATTCCCAATGTAACATGTTAAAGATACCAAAACCTTGAGTCTTTAGAAATGTGTACATCCTAGATTTCCATAGACCAAAGTTAGAGGCATCGAACCTAGGAGCTGTAGACGCTACCGACTCTAGAGTCATTTCAAGATCGAGACGAATTGTAGAAGAGATGGTGAAATCAAAATCTAAGACCCGCTTTGATACCAATTGTTGGAGAAATAGCCACACTAGAGGGTAGGTGAATAGTTTGTTTACTAAGTAATTAGTCTAAATCCAATTTTAATCGTTTCTCAAATCATTTAAGCAATTTGCGATTCAATGATTATATGCAGAAGCAATAAATGATTAAGCAATTAAAGCAAAACAATAAATCAATACAAACATAAGATTTATAGTAGTTCGGCCCCAATGTCTACTCCACTACCTAAGCACCCCGCTTAGGATTTCCAAACTAGTTTTACTAGATTAATTTACGTTTCCCTTACACACGAGGACTTTTCACCGAAGAGACGCACTCTTGACCTAAAGCACTTCCACACCCAGAAGTCACTGTCTTCTTATCGAGAGTACTCTTCCACCTCAACCCTAAGGGACAACTAAACTAATCCTAGTAAATAGTAAGTTTACATAAGTGACTTTACTCCTTCTACACCAAGGATACCACTTCACACAGAAGACCAAACACTCGGTCTTCTATAGACGCACAAATTAAACACAGTTTAAATAATAGTTAAAATTACAAGGGAAAAGAGCTTGAAGTAAAACAATATTATCTACTCTTTTCCAGGCCTTTGGAACCTCCAACTCGCCGAGTGGTGGAGCTCGAGTCAATTTTTGAGTTGAGGCAGCTTGTGCGCTTGAAAAGATTGCTGCGGAAAGAAATAGGGCGCACTGCAATTGATCGATTGGAAGGCTTAGATCTTCCCTTTAATTCCTCAATAATTTCTATAAGAATCAAGGAAGAGTGTTAAAAGAATCATATGAGGGTATATTTAGACCCTGCTGAAGAAACAGATGTTCAACGGATAGAAAACTATCCGTTACAGGCCGCCGATCGAATGATCGGTTGACCGACTGGTCGACCGGTCCATCGACCGCTTCTCTTTACTCCGTAGTCGGTCGACCGATGGGTCGACCGCCCAGACACAAAAATTGCGATCCTGACCTTCGATCGACCCGTCGGTCGACCGACGCGATCTTGCGTCTTCAGCAAATGCAGGTCTGTCGATCGACAGGTCGACCACCCGAGCTACTGCCCATTTTGGGCTTCCATCGGTCGACCGAAATAGCTCTGCTGCATTTTCTTCCCTATGTTCGATCGAGCGACGGGTCGACCGAATGGCTACTGCCAAATTTTACCTACATTCGGTTGACCGCCTAGTCGACCGAACCTAGGTTGAATTTGGTTTTTTAGCCTAGTTTCTTCCGCGCTTTGTTTCCGGGTTCTGGCTTTCAACGACTATCGACTTGGAGAGCTTTCATGCGATCTTTGAGCTCGTCCATTAAGTCTTTGGTGCATGCGTCACTCTTCAAGAAGTTTCCGCGATGAACCCGAGCGCGTCGATCAATGTCCTTCCGATTTCTGATTTCTTCGATTTTTCGATCGAGGACATCGAACGTTAATTGATATGGAATCTAAAAAATATTCTCAATGAAATCATTAGTCTCATGTTTGTTATCATCAAACTCATCAAAACTGAGATTAAGGCTAAGGTTAAAAACCTAAAGCCAACAGAAAAGCCTTAACATGGTAGACCCCGTCTTACAGTGCACAAAACCTTACATATGGAGCAGATTCTAAGTTGGCAGGTAAACTTGATGGCTTGCTGGAACATCAACTAAGCTAACATCAATTGATTGGGAATTATACCTTCTTTCTTTCGTTTTTTAATAATGATTTTAACTCACCTTTTGTCCCAATATTTTTTACTTGGGTATAGAGAGAAAAATCAAAACAATTATCAATTGATGTTAAGTGATTTCTCCAAAAAGCCCATCGGGTTTATTTGCCAATGAAACACAACGAAACGCTTCTTCGAATATAGTCTATTACAAGATAGCAATCATTTAAACGCTTGTGAGGGTAAATGATGAAAAAAAAAGAAAAAATTAGTTGCCATAGAAACACATTTTAAACTCATAAAGAATAAGCTCCCAATGAGGATCAAACTTGCGACCTTTTTCCCCAATATTCTTTTACTTGGGTATATAGTAAAAAAACAAAACAATTATTGTCAATTGATGTTGAGTGATTTCTCATTGGGTTTATTTGCCAATGGAACATAACGAAACATGTCTCCAGGTGTAATCTATTACAAAGACAATAGCAATCATTTAAATGCTTGTGAGTGTAAATGATGAAAAAAAAAAATTTAGTTGCCAAAACAACACATTTAAACTCAAAAGAGTAAGCTCCCAACGATGATTGAACTCATGACCTTTCACTTACGAAGCGATCACACTACCTCTATGCTATGGAAGTTCACTTATCACTCCACCACCATTGCTTTACCCTTGGCTGCTGTGATTGGAGGACACATGAAGCTTTAGAATCACAATGCATTCAAGGCCGAAACCACACTTCGAAAATCAATAGGCCTTTTTTATTGGAAATTCACTTGCTTAAGAACATCGAATTCAAGTCGATCATCTCGGCTAGTTGGAATCGAAATTCAAGGGATAAATTGAATGTTGCCCATTGGGTTAAGTGCTAGAAGACCCTTCGGAAGGTATTGACATAGTGGAATCTGCAGCAGAGAAAAGACAAAAAGAAACTATTGGCATAAGGTTTTCAAACATTGGTCTTAATCTTTGTTTTGATGATAACGAATTAGGAACTAATGTTTGATTGAAAAATAATTTTAGGTTCCACGTCGATAAGCATGCAATGCCCGTGATTGGAAAGATTGAAACAATATCAAAAAAATCCAAGAGACATTGATTTGAAGAAAAGATTTGAACAATAGGGTTTAGGGTTTTAGAATAAATATATTATCCATGGGGTGCATGATGATGAAGTCAAAATCCAAAATTGATGCATCGAAAGTTAGGGGTGTTCATTGGGTCAAGTTGACCCAATGAACCCGACAATCCGACCCGACCCAAACCAATCGGGTCGAGTCGGGTTGGGTAATCGGCCTGGGTATGCTTCAATTTAATTAAACCCAACCATAATCTGGTCGAGTCTCTGGTTTCAATATTTGGAACCCGGTGACCTGACCCGACTACCAGATCATTTATATTTTTTTAATTTTTTAGAAAATTATATTAAAAACATTAAATGTTCCCACGTACACACGCGTGTCTCGAGACACGGTGGCCGCATCTCGAGACGCGACACACATGTATTGAGACATGCCTACATGTCTCGAGATGTGTGGTGAGTCTCGTTAATTTTTTAAAAAATATTTTTATATTCATTTTTTAAACGGGTTCAGATTTCTTTACTTTCAAACCCGACCCTACTCGACGCGATTACTTGTTGGTCGGATCAGGCTAATTTTTCCTACAAACCCGACCCGGCCCGACCTTCAAAGTCGAATGACCTACACTAGGGGGGGTGAATAATGTGTTTACTAAAACTTAACCTAAATTCGGTTTAATTGTTTCTTCAATTACTTAGGTTAATTACAAGATAAATGCGGAAGTGAATAAGCAAGTAATCAACACATAAAAAATTTATAGTGGTTCAGCAACCTTGCCTACTCCACTACCTAAGCACCCCGCTTATAGGATGTCACACTCAATCCACTAGATGAAGAGTTCATTTACAATGAAGACTTTTCAAAAGTCTCTGCTCACACCGAAGGCACTTCCATACTCGGAAATCTCCGCCTTCACAATGAGAGCACTTCCCCACCTCACTCTCCTAAGGACACTTTAAATCCTAGATTACAACGGTGGGCTTATGCCTCAACACAAAGGCAATCACCAAACTTAAACTTAACACCCTAGGTTTTCACACACTTGATATATAATGAAAATAATAAATAATACACAAGTAAATGGAGCAATAAATCAAATACAAGTACTTAGCTCCAAACAAGAAGTCCTAGCTCCTCTTGATGCCTCTTGATGATAAATGGAGCAACAAATCAAATCAAGGCTCATTCAAGAAGGTTGATGTCAACGCTAGGGTTTGGGAGAAATGGCTCAAGAAATGCTCCAAATATTATTTGAATGGCTCAATGAATAGTTGGGAATCAAAGGAAGGCAAGTTTGAGAGCTTATATAGAGATCCCAAGGGTAGGGGCTCAAAAAGAACCGTTCTAGAATTTTGAAAAAGAGCTGTTGGCTGATGCATGGTAGCAGAGTGGTAGCAAAAGATCCACCGCAGATTGGTAGCAGATTGGTCGTAGATGATCATGTTGGGTCATGGAGGACCGGGCAAGTAACAAAAAATTTATTAGACGCGGTGGAAGAAGAACTCGATCCTCTACCCAATTGGATCCATGTTCCTCAATTAAATCGATACTATGTTAAGAATTATACCTTTGAAGACCGTACTCCGTCTTCTGCTCTGCGAATCCAAGATCACGATCTTACTCTAGATCTAAGGTGTTGCCAAGTGACGAACACCCTCTATGGTTAGCACGTAGACGAATGCGACGAATAGGGTGGCTCTCGAATGCTAGCTCGGTTTTATCGGAACACCTTCCGCACTCTCCTCTCTCTCTGTGTGTTTGGTGGTGATCGATTGCCACAAAGGGAGCCCGACTTCCTTCAAAAGGAGCTCGAGTTCCTTTCAGGAAAAGGTCGGCAGCCAACATGAGATAATCACTAACTCGTTTAAGCCATAGACGGGTATTTATAGACACGTCAATCATATTGAACGAGTCATCACAATCGTTGATCAATACAAAGCCATATCTGGAATCTTCAAAATGATTTTTATGTCCAAATAAAAATATATCCTCGATGAATTTCCTAAATTCATGATACCAATTATAATGTAGTCTTTAATATCGAATACTAAAGATACATTACCTAAATTGTAATCAACATAATTCTAATTCTAATTCTAAATCTCATTTAAAATTTGAAATAATTAATTCTGATTTGAAAAATCCTTTTCAAATTCGAAATTAATTCCTAAAATTAACAAGAGAGAATTAGCGAGTTAATGGTCATGTGGATCCAATCAGATGAACCATAACCCTAAGTCCAATTCGGTTCGCCCTATGTGTGCGACTTTATAGGTTCACTTAACATTGGCCGTGTGTTCAAACCCACAAATCATAAGCGGCCTCTAGCAAGATATTATGACTACCCAAGTCAACTGAGGTCGGTGATCCGAGCAACCTAACTCACAGTATGATACTCTATCCTTTTGTCACACGATATCTGGATCGAACATAAGGCATGGATTAAATTATTCTTATATTGCTCAATCTGATTTATCCTTTTGTCCTTTTGAGCATGACCATGCATTTCCTCAGCCACACTCATCAAGGGGCCCAAAGATATATCTCTCATATACGAGAGGGACAAATTCCTTAACAACTACACATATTCCTCTGCATGATTCATTTCATGTCCAACTATAATCCTTATTACCACCCGGTTAAAGGTGATGTTAGACTAGGTGACATCAGGTCGGAGGACTGACGTATCACTACTGTTATGAGATACTAATGATATAATCCACGTAGTATTTTTACAGTGGGTCTGTTCGACACCATGTTCTCCAACATGTGTCTATAATCTGACTTTGATATCACATATCTATGACCAGTAAAACATGATCATCATTAGTCAGACTACATACTAGTCTTCATTCATTATCGTTCCAAGATAATGACCGACTAGGGACGATTTAAAATAGGATTCCAACTGCCTTAGGATTTTACTATCAAGTCTCGTACTTTATGGCCATTAGACGGAATCAACCATTCAAGGAATCTCTTATCAAGTCAAACATGCTCATAGTGAATAACAAGATAAAGCAAATGTTAATTTAAAAGAAAAGGAAAGTAACAATGTCAATTTGTTCTAAAGGCCTAGGGCATACTACTAACAGACCGGTCGCAGATGATAGTTTTTTGCATATACTGGTTTTCAAGTTTTCAGAGTTTGGGTTTAGTTTTTTTTGGATTCTTATGCATCAAATAAAGGATTATACAAGTATAATAGACACCCTAAACCTAAACTCTATCTTCTTGATGAAATTTGAGCGTCGACGAGCGTCCCTTGCTGATTTCTCCGATTTTTTCGATCTTTGTGTTGTGCTTTATTGATCATCATTTGCTTCTGCGCTTATCGATTTACTTGTGTTAGCCTAATATTTCAAGAATCGAATAAAATTGAATTTAGGCATAATTAGTGTAACACACTTTTCACCGCTCCTCTAGTGTTGTCATTTCATCTCACAAAGGAAGCCTCCCCATAAACTATCTTGGCCTCCCACCTTGGATTTGTAACCTTACAAAAGAGGATTTGGAGAGCTCTCATCTCTAGAGTTTGACAACAAGCTTAATGGATGGCAAAGAAATCTCCTCTTTGAGGCCAAAAGACTCACTCTTATTAACATCGTGACCACAAGCAACCTGAACTACATGCTCTTAATTTTTAAGGCTCTTTCGTGGGTTGTTAAGGTGATTGATAAAAGATGGAGGAGATTCTTTTGGGATGGGAGTAATGCACCGTCGATCCAAGGAAGGTGCTTAATCCAATGGAACCACCTTACATGCCCTAAAAACGAGGGTGGTCTAGACATCGTGGACGTTCAACTTCACAACCTTTCTCGCCTTGGCTCTTGGATGTGGAAATTCATTTAAAGAGTCCTCTTATGTGGATTGAGGTCATCAAGGACTTGGTGAGTAGGCATAGATCTTGGTCTAGACAACGGAATCTACGGGATCTATCTCGCCCATCTAGAAGATATTGCCAAGTTACAAGATAGCTTTAGGTTCAGTATCAAGTAGTACAAAATTCACGATAATACTTGTATCAAATTTTGGAAGGAATATAGGAAGGATGAGATATGACTTGCCGACAAATACCCTCGCTCTTCCAAGTGGCTTCCAATCCTAAAATCACCATCGCTAATGCAAGAGATATAAGTTCGGATGGCCGCTTTCACTAGAATTTACATTTCAACACATTCATCAACATGGGCTTAATTTCTCATGAGCCTCAACCATGATATTAGAGATGTTTATGACACTTTGGGGGAAGTCTCGTTCTTATGGAAATGGACTAACGACTCACTTCACTAGACGTTCCTTATATCAACGGCAACTCTTAGAGGGATCAAAGATAGGCTCCACAAATACATTTGGCACCCTCAATCCCTCCCAAAGATTCTATTTTTGGTTAGCTACATAGCAGAAACAAACTCTTGAACAAAGACCATATCCCTTGGAGGGTATCGATCCTAGCCAATGACAGATGTTTGCTTTGTGCTAATTGGATCGAAATACATGACCACATCTTTGGTAGTTGTCAATACTCCCTCAAAGGATGGAAGTGTTTTCTCTCCTGACTAGAGGTCCAATAGTTCTCATTAGATTGATCACCTTGCGGAGAGCCTCCCACAACTCTCTCAATCAATTAACCGGTATAGATTCCGTTTACAAACTTATTTGGTGCTAGTACATTTGGTTTGAAAGAAATAAACACTTCTTCGAAGACACCAAGTTTGGCATTATCCCTCTCGCAACTCAATGCCTTCAGCTTCTCCTCCCTCACAGCTCAAGTTTTGTTTGGTTGGGGTTGATTTTTGGTTTGTTTGCTAGACTGTAGTCGGGTGGGTCTCATGTTTGTGCTTTTCGATTTTTTTTAATATTTTTCTTGTACTTGGTTCTTGTTTTTTCTTTCTTTTCTCCCTCCACCTCATTACTGGTACTTTCTTTAGATCTCATGAATTGAATGCAAGTTGCTCTTTTGCTAAAAATAAAAGTCAATGGGAATAGAAGTCGGCTGCACTCCAGGAATTGCTCGAGAAGGTAAATGGCTGCTACCATTGTTATTAACCAGTTTACCAAGCACTACTTTACTGAACGATCATGGTAGTCATCAGGATGGACTTCTATTTTTATTTTAAATCAAAAAGAGGAGAATTATTAGCATCCTTGCAAGACAAACAAATAGGAAGAAAAGTTTCATGGAGGTTTCTAGTTCTTCCTTAACAGTTGATTTTCATATATTTAGGAAGAATTATTCCCCAGCTGTTTAACAGGTAACTGGATTGTGTGCCTTTTTTTGTCTATCCAAAATCAATGCCAAAAGTATTGCATGCTTGTACCGTTCATGTTTTACTTTTTTCCAATGCTAATTAATTAGTCCATAAAGATTAGGTTCTCACTGAATTTTAGATTTATAGTATTGCAAAAGGAGGTGAAGCATAGACTTTCATGGTGGCAGAAAAGGCAACCTTCAGGAAGACAATTGCTGTCCTGGTGACAATGCAAGAGCTTAGAAAAAGAAGCTAAGTTATGGTCACTTCTCACTTCCTTGATTAACACTAGAGGGGAGAAAAGAAATATTATAGCGAGTTACTTAAAAGTTGTAACACTTATGGTACAAACCGATGCCTTTTGGTGGTAGTGTTTTAAGATCACAATTATGGTACATTGTGCATGGGCGAAAACTATTCATAAAAGAGAACCACAATGTAAATGCTGCGTGAGTGTGACGCTCCTAGTATCATTTGCTCTCTTTGATTAACTAAAGTGATCAGTACATTGAATTCATTCCAACAAATATTGAAGGTACCTTGTCATCTATTTTTCTACACTTGGTATGAAGTACTTGTTTCTTGTTTAAGCTATAGGAGTTGGTTCATAGCAGGTGATCACAACTTTCTACTACTCCCTTTTTTCGTCTTCATCTTCTTCATCTTTAGAAACTGCAGTCTCCTCTATAGCTGTCTTTTTGACATCTGATGATACAGAAAAACTCCAACTGTCCTTGTAAGAATAAGGTCCTGGTTTGATCAAGTATCTGTCATCTTCTTGGTCAAAGTCCTCGCTACCATCGTCGGAGTATGCAAATCTGATTGAAAATGTAAAAATATAGTTAAGATTTGAAGATGTAAATTGGTAAGTTGCCTCTAAATCTTCAACCAAATGAACAGTGGGTACTCTTTAGTTTTGATCATACCATTGGATATGAAAAGTCTTTTGAGTCACTAGATGACAGTGAGACATGATAAATTTATTTATATTCTTAATAAGTACATGAAATGGTTGTATCACATAGTTCTAATACTTTCCTGTGATTTTGGAGTAGAAATTTTGATGAAGGGTTTACCTCATGGAGTTCTGAGAGGGAGCCCATAGAGCACATATGACACAAAGAACGGAGAAGGATAGGACCTGCCACAAAGCAGGGATCATCCAGGCACTTTGCCAATGCTCACCATATGCATCAGTTGCCTTGAAATATAACTGCATTTTGACAATTTAACATAGTCATCATCAAAAATCAAGAAGGAACCTAAGACAATAGCACGGACCAAGGAACAACTCAACTAATTTAGGAAACTGTAAAGATATGGTTTCTTGATTGATGGACACTTGATAGTAATGTGACTAGACAAAGTAAAACATGAAACATGAATACTAATGTTGTCTAATTATGCAAAGACATTATTATCTTACAACTAAATGAAACAAGGAGAGATTCTTTTAAAAAACTCACAAGTAGTTCCCTAACAATGTCATTTAGTGCATTTCTACAAAATCAACAGCGATGAAGTATGATAACTCCAGTATGCAACATGTCCAAGTTGAAATAATGAAGGATGGTTTGAAAACTCTTGCAATTTATGTATATCAAAGAATCTTTAAAGATCACAAAGATTACAAAATTTACCTCAAAGCCTATCCAACCAACTGATACAATGACAGTCACAACCAAGGCATTGGTGAATTTTCTGTAGATATCTAGCTTTCCAGTCATTCGCTTTGCCTGAAAACAATCAGAGAAGACCTCTCATTTCTCCATTGTTTTCTCAACACTTTGAGGAATAGTATATAATGCGTGGATGTTAGTGGCCCATAGACAACTAGAAAGAAGTCAAGAACAAAGAAATGTATACCTGAAGCTTTTTCAACGTTCTGGACAGAGAAGTGAATATCCATACAATAAAAAATGCATCCAAAATTGCGACAGGGAGAGCCAAGAACAACCTCGGCTTCCCAGAAACATCACTTATAGTGCCCATGTTCTCCACCAATTCAAGAATCTCTGATGCTAGGAAGAATGTCCCACCAAGAAAAGTCACCTTGGAAGTCAGACCACCCAGGGTAGGCCTAACAACACCAAATCCCATGGAAACAATCAGTATTAACATGCGTGATACTGTCTTTTTTACAGCACCAAATGTTACTGCCCAAAATGTAATCTCCTTTGGCCGGATTCCAGTATTATTGAATTCAACGTACTCAAAGTACCATAGTGTCATTTCAATCATTCCTAAGGCAATGACAAGTGTTATACAGTTCTGAAGTGGCATAACCTCAGTCCAAAATCTTGCATACTGAGAGAACCAATATATTCCAAGTAACAAGAAGGCGAGAGACATGAACCCATAGAATTTCATGAGAGGTCCCATCGTTCCTGGCAGATATCCGGTGGGGTTCTTCCATATAGTCTTCCCTTCAATTTCGAGCCCATCAAGTGCTGGATCACAGTATATGAAATACACATTGTACATCCCTGTTCTTGTGATCTGTATTGTTTTGGATGATAATGTAGCCTCTAGATCAGCTCCCACGAAGGTGGCAGAAAGTGCTTGTGGCCAGTCAGGGTTATGTTCAGAATGGCGATAGATGATTGTGCCTTCAGTACAAGCACCGAGTTTTGCGAGATCAGCTGTGCAGCATATGGCCCGTTGACCTCCATAAGCAGAACCACCAATATTATTCCGATCCTCCACCTCGAAGATGATTGCTTTCACAGTTGACGTGGTTCTAGTTACAGCATTTTTTGCCTTTTCAGCAGCTTCCTTTGATCTTCTGAAAATAATCTTTTCAAAACTGCAATTCCGAAGGAAACGGTGAAGTACTGAAGTGAGAAAAAGGCAAATACTACCTATTGATTAACGGGTACAAGACTTTTCAATTCACAGAAACTTGATGCAGTACGCAACATCTGATTCCAAACAAGTAAAAAGCTTTTTTTTAACTTGTTACTTACTGTTTAAGTAGTATAATTCTAAAGGAAGTGTTTTTATCCAAAATTATCAAGATTCGAAACCATTACCATCTGAATCAGTAGTCATATTACATTATATGAACGTCAAAACCATCATAACGCCTAAAATACATAAAAGTTGCATTTTAGGTGGAAATAGTAAGCCAATTAGTTGGAATATTACCTACTACCTACTGTAAAATCCCAAGGGAAAGAAACACAACAATTAAAATTTCTTTCCTTGAAAGCAATAAAAAAGGGAGGTGTGAAAAACTTCTTTTAACAAAATCGTCTATGTTTCATTTGATGGAAAAAAATTGCAAGATGCATGGTGTTTAACTCGTTGGAAGGGAACGGTCTACAATCTCACAAGTCCAAATTCTTCACTCATTCAGATTCTGAAAAACCTCTATCGCGTCGCCCAAAATAGAATAAAAGCTCCATCTTGCTGTCCAAAATGCTTTAAATCCACCTGAATGAAGCCCAGAAGCGGCGAAACCACAGTAGGAAGACGAAAGCAAAAAACCTTTTTAATTACTAAGCACACGGTTGGAGGAAAAGAAAGTGCGCAGTACCGGATGAAGGAGTTGCCGGAGGCAGGAGCGGAGGAGTTTGGTGAGGGAATTGAGGCGTAGAGCCCCTCACTGCCGCCATGAAGTATAAAGGCATTGCCTTTGACCGTGAACCTCCGGCCTCCGTAATCGTGCACCGAGGCATCGGCACCGCGGAAGCCGAGCAAGACGCTGGCGGAGAACAACAACAAAAGCACAAAAGGCCGACCTCCGGCGTACATGAGAGCACCAAGTAGAGGTGGCATCTGCCCTCCGCGGACTCCGTATTCGAGCGAAGCTGGATGACTGGATCAGATCCGCTGGTGGAGCGAATTGAATGGCGAGGGCGGAGAATTAGGATTAGGTTGACTAATTAGCGCGATTGGGATTAAAGAAAGGAATCCGTGCTGTGGAAGTGCGTGCGCTTGGCTTTTGGCGATCCGCGCAAGGGCTAAAGTAATGGATCGATCATCAATGAGAGTGATCGAAAAGGAGGAGGAGAACGAGGAAGGTAACGGAGGTGAGAGAGAGCGCGCGCGTGCGCGCGGCGGGAAGGGCGGGCGATGACGGAAAAAATTGTTATGGAGTTAATAAAATTAGATCCACTATTGTGAATTTGTGAGAGAAATTTCTATGAAGGTTGACTCCATAGAATGTAGCAAGCGACGACTCCACGTCATGTGCGTGCGCTTTTCTTTGGAGCGGTAATAATAACTGGACTACATAGTTAATTAGCACAGACTTATCTTTCAGTTATATTAAACTGGCTCTACTTTGTTAACGCACATTAAAAAATATTTCTTCCAACATAAAATTCGTTCTTTATTTTAACGAAGGTTATAAAAAATGTAGGGACAAAAGACTACAGGTAAAGGACTTTGACTTTTAAGCTGAAATAATATTATTTTTTTACTTTTTCAAATATATTGATATAAAAATGTTATGTGATGAGCTTAACATGCAACACAAATAAAATAAAATAATTTTATTAAAACTGACGGTCAAAATATTAAGGTAACTAACTTGTTGTAAACTACTGAGTAAAATTAGTATTAGTAATTGTTCTTGTCTGAGTACAAAAGTACTCTGGTCCGGTTCGATTTCTCTCGTTGTTTGGTTCAATATAGGTGAAACTTGTAAAAAATACTTTGACGCTCAAGTTAGGAGGACTCTAAGGTGAAGATAATGAAATTGAAATTTAAGATTACTTGAGGCGTGTCATATCTATATTTATTGCAGGTGGAGGTGATGACGCCACCCGAAAATCTCATGGGGATATTGCCCAAAATGGGTCGAGACTGATACCGAAGATGACAGGCTTGTAATGACATATCTCTCTTGATAAGGAATGATGCAGATATCCTTTGTATAGCCGGGTGAGGTCCCCAAATAGAGCCGCTTGGCCTGACTCGGATCTAGTTCAGGGGCGTATCTAGGTGAAGCCCTTGGGTGGAGCCACTTGGTTCGACCCGAGACGAGTGGTGGGCGCTGCTGGGTCTAATCCAACAGGGACCAATAATCCTAGTCCATTCCACAACCCTCAAGCACGGTAGGAGTCTATAAGATCGCGTGCCGAGCTCTAAGGGAGGTCGGCCTTCATAACCTCGGTTGATCACGGGATGAGTGCACAGCTTTTTATGTATTCCTTCGATATTCGGACCGAATGTGATGCTTGTGTGAGCTCTTCCGGATGTCCGCCACCTGTGCAGTAGATATATCTCGACAGAAAAGTAATCATGAGTAAAGATTCAGTAATCGGTTCCCAAAGCATTGATCGTCAATTGTAGTTTGACGAAAAAGAGGCCTCGTGGGTCTGTCAGTTATGATGACAGTTCTTATTTCGGGCCTATAAATAGCCTCTACTTGTTGTGGGTTTTGGAAATCATGGACTAGGAAGTGAAGATTACCATCCCGCTGGGGGTTGCTCTTATTTGCTTGGCGAATGGTTCATCATTTGCCGTGGGTTTGTATCTTCGGGCTTAAGGAAGGAGGCGAGAGAAGGAGTTCAAAGTGTGGGTCTGTACCATTAAGCTTATGGCGAAGCGATTTTCATGGTTTCAGGCATTTGGGGTGGCGTCGTGCTGGCTAGAACCACTACTAGAAACTTGGTCTTCAGCAACGGCTATCAGCAACGGCCGCTCAAGCCGTTGCTATTTGCAACGGCATTCTTACGGCCGCTCGAGCCGTTGCAGATATGTTGTATCTGCAACGGCTTTCTAACGGACATGCGAGCCGTTGCTGATGATGTTAATTATCAGCAACGGCTTTCTAACGGACGAGTGAACTGTTGCAGATGATAACTTATTAGCAACGGCTTGCTAACGGACAAGTGAGCCGTTGCTAATGATAACTTATCAGCAACGACTTTCTAACGGGCGAGTGAGCCGTTGCTGATAAGTTTATATAGGTCGCAGATCGCGCCCGCCCCCCTTCTTCCTCCCGCTGCTGCCGCCGCCGCCTCCTCTCCTGCCTCTCGTCGCCGCTGCCGACGCCGACGACGCCTCCCGCTGCTGCCGACACTGTCAGGTATGTGCCCTCCGGCCGATCGTCTCTTCCCGTTGCGGCCGGTAGAAAATCCGACCGAAACCCTAAAAATAGGGTTTTGGCCGGCGGCGGTCGGCCGATGGCCGCCGCCGGACCTTGTACATTGGCCGGACAGTGTGTCCGGCCACTGTACGCCGGCGCCGGAGTCCACCTGACTCCGGCGCCGGAATTTGTAGTTTAATAATATTTTTTTATTGTTAATTAATTGTTAATTAATTATTTAGATTAATTGTTTAATTTGTTAGAATAATTTTTAGGGTTTAGATTAATTTTTAGGGTTTAGATTAATTTTGGAATTATCCAATTCGGACGCGCGCCGGAATCGTCCACTTCGGACACGCGCCAGAATCGTCCACTTCGGACGCGCGCTGGAATCGTCCAATATGGACTCGAACTGTCTCGAAACATTTAGAAAATAATCATCCATCCGACGAGTTCATATGTTTCACGTACGCATTGACGAGTCGGATATGATTTAGCAAAACCTTAGATCCGTTCGGGGATTGTATGTTCGTGTAAAAGAAGTAGATGATCTTTTATACGACGTACAATTCTTGAATTGTCCCTGATTGGATAATTTGGGAATATAGTTATTTGTACTGCACTTACGTTTTTATTTTAACTGTTAACTAATTATTCTAAATTTCGGCAACATCTCTCTTGTTCTCCGAAACGCGCCCAGATGATATGCGTATTCGGAGAACTGTAGGGAGATGCTACCGAAATTTAGAATAATTAGTTAACAGTTAAAATAAAAATGTAAGTGCAGTACGAATAACATAAATCCCGAATGGAATAGGACAATCTCACCTAAAGACATTAACCAAAGAAATTGTCATTGATTAACAGAATCATGTCGGCTGATCGAAGTTGGATGTACCGACGTCTTGATCGTGGAGCTTTAACGAATGAGTTTCGATTAGGCGTAACATACTTCCTAAATTTCGTCTATTCGAATCGGAATTTCGTTAGCATGGGTGATCAAATCCGATGTCCATGCTGCATTTGTTCGAATGGACGATTTTTGGATCGGGAGACTGTCACTCTACATCTATATACCAAAGGATTTGCACCAAGATATTTTCTATGGACTTGTCACGGGGAGTCACGCGAAGTCGGGACGTCGAGCAATCCTGTCGTTCAGACATATGGTGAATCTTCCTCTGCTGGTGCTTCTTCATCCGGTCAATGTAATCCCTATAGAACTATGATACTTGATAGTCTTGGGGGTCAATTCCACCTGAATGATAATGTTGATCGGCCAATTCTTCAGACATCAGTCCCACCAGATACTACAGCGGTTGATATCACAGAAGTACAAACTGCGGTAGAGATTGAATTACCGAATAAAGAAGCTGCAGAATTTTACGAGATGTTGAAAGCTGCCGATGAACCTTTGTATGAGAATTGTCCTAAATACACTAGGTTTTCAGCAATGACACAGCTCTTAAACATCAAGGCCGATTGTAATATCAGCGGAGTTGCGTATGATCGGATTGCTGGATTGATTAATGGAATGCTGCCTACTGATAACAAGTTTGAGCCTACTTTTTATAAGACTAAAAAGCTAATGAGAAAATTGGGGCTTGGGTATGAAAAAATACACGCGTGCCAAAATAACTGCATTTTATATTATAAAGAAAATGTGCAGTTGGATAAATGCCCTATATGTCAACACCCTTGTTACAAGGAGAAGAAATCGGTCCGACAGAAAAATATCTCGTTTAAGGTGCTTCGGTATTTTCCACTAACACCGAGGCTTCAAAGATTATTCATGTCGGAAAAGACAGCCCCCTACATGAGTTGGCATGCAAGAAGTCGTGATGATACAGTAATGACTCATCCATCTGACAGTGAAGCATGGAAACATTTGGATACATGTTATCCTTCATTTGCTAGGGATACTAGAAATATCAGATTGGGATTGTGCATAGATGGTTTTAATCCGTTTGGACATTTTGCAACTCCTTATTCAGTTTGGCCAGTGCTGCTGACAGTTTATAATTTGCCACCGTCAATGTGCATGAAAGATGAATTTATTTATTTTTCGATGATTATTCCGGGTCCTAAGGGTCCGCGAAAAGAAATTAACATATTTCTCAGACCCTTGATAGATGAATTGAAAACATTGTGGACTGAGGGAGCTGTCACTTATGATTGTCATCGGAAGCAAAACTTCAATTTAAAGGCCGCGGTCTTGTGGACAATCAATGATTTCCCCGCGTACGACATGTTGTCGGGTTGGAGCACTCACGGCCGACTCTCTTGTCCGTATTGTATGAAACACTCTAAATCAGTCAGTCTTCAGAACGGACGAAAAATCTCATTCTTCAGCAAGAGGTTGCTGGAGCACTCACGGCCGTTGCTGATGCCCATTTTTCTAGTAGTAAACCTTGTTAGTGGTTCTTAGTTTGCCATGCGAATACTTTGAATTCCTTTTCCGCTTGTCCTTCCAACTCCTGGCTTGCAAGAGGTTCTACGATCAAGTCTGCGCATGGCGTTAAATCATGGTCGCAAAACCTGAGCCGGGGTTTTTATCACACCCCAACTGATGGTAGTGTGATCGGTCAGGGCCTACATCCTGCCCTGTAGCCTACTATCTACACTGACTGACAAAAAACTAGAACATATCGATAAAAAAGAAATCACAACGCAATCTTCATTTAAAGTTTTCAAAGTTCACAAATACATGTTTTTCAACTCAAAGAAGAAAACCAACATTGTCACAAATAGAACATCTCGAGTACCAAAGTTATTACAAACTTTTCAAAACACAAACTGTCAGCGTAGAAAAGTAAAAGACACTACAACATGACAATGGACTATGACCCAAGGACGCTGCTACGAGATATGGCACCACCACTTGCCCTCCAGCAGCACCATGCCAACAAGCCTCAATCACTGCTCATGCTCTGCAAAAACAAAGGAAATAAACTGTGAGTCCACTTGGGACTCAGTGAGCGATTCTTTCGAACCTCCACATAAGATGTTATTAAATTCCCCGCGCGCCCAAACCCTTTTTTTTCTCTTCGATCCCCTGCTCAACACGATCTCCCTCTCTCTCTACCGCGTGCCTCACTTGTTCTCTCTACCGCCGCACGCCGACCGTTGCATGCCGTACGTCACACACGGACCGCCGACCACTGCTCATTGTCCGCCGCAAGCTGGCCTGCTCGACTGTTCAATCGCCGATATCCTCCTCTCTCTCTCTCTCTCTCTCTCTCTCTCTCTCTCTCACGCGCGCGCGCGTCCGAAACCCTAGCCGACGACTAGGGTATATACTTGAAACCTAATTAGTCTATTTGTACATTTCTAACCTTACTTCATTACTTGATTGTGATTTCATAAGAAAAGAGCTCCCTTAAGTGCTCTTTTCTTATGAAATTTCTAATGGGGATAGATCAGTGATGAAGCAAGTTCTTAAACAAGTATACCTATATAAACTAGCATTTGAAGTATCTCCCATAAGGCAGTAGTGAATGACTTTTTTGGGGGTGACTTTTTTCATATATGTAGTTTAATTAAGATAATTTAAAGTTACAGTAGCAATGAAAGATAATTTAGTTCACTATATGTAGAAATTAACTTAAATAGGGTTTAGGATTTAGCATTTAAAGTTATTGGCAGTAGTCTTGCATTCATTCTTTGGTAGGTGAGTAAAGTTATGTGTTCGTCTGCTACCATTTAGCAGATTTATTTGTCTGCTTGTTAATGTATGCAGTTTGTTACTCTTGTGTAAAATTGTTTAGTGTTAATCTATAAGAATTAAAGTTGTGTGCTGATCTGCTCGATTTTCTTCACTCAAGGTATCTTCTTTCCTACTTGTTTTTTTTTTTTTTTATAAATCACCTACAAGTTTGTGTTGCAAAACCATAAATCTAGAGACACAAGAAATGTATAGTTAGATGTTATTTCTGTCTGAAGCCAGGTTTCTGATTCCTTTAAATGGACATCATGGTGTATGGACAAGAAAACGTTATATTATGTTTCCTTCTAATCAAGTACCTTGAACTTCTTTATTCTTGTTATATTTTGTTACTATTAGTGGTAATTATTTTTTTTGCTTTGATGGTTCAGAAATGAAGATTAAATGAAAATCTCGAAACTTTCTCTGTTGATTTGGATCCCACTTGCTAATTTTGTGATGATTTTGTTTTTTGCTTTGTATAACTTGGATCATACTCCCATTCACCTCTATGAATTGTTCATAGTTCTAGCACTACGCATTAGACGTTTGCTAAGAATTCCACTAAAAAACTTATTTTGTTTCTAAATAAATTTTAGCGGCCTTAAGTATTGTTTATTGTTTTTGGACGGTAGATTGTGTTATTGCTCTTAAAATATTGAGTCTTCACTTGGATCATTTTTATGGATGGTAGATTTTTTTACTTCCAAGAAGAAGTAAAAAAGACACCTGAATTGACAGTTTTGGATTGAATTATTTTTTTCTAATTTTTTTTTCTCATCAATTCATTTCACTTAGCCTAGTGTTCAAAGTTGAGATCACCAGAAAGGGGAGGACATGCTTATAGTGTTTCCTATGGATATAAAAAGTGTCGGAATTCTCTTATGGTTGACCCTTAAGTTGTCTAAAGACACCAAACTAATTCTGTTGTTCTCATGAACACAGCCCTTTCCTTTTTCTTTTTCTTTATTTTTAAGATTTATCAAATGAGCCAAGATTCTCTCCCCCTGTTCTATTCATTTGACTCATTTGCATCCCATGTTTTTATACTTGGAATGGATCAAGCTTCATCCAAAACACAGCTTCATCATCCATTGGGGTTCACACAATTACAATGGATCCTGAAAAAACTATGGCAGGCACAGCCTATCTACCAGTAGTTGCACAAGTACCATCACTTTGTATTTGACAAAGTTCCTAAAAGATTTGTCTTCAATTACATCATCCTTTGAAACAAAATGTATCATCAAATTACCTTCTCCATTGTGAGAAAAATAATTTGATCAAAACAGGTTTCTCATTAAATCAGCCTCCTTTTTATTGTGGCAGATATTGCTTTAATGTGTTTCCAATAGTTTTATTGTTCTTATGCATATGATTTAGTTTTGTTGTTCTTATGCATGTGATTTAGTTTTCTTTGGACACCTACTATTTTTGGTGAATTGTTTAGATGAATTGTGATTGAGAATAATGTGTTTTCAATATAAATCTATAGCTTGTTCTACTCGAGACGAATGAAACTGTTATTGGTGAATTATTTCTAGTTGTCAATATGATTTCCTAATGTACAATGAGAATTGTAAATTGCCTCGTTATATTGAATTTTGCACAGAACTATTATATTGAATTCTCCACTCAAACTATCTAAGGCAAAAAGATCCTCAAACTGCATGTTGAAGGATTTCAACCTGACAATATGAATAGTATTTTAATCTGTGGAGTATCAGTGTTATCACTAAAAAGAAAATTCAGTGTAAATCAAACCTATCTTTCAATATTTGTTCTGGGACTAGTCCACCACTACCAGCATCACTCCCTGGCACACTGTTAGCTCCTACTGAAAACAAACCTTGAGTAGATATGCTCTGAAATATTTGCAATTGACCAAATAATTTAGATCTCAAAACTCCCAATTGATTATGTAGTTCATAATTCCAGTAGCTACTTGATTTCATGTGTAAATATGTTGTCTTCTTTAATTATCTACTTGATTTCATGTGTAAATTAATGGATGTAATGGATATATACTAAATATAAGTTGGTCTTTCCTTTCTCTTCCAATTCCACCTTGATAACTATTCTTGCTCTTGCTCTTGTTCTTGTGTTGCCCTTTTGATTTTTGATGTTGTACTGGAGAAGAATCATCATGGTGTTTCCTTTATCTTCTTATTTCTGTACGTGCTCTTGTTCTTATTTCTGTACTAGAGAAGAATCATCTTGGTGTTTCCTTTATCTTCTTATTTCAAGTCATCATCAACCAAGGATAGTATAATCACTCTCAATGCATAAAACATGGGGAAGATAAGTAAAATTGAACTTATGATAGCACAATCAGTATAAAAAGATTACATTTCAATATTTCCATATATTCACTATGAAACAAGATGAAGGTTAAACAGGATAAGTAAAAAAAAATTGCTCTTTTATAAGAGAGAGTTGGAAAAAGAAAGAGCATAGAGATAGCTAACACAGGATGCAGGGACTTTGCCACTTAGGAGATATAGGTGATGCTTTAGTCTTAAAGTTCTGAGCTCAATAGAAGGCTTCAACTAATTGCTCAAACAATTAGTTCCCCAGCAATTGAATTGCTGAAAAGTTGCAAATAAGAGAGATAACATTGTCACAATTTATCTCTCACTAAACAATTTTTTGGCAAAGTGACCTAAAAATATAGGTCACTTTACCTAAAATATTGATCTAGAATGTGGCTTGTAATATTTAAAACATAGTTTATTCTATCTTAATGCAAACAGTATTCAAAATATTGATTTTGAATACTATTTGCATTTCCAAATGAGTATAAACTCATTGTTCTATTCAGGTCCTAATCTAGTATTCATTAAATATTTTCTACAATTAACAAGTTATGGTTAATTTATCACTAAATATATGTCAAAGCAAAGTTTTGATGATTGTGCTATTTCTTTTGCAAATTGGTTCTTGTTGCCACTATCAAGGTATAAAAAAATTCCTACATGTTTCAATCCTCATTTATACTAGATTGGCAGTTGAAGTGCACAAATTGAATGTTATTATCTGTTTGAATTTTTTTTTTTAAGTGCTACTGTAGGTTTAATGAATTTCTTAATTTTGCATATTTTTAATGTTCTTGAATCATGTATGAGCTGGGCTATAAAAGCTTGTTTATGTTGTTCTTGAAGCATGGAAATATTCAAATAATTAGGCTGCTAAGAATGGAAGCTTGTTTATGTTGTTCTTGTTTGTGTTTGTTGGAATTTTCTAGACATTGAATTCAGTATCAGTTTGACATCACTTTGTCGGTATAATTTTAGGATTGAAATTGAAAATAATATTATGATTCGCGAGTTGATAAAGTGACACGAACTTATCGATCGTTGGATCATAAATTTTTTTACAATACCTTAGATCCGTTCAGATATCGTATCGTCATCTATAAGAAGTACAAAACTTATAGATTCTTTACGATTTCTGAATTATCCTTGATCGGACAGTTTGGGATCAAAATTATTTTACTTGCAGTTAAATATTTTTTTTAACATTCATTTCAATTTGAAATTCTAGTAGATATCCCTTGTTCTCCAAGTATGTGCCCAGATGATATGCATACTTGGAGAACTATAGGGAAATGTTACCGGAATTTTGACTAAAATTGAATATTAAAAAGAATATTTAAATACAAGTAGAATAATTTGATTCTCGAATGGAATAGGACCACCCCACCTATGAATATTTCTAAAGAAGTAATTATTGTGATATATCACGTACAGAATCATGACGGAAGACCGTAGTTGGATATACCATCGGATGTATCGTGGAGGGTTACTTGAAGAATTCAAGAGCAGTGTTTAGGAATTTTTGAACTTCGCATATTCAAATCCGCAATTTGTCAGTGTTGACAAAATCAGATGTCCGTGTCGTCGGTGTATCAACTTGTTTTTCCTAGACCGACAGGCAGTGACATTGCACCTATATAGAAATGGTTTCATGAATCGTTACTATCGATGGATTTCACACGGTGAGTCATTCATATGCATGTCATCGTATAAATTAGGAGGCCAATCATCTAATATAGGATCTTCGTCCGCAACTCATACAACATCCGTTGAGCAACTGTATTGAAATATGGTCTTGGATGCTCTGGGCGGTCGTGAATTCCAAAGATTGCCAATGCCTCACACAGAATTAGGAGGTCAGTCGTCAAGTACTGAAGTGACAATGGATATGGAGTGTGAGCCACAAGTAGAACCAGAAATTTAAATGGACTTACCAAATCTAAAACACAGTATACGTTGGATCATTAGTCCCAGTCATTAGTCACGTCAGCTTCGTTATCTCTCAATTAACATTGTTTATCTATAGGGATATTTTTGTACCCAATTCTATAATGAGTATTTTTTATCTCAAAAAAATTTTAGAGGTATTTTAGTATCCGTGAGAAAATGTTAGATATTTTTTTGTACATTTTCTCTTCTTATTTTTTTGGTTTAGTACTAAATAATTGGCTTGACTCTTGGTAAATACTAGTCGGCCATTACCTCTTTTTTTTTTTCTTTTTTTTTCTAGCTTTAATTATCCCTCTAGTTGGTGAATGATGGTAATCCGGTGAAACAAAAGTAAAAGTATAATTTTATACTATTAGTTATACTGTTATTTAATTTATATATGTTATTTTAAAAATATTTTTCACCTTTTAAGTCCCCATCTAATATGACTTAGTATATGATACCATCTTGATTGCCTTTGACTCTTTTGTCCGACAAATAATTCATTTATATATAATAATGTATATATAGCGGGTTTAACGGTAAAAGTGTGATTTTCTACCTGTAACTTAAATAGTCAAGGGTTACTTCAATCAAAAATTTTATTTCTTAAAAGGAGAATTTGAAGCTAAATATATCAGCTAGAATAGTAGTTTTAGTTCGCTGTCAGCATATTGTTTGAGCTGGGGGGAAACCAAATATTTTTCCTTTTAGAATCCTACGAGAGAAAATATAGAATGAAGTAACTACATAAGGGGATTTAGTATAATCCCTCTACTCTAGAAGGATTATCTAGTAGATGTGTAGTTCTTGCCTCATCTAGGGTGATGCGATCCTTCGTGTCTCCTGGTCTAGCGCAACTCCAGCGGAGGGACTAGCAAAGACACTCTGACACTCAAGTAAGAAGGAATTCTAGGTGGTGAGTATAAAATTGAACTCGATAAAATACCTGATGTGTGTCGTGTTTGTTTATAGTGCGGGATAGGTATGTCTTAGGGCGATAATATCTCTCTGAATCTTATAGGTATATGCTTGGAATGGATTAAGGTTTATCCCGAAGACGTTGGGCTCACTACCATCGAATCTCTGGTAATAAATAAAGGATGTGGGTGTCCTTGTATGGACGGGTGGAGTCTCCGAACTAAGTAGTTTTTGTCTTGACTTGAGTCTGGTTAATGAGAATGGGCGCCTCTAGGTTTGATCCGTTCGGACCCAAAGTGATAGTCCAGTCCACAGCCCTCGAGCTTTGTCGGAGTTCGAGGACTTCGTGTCGAGCTTTCACTACTAGAAAAATGGGCATCAGCAACGGCTGATGCCGTTGCTGAGCCGTTGCTGAAGTGCATCAGCAACGGCCGCGCCGTTGCAATAGCGCCATGACAGAAAGTCGCGTTGCTGATAACTTAGCAACGGTTCAGCAACGGCCGCTCGAGCCGTCGCTCAAAACATTATCAGCAACGGCCGATCGGGCCGTCGCTAAAACTATTATCAGCAACGGTTTTGCCACAGACCCGGAGCCGTTGCTGATAACATTAATAGCAACGGCCAATGAGTCCGTAGCAACGCCGTTAGTAAAACCCCGTCGCTAAGCCGTTGCTGTAGGTCATCAGCAACGGCTTTCGATACACTTTTAGCAACGGCGTTCCCACGGACGGCCGTGGGAACGCCGTTGCTGATGATGAAACAGGAAAAATTTATATTTCTAATTTCCCCAATTTCCATTGATACATCGATACATTATCTGATACATAACTCACACACCCATATCCTCATACACACATTCATTCACACATCACAAACACACCAAGATATACATCAAAACAATTATATTTCTATTGATAATTATCCACGATAGTATAAAAACAATTCAAATGAAAAATTGAAGTATCAATATCCAAACAAAATAAGTTAAACAAGTTCAATATCTCAGTAACAAAGTCAATATAAAAAAAATCTCACGATGACGATGGAGGATGGCCTGGATCATATGGCGGGGTCTGGAGTGCTTGAGTGTACACCGGCGTGGACTGACTCGAAGACGATGGATTAGATGATGCCGAAGAGATGCCTGCTTCGGGATGACCTGACATGTTACGTAGCATAGCTTGTATATCCGCCATCATCTGACTCTGGCGCGCCATTATCTCAGTCTGACGCGCGACCGTGTCCTCTAGAGTCCTTATTCTGGTACTATAATCATAACTGGATCTAGAGGTAGACGGCCGCTCACCAGCGACCGGAGGGGTCGGTGCCCCAAGTGGCCCTAGTACGGCTCGCGCATGACCACTATCTGCGAAGCCATATACGCGGCCATGGTCCCAGCCACCTGCGGCCTCGACCCACGATGCTGCGTCAAAGTCCTCGGGGGTACCCCCGCGCTGCACCACCGTCTGGCTGTAGGTCTCCTACTCGAGTTTGATTTTTTGTTTAATATTTATCATAAAACTTAAATTATAAATATATAATGAATAATTTAAACAAATATATAATTACCATAATGTATGCATCATGGTTGTCGATGTACTCCCCCGTCCCATGTGCTCGACGGTGAGTCCGCTCAAACACCGCCATCGGGGAGGGTCGCTGGACAGTCCCGTTATCCGACACCGTCGTCTACATTTACAAAACAAATACATTAATTAGTACACATAGTAACAAATAAAATATATAATTAAAAGATATACTTACCATACGGTTTGCGTGCACTGCAAATGCAACAGAGCTGCCGGTGTGACGCGCTGCTCCCCCCGACATGCGATTTCTAGCCGCATTTCGAGAAACCTCCTGCCATCGATCCGTCGACCATATCTCCACGAGTTGGTCCCATATATCCGGAGTAATCCAACCGGGGCCGTATCCCCGAGTCTCCGCGATGTTAGTGGTCCCAGCTCGGGCCATCGCTTGGGACCGAGCCTGCCCCAGCTGCCCGTTGTACCTTGCCCGGGAAATAGCCTCCCAGGCAGCGTAAATGAAGGGCCTCTGGTCCTCGGCCCATGTATAGCGAGCCTGCAAAATAATAATATCAGTACCAATATTAATATATCATCATGCATGTAAAAAATAATAATAATACGTGCCTCAAACTCGCGCCATAACATGTCGACGTGCTCGCTAGGCACGTGAGACCACGTAGGCCATGCCCCGTGCATGTATCGTCGAATAGTAGAAGAAATGCTCCTCGGCACTTCTTCTTGCTCGAACCTGCACAACAAAAATAAATTTTAATATTATATTATGATATAATGAATTTGTAATGATTCATAATTCATTATATATTACCGCTCCCCAATCACGCTAATCAATCTACGTGACTCTGTGGCTAGTGGAGGCTGCCACCTGTTCGGCTCGCGTGGCCGCCTACGTCTGGATGTACTAGCCTCGGCAGTATCATCCTCATGAGGATCAGCTACAGGAGGATCAGCAGCATGAGTAAGTGCTGGAGTCTCACCGATCGGAGACTCCGAAACTCTCCTGCGTCGATAACCACGACCAGACATATCTGTCGAACAGACATATAATCAGATTATTGTATAAATAGTAGAGATATATTTAATAAAATATATACTTTATAATTATTCTTCATCATCTGAATAATAGTCTTCGAATTCTTCTTCTTCTTCCTCTTCTTCCTCTTCTTCATCTTCTTCATCTCCAGCTTTCTCAATTTCATGATCGTTATCATCAGCATATTCAACTTCTAATTGAATTGACGTTGTGTCTGCATCCTCGAGTATTGGAATAATATGATCCACATGAGATCGTTGACGTTGTGTCCGGACCACGCTTGAGATCGTTGAGGGCGTTGAGCTCATAAGCGGCGACTGAGGCCCAGGACTATTCTTGGGGTTAAACAGAGCTCACGGGGAGTGTAAGGAATGACCACACTTGGGGGCATTGAGGCACTGAGTCCAGAAGCGACGATTGAGGTCGAGGACCACGCTTGGGATCAAGCCGAGCTCGCGGGGAGCGTAAGGAATGACCACACTTGGGTTCATTGAGTTCGGGCATTTTAAATATATAAATGGGTGAAGGTGAAAATTTGCCCCTCTCCTATTGCAAAAAGAGCAATGTTGCTCATCTACTTCATTTTGGTGCAATGACACCCCTCAACTTACCACATCAGTGTAATGTTATCCCTCAACTTACCAAACTAGAGCAATTGTGTCCTCACGTTAATCCACTGTTATAATTAATCCGCTTTCAGTCGTTTGACCCGAACACATGACACCCAGTCATAAAATATTGACGTGTCACACCTTACGTGGCATAATTAAAGTGTCGTCATCAGCAATTTCTCCTTTTTGTTGCCCATGTTCGTGTTTTCTTCCACTTGAAATCCAAAATTCATTTTCCTTGAAGACATGTTGTCCATTTGCATGGTCATTTCCTATATATATCAGTTTGGTGATCAATCCTGCAATTAAGTCTCATAATTTCTTTACCCATATATCTTTTTATTCTGATCATGGAGTTCAAGAAGTAGAGTTTTTGACCTCTTTTTCATATCATCATCAGTGTCGTACCATAAAAAAAATGGCACTCACTTGGTTGAAAAATAATAACATAAATATCTCATATCTATACAATCCTTCTACACAACCTAATAAATAAGTATTTTATTCTTATTATTTAATTATGTCACATAAGTTGTGACATGTTAATTTTTTGTGATTGAGATGTTGAAATAAGTTAATTATAATGGTGAGTTAATGAAATGACAAAATTGCTTAAGTTTTGTAAGTTAAGGAATAATATTGTATTAATTTGGTAAGATGAGTGATAACATTGCATTCAAATAAAGTAAATCAGCAATATTGTACTTTTAGTAATGGTAAAAGGGTAAATTTATTTATTTAAAATAATAATATTATTTTCATCTCAATTTGACACGTCATATTTTAAGCAACAAGATTTAGGATTATTCAGAAAATAATTGGATCCATGAGAAATTCATCGTAGAATTGGAAGTCATGACTAAATAAAAAAAATCTAATGGACCTTTTTGTTTACCTCTGACTTCGGCCAAATCATCAACTGCAATTGGAAAGTGATGGTAATGCAATGGTCAAACTACGATCATGAGATATCTCAACTTGCACCATTAATTTCCGTGTCAAACAAGACGTTCTCTTCGCAAAGTCAATTCTTGCTAAGCAGCCTAATTAAATTTGAACGGAACGGCAAATGAGTGGTGACTATAAAAAAAGCTGAAGGAAAAGGCTTGAGAAATTAGGATTTCTTTGACATTCGAGCTAAATTTGGAGGAGAGGAAATATATAGTTTTGGTATATATTATAATGGTAGTGATTCGAATACTAGGCAAGTAAACAAGCACTTATTCTGTTAAGCTATGAGAGGTTTCACTAGTGACTTGACAATTTGACATAAACACTCAATCTTCAAAATGCAAAGTCTTGATCATGCCCACCCGAGCGTGACAAGTTAAAAATTAGTCGAATCAATTAAAAATAATCCGCTGCGGATAGCATGAATATAAGAGTATTTATTTTTGATTTAGATAAAAAAGGAATAAGAATCTGAGATTTCTGAACAAAAGTAGGTATATAGAAAATTCGCTGAGATTGCAGCCTAGTCTCAAATCCACTGGTTCCCACGTTCTTAATTTCTTTGCTCTTTGCCCAAGGGTTGGATCTTTTGCAGCTATTGCCTGTTTGGCATCTTTTGTTCAAGATTCCAAAAACATATGTGCTGTATCTTGTTTTGGTTTGATTTTGTAAAAACATAAGCAAAAATACATAAATGTTTTTACATCTAAAAAAATGATATATTCCAATAGATTCTTCATCCTTCTACATGGATTATGACCTTTTGCAAGAAAATTAGAGGCTTCCAGATTTAATAATCATAGTTAGAATGATTATACTATTACTAATTATTTTTATTTTGTCAGAAATGTATAAATATGTTAATGACCTTCCAGATTTGAAAATTTTATGCAAATGATGACAAATAAGAATTGCAACAATATACATGAGCTTATTTATGAACCATGGGCCTAATGCCTTATTTATCCTCCTAATTTTCCTGTCTCCTGTACCACATTTTACCCATTTTGTTCCTATCTGACCCAAAATTAATAAAAATAAATTTAACTAAAAAACCTAATTTAATCAGGCTTGATTGGAAAAATTGAACCCGATCGGCTCCGAAATTAACTGAAAAAGATCCAATTGGACCGACCTAAAATTCATTAAAAATAAAATAAATCAATTTAATTGAAAAACTTTGCTTGAGCCATCTCAAAATTAATTAATAAATCACGTTTGACTTGATCTAAATTCTATGTTAATTGAAGCCTAATTATCAAAATGTTGACATAATACTTATGCCTATCCGAGTCGGTTTGGGTTGAATTTTCATATATTAGATTCGGGTTTTAAAAGATATGATTGGCAAATTTCATGTCTAGTAAAAAATTAAAGCCTCCTCGATGGCACTTGTAATCTCTAGTACTATTATGCTATCAAATACCACTCATAGACATTGAATGAATTGGGTGTTTGGTTGCCCGTAAGTGCAAAATACTATAAAAAATATTTGCATGCAAAAACATATGTCTGGGAATAGAATTTATAACATGCAACTAGAGTTGCAACTTATATTTGCAAGCGTTTGGTTAGCCACAAATGAAAGTTGCAATTATACTTGTAACCAACATCAGTGTATCTAGGTCCTTCAAGTTTGGCTCAGCTCGATAGCCCGACACGAGAGAGATCGTGCTCGGACCACCCATTATCGTGCCAAGGCCGTTATCGGGCCAGCTCGATAAGGCTCAAACAAATATCGGGCTAACCCGATAAGGCCCGAACAAATATCCGATCGGACCGGGCCAACACAGTGTAGGCCCGGCACAACCCGATAGTCTGATAATAATTTTATTCATTATTAAAAATATCGAGCTATCGGGCCCAAATTGGTCCAATAGCCTAATTTTGATTTTTTTTTTGTTATCGCACTAACGAGCTGACCTGGCCCGTTTACTATTCTTGTCGTGTCGGGCTAGGGGTCCCGGACCCAAACTTTTATCAGCACACACATGCTTTTTGTTCAGATGAGGATAACTCGGCCCGATATCTCTGGCCCGACACAAATTGCTAGGTCCAATAGGAGTTCAACGAAATTTGGAAGCAATAATAATCAAATAAAGGCAAAAGGGTAAATATGTCATTTTACCTAATAATAATTCATCGACTACAACGAAATCGATCTGACCCAGAATAATATTATTTTATATTCTAAATCACCATTTAATTTAGTGTAATATTATTTTATATTATTTAATTCTTTATCAAGATAAATTAATAATATTTAATTATTGTATATATTGAAAAATATATTAAAAAAATCTACCAATCCATCTGACGACTCTAAAGTCGCTCAAATTAATTATTTTATAATAGTTAAATTATTACATTTGTAATCCGTAATCTTATATTGCAGGTTTTTTGTGCTGCAAATGATATTAGCAACACAGCTTGTAAATACTAAACAAATTATTTTTGTAAAAATAATTTCTCTATTTGCAAAATATTTTTGCAGTCAATCAAACAAATTGATTTATCTATTTGCTGCAAATAGAGTTGCAACATTTGCACTTGTGGGCAACCAAATGCCCCCGAAGTGCGAACATGAAGTTAGGTGAGAGCTATTGTCACCCTGGCTTGTTATACTTGCAACAACAGCTACATGAAAAGGCTCTTGTAGTATGTTTGCTTCATTGGATAGAATTAGATAATAAAATGAGGGAGGACTGGATATGAATTTCTTAAATTCGATATGCATTGGATATAAAATTAATTTTATATTTTTTTATTTTTATTTTCTTTCAATTCATGCACTAAACAAACGATGTATGTTAGTTCATCCCTAATCCTACCATCCCTTATTCTATGAAGCAAACATGTCCTTTGAGAATGTCATACTCTTATTTCTACGGTGGCAGAGGAAATCACTAGAGATAGCATATAATTATTCAAATAAGTAGATTTACATATTAATCTTCCATGGGAATTCTTTGGATGAAGTAACCAATCTTGAGATTAATGTCACCAAAAATTCAATTATTTGTTTTAAGGATGATGAACATAATGCGAAAATTATTGCAGAGCATCTAGATTGTAAAAAAAATACAAATCCCTTGTAACACAGCTTCTCACTTTCCATAGAGAGAATCAAGAACTCCTATTGATATCCACTTGTTGGAGAAAAAAAAGCCTAGCTCCATGAAAAGCAATTAGGCTCAGTCTTATCAACTGTCACACTTAGAAAAGGGCTAGCTAGGTATCCTAAATATTAATAAGGCCAATAGTAAGTTGCTTGAAAAATAAGGACCAGGTATCCTCAACCTTGGATGCAAAATATGCACTTTAGGCAAATGATTGCGGAAGTACCCAAATAATGTCGACTAGCCATGGCTTATTATTGTAAGGGACTATAATTTCAAATAGAGCAATTGGAATCAAATTATAACATCGACCAAGATGCTCAACTTACGAATGTACCAATAATGGTCAAACGACATAATTAGGATTAATTCTCGAATGAAGGATATCACCCAGAAAATACACAACAAAGATACTCTAAGGAAGAAAACAACTATGGACTGTAATTTACAAGGGAACAACCAAATGGATTAGAAAACATATAATAAGTCAAAACCTCATTAACCAAGCATGCGAAAGGTTAAACAAGCTTATGATTTATGGAATATCATAATAAAATTGACTCTAGTGAGAAAGTTCAACCTAAAATAGGAGAAAGAACAACTAAGAAGGTATGCAAATGATATCTCCTCTCTATGGACACTAGAAATCCAAAGACTCTGCACCAGTCATACATGAGAATCTGAGCCTAAAACAATAAAAATCAGTGTTTCTCAGTGTACCAAAAATAAGAATAATTCATCATTATGCAACCTCAGTATTTCAACAACTATATATTGCATCTAAAAGTTAAATAATTGCTTCTAAAAATTAAATAGAAGCAAATGATTTTGCTTAAAAAAATAGGATTAGAGACGGTATATGTTTAACTATAAAAGTATTAATATAGCTAATGTTTATGCTTCTTAAAATATTATAATTAATAGAAAAAATGCAATCGCAATTCAAACAATCACAATTCACACGTGTATAAGTTGGTACTCTAACAAACTTTGTGGGGATAAACGTAAACATCTAATATTAGTTTGCAAACACAACCATAAACTTATCAAACTTTTGCTAGAAAGCTAATCATTGAAGTAAAACTAATATTATTAAATGACTTATTCTTGCCTGAAGTCAGAGCGATGCGCTCTGGTGCGTGTCCTAGTCAGGTACAACTCCGGTGGGAGGACATTCAAAAGTCACTCTAACACTCAAGTAAGAATGAGTTCCAGATGAAGGTAATAAAAATTGGAATCTAGGGTACCTGAGGAACGTCGTGTCTGTATATAGTGCATGATGGGGGATGTTTTGTGATGATGTCGCCCGGTGATCTCGTAGAGATGTTGCTTAGAATGAGTCGAGACTGATCCTAGAGATATCACGCTCGTAATTATCGAACCCATCGTAATTAATGAGGATGCAAATATCCTTGTATGGTCGGTTGGAGCCCCCGAGCTAAGGCGCTTGCACTACTAGAAATTAGGTCTTCAGCAACGGCTATCAGCAACGTACGGCCGCTCGAGCCGTTGCTATTTGCAACGGTATTCTTACGGCCGCCCGAGCCGTTGCAGATATTTGTATCTGCAATGGCGTTCTAACGGAAACCCGAGCCGTTGCTGATTATTTTAATTATCAGCAACGGCTTTCTGACGGAAAGGCGAGTCGTTGCTGATATTTTAATTATCAGCAACGGCTTGCTAACGGACAAGTGAGCCGTTGCTGATGATAACTTATTAGCAACGGCTTTCTAACGGGCGAGTGAGCTGTTGCTGATAAGTTTATATAGGGCACACTCTCGCGCCCGACCCTTCTTCCTCCCGCTGCTGCCGCCGCCGCTCCTGCCGATGCCTCTCGCCGCCGCTGTCGACGCCGACGATGCCGACGAAGCCGACTTGTTCAGGTATGTTGATCGGCCGGCCGTCTCTTCCCTGCGGCCGGCGGGAATCAATCCGACCGAAACCCTATCTCTAGGGTTTCGGCCGGTGGCGGGCGGCCGATGGCCGCCGCCGGACCTTCTACAGTGGCCGGACAGTGTGTCCGGCCACTGTACGCCGGCGCCGGAGGGTGGACTCCGGCGTCGGAATTTATAATTATATATATATTTTATTTTGTTTGATAATTGTTAATTAATTGTTTAGATTAATTATTTAATTTGTTAGATTAATTATTAGGGTTTAGATTAATTTCGGACGCGCGCCAGAATCGTCCACTTCGGACGCGCGCCGGTTTGTCCACTTCGGACGCGCGCCGGAATCGTCCACTTCGGACACGCGCCGGAATCGTCCACTTCGGACGCGCGCCGGAATCGTCCAATTCGGACTCGCGCCGGAATCGTCCACTTCGGACACGCGTCGGAATCGTCCAATTCGGACTCGTGCTGGAATCGTCCACTTCGGACGCACGCCAGAATCGTCCAATTCGGACTCGCGCCGGAATCGTCCACTTCGGACTCGCGCCGGAATCGTCCACTTCGGACGCGCGTCGAAATCGTCCAATATGGACTCGAACTGTCTCGAAACATTTAGAAAATAATCATCCATCCGACGAGTTGATATGTTTCACGTACGCATCGACGAATCGGATATGATTTAGCAAAACCTTAGATCCGTTCGGGAATTGTATGTTCGTGTAAAAGAAGTAGATGATCTTTTATACGACGTACAATTCTTGAATTGTCCCTGATTGGAAAATTTGGGAATATAGTTATTTGTACTGCACTTACGTTTTTATTTTAACTGTTAACTAATTATTCTAAAATTCGGCAACATCTCTCTTGTTCTCCGATACGCGCCCAGATGATATGCGTATTCGGAGAACTGTAGGGAGATGCTGTCGAAATTTAGAATAATTAGTTAACAGTTAAAATAAAAATGTAAGTGCAATACGAATAACATAAATCCCGAATGGAATAGGACAATCTCACCTAAAGACATTAACCAAAGAAATTGTCATTGATTGACAGAATCATGTCGGCTGATCGAAGTTGGATGTACCGACGTCTTGCTCGTGGAGCTTTAACGAATGAGTTTCGATTAGGCGTAACGTACTTCCTAAATTTCGCCTATTCGAATCGGAATTTCGTTAGCATGGGTGATCAAATCCGATGTCCATGCTGCATTTGTTCAAATGGACGATATTTGGATCGGGAGACTGTCACTCTGCATCTATATACCAATTAAAGGATTTGCACCAAGATATTTTCTATGGACTTGTCACGGGGAGTCACGCGAAGTCGGGACATCGAGCAATCCTGTCGTTCAGACATATGGTGAATCTTCCTCTGCTGGTGCTTCTTCATCCAGTCAATGTAATCCTTATAGAACTATGATACTTGATAGTCTTGGGGGTCAATTCCACCTGAATGATAATGTTGATCGGCCAGATCTTCAGACATCAGTCCCACCAGATACTACAACGGTTGATATCACAGAAGTACAAACTACGGTAGAGATTGAATTACCGAATAAAGAAGCTGCAGAATTTTATGAGATGTTGAAAGCTGCCGATGAACCTTTGTATGAGAATTGTCCTAAATACACTAGGTTTTCAGCAATGACACAGCTCTTAAACATCAAGGCCGATTGTAATATCAGCGGAGTTGCGTATGATCGGATTGCTAAATTGATTAATGGAATACTACCTACTGATAACAAGTTTGAGCCTACTTTTTATAAGACTAAAAAGCTAATGAGAAAATTGGGGCTTGGGTACGAAAAAATACACGCGTGCCAAAATAACTGCATTTTATATTATAAAGAAAATGTGCAGTTGGATAAATGCCCTGTATGTCAACACCCTCGTTACAAGGAGAAGAAATCGGTCCGACAGAAAAAATATCCCGTTTAAGGTGCTTCGGTATTTTCCACTAACACCGAGGCTTCAAAGATTATTCATGTCGGAAAAGACAGCCCCCTACATGAGTTGGCATGCAAGAAGTCGTGATGATACAGTAATGACTCATCCATCTGACAGTGAAGCATGAAAACATTTGGATACATGTTATCCTTCATTTGCTAGGGATACTAGAAATATCAGATTGGGATTGTGCACAGATGGTTTTAATCCGTTTGGACATTCTGCAACTCCTTATTCAGTTTGTCCAGTGCTGCTGACAGTTTATAATTTGCCACCGTCAATGTGCATGAAAGATGAATTTATTTATCTTTCGATGATTATTCCGGGTCCTAAGGGTCCGCGAAAAGAAATTGACATATTTCTCAGACCCTTGATAGATGAATTGAAAACATTGTGGACTGAGGGAGCTGTCACTTATGATTGTCATCGGAAGCAAAACTTCAATTTAAAGGCCGCGGTCTTGTGGACAATCAATGATTTCCCCGCGTACGGCATGTTGTCGGGTTGGAGCACTCACGGCCGACTCTCTTGCCCGTATTGTATGGAACACTCTAAATCAATCAATCTTCAGAACAGATGAAAAATCTCATTCTTTGATTGTCATCGTCGATTCCTACCGGTTAATCACCAGTATCGAAGGAATCGTAATAAATTTACTAAGGGCAGAGTCGAAAGAGATGGGCCACCACCGATGTTGTCTGGTGAACAAATATTAGCACGTGTTTCAGCACTTCCAGATATAGTATTTGGTCGCAATGAAAGAGTGTCAGGTTTTGGCCAAACACACAACTGGGTGAAAAAAAATATCTTTTGGGAATTGCCCTATTGGAGTTCATTATTGATTCGACATAATTTAGATGTCATGCACATTGAAAAAAATGTGTTTGATAATATTTTCAACACTGTGATGGATATTTCTGGAAAAACTAAAGATAATGTCAAAGCCCGACATGATCTAAAAATACTTTGTAAAAGACCAGAGTTGGAGTTACAAGAGGTCAACGGACGATATCTGAAACCGAAGGCCCTATATGTGTTAAATAAACAACAGATCAAAGATGTTTGTCAATGGGTAAAAGAACTCAGATTACCCGATGGATATGCTTCAAACTTATCTCGATGTGTGAACGTCGATGATTGCAAAATATCAGGGATGAAGAGCCATGATTGTCATGTATTCATGCAGAGATTACTTCCGATCGCATTTCGAGATCTTCTACCTGATAATATTTGGGGTCCGTTGACTGAATTAAGTATGTTTTTTAGAAGCATCTGTGCAAATGTCCTTCGAGTCGAAGATATGTCAACACTTGAAAATAATATTGTTGAAATCATATGCAAGCTGGAGCAGTTTTTCCCTCCTGCATTTTTTAACTCGATGGAGCATCTACCGATACACTTGGCATACGAGGCACGAGTTGGTGGCCCCGTTCAATATCGTTGGATGTACTTATTTGAAAGATACATGAATCGTCTGAAGAAAAAAGTAAAGAACACCGCAGCTGTTGAAGGATCAATATCTGAATCGTATATCATCCAAGAAATTTCAACATTCTGCTCATTTTACTTTGAATCGACAGTACAGACAAGATTTGATCGTCTTCCACGTAATGACGACGGGGGTGTTCGACATCCAGATGGACGTTTAAATATATTTTATCACTCTGGTCGTGCTTTTGGTTCTCGTCCATCTCGACACTTAAGCGATGAAGAGTATCATTTGGCACACTTGTATGTATTACTCAATTGTTCAGAGATTGAACAATTCATTGAAATATTTGACATTGAGATGGTGCAAAAATACTCTATTCACAACGATCAAGAATTGGAGAGATTACGGAATCGTGATTTCCCTACTTGGATTCAGACTTACAGCAAAGATCACAGAGCTGAAATAGATGAAAGAATATTTGAGTTTGTTAGTGGACCGTCGCGACTTGTGTCGTGCTATAGCGGATATTTTGTTAACGGGTATAAATTTCACACGGTTGAATATTCATTTGCAAAGAAGACGATGAATGCTGGGGTCTGCGTGAAAGGGACAACCTATGTTGAATGTGATATGGATTTTTATGGACTGGTGGAAGAAGTGATAGAGTTGCACTACTTCGGCTTGAAATCAGTGATCCTATTTAGATGTCATTGGTTCGATACAACAGAAAGAGGCATGAAAGTTCATCCAAAATACAAACTTGTTGAGGTTAATTACAAATCGAAATTGGCAGCAAATGAGCCTTTTATATTGGCATCACAAGCTGGAGATGAAGTATCTGGCTCATAATAAAGATAGAGCAGATTGGCGTGTAGTCTGTAAGACAAAAGGTAGAGGAAAAATTGATCCGATAGTAGGAGAAAATGATCCTCCTGGTTTCTATCAAGAAGATGATCTTCCTGCTGTGGATCGTATTATTCCAATACTCGAGGATGCAGACACAACGTCAATTCAATTAGAAGTTGAATATGCTGATGATGACGATCATGAAATTGAGGAAGCTGGAGATGAAGAAGATGAAGAAGAGGAAGAAGAGGAAGAAGAAGAAGAATTCGAAGACTATTATTCAGATGATGAAGAATAATTGTAAAGTATATATTTTATTAAATATATCTCTACTATTTATACAATAATCTGATTATATGTCTGTTCGACAGATATGTCTGGTCGTGGTTATCGACGCAGGAGAGTTTCGGAGTCTCCGATCGGTGAGACTCCAGCACTTACTCATGCTGCTGATCCTCCTGTAGCTGATCCTCATGAGGATGATACTGCCGAGGCTAGTACATCCAGACATAGGCGGCCACGCGGGCCGAACAGGTGGCAGCCTCCACTAGCCACAGAGTCACGTAGATTGATTAGCGTGATTGGGGAGCGGTAATATATAATGAATTATGAATCATTACAAATTCATTATATCATAATATAATATTAAAATTTATTTTTGTTGTGCAGGTTCGAGCAAGAAGAAGTGCCGAGGAGCATTTCTTCTACTATTCAACGATACATGCACGGGGCATGGCCTACGTGGTCTCACGTGCCTAGCGAGCACGTCGACATGTTATGGCGCGAGTTTGAGGCACGTATTATTATTATTTTTTACATGCATGATGATATATTAATATTGGTACTGATATTATTATTTTGCAGGCTCGCTATACATGGGACGAGGACCAGAGGCCCTTCATTTATGCTGCCTGGGAGGCTATTTCCCGGGCAAGGTACAACGGGCAGCTGGGGCAGGCTCGGTCCCAAGCGATGGCCCGAGCTGGGACCACTAACATTGCGGAGACTCGGGGATACGGTCCCGGTTGGATTACTCCGGATATATGGGACCAGCTCGTGGAGATATGGTCGACGGATCGATGGCAGGAGGTTTCTCGGAATGCGGCTAGAAATCGCATGTCGGGGGGAGCAGCGCGTCACACCGACGGCTCTGTTGCATTTGCAGTGCACGCAAACCGTATGGTAAGTATATCTTTTAATTATATATTTTATTTGTTACTATGTGTACTAATTAATGTATTTGTTTTGTAAATGTAGACGACGGTGTCGGATGACGGGACTGTCCAGCGACCCTCCCCGATGGCGGTGTTTGAGCGGACTCACCGTCGAGCACATGGGACGGGGGAGTACATCGACAACCGCGCTGCATACATTATGGTAATTATATATTTGTTTAAATTATTCATTATATATTTATAATTTAAGTTTTATGATAAATATTAAACAAAAAATCAAACTCGAGTAGGAGACCTACAGCCAGACGGTGGTGCAGCGCGGGGGTACCCCCGAGGACTTTGACGCAGCATCGTGGGTCGAGGCCGCAGGTGGCTGGGACCATGGCCGCGTATATGGCTTCGCAGATAGTGGTCATGCGCGAGCCGTACTAGGGCCACTTGGGGCATCGACCCCTCCGGTCGCTGGTGAGCGGCCGTCCACCTCTAGATCCAGTTATGATCATAGTACCAGAATAAGGACTCTAGAGGACACGGTCGCGCGTCAGACTGAGATAATGGCGCGCCAGAGTCAGATGATGGCGGATATACAAGCTATGCTACGTAACATGTCAGGTCATCCCGAAGCAGGCATCTCTTCGGCATCATCTAATCCATCGTCTTCGAGTCAGTCCACGCCGGTGTACACTCAAGCACTCCAGACCCCGCCATATGATCCAGGCCATCCTCCATCGTCATCGTGAGATTTTTTTTATATTGACTTTGTTACTGAGATATTGAACTTGTGTAACTTATTTTGTTTGGATATTGATACTTCAATTTTTCATTTGAATTGTTTTTATACTATCGTGGATAATTATCAATAGAAATATAATTGTTTTGATGTATATCTTGGTGTGTTTGTGATGTGTGAATGAATGTGTGTATGAGGATATGGGTGTGTGAGTTATGTATCAAATAATGTATCGATGTATCAATGGAAATTGGGGAAATTGGAAATATAAAATTTTCTTGTTTCCCAGTTGGCATCATCAGCAACGGCGTTCCCACGGCCGTCCGTGGGAACGCCGTTGCTAAAAGTGTATCGAAAGCCGTTGCTGATGACCTACAGCAACGGCTTAGCGACGGGGTTTTACTAACGGCGTTGCTACGGACTCATTGGTCGTTGCTATTAATGTTATCAGCAACGGCTCCGGGTCTGTGGCAAAACCGTTGCTGATAATAGTTTTAGCGACGGCCCGAGCGACCGTTGCTGAACCGTTGCTAAGTTATCAGCAACGCGACTTTCTGTCACAGCGCTATTGCAACGGTGTGGCCGTTGCTGATGCGCTTCAGCAACGGCTCAGCAACGGCATCAGCCGTTGCTGATGCCCATTTTTCTAGTAGTGTTGGCTTGACTTGAGTTTGGTCCATGAGTATGGGCACTTCTGAGCCTAATTCAATCGGGCCCAAAGGTGCTAGTCCAGTCCTCACAGCCCCCGAGCTTGGTCGAAGTCTGAGGACTTCATGCTGAGTTCTAAGTAGTGTCGGCTTCTAATCTTCTTTTGATAGAGAGGCGTCGATTGGGTCTTCGGCTGATACGTTGATCAAGAGACCTCAGTGAGAATTGGAGTTATCGCTTTTGCGACCCTTCAGTTTGTTGGTGAAATGGTCACACTAGAGGGGGGCGTGAATAATGTGTCAACTAAATTCTTTTTGCCTAATTCCAATTTAAATCTTTTCTTAAATTACTTAGGCAAATTACAATTTATCGACTAAATGCGGAAACGATAATAAAACAATTAAACACAAACAAAGATAGCAATGCTAACACAATGAGATTTATAGTAGTTCGGCCTCAATGCCTACTCTACTAACTAAGCACCCCACTTAGGATTTCCAAACTTAAGTTTACTAGACTAATTGTTTCCCTTCCAAAGGGGACATTACACCGAAAAATCTTCGCTCTCAAATCGAAGGCACTTCCACACCCTGAAGTATCCACCTTCCTACCAAGAGCACTCTCTCACATCAACCTAAGGGACAACTAAACTAAGTTTACAATGGTGGATTAAAGCCTTAACATGCACCAAGACAACCACCAACTCAATCAACCTAGCACACTTGGTTTACACAAGTTCAAATACAATGAAATAAACAACAAAATACAATAATAAATAAAGCAATAAATCAAATAATAAAGTACTTAGCTCCACAACAAGATTCCTACCTTCCTCTTGATGCCTTTGATGATGAAATAATGAATGTAAGGCTCAATCAAAGAGATGATAGATCAAAGCTAGGGTTTCCACAAGAATTGGCTCAATAAAGCTTGGGAATGCTCACAAGATGGCTCAAGAAGGTTAGGAGTGATCAAGGTAGTCAAAGAAAGGCTGGGGCATCAATATTTATAGAGCCATGAAGTGGGCTCGGGTGAAACACTGTTCAACGGCTCGGAAACTAGCTGTTTATCGCCGTCCGATCGTTTGTCGGTCGATCATCGGTTGATCGACCGAGCGATCAAAGGCATTCTGCCCATTCTCATTCTTGTTTTTCTGCTTGGTTAGACTTGTTTTTCTGCTTGTTTGCCCGTTTATGGGTTCTGTCTTCACTAAGTCTACTTATATAATATTTATTAATTTTAAAACATAAATGTTATATAAGGATTACCCCCATTTGGATTGAATAAAAATATCTAAAAAATCAAAATCGTTAAGAATCAAAATCTAACTTTTTGGGTCTAGTATAAATTTCTAAAAATCAAAAATTTTATAATCTCCTGGGTCAAATATGCATAGGTTAAAAGCTTCCAAAAAATCCATAAAAATATGTCGTTTACTAATTTTTACATAAGGAACAATTACCGGGGCTTTTGGTGCCAAGAAAATATCTTGGTCATATAGTCCTTCACAGAGCTTCCTAGGGTTAGTGAATTCCAAGGCCATTTTTTATTTTTCGGTTTTTTATGTTTTGGGGTTCGGGTTTTGTTTTTTGGGTTCTTATGCATCATCATGAGGATTTACAACATAAGCTAGACATCCTAGACCTAAACTTTAACTTTCCAAAGAATCCCGAGCGTCTACGAGCGTCCTTGTCGATTTCTCTGATTTTTCCGATCGTGGACGTCGTATGCTAAACGACTTGGAACCTAAAAGTATTTCTCAATGAAACACTAGTTCCATGTTTGTTATCATCAAAATCGAGATTAAGATCAATGTTGTAAACATTAGGCCAACACGGTTTTCGAAGTAAATGCGATGGTTGCGCGGGTGCCATTTCATGTGGCCATGTATAATTATCAATCCTAACAAGGAGTAATTATGACAAAAGATCTGATTGGTAGTTTCCAAGGTACTTAAGTGCTAGTTATTGACTGACGATCGTGGCTCCGTTAGTGGGAAGGTGGTGACGACCGTTACACTGACGGTTCTTATCGGATCTATAAATTGCCCCATGTATTTTTGCATTCTGCATGCTTGAGTTTTCTATGGAGTGGGAGACGTCGACGATGATCGTTCTTTCAGGAGTCATGAGCAGATCAAGGATCGTTGTGGGTTTGCACCGCTGGGCTTAAAAGGAAGGTAGTAGGTGTGGGCGAAATGACGACACTAGAGGGGGGGTGAATAGTATGTTTACTAAATCTATTAGCCAAAATTCCAATTTTATTCATTTACTTAATCGTTTAGGAAATTTGCAATCTAACGATTATATGCGGAAGCGATAAATGATAAGACAATTAACACAAACAATAAAGAAATGCAAACACGCAAGATTTATAGTGGTTCGGCCCCAATACCTACTCCACTACCTAAGCACCCCGCTTAGGAATTCCAAACTAAGTTTTACTTGATTAATTAGTTTCCCTTACACAGAGGACTTTTTATCGAAAAGTCTCCGCTTTCCAACCGAAGGCACATCCACACCCGGAAGTATCTCGCCTTCCTACCGAGAGCACTTTCCCACCTCAACCTAAGGGACAACTAGAACTAATCCTAGTAATCACTATCTATACACAAGTGACTTTACTCCTTCTACACCAAGGATACCACTTCACAAACAAGACCTAACAACCTATATTTATTCCCTGCTGAAGAAATGGCTGTTCAACGGATAGAAAACTATATGTTGCAGACCGCCGATCGAATGGTCGGTCGACCGGTCCTTCGATCGCTTCTCTTTACTCTGTGGTCGGTCGACCGCCCAGACGCAAAAACATCGATCCCGATCTAAGGTCGACCCATTGGTCGACTGACACGATCTGCATCTTTGGGTATCAGCAGGTCGGTCGACCGACGGGTCGACCACCCGAGATACTGCCCAGTTTGGGCTTCCATCGGTCGATCGCCCGGTCGACCGAAGTAGCTCTGCTACTTTTTACCTTCATTCAGTCGACCGAACCTAGGTTGAAGTTTATTTCTTCAGCCTATTTCTTCCGCGCTTCATTTTCGGGTTTCGGCTTTCAACGCACATCAACTTGGAGAGCTTTCATGTGATCCTTGAGCTCGTCCAATACGTCTTTGTCGCACACGTCAATCTCTGCGTACGAACCCGAGCGCGATGATCAATGTCCTTCCGATTTTCTTTCGATTTCTGATTTCTTTCGATATCTGATTTCTTTCGATATTTTTGATCGGGGACATCGAACGCTAATTGATATGGAACCTGAAACATATTGCCAATGAAATCATTAGTCCCATGTTTGTTATCATCAAAACCATCAAAACCGAGATTAAGGCTAAGGTTGAAAACCTAAAGCCAACAATCTCCCCCTTTTTGATAATGACAAACATCGTTAAGAAAATATATAATCATTAAAGCACAAGGATATTAACTAAGGGATTTCTCCCCCTATCAACATGCATATTATATAATTAAACTCCCCCTATCTATATCCATATTATATAATTAAACTCCCCCTATCTATATCCATATAAAGGGATTTCCTATACTTTCCTCCCCTTTACTTATAATTTTCTCCCCAATTATAATTATATACTCTTCTCCATATTTCTCCCCCTTTCTATACTCTTCTCACCCCTTTTTGACATCAATCAAAAAGGGCAAGAAAGGTCTATCTATTCAAAGAGATGAAACACAAATAATTTTTCATGAAGTTGAAACATGAAAATCTCAACCAAAGGGATGGAAAACAAATATTTAATGAGAAACGAAATCATACATGATATGAAAAGAGTGATAGATATAATTCAAAATTAAATCATGTATGCACTCAAGTATTTTTCATGACATTCTTAGATTTTATTCAAACTTTCAAAATACAAAGATATAGTCTTTTAACTCATGTATATCAAGTTTGAAGTGAAACTAATATCATTTAATCCAAATATGAACTTAGCATGTTTTCATTTGAAATAAACATGAGAACATAAAAATGCTAAGCTCAATGTTTTGCTATCTACTCATGTTTTCTCAAACTTAGGCATCTAGACATCAAACATGAGATAATGTAAGTCTATGAATCAAATTTGGGCTTAAGATGAAATTTTTTAATTTTTGTAATTTTCAGTTATTCTTAAAACTTCTTTAATTTTCATTCAAACTTTCATGACACCACATGATGGCCATGTAAAGAGTATATGTCAAGTTTGGAATGAAAATTATGTCCTTAAGTCAAGATATCAACCTAGCATTATTTCATTCAAAACTAAACTAGTTTTTATGAAACTTGCTACGTTCCAATCTTAACATTTACTCATGATCTTTCAAACTTAAACCTATGGATACCTAACATAGTAAATCTAAACATGTTTCTCAAAAATGGATCATAAATTAGACCACTAAGTCAATTGGTTGACTTGGATCAACTTAGTTCAAAAGAGGTAAGCAAGAATTGACCTCTATTGTCATTTTATCCATATCCATATGAATTTTTCACTCTAAGTGCATGGAAACATGTCATACCTATTCCTAAGCATGTTTATGAAGTTTGGACTTAAAATCAAGTGTCCAAGTCAATTTATTGACTTGGGTCAAACGTTTCAAGTTTAAGTCCCCTAAAGTGATATAGTTATCACACTGTTCATCTAGACATGAATTTTCAATTTTAACTACCTAGACTTATGTGATATGTATATCTAAATATGTTCATTTCATTTTTAACTTAAAATAAAATCTCTAAAGAGTTTTAACCTAGAGCAAATTTCATTCAATCAAGATATCATGAAAATGCCTAAGTTATCAAGATTTTTTCTACTTATGAAAATTCAAACATTTATCATGCTAAATCAATCATGAGTATATGGAGACATCATCAAGAATGAATATTCAAAAAATTTTTACAAAGATAAAAATTTGCCCAACTTTTCATATCCTTTTTCATTTTCTCTTAGATAGGATAGTTTTTCCAATTCTTAACTTGCAAGTAGACTTCATTAGTATCATAATGAAATAATATGACTACTAGCAAGCTAATATACTAAATAGCACAAGTTTAATGCAAAGTTTCAAATAAAAACCTTAACCTATGTTAGATAGTAGAGATTCATTTTAAATGAAAGATTTTACCATAATATCAAAATGAATCTAAGGGATCTTAAGATGTGAAACCTTTTGAGGAATAAGGTCTCTAAACAAGTTTAACTAGTTTGGTCTTAAAGAAATGTCTCTTATAGTAAGTGTCAACCTAGAGCAAATTTCATTTGATGAAATTTGCCTAAGTGCTAATATTCTACCTACTCATGAGAATTTAAAGGTTTTAACATGCAATTCTAATAATGAGTATAGAGATGTAGTTTGAGCTTAAACATTGAGGTATAACACTAAGATTTTGAAGTTATCCAAGTTATACCTTATTCATGGAAAATTAGCCAAACTAATCTTTTCATTCTATTTAGCCTTCCTAAATACTTATAACTTGCAAGCATACTTCTTAAGTAGACAATGAAACCAAATCTACATGCAAGCCATCATAACTAAATAGTGAAGAGAAAGACCAAATATCATTTTCAAAATTCAACTTCACTAAATAGCATAGATTCATTTTCAAATAAATCTTCATGTTAACAAAATGAATCAAGAGATCTGAAAATATGAAATTTTGATAAATATAGATCTCCAACCCTTCCTATTGGTTGGAAACCGAAAGGCCACAATGTGCATACGATTTAAAACCGCAAGGTCGCTTAGGCCCATTACAGGCCACCTGGGTCTCCGAAGAGACCGGGAAATAAAAAAAAAAACATTTCTAAAATATATTAAGAGCGGAAAAATCAACTAATATTAAGCATAGTATCATAATCTTCAACTAAGATTAAACAATGCAAGTTAGAAGATGATACCGGAATAGTTTTGATGCCAACTTTACCTAAGGCATCAATGTAGATGAAGACTTTGAAGTTGCAACCATGTAGGGATCCTTCCTTCAACTCATTGGTCAACTTCAATTCTTCAATCTCCTTTACCCTTGTATGGTAGATCCCCCTACAATAGAAGAAATCTTTGGTATCCAAATGGCTTTGGTTCCTTGGGGGTTAGTGGGCTTAGGTACCCAAAGTGTCTTAACAACAGTAGGGTTCCTTTTAAAAGCACAATCATATATGACATGCCCATAGATACCACAACAAAAGCAATGTCCATGAAACTTTTTCTTTTCATTTTTAGCATGGACGTGAGATTTAATTTAGAATGATTATCATGTGAAACATGATGAGTATGAGCATTCTTGAAAGATACATTCTTTTTTTGAACATGAGGTTTAGTTGTAGAATGCTTAGTATGAGAATGATGATGAACCTTAGCATTCTTTACATGATCATTTTTATTTTTTGAGTTCTTAAATGAGACGTTTTGATTCTTAGAATTATAAGAGGAAGTATTAACTTTCGTACTCAAAGTCAACATCTCATTTTTCACATCATTCATGGATTTTTGCAATGCATGAAATTGAGATTTTAACATGGAATTCTCTTTTCCTAAATTGTTATTCTTGAGCTTCAAGTCCTTAAGCTCAAGTTCTACATTATCATGGCATGAATCAAATGAACTAGATTTCAATTTTTTATTTTCTAGTTTGGATTCATGCAAATGAGAATTAAGCATTACATTTTTCTTTTTTAATATTTTGTTTTCCTTATCTTTTCTAACTAGCAAGACATACATTTTTTGACATTCCTCAACTAATTCTTCATATGGCATATTGAATGAACTAGAAGAGCTAGTACTATCATTATCAATATTATGACTAGAAGGGAAAGAGTATACCTCATCATTGGTACTCATGAGGCAAACTTTTGAAGTAGCTTCATAGTCATTGCAAAAGGATGCTTCATTTGAATGGGATGATGATGTAGAAGCTTTTGAGCTCTTCTTTGCCTTATTTTTCATGGTGGGGCAATTCTTCTTCGCATGCTCTTTTTCCTTGCATTCAAGGTACACTACTATCCTTTTTCGGCTCTTGGAGCTACTCTTTTGACTAGAAGAGCTATAAGCATCAAAACCAAGATTAGTAGTAGATGAGTGACCATTGTCATCACCACCTTCATCAAAAGTGCCAATCTCTTCGGTTTTGGCATAATCGTATAAAACGTTTAAACTAGCCCATAAATCACAAGCCGAAGAATAGTGCATGACTTTATCTAGGATGCCATTTGGTAATGTGCTAAGTATGTAATTCATGGCATCTCCATTATACTTAAACATTTTCTTATCCATTTCACTCCAAGCATGCATATCATCCTTAGGTTCAATGAATTCCCAATGTAACATGTTAATGACACCAAAACCTTGAGTCTTTAGAAATGTGTACATCCTAGATTTCCATAGACCAAAGTTAGAGGCATCTAACCTAGGAGGTGTAGACACTACCGACTCTAGAGCCATTTCAAGATCGAGATGAATTGTAAAGGGATGGTGAAATCACAATCTACGACCCGCTCTAATACCAATTGTGGGCGAAATGTCAACACTAGAAGGGGGGGGGGGTGACTAGTGTGTTTACTAAATCTATTAGCCTAAATTCCAATTTTATTCATTTACTTAATTGTTTAGGCAATTTGCAATTCGATGATTATATGCAGAAGTGATAAATGATAAGGCAATTAACACAAACATTAAAGCAATGCAAACACGCAATATTTATAGTGGTTCGGCCCCAATGCCTACTCTACTACCTAAGCACCCCGCTTAGGATTTTCAAACTAAGTTTTATTAGATTAATTAGTTTCCCTTACACAGAGGACTTTTCACCGAAAAGTCTCCGCTCTCCAACCGAAGGCACATCCACATCCGAAAGTATCCTGCCTTCATACCGAGATCACTTTCCCACCTCAACCTAAGGGACAACTAGAACTAATCCTAGTAATCACTAAGTATACACAAGTGGCTTTACTCCTTCTACACCAAGGATACCACTTCATAAACAAGATCTAACAACCTAGGTCTTACAAACTCAAATTCAAATAAAACGTTCAAATAACAGGTAAAATTACAATCAAAAGAGCTAAGAATAAAACCAATAGTAAAAGCTCCTTTGCAAGCCTTGGGCTCCTTCAAATCGTCAAGTGGTAGAACTCGATCGAAACCCGAGTTAAGGCAGCAGCTAGCGCTTCAAGAATGAACTCGACGGAGAAGCAGAGCGCAAGCTTTAACACTTTTGGAAGGCTCTAAATCTTCCTTTTGAATACTCAATGAACTCTATTAGAATCAAGGAAGAAGAATTAAAAGAATCATATAAGGGTATATTTATACCCTGCTGAAGAAATGGTTGTTCAATGGATAGAAAACTATCTGTTGCAGATCGCCGGTCGAATGGTCGATCGACCGACCTATCGACCGGTCCTTCGCCTGACCTGTCGACCGGTCCTTCGCCCGACCTATCAACCGATCCTTCGATCACTTCTCTTTACTCTGTGGTCGGTCGACCGATGGGTCGACCGCCCAGACACAAATACATCGATCCCGATCTTCGGTCGACCGATGCGATCTGCGTCTTCGGGTATCAGCAGACCGGTTGACCGACGGGTCGAACGCCCAAGCTACTGCCCATTTTGGGCTTCCATCGGTCGACCGCCCGATCGACAGAAGTAGCTCTGCTACTTTTTACCTTCATTCGGTCGATCGCCCGGTCGACCAAACCTAGGCTGAAGTTTATTTCTTCAGCCTATTTCTTCCGCGCTTCATTTCCGGGTTTCGGCTTTCAACGCGCATCAATTTGGAGAGCTTTCATGTGATCCTTGAGCTCGTCCAATACGTCTTTGTCGCACACTTCGATCTCTGCGTACGAACCCAAGCGCGACGATCAATGTCCTTCCATTTTCCTTCCGATTTCTGATTTCTTCTGATATTTTTTATTGGGGACATCGAATGCTAATTGATATGGAACCTGAAATATATTCTCAATGAAATCATTAGTCCCATGTTTGTTATCATCAAAACCGAGATTAAGACTAAGATTAAAAACCTAAGGCCTCGACGACGGAGGTTGATAAAGATCTGTGTTCAGCTAACCGTGGTGAGTTCGCACTGCAGGACTTACGTACCGAACGTCATTTTCCCTAGTCGATCGACCAGCTCCTAGAAGCGTCTGACTGCATCGTGCCTCATCCCTCTCCACAACAGTGCGTGGCCCCTCCGGTCCGAGGTTGTTGTTTTTGTGGTTCACAAGTAGCTCCGACATCTGCTTGTGGTCCAGCATCGATGTGGCTGTGGAGAAGAGTACTTCTTTTCCCTCTTGTCTTCGACAGTTGCATCAAAATGTTTTTCCTTATACATTGGCTTTTGTATATTTCGATAAACTTATTTCTCTGCTTGTAAATCACCCTTTGTGGGTCTATAAGTGTAAATCTCCCCTTTGTTGGGCTTAATGAATGAAGAGAATGCCTCTCGATTTTTCTTTCTATTGTGGTTTTTGTTCTTGCCATGTTGTTGAGTTTGATTGGCCATTTTTCAACCACTGCGTCAAGCGATGTCGGCGTTTGCGAAGTCTATGTCGATTGTGTATTCCTACCATGAAAAATAAAGTTTAAGGCTAAAATTACCTATTCGGTAGTTGTGGGCTTCCTCCAGAGATATTCAGATCTTAGAATCGGGGGCGCTAAGACCGATAGTTAAGGCGCCGAGGCCGAGGATCAGATTCAGTGAAAACTGAGCTCGTGAGGAGCGCATTTTGGGTCGTTGAGGGTGCGGGAGCCCGTGTCTTCAAGGTCTTTGAGGCTGAAAGTGATGGCGCTAAGGCCGACGAGCCAGACTGGTGAAAATCAAGCTCTTTTCGCTGAAGGCGTGAGAGCTCGAGTTTGTAAGGGCTGTGAGGCTAGAAGTAGTGGCGCTGAGGCTGAGGACTAGACTCGGTGAAAATATTGCGAGGTGCACACTTTGGGTCGTTGAGGGTGTGGGAGCCCGAGTCTTCAAGGGCTCTAAGACCGAAAGTGATGGCGTTGAGGTCGACGAGCCAGACTGGTGAAAATCGAGTTTTGGTCGCCGAGGGTGTGTGAGCTCGAGTTTGTAAGGGCTCTGAGGCCGAAAGTAATGACACTGAGGTCGACAAGCCAAACAGGTGAAAACCAAGTTCTGGTCGTTGAGGGCGTCGGAGCCCGAGATAGGCACTGAGGCCGGCGAGCCAAATTGGTGAAAACTAAGTTCTGGTCACTATGGACATCCGAGAGAGGTGGTTGAGGCCAAGGAGGATTGGAGCACCTCGCATGGCAGGAGCTATCGCGAGACCATAGAGGTTCCTCCCACTCGTATTATGAGATAATCTTGAATAATATGGACATAAAGAAAATGTGATGAAAAGAAGAGCAGTATTATCAATAACTGTCATAGTAATAGTACACCGTGTCCCATTGAGTGATGTGCTCGGCCTATGTATGATGGTGCCCCGTCAAAACCTTTCGAGGGGAAAATCTAGTGGAAAAAAACCGCCATGAAGAAAAGAGAGTACACTGACCACATATAGTTTAAGGGAAAAAGCTTAGTTGTAGTAGGCCAACAAGGAGGCCGTGTTCCACGATCATAGGAGTTCTCGTCCGGAGAGTTCGACGATTTTATAGGCACATTTTTCGGGGACCTCTGTGATTTTGTAGGGGTCTTCCTAGTTCTGGGTGAGCTTCTCTTCTTCGGTTGGCTTTCTTTGAGATTTGACCTTCCGAAGGACTAGGTCTCCTTCTTTGAAGCTTCTCGGTTTGACATGTTTGTCGTATTTCTGAGCTATAATGAGCTTCTTAGCTTCTTCTCTGATTTTGGCGAGTTCTCGCTCTTCCTCGATAAGGTCGAGCTCAGCTTGTCGGGTTTTTGAGTTGATTTGTTCCTCGAATGTCACTCTGTAAAGGATGGGCTCTACGATTTTGACGGGAATCATGACCTCTTCTTCATAAACAAGCCTATATGGAGTTTCCATAGTGGACAATTGAGCGGTAGTATTGTAGCTCCATAGAACTTCGGGCAGTTCTTCAGCCCAATATCCCTTGACCTGGTCAAGTTTCTTTTTGACTCCCGCCAGGATGACCTTGTTGGCTGCTTTGGCTAGGCCATTGGTTTGCGAGTGCTCTACTGATGAGGCTGTCGAATATTGAGGTCCGAGCAGAATTCTTGGAATTGCCGATCTTCAAATTGTGTACCGTTGTCGTTGATGTGCTCGCGAGGTATGCCAAACCTACAAATGACGTTCTTCCATATGAACTTTTTGACCTTCTCGTCGCAATTGAGGATAGGGGTTCGGCCTCTATCCACTTGGTGAAGTAGTCGATCGCTACTACCAAGTATTTGATATGTCCTGTCGCTTGAGGAACGGGTTGAGGAAGTCGATGCCTCATTTGTGGAATGGACAGCTGACTTTCGAGCTATATAGTGGTTTGGGGTGCTACTGTGAGACTTTGGAGAATCTCTAGAACTTGTTGCACCTTTTGACATACAAGCTACAGTCTGTCTTCATGGTCGGCCAAAAATATCCAGCCTGGAGGATCTTGGCTACCAAGGACCTTCCTCTGATATAATTGCCGCAAATGTCGTCGTGTACTTCTACCATTGTTGCATCAGTTTGTGGTCAATTGATGCATTTGAGCATCGGCCGAGAATATCCTCTTCGGTAGAGTTGATCATCGAGAAGGGTGTAGTAGCTTAGTATCCTTTTGAATTTGTTTATGTTGGAGGTATGCTCCGGTATCTCTCCCCGTCTGAGGTATGTTGGAGGTATGCTTCGGTATCTCTCCCATCTAAGGTAGGGTGTAGGGCTCCCACGCCCTCAACAACCCGAGCTTAGTTTTCACCAGTCGGATCCTCAACCTCAGTGCCACTCTCAGGCTCCCACACCCTTAATGACCCAGGCTTGGTCCTGTTCGGTGAGCTCGGCTTGACCCCAAGTGTGGTCCTTTGCCTCAGTGCCACTCTAGGTCTCCCACACCCTCAACAACTCAAGCTCGGTTTTCACCAATCGAGTCCTCGGCCGCAACACCACTCTCGGACCCCAAACATTATCCTACCATAAGCTCCTCGGCGAGCCCGATTGGACCCCCAAGTGCGGTCCTCGGCCTCAACGCCACTCTCGGGCTCTCACGCCCTCAACAATCCCAGGGGCGGTCCTGCCTTACGCTCCTCGGCGAGCTCGACTTCACCCCGAGTGTGGTGCTCAGCCATAGCGCCACTCTTGCGCTCTCAAGCCATCAACAACCCGAGCTCATTTTTCGGGTCCTCGGCTTCAATGACACTCTCAAACTCCCACGCCCTCAATGACCCCCAATGTGGTCCTGTCTTATACTCCTTGGTGAGCTCGATTTGACCCCAAATGTGATACTCGGCCTCGGCACCACTCTCGGGCTCCCACGACCTCAACAACCCCAGACATGGTCCTGTCTTACACTCCTCGGCGAGCTTGGCTTGACCCCAAGCAAGGTCCTCGGCCTCAATGCCTATCTCGGGCTCCCACGCCCTCAACAACCCGAGCTCGATTTTCACTAGTCGAGTCTTCGTTCCCAGTCGTTGCCATCGAGCGCCCACGCTCTCAACAGGCACCCTGCCTCATGCTTTTAGTTGCCACCCTCTGGCTCTCACACCGAAGTGTGCCCCTTGCCAGAGATTATGGGAAATGTAGACTTAAAATTAATTCTACTTATGACAAGAGTCCGACCTCCATTCAGGGGCAAACCCATTGCCCCCCAAAAATAGTCGATAGACAACACCGGCCACGAGGTGCCAAACCGCGTATACCCGCTCCGCCCAGCCCTGTTTGGGGCGGATTTTACCTGCCCCGATGCTGAAACAGGGTGGAGATGGGTGGAAAATTGGGTATCCGTGTGTGGGGCAGGGCGAGCATGGATAGCATGTCTAATCTGCTATACCCCACCCCGCTCCGCATAAGTGTAAAAAAATATAATATAAAAAATTAATTTAATAATCAATAATCAATAATGAGATAGTTTACTATAAATAAAATAGAAATGTACATAAATAATCGAAATCTATTTTAATATAAATAAAATAAAAATGTATATCACTTGTGATGGTTTAGTTAAGTGGTTAAGATACTATGGTTTTATGCTAATGACCCAATTTCGAATCCTAGTGTGGCATAATAGTTATTTTATTTTGATAATAATAGATATAATCTCGATTTGTAAGAGGCTCCTTCCGAAAGTACGGGGTGATACACCCCGCGACAGGGCAGTCGTGGATTTGTCCACCTTGCCTCGTGACGAAGCGCGGGGCGAATGGCCTTCTTCGCCTCTATCAGCTCGAGTCTTAGCAACTCAATATCCTAAGCATGTGCCTGGGTGCGCTCCACCGGTTCCGCTACCTCCGGTAAGTTTGCTTGAATATTGAATAGGGAGCATTGACTATCACGAGGAGACAAAAAGCTCGCCAACGTGCGAGCTCCTGACCCCGAAGATTCCAAAGCCTAGTGTTGGCCTAAGGTCGAAGATAGAGTTTAAGTTGTGTCTAGAATGAATATGTAATCATCTCTTATGATGCAAAGATCCCAAACACCAAACCCGACCCCCAAAACATGAAAACTCGGAAAATCAAAATACGGCCCTGAAATTCTTTAAGCCTAGAAAGTTCATTGGAGGGCTATTTGACCTAGTTATTTTCATAAAAGTCCAAGTAATTATTATTTAAGTAAAAACTAATTAACGACATATTTTAAAGAAATTTTTGGAAGCCTTTAACCGATTCATATTTGACCCAGGAGATTATAAAATTTTTGGTTTTCGAAAATTTGTACTAGACCTCAAAAGTTAGATTTTGATTCTTAAGGATTTTGATTTTCTAGATATTTTTATTGAATCCAAATTGGGGGTAATTCTTATATAACAGTTATGTTTTAAAGTTATTAAGTTAGAGTTAAGAAATGTTATATAAGACTTAGCGAATGTAGAGCCCGAAAATGAACAACGAGTAGGAAAAATCAGCCAAAACTAGGATGTTTTTAGCATGCCTCAAAATTGGTTGAGACGTCGGGTCATGGCCGATCGCTCAGCCAGTCGACCGGCCATCAGCCGGCCACCGACCAGGCGACGCCAACGGGCAGAAAAACGTTCGTTCGGATGGTAAGTCATGCCTTCTCTCTTCATGGCTTATAAATACAAAGCCATGAAAGCCTTTCTTCATCATCTTGATCATCTCTACTACTCTTGAGACATCCTTTTGATCAATCACAAGCCTCATTGAGCCATTCTCGTGTGAAAACCTAGCTTGAGCCAAAAATCCTTGATCTTGCCTTCACTCTTCCTTTGTTTCATCATCAAGGCATCAACAGGAAACTAGGAATCTTGTTGTGGAGCTAAGTATTTTATTATTTGATTTATTGCTCCATTTAGTGTTGTATTTTATTGTTTATTTCATTGTATTTCTAAGTGTGAAGACCTAGGTTGTTAGGTCTTGAATGGTTGGTGGTTGCCTTGGTGTTAAGGCTTAAATCCACTGGTCTAAACATAGTTTGCTAGGATTAGTTGAGTTGCCCTTAGAGTTGAGGTGGGACAGTGCTCTCGGTAGGAAGACGAGATACTTCTAAGTGTGGATCAAAGTGTCTTTGGTTTGAGAGCGGAGACTCTTCGATCAAAACGTCCTCATTGTAAGGAAATTAATAAATCTAATAAAATTAGTTTGGAAATCCTAAGCGGTGTGCTTAGGTAGTGGAGTAGGCATTGGGGTCGAAACACTATAAATCATTGTGTTAGTATTATCATCTTGCTTGTGTTAATTGCTTATTAATCATTTCTGCATCTAGTCGTTGATTTGTGAATTGCCTAGCTTATATGAAAAAATTAAAATTGGAATTAGGCTAAAGATTAGATAACACACTATTCACCCACCCCCCCTCTAGTGTAGACCATTTCACCAACAGCCGAGACTCGAAGGCCTACGTCGGCCTCAGCGAAAGTGGAGGGGGAGAATCATTCACCAGCGAACTCTTCCCTTTACCAACTATATGAAAGAAATAGTGCCCTTGAGCCAATCACTTGTTGATGTGTAGGGAACTATTTTTGGTTAAGGAATAATATGAGATAATTTCTCATCATATGTTGCATCTATATTTTATATATATTAGATTGTGATGAACCCATGAACCTGGACAAATGATTCCCAGGCCATGATGAGATCATAACAGTGAGACTTGGAATCTAGATGCCCCTATTCTAAACATGCCTAGTCGTAGGATCACCAATTAGGGAATTGATGATTCCGGTTAGACTAGTGTACTTGGTACATACCTTATACGATAAGGGGTAGCTGATCTCAAAGTTACCTATGAGCTGTCATTAATGTACAAGTGCAGGTGCTCATGAGGGAATGAGTTCACTGAACGGACCTGCAAACACAGAATGGAATCCTTACATGAGTGTCAATAGGATATTCCTCGGGTGATAGTAGGTGCAAGCAGTCCTTGGACCTGAGGATGTCATGGTTACCTTGTGAGTGACAACCCATTGCTTTGGTTTTATCCCTACATGGCCCTTAGCGTCATGTGCCGGGTATTACTGGGCATGGGGAAACATTCATGGAGGTAGGTGAGCAGCCAACATGGAATCAGTTACTCCTAGCTAGTAAGAGGAGATAATGTCCTATGTGTCCTTGCAAGTGTAGACTCGGGAATCACTGGATAAAGTAGACATGAAAGTCAGGAAGATGATTCTGACATTTCATTATTGAGACGACATCTTGGCGGGGTGAATATATATGAATCGGCATTAGGGTTTGACACTTCATCCATACCCTAGACGACTTCGGGATGTTATAACCGAGGGACTTAGTTGCATGGTAACTAATCACCGAAGGGTGTTCGATCCTCCTTGTAGATTGAACCTCACACTATCCGGGTAGTCATGGCATGTTGCTAGACGTCAATCTTGACTTGTGATTGGAGTCTCTCACAACCACACTGAAGGGGTTTAGTGGTGGCACGTAAGATTCGAATAAAAGTAATTCTATCATATCCGACTTTTCGTTATGCACAACTCATTGCTGGCTTAGTGTGGGGGCCAATGGATCACACACAATAGACTAATCTCGTAACGGACCTTAAGAGATAAAGTCTGAATGCGGCACTATATGTCTACTAGCATGGACATGCTGCAATATGGTCACGGATCTCGTTTACGGACATCATAGGAAAGATGTTTCCTATAGGAACGAAAACATGAGGAAGGAGTTGCTCAGTAACCCTAATTTGTAGGGCATCCCTAAATTGTAGGGATTGACACGTGATAAATCTTAATCAATAAGAATTTAATTTATAGAGATAAATTAAAGTTTATATTTAGTTGGATTTAATTAATTTTGAATTAATCAAAACTCCATTAAATATAAATTATTGTTTTGGAAGCAAACCCCGGAATTTTGAATTCCGGTGAGAGGATTTAAAAGGGAGGGGACCACCACGGGGGCCACCTACTCCCCTTATAAATAGATGGTCTAACCTCCTTTGAGAGAGGTTAAGCAAATTGGTTAGAGATCATGGAGAGGAGCACAGGCTTGGATTCTTGAGATGCTTCTTGAAGAGTAAGACTCCAAAGAGCACCTCTTGATCTCCATGGGTGGCCAGCCATCAAGCTCCTCCTTCCCGGGTTTGTGAAGCCGATTTGGAGGTCTCTTCCTCTTGGATGTGTCATCTCCTTCATCCTCTTGGAGGAGTCCAAGGACGACAACGAGGTATTCCTTCATTTTCCTCCTCGTTGCGTGGGTTTTGTTAAGTGAAATCCCACACTAGAAGGGGGGGTTGAATAGTGTTGGATTACTTTATCAATATACTTCAATTTTCTTTTTACTTAATTTCAACTTCAACCAAATGCAAGGGTATCTAAGTAATGTTCGTTAGCGAATATGAAGCACAATAATAGACAAACACGCAAGGCAATGCTAACACACGAAAATATAATGGTTCGGCCAACCACCTACTCCACTACCTTGGCTCCACACCAAGGATTTCTAATCAACTACTTTATAGATTTTGTATTTCCCTTTGAATACAATCAAGGACTCGATTCTCAACCCTTTGAGAACTCCTCAAATCTATTCACTTAGGCAAAATATAATTCTACAAAGTAAACCTAAGTGTTTACACTAGCACACCTAGCAAGCTAACCAATGAAAATAAGTTCAAATAATAATTAAAATTACAATGAAAAGAGCTTAAAGAATAAACCAAGACCAAATGCTCTTTTCCAAGCCTTCAAATCCTCCAACTCGCCAAGACGTTGAGCTCGAATCGAAGCTCGGGTTGAGGGAAGATGAGCGCTTGAGAAGTCATTGATCGGAGAAACGAGCGCAAGTCAATCAAGCTCTAGAAGGCATAAATCTCTCTTTTGAAAGCTTATGTTAGTTGTTAAGAGATATTAAAGAAGTTAGGTGAGGGGTATTTATAACCCCTCAACAGAACGGCTCCTCAATGGGCATTTTTTCGCCCGTTGGACGCTGTTCGGTCGCTTGTCGATTGATCGTCGATCGATCGATCGACCGCCTAGCGACCGTTGGCATTCTGTACTTCTGCCGCTCTGTTCGGTCGACTGGAGGGTTGACCGAATGAGTCACATTTTAGCTCCTCTGCTATCCAGTTGGGTGATCGGTCGATTGAAGTAGACACTGCCAGTTTTTGGTTTTGTTCGGTCGACCGACCGATCGACCGAAGTAGCTACTGCAAATTTTTAGCATTGTTCGGTCGACCGACCGGTCAACCGAAATAGGCTACTGCCATTTTTTTGCCTTGTTCGATCGACCGAACTCAGGCTGAGGCTATTTTTTACCTTTTCTTTGTTACATGTTTTTTCATGGTTTTAGTTACCAAGTTTTAACTTGGATAACTTTATAAATAGGCTTCAGATGAGATCTTAGGGATATATTACAAGTTATCTACTTCACCTACATCCGAGCCTTTCTTGACGATCTTTTCTTTCGTATCTCCGAGCGAAGTTCGCCGAAGTTCGCATGCTTATCACAACCTTAACCTGAACTCAAAACTTCGAACATATATTAAATCTTTGTTTGTTATCAACAAAATGAAGATCGAAGCCTAAGGGGGGAACCATTAAGCCAACAATCTCCCCCTTTTTGATGATGACAAACACATCATGGAATTTGAAGAAAACGATAAATATTATTTGTGAGTTTGAGATAAGACATATACAAGGCATACATAACTTAACATATGCTCCCCCTATCAATGTGCATATCTTGCTTGTAACTCTCCCTATCTATATGCATCATAAAATAAATGTGACCTTACTTTTTCTCCCCCTTTTGACATCAATCAAAAAAGGCAAGAGCTAAGGTACAATTAATGAGTTCCAACATTAAAACCAAGAAATTCATAAAACAAAGTATCATCTACCACTATAGTCCTTCCTATTAATGTAAGCCTATAGAAGACAAATATCAATAAGTCGCAAAGCCCCATTACAAGGCATTACATAAGTGTGATGATACCTTATGAAATGCAATTTTGAAAACATGTATGTTTTGAAAAGTTATTAACCACTAGGAAAAATACAGATTCCTAATTGCATTCTTAAGTTTGTAAAGTTTTTCTCTCTCAAGGGTTTTGTAAATATATCTGCAAGTTGTTTGTCGGTGGATACGAATTCCACCGATATATTTCCCTTGGCTACATTATCCCTAAGAAAATGGTGCCTTAGATCAATATGCTTAGTCCTAGAGTGTAAAATATGATTTTTTGTTAAATTAATTGCACTAGTGTTATCACAATGTATAGGTATACAAGAATATTTAAGTCCATAATCTAAAAGGGTTTCTTTCATCCAAAGGACTTGTGCACAACAACTAGCCGCAGTGATGTATTCCGCTTCGGTAGTTGAAATTGCAATCGAGTTTTGTTTCTTTGAAAACTAAGAGACAAGACTCACTCCTAGGAATTTACAACACCAACTAGTGCTTGTTCAATCTACTTTACACCTGACAAAATCTGCGTCCGAAAAGCCGATTAATTCAAAAGATGCATTATATGGATACCATAGTCCTAAGTCAACCGTGCCCTTCGAATATCTTAATATGCGTTTGACTGCACTTAAATGAGACATTCTAGGACAAGATTGAAACCTAGCACATGCACAAACACTAAACATGATATCGGGTCTACTTGCAGTTAAATAAAGAAGACTACCAATCATACCTCGATATCATTTTTCATCTACTTTGACACCATCTTCATCTTTGTCAAGCTTGATGGATGTGCTCATTGGTGTAGAATTATTTTGGCTTCATTCATCCCAAACCTTTTGATGAGCTCCTTTGTGTACTTGGCTTGATTTATAAAGATTCCTTTGTTGGTTTGCTTAATTTAGATGAAGGAAAGTTCTCCCATCATACTCATCTCAAACTCTTCTTGCATACACTTTGCAAACCACTCACAAATCAATTCATTAGTAGCACCAAAAATTATATCATAAACATAAATTTGCACAAGTAAAATATTATTTTCATTATGTTTTATAAAAAGGTAGACATCGACTTTTCCAATGTTAAAGCCTTGATCAATCAAAAACGTGGAAAGCCTTTCATACCAAGCCCTAGGGGCTTATTTTAAGCCATATAAAGCTTTTTTAAGTTTAAAAACATGGTTTGAAAACTCAAAACTTTCAAATCCGGGGGGTTGTTGAACATATACTTCTTCATAGGTAAAACCATTTAAAAATGCACTTTTAACATCCATTTGAAAAAGTTTAAAGCCTTTAAAACTAGGATAAGCCAAAAGCACTCGAATTGCTTCTAATTTAGCTACGGGAGCATAGGTTTCATTATAATATATCCCTTCTTCTTGATTGTACTCTTGGGCCACTAACTTAGCTTTATTTCTAATGACTAAACCTCTTTCATCTAACTTATTTCTAAACACCCATTTAGTCCCAATCACGGTTTGTCCACTAGGTCTAGGTACCAAGTCTCATACTTCATTTCTAACAAATTGATTAAGTTCTTCTTGCATAGCTATTATCAAAAATTCATCTTCTATTGCTTCCTTAATGTTTTTTGGCTCTACTTGAGATATGAATGCTACATATTAACAAATATTTTTAAGTTTAGAGCGCGTTACCACTCCCGTTGATGGTTCTCCAATGACTTGTTCCATTGGATGATCCTTTATCAATCAATATCCTTTGGGGAGAGGTGGTAGAGCTTCTTCTTCTTCGTCTTCATCTTGACGTAGAGTTGAGGATGGGGGTTCTTCATGTTGAGTTTCCTCATTGTCTTCATCCTCCACCTCTTTGTCATGAAATGTGAGTTCCTCAAGTTCCTCACATACATTCACAATCTTAACATTTCTAGAAGAATCATTAGTTTCATCAAATGTAACATGCATAGATTCTTCAACAATCATAGTCCTACGATTATATACTCTACATGCCTTAGAATTATTGGAGTAACCTAGGAAAATGCCTTCATCGGGCTTAGAATCAAATTTTCCTAAATGCTCCTTAGTGTTTAAGATAAAGCATTTGCATCCAAAAACATGAAAATATCACACACTTGGGATTTTATCATTCCAAAGCTCAAAATATGTTTTCTTTATTTTAGGTCTTAATAAAATACAATTAAGCACATAACAAGAGGTATTTATGGCTTCGGCCCAAAAGTACTTGGGCAAATCATTTTCGCAAAGCATGATCCTAGTCATCTCTTATAAGGTTATATTTTTTCTCTAAACCACCCCATTTTATTGAGGGGTCCTAGGGGAACAGAAGGTATGCTCAATACCCAATTCATCACAAAATTTGGAAAACTTTTTATTTTTAAATTCTCATCCATTATCACTTCTAATTTTCAAAATTGAAATTCTTTTCTCATTTGTAACCCTCCTAGTAAATTTTTTGAAAAAATCAAAAGTTTTATTTTTCTTAGCTAAAAAGAAAACTTATATAAATCTTGAGAAATCATCAACTAACACACAGTAATATAGTTTTCCACCTAGACTAGCTACATCACATGGACCAAAAAGATCCATGTGCATAAGTTCAAGTGTTCTGGATGTGCTAACTTGATTAATGCTATGAAATGAAGATTTAACTTGCTTGCCTATTTGACATGCATCACAAAGTTTGTCTTTTTCAAATTTTATCTTGGGTAATCCTTTAACTAATTTTTTCTTAGATATTTCTTGGATGAGGCTCATGCTAGCATGTCCTAGCCTTCTATGCCACAACCAAGAATCATTTTCCATGGCAACCAAGCATCTAACATGGGGATTAGGCAAAACATTTAAAACTAATGTGTAAATATTTTCTTGCCTATTTCCAATAAACATAATATCATTTGATGGTGCACTCCTAATGATGCATTCAGATGCTTCAAAAATAATTACATATCCATTGTCACACAATTGAGATATGCTAATCAAATTATTTTTTAACCCATCAACTAGTAAGACATTTTTAATGCATGGGTAAGGGAGTATACCTATATCACCAATGCCAATAATCTTACCTTTGGCATTGTCTCCAAATGTCACATGTCCACCATCTTTGCTTGATAGGGTTGCGAAAAGATTGATATCACCCATCATGTGTTTTGAGCAACCACTATCCAATATCCATGTGCTTCTACTTGCTTGAGGATGCTTTTCCATCTACAAAAGGAGAAGAAACTATTTTAGGTACCCAAACTTTCTTGGGTCCTTGAGTGTTAGTCATCTTAGGAACCCAAGTAAATCTAGCATGTGGGTTCCTCCTTAATGCACAATCTTTAGTCATATGGCCAAATATACCGCATGAAAAACAACTTCCATTAAACTTTCTTATATTGTGTGTGTGAGCATGGAAGTGTGATGACTTTCTAGCATGGATAACCTTAGGCATGACATTTTGTAAGGTTGTCATTTTTTCATTTAGCATGCAAAGTTCCTTTTTTAGAGTTAGCATTCTATCATTCAAGTGCTCTACTTGATCACTTAAGTACTTGTTTTCATCTTCCAATTTTTGTTTTCATTTTCTATATTTTCCTTGGCATCATTTAGGGTATCTACTTCTTTTCTTAGTGCATTGCATGAGAGTAGCAAACTATCATTTTCAAGCTCTAAAAATTTGTTGTCCTTTTTAAGCTCTTTAAACTTTCTCCTAATAGCATTAAATTCATCATGCATTTGATCAAATTCATTTTCTAGTTCTTCTTGTGTAAATGAAAGCTCACCAAATGTAAATCTTACCTCATTGTCATTTGTCATCAAGCAAAGATTTGCCTTTTCACTCTTGCAGTCTTCCTCACTTGATGAAGGCTCGCTTTCATCCCACGAAGCCATCATTGCCTTCTTCTTCTTCTTCTTCTTCTTCTTCTTCTTGTATTTATCCTTTTTGTGAGGGTTGGAGGTGGAAGCCATCTTGAGAAGTGGGCAATCCTTTGTTAGATGTTCAGTCTTGTTGCAATCCTTCCTCTTCCCTTTCTCATGCCTCCTCTCATGAAGCTCATGAATCTTCTCGCCAACATTGTCATTTCCTCAAAATCGTCTGTCTCTTCCTCGGATGATGAGGATTCTTTACCCCGGTGTGATGCTTTTAAGGCAATGGTCTTGCCTTTGGGAGCATCTTCCTCCTTGTATTGCTTCATATGGGTCTCATGCGTCATGAGAGATCCAATGAGCTCGGTGATCTTTAAGGTGCTCATATCCTTTGCTTCCATGATTGCGATGACCTTGGGCTCCCAAGATTTTGGAAGGGAACGAATGAGCTTTCTTACCTTCTCCTTTTCCCTTATCTCTCTACCAAGGTTAGCTAATTCATTTGTAATATTTTGAAATCGAGCATACATGGCATCAATAGATTCATGAGATAACATTTTGAACATTTCATAATCATGCATGAGTAGGTTTATCTTAGATTCCTTAACTTGTGAAGTACCTTCATGTGTAGTCTCTAGGAATTTCCAAAGTTCATATGCGGATTTACAAGTAGAAATCCTATTGAACTCATTAATTGATAGGCCACAATATAATGCATTGACGGCCTTTGCATTTGCATTAAAGAGTTTAATCTCTTCATGGTCCCACTCATCCATATCCTTAGTTGGTTGTTTATACTCTACTTGTATCATTCTCCATACATCCATGTCTACTGATTGTAGGAAACCATTCATACGAATCTTCCAGTAGGCATAGTTATTTCCATCGAACAATGGTGGAGTATGAGTAGAGGACCCTTGAGCTAGTTGGATTTCACTAGTCATTCTAACTTGTAGGGTAGATGGTTAAATCTAATCCTACGACCTAGCTCTGATGCCAATTGTTAAGTGAAATCCCACACTAGGAATAGTATTGGGTTACTTTATCAATATACTTCAATTTTCTTTTTACTTAATTTCAACTTCAACCAAATGCAAGAGCAACTAAGTAATGTTCGTTAGCGAATATGAAGAACAATAATAGACAAACACGCAAGGCAATGCTAACACACGGAAATATAGTGGTTCGGTCAACCGCCTACTCCGCTACCTTGGCTCCACACCAAGGATTTCTAACTAACTACTTTATAGAATTTGTGTTTCCCTTTGAATACAACCGAGGACTCGATTCTCAACTGTAGACGAAATGGCGACACTAGAGGGGGGGGGGGGTTTGAATAGTGTGTTTACTAAATTAATTAGCCTAAAATCCAATTTTAGTCTTTTCTAGATTAGATTAGACAATTTACAATTGAATGATTAGATGCGGAAACGATATAAACAATTAAGCACAAGCAACAATAAATAACAATGCAAACACATAAATTTATAGTGGTTCGGCCCCAATGCCTACTCCACTATCTAAGCATCCCGCTTAGGATTTCCAAACTAAGTTTTACTAGATTAATGTAGTGACCCTTACAACGAGGACTTTTCACCGAAAAGTCTCCGCTCTCAAACCGAATGCACTTCCACACCTGGAAGTATCTCGTCTTCCTACAGTGAGCACTTTCCCACCTCAACCTAAGGGACAACTAGAACTAATCCTAGTAACAACTAAGTTTACACAAGTGGCTTTACACCCTTTCACCAAGGTAACCACTTTCACACACAAGACCAAATACCCGGTCTTAGTACAAACCCAAATCAAACAATGTTCAAATAACAAGTAAAAATTACAACGAAAAGAGCTTAGAAATGAAACCAAGAATTAGCGCTCTTTTCCAAGCCTTGGATCCTCCAACTCGCTGAGTCGTAGAGCTCGAATCAATTCTCGAGTTGAGACAGAGTGTGCGCTTGAAGAACATGTTCACGGAAACAATAGAGCGCAAGCAGTTCCTCTTTTGGAAGGGTTAAATCTTCCTCTTAATTGCTCAATTAAATCTGTAGAAGTCAAGGAAGAAGATTAAAAGAGTATATGAGGGTGTATTTATACCCTTCTGAAGAAATGACAGCTCAACGGATAGTTTTCTATCTGTTGCAGGCCGTCAGTCGATTGGTCGGTCGATCGACCGATCGACCACTCATTCGACCGCCATTTTTTCTCTCTGGTCGGTCAACCGACGGGTCGATCGCCCAGACGTGAGATCAAGCGATCCCACATTCGATCGACCAGTCGATCGACCGATGCGATCTTGCCTCTTCAGCAAGGCTAGGACTACTGCCCTTTTTAGGCCTTTGTCGGTCGACCAAATTTAGGCTGAATTTTATTTTTTAGCCTAGTTTTCTTCCACGCTTTGTTTCCGGGTTCCGGCTTTCAACGACCATCAACTTGGAGAGCTTTCATGTGATCTTTGAGCCCGTCCAATACATCTTTGGTGCACGCATCGCTCTTTGAGAAGTTTTCGCGATGAACCTGAGCGCGACAATCAATGTCCTTTCGATTTCTGATTTCTTTCGATATTTCCGATCAAGGACATCAAACGCTAATCGATATGGAACCTAAAAGATTTCTCGATGAAATATTAGTTACATGTTTGTTATCATCAAAACTGAGATTAAGAGATTAAGAATAAGGTAGAAAATCTAAAGCCAACAATCTCCCCCTTTTTGATGATGACAGACATCCTTAAGAAAATATAACATTAAAGCATAGAGGATATCAACTAAGGGATTTCTCCCCCTATCAACATGCATATCTAAGAAATAAACTCCCCCTATCTATATGCATGGATCTCCTATATTTTTCTCCCCTTTGCCTACAATTTTCTCCCTCTTTTACCTATACTTTTCACCATGATTTTCTCCCCATTTTGACCTATATTTTCTGTATAGATCTCTCCCCCTTTTGACATCAATAAAAAAGGTCAAGAAAGGTCAATTTTGTCAATTTTTTCAAAGGGATGAAAAACAAATATTTTTTCATGAAGTTGAGACTCTAAAGTTTATTTTTCATGAAACGTGAAAATCTCAACCAAGGGATGAAAAACAAATATTTAATGAGAAACAAAATCATACATGATATGTTCAAGAACTAAATAGTTGAATTCAAAACTAAATCATGTATGTTCTCAAAATGAATATTGTTTCTTTTTCATGACATTTTTAGATTTCATTAAAACTTTCAAAATACAAAAATATAGTCATTTAAATCATGTATATCAAGTTTGAAGTGAAACTAATATCATTTGATCCAAATATGAACTTAGCACATTTTCATTTGAAGTAAGCATGAAAACTATGAAAATGCTAAGTGTCAAATTTTGCTATCTACTCATGTTTTCTCATATTTAGGCATCTAGACATCAAACATGAGGAAATCTAAGTCCATGAATCAAGTTTGGGCTTAAAATAAAATTTCTAAGTCACTTTGTTGTCTTAGGTCAAGGTATACACTTCAAGTTTTTCAAAAATCAAACTTTTAAGTTTATACAAAATCATATTTTCGATGAAAATCTTTGGTATATTTTTGGATGAAAAATTTGATACCAAATATTCAATGGTCATTTGAATTGCATTAAAAAAGTTTGAACTCAAGAATTTTCAAAGACCATTTTTCATCCTATTTTGATTCTAATCAAAAACTTATTTCTAGGTATCATTCAAGATATCAAATTCATTCCTAGAAATGGAATCCAAATGGTATACATGAGTTTTCATTTGAAGTTTTTGAAGAATAATCAAAGTATCAGAAAGATTAGTGTTTCAAGAATGATGATACTTTGAGTTTTGAAATCCAACTTCAAAATTTCATTATTAATTAGATTCTTGATGAAATGTTTTGAAATTTTTACTGAAGAACTAGATTTTTCAGTGAACGTGCAGTTTCAAGAATCATTTAAAAAGATTTTTCTATATTTTCCTAGAAATAACTAAAACTATACCAATTATAGGTTGAAATGGTATTTTTGTAATTTTTAGTTATTCTTAAAACTTCTTAAATTTTCATGACACCCACATGATGGTCATGTAAAGACATGAGTTTTCAATTTTAACTACCTAGACTCATGTGATATGTGTATCTAAATATGTTTGTCAAATTTTTAACTTAAAATGAAGTCTCTAAAGAAGAATTTTAACCTAGTTCGATTTCATAAATATCATGATATCATGAAATGAGCTAAGTTATCAAGATTTTTCCTACTCATGAAAATTCAAGGATTTGTCATGCAAAATCAATCTTGAGTGTATAGAGACATCATTAAAGCATAAATATTCAAGTATCATACTAAGGTTTTTGCAAAATTAAATTCATACCTTTTTCTTGAAATTTTTTGCCAAACTTGTCATTTCCTTTTCCATTTTCTTTTAGATAGCATATCCTTCCAAATATTTATCACTTTCTTAACTTTCAAGAGGGCTTCATTAGTATCATAATAAAATAATATGCCTACTAGCAAGCTAACATACTAAATAGTAAAGGTTCAATACAAAGTTTCATTTAAGAGTCTTAACCTATGCTAGATAGAAAAGATTCATTTCAAGGAGTTATCATGATATCAAAATGAATCTAAGGGATTTTAAGATGTGAAACATTTGAGGAATAAGGTCCCTAATCATGTTAAACTAGTTTGGACTTAAAGGAATATCTCTAATAGTAAGTATCAACCTAGAGCAAGTTTCATTCAATGAAATTTATCTAAGTACTAAAGTTCTACCTACTCATGAGAAATCAAGGTTTTACATGTAATTACCATCATGAGTAAAGAGACATAATTTAAGCTTAAACATTGAGGTATAACACTAAGATTTTGAATTTTTCAAAGTTATACCTTATTCATGATAATTTGCCAAACTAATCTTTTTCTTCCTAATTAGCCTTCCTAAAATACTTATAGCTTGCAAGTAAACTATACTAATATTTTAGTGAAAATATAGCTACTTAGCAAGCTAACCAAACTAAAAAGCAAAGAGATGCAAAAAATATCATTTTAAAAGTTCACTTTGCTATATAGTTTGAAATGCATTTCAAAATATATTATCATGAATCCAAAATGGATTTTAAGAGATCACAAATGTAATATTAATGAAAATATGATCTCCAACCCTTCATATTGGTTGAAAACCGAAAGCCAAGAATGAGCCTACGATTTAGAACCGCAAGGTCACTTAGGCCAACTATAGGTCACTTAGGTCTCTAAGGAGACCGGGAAATCAAAAATATTTTTGAAACTTTATCAAGAGCGGAAAATCTACTAATATTAAGCATATATCAAACTTCAATTATAATTTAAGCAATAGGGTATAGGAGATGATACCAAAGTACTTTTGATGCTAACTTTTTACCAAAGGCATCTAGATGACTTGAAGTTGCAACTTTGAAATGGTTCAATCTTTGAATCCTCAAGCAACTTTAATCAACCACCTTCATCTCACCCTTGTGTGGTAGCTCCCCCTACAAAAGAGCAAGAAACCTTTGGTACCCAAATGGCTTTGGGTCCTTGGGGGTTAGTTGGCCTAGGTATCTAAAGTGTCTTAGAAACACTTGGATTTCTTTTAAATGCACAATCATGAATAGCATGGCCAAAAGTACCACAACAAAAGCAATGCCCATTAAATTTCTTTTTGTTTTTGTTATGGACATGAGATTTATTTTTAGAATGCTTGTCATGTGAAACATGATGAGTATGAGCATTCTTAGAAACCTCATTCATCTTCTTATAATTATGAGGTCTAATGGTAGAATGCATGGCATGAGAGGCATGATGAGCATGTGCATTCTTAGATAAAATATTTTTCTTTTGAGGTTTCATAAATAAGACATTTTAATTTTTAGAATTAAAAGATGAAGTATTAACTTTCTTACTCAAAATCAACATCTCATTTTTCAAATCATCTAGGGATTTATGCAATGCATGCAATTGAGATTACAACATGTTATTCTCAACTTTTAATTTTTCATTCTCAATTTTGAAATCATCATTCCTAAACTTCAATTTGTCTTTTAAATCCTCATTTTCATGTTTCAAAGCTTTTAGCTCAAGGTTCAATGTATCATGGAAAGACTCAATAGAGTTAGTCTTTAATTTGTCATTTTCTAATTCTAATGCATGCACATGTGAGCTAAGCTCTAAATTTTCTTTCTTTAACTTTCTATTTTCTTTATCCTTTTTAACCATCAAGGCGTATATGATTTTATATTTGTTACGCCCCACCTATGTTTATCCCTATATAAAGGACCTCACCCGGGAGGGGTGCAACTAGCAACAGAACAACAATAATAAATGGACGGAATTTAAATTTACAACTAGATTCCAACACAAATGTCCAATACGATAACAAATAATGAAAGTTCAACAGTCCATTTAGGAACAAGGAAATCCAAAGTCTAATCCAAAAGTCTAAACAAGTCCAAAAGATAATAGGAATGAACAATTCAACTAATAAAATAGGAAACTAAGATAATGTGCGGAAGACGTCTCCTCCTCCAAAACTCTAGCTACCCCATAAGAAAATGCTGTCATACCTGAGGATCTGAGGCAAAAACAACAAACATCAACAGAAGGCTGAGTAGGATTGCAACAAGATGCTATGATGCCATGTATACAATGGAAGATATGATTCAACGGTTTATTTGATGCTCCAACACCAACAACTATGTCAACTATTATCTACATGAATATTTGGTCATAGACCCAATCAAGAGCGTAGTGGACATTGGGTTTCGCCCGCACTCTCGCACCCAGAGAGTGGCACCTCAAACTCGCTCCAGCTAGAGATGCGACTACCCAAAAATGATAGTCCGCCGATGTCTAACACCTCAACGCTACACACACACCCGTGTGGTAAATAAGTGATCATCGGTGTCACTTGCCCTACACCTTGGGCAATATATCAATAGTGTCCAGAGCTATCGCCCAAAATTAGATCAACTATGCATCATATCAACAACTATACTACTGCAACTCAACTAATATAATGCTAGTAGTCATGTCTTCATGTCTGAATTAAATATATAAACAATAGCATAAGACATGCAACATCTATACTAGCATCCTCAACTAATATGCATATAAAAATATCATGCTAACAACATGTTTCAACAACATATGCATAAAGAGTTTCAACAGCAGTAGACATCAATTTTCAATGGATTAGAACAACAAGATATATTTCAACATAGGGTAACAACCGATCTAGGATGAGATTCACTTTATCAACTAACATAACAACCAAACAACTCGGGTTGAAACCGTGAAAACCGATAAAATAATATTTTCCAACTCGGCACGCAGAATGAGACAAAAGGACCTACTGTTTTCAACATCGGAAAGTCAAATGGAGAAACTAACCCCACCAATGAATTTGGGGCGTCGAGTAGGTATAAATTCATATATGATATGACTAATTTGACCAACTATAAAGCCTCCAATTAGTTGTTTAAAACAATAGTAAGATAGCTTAAATACTACTCATTAATTACTGTTACGAAATATATACCAGTGCTATAATTTCACATATCACCGCTACAACTACAGTCCTATCAACTTCCACTCGTAACGTCACTTAACACATATCAAAATATAACACTGATATAAAGTATATAAGACCGATATATACTTATAATTAAATTATAAGGTTATAATATAATGCTTCATCTACCCTAACCTAGGTTCACCAACGCCGCCTCCAACCCACTGCCGTCGACTACCACCTACCACCATCCCCGACCTCTCCGGCAGATCGGGTCACCCGGGAAGCCCAACGGCGGCGCCAACGACATGCCATCGCTAGCACACAGCTGTGGCAGCCCACCCGCCTCGCACGACAGCCCTGCAGAGGCCGTCTGCGCGAGTGACAGCAACGCCTCGCCGGCCGCCGCTGCTTGCCTGGCACCTCGCCGAGCGCCACAGCCCATCGCATCGGGCCCCGACCGAGAGACAGCCAGGTGCCGCTGCTGGCCCGATGGAAGGTTCTCCAAAACAATGCCGACCGGCACTGCTACCGACGACAACGACTCGAGCGAAGAAGATGATACCAAAACGACAAGGAAACGACGCGATTCAACCACAAATAATAGATCCGATCGTGTACTGTGATCGTCTCCTCGTCGGCGGCTCGGACTGCGAGTAATCCGCCAAAAAGTTTGACAAAAATACAACGTTGGGCAATGAGGAATCAGATCCGAAATTTCGACAACCAAGAACACGCTAAATCTCGGGAAACCACGAAATAACCTCCGATCTACAAATCGATGGAAAGAACCTTCGCGAATCTCATCCTACATCAAGTTTACCCTACACGAATAGATTAAAAAAAAGGTAGGACAAGAATCCTACCTAACAACTCATCCGAACTCTGATTCACCGGAGTCTTCTGACTGCCATCGTACGTCACGCTCCTCCGCTGGCCGCTGCTACTACAGGATTCGAGAGAGAGGGAGAGAGAGAAAAGAATTAGAGAGGGGATTAGGTCTAATTAAATAGGATTAAGCACTTTTGCAAAAAATCCCCTCCAAGAAAAATATTTTCAATAAGATCCTAAATCTTTGCAGGTCATAACATTCTCCCCACCTAAAGAAATTTGGTCCCCCAAATTTGAGTACTTGTCTCAAAAAGATGAGGGTAGAGCACTTGAATATCCTCCTCTCGCTCCCAAGTGGCCTCCGAATCAGAATGATGCTGCCACCCTACCTTGATGAGAGATATCACCTTAATCCGAAGCTGATGCTCTTTCCTGTCAAGGATTCGAACAGGCTGCTCCTCGAAGCTAAAGTCATACTGAAGCTAAACGGACTGCTGCTCCATGATGTGAGTAGGATCAGGCACATACTTCCTCAACATGGAAACATGGAAGATATCGTGCACATCAGCTAACGAAGGAGGCAATGCTAGCCGATACGCTACCACTCCCACTCTCTCCAAGATCTCGAATGGGTCAATATAACGCGGTGCGAGCTTTCCTTTCTTGCCAAACCGCATAACACCTCTGGTAGGGGACACTCTAAGGAATACATGATCCCCAACTGAGAACTCCAAGTCTCTCCTACGCCTATCAGCATAACTCTTCTGGCAACTCTAGGTTTCAATAATCCCGGCCTGATCATCTGCACCAGCTCTATGTCCCGCTAAACCATCTTTGGTCCCAAAAGACGTCGCTCACCTGCCTCATCCCAATGCACTGGTGATCTGCATCTCCGGCCATAAAGAGCCTCAAACGGTGCCATCTGAATAGCCGAGTGGTAGCTATCATTATATGAGAACTCCATCAGATTAAGATGGTCCTCCCAGCTACCTCCGAAGTCCAACACACAAGCACGCAGGAGATCCTCAAGAGTCTGAATCGTGCGCTCCGACTGGCCATCAGTCTAACGGTGATAAGCAGTGCTGAATCGGAGCTGCGTACCCAAAGCCTGCTGCAAACTCTCCCAAAAATGCAAAGTGAATCACGGATCTCTATCTGAAATGATGTTGGCTGGTACACCATGAAGCCGAACAATCTCTCTGCAATACAGAGCTACCAATCAACTAAGAGGGAAAGTCTTCTTCATCAGCAAGAAGTGGGCAGACTTGGTAAGTCGATCAACAATAACCCAAATCGAGTCATGCCCCCTCTGCGATCTCGAAAGTCCAGTAACAAAATCCATCGTGATATGCTCCCATATCCACTCTGGAATAGGAATGTTCTGAAGCTTCCTTGATGGTCGCTGATGCTCTACCTTGATTTGTTGACAGATCATTCACTTAGCCACAAACTCTGCCATATTCTTTTTCATCCCTCGCCACCAATATGTCTGCTTCAGGTCCCAATACATCCGAGAACTCCCCGGATGTACTGCAAATCGAGATCTGTGAGCTTTGGCCAATAATTCATCCTTTACCGGGTGCCCCTCAGGCACGCACAACCTGCCTCTAAATCTGATGATACCATCTGCATCTCTGGAGAAGTCGAGCTTCTGCCCCTGCTCTATCTCCTCAATCATAGCCTGAAGGTGACGATTCTCGATCTGACTCTCTTGAATCCGCTGAACAATCGGCGAATGAGCAATGAGCTGAGCTAGTACCCCTCTCTCAGGAGGGCGAATCACATCCAAACTCAGCTCTGAAAACTGCCTAATTAGTTTGAACGCTGCAACTCTGAGGTGAGCCAACATCCCAACTGATTTTCTGCTTAAGGCATCTGCCACAACATTAGCCTTACCAGGATGATAGTTAATGGAGCAGTCATAATTCTTCAGAAAATCCATCCATCTACGTTGCCTCATATTCAGTTCCTTCTGAGTGAACAAGTACTTCAGGCTCTTATGATCTATGAAGATCTCAAAAGTCGCTCCATATATGTAATGCCGCCAAATCTTTAATGCAAAGATGATCGCTGCTAGCTCCATGTCATGCACTGGGTAGTTCTTCTCATGCTCCTTCAACTGACGAGAAGCATAAGCAACTACTCTCTCATACTGCATCAACACAGCTCCAAGTCCCTGAATGGAGGCGTCTGTAAACAACACAACCCCTTCACATCCGATTGGAACTACCAAAATAGGTGCACTAGTGAGCCACCTCTTGAGCTCATGGAAGCTCGCCTCGCACCGGTAGTCCCAAACAAATTTCACCCATTTCTTTGTCAATCTAGTCAAGGGTAAGGCGATCTTTGAGAAGCCTTCAACAAATCGCCGATAATAGCCTGCTAGTCCCAAGAAACTCCGAATATCGTGGGCTATCCTAGGCCTTTGCCACTCGATCACTGCATTAATCTTCTGAGGATCCACTGCAATGCCAGCTCCAGAAATTACATGACCAATGAAGCTAACTTCCTTCAATCAGAAAGCACACTTGCTGAATTTGGCATACAACTGCTCTTTTCTCAGCACACCAAGCACCATCCTCAAGTGCTCTTCATGCTCTGCCTCACTGCGAGAGTACACCAAGATATCATTGATGAACACTACGACGAACTGATCGAGAGAGTCCATAAAAATGTGGTTCATCAAGTCCATAAATGTCGCAGGTGCGTTAGTCAACCCAAACGACATAACCAAGAACTCGTAGTGCCCATAGCGAGTTCTGAATGCAGTCTTCTGAACATCCTCATCTCTAACGCTGAGCTAATGGTAGCCTGGTCTCTAATCAATCTTGGAGTACACACTCGTCCCCTGCAACTGATCAAACAGATCATCGATCCTAAGAAGAGGGTATCTGTTCTTTATAGTCACAGAGTTCAGCTATCTATAATCAATGCAAAGCCTCACAGAGCCATCCTTCTTCTTTACAAACAACATTGGAGCTCCCTAGGGTGAGACACTGGGTCGGATGAACCCTTTATCCAACAGTTCATGCAACTGCTCTTTTAGCTCCTCCAACTCCTTAGGCACCATTCTGTACGGTGCCTTCGAGATAGGAGCAGTACCAGGATGCAAGTCAATGGTGAAGTCAGTCTAACGCACCAGGGGTAATCCTGATAACTCATTCGGGAATACATTTGGAAAATCACAGACCATAGGTAGATTCTCAAATCGACTTTGACTGCTTTCGGAAGTGCCCGCCAGTGAAGCAACAAAGCCAAGGCAACCCTGAGCTAACAATCGTCGGGCCTGCAGTGCTGAGATTAGGGGAGTCATGGATTCTCTCACTCACAAGAACTCAAATGAAGGCAATCCCGGAGGTGAAATTGTCACAGCCTTCCCATGGCAATCAACTTTAGCATGGTTGGCAGAAAGCCAATCCATACCCAGAATAATATCAAACTCAAAGAAGTCTAACATCTCTAACACCAACAAGTCAGCTAAACAAACATGGCCACCAAAGTCGAGTCTACACCCACTCAACTGCAATTCCGACACTAGCACATTCCCAGATGGTGTATGCACGGCCAGGCTCATCCACTAGGTGTAGGCTCCATATTCAACTTTTCAATCATACAAGGAGCAATAAAAGAATGTGTAGAACCAGTGTCAAACAGTAATGATGCAAGAATACTAAAAATCTGAATTATACCTCTCACAACTGTACTAGAAGCCTCCTGGGCTTGCTACTGGGTCAGTGCGAACACTCTGGCAGACTGTTGGGTGCACTGCTACGGGCCCCTCTGCCACTGCTGCTGAGAGCTCTGACCTCCTACCTGCTGCCAGGTCGGACACTCTCTACTGATGTGGCCTGACTGCTTACAGCTAAAGCACAGACTCTGCGACTGTGGGCAGTCCCTAACAGAGTGGGAAGCATCCCACACTTAAAGCAGTGGAGTTGGCCTCGGCTCGACTGACCTCCCGACTGATGTGTAGGTCGTGAAGATGCTTGAGACTGGGCTGGTGCTAATCTTGCCCTCTTGGCCTGTGGTTGTTCAAACCCTCTGCCACTATCTCTGCGTCCTCTACGCTGCCTGGAATGAGACTGTCCCGACTGACCCTGTCCTTTGCCACCCTGACTCTGAGCCTAAGATGGCTAGGTAGCCTCAACCTGCTGACGATCCGGGAACATCTCAGCATGAGTCGCCTCCACCCGTAGCGCTCGCCTCAGAACTCTGTCATAGTTATCCAGCTCTTCACTAGCCATCAACCTCTTAATGGAGTTGTTCAGTCCGTTGAAAAAGAACTATGCCCACCTGCTACTGGTGGAAACCAAATCTGGGACGAACCTTGCGAGTGCATCAAACTTATCAGCATACTCCACCACCCGCCTCGTCCCCTGACGCAACTGAATGAACTCCTATAACTTCTGCCTCGCATAGGTAGCTGGATAATACTTCTTGAAGAATATCTTCAAGAATCTCTTCCAAGTGACAGTCTTCCCTCTCAATAGCCTCTATTGCGTCTCCCACCAAACTAAGGCCTCCTCAGTAAAATAATAAGTCGCCAAACCGACCTGCTCCTCCTCGGGACAGGCCAATACATCAAAGGCCCGCTCCACCTCACGGACCCACGACTGTGCCACTGCAGGGTTGGTGGTCCCAGAAAAGCTATCAAATTTATCTCTCCCTAGGCGCAGAAACTGATTCAATCGGTTCATCTTCCGCCTCACGAGAGACTCAGTCTGCACTGGGTCATACTGAGCTACTGGCTATGGCTGCACCGGTGAATCCTCTGAAGGCTCTCCAGCAGACATCTCAGAAGGTGTATCCACACTGCGAGCTGAGTCAAAATCGAACTCAGAATCAGACTCAGACTGAGGCTCCATACGCTTGGTCTGTCCTCCCGCTCGGCCACCCCGAGTGCTACTCAAGCTGGGCCTACGGCTCAAGCGCGCCCGGCGCTAAAACTGAGCTAAGGGAACATCATCTGCCAGGTCTGACTTGGCTCTGGCCGGAACTAGACTAACCCTCTGAGTCTGCGTAGACTGCCTGCCGCCTCGACCTCGACCTCGGCGTCCACCTCAAAAGGCAGTCCTGACACCCGCGCTACCACTAGCCTCTATACTTCATAAAGGAAAGAACGACTCAGGTTTCAAATTCAATCAACATCCAGATAATTTAAAAATCAACTTATTATCTTAAAGTAAGGTGAAATCTCATCCTTAGACCTAAACACCCAACAATCCTATGGAGGAGGACGATCCTAAGCTCTCATACCAAATTGTTACGCCCCGCCTAAGCCTATCCCTATATAAGGGACCTCACCCGAGAGGGGTGCAACTAGCAACAGAACAACAATAATAAATGGACGGAATTTAAATTCACAACCAGATTCCAACACAAATGTCCAATACAATAACAAATAATGAAAGTTCAACAATCCATTTAAGAACAAGGAAATCCAAAGTCTAATCCAAAAGTCTAAACAAGTCCAAAAGACAATAGGAATGAACAATTCAACTAATAAAATAGGAAACTAAGATAATGTGCGGAAGACGCCTCCTCCTCCAAAACTCTAGCTACCCCATAAGAAAATACCATCATACCTGAGGATCTGAGGTAAAAATAACAAACATCAGCAGAAGGCTGAGTAGGATTGCAATAAGATGCTATGATGCCATGTATACAATGAAAGATATGATTCAACAGTTTATTTGATGCTCCTACACCAACAACTATGTCAACTATGTCAACTATGTCAACTATGTCAACTATGTCAACTATGTCAACTATTATTTACATGAATATATGGTCATAGACCTAATCAAGAGAGTAGTGGACATTGGGTTTCCCCCGCACTATCGCACCCCGAGAGTGGCACCTCAAGTCCACTCCAGCTAGAGATGTGACTACCCAAAAATGGTAGTCCGCCGACGTCTAACACCTCAACGCTGCACACACACCCGTGTGGTAAATAGGTGATCATCGGTGTCACTTGCCCTACACCTTGGGCAATATATCAATAGTGTCCAGAGCTATCGCCCAAAATTAGATCAACTATGCATCATATCAACAACTATAGTACTGCAACTCAACTAATATAATGTTAGTAGTCATGTCTTCATGTATGAATTAAATATATAAACAACAGCATAAGACATGCAACATCTATACTAGCATCCTCAACTAATATGCATATAAAAACATCATGCTAACAACATGTTTCAACAACATATGCATAAAGAGTTTCAACAGCAGTAGACATCAATTTTCAATGGAATAGAACAACAAGATATATTTCGACATAGGGTAACAACCGATCTAGGATGAGATTCACTTTATCAACAAACATAATAACCAAACAACTCGGGTTGAAACCGTTAAAACCGATAAAATAATATTTTCCAATCTGGCACGCAAAACAAGACAAAAGCACCCACTGTTTTCAATATTGAAAAGTCAAATTGTGAAACTGACATCACCAATGAATTTGGGGCATCGAGTAGGTATAAATTCATATATGATATGACTAATTTGACCAACTATAAAGCCTCCAATTAGTTATTTAAAACAATAGTAAGATAGCTTAAATACTACTCATTAATTACTGTTACGAAATATATATCGGTGCTATAATTTCACATATCACCGCTACAACTGCAATGCTGTCAACTTCCACTCGTAATGTCACTTAACACATATCAAAACATAACACTGATATAAAGTATATAACACCGATATATACTTATAATTAAATTATAAGGTTATAATATAACCCTTCCTCTACCCTAACCTAGGTTCACCAACGCCGCCTCCAACCCACTGTCGCCGACTATCACCTACCACCATCCCCGACCTCTACGGCAGATCGGGTCACCCGGGAAGCCCAACGTCGGCGCCAACGACACGCCGTCGCTAGCACACAGCGGTGGCAGCCCACCCGCCTCGCACGACAGCCCTGCAGAGGCCGTCTGCGCGAGTGACAGCAATGCCTCGCCGGCCGCCGCTGCTTGCCTGGCACCTCGCCGAGCGCCACAGCCCATCGCATCGGGCCCCGACCGAGAGATAGCCAGGTGCCGCTGCTGGCCCGATGGAAGGTTCTCCAAAACAATGCCGACCGGCACTGCTACCGACGACAACGACTCGAGCAAAGAAGATGATACCAAAACGACAAGGAAACGACGCGATTCAACCACAAATAATAGATCCGATCGTGTACTGTGATCGTCTCCTCGGCGGCAGCTCGGACTGCGAGTAATCCGCCAAAAAGTTTGACAAAAATACAACGTTGGGCAATGAGGAATCAGATCCGAAATTTCGACAACCAAGAACACGCTAAATCTCGGGAAACCACGAAATAACCTCCGATCTACAAATCGATGGAAAGAACCTTCGCGAATCTCATCCTACATCAAGTTTACCCTACACGAATAGATTAAAAAAAAGGTAGGACAAGAATCCTACCTAACAACTCATCCGAACTCTGGTTCACCGGAGTCTTCTGACTGCCATCGTACGTCACGCTCCTCCGCTGGCTGCTGCTACTACAGGATTCGAGAGAGAGGGAGAGAGAGAAAAGAATTAGAGAGGGGATTAGGTCTAATTAAATAGGATTAAGCACTTTTGCAAAAAATCCCTTCCAAGAAAAATATTTTCAATAAGATCCTAAATCTTTGCAGGTCATAACATTCTCCCCACCTAAAGAAATTTGGTCCCCCAAATTTGAGTACTTGTCTCAAAAAGATGAGGGTAGAGCACTTGAATGTCCTCCTCTCGCTCCCAAGTGGCCTCCGAATCAGAATGATGCTGCCACCCTACCTTGATGAGAGATATCACCTTATTCCGAAGCTGATGCTCTTTCCTGTCAAGGATTCGAACATGCTGCTCCTCGAAGCTAAAGTCATGCTGAAGCTAAACGGACTGCTGCTCCAAGATGTGAGTAGGATCAGGCACATACTTCCTCAACATGGAAACATGGAAGATATCGTGCACATCAGCTAACGAAGGAGGCAATGCTAGCCGATACGCTACCACTCCCACTCTCTCCAAGATCTCGAATGGGTCAATATAACGCGGTGCGAGCTTTCCTTTATTGCCAAACCGCATAACACCTCTGGTAGGGGACACTCTAAGGAATACATGATCCCCAACTGAGAACTCCAAGTCTCTTCTACGCCTATCAGCATAACTCTTCTGGCAACTCTAGGTTTCAATAATCCCGGCCTGATCATCTGCACCAGCTCTATGTCCCGCTAAACCATCTTTGGTCCCAAAAGACGTCGCTCACCTGCCTCATCCCAATGCACTGGTGATCTGCATCTCCGGCCATAAAGAGCCTCAAACGGTGCCATCTGAATAGCCGAGTGGTAGCAATTATGCAAAAAAGCCCCTCCAAGAAAAATATTTACAATAAGGTCCTAAATCTTTACAGGTCATAACAATATTCATTCATCAATTCATCATAAAGCATATCTTGAGAATTAGATGAATTAGTACTACACTTTTTGTTAGTATGACTAGAGGAAGAAGAGTGTACCTCATCATTAGTATTCATGAGGCAATCTTTTGAATTTGCTTCATAGCCATGGGAAGAGGATGCTTCATTTAATTTGATGATGATGTGGAAGCGTTTGACCTCTTCTTTGCCTTGTTCTTCATGGAAGGACAATTTTTCTTCACATGCCCCTTTTCCTTGCATGCATGACACACTACCTTCCTCTCCCGATTTCTTGTGCTTTAATGACTAGAGGCACTATGGGCTTCAAAAACCATATTAGTATTGGGTGGATGACAATTGTCATCACTCCCCTCATCAAATGTACGGAGCTCTTCGGTTTTTGCATAATTATAAAGCATGTTTAAAGTAGCCCAAATATCCAAAGAACACATTATTTTCTCAAAGAACAAAATAAGTAATTTGTAGCTTTAGCATTTAACTCAAACATGCTAATTTGTTCTTGGGTCCATGCATCCATTTTTTCCTTAGGTTCTATGTATTTTGATTTTACCATATTAAAAATACCTAAACCTTGAGTCTTTAAGAATGTATACATTCTTCCTTTCCAAAGACCAAAGTTTGACTCATCGAACCTAGGGGGTATAGACGCTACCAACTCTAGAGCCATTTCAAGATCGAGACAAAGTGTAGAAGAGATGGTGAAATCTCAAGCTACGAACCCGCTCTGATACCAAATGTAGACGAAACGGCGACACTAGAGGGGGGGTGAATAGTATGTTTACTAAATTAATTAGCCTAAAATCTAATTTTAGTCGTTTCTAGATTAGTTTAGGCAATTTACGATTGAATGATTAGATGCAGAAGCGATATAAACAATTAAGCACAAGCAACAATAAATAACAATGCAAACATACAAATTTATAGTGGTTCGGCCCCAATGCCTACTCCACTATCTAAGCACCCCTCTTAGGATTTTCAAACTAAGTTTTACTAGATTAATGTAGTTACCCTTACAACGATGACTTTTCACCAGAAAGTCTCCACTCTCAAACCGAAGGCACTTCCACACCCGGAAGTATCCCGCCTTCCGACCGAGAGCACTTTCCCACCTCAACCTAAGGGACAACTAGAACTAATCCTAGTAACAACTAAGTTTACACAAGTGACTTTACACCTTTTCACCAAGGTAACCACTTTCACACACAAGACCAAACACCCGATCTTCGTACAAACCCAAATCAAATAATGTTCAAATAACAAGTAAAAATTACAACGGAAAGAGCTTAGAAATGAAACCAAGAATTAGCGCTCTTTTCCAAGCCTTGGATCCTCCAACTCGCTGAGTCGTAGAGCTTGAATCAATTCTCGAGTTGAGGCAGAGTGTGCGCTTGAAGAAGATGTTCGCGAAAACAACAAAGCGCAAGTAGTTCCTCTTTTGGAAGGCTTAAATCTTCCTCTCAATTGCTTAATTAAATCTGTAGAAGTCAAGGAAGAAGATTAAAAGAAGTATAGGAGAGTGTATTTATATCCTTCTGAAGAAACGATACGGATAGTTTTCTATCCGTTGCAGGTCGATTGGTCGGTCGACCGACTGATCGACCGCCATTTTTTCTCTCTGGTTGGTCAACCGACGGGTCGACCGCCCAAATGCGAGATTGTGCAATCCCACATTCGGTCCACCAGTCGGTCGATCGATGCGATCTTGCGTCTTCAGCAAACCTAGTCCAGTCAACCGCTAGGGCTACTGCCCGTTTTAGGCCTCTGTCGGTCGACCGACCGGTCAACCAAAGTAGCCACTGCCCATTTTTGGTAGTGTTCGGTCGATTGACAAGGCTACTAGCCTTTTTCATATCTTGTTCGGTCGACCATTCGGTCGACTGAATTTAGGCTGAATTTTATTTTTCAGCCTGGTTTTCTTCTGCGCTTTGTTTTCGGGTTCCGGCTTTCAACGACCATCAACTTGGAGAGCTTTCATGTAATCTTTGAGCCCATCCAATATGTCTTTGGTGCACTCGTCACTCTTCGAGAAGTTTTCGCAACGAACCCGAGCACGACGATCAATGTCCTTCTGATTTTCGATTTCTTCTTATATTTTCGATCGAGGACATCGAACGCTAATCGATATGGAACCTGAAAGATTTCTCGACGAAATATTAGTTCCATGTTTGTTATCATCAAAACCGAGATTAAGATATTAAGACCAAGGTTGAAAACCTAAAGCCAACATCAACCCTTTGAGAACTCCTCAAACCTATTCACCTAGGCAAAACACAATTCTACAAAGTAAACCCTAAGTGTTTACACTAGCACACCTAGCAAGCTTACCAATGAAAATAAGTTCAAAGAACAATTAAAATTACAATGAAAAGAGCTTAAAGAATAAACCAAGACCAAATGCTCTTTTCCAAGTTTTCAAAGCGTCCAACTCGCCAAGACATTGAGCTCGAATCGAAGCCCGAGTTGAGGGAAGATGAGCGCTTGAGAAGTCGTTGATCGGAGAAGCGAGCGCAAGTCAATCCAGCTCTAGAAGGCACAAATCTCTCTTTTGAAAGCTTATGTTAGTTGTTAAGAGAGATTAAAAAAGTTATGTGAGGGATATTTATAACCCCTCAACAGAACAGCTCCTCAACGAGCATTTTTTCGCCTATTGGACGTCGTTGAGTCGCTTGCCGGTCGATCATCGATCGACCGAACGATCGACCGCCCAGCGATCGCTAGCATTCTGTGCTTCTGCCGCTCTATTCGATCGATCGAAGGGTCGACCGAATGAGTCACATTTTAGCTCCTCTGCTATCCAATCGAGCGATCGGTCGTCCGAAGTAGACACTGCCAGTTTTTGGCCTTGTTCAGTTGACCGACCGATTGATCGAAGTAGCTACTGCCAATTTATAGCATTATTCAATCGACTAAAATGGCTACTGCCATTTTTCTGCCTTGTTCGGTCGATCGACCGGTCGATCGAACTCAGCTGAGGCTATTTTTTACCTTTTCTTTGTTACATGCTTTTTCATGGTTTTAGTTTCCAAGTTTTAACTTAGATAACTTTACAAATAGGCTTGGGATGAGATCCTAGGGATATATTATAAGTTATCTACTTAATCTACATATGAGCCTTTCTTGACGATCTTTTCTTTCGTATCTCTGAACGAAATTCCCCGAAGTTCTCATGCTTATCGCAACCTCAACCTGAACTCAAAACTTCACACATATATTAAATGCTTGTTTGTTATCATCAAAATGAAGATCGAAGCCTAAGGGGGGAACCCTTAAGCCAACAGTTTTCTCATCCCCTCTTCCTTCCTTTTGGTTCTCAATTATTGGTGGAAGGGTCGGCTTCACCTTGGTGTGTTTCGGGATTGAGATTTCCTCTCCGTTGAGCCACAACGGGTCTTGGTGTTCGTTGTCCCTTTATTGTGAGACGCTCGGTGTGGACCTTCCTTGGAGGACGTGCGCTTGGACGTCTTGATAAGGGGATAGGAGCAGCCTTACCATCCGCGGTATAAGGTATATATTCTCATTCTACTAGTAGATTGAATTCCTTAAAAATTGCTAATGTTGATCGCTAATTTTGGGATGATTTGTATTTTTTTTTTAAATCACTTTTTCCATTGTGCTTCTTCTTCCATCCCAAAAGTGGTATCAGAGCTACCTTTATCAATTTTTTTGGAATTTTATTACGCATTATTGTTGCGTTTACGAACCATTCGCTCCCTAAACGTCATATTGTCCGATTTTTATTTTCGGGGGTTCTTGAGTTGTTATTTTGGCTCCACGGTTCATGTGATGAATCAGGGTGGTAGCCTACTGTCCAACTTGTCTTGGACAGATTTCGAACTCAAGAACCCCATGGGTTCATGGTTGAACAGCCCCCAAAACTGAAATTTTTAGTATGTGTTGTTTGGACCGTTTTGGGTGAAAACATAACCCGATTAGCGCATTTTCGGATTCTATTTTTTCTTTTATTTTTCTCAAATGCCAAGATGCATGAAAGGATGATTATGGATGATCCCTATGTGTTGTGACTGTGTGTAAAACGTGGTTGTGTTGATTGCTTGTAAATTTATGAAATTTCAGCATTGTAACTTTTAAATAGGACTTGCGTACCCCTGCCTTCCTCTTGAGTATTCTGATTGTAATCTTATTCTCCCTCTCCTTAAACCTTTCCCCAAGGGTTGTTTGGGGTCTTATTCTTTTAGTTTTGTAAAATTAGAAGTTTAGGGGCAGATTTGCGACGAGCACGCTTGCTGCCCCGTTTTGGTGTGCGCGCGGAGAGGAGGTGTTTGGCGCCATGATGATGATGACTTGAACCCCGGGAAGGTACTGATGAAACCGACAACCTTCAAGATGATTTTGGGCAGCGCCTTAGCGAGACGGATCTTCCTAAAACCCTAGGATGATGGCCTTGGTTTGCCCGGTGGCTCGGGTGGAACCTTTAGAACATCCATAATCATCCTTATTTACTTTATGCTTTTATTTATTGTTTTTTGCTTCAATTATTGATAGCTTAGATAATTATAATTGCATGAAGATACCCTCTAATAATATTGAGTTCGAATGGCTATTATATTAAGAATATCAATCACACACTCCATCGTTGTGAGGTACAAGTGTGTCTATTGTTATAACGAGTTTGTTGTGCAAACACAAGGCCTTTTTGTGATGATAGATATGTTGTATCTTATATGACACATACCCTTGTATCTCTACTACTAGCTTGAATGCGACTTACCTTATTGAACAAACTCAAGGGTGGTTGTTTTCTCACTAGGGTAAATGAACGATGGGTTCGACTTAACTAGGGCTCATTGGTTTGTTGTGCAAACACAAGACCATGGTAACCTTAGAGGCAAAACTTGATGGAAGTCGCAAAACGATATGATCGGTAAAAACTTACCTACCCATGGACCTATTAGGGTTCGTCGTGTTAAATGCGAGACCCGAGTAGGAGAAGTGGGGTTCCATCTTCCCCTAAGGAAGCCTACCAGCGTGGGCTTCCCACTTCCCAATAGGAGGGTTATTTAGGAACCGCAAAAATTAGTGAGAGACATGATAAATTAAAGGGTAATTATCTAAATTTATTCTGAACTATGCATTTTGTTTTATTTGTGATCAATTTTAAAATATTACCAAATTGTTTCCTGAACTTTGACATTTGTCTCAACTACATCCTCCCGTCAACTCTCCGTCAGTAGCACCGTTAAGGCGATGATGTGGCACTCTGATGTGGATTAAAATAATATTTTTTATATAAAAAATATTTAAAAATTATGTCAATTTATATTAAATAATATAAAAATATTATTTTATATTTTATATTAAAAAATCACACCATGTTCACCCTTGACATGGCACAGAGTGATTCTTTAATATAAAATAAAAAAAATTATTTTATAGGGTAATTACTTAAATATATCCTGAATTATGAACTTTGTTTCAAATGTATCCTGAACTTTGACTTTTCCAAATTGCATCATCAACTATCACATTTGTATCAATTGCATCCATCCGTCAAAATTTCGTCAGCTACTCCGTTAATCCTGTGACATGACATGCACACGTGTATTAAAAAAATAATTTTTTATTCGAAATCAATTAAAAATTATTTTTTTAAAAAAAAACTTTTTTGATGTCCACGTGTGCTGCACACATGAATTAAAAAATTATTTTAAAAAAATATATATGAATATTTTTTTAAACTATTTTGACTTGTCCATGTGTGCCCTAAAACCCATGTGTACAGGGATCTTCAACTCCAAGAGCGTCTTCCTCGGCGACAACCCTTTCGAGTACTTTGTTCCCCTCCTCCTCTTCGACATCGCCTTCTTGTTCTTGGCCGCCAACACCACCAATTACGTCCTCAAGCGCTTCAGCCGGTACTCTCGGTTCGTTGCCGAGCTTGGTGTAAGATCAACTACTGCCCTTGATTCTAATGTTGAGGATAAATTGTGAATTAGGAGCCCTTGATTAATTTTGGTTAGTCAATTTAGACTGGCATAATTCTCGGCCCGTCGGTGAGTAGCTCAACTGCGAGCTCGACCGGTCTGGCGGCCGCCTTGGGCGAGCTTCCATCAGCTGCTCAACTCCACAACTAGGACCACGTCGCTTTTACGGTCTCCTTCCCTTGGCTTTTCCGTATTCCTAACGAGAGGGGGGAGGGAAAGGCGACTAGGTTCCTCCACTGCTCACCAAACCTCCACCTCTGCTCCACGTTTCACCACCATTGCTCTGACGTTGATCCGTTTCCTATCTGAAAAACCATGGATGCCATGGACGGCTATCATCATCAGCTTACAGGGGACGGCCTAGCCAAGCACCTAGAATGATGCGCCATGGCCCTCTTCATGGTTCAGTTCCTGCTGGCCACCATCTACAAGACACCAAGCACAGAACCAGATAATTGCAAGACGAGAACTAAATGCTGAGATACAGCTGGTGACAGAAGAAGTGGAAAAAACATCTAGTGAATCCAAAAAGTTTTCTGACTTGCACTCTGAGTTAGATGGTTTAAGACAGGAGCACCAGAATTTACGTTCTACTTTTGAGTATGAGAAGGGTTTGAATATCGAGCTAGTGGAACGGATGCGTGGCATGGAGACCAATCTGATGTCTATGGCAAGAGAAGTGGAGAGGCTAAGAACTGAAGTAACAGCAGCTGAACATAGAATAAATGCACCGAACCAATATGTAGGCACATATCCACAACCAGCACAGGCAGCAGTATTTAGCTAGTTGATTGTTTTGTGTTGAAATGATGAGTGCTAGGGGTGACATTCTTGATTCTTGTGTGTCCTATCACTTCTCATTTTTAAGATTCGTCCCATTTATCATTTTTTACTTGTTTATTTAGCTTCCTTTGAGTTACGTATGGATAGAAGATGCAGGATGCAGAGTACTATTTCTAAAATTTATCAAGCTAAGCATTTATGCTAGTTGATTAAAAAAAAGCGAGGAACCATGTCGCCCCTCTCCTCAACCTCCTCGAAATCGCCCACAGTAGCCACGAGTACTCGGCCGCCTTCTCCCTCACTCTCCTCCACCTCCTCGAACTCACCAGCCACTCCGCCGCTGTGCTCCATCTCTACAAGTAGAACGACGCCAACGACAACGTCCCCACCTCCACCGACCGCATCGTCAACGCCTTCCGCTACTTCGAGCAACAAAACTTAGAGCGGGCCAACATTACCCTACACCCCTACGCGGCCATCTCCCCTTACTCCACCTTGTTCAACGATGTTTGCTACCTCACCCTCATTCGCAAGCTTTATCCTCCTCCCCTTCCCCAACAGCTCCGACGACACCCAGCAGATGGTAAACCACGCTTTCCAGTGGTAGCAATCGGAGGAACACCTCTTGGAGTTCCACACTCTCGCCGATGGCAGCAACTTCCGGTGCACGATGTCAGCGATGGTGTAAGCGGAGTACTCAGCGAAATAGGCGAAGTGCATCTCAGCGATGGCGGCGCGGCGGTGATCCCTCCATGGCTGGTCATCGGCGTTGAAGATCCCTGCAGACATGTACTTCACACGTGGACAAGACAGAATAGTTAAAAAAAACACTTTATTATTCATGTTTTTAAAAAGGTTTTATTTTTTTAATACACGTGTGCATGTCACGTCACAGGGTTAACGGGGTAGCTGACGGAATTTTGACGGAGGGATGCAATTGATACAAATGTGATGGTTGAGGATGCAATTTGGAGAAGTCAAAGTTCAGGATACATTTGAGACAAAGTTCATAGTTCACGATATATTCAGGTAATTACCCTATTTTATATTATTTAATATAAATTAAAGAAATTTATATTTTTCAAATAAAAAATATTATTTTAATCCACGTCAAAGCCTCACGTAATCGCCTTAACGGTGCTGCTGACGAAGAGTTGACGGGAGGATGTAATTGAGACAAATGTCAAAATTCGAGATATAATTTGATAATATTTTAAAATTGGCCACAAATGAGACAAAGTGTATAGTTCAAGATATATTTAGGTAATTATCTTAAATTAAAAGACCTTAATAATCATGCATATAAAATGGTAGCTCATGTTTGTTTTTACTTTTCCTTGTAGCATTTCAATGTCACTATGTCATTAACACTATCGTTGCGAAGTATATTTGATGCAAAGAAACTCACTGGAATAAACTATGTCGATTGGTTGCGAAACCTGAGGATTATTCTCACCCAAGAGAGACTTTCCTATATTTTTTATAACAAACCACCAGATGCCCCTTCCCAAATGGCTACCGAGGAAGTGAGAACCACTTACAAGAAGTGGCAAGATGACAGTACTACTGTTTAGTGCATAATGCTCGCCTCTATGTCTGATGTGCTGCAATGACAACATGAAAAGATAGACGTAGGGGTCATCCTCTCTCACCTCAAGGAGTTGTACGGTGAAGAGAGTTGGATTGCTAGGTTTGAGCTATCAAAACAACTCTTCCAGGCCAAAATGGCGGCAGGGACCCCTGTTGAAACCCATGTTCTCAAACTAATCGATTCGATCGAGAGGTTAGAGAAATTGGGCGTGAACATCGATAAAGGGCTAAGTCAGGACTTAATACTCCAATCCCTTACACGGTCATTTTCATAATTTATCATTGACTACCACATAAACAAGCTAGACGCCTTGCTTCCCGAGCTCCTTAATATGTTGAAGACTGCTGAGTCCGACATTTCGAAGAAAAAGGACAAAGTCTTGTTAGTGGGTAGTGCCCCTAAAAAGTCAAAGAAGCGCTCTGTTAAGAACAAAGCGAAAAACAAAGATGTGAAACCCAAAAAGAATGTCAAGAAGAAAGGGAAGAAGGCTCTTAAGGGCACTTGTTTCCATTGTGGTAAAGATGACCACTAGAAGCTTGGATTCTTGAGAAGCTTCTTGAAGAGCAAGACTCCAAAGAGCTCATCTTGATCTCCATGGGTGGTCGGTCATCAAGCTCCTCCTTCCTAGATTTGTGAAGCCGATTTGGAGGTCTCTCTCTCTTGGGTGTGTCAACTCCTTCATCTTCTTGGAGGAGTCCAAGGAGGACAGCGCAGTATTCCTTCATCTTCCTCCTCATTCCATGGTTTTCTCATTCCTTCTTCCTTCCTTTTGGTTCTCGGTTCTTGGTGGAGGGGGCGGCTTCACCTTGGTGTGTTTCGGGGTTGAGATTCCCTCTCTGTTGAGCCACAACGGGTCTTGGTGTTCGTTGTCCCTTGGTTGCGAGGCGCTTGGTGTGGACCTTCCTTGGAGGACAAGTACTTGGACGTCTTGAAACGGGGATAAGAGTAGCCTTACCATCCGCGGTATAAGGTATATCTTCTCTTTTTACTCATAGATTGAATTTATTAAAGATAGCTAAAGTTGATCGCTGGTTTTGGGATGGTTTGAATTTTTTAAAAAAATTGTTTTTTCCACTGTGCTTCTTCTTCCATCCCAACACTATAGGGGTGTCACCCCTTATCTTTTTCAACTGAGCACACAAGATCAGTTCATCCAGCAGGAAATACATCTTACATGCATCAAATAAATATATTTTCTATCTGCACACTTGGGAAAATTAAGGTAACAATAACCTTACAAACTCCCCATAAACTTACTTATATAACTCGAGATCGAGGATCCTTCTGTTAGCCTAAGGTTTTCAACCTTGGTCTGAATCTCGGTTTGATGATAACAAAAATGAAACTAATGTTTGAGCAAGAAATATTTTCAGATTCCAGATCGGTTTGCGAATGATATCCCCTATTAAAAAATTAGAGAAATCAGGAAGGACGCTCGTCAACGCTCGGGATTCATCAGGAAGGTTGAGTCTAGGTCTAGAGTGTCTAGATTATATTTAATCCTCTACTTGATGCATAAGAACCCAAAAATAGAAACCCAAATCCCGAAAACTTGAAAACTAGAAAATTAGAAAATGGCCGAGAAATTTTCAAAGTCTAGGGAGCTCCTTGAAGGGCTACATGATTTAGACATTTTCTTGGCACCAAAAGTCTCGATAATTGTTCTTTGGGTAGAAACAAGTTAAAGATCGATTTTTAAGAAATATTTGGAAACCTTTAACCCACCCATATTTGACCCGGGAGATTTTAAAATTTTTGATTTTCACAAATTTGTACTAGAATCTAAAATTTGGATTTTAACCCTCAAGGATTTTGATTTTTCTGATATTTTTATTGAATCCAAATGGAAGGGTATTTCCTTATTTACATTCATGTTTTAAAGTTGATGAAGAATAAAATTAAAAAGAGATATTAACTTTAAATTAAGAAATATACATAAGGCTTGAAATCAGAAATATGGAAACTACCAAACTGCCCCCAACAAATCTTTTTTAAACCATTGAACGACTCTCTCTTTTCCCATACCCGAACTTTGCTTGGTGTTTTGTCTATATAAACACCTCACCTACCTTCCATAAGTCTTTTAACACTTCATGAGATATCTTTTGACATCCAAGAGCCTTGATTGAGCCATCTTTGTTGAAACCCTAGCTTTCTACCTTGTTATTTTTAGTTTGACTTTGAGCTTACTTTGATTCATCTTCAAGTCATCAAGAGGATCTAGGACATCTTGTTTGAGAGCTAAGTTGTGTTGTTTAATATTTGTTTTCATTTACTTATGTTGTATTTGAGTTTGTGATGACCTAGAGTGCTGAGTTTGTTTATATGGTGGTAGCCTTGGTGTAGAGACTGAAATCCCCCGGTGTAAACTTAGTTTACTATGATTAGTTGTGTAGTCTTTAGGAGAAGAGGTGTTGGAGGTACTCTCGGGTGTGAGAGTAACCCTCGGGGTGTGAGGGTCGGTGCCTTAGCTTGTAAATCCTCTTGTAGGATACACATAATCTAGTAAACTAGAGTTTAAAATCCTAAGCTGGGTGCTTAGGTAGTGGAGTAGGCATTGATGCCAAACCACTATAAATCAAAGTATTAACATTGCTTACTTTGCATATTAAATTACTTGTTATTTATCTTGCTTTCACTTGTTATTAATTGTGCTAAGCCTAAATATTGTAAGAAATCGTTAAAATCGGAATTAGGTTAAAGTTTAGTTAATATACTATTTACCCCCTCTACTGTAGGTCATTTGACTTACACCTTCCTGGTCCCATCTAAATAGTTCTTTAGAGGAAAAAGGATCGGAAGGGAAACATCGATCCAAAAACTCAATCACACGCCTATCCTCGAGCGAGATGCCCTCATCCTCCACATACAGGATAGGTGTGGGGTCCTCCCTCTAAGATAGTGGAAACCTCTCCGATTGGGTCTCCCTCTACAAGAAGAACTGCCAAATGTCAAGCCTCGACCCCACCTTGAAAAAGTGAGTTTTGAAGTTCTTATAAGAGCTCCTGAACCAATTAAAAAGCCTCTTCCCTAGAGCACTGCTGAAGGACACTCATAAGCCTTTCTAGGTCCCCTTTGCCTAGAAGAAAGGGAAGAATACATGGAGGCTCGGCTTGATACCGAGGCACTTCATCAAAATCTTGTAACAACGGACAAACACTCAACTAATAGTGGACAAACGCCCAACTATTCGGGTGCAGCTGCGTCGGAGTGACGTTCGCCTAATTTAGCACTCTGTGCTCAAACTTAGTGAACGACAGCCAAACCCTCAAGGTCCTCAAATAAAGTCTAATGCATACAAACAGATGTGTGCTCTCCTCTATGGCAAACCCTATCTATCGGAGAACAAGGGTGGCAATCAAATGCTTCATCGCCATCCTTGCGGGAGACCGACACGCCTTTTCGAAAAGACAGAATGATATCCAAGTTGGTCATCACCTAACCCTACCGTCGTATCTCATTATGGACCCACACATATGGGTCTGAAGATCCTGCCTGACGACCTTACATCAAACTTAACTCTGCCACCTCTCCTCGCCATCAACCTTGTGAAGACAGCGAAACCCTAACAAATGGGGACGAGCCAGTACAACCTATCAACCTAGGGCCAACCATGATAGTGTGAAAGCAAAAAATTGAACCAAAGGACTCACCGGAATAAGGCAACAACAACCAGGAGAAATGATCAGAACAGTATTGCCGGTAAAAACCTCCAGAACACAAAGCACCAGATGATGAAAATATGGGAAGAGTTCGAAACATGGAGAGAAAAGCCGCTTTAAAAGTCGAGAGACAGTAGCCTCCCCATCGAATGGCTAAAAATGACACCATGATTAAATCTCAATCGACCATCTCGCCAGCAGCGATTTTCTAGAACACCGCAAAGGCACAAACGGGTAGCTCTCCTCGTCATGATTACTCCTCAAAAGGAAGTTAATGCCAAAAAGGGCATACATCAATCAGCAACTGCCACATGGGAAGAAATACTCCACCACGCAGCCACCACGCTAGGTGTGCAAACTGAAAATTTGCAAAATGACACGACAGAGATACGCTGACCTGATTCACCTCGGCCAATCAAAAATAGGAGATAGCATGCACGCGCTCCCTACAATCCGTCTGGGATCGGAACCTCAACACCTCTAGAAGCTCAGTAGGAAGACCTGAGTTGATACACTCTTGTTCAGCACATCAACCGAAGAACCCAAGTGATGTCTATCTACCAGTCTGAGATCAGAGACCAACGCATTATTTTGAGCTCGGCACAAAGTCCTTGGACTCCAACCAAGCTCGGGGACTGTGGACTAGACTAGCACTTTGGGCCCACCGAATTAGGCCAAGAAGCGTCCACACTCATGAACAAGACTAAAGTCAAGCCAGACACGACTCCACCCGATCACACAAGGACACTTACGTTCTCATTAGTTATGAGGGATTCGTCATTCACGACCCTGATATCTCCAGGATCAATATCGATCCATTCTGAGCATATCCCTATGAGATTACCCGGAGGCATTATCGACCTACATCCCTCATCCTACATTATAGCTCCCCGTGTACTTCTAGATTCCATTTTTCTATTCTTCTCACTTGGAACTCTTTCTTACTTGAGAGCGTTAGAGTGTCTTTGCCCCCCCCCCCCCCCGCTCCCCATCTAAGTCGCACCTGACCAGGAGACGCGTCAGACCACATCACCCCGACTTTAGGTAAAAATAATTACATTTACTTATATATCATAGTAAAAAAAAATTATCGAATATATTTTTAATATGGTTTAACTTTTAAGGCATTTGCTATAAAACATCTCTTCTTTTGTGATGTGGACCGGGTTTTTTTGCTCAAGTGGTTGACTTTGCAGTTCAATTATTTTTTTATAAATGATCGAAATTGTATATATTAGGAAATTACCCGAATTTTCTACCCAAAATTAACAAACCAAAATCGAAATGAAAAACAAAACCCGACAATGAATACATAAAATTAACGTGATTCGAAGATGAGAATGTGTCGTTCCTACGTCCATGAGGATAAGATGAGACTTGTTTATTAAATCAGATGAGGAAATACAACATACTCTGATTTGAGTCCGATTTTGAAAATTGGTTCAACAATTATTTGATCAAAAAAATTCCGATTTGAGTCTAGTCAAGCTCGTTGGATTCGATTCAGATTCAATTTGAGTCAACTTTCAACACTATATTTTTATTATATTATCAACTAATAATACAATCTGACCTCTTACATGTTAGGAAATTATTCAAATTTCTTACCCAAAATCGATGAACCAAAACCAAAATAAAAAAATAAAATCGAAAAATAACTTAATGAACACACAAGTTAACATGGTTCGAAGTTGGTGGTGTGTCGTTCCTACGTACACGGGAGAAGATAAGATTTTTTATTTATTTACATAGAAAAATTATAATAAAAATGACAATAAATTCAAATCCTCTTCAAAACAAAATACACTATCTCAAAAATAAATTAAACTTGATACTCTTTTGGAGTAAAACAATTATCTGAATATTTTAACTTAAACTAAACTCGTGTTGTGTTTTGGAACACGAGGAGGACACTCCTTGAAAATGATGACAATGGTTCACATGGTTTCTCTAGTTTTCTCAGTGATTCGCTGCACGTGGAGAGAGAAACATTATTGGCTGAAATTGCTATCGAGATACGGCCAAGTATTGGCGATTTTGACCAAAAGATTCGGTCAAAATAAAAAGATTGCACCGCATGAGCACAATCTGATTCAATCGGCCCCGTGCGCCTGCTGATACTCCGAAGTCAAAATCAACCTGTTGCTTGCGGCGTGGACCGCTGCTTTCTAATTTGGCCGTAGAGCTTCTCTCAATTTTGACCAATAAAAAGGTGTGCAAGTTGGTCAAAATTGAGAAGGTGTGTTTGCAATCTCAGCAAGCGAGTTCCCTGCCAACCCGGCCCATGTTTCGGCCTCAATGAACCTGGCCTAGATGAACCCGGTTCATCTTGGTTCAATCGATTTGAAAGTTGGTTCAAATATATATTGATCAATTCAATTTGGATTTGGGTCCGGTTAGGTTCGTCGGATTCGGCTCGGATCCAATTTGAGTCAACATGATATGAAAAAGTTAACTTCGCCGTGATTAGATTAGCATGGTTGGCATAGCACCTGAACTATGATTGACTCAACCATAAAAATAGTGTATATTTTAACATGTTGAGGGATAGTCGGAGCTCCGAGAACTCAAGTTATTGCTGACCATCCATCCCAAAGATGTTGGCCCAAGGGTTCAATCTTGGCAACACTCTTAATTTTAATGATAACAAATATAGTTCTAATAGTTTCATCAAGGTTTGGTCTCAGGTTAGACATACGATAGGCATCCGAAGCTCGTTGGAAAAATCACGAAAAATCAAGAATCGGAGGCTTCGGAGTCAAGCATGTCAAAATTAGTTTAGGACTTAGTTTCTTTTATTGCAAATGCTCCTAAGCCTTAGTTTGATGTCCTCGTTGAGTTCATAACCAAAAAATCGAAATCCGAACCCCGAAAATTTTAAAACTAGAAAAATCAGAAAACAGTCTTGAAAATTTCTAAGTATAGGGGGTTCCTTGGAGGGCTACATAATTTAGATATTTTCTTGCCATCAAAAGTCTCAATAATTGTTCCTTAGGTAAAAATAAATTAAATACATATTTTAAAGGACTTTTTGAAAACTGTTAACCTAAAAAAATAAGGCTTGAAAGGCTAGAAACCTCCAAACTACCTAGAATGCCTCCAGTCAGTTTTTTCAAAAAACTGTCCAAAATTCTCAGAATGCCCCCAAACATCTCTTTTTCAAATTAGATAAGGTTTGAATGACTCTTTGCTTCCATACTCCAATATCAACTCTATAAATACACTAAAAACTCCCTTCCTAAGGCTCCTAACTATTCCATTGAGCTACCAAAACATTTTTTTGAGCCTTAAAGAGTGATTCAAAGTGCAAACCTCAACTTCTCATTCTCAAAGTCTTCAAAACTCCATTTGAAGTCTTCAATCCGAATTTTTACATCATATCGAGGCCTTGGAGTACTAGGAGGCAATTTGGAGGAGCTCATTTGAGTTTGCTTTAATTTATATCTCCTTTACTTGTATTTTCTTTCTTATTTGCTTCTCATTTCAAGTTGTTAAGTGTGGTGTAATGTTACACCTAGGTTTCTTTATTTTTGAGTGTTTTGTTTTGGAATAGTAGTTGAGGTATCCTCTAAGGTTGAGGGATAAGTCCACTTTGTATTCTTTAGGAAACATTCAAGTTATAAAGATTTAAGGTTAGAAATCCTTGGTGAGGAGCCAAGGTAGTGTAGTAGGTGGTGTGGCCGAACCACTCTAAATTTCACATGTTAGCATTGCTTAGCTATTTAATATTGCTTGGTATTAATCATTACTCATTTATATTTGCATCTTGAAAGCATATAACTCAAAATAGCAAAAATTCAAACTCAGGTCAACTTGAGAAAAAAAACGAAATTGAACTTAGCATATTTAGGCTACACGCTATTCACCCCCTCTAGTGTGATTATTTGATTTACAAAAGAGTTTTCCCTATCTTATCCCTCAGAGCACTTGCAAGCTTAAGCAAGTTTTTGCAGCATACCAATCAAGTTAACTAGTAGGATGTACTTAGAGCCTCTTCTTTAAGTTAGCAGCATATAACAATACAGAAAGTACTGAATAGTGAGTTTTCATTGGGGAAAAGCACTCACTAAATCATATCCAATGGCCTATTGAAAATAGAAAGATGATACATCAAATATTTTCTTGAATTGGTTCACTAAATTGGCAAAAAAAGAAAGCTTTACTACACTAAAACTCTGAAGATCAGCATTACAATGGAACTTGTGCATTTTAGTAAAAGCAGAAATCCGTCTTTTTGTCAAAAAAATGAGCAGAATCATCCACTATACTGTGTACTTCTAGCAAACCAATGCAGTCTTCTATGTCTTCTTATTCTGATATATTTGAGGTTTTCAGTATCAGGCCTTCATCACAACCTTCATGAACCTGAAAATCATATCACAAAAATTAAGTTTTCATCTTAACAATTTATAATTATTTCTTTTCGAGAGGATTCAATTTTGTCTATGAAGAATTTTGTAGTGAACCTACCGAAATCGTCTTACTGGATATTGGTTTCTAGATCTCTAGAACAATAACTGAAAATGATGAAGAAAAAAAGAATATCAGTTAATAATCTCTGAAAAAAATCTTTTCCACAAGTTTGGAAGAAGATTTCACTCACAATCTGAATCTGTCTTGACCCATTTACATTGATCTTTCTTTGTATCCTCCTCTTTTCTTACTGGTGTTTTCTCAATCTGTTTATTCTCCAAGTACTTCTTTGATGTGTGGGAAGAGTTTTGTTGCTGCATCTTTTTGGCGAAAATTGCTCTTAACATCTGCAATGCATCATCAGAAGAAAAAGTGAAGTTTTTTCACCGAAATATTCAAAAATGAATCCATCAGGAAACAATTCCATGAATATCACCAATCCAACTGAGCAAGAAAAGAAAGGGATAAATTTGAGGTAATGAGGAAGAAGAAGAAGAAAGGGAGACAGTTCAAGGTGTAAGCTAACTTAGGCCAAATCCTACCGTTGCCACTCACAGTTTGCCCGAAGAAAGAAAGTAAGGGTTCAATGTATGGTACCGTTTCCAATCCGGATGCAGGAACATGATCCCTTAAGCTTGGAGCTGCTGCAAATCCACTGTGACACAAAAACATCTTCTTGAGGAGAAATGAGATTGATTTTTTCTTGATTGCATTGTGATTCCCCAACAACATTTCCTTCACTTTGTTCAGTATGATCTTTGTATTCGGTGAGATATCGCCATTGTTTACATTTGTCAAATACTCAAAATTCAAGCTCATTCTCCTATCAACCTCCAAGCTTGATGGGCAATTCAGAAACCTATTCAGAGGTAAATTAACTCTATCTTCTTTAGTGATCACTGAACCAATACTGCTGGATTTTGACTTGTATATCAGCAGATTTTTGAGCTCTTTCTGTAGTTTGTTAACTTCTTCAATTGTAAAGTCAGATAAATCTTTGGAGGGTTCAAACTTCTGACAGTGATCATCTCTCCCAGGGTCTTCCTTCACCTCAGAGTTGCCAAATGTCCCAATTGCCAACAGTGCTTGTGGCCAGTCACTAAATTCTTCTTTTTGTGCATCAGCTAAAGAGCAGATCAGAGAAGAAATCTAAGTCAGCGAGAGGATGAATTTTTGAAGCCACAAATCATTGTTTTTTACTTGCTCTATCATGTGAAATTTCTCACTGGTTTGATGCTTTGATCAATACAAAGATGAACTGAATTGATGCATTTAACCATGAAATTTCACAAGAACAGATCGATAAAGAAACCTCGAAAGTTGAACATTTAGATACTCAAACTACTAAAGAAAACAGATTGAAGAAATAAAATGCTTTAGTTTCTGAACCAACACATTATCATTTTCGTACAGAATCATTTGGAAAATTTTCATTTCAACTACATTACTAGATAACAATGTAAAAAAGTTTTAAATCTTCTTCACCATGGATTCAATTCAACAGAAAAAGCAAATTCTTAAAAGTTGAAATACTTTGATACTTTATTTAAGAAACTAAAGGAAACAGATTGAGGAAACAAAAACCATTACTTGTAACAGAAGAGTAGAATAGCAAGTATCACCACTTACAAAGAGATGAATCAATTCCAGAATCCAATCTCTTCTTCCCCTGCCCTCCATGAAATTTATTTTGCACCCAATTCAAGATCTGCATCAATACAGAGACAAAATTCTTCTTAAAACTTGATGCCAACTACATGAACAATAAAAATGCTTCTTTCACTGCCAAGCATTTTAAGCCAGCTGTAAAATTAATTCCTGGTCCTTACTCTCATACTGTCAGACTTCAAAAGTACTTCTGTTTCTCTTCCAAGATTTTTGAAACTGTTTGCAGTATGCCTCACTTCAGTGAATAAAAAGAAAAAAAAAAGTGTGGTGGTATCTTAAATAGATTGGTAAGGACTGCTACAGAATTCCGTGGTCAAGTTCGAGTTCCCAGGTAGAGATTTCAGCACCTGGAACTTTCATGTGGCTTATAAAATTGATGACCATGCTTCTCGCTTTTGGAAAGAGGGAAGAAAGTTTCTGCAACATCCAATCCACCCTTTCATATAATTTAATAGATATGTGAAAAAAACAAGAACAATGTGGACAGATTGGGCAATGTTTCTCAAAAAGGAAAGGAACTTTTTTTCAAATGAAGACAAGCAGTTGATTGCTTCCACTTATGGCTGATTGTTCTTTTTATTTGGACAAACCTGGGAGAAGAATGTGCAAATAAACTAAGTTGAACAAATTGTAAAGTAAGAATGCCATTTTAGTATCAAATTCTTTATGCCCAAAGTGGACAGAAATGGACATAAAGAAGATATCAAGCTCCGTTTCCTCTGCTTTCCCATCAAGTTAAAAGACTCTATTTCATTTCTACTTTATCTTGCATACATCGACCTTCTTCAGACCCTGTATTGGGCATGCTTGTAATTGAGAAATTACTACTTAGAGGATTCAAGCAATCTATATTTCCAACCATATCTGCCCTTGCATTGCACCATAATTTATCCTTTTTTGATGGATTTAAAAGAAACAACAATGTGCACAGGAGATTTGTTCTTCAGACCACCAACCCCTTTTTTTCCCACAGCTTTTGCTACCATTAAAGGTTCTCTTACTTTGGAACAACATGGGAGAAGAATGTGCAAAAATATAAATAATAAACCTCATCTCATCTCATTGGGCTGTGCGGATGTGCCCTCTCTCTCTCTCCGAGCACGCGCAGGGATGCCCGGGAAATCATCAACCTTGCTTGGAGATCAGATTAATTAATGGGCATAAGAGATGGCCATCCCTGTGAGGGGCCACAGCCGGACAATGGTTTTCACAAGATACTACTGTCCGATTCCATAAAAATTCCTATGGACCCGTGTTGCCAAATCAGCTAATAGAGGGTAAGGTTAATGGATCATTTATATAAAAGCAAACATAGCATTATTAAGATTTAAGAGTGATTCTAATATTATTAAGATCGAACTTATAATACAAGTGAACCTGCCACTATAAGAAAAGATGTAATAACCGACGCCATTGATATATAAATATCGTCCCTTGTGGCAGTCGGTATTTTAATTCTGACATTAGCAAAAGTGACCAAACACATTGGAAAAGTAGAAAACTATTTTCAACCTACCGGAGTTCAATTCACCCTGCTGCAAGGGCATCAATTGAATTGAATTCTGCCTGGACTGAATTCCGCAGCTGAGATTGAATTCAATCCAATTGATATAAATTCAACGGGGCGGGGCGGGTACGGGGGTGCCTACCTACTACTCGTCCCGCGAAATAAATGGGTATCCGCTACCCGTTTATTCCCTACGGATATCAAAAATGGATAATCATTTAATTACCCGCGGGGGACGGATACCCACGGGTATTGGTGGATACCCATGACAATTTTAAAAAAAATGTAAATTACAATATCTTAATAACACTTCAACTTTTCAAGCATTTTTGATAACAACTTCATTTTAATAAACACACAACATTTTGATAATAATCTCATAAGGTTTCAAAACATAAAGTATATGAGTATTGAATTAGGTTAGAGTTTTTTAGTATATGTACCGAGGGTAATATTGTAATTTACTAATTCTCGCGGGTAACGGGTACGCACAGGTACAGGTACTATAATACTCGTACCCGTCCCATATAATTAACGGGTAAGAAAAATTACCCGCGAAATCCCTGCGGGTAGAAAACTAGCCCCCATACCCATCATAAACGGGTAAATACCCGCGGATACCCGCCTAAACGGGTAATATTGTCATCCATATATATATATATATATATATTCAATCCAATTAAAATTTATATATATGTATATATAACAGTATTAATATATATTCATTTATATCTACTACTTAATATATCAATTGAATTTATATATCAAAATTAATTACAAAAAATTAATCAAATCAATTACAAGTAATAAGTTCAATTGGTACAAATAATATTTATGCAAATTCATACACTAAAAAGTTTTAAAATACCTAATTTTATTATAAATAATCACATTTATCTCTAATTAATACACATTCAACTTATTAAATTTTATAGTTTCATAGTAAATAAACAAACATAAGAATCATACATAGAAGGATCAAAATAAACTAGATCTACATCATGCATAAAAGGACATTACTAGAAATATAAGCTTCATCAACGGCTAATACCGTTGCTGAGCCGTCGGTGACGACTATCACAGACGGTGCGCGTCGTTGCAAACAGTCATCGCTATGTGCGTGTCTCGGATAACTTGAGACGGTGCGCGACAACCGTCACAAGTAATTCACATCCGCTAGAGCTGTCGCTGATATTAATCCATCAGCGACGGTCCACTAGGCTATCGCTGACATTTAATTATCAACAACGACACGAAGCTATCGTTGATATTATTAGCAACTGTAATAACTATTCCTCTAAGGTTTTCAACCTTGGTCTTAATCTCGATTTTGATGATAACAAATATGGAACGAATGATTTCATGAAGAATTTTTTTTTCCAGGTTCCATATTGGTTTACGTGCGAAGTCCTCAATCGGAAATATCGAAAAAATATTAGAGGGAATATCGACCCTTCCTCTCCGCCGCTCGATTTCTCTTCTCAGACGGTATTCATCTCTATCTCCGCCGCCCCCTTTTAATGTGTCCGCCGCTCGCTACTCTGCTATCGTCCAGTGTTGGCGACCGTCCAATCACCGACACTAGACAAGGGCGCCAGCGTCTACACGCCGGCACCGAATTTGGGGCCAATGGACCATCGGCCCCAACCTATGCAATAGTAGCCAACAGTGATGCCTGCTGCTATTAATGATTAGGGTTTAACCCTAATCAATCCATTGATTAGGGTTTTAATTAAACCCTATTTTTTTTTAATTTTTTATTGTTAATTGTTAGAAATTAATTATTAATTAGTTAATTAGTTTGGTTAATTTTAATTAATTATTAATGTTGATTAGGGTTTAATTATTTTTAGGTTATTTAATATTATTGTTGGTTAGTTTAATGTTAATTAATTAGTATTAATGGAATCGTCCACTGCGAACTTGCGCCGGAATCGTCCACTTTGGACTCGTGGCCAAACGTTCATGGTGGACTCGTATCAGAACCATCCACTTTGGACTCGTGCCGGAATCGTCCACTTTGGACTCGCACCGCAATTATCCACTGTGGACTCGCACTGGCATCCACAAAGTTAGAAAATAATCATGACGAGTTGATACGTTTCACTTATGCATCGACTAGTCAAGTTTTAATTTTGCAAAACTTTAGATCCATTCGGGGGTTGTATGTTCGTGTAAACGAAGTAGATGATCTTTTATACGATGTACAACCCTTGAATTGTCCATAATTGGATAATTTAGGAATATAGTTATTTGTATTGCACTTAGTTTTCTTCTTTTAGTCATTATTCATTTTTAAATTTTGGCTTGTATTTCTCTTCTTGTCCAATACACGCCCAGATGATTTGCGTATTCGGAGAACTCTAGGGAGATGCTGCCAAAATTTAGAATGAAGTTAGAACTAAAAGAAATACTAAGTGCAATATGAATAACATGAATCCCGAATGAAATAGGACCATCCCACCTAAAGATATTAACTGAAGATATTGCCAATTTTTTGACAGAACTTGTCGGATGATCGAAGTTGGATGTACCGACGAATTCATCGTGGAGCTATAATATATGAATTTTGAGTAGGTGTAACTTTATTCTTAAATTTCGCCTACTTGAATCAAAAATTCGTTAGTGGTGATAAAATCTGATGTCTGTGCTGAAAATATTCGAACATAAGATTTGTTTCTTCTAGTCTCCAAACTCATAGTGTTCAAGCTATAATAGATGAATCCTGTTGTCCAAACTCATGATGAATCTTCTAGTGTTGTTTCTTCTTCCAATCTACCTAATCCATATAGAATAATATATTATTCTGGATAATCTTGGCGGACAATTCCAATCAAATGATAATGTTGAGTTAGTTACTGAGACGGTAGTGCCACCAGATACTACGATAGTTGAAGTCACAGAAGAATAACTTGCGATACAGATTGAATTACCGAATAAGGAGATTGCAGAATTTTACGAGATGTTAAAAGCTGTCGATGAACCTTTGTATGAGAATTGTCCTAAATATATGAGATTTTCGGCAATGAAGCAACTCCTGAACATCAAGTCCGATTGTAATGTCAGCGGGGTTGCGTTTGATCGGATTGAAGGCTTTATTAATGGTATGCTACCTCCAGATAAAAAAATTGAGCCAACTTTTTATAAGACAAAAAAGTTGACGAGAAAATTAGGGCTTGGGTACGAAAGGATACACGCGTGCCCAGATAACTGCATTTTATATTATAAAGAAAATGCACAGTTGGAGCAATGCCCGGTATGTGAACATACTCGTTACAAGGAGAAGAAATTGGTTCGACAGAAAAATATTCCCTTTAAGGTGCTTCGGTATTTTCCACTAACACCGAGGCTTCAAAGGTTATTCATGTCGAAAAAGACTGCCTCCTATATGAGTTGGCGTGCAAGAAGTCATGATGATTCAGTAATGACTCATCCATCCGATGGTGAAGTATGGAAATATTTGGATAGATGCTATCCTTCATTTGCTAAGGATACTAGAAATATCAAATTGGGATTGTGCACGGATGGTTTTAATTTGTTTGGTAATTCGGCAACTCCGTATTCAGTATGGCCAATGCTGCTAACATTTTATAATTTGCTGCCGTCAATGTGTATGAAAGATGAATTTATCTATCTTTCGATGATTATTTTGGGTCCTCGGGGTCCTCGGAAAGAAATTCACATGTTTCTTCGACCCCTAATTGATGAACTGAAAACATTGTGGGTTGAGGGAGCTGTCACTTATTATTGTCACCAGAAGCAAAATTTTACTTTACGAGTTGTTATATTATGGAATATCAATGATTTTATGGCCCACGGCATGTTGTTTGGTTAGAGCACACATGGGCGACTCTCTTGTCCGTATTGCATGGAACACTCAAAAGCCTTCAGTCTTGAGGACGGTCGAAAAATTTCCTTCTTTGATTGTCATCACCGGTTCCTACCGTCTAACCATTAGTATCGAATGAATCGTGACAAATTTACCAAGGGTAGAGTCGAAAGAGATGAGCCACCACTGATGTTGTCTGGTGAACAAATGTTAGTACGTGTCGAATTGCTTCTAAAGATTACTTTTAGTTGAAATTTAAGAATTTCAGGCTTTGGTCAAATATATGATTGGGTGAAAAAAAGTATCTTATGAGAATTATCGTGTTGGAGTTCATTACTGATTCAGCATAATTTAGACGTCATGCACATTGAAAAAAATTTGTTTGATAATATTTTTAACACAGTGATGTATATTTCCGGAAAAATGAAAGATAATGTGAAGGCTCGACGTGATGTGAAAATACTTTGTAAGATGCCCGAGCTAGAATTGCAAGAGGTCAACAGACGACTTCATAAGCCAAAGGTGTCGTATGTGTTAAATAAACAACAAATGAAAGAAGTGTATCAATGGATCAAAGAACTCAGATTACCCGATGGATATGCCTCAAACTTATCTCGATGTGTGAATGTCGATGAATGCAAAATATCGGGGATGAAGAGCCACGATTGTCATGTATTCATGCAGAGATTGCTTCCAATTGCATTCTGAGATCATCTACATGATTAGATTTGTGGCCCGTTGACAGAATAAAGTATGTTTTTCAGAAAAATTTGTGCAAATGTCCTTCGAGTCAAAGATATGTCAGTACTTGAAAATAATATTGTTGAAATCATATGCAAGCTGGAGCAATTTTTCCCTCCTGCATTTTTTGACTCGATGGAGCATCTACCGATACACTTGGCATACGAGACACGAGTTGGTGGCCCCGTTCAATATTGGTGGATGTACTTATTTAAAAAATACATGAATCGTCTGTAGAAAAATATAAAGAACACCGCGGCAGTGGAAGGTTCCATATCAGAAGCATATATAATTAAAAAAAAATCAACATTATGCTCATTTTATTTTGAATCAACCATCAAGACAAGACTTAATCATCTTCCACGGAACGACGATGGGGAAGCTCGACCATCAGACGGGGGATCTCGACCATCAGATGACTATTTAAATATCTTTTGTTACCCTGGTCATGCTTTGTGTTCTCGTCCGTCTCGATTCTTAAACGACAAAGAGTACCATTTGGCCCACTTGTACATTTTACTTAACTGTCCAGAGATTGAAAAGTTCATTGAAATATTTGACGTCGAGATGGTGACAAAATACTCAATTAACAGCGATGATGAATTAGAGAGATTACACAATCGTGAGTTCCCTAATTGGTTTCGAGCTTATACTACAGAATACATAGGTGAAATAGATAACCAAATCTTTGAGTTTTCTAGCGGACTGGCACGACTTGTATAGTGTTATAACAGTTATTTTGTTAATGGATATAAATTTCACACACTTTAATATTCATCTGCAAAGAAGACTATGAATGTTGGGGTCTGTGTCAAAGGGACAACGTATGCTGAATGTGATGTTGACTTTTACGGACTGTTGGAATAAGTCATAGAATTCTAATTTTTCGGATGGAAATCAGTTGCCATTTTTAAATGTCATTGGTTCAATACAAACGTTGGGGGCATGAGAGTTCATCCAAAGTATAAACTGGTCGAGGTCAATTATAAATCTAAATTGGCTTCAAATGAGCAATTTATATTGGCATCTCAAGCTGAACAAGTATATTATATGTAGTATCCATCTCGAAAGAAAGTTATGGTAGATTGACATGTAGTCTATAAGACAAAAGCTAGAGAAAAAATTGCTCGAGGATAATGAGTCGACAGATGACTTATATCAAGAAAGAGGATCCTTCCGAAGTGGAGCGAGTTAGTCCAATACTCGAGGACAATGACACAGAGTTAGTTCAATTAGAAGTAGAATATGTTGATGACGACGATAATGAAGTTGAGGAAGAAGGACAGAATGATGATGAGGGAGAAGAAGAAGAATTTGAAGATTCCTGATACAGAAGAACAAGAAGAAGAGTATTATACGGATGATGAGAATGATGATGATGAATAATTATAAATGTGAAGTATATCTTTAATTATTAAATGTATCTATTAATCTATTATATATATACTAATTATATTCATATTTGATAGCTTTGGTTCGAGAAGTGCATGCCCAAAGAGGCATTCCTCGCAAGGCTACCCTTAGACAATTACCACCTTCCACCCCTGTACCCACAGACCCTTCGCCTTTGACTACCATCACCCCACCTCTGGCCACCATCCCCCCACCTTCGGCCACGATCCCCCCACCTGATCTGTCCACCATTCCCCCACCTGATTTGGCCACCATCCCCCCACCTCCGGCCACCATCCCTTCAGTCGATTCAGGCCCGTCGACATCGAGACGTAGGCCACGAGGGCCTAATAGAATTCTCCCTCCACCACTCGAGGGAGAGTCGCGTAGATCAGTTAGTATGTGTGGATGCTAGTAAGTAGATGCATTAATTATTTCTTATAATTTATTTATAATTTAATATTTCATAATATAGAATTGTACTATATTTGGTACAGGTTTGAGCTGGAGGACGTCCCACGCACGATAGCGGGGACGATTTGAAAGTTCATGCACGGGGCGTGGCCTACATGGTCTCACGTTCCCCGTGAGCATATGAATTTATTATAGCGAGATTTCTCGGTAAGTATATTTATTTTTGTTAATGTTAATGTTAATGTTAAATATCGACCGGTAATAATAAATTTTTTTTTGTAGGCTCATTATACATGGTCAGAGGATCAGACTACTTTTGTAGAGGCTACATGGGAGCGCGTTGCTTGCGCTCGCTATAACGGACAACTTCAACAGGCCCGTAAAACTATGATGAGACAGTTGGGGACTAGACATATTGGGCAGACTCAGGGACACGCCCTCTAGTGGATTCCTAACCTGTCTGGGACTAGCTTGTTGAGCAATGGGACACACCTAAGTGCCAGGAAGTCTCTCGGACATCGTTGAGAAATAGCATGTTCGGGGAGAGGGGGGGGACGCGACACGGGGGCACGCCACACTGGTGGCTCCATGTCTTTTGCGGTGCATGAGCGTCGTATGGTATGTATAATTTCCTTACTTTTAATTAAATTATATATTGTGTATACTAATGTATCTATTTTCTAATGTAAGATGCGGGTGGCGGAGGATGGCACCGTCCAACGCCCCTCGCTGATACAGGTGTTTGAGCGCACTCACCGTCGGCGACGAGGAGTGGGGGACTACGTTGGTAGCAGGGTCTCGATGATCATGGTAAGTATTTATGTCTATTTGATTTACGCAATTTTTATTTATAGTTTATATATATGTAGTATTTAAAATATAAACGTGTGTAGGAGACATACACGCGTACCATGATTGAGCACAGAAGCATGCCGCAGGAGTTTGACACGGGAGCATGGGTCGAGGCCGCAGGTTGTTGGGAGCACGATCGTGTTTATGGCTTTGCAGACAGTGGCCATGCACGTGCCTTGTTAATTAGGGCTACTTGGGGCACCGACCCCTCCCGCTACGGGTGTGCGGCCCTCGACATCCTAGGCACAGGACCAAAGTCAGATACCGGCCTTGGAGTCTGAGCTAACACTGCAGAGAGCGACGATGGAGGAGCAGAGGCAAGCGATGGAGGAGCAAAGACATGCGATGGAGGAGCAGAGATGGACGAACGACGAGTTGAGGCAGACGATGAAGAACATGCAGGCCCTCCTCACTCAAATTGCATCTCACTCAAACCTTTTACCACCTCGACCCAGTCATCGTCCTCCTCGACCCAGTCAACACTCCCGACCCAATCGCTGTCGACTCCACCGCCTCCACCGCAGCCGTGAGATTTTGGCTTTTTGTATTTTGATTATATTTTGATACTTGTTAGCCTCTATTTGAGTCTTAGATACTTGATAGATGTTCATATGCTTACATTTGATATTTTGATACTTGTTTGCCTCCGTTTGAGGCTTATAGTTGTTTATATACTTCATAGTTGTATATATACTTTACATTTGATATTTGATACTTGTTTGCCTCCGGTTTGAGGCATAGATTGATGATATTTAAGTAAAACTTGTATGGTTATATTGATTACTTGTGTTATTTAATCTCTTCCGCATTCATCTAGTTAAATTGAACTCTTGCCTAAGTAATTAATTTGAAAAGGATTAAAACGGAATTCAGGCTAAAGTTTTAACAAACACACTATTCACCCCCCCTCTAGTGTAGATCATTTCACAAACATTTGGTATCAGAGCGAGTCTGTAGCTTGAGATTTCACCATCTCTTCTAAACTTTGCTTCGATCCAGAAATGGCACTAGAGTCGATTATTTCCACACCTCCTAGGTTCGATGAATCAAACATTGGCCTTTGGAAGTCTAGGATGTACTCCTTCTTAAAGACTAGATGTTTTGGTGTTTAAAATATGTTGAAATTTGAATACATTTATCCTAAGGTTGACATGCATGATTGGAGGGAACTTGACAAGGAAATGTTTCAATTTAATGGAGATGCCATGAATTGCATATTTTGTGCCATACCAAATAACATCCTTGAAAAAGTCATGCATTGTTCTATGGATTTTAATTTATGGGCTTGTTTAAATATTTTATATGATTATGCCAAGACCGAAGAGATTGATACTTCTAATGAAGGTAGTGATGACAATGGTCATTCACCTACCCCTAACCTTGGTTTTGATGTCCATAGCTCTTCTAGTCAAAGATGCAACTCCAAGAGCCAAAAAAGAAAGGTAATTTGTCATGTATGTAAAGAAAAAGGGCATGTGAAAAAAATCACCCTAGCATAAAGAAGAAAACAAGGAAGAGGTCAAGTACTTCCACCTCCGCATCTCACTCATTTGAAGCACCGTCTAGTCATGACTATAAAGCCACATCCAAAGTTAGCCTCATGAATGCTAATAATGAGGTACACTATCCCTCACCTAGCTAGTCAATGATGAGTTAGTAGATGAATGCAAGAAAATATATGCCTTGCTTGTTAAAAAGGATAAAGAAAATAAGAAATTGAAGAAAGAAAACTTGACCCTTAGATCTCATTTGCATGATGTAAAATTAGAAAATGAGAAGCTAAAAATCAGTTCTTTTAATCCATGCCATGATGTTATGAGTATTGAAGTTAAGGATTTTAGAACTAAAAATGACCATTTAGAAAATAAAAATTGCATGTTGAAAACTAAATTACATGCATTACGTAGTTCTATGAATGATTTGAAAAATGAGATTTTAATCTTGAATAGGAGAGTTAATGAACTTACTAATGTTTCTTCTCCTACGAATTTTAGAAGTAGAAATGTTGCACCTAAGAATTCTTATAATTATATACATGTTAGGCATTCTAGTTTTAAACCTCATGTTCATAAAAAGAATGAAAAGAAGTCATTTAATGGGCATTGTTTTTGTTGTGGTATTTATGAGCATGCTATCTATGATTGTGCTTTTAAAATGAATTAAAGTGTTGTGAAGACACTTTAGGTTCCTAAGCTCACTAACCCCCAAGGACCCAAAGCCATTTGGGTACCAAAAGTCTCATGCTCTTTTGTAGGGGGAGTTACCACACAAGGATAAAGAATGATGGGATATTAAAGATGACCTTGGATTCAAATAAAAAATCTTCATAAGGTTGCAACTTCAAGTCATCATGATGCCATAGGTATGGAAATTGGCATCTAGGTATATTTTGTATCATCTCCTTACTTTGGTTGGTTTCATTTAAGTTAGAGTGTATGATCCTTGTTTAATTTGAGTTGTTTTCCCCACTCTTGATAAGAGTCTTTTGAAAAATGATTTTGATTTTTGATTTCCGGTCTATTCGGAGACTTATGTGGCCTATAATGGGCCTAAGCGACCTTGCGGTTCTAAATCGTATGCTAATTGTGGCCTTTCGATTTTCAACCAATAGGAAGGGATGGAGATCTTACTTTTTAAAATTTTCATATTTTGAGATCTCTTGATTCATTTTGGAATCATAATACTTCCTTTTGGAATGAATCCTTACTATATAGCTTAGTTGAGATTTTTTTGAATGAAACCTTGCACTCAACCCTTGCTATTTAGTACACTAACTTGCTAGTAGTCACATATTTCCATTAGGCTACTAATGGTTGTTGCTTTCAAGTTATCAAAAAATTGGAATGAGAGTTGACAAGTTTGGCAAAATTTATCTCAAATGAGGTATGATATTGACTTTTAGTAAAATATAGTTTAATTACCTCAATAACTATGCTTGAATGATTTCTCTATGCTCATGATTGAATTTGCATGATAAATCTATAAAACTTCATGAGTAAAATTTTTTTTGATAACTTAGACAATTCCATGATATCTTAATTGAATGAAACTTGCACTAGGTTAAAATTTCATCTTAGAGACTTCATTTTAGTTTGAAACTTGACCAACATGTTTAGGTTAGCTCATGATCTGTTTTCATGTGGTTAAAATAAAAAAATCATGGGTAGATGAACAAAGTAATAACTATACCACTTTAGGGGACTTAAATTTGGAAAGATTTGACCCAAGTCAACAAATCGACTTGGATATTTCATTTTAAGTCCAAACTTCACAAACATGTTTAGGTATACATATGACATGTTTCTATGCATTTGTAATTGTAAATTCATGAAAATATCGATAAAATGGTATAGAGATGGTTTCATGAAAATCTTATTCAAACATGTTTGACCTAAGTCAACATTTTTACTTAGAGATCTCATTTTCTAACCATACTTGAGAAACATGTTTAGATTTTACTCATGTTAGGTTTCTATGTGCTTAGATTTGGAAATTCATGAGTAAAGTGATGAAATGATATTTGGTCATTCTTAGGACGATAAGCTTGATTACTAGTTTGATATACCTTCACTCAAGCATTGTTAGAAAACTATAGACAAATCATTTTTCCAGTGATTCTTGAATATGTGGAATCTTGATTGGCTTATGAATATTTACTCAAAATTTTAAAAAAATTTGATGTCTACTGATATGGCAAACTCATTGATTATAACCGAACATGAAAACTGAAATTTCAATTTTAAACAGTTTACTCAATGAATTTTAGAAACATGCAGAAAATTAATTTTAAAATGATTCTTGAAGCTAAATTTTTATTGAAAAAATTAGTTTTTTGTGTAAAAAATTCAAATTTTTTTATCAAGAATATGATTTGATAGGGATTTAAGAGTTTGATTTATGTATACTTGAAGTATCCCTTTGACCTAAGTTAACAAAGTGACTTAGAAATTTCATTTTAAGCCCGAACTTGATTTACATACTTAGATTCACTCATGTTAGATGTCTATGTACTTAAGTTAGAAAAAACATGAGTAGATAGAGAAATTTGACAATTAGCATTTTTCATATTTTTACGCTTACTTTTAATGGAATTGTGTTAAGTTCTTATTTTGATCAAATGACATTATCTTCATTTCAAACTTGATATACATGCTTTACATGATTATATCTTGGTATTTTAAAAGTTTGAATAATTTTTAGAAATGTCATAAAAATCTAACTCATTTACGGAAATGCCACTAAAGTATTGTTAAAGTCGCACATTGCTTGAGGTTGTGATCTAGATGACCTTTAAATAGATTGGGCAATCCTCCCCCTTTGAGATAGCTTTTGGGGTGGAGTTAGGTCCAATGCTATTTTCTAACATGGTATCAGAGCCAAACCTATGGTTGAGAGTGGGCCACCTGCAGAACTTCACGCTCCAGATGTGGATCATGGGTGTGAGGGGGGTGTGTTAAAGTCTCACATTGCTTGAGGTTGTGATGTAGATGACCTTTAAATAGATTGGGCATGGACTTAGGTCCAAGACTATTTTCTAACAAGTATCACTCTTCTCAAATTGCTCTTTTTTTCGATACTTTGAATTTTCATTAGATTTTCAAACGAAACTTGAAGTATGATATTTTGAATTCACGTGTGGTATCCCTCAACTCATTTGATGAGAAAAATTATTTCTAAAGTGATTTTTGACTCTTTGCTACATGATTTAGTCTTTTGGAAATATCGATACTTAAGTTGCTACATGATTTTTGATTTTGAATTTCATTTATCATTTCACGATATCATGTATGATTTAGTCTCTTATTCGATGTTTGGTTTTCATCCCATGAGTTAAGACTTTTGCGGTTTTGAAAAATATTTTAGAGTTTTAACTTTGACCCTTTGATTGACTTTTCTTGCCCTTTTTGATTGATGTCCAAAAGGAGAAAAAATATAGGTAAAAATGAAGAAAATATAGGAAAACCATGCAAATAGATATGCATGTTGATAGGGGGAGAAATCCCATGATTGACTTCCTTAATGCTTTATTGAAAATACTTGCTTAATGTTGTTTGTCATCATCAAAAAGGGGGAGATTGTTGGCCTATGGTTTTCAACCTTGGTCTTAATCTCAATTTTGATGATAACAAACATGGAACTAATAATTTCATGGAGATTTTTTTTTTTCAGATTCCATATCGATTTGCGTACGATGTCCTCGATCAGAAATATTTAAAAAATGGGTGAATAGGAAGGACGTTGGTCGACGCACTCGGATTTGTCTAGAATGATTGTATTAAGCCTCGTTGTGATGCAAAGATCCATAAAGAACCAAACCTGAAACCCGAACCAGAAGAAAGAACCTTGCTGGTTTGGTCGACCAGACTTCAATCGGAATCTACCAGTACTCTATAGTATTACCAAGAGTTTCCAAGTCATAAACAATATTTTGGATCAGATATTGTAACAACTCGGAAAAACTTGGATGGACAACTCGGAACAACCTGGATAGACAACCCAAAACAACCCGAATTGACATTTCGGAATAGCCTGGAAAGTATCGATACACTGTAGTATTTCTAGCAGAATTCCCAAAATGCCCCCAATGGCTCTATTTTGAATTTATACCCATTGAGCTTCTTGGAAACCGAGCACCTACTTTTGGGATCTCTATATATGACCCCAAACTTGCCTTCCAAGTCATCTAACACTTCATGAGACAGCTTTTGACATCCAAGAGCTTTGATTGAGCCATCCTTTGTGGAAAATCCTAGCTTTGAGCTTCTATCTTGTTGATTGACCCTTCAACCTTGAGTATTATTACTAAAGGCATCAAGAGGACTAGGAAACTTGTGCTGGTGCTAAGTATTTTCATTGTTGTACTTTGTAGCTCCTTTTACTTGTATTTTTTGATGTTTATTTCGTTGCTACTCATGTGTATAAAGATCTAGTGTGTATATCTTGAGTTTGGTGGTTGCCTTAGTGTAGACGCATAAATCCACTGGTATACTTAGTTTACTAGGATTAGTTCTTGTTGTCCTTTAGGGTTTGAGATGGGAGAGTGCTCTCGGTGAGAAGGCTGAGACTTCCGGATGTGGAAGTGCCTTGGTGTGAGAGCGGAGATTCTCCGGGGAAAAGTCCTCATGTGTAAGGAAACAATTATTATCTAGTAAAGCTAAGTTAGAAATCCTAAGCGGGGGTGCTTTTGTAGTGGAGTAGGCACTAGGCCGAACCACTATAAATCTATCTTGTTTGCATTGCTTATATTGTGTTTTGATTACTTGTGTTAATTAATCGCTTCTGCATTCATCTAGTTAAATTGAACTCTTACCTAAGTAATTAAGAAAATGATTAAAACGAAATTTAGGCTAAAGTCTTAGCAAACACACTATTCACCCCCCTCTAGTGTAGGTCATTTCACTTACAATAACTTTTGTTGCCCAAGCCATCAGCCATTTGCGGTACACTTTCAGCGAAACCGTCGCTAACATTATATCTTGTAACTGAAATTTTTTTTTTGAAAATTCCTATATACATCAATTTTCACACGATACAATATACACAAACAACCAATTTACAACCACAACACACAATATACAAACAACCACACAATTTAGGATTCAATCTAAACTACAGAGGCTATATATACAAATATCAAAATGTAAGCCTCAAACGGAGGCAAAATGTAACAAGTATCAAAATGTAATCAAAATACACTAAAACAAAAATCTCACGGCTGCGGTGGAGGCTGTGGACAATGAGACAACGGTGTCTCGAGCGACTGGGTCAAGAGCATCGGCTGGGTGGGGAGTGTCGACTAGGTCGAGGAGGACGGCTCGGACATCTAAGGTGTATGAATGCCGGAGTGAGATGCAATCTGAGTCAAGAGTGCCTGCATATTCTCCATCGTTTGTCTTTATGCATCCATCGTCCTTCTCTGCTCCTCCAACGCCTTTCTCAACTCGTCATTCATCCGTCTATGCTCCTCCATTAACTATCTCTGCTCCTACATCGCATGTCCCTACTGTGTAAGCTCAGACTCTAATGCCGCTATCCAGCTTTGGTCCTACGTCCGAGATGTGGAGGGCCGCTCACCCAAAATGTGAGGGGTCGGTGCCCCAAGTGGCCCTAACACGGCTCGTGCATGGCCACTGTCGGTAAAGCCATAAACACAGTTGTGCTCCCAGCTACCTGCAGCCTCGACCCACGCTACAGGGTCAAAGTCACCCTGTGTCTTTCCTCTATACTCGAGCACGGTCCTTGTGTATGTCTCCTACACGAGTTTATTTTTTAAGTACTACATATACATAAACTATAAATAAAAAATGCATAAAGCAAATATATATACTTACCACGATGACTGCGGCCCTCCTATCGACATACTCCCTCACCCTATATCACCGATAGTGAGTGCGCTCGAACACCTCCATCAGCGAGGGGCGGTGGACGGTGCCATCCTCCTCCACCTGCGTGTAATATTAGAAAACAAATATATTAGTGTAATTGTACACAATATATAATTTAACTACAAGTAAGGAAATTTTACATACTATACGACGCTCATGCACCGCAAAAGACATGGTGCCACCAGTGTGGCGCGCCCCCAAACCGTCCCCTCTGGACATGCGGTTTTCGCCACAGTCCTGGAGACCTCCTGCCACTCAGCCGATGACCATCGCTCGACGAGCTGGTCCCACACAAGAATAGGAATCCACTCGGAGCCATGTCCCCGAGTCTCCGCAATCTGTGTGGCCCCCAGCCATCTCATCACGATGGTCCGGCCCTGGTTCAGCAGCCCATTGTAGCGAGCGCGGGCAACAGTCTCTCATGCATTCTCTATAGTAGTGGCTTGATCCTTCGATCATGTATAATGAGCCTGCAAAAAAAAATTATTATTACCAATCAATATTTATAGTTAACAATCATTTAATAAATATACGTACCTAGAACTCTCGCCACAAAATATCTACATGCTCACGGGGCACGTGAGACCATGTAGGCCACGCCCCGTGCATGAATCGTTGGATCGTCCCCGCTATCGTGCGAGGGACGTCCTCCTGCTCAAAACTATACCAAATATAGTACAATTATATATTAGGACATATTGAATTATATATAAATTATAATCAATAATTAATGCATCTATGTACCTTTTTCCATGCACACAAACTACTTTGCGCGACTCCCCCTCGCCTGGCGAAGGGAGAATTTTGTTACGCCCTTGTGGCCTACGTCTCGATGTCGATGACACCGGAGCAAACGGACCTGGATCGACTGGAGCAACTACTGGAGGTGAAGGGATGGTGGTCGAAGGCGGGGGGATGGTGGGTGTCAGCGAAGGGACGATGACAAAATTTATATTCAATGGCAATATCTTCAGTTAATGTCTTTAGGTAGGATGGACCTATTCCATTCGGGATTCATGTTATTCATATTGCACTAAGTATTTCTTTAAACCGTTAAATTTATTCTAAATTTTGGCAACATCCCCCTACAGTTCTCTGAATACACATATCATCTGGGCGCGTATCGAAGAACAGGGGAGATTCATTAGCTAAAATTTATGAATGAGTTAATGATTAAAAGAAACAACTAAGTGCAATACAAATAATTATGTTCCTAAATTGTTCAATTAGGGACAATTCAAGGGTTATACGTCGTATAAAATATCATCTACTTCGTTTACACGAACATACAACCGTCGAACAGATCTAAGGTTTTGCATGATCATATCTGACTCGTCTATGCATACGTGAAACATATCAACTCATCATGATTATTTTCTAAATTTGTGGATATCGGTGCGAGTCCACAGTGGATGATTCTGGTGCGAGTCCACAGTGGATGATTCCGGTGCGAGTCCACCGTGAACGTCGACGTGCGTCCTTAGGTTTCGACCGACGTTCTGAATTAACTTGATGTCATCATCTCGAGTATTGAACTAACTTGGTGTCATGCTCTCGAGTATTAGACTAATTAATTAACACTAAAATTAATTAACACCTAATTATATTAATACTAATTGATTAACATTAAGCTAATTTCATGAAACTAATTAACATTAAACTATTTAGCATTAAACTAATTAGCATTAACATTAAATAACCTAAAAATAATTAAACCGTAATCAACATTAACCCTAAGTAGCCAACTATTGTTTCATCAGTTAGCCCAAAGGTTTCAGCCCCAAATCCCACACTAGATGCATGGTGGCGGAAGCCGATGGAAATAAAACGGTGGAGGGGTTTAAGACGCGGAGCTTACCTGGCATGAGGAGTGGTGGAAATCCGGAGAACGAGTGGTGGAGATAACCGGCGGCAGTAGTGGACGGCAACAGGCAACAATGACGGTAACAGAGAAGAGAAGAAGAAAAGGAAGAAAGAGGAAGGGTCGATGGGCGCGAACGTAAATAAAAAAGTTTTTCACCGACGACCCGTCAGTCATCAGTAAATCGTGGATCTTTAATTATAAATCACCGACAACCAACGTGGCCCTCTCTAAGCCATTTGTGATTAGTTTTTTATTTTCGTGTCGTGTGCTCGTCATCAATTCATAAGCGACGACCGCTGTTAGCCATCGCTATTGATTTATTAAATCACCGATGGCCCACTCGACCCTCTCTAAGCCGTGGCTAATTACTTATTTCATTTCGTGCCCTGTGTGCGCCATCGACTTATAAGCGACGGGCTAAGGCGGTCGTATGTGAGCAATTGCTGATGTTGTTACATCTGCAACGGCTTGTGCGGCCGTCGAAAAACCGTGGATGTTTCCAGTTTTTTTATTTTGCGTCGTGTGCGCGTCACCAATTCATAAGTGACAACCGTTGTTAGCCATCGCTATTGATTTATTACATCACCGATTGTTGATCTAAGGTTTTCTACCTTGGTATTAATCTTGGTTTTGTTGATAACAAACATGAAACAAATGTTTCATTGAGAAATATTTTTAGGTTCCATATCGGTTAGCACTCGATGTCCTCGATCACAAATATCAGAAGAAATCAAAAAATTAGAAGGATATTGGTCGACATGTTCGGGTTCATCGCGAAAATTTCTAGAAGTTCGATGTGTGAACCAAAGATGTCTTGGACGAGTCTAGAAAATATATGGAAAGCTCTCCAAGTTGATTCATGCTGAAGGCCAGAACCCGAAAACGAAGCGCGCAAGAAAAATACATTAAAAAATCAGCCCTACCCAGATTTGATCGACCAAAAGGTATTTAGAAGGATATAAAATGGAACGCTTTAGAAATTGGAAAAAAAAAGACAAGTTTGGCAAATTTTCAAGAATCGGGTATAATTTTGGTTTTACAAAAATCTTAGTTTAATACTCAATATTCATTCTTTAATAATGTCTGTATACTCATGATTGAATTTTCATGATAACTTCTTGAAATCACACGAGTAGGATGAATTTTAGTACTTAAGAAAATTTCATTAAATGAAACTTACTCTAGGTTAAGATTTGTCTCTAGAGACCTTGTTTTTAAGTCTATACCCAATAAACATGTTTAGATACACACATTACATGATTCTTGGTGTTTAAACTTGAAAATTCATGTGTAGATGAAGAAGGTGATAAATAAATCACTTTAGGGACCTAAACTTGGAAAAGTTTGACTCAAGACAACAAATCGACTTGGACACTTTATTTTAAGTCCAAATTTCATAAACATGTTTAGGATTAGGTATGACATGTTTTCATGCACTTAGAATAAAAAATTCATATGGATATGGATAAGAAGACATAGAGGTCATTTCATGATAACCTCTTTTGAACCAAGTTGACCCAAGTCAACAAATTGACTTAGATGTCTCATTTAAATTTAGCAAGTTTCATGATAACTAGCTTAGTTTTGAATGAAACCATGATAGGTTGATATCTTGACTTAAGGACATAATTTTCATTTCAAACTTGATATACACTCTTTACATGACCATTATGTGGTGTCATAAAAGTTTGAATAAAAACCGAGCACAGTTTGAAATATGATTGAAAATTACGAAAATATCACTGAAATTTCAGCATTTTCAGTCAATTTTAGAAAAATGTAGAAAACTAATTTTGCGATGATTGTTGAAACAACACCTTCATTGGAAAATCTAGTTTGTTGTGTAAAAATTTTAAAAAGTTTCATAAAAAATTTATAGTGGAATTTTAAAGTTGGATTTCAAAAATGCAAAATATCATCCTCTTGAAATATCAATTTTTTAGATACTTTAATTTTTTGTCAAAAACATCAAATAAAAATTTGAGTATACTATTTTGATTCCATTTCTAATATCGTTCTCAATATTCTTTGAGTTGTGATACCCGAGATATTATGACTAATTTGAGTTGTAATATCCGAGATAACTTCTTGAAATCGCATGATTGAATCAGCCGGAGCTTTCAAACGCATAATTTGGTCCGGTGCGAGCTTGAAAGCTCGGGTAAGTAGGAATATAAGTTATGTGTTTTCTTTACTTATTAGTTAAATTTGTATTGCATGTTAAGCATGTAAGTTATTGATGCTTGTGGTTAGTGGGTTTGGATCCGGACTTGAGGTGGATGTGGGTTAGAAAGGGGGAAGGGTTGTAAAGAGGGTTTAGAGAGGGGATTATACCCCCCCCCCCCCCCCCCCCCCCCTCTCCATAGGCCATGAGGCTCCCTTTTGGAGCCGCACAAGCCGTCTAGAGCCGCCGCCGCCGCCCCCTTTTTGGAGTCGTCACCCTCCCTTTAGGAACCAAGCCACCGCCGCCTCTCGTATACCAGATTTCGAAAGCCATCTTCGGGAGTTTCTTTCTCCCTTCTTCTTCCTAATATTATGAGTGGTTCTTCCTTCCTTTTTCTTTTCTTGTTCTTGTGTTCTTGAGTCGTCTTCTTGGGTGTTGAGGAATCTTGTCGATTTCCGTTGAAATTGTGGTTTCTTGTTGTTTTTCTCGTGTTGCCATGAAAGAGGAGACCCGTTGACCCCCTTTTGTGGTGCGGCAGTCCTAGGAGTGCCCTAGGAGTGCTTGGCCAAGGTGGGTATGGGATGCCCTCAAGGTGTCTGTGAAATTGCCTAAGAGAGCATGTTTGGTTTAATGAGATTTAGCTTTCTTGATGATGAACCTTGCTATATTCTTATGATGTTAAATATTGTTTAATGTTTAAATCATAAATCTCAGCGGGTTATACTTATGATTTAATGTGAAAAGTTCGATTCTTGATGGCATGTTCTTGATGGTTCTTGATTTAAGAAGCATGAATCTTGATGTTGATATAAGGATTTGATGCATGTTAAATTATGTTTAGAAGATAGGCTTTTTAATTATTATTTGTGATGATTGTAATCTAGTTTGGCAATATTTTGGTATGATTATTACTGTGATTTTCGGATTAATTATTTTGTCATGCTGAAATCTTAAACATGCTGAAATTTCATGCTGGATTATCATTATGATGCTGAGATTTGCAATTACTATTGTGATGCATGGTGTTTACTGAATATAGTCGTGTAACCTATCATTTTAACCAGAAAATATAGTATGGAACCATAGGACACACTCTGGAAACCATATTCGACTTGGGTACACCAGAATTGGGCTCAAATAGTAGGCTGAAAATAAAACTTGATTTCGGAAATTTAAATTTTAATTGTAGAATTAAAACCCGGTTATCCTCATAACCCTTGTGAGTGACTTCTATGTCTTACGACATGGGTAGGCAGATAGGCCTCTTGTAAATTCACTTCTATTTTAATAGGCTTGCCTTTGGGCATGGGTCGGCCAAGTGGCCGTTAGTTAGCCATACCACAAATGTTGCATTCTCCCTGTATGAGATAGGTGTATTTATGTATATATGCTATATCTCTATGGTTGGTTTTGTGGTGGGGGGTAGAACCGTTCACTAAGTTCCTTTGGACTCACCCTCGTTTTTTTTTTTTTTTTTTTGCAGAGCCTGACCAATGAGGTAGGATGGAGCGCTTGGCGCGACTGGAGGGCAGAGGAGTACCATTGATCTCATAGCAGTCCTAGTTATGGGTCGTAGTCGAGTCTTGTAGTATTTGATCATGCACTTGGTATTTTAGCATTCGTGGAGTTGTAGTCCTTTGCGACATTCATATGTTTTATTTTAGATTATGTTTTTGAGAAAAATTGATAGACTTTTCATCATTTATTTCTGCACTCTACTGGGCTTGTTGAACTTTATTTCTTAAAATAAAAACTGATTTGATTTCTTAGCTGTAATAAAACTTGTCTCGTATTTCCGCTATGTTTATTCTGAGTTGACATGTGCATGGGATAGGCTACGGTGTATAGGCACGTATACCCTGGCCGATCACGTGACCCTAAGATGGGGCATGACAAAGTGGTATCAGAGCATGTGGTTCGATCTGACTACGACCTAGAGTCTGTTTACCGTATAGGGCATTTGCTAGCGTGTTAGTATACGGTAGGATTGTGTTATGAGATCAATGGGCTAAGTATGCACCTCAGCACGGCTTGTGGATAGTTTACTTTAAGATTCAAGGGTGAATTGAATTATCTAATCATGATATTTTCTTTCTAGTGATTATAGAGTGATGGAGGCTTTTAACGCCGCTTAGAGCGGTAGTGGCAGTAACTCCACAGAGCGCCTAGGCCGTAGGAGAGCGTAAGAGGCCCGGGAGGATGTGGGACAGGATCCCATGGTTGTGCAGTTGCATACTTGAGTGGCTGAGCTGACTAAGGCACTCTAGAGGGAGCAAGAACTGAGGTAGCAGCCGCAACCGGCAGCAGTAGCAGTATCGGAGGTGGTCGAGCCAGTGGCACCAGTGGTTAGAGTTCCCGGAGCAACCACATATGCAGATTTTGTCAAATTCAGGCCACAGGAATTTACAAGAAGGATATAAAATGGAAGGCTTTAGAAATTGGAAAAAAAAATAGACAAGTTTGGCAAAATTTTCAAGAATCGGGTATAATTTTGGTTTTACAAAAATCTTAGTTTAATACTCAATATTCATGCTTTAATAATGTCTGTATACTCATGATTGAATTTTCATGATAACTTCTTGAAATCACGTGAGTAGGATGAATTTTAGTACTTAAGAAAATTTCATTAAATGAAACTTACTCTAGGTTAAGATTTGTCTCTAGAGACCTTGTTTTTAAGTCTATACCCAATAAACATGTTTAGATACACACATGACATGATCCTTGGTGTTTAAACTTGAAAATTCATGTGTAGATGAAGAAGGTGATAAATAAATCACTTTAGGGACCTAAACTTGGAAAAGTTTGACCCAAGACAACAAATCGACTTGGACACTTTATTTTAAGTCCAAACTTCATAAACATGTTTAGGATTAGGTATGACATGTTTCCATGCACTTAGAATAAAAAATTCATATGGATATGGATAAGAAGACATAGAGGTCATTTCATGATAACCTCTTTTGAACCAAGTTGACCCAAGTCAACAAATTGACTTAGATGTCTCATTTAAATTTAGCAAGTTTCATGATAACTAGCTTAGTTTTGAATGAAACCATGATAGGTTGATATCTTGACTTAAGGACATAATTTTCATTTCAAACATGATATACACTCTTTACATGACCATTATGTGGTGTCATAAAAGTTTGAATGAAAACCGAGCACAGTTTGAAATATGACTGAAAATTACGAAAATATCATTGAAATTTCAGCATTTTCAGTCAATTTTCAGTGAACCCCGATGCTAAAGACCATTATTCTAGTAGTTTGACTTCAAATACATAACCTCAGAGAGTTGGAAAATTGATGGGAATGGATTGTCAACCTTCGTTGGTTGGGTTCGATGCTCGAAGGGAAAATGAAAAGAGATCATTAGTGTGTACTGGAGTCATATAGGAATCAATTAAATGGCCTTTACCACGATGAAGACACCTTCTGGATATAGCGTGCCAAAAAGAGATCCATCAGTGTGTATCTCTCAAAAGGAAGCATAATTGAAATTATTCTATTGAGATTGACAACGACACAATCTATGAATTGGAGCTTTTGGGAACACATTCTATTGGATAGCGAGGACCGGACAAGCAACAAAAATTTTGTGCAACAAAAATATAAAAACAATCCTCTACCCAATGGATATCCAAGCATCTCGGTTAAATATATCAATACTAGTATAGGAATTATACCTTTGAAGACTGAGCTCCATCTTCTCCTCCGCAAATACGAGATCTCTATTTGGCTTCAGATCCTAGGTGCTGCTGATGATGAACACCCTCTACGATTAGAACACGATGGTCCGTGCTAGTAGACATTAATTGTCGTGTCCGAGTTTTATCTCATAAAACTCGTTACAAGGAAAGCCTGTTTGTGTGTGACCCATTGAGCCCCTCACTAAGCCAGCTGTGAGTCGTGCAGAAATGAGTACTCTTAATTTGATAGAACGCCTTCTATTCGAATTTTCACAATCCTCCATTAAACTTCATTAATGCGATCATGCGATCATCTCATGATCGTAACTCAACTCACAAGTCAAGATTGACATCTAGCAACATGTCTTTACTACTCGGATAATATGAGGTTCAATCTCTAGGGATCGAATGCCCTTTGGTGATTAGATTATGTGCAATCAAATCTATCGGTTACATAATATCCTGAATGCGGCTAGGGTATGGAAGTCATGTCAAATCCTAATACCAATTCATATGTATTCCACTCTCTCAAGTCGTCGTCTCAACGATGAAGAGTCAGAAACCCCTTTCCAACTTTCATATCTACTCTGGCCAGAGATTTCTCGAGACGACACTTGCTGGAGAACATAGGACATTTTGTTCTCTTAGTAGGAGAGGCGGTCTCGGCTGCGGTATTATTTGCGATGAACGTAGCGATCAAGATGGCATTCTCTGATCAGGCGCTCAATTTGATCCCGAAGCATCATGCACTCCTCGGTGGTTTATCCATAGGTTCAGTGGAACTCACACCTTTTGCTCTTGCCGACATTAGACGAGGGTCTTGGCCTCTCTGCCTCTCTGGGCTGCTGGAAGGTCTAAGCAACTACATATGATAGATCTCCTAAAGGATAGTCTCTCGCCTCGTGTTCAAAGGAGTGTACTCGTCAAACCTAGGGATAGGTCGGGAGGGTAACTTCCATCTCCTATCATGATCCTGATCGCGATGGTCTCTGTCTTGCCCTTCCTGTCGGGCTTCTTAGAATTCTTGTCTTCAGCAACATCCTTAACGCTCTACTTGTCGGCCTTCCTGGCCTCTTGGAGTTCTTTCATCTCTATGTGATTCATAGCTTTCTCCCAAACTCGACCATATCCTTCGGCTTCGCCAAAGCGATCTGATCCGTGAAGTGTCTAGGCTTCAGCCTGTGCTTGATGGAAAATAACTCGATGCGTGGGTTGAGGTTTGGGATCCCCATGGCTGTGGAACGACTCATGTTGTCCTTGCTTAATGTAGCAGAGGGTATCTTCAGTTTTAGAGTAGATCCATGACGAGGAAAATTGGTTGATAAAGGCACGGGAGAGGTCCTTGAAGGTGTGTATAGACTCTGGTGGAAGGGAAGAGAATTAAAGTTGAGCGACCTTCTCCAAAAAGGTTGGAAACGCTCGACAGAGTATGGGATCGGTTGCTCCATTGAGAAGCATCATTCCTCACTAGGATTCTTCTAGTGAGAGGTTGGTTGGTGTCAGAATGTCACTCCTCACTGTTCAACGTCTCCAGGTAGCGAGGGGACATCGCGGCTAGGGTGCTGCCTGCATGCGGCAGCGTTCGCCTAACTCCGGGTACCAACCATTGCGGGGCAGGTAAGATTTACTCGGCCCCACGGTGGGCACCAAATGTTCTTGCCTAAAGTCGAGTGATGCGGTCCGATCCGGTACGTCTCCTAGTCTAGTGCAACTCTGGAGGGGCTGCAAAAGACACTCTAATACTCAAGTTAGAATATGTTCGAGGTGGAGGTAATAGAAATTGGAATCTATTGTACCTGACGCTTGTTGTGTCTGTATATAATGCAGGATGAGGGAGGATTGGCGATAATGCCGCCCGGTAATCTCGTAGCGATGTTGCTCATAATGGATTCGAGGTTGATCCCGGAGATGTCAAGTATGTGAAAGCAGGGGCGGCCTAAGAGATATTATGGCCTAAGGCGAAATCATAAGATGAGACCTTTTGGGCCTAATGGACGGATCGCCCCTGGACTATTGATCTTAATTGAAGATGGCATGAGAATTGTCACTTAATTGAACATTTGTATGTATTAGGGGTGTGCATGGGTATCGAGTTGATCCGGAACCGGTTGGAACCTACTCGATCGGATAGATTGCGGGTAAACCCGAATTAAATTCGAGTAGGATCCTAGATAAAACTTAAGGAACCAATTGAAATTGGTTCTCATTCTAGGTCCAACACATCAGGTACATGTAACTGGAGATGTGTGTATGCGTTTGTTTTGCCTAATTAGCTTTAATTGACCGTTAATGTTCAATTAGTCAATAGAATCTTTTTTTGATAAAATTAATCAAAGAAATTAATTAGGATTATTTTTTAGTTGATAGGGGAATTAAATAATGGGTATTACGAAAAAATGAGTAAAAAATTGGATTGATCAAGAGAAAATATAGGAAAGTGAAAATTTGATAAAATAATAGTGGACTAATTAATGAAAATGAGAGGATGACAATTATAGAAGATTAAGTGACTTATTTGAGGCCTTAATTTATAATAAAATAAATATAATATTCGGCAATCAATCTAAGTACTTAGAGCCTAAAGTTTTTGGAGGCCTGAGGCAATGGCCTTCTTGGCCAAAGGGTACGGCTGGCCCTGCGTGAATGACGAATCTCTTGTAATTAATGAGAACAAAAGTATCCTTGTATGGCTTTATGGAGATCCCGGGATAAGTCATCTGGCTTGGCTTGAGTTTGTCTCATATCTGTGGGCACTTCTGGGCCTAATCCGATCGAGCTCAAAGGTAATACGCTTGCTTCGTGGCAAGGGTCCCTTTTGTCAAGAGTGGGTCGTCTTGCCTTGATTAACAGCACACTCATAAGTCAAACTTCATATGCTTTGTCAATTTTCGAAGCCCCTATCTGGGTTGTCAAACAAATCGATAAGAGGCGCATAAATTTATTTTGGGTTGGAAGCAGAGAGGTTGAGGTCCTGGGAAAATGCCTCGTGAACTGGGATACTCTTATGGCTCGGATAATTGATGGGGGTATTGGCCTACTTAACCTCCCTGTCACAACTTGGAAAGACTAGGTTCTTGGCATTGGAAGCTACTACAAAATTGTGACATGATGTGGGTACAGCTTATTTCGACGTTATACCCCACTATCATAAGCTGGCCTGGCATGTATAGAACAAAACTTTCAAGGATCTCTAGAATAATCATTAAAACTAGAGAGGTCTTCAGGATTTCCTTACAGCTTCACGTGGGGGTTGGCAACAAGATGCGTTTATGGCCTGACCCTTGGCTTGAAGGCATCTCATTACACGACAAACATCAAGATCTTTTCTCCCTTGCGAGATTCTTGATAGCTCTCATTTGCATCAAAAGAAGTTAGCGTGCAAGGCAATATTCTGGGATGGAACATTGCTTTCTCCAACTTCGTCCCTCTTGCTCACCTTGTTGTTCTAGTTAATGATTTTGCACCACAGCTTTATCAATCGGGTGAAAATCGCGTCACCTGGAAGAGGACTCATAATGGGATCTTCTCAACTGGGCATTCTACAATCTTCTCACCTAAAGAGGTAATACTTGTAATACTCGCAAAAAAAATTATTAATTTATTTTGACTTCAGTGAGAAAGATGGGATGCATGTCGGAACGGGCCGAGTAAATTGCTGGAAGCAGCGATTAAGGGTGTGGCCCTTATGTGCAAGTAAGATTATTTTATTTAAGTCGATTTGGAAGGTTGGGTTTGAGTGGAGTTCAAGTCAAGTACGTAGGTTCCAACTGAACTTGATTTGGATGAGTATAAGTTGGGTTTTGGTTCACTTAAGTCAAGATGGGCAAGAATGTAATTTTGAATAATAATAACAATATATAATTAGATATCAGGGATTGTACGGCTCCTCCTTGGAACCATACGACATCCCTAGATGGTGGTGAGAGGAGGCGCTCAAGTTGGCTGAAATTCGGACTTCGTCAGAGGTGGTTGACGTTGCAAGGCTTCAATATCCTTTTCTCCTTCCCCAATCCCTTATTCTGTGAGTGGTCCTTCTATCTAAGGATTGAGAATTTATGAGTCGGGATGTTCTACTGTCGACTGTGCATTCTCCTTCTTCATTTGGAACCTGCTCTTGTGATTCTTCATTTGGAATATGTTCTTGCTATTCTGCATTTTTTTTTCACAATCTAGGTCTTCACAAGCTCAAATCCAATTAAATAAACAAGAAAATATACTAGTAATGGAGCAAAAATACAACAACACAAATACTTAGCTCCAACACAATGAATCCTAGCTCCTCTTGATGTCTTGATGATGAATCAAATCAAGCTTGAAGGCAAACTCAAGAAAAACAAGATAAAAAGCTAAGGTTTCAACAAAGATGGCTCAATCAAAGCTTGTAGGTGTCAAAGGATATCTCATAAAGCATTAGAATATTATAGGAAGGCATAGTATTTGTTTATTTAGAGAGCCCAAGAGGTAGGCACGGATGAAACACACTACAACGGCTCAAAAAAGAGCTATTGTCGCTAGCTGGTCGCAGGTCTGGTCGATCGTCGATTGACCGACCGAGCGACCGCCGAGCGACCAAATGGCTTCTGCCCATTTCGTGCACCATTCGATAAAAATATCTAAAAAATTAAAATTCATAAGAATCAAAATCTAATTTTTGGGGTCTAGTACAAATTTACGAAAAACGGAAATTTTATAATTTCCCTAGTCAAATATGGGTATGTTAAAGGCTTATAAAAATTCTTTTAAAATATCTTGTTATCTAGTTTTTACCTAAGGAACAATTACCGGTACTTTTGGTGCCAAGAAAATGTCTAGGTTATATAGCCCTCCAAGGAGCTCCCTAGGCTTAGTGGATTTCATGGCAGTTTTCGAGTTTTCATATTTTTGGGTTCGGGTTTAGTTTTTGGATTTCTTTGCATCATCATGAGGATTTACAACACATTCTAGACACCCTAAACCTAAACTCTATCTTCCCGATGAAATTCGAGCGACGACGAGTGTCCTTGCCGATTTCTCTGATTTTTTCGATCACGGACGTCGTGCGCTAACTGACTTGGAACCTGAAGGTATTTCTCAATGAAATCATTAGTTCCATATTTGTTATCATCAAAATCGAGATTAAGATCAAAGTTGAAAATCTTAGGCCATAAAAGCAAAATACCTAAACTTTAGGGTTTAGATAAAGGGAATTCCTAGAAACTAATGTAGTTGACCTTGGGATGGAAATTGGTGATTGTGCACAGAATTGGTAATAGGAATAAATACGGTCAAAAGAAAATGTCTTGTTGTGTCATCTGGTAACTATGAAATCACAACTCAAGGGATTTGAGGCACTTTGCTGGTTATTCATGAGAAGAAGAAAGTTTTATTTTCTTTGTTATTTCTTCGTACGTAGTAGGTCATAAATGTAAATAGTTTACCGCTTAGAAATTTCTTGTTTGATAGATAGTGTGTTAATTAAATTTATGTTGATAGATAACATAATATTTGAAGTCTTGTTGATAGTTATCATGTAAATTGATGTTCTATTTTATAGGTAGTATGTTAATTAAATTTTTGTTTGGTAGCCAACATAATTTTTATTTGGGTTCTGTTGAGAGATAACATGTTAATTTAAGTTCAGTTTGGTAGATAAAATATTAACTGAAGTTTTCATATTGAAAATGTGTCTTACATGTGGGCTGGAGCTTTGTTAAGTAGAGAACTAACACTCCATTTTCTTTGGTTAAATTGGAGTGTACTGGAATTGTTTTGTTCGGGTTGAATTTATGAGATTAAATCTGGATTCTTGTCCTCCTCGTTGGGATTGGTTCTTGAAGTGTTCAGCTAGTTAAGGGAGATGTGTAGGGCAAGATTTTAGACCGACCCTTAAGGATTGGGGTTCTTAATGGGTTACTCACGAGTTGGGTGGAATATGAGATTTCGTTGATAGGTTCTACTTTTACTTGGGGTTTTAAGGAATTGATTCATCTATATGAATCGGTTAGCTAAGCGGGGGTGTAGGGTAAGGAAGGGCCGGCCGAATATGGAAATTAAGGGAATGGAGTTTTCTTGAAAATCTTGGTTTTGTATGGTGATAATTTAATTCCGATTTTTTTTGGAATATTAAAGAACTTTCTTTCTAGATTTCAATGAACATAATGACGGGTATGTAGCAAAGGGTTAGAGCCGACCCTATGCTTAAGGGCCGACCCCTAGAAATCGGGTTTATCGGTATAGCGAAAATCCTTGGTTTGTTCACCTTGGTGTCTAGGCTAATGTTTGATTAAATCTTGTAATAACAGTGACTAAATATAGATTAAATGGTGTGAAAATATAATATAAGGGTGAAGGCGTAATATGGAAGTGAAGGCCAACCCTTGTGATTTTTGGTTATCGATTTGGTGGAAATTTAGTTTTGCACTTTAAATTCTAGATTTGAGCATGGTAAAATTTAGAATTATTTATTTCATTTCAGTTTGGTATTATTTGGAATTATTCTTATTAATTTCATATTATTGCATAATTAATTTTAGATTATGGCATGATTTAATTTCGCATGCTTGGGTGATAAACTGCAACTTTATGTTAGACTGATATTTGAGCATGAGAACTTTATCATTGTTGTGAATATAATGTTGTGAATAAACTCTTTATATGATTTGGATACATCTAAGACTGGGTTGGAATGAAGTGGTGAAGTACACCGCTAAGGGACTAGAGCCCGAGGAAGGGTCGGAGTAGGGATGCGCGTGAATATACCCAAAGCTGGCGGGAAGGACTATAACAATCCTAGGAGATTTGGTTTTAACTAAGACATATGTTTATTTATAATTGTTGTTATTTATCTTAGTCATGAATGTGATTGTGCATGTGTTTGAGACTAGAGTATGGCTAAGTTGATCAGTTGGTGGTTTATGGACCGGGAAGCTCGTCAGCGAGCCACACTAGCGACTGACCCGGAGTGGCATTGGTTGGAGGGCTTTCCCAACCACTGGGTTACCTGAGGCTAGAGGATCTTCCTAGCTCAGGGAGTCATGGGTCGCAAGCTCGCTAGGGGCGTCCTAGTGATCGAACTGTATTCTTGGTTAATGCATGTTTTGCTTGTATGTGGATGGATTGGGTGCATGTGCACTGGGTTGTTATATTGGTTTGAATTTTTCTTATCGCATGAACTACCTGGACATATAATTACTAGGTTGTGGTTATGGTGGTATTCTCTTCATATGAATTACATGTACATATATATCTATCTGGATCATTAATGTTATATTTGATTATTGGAATTATATGGAATATGATTGGATTTAGTGACTTAGAGAGGGCTCGAGAATGTACTCACTGGGTTCTTTATGCACTCACATTCGTTTGTTGTTGTATTTATTGCAAGTCCATATCAATAGAGGTACTGATGTACCTACGTGGCTGTCACACCCCAAACTCAAGGTCGCATGACCGGTCGGAGTATACGTGCCTATAACTCGCAGTCTACCCCATGCACATGTCAACTCAACAATAAAAAGATAGCAAAATGAAATAACAAGTTTCATTTCAAAAGAAAATAAAACCAAACCAGAGTTTAATACAAGTAGTTTACTAGAAACATAGAGTGTGGAAAAAACATATTAAGTTCAACATTTTAAAAAACCAGATACAATAAAGTCAAAATGAAATGACATAAATGCCCTCAGAGGCTATAACTCTAAATCAAATCAACAAAAGTGCATGACCACTACCAAAAGACTCGACTACGACCCTAACTAGGACTACTATGAGATCATGCAGCTCTTCTGCCCTCCAGCGATGCCAAGTGCTCCAACCCACCTCACCAACCAGACTTTGCAAAATAGAAATCAAACGACAACGGATGAGTTCAAAGAACTCAATGAGCGGTTCTACCAACCCCTATAAATCAATAGCACAGAGATAAGTAAGAATAACATCTATCTCTACAGGAGGTAAGGTCACAAAGGTGTGACTAGCTAACAGGCCAACTGGCTACTACCTGCCCGAAGGCAGCCAACATCCAAACGGTGAAGAACAACAGGCCTAAGCCTACCATGCCCTAAGGCGAACAACACATACTAGGATAATTAGGAAGGCCCTCCGAACTTATCCTAGTATAAATAAACTCGAGAGCAATCGGGAAAGGCCCTCCGAACTTGCTCCACGAGACATGTAGGGACAATCGGAATTCGCCCATCCGAACTTGCCCCTTTAAAATATCATAGAGTAATCGGGTAGGCCCTCCGAGCTAACTCTTAAAAGATATCCCAGGAATAATCGAGAAAGGCCCTACGAACTTATTCCTTAAAACCACCTCGGGGATAATCGGGTAGGCCCTCCGAACTTATCCCACGAGGCCAAACTAGAACAATCGGGAAAGGCCCTCTGAGCTTGTTCTGCAAATTGGGAATTAGCCATCCAACCTCCCGGGCATAGCCCGCAATCCAGCTCCTCGACGAGCCTCTCCGCCATTCATAAAGATATGGCGCATCATGACCTAAGTCAAGTCTCCCCTACGATGTCTCAGGGGTGATCCTATTGGAAAATATCTCAACACTCCAATACTCGACCCCAACTCCTAGACCTGTAATATCATAAATCCTATGTGGTTTTATTTCATGCATTAACTTGATTCGTTGGTTCATAACAGATTATGCTAACCATTTTCACAATTTTAATTATGAAATAAAATTTAAATCAACTATATTAGAGTTTTATTTTAGCTTACTGTTGTTCCCAGTACTGATGTATCTAACCCGGATCAAATCTCCAAAGTGTGTCCTATTTTTCTAAACTTCTTTTTTGGTCGAAATGATAGGTTACATGACTATGTTCAGAGAAATACACACACCACAGCAAATAATCTAAAATCAGCACAGATTCATCATCTCAGCATACAATTCCAGTAACATACAATTTTCAACATACTATGAAATTAAATCTGAAAATTATCAAAAATTAACTCCTAAATTATTATTAGGACATAATACAAATCTCAAGATTTATTTCACAGAATTCATGTTTTTCAATCAAGACTAAAAAGGGCTGGTTTTAATATGACATGTTTGTTGGCGGGAACATCCTTCGTTCGGGCGATGGCGACGGCGACAAAATTGAAGATCGTCGGGGGAGCATAGATCGGGGAGGTACTTCCAGTATTCCTCTCAAGCCAAAGGTACCTCCTGATTTACAGGTGTTCTGAAGCTCGGAGGTGGGCCAGATCTGGAGGAAGAAATTGATTGCTGAGGATATTGATGATCTTAGGGTGTATTCTCCAAATGCCTCTTCATCGATCTGCAATATGGGAGGTACGACATTGAATGTGCATGATCCTAAGAAGTGTTTAACTGCTGGTAATAATAGATGTGATCTTGATATGAATGTGTGTGCCCCTGTTGCTTTAAAATTTTCTGCTGTGGAAAACCCATTGTTCGTGGCAAATCAGAAATCGCATGATACCAATACTAGTCACAGCGTATCTAAGCAGCCAAGTTCTTGGGCTGCTCTCTTCAAATGGGCTCAGGCATTTGATGATATGTCTGAGAAGAATGTTCTGGATGAGAAATTAAGGAAAATTCAAAATGCTTCAGACAATGTACGTGTTCTATATTGAAGATGATCTGATCTCTGTTACAAGGTCTGAATGGTGTAGAAGTCTCTATGGGAAATTCTATGGTAGTACTCCTCCGCTGCAATGGATTAAACAAGCAATGTCGAAAATTTGGAAATTGAAATGTAATGTTCATATTGTTGATCTTGCAGCTAGTTATTTTTGTTTAAGTTCACTTGTGAAGAGGATCTAAACAAGGTTTTAACCGAAGGACCTTGGTTCTTTAGGGGCCAAGCCTTATTGCTCACCCCTTGGAGAGCCAATTTCCAGCCCTTACGGGAGAAAATTGAAGCAATACCAGTATGGATACAGTTCCCTGGTTTGCCCTTTGAATACTTACACAGAGATATTCTATTGAAGATTGTAAGTTTTATTGGGCAGCCAATTAAAATTGATGATGTTACTTTAAAGGGCCAACGAGCAAAATTTGCTCGTGCTTGTGTCATGTGGAACTTAAATTGTAAAGTGCCATCTGGGCTATGGATAAATGGTGGTGGTGTTAAGTTTTAGCAGACAATTGCGTTTGAGAATATCCCAAAATTATGCTTCCATTGTGGGAAAATGGGTCACCTTGTTGGGAATTGCCCTGTCAAAAGCATGATGAACAACATACCTGATGTGGCAGAGAACAATTAGTCAGGCAAAATGGTAGAAGACCATGGGGTAAGTCCAAATAATAGTGTCAAAACTGGTGAGTTGGAAGAAACTAATGTATCAGATAAAGAAGGCATTTTTGGTCCTTGGCAAGTTATCAACAGGGAAAAGAGGCCTCAAAATAAGAGGGGTGAGATTAAGGACACTGGCAACAAAAATAAGTTTGACTCTCTAAAGAAATTGCAAGATCAGAACTCAGCCATGGAAGAGGATGGGTCACCTATTATTGGGGATTCATTAGTGTCCAAGGCTAGGAATTCTAAATTGGCCTCCAATAACAGTAACAATCATCTAGTACCTATGGAAGGTATAATTGCTTTGAAGAAGAAAAATGATACTGAAGTGAACTGTGACAGCAAGATGTGTTTTCAATCTGAAAATTTTGATTCAGCATTAGTGCAAGTTGATGTTGAAAAGCGTCTTGACTCCTTCCACAAAAAACTCACATATACCTTCTCCATTGTTGTAAGCCAAATTAAGGAAAATGTCTCAGAACCATCTAATGAAATAATCCTCGTTGACATTCCTCCCTACATTAGTGGAAAGACTAGGAAATCAACATCACAGAATATTCATTTTGAGTGTTTTCCGTTTAATATAAAGCATAATAAGGCAAAAAGGAAAAAGTCTTCTAAGAATGAGGAGATTATTGTTTCAGATGGAGATCCCCCCTTAGATTTAAACAAGGGGTCAAGCTCTAATTTTCAAAAATGAGGTTGCTCTCTTGGAATATCAGAGGAGGTCTTAAATCAGCTGGCTGGGACTTCCTTGAGTTTATTCTAAAAACCAAAAATCCTGACTTGGTTCTTCTTGTGGAGACTCACCTGGATGAGCCTCAGTCTGAAGTATGCATCAAGAAGTTCGGTTCAAATTGGAGTGGTCTGTTCATGCCTGGTGATGGTAGATCAGGTGGCTTGGTTATTGTTTGGAAGACTGAAATAATGGAAGTAAAACTTCTTTACAAATGTTCTCAATCTATTCATATTTCTATTTGTATTGGTAGAGGAAAGCCTTGGCTGTTGACTGGGATATATGCTAGTACTAATGTAAAGGTCAGGAAAAAATTTGGCAGTTTCTGAAAAGCCTAAACACTGATGAGGTTCCCTAGTTGCTAATGGATGATTTCAACTAAACAAGAAGATAAAAAGGGAGGAAGAAGTTTATGCATAGGTACTGCCTTAAGAGCTTTCGTTGAATTTAAGTTTATTGCTGGTCTAATTGATCTTGACTACATTGGTTACAAGTACACTTGGTGTAATAATAGGCATGGTGAGAAAAGAGTGATGGCCAGATTGGATAGAATGTATGCAAATGGTGATTGGCTCAGCTTGTTTGATAATGCTGCTATTAGTCATCTTAATAGAATATCCTCTGACCTTTGAGTTGTATTGGCTGGACAATGATAACATCTTTCAGCATGTCAAGGGTAATTGGGGTATGACTGATAGCGGTGCTAATAATGATGATCCTTTCGAGTCTACTTTAACAAAGCTTCGTATTACACTCAGTATTTGGAGCAGAAGTACTTTTGGCAACCTGGAAGCAAAACTAAAGGAAACCTTAATGGAGCTTGAGAAAGCAGAAGAGGCTGATGAAAAAGGAACTGCTACTCATCTGGAAATTGCTAGTATCAGAAGTTTAACCAACAAAGCCATGGCCCTTAGCAGATAAATTCACATCAAATGGTGGACTAAGGCTAGAGCTTCATGGGTTGAAATGAATGACAAGGACACCAAGTACTTTCATAACTTGGCTAAATTCAAAAAAAGAAGGAATACAATCTTTGAAATATCTTATAATGGGAATTTGATTATAGATAATTCCCAAATCATTGATAAGTTTGTGGACTGGTATAAAAACCTGTGGAAGGAAGATGAGTATAGTTCGGACAATTCTGCTTGGAAGCCAATTGAAAATTTGAACTCGAAAAGAATACCCAGTCTAAGCACAAGGAGTTGATAAGTGATTTCTTAGAGCAAGAAATTATCTCTGCAATAAATGGTCTTGGCAAGGGCAAAGCTCCAGGGCCCGATGGTTTTAGCCTAGAATTTTACATAAGCTTTTGGAAGGTCATTGGGCCATCATACATGGAAGCAATTAACTCTTTTTATGTTGATAGCAAAATACCTAGTTCTTGGGGCCAAACAAACCTTGTATTCATCCCAAAGAATGATAGACCAAAAGGAATCAAGGACTATAGGCCAATTGCACTATGCAATGTGGCCTATAAAATTCTCTCAAAAGCTCTGGTTAATAGAATTAAACCTTGGATAAATTCCATTATTTCCAAGGAGCAGGATGTCTTTGTAAAGAAGAGAAACATGCATGATAACACCATTTTGCTTGCTGAGGTGGTAAACATCACTAGCAAATCTAAAAGATAGCATCCTTACTTCATTATTAAGATAGACCTTGAGAAGGCTTTTGACAGAGTTAGTTGGGTGGCCTTAAGCAATATCTGTCAGTATATGGGGTTTCCTGATAAGCTGATAAATTGGTTATCGACATGTTTACATGCTACTAGTTTCAAATGCTGCATTAATGGAGCTCAATTTGTAAGCTTTAGAAGCTTCAAGGGGGTGAGACAAGGAGATCCTATCTCTTCTTATCTATTCATTATTGTCCAAGAGCTCTTGTCTATGATGATGGAGAAAGAAGTCAGATTAGATCATGTCAAGACTTTTAAATACAGAGAATTGTCATTGAGTCATTTACTCTTTGCGAATGACATCATTTTGGTGGTAAAGTGTTGTAGACAGTCTTGCAAATATATCAAAAGTACCTTGAATCAGTTTGGCCTTCTAACTAATATAAAATTAACTTTGGGAAGTCTGAATGCCTCTTTCCCAGTGTTTATCCAAGGAAGAAGAAAGATGATATCTGTAAGTTATTAGGCATTAAGGAAGGCTCCTTTCCCTTGAAATATGTAGGTGCTTCTATAGATAAGTCTAAGAACTCTATCAGTATTTAGAGGGGCATTATTAATAAAGCCGAAAGTAAGATGGAATGCTGGGCTAGTAAAAATATATCTCAGGCTGGCAAGATAGTTCTTCTCAATACTGTTGTCAACTGTTTACCAATTCATACTCTCTCCACCTCTTGGATTAGTGAGAAAGTGATAAAGGAGCATGAGAAACTCGCAAAGAATTACTTTTGGAGATCAGGGAAAAAGAATCATGGCTTCCACTTAATCAGTTCGAAAAAAAATTCATTAAGCAAAGCTAATGGAGGACTTGGGGTTAGGGATCTCAAGCTAACCAAAGTTGCTATCCATGCCAAAAGAGTTTTGCCTTTGTTAAACAATAAAAACCTTGTGTGGGCTAACCTCTTGATTACAAATATATTCACCCTTGAAATATGGAATGTGGAATGCATAAGAACTGGAGTGCCAAAGGGTTATTTTCAGCAATGGTAAAGCTAAGGGATGGCCTAAAGATGAGAATTAGCAATGATTGTAACACTAGTATTTTGAATGACCCATGGATTGGTTGTATGCCACTAAATAAGTGGCCTACTTTCATTGACATAAACAATTTGAAGAACTTTAGTATGGTCGGTGATCTCATCCAAAATGGAGATTGGAACATGGGTATGATCAGGTCTTCCTTCAGTGATACTCTTGTTAAGGGAATTACTCAAATATACCTCCCTAAAAATAATGTCAATGATAAATAGGGTTGTCCATTCGGTTCAACCCGAACCGAAATTCATCAAATCAAAAAAAATTTATACCTGAATTCAAACCCGAACCCAAACCGAACTATACCTAAACCGATGTAACCCGAACCGAAATTATTCGGTTCAGTTCAGTTCGATTTTCAACCCGAAAACCAAAATTTTAATTAATTTGGTTAAAAATTAAAAATTAAAAATTATTTTATAATACCCATTTACTTATTTATATTAAAAAATTTAAAATATATAATATTTTTTAATTAATTCGGTTTTCGGTTCGGGTCGGTTCCCGGATTCCGAGAACCGAATCCGAACCAAAATCCAAATTTCGGTTCGGTTCGGGTCAAAGAACCGAACCTACAATGGTTGAAACTAGACCGAACCGAAAAATTTGGTTCGGTTTTTCGGTTCGGTTTTTCGGTTCGGTTTTTCGGTTTGGTTTTTCGGTTCGGTTTTTCGATTCGGTTCAGGTTGAACCGAATACTGGACAACCCTAATGACAAATGGGTCTGGGCTTTAAACAGGAAAGGTAAGTTGAATTGTAAAATTGCTTACAATTTTTTGAAAGCTGATGATATTGATGACAATGATAAGAGGTTTGACTGGGAAATGCTATGGAATTTGAGAGTTTTACCTAAAGTAAAAAAAAAATTGTTTGGAAGATGTGCCATGGTAGATTGCCTACTACCAGTTGCCTACATAGTAAAAACCTGTGGAAGGAAGATGAGTATAGTTCGGACAATTCTGCTTGGAAGCCAATTGAAAATTTGAACTCGAAAAGAATACCCAGTCTAAGCACAAAGAGTTGATAAGTGATTTCTTAGAGCAAGAAATTATCTCTGCAATAAATGGTCTTGGCAAGGGCAAAGCTCCAGGGCCTGATGGTTTTAGCCTAGAATTTTACATAAGCTTTTGGAAGGTCATTGGGCCATCATACATGGAAGCAATTAACTCTTTTTATGTTGATAGCAAAATACCTAGTTCTTGGGGCCAAACAAACCTTGTATTCATCCCAAAGAATGATAGACCAAAAGGAATCAAGGACTATAGGCCAATTGCACTATGCAATATGGCCTATAAAATACTCTCAAAAGCTCTGGTTAATAGAATTAAACCTTGGATAAATTCCATTATTTCCAAGGAGCAGGATGTCTTTGTAAAGAAGAGAAACATGCATGATAACACCATTCTGCTTGCTGAGGTGGTAAACATCATTAGCAAATCTAAAAGATAGCATCCTTACTTCATTATTAAGATAGACCTTGAGAAGGCTTTTGACAGAGTTAGTTGGGTGGCCTTAAGCAATATCTGTCAGTATATGGGGTTTCCTGATAAGCTGATAAATTGGTTATCGACATGTTTACATGCTACTAGTTTCAAATGCTGCATTAATGGAGCTCAATTTGTAAGCTTTAGAAGCTTCAAGGGGGTGAGACAAGGAGATCCTATCTCTTTTTATCTATTCATTATTGTCCAAGAGCTCTTGTCTATGATGATTGAGAAAGAAGTCAGATTAGATCATGTCAAGACTTTTAAATACAGAGAATTGTCATTGAGTCATTTACTCTTTGCGAATGACATCATTTTGGTGGTAAAGTGTTGTAGACAGTCTTGCAAATATATCAAAAGTACCTTGAATCAGTTTGGCCTTCTAACTAATATAAAATTAACTTTGGGAAGTCTGAATGCCTCTTTCCCAGTGCTTATCCAAGGAAGAAGAAAGATGATATCTGTAAGTTATTAGGCATTAAGGAAGGCTCCTTTCCCTTGAAATATGTAGGTGCTTCTATAGATAAGTCTAAGAACTCTATCAGTATTTAGAGGGGCATTATTAATAAAGCCGAAAGTAAGATGGAATGCTGGGCTAGTAAAAATATATCTCAGGCTGGCAAGGTAGTTCTTCTCAATACTGTTGTCAACTGTTTACCAATTCATACTCTCTCCACCTCTTGGATTAGTGAGAAAGTGATAAAGGAGCATGAGAAACTTGCAAAGAATTACTTTTGGAGATCAGGGAAAAAGAATCATGGCTTCCACTTAATCAGTTCGAAAAAAAATTCATTAAGCAAAGCTAATGGAGGACTTGGGGTTAGGGATCTCAAGCTAACCAAAGTTGCTATCCATGCCAAAAGAGTTTTGCCTTTGTTAAACAATAAAAACCTTGTGTGGGCTAACCTCTTGAATCAGAGATACAAATATATTCACCCTTGAAATATGGAATGTGGAATGCATAAGAACTGGAGTGCCAAAGGGTTATTTTCAGCAATGGTAAAGCTAAGGGATGGCCTAAAGATGAGAATTAGCAATGATTGTAACACTAGTATTTTGAATGACCCATGGATTGGTTGTATGCCACTAAATAAGTGGCCTACTTTCATTGACATAAACAATTTGAAGAACTTTAGTATGGTCGGTGATCTCATCCAAAATGGAGATTGGAACATGGGTATGATCAGGTCTTCCTTCAGTGATACTCTTGTTAAGGGAATTACTCAAATATACCTCCCTAAAAATAATGTCAATGACAAATAGGGTTGTCCATTCGGATCAACCCGAACCGAAATTCATCAAATCAAAAAAAATTTATACCTGAATTCAAACCCGAACCCAAACCGAACTATACCTAAACCGATGTAACCCGAACCGAAATTATTCGGTTCAGTTCAGTTCGATTTTCAACCCGAAAACCAAAATTTTAATTAATTCGGTTTTCGGTTTGGGTCGGTTCCCGGATTCCGAGAACCGAATCCGAACCAAAATCCAAATTTCGGTTCGGTTCGGGTCAAAGAACCGAACCTACAATGGTTGAAACTAGACCGAACCGAAAAATTTGGTTCGGTTTTTTGGTTTGGTTTTTCGGTTCGGTTTTTCGGTTCGGTTCAGGTTGAACCGAATATTGGACAACCCTAATGACAAATGGGTCTGGGCTTTAAACAGGAAAGGTAAGTTGAATTGTAAAATTGCTTACAATTTTTTGAAAGCTGATGATATTGATGACAATGATAAGAGGTTTGACTGGGAAATGCTATGGAATTTGAGAGTTTTACCTAAAGTAAAAAAAAAATTGTTTGGAAGATGTGCCATGGTAGATTGCCTACTACCAGTTGACTCTCAAGAATGAGCAAAATTTCTGAGCACAATTGCTTTGTCTGTGGTGAAGGAAAGGATAATTCAGAGCATATATTTGTGGATTGTAAGCATGCTACTGATTTCTGAAACTCCCTGGAATCTATATTGAATTTAAAAGGCAGTGGCTTCAAGGTAGATGGATTGAAGAAGGAGATTCTCTTGACAAAAGCAAAAAACATGACTTAATCATCTACATTACTACTGGATTCTGGTTTCTTTCGAAGAACAAAAATGATATGTGTTTCAATGGTAAAGGGACTGGTTCTACTTCATTGATTTGTAAAGTTTTTGCTGAGTTTAACAACATTAATAGACTAAGCCAGCTTCATCCTAGCAAGCTGGGTAGTAAGGGGAGTGTTATAAATATGCAAAAGAACAAGGACTGCGTGAGCAATCATCTTCCTAGCAATAGCCAAACTGTTAACCCGTCAAGTGTTCATCCTCCCTATAGCAGCAACCATGAGGATACTTCTTTGAATTCTGTGTACTGTGATGCTGCATGGACAAAAGATACTAATGATGATGGTCTAGGTTTCTACTGTTTAAGTGGCAATAAGGCTGAAATCATGACGGGTTATAGCAGATCAATTGCTTCTGATAGTTTAACTGTTGAATTAAAAGCAATTTGGTTCTCCCTGTCGAATGCTGAGCTAATGGACATCAAGCACTTAAAAATCTTTTCAGACTGCGCACTGCAATTGATATTCTCAATAATTTGCAAAGACCTCATTGGTTTGATAAATGTCTAGTTGAGGACAGTAATAACCTGGCTGTCAAAACTAAGGTGGAAGGATGATATCACATTAATAGAGAAGACAACAATGCTACTCATCTTCTTGCTAAAGCTGGGCTCACTGGTGGCAATTTTATATCTCTTAAATCGGACATCTGGTTTAGTATTGATAGTTTTTCTTCTGATCCATTTAGTTTGAAATGCTTTGTCAATAATTTTTTTGTAAGTGGTGGGTTTAATGTTGACTATGGCCTACCGCATAGTAGTCTCTCTATTAGTAATTGTCTGTTCAATGGTTGTAATATTGAGGATGTTGGTAGAGACTCTGCTCGTCTGTGTGATGAAAACATTGTTGATGGGATTGATTTTAATAAAAATTTGCAATGTCTAAAGGAATATGGGAGTGTGCAAGTTTCTGGCGAGGAATGCACGATCATTGATCCTCTGCTTCCTTCCCCCAGGACCTGAATACAACCTGACCTGATGATATTTTTTGTTTAAAAAAAAATCAAGATTAAAAAGAATCTACCATGCTTTAATCAAGAAACAGTATAAAGATTAAAAATCCCTCTACTCAAGAATCCCCATGGTATAAATCTTGATCCTAATCATGATTTTTACCCAAAAATCACATATTTAATCCTAAGCATGCAATCCACATATCAAGAACTCAAATTAGGTGAAAAGATCAAAATTTTCATGTCAAGGAAACAAAAAGGCTCATTCGGGCTTTTCATCAAACACTTTGAGGGCGGCCCTGGTTTCTCCCTTGGCCAAGCACCCCTAGATTTACCCTAGGGCTGCCGAGCCCCATAGGGGAGATATTAGGGTCTCCTCAAGCACAAACTCCAAGAAAACACGACAATAACTCGAAGAACAATTCAAGAACGAAACATGAACACCAAGCAGCCAAGAACGACTTCAAGAATTCGAATAAAAACCCGAAGAGACAGGGTAAACCACTCACCTTAATTTGGAAAGATGATTAGAAGCGATACCGGACGATGGCCCTCGAATCCGGCTTCAAAAGGTGCCAGCAAAACTCAAGAAGGGGAAGAGTGGGGGGGGGGGGGGCGGCTCACCTCAACCCGTCGGCTTAAGGAGAAAGGGAGAGAGGAAATGAGAGGGGCTGGCTTTGGCTGGCTCCTCTCAGCTCGGCTCCAGAGGTGAGGAAGAAGGAGAGGAAGGAGAAGGAGAGGGCGGTAGGCTCAGGCGGCTTGGCGACTCCAAGTAGAAAAAAAAGGATGGGCGACTGGCTTAGGCGGCTTGGCTGCTCCTCTCAAACATCTTGTGTGGCTCCAAATAAGGATCGAGCCACAAGCCAAGGGGAGGGAGTTTTATACTCCCTCCTAAACCCTAACCCTCCTAACTCTTTATCAGACCCGCATCCGGCTAAAGCCAAATCCAAACCCGCTAACCCACTTATTCTTAATTAAACTTATTCTAATCATAAGCAATTAATTAAGCACACACCCACATAAACATAATTAAACAATTATGCACACACAAAAACAAATTAAATAATTTTAACTACTCAAGCCTAAATTCATAAATTTCATATCCTACTTACCCGAGCTCACAAGCTCGCACCGGACCATGAGTCGACTCGGCTCGACCTCGAACTAGTCCGCTAGGCTGGCAAACACAAACATAATAGGAAGAATAAAATTAAATATCTAGAATATTACAATCCTCCCTCCTTAAAGAAAATTCATCCTCGCATTTCAGAAAAGAAAACAGAGACTCACCACATCATCAAAAAATGAAGGATAATGCTCTCTCATATCCTGCTCCACCTCCCAGGTGGCCTCCTGGCCGGAATGGTGCTCCCATCTAACCATAACCAAGGGGATCTCCTTGGACCTCACCTTCCGGATCTGCCGGTCTAGCACCTCAACTGGCCGCTCCTCATAAGAGATTGTTGAATCCAACTCCACTGCGCACGGTAGGCTCAATCACATGGGACTCATCCGAATGTACTTCTTCAGCATAGACACATGGAACACCGAATCTACTCGGTCCATACTAGGAGGTAAGGCCAATTCATAGGCTACAGCTCCCGTGCACCTGAGAATAGGAGACGACCCAATGAACCTAGGCCTTAGCTTTCCTTTCTTAGCAAACCTCACCACCCCTTTCATAGGGGACACTTTGAGGAACACCATGTCCCCCTCAGCAAATTCTATCTCCCTGACCTTTCCATCCGCATACATCTTCTGGCGACTCTGAGCTGCTAACAGTCTCTCTCTGATTTGCTTTACTTTTTTCACAACGTCCTCCACCAGATCAGATCCCATCATAAGGGAATCCCCTACCTCAAACCAACCTACAAGCGACATGCATCTCCGCCCATACAACGCCTCAAATGGAGCCATACCAATGCTATTATGGTAATTGTTATTGTAGGCAAACTCAATCAGAGGTAAGTGCCTCTCCCAACTGCCCTCCAGGTCTAGGACACATGCCCTCAGCATATCCTCTAGTGTCTGAATAGTCCATTCTGACTGACCATCTGTCTGAGGGTGAAATGTGGTACTGAACTGAACCTGAGTGCCCAACGCCTCCAAGAAGGACTGCCAAAATTGAGCTATGAATTGAGTACCCCAATCTGAGATGATCATAACCGGAACTCCATGATAAGTGACTATCCGATCCAAGAATAACCTCGCATACTGCTCGGCTAAAAAGGTCATCCTGACTGGTATGAAATACGACGTCTTGGTTAGGCGATCCACCACTACCCAGATAGAATCAATGCCTTTCCCGGACTTTGGCAACCCAGTCACGAAATCCATGGTTATCTTCTCCCATTTTCACTCCGGTACCCCTAAGTTCTGGAGCAACCCTGCCGGCTTCAAATGCTCAGCCTTCACCTGCTGACACACCGGGCACTTAGACACGAACTCGGCCACCTCTCTTTTCATGCCTTCCCACCAATAGTTTTGCCTGAGATCTCGGTACATCTTCGTGGCTCCTGGATGCATAGTGTAGGTAGATCGATGAGCCATCTCCAGCACCTGCCTACGAACCTCAGCCATATCTGGTACCATAATACGATTCTTAAACCTCAGAACGCCCACTACTAAAAAAATAACTTTTTGCGACGGCACCGGATGCGATCGCGGATGCGATGGGTCTGCGATCACCGTCAGCCAGGGTTGCGACGGCATTGCTACCACATTGAGTGACGTCGCAAAATAGCGACGACACTACGATCGCCTCGAGTGCCGTCGCAATATGGCGACGGTTTGGCGACAATTTGCGACCGTCACGTTGTGATCGCTTATTTGCGACCGTTAAGGCCGTCGCAAAATGTTATTAAATTCCCCGCCCAAATCTTTTTTTTTCACTTCCCCTGCTCGATCTCACTCATTCTTGATATCTGTCGCCGCACGTCGCACACCGACCGTCGCCTGATGTTCGTTGCCTGCCGCCCGCTGCTTGCCTCCCGCCGCAAGCATGTCGCCCGTCGAACGCGTTCAATCTGTGCCGCCGGTATTCTCCTCTCCGCTCTCTCTCTCTCTCTCTCTCTCTCTCTCTCTCTCTCCCTCTCCCGAAACCCTAGCCGACGGCTAGGTCATTCTTATATGATATCAGGTTTTGTCCGAGAAATCGTGCTACGTATATTTAGATTTTGTCGATGGCTAGGTTTTTGTCGTAGCATATATTTAGATTTTCATATGCTACATTTTGAAAGAAACTGAAGCCTTTTGCCTCCACCCAAAAGCCTTGCTCAATAGCCTTTCTTAGATCACGGAGCACATAAATCCTAGCAAATTCTCCCCTACTTCTAGAAAGAGTTTAATTCTTTATTTCCCTATTATTGCAGCTAACAGTAACAAAATGTTTTTGTCCAAAAATTCTAATGGTAAGCCTGACAATTGAATCCACACAACAGTTATGGAATTTTCAATGTGAAATTATATGGTGTCTTAGGACTAATGCCTTATGAAATAAAGCTGATACCCAAAAGCCTTGCTCAATAGCCTTTCTTAGATCACGGAGCACATAAATCCTAGCAAATTCTCCCCTACTTCTAGAAAGAGTTTAATTCTTGGTTTTCCTATTATTGCAGCTAACAGTAACAAAATGTTTTTGTCCAAAAATTCTAATGGTAAGCCTGACAATTGAATCCACACAACAGTTATGGAATTTTCAATGTGAAATTATATGGTGTCTTAGGACTAATGCCTTATGAAATAAAGCTGATATATTTACATTTAATCAAAACTGATGCCTTATACAAACTCAAGAGAAGTGTTAAATTAAATCAACTTCTGAAGTAATGGTTGGTTCATTTTCTGAATCCAGTTCCTTCATCTTGACTCTTGAATCAGACTAGGCTTTGGACCAATTTTTGTACCAGTAATTCTGGACTATGCTCCAATTTAAATAACATCGTAGATCATCCAATTTAAAAATCACCAAAGCCACTAAAAAAAGCCAGCATTCCAACACAATGATAGGCATGGAGAGTTGGACAATGAACAAGACAAAGTGTCAACTGTTCTCGGACCAAGGCCTTGACTACACAAAATTTAAGCAACAACTATTTTCTTCTTCAGATCTTCTCAGCCTCAAGTTGGCCGAGAGAAGAGAAGGGCCACTCTTTGCCTCAGACAAGACTAGTAAACAAATCATGCCACCCCTCCTCCCCCTTCCAGTATGGCACTCCATATTCTGCATTAGACTTTGGCTTCCCCATATATTTAATTACCCATTTTGTTATCATGAAAGAGGTCTATCAATAAGCTTCTACCATATGAAATAGGAATTGGGAAAATTCCATGAACTGTGACTTGTCTAAAGGCATCTTTCAAGTTTTCAACTAATTCCACAGTGACTTTAACTCACACCATTTGATCAAATTGACATGAATGATATTACTCTTTCTGCACATCTAATGATAGGTTTCAAATATTGAACATGGTGAGGCAGAGCAGATGTTGAAGAGCATATAATAAGGCAAAGCAGATGCTGAGGGCGCCCTCCGGTTCTTAGGGAAGAGGTTAGGGCCTCCTCAAGCACAAACTACAAGAATTACGGCAAGAACTCGAAAGAACGTCTAAACAATTAAAGTATGAAACAAGAATGCCAAGCCACCAAGAACGACTTCAAGAAATCGAAGAAAACGCGAAAGAGAGAGGGTAAAACCACTCACCTTAATTTGGAGAGATGATTAGAAGCGATCTCGGACGATGACCCTCGAATCCGGCTTCAAAGGTGCCAGCTCAACTCAAGAAGGGGAAGAGAGGGGGGGCGGTGGCTCACCTCAAGCCGCCGGCTTGAGGAGAAAGGGAGAGAGGAAAGGAGATGGGCTCTCTTCGGCTGGCTCCTCTCGACTCGGCTCCAGAGGTGAGGAAGGAGAAGGAGAGGGTGGCTTGGCTGGCTTGGCGGCTCTAAGCAAAAAAAAGAGAGAGGAAGGAGCAGCTGGTTTAGGCAGTTTGGCTGCTCCCGGAGAGTTTCTAGAACCATCTGCAAGTGTTCAGCATGCTCCTCCCTGCTCCTGGAATAAATCAAGATATCATCAATGAACACAATTACAAACTTATCCAAGTATTCCCTGAATACCTGGTTCATAAGGTCCATAAATATTGCAGGTGCATTAGTCAGCCCGAAGGACATCACCAAAAACTCAAAGTGCCAATACCTCGACCTGAAAGCAGTCTTAGGGACGTCACTATCCCAGATCCTCAACAGATGATACCCTGACCGCATGTCAATCTTAGAGAACCACTGAGCTCTCTGAAGCTTATCAAACGAATCATCAATCCTAGGCAGCGAGTACCGGTTCCTCACCGTCACCTTATTAAGCTGCCAGTAATCAATGCACATCCGCATGGACCTGTCCTTCTTTTTCACAAAGTGCACTGGGGCACCCCAAGGAGAAACACTTGGGCGAATGAAACCCAACTCAAGTAGCTCCTGCAACTGGGATTTCAACTCCCTCAACTCAGTTGGTGCCATCCGGAACAATGGAATGGAGATCGACTTCATCCCTGGCTGCAAATCAATACAGAATTCGATATCAATCTCTAGAGGCAACCCTGGCAACTCCTCCGAAAACACATCAGAGAACCCGCACACCAAGGGCGTCCCCCTGATGTCCTTAGCCACACATTCGTCTTCCTCTGCCACAGACACAAAGGCCAAGAAAGACTAGCAACTGCCAAGAAGTAGCGTCCGAGTCTTAAGAGCTGAAATTGTCATCAACGGCTCTCCCCTTCCCTCACCCTAGAAAGTAAACTGGGGCAATCCGGGCTTACTGAAGGTCACAGTCTTAGCCCTGCAATCCACTAAGACTAAATGGTCTGCCAACCAGTCCATGCCCATAAATGACAACTTCGCAGCCCTGAAAGACTGTCTCTGCCATCACAGAAACGCCCGTAGGTGTAGACACCACAAGAGGTAACTCAAGCACAAAAGGTACCCCTGATAACTTAGCAGCAAAAAAAGTAGATACAAAAGAATGCGTAGCACCCGAATCAAACAAAACATATGCAATGACAGACCCAACAATAATATTACCTAACACCACTGCCCTGGACGCCTCAGCGCCCTCTTGGTTCATAGGAAACACCCGTGCAGCGGGCCTCTCTGAACCACCAGCTCGCTGGCCTCCTCCCTGAGTCTGACCCCTCTGAGCTACGGAACCCACTAACATTGGTGCCTTTCCTCTGGTCTGATCAGGCTGCTGACTGGCCTTGCCAAGACAATCCTTTCTGAAATGCCTAGTTTGTCCATAGTTGAAACATACCTCCGAACGTCCCCAGCAAGCCCCCTAGTGCCTCCTGTGACATCGGTTACACAGTTACGGCCCAAATCTCCGATGCAAACCTCCAGATGACGCCCCTGGTCCTGAAACCATGTGGCATCTAGAACTGTTATAACCTCCGCCCTGCAATGGATCTGCTGTCCTGAAGTCCCCTCTGAGTGAGCTGGCCGATCCCCCGAAGGATGGGGCCGAAGTATTTTCTTCCGAGGACCGTCATGCCTGTCTGTCGGTACCAATGCCTCCTTTCGGAGCGCCTCATCTACAACCCAAGCAAAAGAAGTGTCCTCAAATTAATAGATCAGTCTGGCGATCTGCGACCTCAACCTCTTAACAAACCTCTTGACCCTGGTGGTCTCTGTAGCTATCAGGGTGGAATGGTACTTCAAGAGCCGAGTGAACTCCATCTCATAATCTGTCACTGACATACTGCCCGTCTGACGCAGTAGCTCGAACTCTTTCGCCTGCCTATCCCGGGCGCTCATCGGCATGTACTTCTCCACCATAGCAGCTTTAAACTCCTCCCAGGTAAGGGGTGGTGCATATGCTGCTCTGCGGTCCCTCCAGGTGTGAAGCTAATCCTTGGCTAAACCTCTCAGTTGTAACCCGATCAATCGAGTATTCGTCTCAGAAGAACAACAAAGCTCCCTGCACAGCTCATAGCAATCTCCTAGAAAACAGGTGACCTCCACCCGCTGATATGTCCATGTATACTCTAGTGGCCTGAATACAACAAAATCTGCATATAAAGGTGCTCTAGGGGCTCTGACCACCGGTGCTACTGGCTGGATCACCTCTGGTGCTGCGAGTACTGCTAGAACTGGTGTCGACGTCAAGCAGTCCTTGAGCTTCAGAAAGCTCTCATCGCACTTACTGTCTCATTCAAACTTGACCTTCTTCTGGGTTAGGCGGGTCAATGGCGCTGCAAACTTGGAGAAATTCTCCACAAACTTTCTGTAACACCCTGCCAGCTTCAAATGCTCAGCCTTCACCTATTGACACACCAGGCACTTAGACACGAACTCGACCACCTCTCTTTTTATGTCTTTCCACCGATAGTTCTGCCTGAGATCTCGGTACATCTTCGTGACTCCTGGATGTATAGTGTAAGTAGATCGATGAGCTATCTCCAGCACCTGCTTGCGAACCTCAGCCATATCGGGTACCACAATCCGCTTCTTAAACCTCAGAACGCTCTCCGAGTCCACACTGAACCCATTATATGCATCTCCTCTCTTGGCCTTTCCATCAGCATACATCTTCTGGCGACTCTGAGCTGCTAACAACCTCTTTCTGATTTGCTTCACTTTTTACATAGCCTTCTCCACCAGATCAGGTCCCGTCATAAGGGAATCCCATGTCTCAAACGAACCTACAGGCGACCTGCATCTCCGCCCATACAACGCCTCAAATGGGATCATTCCAATGCTATTGTGGTAACTGTTATTGTAGGCAAACTCAATCAGAGGTAAGTGTCTCTCCCAACTGCCCCTCCAAATCAAGGACACATGCTCTTAGGGTTGAGTTCTTTATGAACTCACACTCGTTTATTATTGTATTTATTGCAAGTCCAAATCAATAGAGGTACTGATGTACCTACGTGGCGCAGTTGGGGTGGCGAGCTCAAGCAGCAGGTTTTGTGATGAGTCAATTGTAGTCGAGTTGAGAACCTAAATTTGTAAACATGTTGGTGTTTAAATATTCCATTGCAGTTATGCATTTATTCTTTCTCATTCAATGTCTGCATATATAGTTATTATTTATTATTCTCGCATCGGTATTCATAGTCTAGGTAAGCTTCGAAGTACAGACGTGTACTCTGGCCAGTCACATGACCTTGGATTTTGGGGCGTGACAAAGTGAACCATTGGTCCTTGCAAAATTTTAGTATGTTATTTTATTTTGTGGAGATGTGCAACAGAAGTCCTATAAGTTCTAAATTTTTTGGACTTTAATCCTATAAGTTTCATTTTGGTATTTTTAGTCCTATATGTTTACTTCGTAGCACAGATTTGGTTCTATCTCTAACGGTCTGTTAACTCTCCGTCCTCATGAACATAACCTAAATATAGCCTGTACTTAGACCTTTGTCTCAATTGTGGAATGTACTTTCATTTGTCTCAATTGTGTATATGTACTAAGATATTTGTTTCAATTGTGGCATGTCGTTTAATTTCCGTCGAGCGCCCGATTAAATTGTCGACATGGCATGCTGACCTGTATAAAAAATATTTTTAAAATTTATTATTAAAAAGTGGATCCCACCCTTTCTCCTCTCTCTCTTTTTCTCTACCATCCCTCCCCCCTCACAGCCCCATTGCCTCACGAGTCCGGCAGCCACCACAACCTCTCGCTCTCATCCCTCTCCCTCACTCACAGCCCCACCGCTATGCCGCCGCCTCACGAGCCTGGTAGCGGGGGCGAGACATCATTGGACTACATCATCGTCGTCATCTCCGAATGCAATGTGAGGTCGCCGCCCCCTCCTCAGCTAGCACCGCCGACGCCGTACGGAGAGAGCGAAGAGGATTCTTCAACCCTCCTCCGCCAACAGTGTGAACTGTTGCACCCACCATGAGAGGACCTACGAGAGAGAGAAAGAGAGAGAGAGAGAGAGAGAGAGAGAGAGAGAGGAAGATGAGCGAGCAATGAATTGCAACAGAGTAGACGATGAGAGTCGAGTAATGTTAGGAGAAGAAGAATGCAAGCGAGCGGAGTTAGACAAGTGGTAGGTGTTGTGCTTAAATAGTACAAATGGTTAGGAGAATCGCGTCCAGGGATACGCCAAGTTGTGCCATTCTCCATGTCTCTATAAGTGGGCTCCATCGCTTAAATACATCTTCCTCTTCTTTAATCCATTGGATCCTCTACCGCATGCACGTTAATTCATTCACTAATCAGGCACTTAAAAAAATCGACTACGTGTTGATGAAATGGCTACACTAGAGGGGGTGAATAGTGTGTTAACTAATCTTATCGCCAAATTTTGGTTTTAAACGTTTCTCAGATTACTTAGGCAATTCACGATTGAATGACTAAATGCGAAAGCGATAAATGATAAAGCAATTAATATAAAAAAGATATCAATGCTAACACAATGATTTATAGTGGTTCGGCTCCAATGTCTACTCCACTACCTAAGCACCCCCGCTTAGGATTTCAAACTAAGTTTACTAGATTATATCGTTTCCCTTACAAAGAGAACTTTACACTGAAAAGTATCCGCTCTCAAACCGAAGGCACTTCCACACCCGGAAGTATCTCGCCTTCCTACCGAGAGCACTCTCCCACCTCAACCTAAGGACAACTCAACTAATCCTAGTAAACTACGTTTACACCGGTGGAATTAAGCCTCAAACATAAAGGCAACCACCCAATTTTAAGACATAACAATCTAGGTCTTCACAAGCTCAAGTCCAATGAAATAAATAAGAAAATATACAAGTAATGGAGCAAAAATACAACAACACAAATACTTAGCTCCAACACAATGAATCCTAGCTCCTCTTGATGCCTTGATGATGAATCAAATCAAGCTTGAAGGCAAACTCAAGAAAAATAAGGTAGAAAGCTAGGGTTTCAACAAAGATGGCTCAATCAAAGCTTATAGGTGTCAAAGGATGTCTCATGAAGCATTAGTAGGTCAAAGGAAGGCTTAGAAGGCCATTAAATAGGCAAACCACCAAGTGGTGGTCGGGCACAATGGGTAAAACGGCTATTTTTCAAGTCGTTACATCGCCGGTCGCTTGTCCAATCGATCGTCGGTCGACCAACTGAGCGACCGCCGAGCGACCGAAGGCAATCTACTGCTTTTGGGCGAACTTCGATTGACCGGATGGTCGACCGAATTGGCTACTGCCAATTCTCTGCTTCGTCCGATCGACCGTCCAGTCGACCAATTGGCTACTACCAATTTTTAACCATATTCGATCGACCGATCGATCGACCAAATTGGCTACTGCCAATTCTTCCCTACATTCAGTCGATCGACCGGTCAACCGAACCTAAACTGAACTTGATTTTTTTCAACCTTCTTCTTGCGTGCTTCGTTTTCGGGTTCCGACCTTCAACGTGCGTCAACTTGGAGAGCTTTCCATGTGTTCTTTAGACTCGTCCAAGACATCTTTGGTGCACACATTGAACTTCGAGAGATTTCCACGGTGAACCCGAACTCGTCGATCAATGCCCTTCCGATTTTCCGATTTCTCCAATATTTCTGATCGAGGACATCGAGTGCTAACCGATATAGAACCTGAAAATATTTTTTAATGAAACATTAGTTCCATGTTTGTTATCATCAAAACCGAGATTGAGACCATGGTGGAAAACCTTAGGCCAACAATCTCCCCCTTTTTGATGATGACAAACATCCTTAAGAAAATATATCCATTAGAGCACAAAGGATATCAAACGTGGGATTTCTCCCCCTATCAACATGCATATCTATATAATAGAACTCCCCATATCTATATACATGAATTTCCTATATTTTCTTCCTCTTTACCTATATTTTTCTCTCCCTTTTGACATCAATCAAAAAAAGGCAAGAAATGTCAACCTATAGGCAAAGTTGGGACCTAAAAACTTATTTTAATGAAAACATGTAGATCTCAACTCAAGGGGTGAAAACATACATACAAGTGAGACTAATCAATACATGATATCATTGAATGTTAAACATAATGTAAAACTATAAATCATGTATCAAGCTCAAGTAATGATATTTTCATGTATCGGTCAACATATCAAAAACCATTTTAGAAATAATTTTTCACGAGTTAAAATAAGAACGATACCAAAAACATGAATCTAACATCATACTTGAAGTCTCATTCAAAGATTTTGACAAAAATCTAAAGTATCGAGAAATGAGCATTTGGGAATAACGATACTTTAAAGTTTCGAAATTCAATTTCAAAAATCCAAATCAAAACACATTCATACTCAAGATTTTTTGAAATTTTATGTCATAAACTAGATTTTTCAACGAAGATGCAGATTCAAGAATCAACAAAAATTCATTTTTCTGCACTTTTCTAAAATTCATTGAGTTCTAGTGGCATTTTTGTAATAACTGAAATTTTTCAAAAGTTTTCAATTTTCATTCAAACTTTCCAGATATCAAGATATAGTCATTTAAAACATGTTTATAAAGTTTTAAATGAAAATAATGTCATTTGATTAAAATTTTACCTTAGCATGATTTCATTCAAAACAGGCATGTAATCACAAAAATTGCTAAGTATCAATCTTTAACCTATACTTATGATTTTTCAAACATAGACACATGAACACCTAACATGAGTAAATCTAAACATGTTTGTGAAGTTTGAGCTCAAAAAAAATTTTCTAAGTCAAATTATTGACTTAGGTCTAACTTTTTCAATTTTGAGTCTCCTAAAGTGAGCTAGTTGTCATTTTACCCATTTATACATGATTTTCCAATTTTAGCCACATGGAAGTAGATCATGAATAAGCTCAAACATGTTTATCAAGTTTCAATCTTAAGATGAAGTTTCTAAGATGAAATTCTACCTAGAGCACATTTCATTCAAACAAAATTTCATTAAATTGCCTAAGTATCAAAATTTTATCTACTCATGAGATTTCAATCAATTATCATGCAAAAACATTCATGAGCATAGAGAAATCACTTTGTCAAGAAAGTAGAGGTGTTATGCAAGAATTTTGCCAAAATGAAACTCATACCTCATTTCTTGAGAAATTCCATAATTTTCATTTTCTTCTCTAATTTTCTTTAGCCTTCTAAATTTACCACTTTCTCAACTTGCAAGTATGCTTCATTAGTATCATAATAAAATCATATACCAACTGCTAACTTACTAAATAGCAAAGGTTCAAAGTGATGTTTCATTTAAGAATCTCAACCTATACTAGATAGTAAAGATTCATTTTTTAAAAGAGTTAACATGGTATCAAAATAAATCAAAGAGATCTTAAGATATGAGATATTTGAAGAATAAGATCTCTAAACATGTTTAACTAGTTTGGACTTAAAAGAATGTCTCTAATAATAAGTATCAACCTAGAGCAAGTTTCATTCAATAAAATTTGCCTAAGTACTAAAATTCTACTTACTCATGAGAATTCAAGGGTTTAACATGCAATTCTAATCATGAGTATAGAGACATAATTTAAGCTTCAACATTGAGGTATAATACTAAGATTTTGAATTAATCGAAGTTATGCCTTATTCATGATAATTTGCCAAACTTACCCTTTTCTTCCTAGTTATTAGCCTTCCTAAAATACTCATAACTTGCAAGTAAGCTACACTAATATTTTAGAGAAAATATAGCTACTTAGCAAGCTAACCCAACCAAAAAGCAAAGAGAAGCATCAAGTATCATTATCAAAGTTCACTTTGCTAAATGGTTTGAAATTCATTTTAAGTAAAATCAAGTGATACCAAAACGAATTTTAAGAAATCACAAAAATAATAAATATGAAAATATGATCTCCAAGCCTTCCTATTGGTTGAAAACCGAAAGGCCACAATGAGCCTACGATTTAAAATCGCAAGGTCCCATGAGCCCGTTATAGGCTACATAGGTCTCCGAAGAGACCGAAAATTAAAAAATCAAAAATCATTTGAAATATATTAAGAGCAGGGAAAATCAATTAATTTTAAGCATGTATCATAAACACCAACTTCAAACATATAAGTAGAGAAAAGGTGATGATACCAAGTGATTTAGATGTCAATTCTTAAACCTAAGGCATCTAGTCTAGGTGAAAACTTTGAAGTTGCAACCTTGCAAGGATCCTTCCTTCAATTTCTTGGTCAACTTCAACTCTTCAATTTTCATTACTCTTGTGTGGTGGCTCCCCCTACAAAAGAGCATGAAACTCTTGGTACTCAAATGGTTTTGGGTCCTTGGGGGTTAGATGGCCTAGGAATCCAAAGTGTCCTAGCTACACTTGGATTTTTCTTGAATGCACAATCAAAAATAGCATGGCTATATATGCCACAACAAAAATAATGTTCATGAAACTTTTTATTTTCGCTATGGACATGTGATTTATCACTAGAATGTTTGACATGTGAGCTATGATGAACATGAGCATTTTAAAAGGAAACATTATTCTTTTGAACATGAGGTTTAATAGTAGAATGCTTAGCATTTTGAATATGATGGACATTGGCATTCTTTACATAAGTATTTTTCATTCTTGTGTTCTTAGGAGAAGAAATATTTTTGAATTCATTTACTTTCTTATTCACAAACACAACCTCATTTTTCAAATCATTCATGGATCTATGAATAGCATGCAATTGAATTTTTAACATGTTATTTTCACTCTTTAAGATGTCATTTTTAGTTTTCAAATCCTCAGTGTCAATACTTAAGCTATCATGGCATGGATTAGAGACATTGAGAGCTACGGCTTAAGTTTTCTTTCTTCAATTTTTTGTTTTCTTTATCCTTTTTAACAAGCAAGGTTTACACTTTCTTATATTCGCTTACTAACTCATCATATTGGATATCATGTGAACTAGAAGAGCTAGTATTATCATTATCATTATCATGACTAGATGAAGAAGAAAGTACCTCAATATTTGCAACCATGAGGCAAACTTTGGAGATGGCTTCATAGTCATAGCTAGAGGGTGCTTCAATTGAGTGAGATATGGAGGTGGAAGCACTTGACCTCTTCCTTGCTTTGTTCATCATGGTAGAGCAATTTTTCTTCACATGCCCCTTTTCCTTGCAAGCATGACAAATCACCTTTCGTTTTCGTCTCTTAGAGTTACTCCTTTGACTAGAAGCACTATGGGCATCAAAACCGGGATTAGTAGTAGGTGAGTGACCATTGTCATCACCAACTTCATCAAAAGTGCCAATCTCTTCGGTTTTGGCATAATCATATAAAATATTTAAAGTGGCCTATAAATCATAAGCCGAAGAGCAATGCATGACTTTATCTAGGACGTCATTTGGTAATGTGCAAAGTATACAATTCATGGCATCTCCATTATACTTAAATATTTTCTTATCCAATTCACTTCAAGCATGCATGTTAACCTTAAGTTCAATGAATTCTAAATGTAACATGTTAAAGATACCCAAACCTTTAGTCTTTAAATATATGTACATCCTATATTTCCAAAGACCAAAGTTCGAGTCATCGAACCTAGGAGGTGAAGATGCTACCAACTCTAGTGTCATTCCTAGATCGAGACAATGTGTAGAAGAGATGATAAAATCTCAAGCTACGGACCCGCTCTGATACCAATTGTTGATGAAATGGCCACACTAGAGGGTGAGTGAATAGTGTGTTAACTAATCTTATCACCTAATTCCAATTTTAAATGTTTCTTAGATTACTTAGGCAATTCACGATTGAATGACTAAATGCAGAAGCGATAAATGATAAAGCAATTAATGCAAACAAAATATCAATGCTAACACAATGATTTATAGTGGTTCGGCCCCAATGCCTACTCCACTACCTAAGCACCCCTCTTAGGATTTCCAAACTAGGTTTACTAGATTATATTGTTTCCCTCACAAAGAGGACTTTACACTGAAAAGTTTTCGCTCTCAAACCGAAGGCACTTCCACACCCGGAAGTATCCTGCCTTCCTACCGAGAGCACTCTCCCACCTCAACCTAAGGACAACTCAACTAATCCTAGTAAACTATGTTTACACTGGTGTAATTAAGCCTCAAACATAAAGGCAACCACCCAATTTCAAGACCTAACAATCTAGGTCTTCACAAGCTCAAATCCAATGAAATAAACAAGAAAATATATAAGTAATGGAGCAAAAATAACACAACACAAATACTTAGCTCCAACACAATGAATCCTACCTTCTCTTGATGCCTTGATGATGAATCAAATTAAGCTTGAAGGCAAACTCAAGAAAAATAAGGTAGAAAGCTAGGATTTCAACAAAGATGGCTCAATCAAAACTTATAGGTGTCAAAGGATGTCTCACGAGGCATTAGTAGGTCATAGGAAGGCTTAAAAGGCCTTTAAATAGGCAAACCACCAAGTGGTGGTCGGGCACAACGGGAAAAAATGGCTATTTTTCAAGTCGTTATATCGTCGGTCGCTTGTTCGGTCGATCGTCGATCGACCGACCGAGCGACCACCGAGCGACCGAAGGCAATCTGTCGTTTCTAGGTGAACTTTCGTCGACCGAATTGACTACTTCCAATTCTCTGCTTCATCCGGTCGACCGCCCAGTCGATCGAATTGGCTACTGCCAATTTTTGACCATATTCGGTCGACCGACCGGTCGACCGAATTGACTACTGACAATTCTTCACTACATTCGGTCGACCGAACCTAGGCTGAACTTGATTTTTTTTCAACCTTCTTCTTGCGCGCTTCATTTCCGGGTTCCGGCCTTCAACGTGCGTCAACTTGAAGAGCTTTCCATGTGTTCTTTAGACTCGTCCAAGACGTCTTTGGTACACACGTTGAATTTCGAGATATTTCCACGACAAACCCGAATGCGTCGATCAATGCCTTCCAATTTTCCGATTTCTCTGATATTTTCGATCGAGGACATCGAGTGCTAACCGATATGGAACCTGAAAATATTTTTTAATGAAACATTAGTTCCATGTTTGTTATCATCAAAACCGAGATTAAGATCAAGGGGGAAAACCTTAGGCCAACACTACGTACTTGAGCCTATATCTATGTGTTAGTTGGTTGCTTCATTTTGACCCATTAATTTACCTTCTCCTCATGCAGTGCAATGCATGCATTGCCGACGTAATCTCTCCTAGTTTTGTTTTCACAAATCACAACCTGCAAATTGTCAAGTAATACGTAAATTAAATGCAGAAATCCAATTTATGCATGCGTAGAAGAAGAAGAAGTAGTAGTAGTAGCAGCAGCTACCTCGTGGCCAAGAACCCTGTGTACAAGAAGGTTTCGTCCTTCTCGGTTCTACACCTACGAGACCTACGCTTGGTTGAGCATTCAGGAGACGACACCAAAGCTGATGGCTTGGGGCAGGATGCACATGGAGAGGGAGAATGTCCGCCAAGATGCTACTGGAACCCCGCAAAGTTTATGAGTTCATCTGCTCCTTGAAGAAGATGCTCGAAATCGAGTGAAGAAGGGAGATTGATTCCTCTCCTTGATTTCGTCATTGCATTATCATGCTCGCAGCCATCTACATGAGCAGTCACTCGCTACCATCTGCTGCGTAGGTGGGATGCAGGCGGAGCCACTAGCTCCCAACGCAGCATGAGGGCTTTGTTGGAGCGACGAGGCATGAGGGTGCTGGCCGCCGGACAAGGAGAATCAGGGTGGCAGATTGAATCCCCTCCGCTCTCTCCTTATGGCATCGTCGGCGCTGGCGGAGGAGGGGGCAGCGACCTCACACTGCGCTCGGAGATGACAACGACGACGTAGTCCAGCGACATCTCACCCCACTACCGGGCTCGTGAGGCGGCGGGGCTGTGAGTGAGGCAGAGTGATGAGAGCGAGAGGTTGTGGTGGCTGCCAGACTCGTGAGGCGGTGGGGCTGTGAGGGAGGGTGGGACACACTTTTTAATAATAAATTAAAAAATATTTTTTTTATACATGTCAGCATACCACATTGTCAACTTAACGGGGTGCTCAACAAAAATTAAATGGCAGGCCACAATTGAAACAAATGTCTTAGTACATATACACAATTGAGATAAATGAAAGTACATGCCACAATTGAGACAAAGGTCAAAGTACATGCTATATTTAGGTATTTTTTCTAATTGATATATCATATATATATAATGATAATTTGAGTTTTTACATGGTTATACGCATGATAATTTGTACTAACAATAAATGCTAAGTAGTAAGTACTTAGTTTTTTATGGGTATTTTTGTCTATGGAAATTGCAAGTTGGATCCCTCAGTTAATCCTAAATCTCTAACCCCTATTACCCCTTCACCTTCACGCCTTCTGTTCATGCCACACTCCTGTCGCACTCCTTCGAAGTTTCGAAGTTCGATCGACTTCACTAGTTCGCCCCATGGCCTCACGCAGTCGGCAGTCGTCAGATACTCAGTCACAGCCTCCTAGCCCTCTTGTTCGGCTATTCCATATGCTAGAGTTTGCGGATCAAATGATTGAAGAATTTTAGATATCTATTTTTTTAAGATTTGGAATCTATTTTTTTTGTAATATCTGTTGTTTAACCGCCATGGAGGCTTACGACTGTTTGGCTATTTTTAAAAAAATTTGTTTTTTAAGATTTTTTTAAAAAAATGATTGCACTGTTCAAAAATTCTGAATCTGCCACTGGGCTAAGTCAATTAGGCGTCATCTACGGTGGTAAGAATGAGACATAAGTAGAACAATTAGTAAAAAGAGCATATTCATTAGTGATGAAAGGAATAGTAATTAAGATGTGATCTTTGATCATCGTTGTGATGCGATGGAAAATAAAAATAGGGATAAATAAGATATAATTAATAGGGCAATTACCTGAATATATCCTGAACTATGAATTTTTTTTCAAATATATCCTGAACTTTAACTTCTCCAAATTGCATCCTGAACTAACATATTTGTATCAATTGTATTTCTCCGTCAAAATTTCGTCACCTACTCCGTTAACTATGTGACGTGGCATGCACACGTGGATAAAAGTATTTTTTTATTAAATCTGATTAAAATATATATTTTTTCAAACCTTATATGATGTCCACCGTACTACACACGTAGAATAAAAAAATATTTTTTTGATTACGTTATATTTATTAAAATGCTGACGTGGCTCTCTCCTCCCTCGTCTCCTTCGCCGCTGCAACCCCTCCCACGCCGCCGTTGACATTTCATCCACTGCCTGAAACGAGGCTGAAGAAATTAATGGAATCGCATGTGTTGGTATTCCCATTCCCGCTACTGGGCCATGTCAACTACATGCTCAAGCTGGCCGAGCTGTTCTCGCTCGTCGTCCTTCAAGATACCTTCCTCAACAACCACCACAACCATCGCCTCCTCGCTCGCAACTCCGGTGCCTACGCCTGCCTCGTTCGAAGACCAACCTTCCGCTTCCTCTCCATCATCGGCACCTACGCCCGCCTCGCGGTTGCTGGACCTGGTCGCGTCGCTTCAGACCAAGTCGGCAAGACCCTGCAAGTAAGGATCTTCTCCTCGATCTCCACCGCGGTGGCGGCCAATGATGGCCGGCCCTAACTTGCATCATGGCCGATGGGCTCATGAGCTTTCTGATGGGCTCATGGCTCGGTGCGTCTTGAGGTCGCACTTGGCGCCGCTAAGGATCAAGAGCTCGCATACTTCTCCTTGGCCTTCTCTGGCAGCCAGCATCAGAGGAGTGTAACCTTCTCCGTCAACGGAGTTGACGTCGCACCCCCTTTTCTTCAGGAGACACACGACAACCATGTCCCCTCTCCGAGCGGCAAAGTGCAGGGCATAGAATCCTCTAGCATTGCCTTTCTCGAGAGTGAAATCAAGCATCATCGCCTACATCCCGATTCTCGTTCGACAGTGAGAGGTCGATTGTCGTCCCTCCTGCTTTGTTGCATAGCTTCACATTGGCGCCGGCGAAGACCAAGACGCGGAAAACATTGACGTGGCCGAGCTCACCTTGGATGACGTTCGTAAGGAAGACCTCTTAACTCATTCCTTGGATGATGTAGAAAAGATGTGGATTTTCTATCGGTTAAAAAGCTTATTTTTATGATTATTAGTCAAATAATCATAAAAATCAAACTCAAATTTCTTCTGGATTAACTATCATCAAAAAGCTTATTAAATCTCTTCTGGAATACTTACGACAACATGTAGGCTGGAAAATATATTTCATAGAAAGGATCAACAAAAAAGCCTGTCAAAGATCACATGTGATTATGACAGCTAGCAGCCTATACAATCAACGAGTCCACCATTACTTGCAGAAATATAATACGTATATATGGTGAGATTTGTAGAACTGTGTGTTGGAAGTTGACGCTCCAATGGCTGGAAGCAGAGACCTTTTGCAGCAGAGATGCCGCCCGAGCTCACCAAGCAAAGATCAGCACCAACGGAAACGATCAGAATTCTCAAGCAGTCATCGCACTTGTACCGTGCACAAAGCATCAATGTCGTCTCTCAGATCTCGGTTCTCGAATTCAGATCGCAGCCTTTGTCGATCAAGCTCTACAGGATGGGGGCCAGGCCGAGTGGAGCGTCCAAGTGGATCGATCGGAACTCGATCTTCCGGCCTTTCTTGATGGGGAGCTCGAGATCCAGGCCGCAAGCCAAGAGGGAGTCAACAGCTCGAGGATTGGCGCAGAGGACGGCGTGGTGGAGGAGGGTCCGGTCCGGCCATGGTGCAAAGCGTTGGGAGAGTAATGCTGCAGGACCAGGCGGAGAATGGTGCCTGAGGACTCAAAGTACTCGACAGCGCACTAGGCCCTGACCTGCGTCAAAGCCCGAAAACGTCGGCGATGGCGGCGACGGAGGGGCGGCGACGGAGGAGAGGAGGAGGGAGGAGAGAGCCATGTCAGCATTTTAATAAATATAACATAATCAAAAAAATATTTTTTTATTCTACGTGTGTAAGTGTGTAGTACGGGTGGACATTATATAAGGTTTGAAAAAAAATATTTTTTAAAATCAGATTTAATAAAAAAATATTTTTTATCCTCGTGTGCATGCCACGTCACACGGTTAACGGAATATGTGATGAAATTTTGACGGAGGAATATAATTAATACAAATGTGATAGTTCAGTATGCAATTTTGAGAAGTCATAGTTGAGAATATATTTGAAAAAAAATTCATAGTTCTAATTACCCTAATTAATATCATAGTAGAGATGGCCCCATCCAATAAAGATCAGAAATATTATTGTGTTCAAGATTGTTTTGTAATGATTAATAGGGTTGTCCGGTATTTGGTTCAACTCGAATCGAATCAAAAAATCGAACCAAATTTTTTGGTTTGGTTCGATTTCAACCGTTGTAGGTTCGGTTCTTTGATCCGAACCGAATCGAAATTTGGATTTCGGTTCGGATTCGATTCTCGAAATTCGGAAATCGACGCGAACCGAAAATCGAATTAATTAAAAAATAATATATTTTTTAAAATTTTTAATATAAATAACTAAATGGGTATTATAAAATAATTTTTAATCGAATTAATTAAAATTTCAGTTTTCGGGTTGAAAATCGAACCGAACCGAATAATTTCGGTTCAAGTTAGATTGGTTTAGGTATAATTCGGTTCAGATTCGGGTTGGAATTCAGGTATTAAAAAAAAATTAATTTAATAAATTTTGATTCGATTCGGTTCGGATTGAATCGAATGGACAGTCCTGATGATTAATGTCTCATTCAACTATTTCTTCGTAGATGGTGTATCTACGGGTGGCTCTGGCACTAGGAGCATTTCTTGTCTATTAATTACAGAGTAGATATTTGGGACTAAATCAATATTTTAGAAGACAAAAAGTGAAAGAATAAAAAATAAGTGAAAAAATTAGGAGTAATCTAAATTATTATTTCTTTAAAATAATTCTTAATTAAAATAAATAAATACGAAATTTAAATTCCTCCATCCAAGCATGCCTTTAATTAGAACAAGCAATTAAGTTTTATCATCCATCATGATCATAGTGAGCTTGATGGATTTGATTTTTTCACAATAATAGACCTCTCAAACAGCAGAAGGGTTGATTTTTTATCTTTTGTCTCTCATGCGAAGGCAAATTATTGGAAGACAATTTTGGCAGTGTAGGATTGAAATTGTATTTGATTTACTAATTTATATTATTAGATTGAGAAAATTATACTTTTGGTCTCATAGTTTAACCTAATTTAAGTTTTTGTCCTCTTAATTTTAAAATTTTAATTTTAGTTCCCGCAATTTATTTTAATTTAGCATTTGATCGCTACCATCACATGAGGTCTAAACGGAGCTGACGATAACGTGGATAACAAGTGATGACTTTACTCGAATTTTAGTTTTAATCCTCATAATTTATAAAATTCTAGTTTTAATTCACATATTTTACAAAGTTGATTCATGCAGGCTCCACGTCAACAATGTTCAGTCAGCATTTATTATCTACGTCAGCTAGGGTGAGCAAAAAAAACCGATTAACCGAATCGGTTTTTTCGGTTTAGATTTTTTTTTTTGGAAAAATCGGTTTTCGATTTCGGTCCGAGAGGTAAAAAGTCCACCGATTTCGGTTAACCGATTGGTTGGATATAATTTATTAATTTTTAATTTTATATATATATATATATATATATATATATATATATATATATATATATAATGATTTATAAATTATGAAAAATTATAAAAAAATATTAAAAAAATATTAAAATATTAAAAAATATTAAAAAATATTTAAAATATTATAAAAAAATATTTAAAATATTTAAAAAAAATAAAAATAAAAATAAAAATTAAAAATTAAAATATTAGTTTTTTAAGAACATTATCTTGGTTCAATGGTTTCACTTTTTTTTTCTTTTTTTTCAATAAGAATTTGCTATTTATTTAGATTTTTCTCCATGATTTGCATAATATTATTATATTTGTAGGTTAAAAAAATTTATTGGTTAACCGAACCGAAAAAACCGAAACCAAAATAGTGGTTAACCGAAGTTAATGGACCGGTTTACGGTTAATGATTTTGAAAAACCGAAGTTAATGGACCGATTTTTTTTTTTGCTAATGGACCGGTTAACCGGTCCATGCTTACCCCTAACGTCAGCTCCGTTTAGACCTTATGTGACGATAGTGATTAAATCATAAATGAAAATAAAGTGCGGGAACAAAAACTAAAATTTTGAAATTATGATGACTAAAATTAAAATTAGGATAAATTATGTAGACCAAAAATATAATTTTTCCTAATAGATTTAGCAATTAATAATACCTTTTTTTTTTTTACGTCCAAGAAAAATTAAACAACTACATGATCTCTCACTTTTCTATCAAACGAGGTATAATTTAATGCACATCATTAATTTCTGCCACGTGGGACCACGTGCGCCAAGTCCACGTCATCTCGACGAGGTCGAAATGAAGGTTAACAATTAACACGTAATAGCTCAGCTCGCACAAGATATTTTGTAGCGTTGGCTTGAAAAAGTAATTTTAATGAAAATATTTTGCTTAAATTAAATTAGTTTAAAATATTGAATAATTAAAATTCACTCAAATTATTAGAATGTATATAATACTTTTTAAGTAATTTGAAGGCTATATTATATATTTTATATTAATCAAAAATAATTATATGAATTGGATTAGCACTTTGGGCTCGATCGGACTAGACCCAGAAGCACTCATACTCATGAACTAAACTCAAGTTAAGCCAGACGTCACTTAGCCCGGGAGCTCTATCCGACCATACATTGTCATCACTTACATTATCATCACGTCCTCATTAATTACCAGGAATTCAACTGTAATGAACATGACATCTCCGAGATTAGCCTAGAGTAATTCTAAGCATACCCCGCGAAATTCAGGGAGGCATATCATTGCCCGACTCATCTCTTATCCAGCACTATATACAAACACAACCTATATCAAGCAAACAACCCAATTCAATTTCAATTCCAACCCACACCTCTTCCCCGCTCCTCCTATGTACTCCTCCACCCTCTCCACCTTCTCATCCCCACCACGCTCTGCCTTGTTGGAGCACCCGTTCCTCATTTCCTTCGTGGATCACCTCAAGGCTACCCCCTGGACGATCGTCTCCTCAACTGACCCCCGCCGACTCGTCTATGTTTGCCAGCGAGAGTACGCCATCGTTGATCCCGCCCTCGTATAGGTAATGTGACTAGTTATGCCCTCAAAGATGTCTCCTTTTCTCCACTCGATTTATATTTCAATATGTAATTTGTGATTTTGAGTAGCTGGTGGGCACAGACGAGGCGACCACTTGCGTCGGCCTTGTGGTTCGCAACAGGAATAGTGGACTGTAAGAGTATGCTCCTTTCCTGCTTCAAATTGAGTAATTGTGTACTGACTTGTTGTTTCTAACTCCATTGAACTTGGATTGCAGCATATGGATTTTCCCAATCATATTGATTTTCCCAGTGTGGTAAACAATGGCCTTCAGCAGATGTTATCGTCCATTAATGGCGGGGAAACTATTTTTTATGTTTGTTTCATTCAATTTCACATTTTCCCTTCGTTACCTTCTTCAGAAGATCTTTCTGACGAGCTAACTTACTATTTTTGCTTGCAGCGTCAAACTGATGGTGCTTTATCATAAAAACAGAACACAATATGAAGTTTTTCTTTGCCTTTATGCTCACAACTTATTGAAGTTGTGGCTGCTCATCTTAGAACAAGAGGTAGCCTGACGCCAAGCCTTGAGGCGGCGGCTGGCGCACTACGGCGGCATCGGAAGGAGGAGAAGAGTCAACGGCATGGAAATTTAGCCATTAAGTTTCTTTACTAGGGAGGGCAAACATACATAGTGGCGGTGGATGGTGGTGATGGACGACTATCGTGGGAAGTGGGTTTGGGCTCGGAAAGAGGTTCTGCTTGCCGATAAGAGCTCTTACATCAAGCACCACCGTCAACGGTGGAGGAGGGGGGGAGGAGGGGGAGGAGGAGGAGGAGGAGAAGAACAAATGAGAAAAAGGTAGCAGCAGGTGGGAAGAAAAAGAGAAAAGAGAGAGAGAATAAAAGGTGGGGCTATATATATATTTTTCTTTTTAATAACAGATGAATTCGTGGCCACGTCTGACGCCGTCAGGCCAACCAACCCTTGTTTACCTCCACGTCAGCTAAGTTGAGACGGCGCACGACGATTTGGTAGATGACATAAATAGAAGTAAATATTGTGCATTTACAAGCGAAATTTGACAACGCGGGTAGAACGTAAAATTTTTGTAAACCTTGTGATTTTTTAGTTTATTATCCCAAATTTTAATAATAATATTTTTTTCCTTAAGCACGGGATCATAGGCTCAAGTTAGTGCGGACTGGCGGACAACTTTAGGATTAAATTCGGGTAAGCAATTAATGTAGAAAAATTTAGAAAAAAAATTATTTGTTATATTTCTGTGATTTAGCATACTAAGATGATAGAGGGTCTCAAGTTGACTCTAGTGGTTCAATTGGAATTCGAATCGGAGTTAGAACGAGTTAAATATGGACTTTATAAAAGGAGTGGCAAATTGGTCATTTGGGCCCAACCAAGCCCCATAAAAATAAACTTGGGGCGTGCGGCCAGGCGTTTAGCTGCATGCCACCCCGAGGCATACCAGGAGAGAGAGGGCGATGCCAAGAGGGGAAGATCCAATCCGGAGTCGGAATTCCGCGAGTTCGTCGGCGTCGATTGTAGGAAGATCCTTAGTGCCTTCTTCCTTTCCGTCTTCTCCAAAAAGGTAAGTGGATTTAGCCCTTTTTTTCCCAATTTCTTCATCTATGCCGCCGCTCCTATGTCATGGGGATTTCATCGATTTTTTATGTGTTTTTCTCGTATCGGATTGGATCTTCGGATTGAGGATTTTCTCGTTGTCAGATTGATTTTTGGACGATTTGGTCGCCCCTTTCCTTATTGTGCCGCCCCTTTTCTTCTTTGATTTCTTGAGGAAATCTTGGTTTTTCTTATTGGTTGTTAGGTAATCTTGATGCTCGGTTGGTGTCTTGGTGAAAGAAGGAAGATTTTAGGGTTTTAGGGTATGCCGCTCCCCTTAGGTGGTTCCTTAAGAATCCTAGGGTGGCCAGCTATGTTAGGGACGATTTTTTTAGGGGTCCTAGGTATAATTTTACATCTAGGGAATACACTTTTAGGGTTTGTTAAATTATATCTAATAGTTGTAAAATTATAGAGACCTACAATTAGAAAATTAAGGATCCTAGGGATATCTAGAGACATTGGAACCCTAAGATGACACTTGGATGAGTTGACCCTAAGGAAACCAAGGAGGCCGAACCCTCCTTGCCTTTAGGGCATTCAGGTGAGGGAGGCATGCCGACCCTAGGGTACACGGTTAGCTAGGGACACTATGGCGGGTTTAAATTGCGTAGGGTCGCTGAGTGATATTTCCTTATTCTATGGTCACTTATGCTCTTTATTTTCCTTACCTATGTTCTTATGTTGTATGCTTATGGTATTATGCTTATTGTATATGTTTAGCCGGATTGGCATGTTCCTACGTTGTTGGATGCGCTATATTTCTTTATTTATGGTTTGCTTATTTATGTTGAACAATTATGAATTATGAGCATCATTATGATATATATGTGGTTGTGACGAATGACATGAGGATGTGGAGGTTGAGGTATATCCTTAACATATCCTTGATTATTTGTTGAGTAGTGCATCTTTCATTATATATATACCTATGTGTGTTGTGCTTGTTGCATTTCCCGAAAGCCTCGTTGGTAAGAGGAGAGTATGCCCTAAAGAGACAGCGTTGGCCTTATTCCAGAAGTCCGGCTGATGAGGGGAGATCATACCCCAAAGAGACAGCCCGTAGACCCGATCAGTGAGGGAAACGTATGCCCCAAAGAGACTGATCAGAAGAGCCAATATTGGTGAGGGGAGAGCATGCCCCAAAGAGACGACACTAAGCTGGGTAGTAGTTCGGCGGCAACATTGTCTACCTACCCTACGTGGCTATGAGAGACTGACGGGTCTAGTGAGCATTCATAGGATTGTGATGTTGCATTCGTCAATACCTTGATTTATATGGTTATTTATATATCTGTTGATGGATGCTTTTATCATGGGCATGGTAGTGGATAAGCATATGATATTGTTCTTGTCATTAATTGTTTATATTATATGCCTGCTTATTATTGGTTTTGCATGATGATGATATGGATGATTGAGGACTAATCTACTCACTAAGTCCTAGTTGAACTTATCCCATTGTTATTATTTTTCAGCACTTGAGCGAGATCAGAGAGGTACCGGGGTGCAGTAGCGCGGCTGGTGGCGGCAGGGCAAAGGGTCTCATAACATATCGTGGTCGAGGGGGACACCTGAGTCATTTTGATTTTGTTTTAGTTATTGAGTCATGTAGAGTCGGGTTATTTGTTTTCCGTATTTTCTTATATATAGGTGTCTTGGTTTGTTGATTTAAGTTTCTTTTTAAGTAACTTAAACATTTGATATTTATTGAGTTGTTGGTTTGGTTTGGAATTAAATGTCTATTCTAAGTCTTTTAAAACGTCATAAACTGTTCAGGTTATTTATTGTATTTGTGGTTTGAGTCGGGATAGGCTTCAGGTACGTGGCGTACCCTGGCTAATTATACCGGATTTGGGGTGTGACATTTCATATTAGATTAGATTGGACATTGATAAACCAATAAGACGTGCATGACACGTACCCTCAATCGAGTGGATATCTTGTTTTACAGATGGATCTTAGGTGTGGTGGCATTGGTATATGGATCTGGGTCCTCGTTAGGAAATGAATTCATTGAATTGATCATCGAGAATTCTTAGTCGAACTCTTGTTGAATGAGATATTCTCATATTATAGTTGTATGAGTTGATCCTTTGACCTAAGGTGTTGTTGGTGAAATAATCCACACTATAGAGGGGTGAATAGTGTGTTCGCTAAAACTTTAGATAATTCTAATTTTAAACGATTCTTGATTGCTTAGGCAAATTCACAACTCAATAGCAAGATGCGGAAGCGATAATAAAACAATTACCCATAAACAAATATCAATACTAATAATTCAATTTATAGTGGTTCGGCCTCAATGCCTACTCCACTAACTAAGCACCTCCGCTTAGGATTTCCAAACTTAATTTTACTAGATTATGAATGTTTCCTTACAATGGGGATATTTTACCCGAAGAGTCCCCGCTCTCAACCTAAGGCATTTTCACACCCGAAAGTCTCCGTCTTCTTACCTAGAGTACTCTTCCACCTCATACCCTTAAGGACAACAATCACTAATCCTAGTAAATCAAACTACATCGGTGGACTTATGCCTCAAACACAAAGACTATCACCCAATCTAATAAACCTAACAACCTAGGTTTACACAAGCTTAAGTACAATGAAATAAATCACAAAAATACAAGTAAAGAGAGCTGGAGCTATAAATACAACAACACAAATACTTATCTCCAACAACGAATTTCCCTTATCCTTGTGTGGAAGCTCCCCCTCCAAAAGAGCATGAAACTTTTGGTACTCAAAAGACTTTGGGTCCTTCAGGGTTAGTTGGTCTAGGAATTCAAATTGTTCTAGCTACATTTGGATTTCTCTTGAATGCACAATCATGGATAGCATGACTATATATACCACAACAAAAATAATTTTCATAAAACTTTTTATTTTTATTTTTCTTTTGAACATGAGGTTTAAAGGTAGAATGCCTAACACGAGAAAAAACATGAGCATGAACATTCTTTTTAGAAACACCATTTCTACTAAAGTTCTTAAATGAGAAAATATTTTTTATTTCATTCACTTTCTTGTTTAGATTTAGAACCTCATTTTTTAAATCAATCGTGAAGTTACGCAAAGTAATTAATTGAGATTTCAAAAGACAATTTTCATTTAGCAAAGTCTTATTTTTAGTTCTCAAATTTTAAGCCTCAAGTTTCAACTCATCATGAAAGGGATTGATCATGTTATCTTTCATTTTTTTCATTTTCCACTTTCAATTCATCAATCTCATTTATCAATTGTGAATTACTAGTTTTCAAAACGTTAATATTATCATGGCAATCAACATTTGAGGAACTTAGATTTGTCTTTAAATTTTCATTTTCTAACTCTAGAGCATGCAAATCCTTGGTAAGCCTAGAGTTATCATTTTTAATTTTCTTGATTTCTTTACTCTTTTTCAAAAGCATGACACACATATTTTGACATTCTTCTAGTAATTCTTTATATGACATATTGAGTGAATGTGAAAAACTAGCATCACTATCATAAGCTATATCTTTATCATAAATAAAAATAGAGTATTGTACCACATCATGCATACCCATGAGGCATAATTTTGAAGCGACTTTTTGGTCATGATGAGAAGAGGCTTCACTAGGTTTGATAAAAGATTTTGAAGCATTCTTCCTCTTCATGCCATCTTTCTTCAAATGGGGATAATTGTTCTTTTTCTGTCCCTTTTCTTGACAAAGAAAACACCTTAGTTTTCTTCTCTGATTTTTGTGCTTCTCCGACTAGCTAGGCTTTGGGTGTGGATGTCATTGTATGGTCGGGTGGAGCCCCCGGGCGGAGCCATTGGGTCTGACTCAAATTGGGTTCAGGAGTGCGGGGTGCTGCTAGTTCAATCCAGAAACAAACACAAGATAATATTAAATTTGATGTCCAGGATCATGCATAACGAACATGAGATTATTTCTTATGTTGTCTTGTACAACTTTATACTTTACTGACTAGTCTTGTTCTATACTAGATAGTTTGCAAAATGAATGGACCCTAAATCTTCAATTGCAAGCGTCTGCATTCTTGTAGCTTTGCGTCGTGGGCCTTGTCAAGCCTTCTTTCATGTTTACCTCTACCTATCTTCTCTCTTTCTTCACCTATGTTTGTATTTTTTTCCACTCTCACGAATTAAATGCAATCTTCTTCGATTTCAAAAAAAAATTCCTCATCTTTCTTTCCCTTTCTAAGACGAATTTTCTTTCTCCTTTCATGCTGAGGCCAAGAAAGGCCAAGAAGATTGTTCATCTCAAGAAGACGAGCAACTTAATAAAAGGAAGAAAAAAAATTGAAGCTCTTCTGATCCTCTTGAAGTTGTCGGTCTCATTAGGGGTGAGCAGATTTTGATACATTGTATTTTTCATGATACTCGGATCCTATTCTGTATAGGACTGATTCCTAAGTTTTAAAATCGGACCCTATCCTGTTGGAACCTGAAATCGGACCTTATCCGAAACTTGTGGTTCCGATTCTAGTTTTGGGTACCCTATTGAAACATGTTCTAAAATCTGTAAATGTATAGGTTCCAATATGGTACCCTATTAGAACCTATACCCAGAAACCTGTAAATGAATAGGTTCCAGAGTACAGGTTCTGGGTACCGGTTCCGATTCCGATTTCGGGTACCCGATGTGTTGAACTCGGAATCGAAATTAATTTTAATTGGTTCCTAAATTTTTATCCTGAATTATATCCAAATTTAATTTGGACCTATCCGAAATCTACCCAATCGAATTAATTTTAATCGATTTCGAATTTATTCAATACCCGTGGACACCCCTAGGACTCATCTTTTCCTGGTATCTTCGTCGATTCCTCCTATAACTTGATACCACTCACATTGAAGTTTAAATCTTTTGAATTGAGTACAAACGAAAAAAGATGCATTCGGTTTAACTAATTGCGATTTAAACGGAAAAATTAGACGCCTCTGCTCGGGTCGAACCGGTTTACTAATTTGATGATGAGACAAGGCGAGGCAGTTGTTGGGGATTGAAGAGGTGACGTGGCATTCCGTCATTAGGTACTGATTTGGTCATCCGACGGTTAACTTGCCCACGAAGAACAAGCAGGAGACGACTCCATTCCAACCAACAATCATAAAACTTGATGAAAAGAAGTAAAGAATGAATTGGCAGACAGCTGGCATCTCCTTCCCTACAGATATTATTGTCTCCAATATTACTCTATTGTTCTACCCAACTCATTATTCGTCGTTTTCGGTCCTACCATCCGTCTCAGTGAGGGCCCTGTGCTAGCTGGAGCCAAGGTACTGGTAGCAGTAGCTAAAGTTGGGGTTTGGAGCAATGTGTAAGAAAAAGCATCGCCCCTGCTGCGGGCATCTAATGCCAACCCAACCTTGCGGACGCGACAAATGCACCCACTCCTCCCTTCCTCAATCATTGGTGCGGGACCCACTCCTCCTTCGGCCCTTCGTAGCAGACAAAACCCACCCGGGTAGTAAGAGGTACAAGAAAGGTTAAATATCAAAATCGAAGAAGAAGAATTGAGAGAGAAGATCAGAAGAGGAAGAAGAATTGAGAGAGAGAGAGAGAAAGAGAGAGAGAGAGAGAAGATGGAAGCCTCTCCACCCCAAGAAGAGGAGTCGAAGGCGCTACCGGCGGACGCAGCAGGAGGAGACGGTGAAGAGCAGGGATCCTCCATCGCCGTCGTTGTCGGTGAAACCGAGCGGTAGCATCCACTATCCCCTATCATCCGCCTCATATCGATACTTGTGTTCCTTTCCTTTCAAGTTCCAACACAAATAGGGAGTGGGAAGAGATCTGGATCGAGCAATCAAACTGAATTCGCGAGGTATTTTGGTAGAAAAATTAAGACCTCGGCGCACCCAGCTTCTAGATTTGTTCTTTCATCATGTCGGCGTCGGTAATTAGCGGAGGCGACGTTGCTGCTGCTGCTACGGTGACGGCGGAGGTAGAGTTCGCAGCCTGCGACTGCTGCGGCCTCACAGAGGAGTGCACGCCGGCATACATCGCTGGCGTCCGGGCTCTGCACGGCGGGCGGTGGATCTGCGGCCTCTGCGCCGAGGCCGTCCAAGACGAGATCCGCCGGTCGGGGCTCCTGATCTCGCCCGAGGAGGCCGTGGGCCGTCACGCCACCTTCTGCCGGAGCTTCCGCCTGGCCGAGGCCGTGGCGGTGGATCCGGCGGGGCAGCTGATTGCCGCCATGAAACAGCTCCTCCGGCGGAGCCTCGAGTCGCCGCGGTCGACCCCGAGCAGCCCCCGGTCCAAGGGCGAGGTTGGGCCCCGGTCCAGACTGGGTCGGACCGGGAGCGGCTTCCCTGCCCTGCTCGGCTCCGAAGGGTAAAGAACGGAATCACTTCAAATGGCCAAAAAGAAGAGGCGGCCAAATAAACAATAATAAGAATAAACAAAAAAAAAGCAAAAGGGAGATTTCAAAATTCCAATGAATAATTGGCTTTAAGCTCAAGGGTCGGAAGAATACTTGTCTGTTAGGCAAAATTTGAACTTTGCATCAAAATATGCTCAATTGTAAAGTCTACATGTCAATCATGGAAAATGGAAGAATTCCATTTTTCGAATTCTTAATGAAATTTAAGATTTCATGCATGATGGAGTCCAACTGGCTTTGGATGTCAACATGTGAGCTGTAGTAACAGGAAATTTGTAGCTCAAATGTAACCTCATAACATGAAAGATTAATTTGTTGCTCTGATGGGCAATTGTTCTTACTATTGCAAGCAGTAATCGGATTAATGAACATTAATTATTGTATACAGTGCCATTCTTAAAATTTTGTACTGGCAGGAGATTCTGCCTGCACTAAGCTTATGAATGATAAATGACATGCTCGCTATTCACCTCATAATTAGGTTTGCTGCCTAACCTGGCCACATTTGAAGTTCTCTAGTACATTCTCTCATCGACAGAGATATTTCAATTAATCAATATCAATAAAATAGCCACCTTGGTCTGCTCATTGTAGAAGTCATCAGTCAAACTCCACTAAACAATGCCATGATCCTAATCACAAGTCATTAAGGATCACGTATTTTGATGATAATAATGCAATGTTTGTAGAACTAATTGGTGGAATCTTCATCTTGTGGAACTCTAGAATGTAGTATTAATGATTCCATTTTATTTTAAGGTCAACTTGACCAAGAAATAAAACACTTGTTGCCTGTATTTTTCTTCAGATCCATGTTTATCTGCGTAAATAATCTTGTGACTCGTGAAGGTATCTTTTTTCGAATCTTGTTTCTCTGGTAGTTGTGAGGTAATTATTCAACCAGCCACTTGTTGAAATGTACTCTTCCATTACTTATCATGGAAGGCAATGATGGGTAATTCTATTTGCAGTTTGATAAGAAACAAAATGATTCACTCAGGCTTGTAACGCTTGTTTGTATTCAGGACTCAGGAGATGGAAAGGGAGGGGTTTATTACCCAATTTGGTTTAAACTGGAGTGAATCAGCACCCAGTTAGGTTGTAATTGTAACACAAAAATGAATTCGTCAAGATCTAATCAAGACTAATTAAATCAGATGAAAGGATTCAATTAAATAAACAAAATTGCAGCTTTTTTTCATCTCAATCCACTACTAGAAAAATGGGCATCAGCAACGGCTGATGCCGTTGCTGAGCCGTTGCTGAAGCGCATCAGCAACGGCCGGGCCATTGCAATAGCGCTGTGACAAAAAGTCGCGTTGCTGATAACTTAGCAACGATTCAGCAACGGTCGCTCGGGCCGTCGCTCAAAACATTATCAGCAACGGCCGCTCGGGCCGTCGCTAAAACTATTATCAGCAACGGTTTTGCCACAAACCCGGAGCCGTTGCTGATAACATTAATAGCAACGGCCAATGAGTCCGTAGCAACGCCGTTAGTAAAACCCCGTCGCTAAGCCGTTGCTGTAAGTCATCAGCAACGGCTTTCGATACACTTTTAGCAACGACGTTCCCACGGACGGCCGTGGGAACGCCGTTGCTGATGATGCAGGAAAATTTTATATTTCCAATTTCCCCAATTTCCATTGATACATCGATACATTATCTGATACATAACTCACACACCCATATCCTCATACACACATTCATTCACACATCACAAACACACCAAGATATACATCAAAATAATTATATTTCTATTGATAATTATCCACGATAGTATAAAAATAATTCAAATGAAAAATTGAAGTATCAATATCCAAACAAAATAAGTTAAACAAGTTCAATATCTCAGTAACAAAGTCAATATAAAAAAAATCTCACGATGACGATGGAGGATGGCCTGGATCATATGGCGGGGTCTGGAGTGCTTGAGTGTACACCGGCGTGGACTGACTCGAAGACGATGGATTAGATGATGCCGAAGAGATGCCTGCTTCGGGATGACCTGACATGTTACGTAGCATAGCTTGTATATCCGCCATCATCTGACTCTGGCGCGCCATTATCTCAGTCTGACGTGCGACCGTGTCCTCTAGAGTCCTTATTCTGGTACTATGATCATAACTAGATCTAGAGGTGGACTGGCGCTCACCAGCGACCGGAGGGGTCGGTGCCCCAAGTGGCCCTAGTACGGCTCGCGCATGACCACTATCTGCGAAGCCATATACGCGGCCATGGTCCCAGCCACCTGCGGCCTCGACCCACGATGCTGCGTCAAAGTCCTCGGGGGTACCCCCGCGCTGCACCACCGTCTGGCTGTAGGTCTCCTACTCGAGTTTGATTTTTTGTTTAATATTTATCATAAAACTTAAATTATAAATATATAATGAATAATTTAAACAAATATATAATTACCATAATGTATGCAGCGCGGTTGTCGATGTACTCCCCCGTCCCATGTGCTCGACGGTGAGTCCGCTCAAACACCGCCATCGGGGAGGGTCGCTGGACAGTCCCGTCATCCGACACCGTCGTCTACATTTACAAAACAAATACATTAATTAGTACACATAGTAACAAATAAAATATATAATTAAAAGATATACTTATCATACGGTTTGCGTGCACTGCAAATGCAACAGAGCCGCCGGTGTGACGGAGTAATCCAACCGGGGTCGTATCCCCGAGTCTCCGCGATGTTAGTGGTCCCAGCTCAGGCCATCGCTTGGGACCGAGCCTGCCCCAGCTGCCCGTTGTACCTTGCCCGGGAAATAGCCTCCCAGGCAGCGTAAATGAAGGGCCTCTGGTCCTCGGCCCATGTATAGCGAGTCTGCAAAATAATAATATCAGTACCAATATTAATATATCATCATGCATGTAAAAAATAATAATAATACGTGCCTCAAACTCGCGCCATAACATGTCGACGTGCTCGCTAGGCACGTGAGACCACGTAGGCCATGCCCCGTGCATGTATCGTCGAATAGTAGAAGAAATGCTCCTCGGCACTTCTTCTTGCTCGAACCTGCACAATAAAAATAAATTTTAATATTATATTATGATATAATGAATTTGTAATGATTCATAATTCATTATATATTACCGCTCCCCAATCACGCTAATCAATCTATGTGACTCTGTGGCTGGTGGAGGCTGCCACCTGTTCGGCCCGCGTGGCCGCCTACGTCTGGATGTACTAGCCTCGGCAGTATCATCCTCATGAGGATCAGCTACAGGAGGATCAGCAGCATGAGTAAGTGCTGGAGTCTCACCGATCGGAGACTCCGAAACTCTCCTGCGTCGATAACCACGACCAGACATATCTGTCGAACAGACATATAATCAGATTATTGTATAAATAGTAGAGATATATTTAATAAAATATATACTTTACAATTATTCTTCATCATCTGAATAATAGTCTTCGAATTCTTCTTCTTCTTCCTCTTCTTCCTCTTCTTCATCTTCTTCATCTCCAGCTTCCTCAATTTCATGATCGTCATCATCAGCATATTCAACTTCTAATTGAATTGACGTTGTGTCTGTATCCTCGAGTATTGGAATAATACGATCCACAGCAGGAAGATCATCTTCTTGATAGAAACCAGGAGGATCATTTTCTCCTACTATCGGATCAATTATTCCTCTACCTTTTGTCTTACAGACTACACGCCAATCTGCTCTATCTTTATTATGAGCCGGATACTTCGCGTAATATACTTGTTCGGCTTGTGATGCCAATATAAAAGGCTCATTTGCTGCCAATTTCGATTTGTAATTAACCTCGACAAGTTTGTATTTTGGATGAACTTTCATGCCCCTTTCTGTTGTATCGAACCAATGACATCTAAATAGGATCACTGATTTCAAGCCGAAGTAGTGCAACTCTATCACTTCTTCCACCAGTCCATAAAAATCCATATCACATTCAACATAGGTTGTCCCTTTCACGCAGACCCCAGCATTCATCGTCTTCTTTGCAAATGAATATTCAACCGTGTGAAATTTATACCCGTTAACAAAATATCCGCTATAGCACGACACAAGTCGCGACGGTCCACTAACAAACTCAAATATTCTTTCATCTATTTCAGCTCTGTGATCTTTGCTGTAAGTCTGAATCCAAGTAGGGAAATCACGATTCCGTAATCTCTCCAATTCTTGATCGTTGTGAATAGAGTATTTTTGCACCATCTCAATGTCAAATATTTCAATGAATTGTTCAATCTTTGAACAATTGAGTAATACATACAAGTGTGCCAAATGATACTCTTCATCGCTTAAGTGTCGAGATGGACGAGAACCAAAAGCACGACCAGAGTGACAAAATATATTTAAACGTCCATCTGAATGTCGAACACCCCCGTCGTCGTTACGTGGAAGACGATCAAATCTTGTCTGTACTGTCGATTCAAAGTAAAATGAGCAGAATGTTGAAATTTCTTGGATGATATACGATTCAGATATTGATCCTTCAACAGCTGCGGTATTCTTTACTTTTTTCTTCAGACGATTCATGTATCTTTCAAATAAGTACATCCAACGATATTGAACGGGGCCACCAACTCGTGCCTCGTATGCCAAGTGTATCGGTAGATGCTCCATCGAGTCAAAAAATGCAGGAGGGAAAAACTGCTCCAGCTTGCATATGATTTCAACAATATTATTTTCAAGTGTTGACATATCTTCGACTCGAAGGACATTTGCACAGATGCTTCTAAAAAATATACTTAATTCAGTCAACAGACCCCAAATATTATCAGGTAGAAGATCTCGAAATGCGATCGGAAGTAATCTCTGCATGAATACATGACAATCATGGCTCTTCATCCATGATATTTTGCAATCATCGACGTTCACACATCGAGATAAGTTTGAAGCATATCCATCGGGTAATCTGAGTTCTTTTACTCATTGACAAACATCTTTGATCTGTTGTTTATTTAACACATATAGGGCCTTCGATTTCAGATATCGTCCGTTGACCTCTTGTAACTCCAACTCTGGTCTTTTACAAAGTATTTTCAGATCATGTCGGGCTTTGACATTATCTTTAGTTTTTCCAAAAATATCCATCACAGTGTTGAAAATATTATCAAACACATTTTTTTCAATGTGCATGACATCTAAATTATGTCGAATCAATAATGAACTCCAATAGGACAATTCCCAAAAGATACTTTTTTTCACCCAGTTGTGTGTTTGGCCAAAACCTGACACTCTTTCATTGCGACCAAATACTATATCTGGAAGTGCTGAAACACGTGCTAACATTTGTTCACCAGACAACATCGGTGGTGGCCCATCTCTTTCGACTCTGCCCTTAGTAAATTTATTACGATTCCTTCGATACTGGTGATTAACCGGTAGGAATCGACGATGACAATCAAAGAATGAGATTTTTTGTCCGTTCTGAAGACTGATTGATTTAGAGTGTTCCATACAATACGGGCAAGAGAGTCGGCCGTGAGTGCTCCAACCCGACAACATGCCGTACGCGGAGAAATCATTGATTGTCCACAAGACCGCGGCCTTTAAATTGAAGTTTTGCTTCCGATGACAATCATAAGTGACAGCTCCCTCAGTCCACAATGTTTTCAATTCATCTATCAAGGGTCTGAGAAATATGTCAATTTCTTTTCGCGGACCCTTAGGACCCGGAATAATCATCGAAAGATAAATAAATTCATCTTTCATGCACATTGACGGTGGCAAATTATAAACTGTCAGCAGCACTGGCCAAACTGAATAAGGAGTTGCAGAATGTCCAAACAGATTAAAACCATCTGTGCACAATCCCAATCTGATATTTCTAGTATCCATAGCAAATGAAGGATAACATGTATCCAAATGTTTCCATGCTTCACTGTCAGATGGATGAGTCATTACTGTATCATCACGACTTCTTGCATGCCAACTCATGTAGGGGGCTGTCTTTTCCGACATGAATAATCTTTGAAGCCTCGGTGTTAGTGGAAAATACCGAAGCACCTTAAACGGGATATTTTTCTGTCGGATCGATTTCTTCTCCTTGTAACGAGGGTGTTGACATACAGGGCATTTATCCAACTGCACATTTTCTTTATAATATAAAATGCAGTTATTTTGGCACGCGTGTATTTTTTCGTACCCAAGCCCCAATTTTCTCATTAGCTTTTTAGTCTTATAAAAAGTAGGCTCAAACTTGTTATCAGTAGACAGCATTCCATTAATCAATCCAGCAATCCGATCATACGCAACTCCGCTGATATTACAATCGGCCTTGATGTTTAAGAGCTGTGTCATTGCTGAAAACCTAGTGTATTTAGGACAATTCTCATACAAAGGTTCATCGGCAGCTTTCAACATCTCGTAAAATTCTGCAGCTTCTTTATTCGGTAATTCAATCTCTACCGCAGTTTGTACTTCTGTGATATCAACCGCTGTAGTATCTGGTGGGACTGATGTCTGAAGATCTGGCCGATCAACATTATCATTCAGGTGGAATTGACCCCCAAGACTATCAAGTAATATAGTTCTATAGGGATTACATTGACTGGATGAAGAAGCACCAGCAGAGGAAGATTCACCATATGTCTCAACGACAGGATTGTTCGACGTCCCGACTTCGCGTGACTCCCCGTGACAAGTCCATAGAAAATATCTTGGTGCAAATCCTTTGGTATATAGATGCAGAGTGACAGTCTCCCGATCCAAATATCGTCCATTTGAACAAATGCGGCACAGACATCGGATTTGATCACCCATGCTAACGAAATTCCGATTCGAATAGGCGAAATTTAGGAAGTACGTTACGCCTAATCGAAACTCATTCGTTAAAGCTCCACGAGCAAGACGTCGGTACATCCAACTTCGATCAGCCGATATGATTCTGTCAATTAATGACAATTTCTTTGGTTAATGTCTTTAGGTGAGATTGTCCTATTCCATTCGGGATTTATGTTATTCGTACTGCACTTACGTTTTTATTTTAACTGTTAACTAATTATTCTAAATTTCGACAGCATCTCCCTACAGTTCTCCGAATACGCATATAATCTGGGCGCGTATCGGAGAACAAGAGAGATGTTGCCGAATTTTAGAATAATTAGTTAACAGTTAAAATAAAAACGTAAGTGCAGTACAAATAACTATATTCCCAAATTGTCCAATCAGGGACAATTCAAGAATTGTACGTCGTATAAAAGATCATCTACTTCTTTTACACGAACATACAATTCCCGAACGGATCTAAGGTTTTGCTAAATCATATCTGTTTCGTCGACGCGTACGTGAAACATATCAACTCGTCGGATGGATGATTATTTTCTAAATGTTTCGAGACAGTTCGAGTCCATATTGGACGATTTCGGCGCGCGTCCGAAGTGGATGATTCCGGCACGAGTCCAAAGTGGACGATTCCAGCGCGAGTCCGAATTGGACGATTCCGGCGCGCGTCCGAAGTGGACGATTCCGGCACGAGTCTGAATTGGACGATTCCGGCGCGCGTCCGAAGTGGACGATTCCGGCGCGAGTCCGAATTGGATGATTCCGGCGCGCATTCGAAGTGGATGATTCCGGCGCGCGTCCGAAGTGGACGATTCCGGCGCGCGTCCGAAGTGGACGATTCTGGCGCGCGTCCGAAATTAATCTAAACCCTAATAATTAATCTAACAAATTAAATAATTAATCTAACAAATTAAATAATTAATCTAAACAATTAATTAACAATTATCAAACAAAATAAAATATATATAATTATAAATTCCGGCGCCGGAGTCCACCCTCCGGCGCCGGCGTACAGTGGCCGGACACACTGTCCGGCCACTGTAGAAGGTCCGGCGGCGGCCATCGGCCGCCCGCCGCCCGCCGAAACCCTAGAAATAGGGTTTCGGTCGGATTGATTCCCGCCGGCCGCAGGGAAGAGACGGCCGGCCGATCAACATACCTGAACAAGTCGGCAGCAGCGGGAGGAGGAAGAGGCGTCGTCGGCTTCGTCGGCGTCGTCTGCAGCAGCGGCGGCGAGAGGCGTCGGCAGGAGCGGCGGCGGCAGCAGCGGGAGGAAGAAAGGTCGGGCGCGAGAGTGTGCCCTATATAAACTTATCAGCAACGGCTCACTCGCTCGTTAGAAAGCCGTTGCTAATAAGTTATCATCAGCAACGGCTCACTTGTCCGTTAGCAAGCCGTTGCTGATAATTAAAATATCAGCAACGGCTCGCCTTTCCGTCAGAAAGCCGTTGCTGATAATTAAAATAATCAGCAACGGCTCGGGTTTCCATTAGAACGCCATTGCAGATACAAATATCTGCAACGGCTCGGGCGGTCGGAAGAATGCCGTTGCAAATAGCAACGGCTCGAGCGGCCGTTGCTGATAGCCGTTGCTGAAGACCTAATTTCTAGTAGTGATCGGGTGAACTGATTGGATTAGTAAATTGGTAGCTCAAACAGTTGAATGTCTAATTCTGATTTAAAAACATTGGTTTGCACGCACAAACAGATTGTGTACAAGTAAAAGAAACATAACTTGAGGATGTTTTGTTATCAACAAACAATATATTACTTACAAATTTATTTGTCACTTGAAATAATTAAATATATCGCTTGTGGTCTACGAATAATTGGTCTTTAAATATAACAAAAATGCAAACACGTTAGTATTAAAATATAGATTTTTCTCTAATTGCATGCAATCAAATGCTTAGACTTTCTTGATAATAAAGTATATTTAGATGAAGTGGAAAAGTAAATGTAGTAGAACAAATGAATCCAAAGACCTTTGATCACCGAAAGAGAATCATATCTGAAGTGCACCCTCGCTAGCTAAAAAGAATGAGGTGTAAACTAGTCAAAAGAACCTTTATTACTTCACGTTTGAAATGCGTAAATGTGATGCCCCCTGAAAAATTATGCAACAAATGGCACACGTTCTTCATTTCTTGGATCGCATCATTAGAGATTATATGTGGAGAACATAATTATGATTTGCCCACAAATTAACTATGCGGTTCCAAATATTACAAGTGTCCAAAACAAGTCATGTTGCTTCAAAATGCATGTTTAGATAATTATGATCAACGACCGATTTGCATCTTTTATTTGTTTGATTCTTCCCTTTTTCTTTTTAGCGTTAATTAATATATTTAAAAAGATCGAAATTTTGATCCCTTGCACTTTAGACCTGAACATTAAAGAACCATTTCAATTGATGTTAACATGAAATTGACGAGGGAAGATTAACATCTTGGGCCCTCTATACAAAATCCATCCAAATGAACCTCGAGGCCTTAGTGGCGGATTTATAGTGAGGCAGCGGGGTCACTTCCACCACTAAAATTTAAGAAAAAATATAAATATTAGTTATAATAGATTCAATTGGCTCCATGAATAGTTGCGTAACTTGCGCCTCCTCTGCGAGAAAGCAGTGTTTTGGTCTTTGAATTGACGAATTGTCTCCCCACTTTGGCCCTTCCCATATTTGCCTTCAGCTCTCATGCAACTCTAGACTCTAGTTCTTCCTTTTGTGTTGTGCAAGCCGCCTCTCGACCTCCCCCTCACGGATTGCAAGCTGCATCTCGCGCGCTGAACTCTGAAGGCTTCTCGATGAAACGATGACTTGCTTAGATTCGTGACATCACAAGTTCACAACCCATTCACCTCTCGGCCTCCCTCTTCCATATATAGACGCGCAAGCCGCATCTTGGCCTTGTGGCTCCTACACAGTGGCACAACACTCACTCGCAACCTCCCTCTCGAGTAAACACGCAGGTCGCATCATCGACTCCCACAAAGTGGCATAGCACGCTGGCACAGCGCACGATGCATAGGCCTTCCTCAGTTCCGGCATAGCGTCACATCTGATACCTCTTGATTATTGGCCTTCTTCTTGTAGTTGCACCGACGTGCGGTGGTGCATTGAATTTTTCAATTGGTAAGCATACATATTCTCTTTTAGGCTTTTAGCAAATAAATCTCTTCGGTCTTCATTTTCGTCACTTCATGTTGTGTTTTAGCATGCGTGGCTTGAATGGTTGAATCTGATGGCATATATTTGAAGGTTTAATTATTAATAATAATACCAAGTCTCAAAGTCAAATATAAGCTTTCACGATTTCACAATCTTTGTATTTACTTAACTAACTAATTAGATATTTTTCTCGTTAAAATCAAGGGGCGATGATCATATTTGTCTTTAAAATATTCAAAAATATACAAATTTGTCCTCAAATTTTTTCTTTTTTTCAAAAATACCATTATCGTCCAAATTTTGAACAAAAAATATCACTACATGTAATAGTTTCACAAGTCAACAAACAGTTATTTGCGCTCCTAAAGTATTCAAAAATGTACAAATTTATTCTTAAACTTTTTATTTTTTGAAAAATGTCATCACCAACCAAATTTTGGGCCAAAATACCACTGCTTGTAACGGTTTGACAAGTTAGCAAATAATTGCTTACGTGATAAATAAAATAAGTCACATCATCAAGTCACACTGGATTTTAAGCTGCCAACATGTAATACCCAATATATTCACAACCTAAATTAATTAGAGACGACATATAGAGTTCGTGTATATCCTAGCTTTTAGTTACAAGCCATTAAAATATGCGTCAAATTGAACGAGTTGAAAAGATAGAAAAAATAAGAAAAGAAAAATAAGGTAGCCCAGCCGGCTGCAAAAACACGTCTCACCACTTCTTTGTAATATCTAAAAAAATTTAAAATGCTTATTTAATTATTTCAGCGGAATAATTTAATTGCGTGTCAGGATGGATTGGATGAAACGCCGAAGGGCTTGAATTGAAGATTGGCCTTTGCACGAAAGGAAATTAATTCATCTAAGTTTGATTAATCCTTAGATGGGTTGCTTGGTTCGAGACGAATTCGGTGGTTTGGGCGAAACTCGAATCAGATTTGTATTGGTTGAGTTATGACTTGTTTTAGACCCAACTTAAGTTAAGGGACATTTTGGTCTTTTGGCGATTGGAGTTTTAATATTTACACCTCATCCCTCGGGGGCGCGAGGAATTTTTGGCCCAAATTTTGGACAGCGAGGGCATTTTTCAAAAAATAAAAAGTTTAAAGATAAATTTGTACATTTTCGAATACTTTAGGGGTAAATATGACTCTTATCCTTACCACGTAAGCAACTATTTGCTGACTTGTCAAACTATTACAAGCAATGGAATTTTTGACCCAAAATTTTGACGGCGAGGGTATTTTTGAAAAAAAAAAAGAAAATTTAAGGGCAAATTTGTATCATATTTAATATTTTAGAGGCAAATATAATCCATATCCCTAAAATCAATATTTTTCTAGAGACTATTTTAACCTAAGGAATAGGTGTTTCCCTATTAACAATTGACAATCTTGATTATTTCTTCAGTGTTAATTTTGTGTCTAAGCTTTGCAGCAGTTATAACAAAATCATAAATCTATTTTCAAGTTATGACTTCCAATACTATAGTATGAAAAAAGTTCATATATGTTCTAAATTCAAGCTACATTTTTTTTCTACTTTCATTTAGATTGGTTATACAATATTTTTGACCTACAGGAATGGACGAAAAGTATTCCCAAAATATACAAAATCGTGGCCATAGACCTATGAGAATAATTTCCCCATGTGTACTAAAATTGGGATTCGACTCAGATTGGGATTCAGGTTGGTAATAATTAAAGTTATGAGAAACCAAAATAGCATAATAAGTTCTAGTTCATAAACTAGAAGAATTGACAAAAACGTAAATACATTATAAAATGTTGCAATCTTCTATCATAGAGGTACCTTCAGGTGTTGACGAAAGCAATGATGCTTTTTTTGCTTTCTTTCTCCTTTGAAGGTGAATGTATAGATATATTGTTGATATTAGTATAATAACTCATGCAACAGATATTCCAACAATAGCTCCTTCGTAAATTCCTGTCATTATCACACAATAATAAGATCTTCTCCACCAATAAACATGGGCGCAATTGACCCACCATTTCTTCAAGCAAGTCAAAAATGTCAGGGAAACCTATATCCTGTGACTTGGACTCTTGTAATATAAATAAACATCTTTAATGAAGAAGGGTTGAGAAGAGCAACTACCTGCACTAAAATAATAAAGATATTGTATGTTGGTGCAATATTGACCTAAAAATACTAGACGATAGCTTCCACTTGGATCTACAAAATCATGTCAAAAGATTTTAAATCATAAACTGCTTTAGCAAGAACCTAATCAAAGAAATAAAATATAAATCCACTTACCTACAGTGGAGGGATCATACGGTGAGCGCAGACGGGGCACAAGCGGGAGAAATTGAAGCAAGCAATTGCGAAGAGCCATCGACAACTGAGATGATGTTGGATCAAAAGCAGTTTGATTGGTCGACGATGATGACTCGAAGTAAGCTAAGGTTTAGCAAAAGGGATCAAAAGCGATCGAGCAGAGGAGGAGAGGGGCAGGGGCTTGGAGACTTGGGAGTCCACCTGAGGGCTCGCCCAGGTTGGAGAAGGAAGACGGAGGTCTGGGGGTGTGAGCAATGGCGGACGGGAGCGAGATCGTCGATCGTGTAAGGGGAAGTGAGACCGAGAAGGGGCGTCGTAGAAAGGGGTATGACGACGGTGGCACCCGATGATCTCTTGCGAGAGAAAATTTTAGCAAAAGGGAGAGCGGGAGAGTCGAGTGGGATTTTAGCAAAAGGAGGGAGGTTTTACTTGGCTAGGAAAAAATAGGGGGAGATTTTACTTTGCTGAAAATTAAGAGAGAAAAAAAAAGACTCGTTGGCTAAAAAATTTAGGAACGATCTTTTTATTGTTCCATTTTTTACATATATGAACGGTTTTGTTTGTATTCCCATAGTATATTGGTTAAGGAAACGAATCCAAAACCGTTCTCATATATGGTTATGAGAATAGTTTTTTTATTTTCCTATAGTATATTGGCTATGAGAACGATTTCCAAAATCAATCGTATAAGTGATGTATGAGAACACTTTTTTTATCATTCCCAAAAGTGTCGTGGCCATTGAACCAAAATGTAGTAGTATTACTAGTACTTTTGTTACTAATATTTTATTATACTAAATTGAAAGTATCACATTATAGTAACATACTCCACAACTATAGACTCTCTTAATTTTAATGTCCATTTTCACATATTTTGCAATTTGAATAGTTATTGCATTCCTTATAGTGCTTCCTTGTTCAAAGGTAGAAGAAGGATATTCATGTGAACTCATGGCAGCAAGGAAAGAGTGTTTTTTTTTTAGAAATTAAAATTTGTATTTATCAAGAGAGTTGAAATATAAGTGACAGAAAAAGCAAAGAAGAAAGTACATGTAATTAAAAGGAACAAAATACAATTAAGGGATTTAGGAATATTTCATAAGTGATGCCTCTTTAATTGCTTGCTCAACGTGTGACCTGCAGTTGCTTTCAAAACATTTGGAGTTAAGCTCATGCCATATCTTGGATCTCCAAATTATAGCTTTGTATCTTTGCATTTTTATTTTCTTTCAACCCGAGCAATTAGGTTCCCAGGAAAGCAGAGTAAGCGGGAAGAAAGGAAGGTGCGTAAAGAGATGATATTATATTATTGAGTTGGCAATTTGTTAAAAGCTGAGTTGTAATTAGTAATAACTACAAATAGCTATCTCTTGTAACGTCTCTTTGACCAAGAATAAAGGGTTGATATTTTCCAATATACCCTTGTTCTTTATTTTCGTTTCTTTTATGGTATCAAAGCAAAAGCTTTTTTCAGAAGCGTCACCCCCTCCGCCACAAAGCTTTCTTCTTGTCAAATTTGTTTCATCTTTGTCGGATATGCTTTTCTTTCACTGGATCTCGACGTATCTTCGTCGGGTCTGCTACATATTCACCGGATCTTACTGCATCTTCGTCGGATCTGCTTCGTCTTGGCCATGTGATTTATTTTATTTTCGCTGGATCCTGATGCATCTTCGTAGGTTTTGCTATATATTCGCCTGATCTCGTTGCATCCTCATCAGATCTTTGCTTTGTCTTGGCTGGATCTTGAAGCTTCTTTCTACATATTTCTTTGTCGACGTCTTGTTGTTTCTTTGCCAGATCTTCTTCCATAACCATGGCTCTGGAAGCACGGGTTTCTTCTTCAACATCAGTGAATCACTCTTTAACAAGGTTCATTTTGCAAATCTTCTCAAGTCTCGTATCATTCAAACTCAATGAAGAAAATTATCTTCCATGAAAGCAGCAAGCTCTAGCCACTATAAGGGGTTTCAAATTACAGAAGTATATCTTAGGTAAGCATGCTATTCCTACTAAATTTTTGACTCAAAAAGATAATGTTAATGGAAATTTGATTGAAGAATATCTCAATTGGGAGCAACGAGATCAATTATTGATGTCTTGGTTGCTCTCATCAATGGCTGAACCTTTAACTACTAGAATGGTAGGGTGTGATTTTCCATATCATATTTGTGCAAATTTAGAAGAATTTTTTGCTTTTCAAAATAAAGCAAAGATTAAATAGTTGAAAACCCAATTGAGATCTATAAAAAAAACACCATTGTTTCTATTAGTTCGTATCTTCTTCAAATTAAAAGAATTGTAGATACTCTAGCAATTATTGGCTCGCCTATTGAGGTTTCAGACCATATAGAGGTGATTTTTGATGGGCTTAGTGAAGATTATGATGGTTTTGTGACCTCTGTAATGTCAAGGAATGATCCATATACAATTGGTGAAATTGAGGCATCACTTAAGGCCAGGAAGAGAGGATGGATAAATACAAAAAGAATATATTTGACACTGCTCCATTACAGGCTAATTCGACTCAAATTCCTCAATATGGTATTAATCAGAGGTTTGTTTATCCTCAAAATAGAGGAGGAAGAAATAGAGGAGGATATAGTTACATTGGTAGAGGTGGTAGCGCAAATAAAGGTGATGGTAGGAAAAACCAAGGTTTGTTTAGAGGAATTCAAAATCAGCTTTGTGGAAGAATGGGTCATAGTGCTTGGTATTGTTATGATCGGTATGATAAGTCTTTCCCATCTCCACAGGCTCAATTTTGTTCACCACTGGCTCATCTTGTAACTTCTGAAGTTGGTAATCATTATCAATAAATGGTTCCTATGCACTCAATGATGTCCACACAGCCTGTAATGATGCCCACACAACCTGTAATGCCAATGCAGGCTATGATTGCTACACTATAGACTTTCTGTGATCTAAATTGGTACTTGGACTCTGGTGCTACTAATCATCTTACCTATGATGTCAACAATCTTCAAGCAAAAACTGAATATTTAGGACAAGAAAGGGTTCATGTGGACAATGGTAAAGGTTTGGACATTAAACATGTTGGTGATTCTGTTTATTTCTCTAACAATGTCCCTCTTTTACTAAATGATTTGCTTCATGTTCCTCCCATTACTAAAAATTTGGTTAGCATCTCCAAATTTGCAAATGATAATAATATTTTCTTTGAACTCCGTGCCAAACATTATCTTGTTAAATCACAGACACCAATGATGTGATAATGATAGGCAAGGTTAACAATGGACTCTATTTCTTTGATCCTCCACTTATTCATAATTTCAAATGTCAACTTGAACCTTTTGCATCTGTTGTAGTTGCTAATACTTTTTTACCTTATGTTAATAATCAATTTGTGAATGTCTACAAACTGTGGCATCATCGTTTAGGTCATTCTTCTCCTCAAGTTGTTGGAACGGTTATACGACAATGTAATCTTTCTTTTGATATCAATAAAATTTCCTATGTTTGTGACTCTTGTTGTTTAGGAAAAATGCACAAATTACATTTTCATTCATCTACAACCGTATATAATTCTCCTTTAGAACTTATATACTCTAATATTTGGGGACCTTCCCTTTATATGACTTCTGATGGTGTACACAATATTACATACATTTCATTGATGCGCACTCACGTTATACTTGGATTTACCTACTTGAAAGGAAATCTCAAGCTTTATTTGTCTTCATTGAATTCATATCTATGGTAGAAAAAAAGTTAGGAATGCCTATAAGAGCTCTGCAGACTGATGGAGGTGGAGAATATATAGCCTTTAAATCCTTTTTAGCTGCGCATGGCATCACTCATAGGATTAGTTGCCCACATACATGTACTCATGAACAAAATGGAGTTTCTGTGCGCAAACATAGACACTTAACTGAGATGGGCTTGTCTCTTTTAGTAGCTTCTTCTCTTCCTTTAACTTTTTGGGGATGTTTTCCAAACTGTTGTTTTTATCCACAATAGATTACCTACTCCGAACTTATGAAATACCACTCCTTTAAAACTCCTTACAAGCCTAATTATCTTTTTCTAAGGGCTTTTGGATGTGCTTGTTATCCATATTTGAGGTCTTAGAACAAGCATAAAATTGAGTTTAGGTCTCAAATGTGTGTTTTCTTGGGATACAATTCCTATCACAAAGGATATAAGTGTTTAGCTCCTAATGGTCGGGTATATATCTCTGGGCATATTACCTTTGATGAGAACCTTTTTCCTTTTAAGACATCCTCATTTTCTTTGCTCTTCTTCAGCTGCAAAGCCTTCTCGTTCTAATATTGTTTCTAATATTCCCTCTATACCCGTTGTATCTATTTCAAATAAACAATTTTTGCCTCCTATTAATTGTTCTACTGCACCTGGTCATTTGATTTCTCACTTTCCTGATATCTCTAATGGGAGTGTTGACCCATGTTGTGCAGAGAATGATGTATATGATGCAGGTGCAGAACTTAGCAGGATAGATAATATTGTTGAAGTTGCTTTGCCCCCTGTTGTGCAAAACACTCATCCCATGGTGACTAGAGCTAAGAGTGGGATCCATAAACCAAAGGTTTATCACACTGCAATTGTACCAACTTTGTTGGAGGCTGCTTTGTGTCAACCATAATGGAAAAATGCTATGGATGATAGGGGTGAGTTCGGGACAGGACGGGCCGGGATTTGGTATGTCCCGGTCCCGTCCCGATTTTGAGTCGGGATGCAAATATGCGTCCCAGTCTCGGTCCCGAATACAAAGTATATATCCTAATTTTGTCCGGTCCCGAAAAATTTGGGACGGGACCGGGATGTCCCGAATATTATTAATATTAGTTTTTTACGAAATAAAATAAATATCTCCATTAAAATAATTAATATTGTTTTTCCCAAAAAAATAATATTATATATTTAATATTACTTATATTATAAACCGGGCTAAGACAGGACAATCCCGATTTTTTTTGTATCGTCCTGGTCACGTCCCAGTTTTTAATCGGAACAGACATATTTGTACCGGTCCCATCCCAATTTTGAACCAGGATGGGATTTGTCCCGACTTTTCGGGTCGGGCCGGACTGGGACGGTCGGGATGTCTCGACCCGTGCTCACCCCTAATGGATGATCAGTATAGTGTTGGTCCAAGGTTTTCAACCTTCGTCTTAATCTCGGTTTTGATGATAACAAACATGGAATAAATATTTGAGCAAGAAATATTTTCATATTACATATCGGTTTGCATGTGACATTCTCAATCGGAAAAATCATAAAAAATCAAGAACCGAATGCTTCGGAGTCGAGCATGTCAATTAGTTTAGGACTTAATTTCTTTTATTGTAAATGTTCCTAAGCCTTAGTTTGATGTACTCATTGAGTTCACAATCCAAAAAACCGAACCCCGAACCCCGAAAACTTAAAAACTAGAAAAATTAAAAAACGGTCTTGAAAATTTCTAAGTATAGAGGGCTCCTTGGAGGGCTACATAATTTAGATATTTTTTTTTCATAAAAAAACTCAATAATTGTTCCTTAGGTAAAAATAAATTAAAGACATATTTTAAAGGAATTTTTGGAAATCGTTAACCTAAAAAAATAAGGCTAGAAACCTCCAAACTACCTAGAATTCCTAGAATGCCCTCGCCAATTTTTTAAAAAACCGCCTAGAATTTCCAGAATGTCCTCAAACGGCTCTTTTTCAAATTAAAGAAGGTTTAAATGGCTCTTGCTTCTATACCCCAATACCAACTCTATAAATACACCCAAAACTCCCTTCCTAAGGCTCCCAACTATTCATTGAGCCATTCTAACAATATTTAGAACCTTTCTTGAGTCATTTCTCTCAAACCTTAGCTTTGAGCTTCTACCTCCTTGATTGAGCCTTCAACCTTGTGTTTCATCATCAAAGACATCAAGAGGAAACTAGGATCTTGTGTTGAATCTAAGTATTATATTGATTGTGTTTTTGCTCCATTTATATTTGTATTTTGTTGTTATTCTCTTTGTATATCAAGTTGTGAAAACCTAGGGTGCTAGGTTTGTGTGTATGGTGTAGCCTTGGTGTAGAGGCTTAAATCTACCGGTATAAACTTAGTTTGCTAGGGTTAGTTTTGTAGTCCTTAGAATAAGAGGATACTCATACATGGACTTTGGTTGAATTGCCTAAAGGGAGGACTGCTATCGGTTATCGTTGGGTATACAATGTGAAGGAAGACCAGATTGGCAATGTTCAACAGTACAAGGCTCGTCTAGTGGCCAAAGGCTTCCATCAAAGTTAGGGCTTTGATTACACAAAAGTCTTTAGCCCAGTGGTGAAACCAGCTACTGTTAGAATGATTCTAACTGTTGCTTTTTCAAGAGGCTAGAATATTCACCAATTAGGTTTTAATAATGCATTTTTAAATGATGATTTGCAAGAAGAAGTTTATATGTTGCAGCCGCCGGGTTATGTTCAAGGGAGTGGTAAACTTGTTTTTAAACTAAACAAAGCTTTGTGTGGGCTGAAGCAGGCACCAAGGCCGTGGTTTGAAAAGTTAGGATCTACACTACTATCTCTTGGTTACACATCTACAAAATCTGACAGCTCCCTGTTTGTGAGGTTCACTCCATCTCACACTACTTTCATCTTGGTATATGTAGATGATATATTGGTCACTAGTAGCTCCTTTGTTGTGATACCAGATCTAATTGGTCTTCTGAATTCTAAGTTTGCCTTAAAAGATCTTGCTCAGCTTCAATAAGTTATTTTCTTGGAATTCAAGCTCGTAAGACTCTGGATGGTGGGCTACATCTATCACAAGCCTAAGTATATTTTTGATTTGTTAGCTAAAGTAGGAATGAGTAACACCATAAGTATGAAAATACCTGACAATAGGTTTAAAATTGTCTACAGTAGGGGTGGAGCCAGTAGAAAATGTATCTCTATATAGATCTATTGTGGGAGGGCTTCAGTATGCAACCATTACTAGGCCTGAAATAGCATATTTTGTCAATAAATTTAGTCAATTTATGCATTATCCTCTTGATTCTCATTGGAAGGCAGTGAAACGTATTTTGTGTTCTTGAGTGAAACATTGGATCATGGGTTTCATCTCAGGAAGTCTCCTACACTGGATATCAAGGCCTTTTGTGATTCAAATCAGGGCTGTTCCTGATGATCGGAGGTCAACATCAGGTCATTGTGTTTTTCTTGGAACTAATATAATTTCATGGTCTTCAAAGAAGCAGCAGGTTATTTCTAGATCTAGTACAGAGGTAGAGTATAGGAGTATGGCTGCCGTTGTTGTTGAATTAGCTTGGGTTCGGTCCTTATTAAGTGAGATGCATATTTCTATTGAAAAGCCACTATCAATTTATTGTGATAACTTATTAGCAGTACTTCTAGCAGCAAATCCTATTATGCATTCTAAGACTAAACATTTTGAATTGGATTTATACTTTGTTAGACAAAAAGTATAGATGTTCAACATATACCAACACATTAACACCTTGCATATACTTTGACAAAAGTTGTATCTAGTTCATTGTTTCATGAATTTAGATTCAAACTCAGAGTAGAAGATTTTCATACGCTGAGTTTGCAAGGGAATGTAAAGATATGATATTATATTATTGAGTTGGCAGCTTGTTAAAAGCTGAGTTGTAATTAGTAACAGCTATAGATAGCTATCTCCTATAACATCTCTTTGACCAAGAATAAAGTGTTGATATTTTCCAATATACCCTTGTTCTTTATTTTCATTTCTTTAAAGGTGACACATCTCAAGGAAGATCTTCCATTCATTCATGCAGAAAGGACAACTTTCAAATAGGTGTGTATGTGTTTCATCTTGAGTTATGCAAAGCACACAAAGTTGATCGACCCTCATATTCCAGTTGATTAGTTTGTCCTTAGTTAATAACCTTCGTCGTTCCACAAGCCAATTCATTATTGAAATTGCTGGGGGACACGACTTCTACCAAATGAAGGCAACCTTCAAATCCCGAACTCCACAAAAATTCAGTAGATGATAGAAGGAGCTGGTAGTGAAAACCCTCGAAGAGTTCCATATTGAATGTAAGGTGCTGTTTGGTTAGCGAAAATTATTTTCTGGTTTGGTTTCAGTGAAACTGAAAACTTGGTTTCGAAAACTTGATTTTGGTTTCTAGTTTTCAGTTTTCTGAAAACGCGTTTGGTTAATTGAAACTAGAAAATATTTATTTGACTATAAAAAATAATATTAATTTTCCTTGAACATTTTTAGTAGTAATTAAATGTTTAGTTAGTTTACAAAATTAAATATTTGTTAATATGGTTACAAAATATTTAAATAATTTAATTAATTAAGTTATTGGTAATTTAAGATTTTTTTGTTCAATTAGATATAAAAATTAATTAATAGTTATTATAAAATTTCAAAAAAAAAACAAGTCCAATGATCTAAAATTAGGTTTGATTAAATTATAAATAGACCAACTTTAAGAAAATTGAGTTATTTAAAATTTGGGTTTGAGTCAATTAGATATAAATTGGTTTAATTATTTTATAAATTTAAGATAAAAGTTTGAGTTAAAAATGATGATTATTATTATTATTTTTAAAAATTCGATATAGTTTGATTTATTTTTAAATTAATTAATTTTATAAAAAAATATTTATAATTACAAAGTTGTCACAACATTTTGATAACGAAACCGACAGTCTCGAAACCACAGAAAACAACATTCTGTTCTTTTCATTTTTATTAAGAAAACTGGTTTCGTTTTCATTCTGGTTTCGATTCAGTTTCACGAAAACACTAAACCAAACACGTTTTCGTAAGCAGTTTTGGTTTCAGTGAAACTGAAATCATGAAAACAGACTTGGTTTCGCTAACCAAACAGGCCCTAAGAGTTCGGGTCCTAAGCAAGTTGTGAAATAAATTCATTCCGCAAAGACATCGTGTGTAAATTGAATGTTCCAACATAATATTTCCCGTTGGGCCCAATGCTTTTGCATATGATAGAGAGGTGCAAGGGGTGCAAACAATTGAAAATAAGGATGGGTACTTGTCCTTTAATTTCATGCCATTGAGCCAACGATCATGTCAAAGACCTTACTTTATGTCATGCTCCCACCTCAAAAGATAAAGAAAAGTTGAAGATTCCAGAGAAAGGTTGAAGATTCCAAGCAACTTGGTGATGTTTTTCCATATTGGCAAAAGAATAGCTCTGCCTCTACAGGCTGTTGCGAACAGCCTTAGATAGAGTGTTTTCACAATGCAATGCCAAATCATTACGTCTCCATTTCAAAACTTCAGCCACTTTCCTAGCCTTGCCTTATTATGGTGAGAGAGGTTAAGAATATTTAACCCTCCTATTGTTGTGTTGCATGTTAAGTGCAAGTGGTCCCAGGTGACAAGAGATAAACTCTTTGACAATGAAGTGTTGCTTGTCAAAAAAAAAAGGTCATCCTCCTCTTGTCGATTTGTCTGCAGACCCACGAGGGAGCGTCGAAGATTGAGAAGATGTAAGATACTTGACTTGTGAGCACACTATTTAAAAGCATGAGGCGTCTAGCTCTAAGTAGGGTATTGCCTTGCAAGGAAAGAGTGCTTGGAAAGAAGATATCCTTGTTCTATTACGTCCCGCCTAAGTTTATCCCTAGATAAAGACATCGCCTAGAAGGAACGCAACCAACATTACAAGAAAATAGGGTATCACCAACGGACGAAATCCGTCAGTGATACTCCAAAATTCATCGGTAATACTATTATCGACAGACACTCCATTGGTAAAATTCGTTGGTAAATGTCTGCTCGGTAATACCGACAGATTTGGTAAAATCCGTTGGTATTACCAACAATTTTTTTTCGTTTGTTGGTATTACCAACACATGTTTTTTTGTCGGTAATACTAACGGAATTATTTCCGTTGGTAATACCAATAAAATTTATCCGTCGGTAATACATTTTAGTGGCTAATACCTGAATCAATTCTGAACACCTAAAACATATCACATTTACACGAAACCATAAAATAAAATTTGAAATCATATATGAACCATTATATTTCTAAATTCACACACACATATAAACTTAAGGAAACCATTGTATACATTAAGATTGTGCTAGTCAAGCAAATACATTATTTCGGAGTTTCAATACATTAAGATTGTTTCAAAAATACATATTAGTGACAGTCTTTTTCAAAAAGTAAATCCTTGCACTTCATCATTTTTATACCTGCATGTATAAATAAAAGAAATATGAATAAAATCAGAAGATAAAATCCTTAACTATACGAGGCATTTGGATTGCTACATGACGATAAATTATAACTCATAAATCTAATTAACTAGCTTGGGGACATTGCGATAGGCAATGGATTTTAAACCCTAACAATCAACATAAGTAGAAGATGGATATTGCATCAGACTTCACACTCTCCTAAAACAACTTCATCATTTCTTAGCTTATATAAGATGTTTGATCATGTTTGAGCGCTCACAACACAACTCAGAAGTAAAACCAAGCGGTACAAGACAAAAATATTAGTTTACATAATTAAGAAAGCCCTCCATTTGTAAGGGAAATATAGTTATTAAAATCGTGAGCTCATCATATAACACTTGCCAACAAATTAATGAACTCTTTAATTATATTCTTTCTCCAAATATGTACATCAATTGCTGAATAAGAAAATTACACCTAACAAATGGACATTAATATGTCAAGGTTGTAGCTATGTAGCAGTATTGGAAATGAAATTAAAACCTAAAAATCAAAGAGAAATTGAGCAGACATATGTGCAATTTGATTAACAAAGATTGTTCCTGAGGAGGGGATCCAAGAGGCTTTTGTGCTTGGCTAAAAGTAGCAGTGAACAGCCATAAAAAGAAACCTCTCGCAGTGGTTGGTGTGTCGGACTTTGAGAAAGGGACGTGCTCTCCACCTGCCCTATTCCCTGTGGTTCCCTACAACATTAACCCTAATTCTCTCTCTGCAAGTCTTCCTTCTTATATTAGGTTATCACGCGCACTTGCATGCATTCCTAAGTTTGAACAAAGAATATGGAAAAGAATGCATCATCTACCCATCACTGCTACACATTATAATAATAGTTATGAAACTTGAAGTAGACTATGAGTATTGAGTTACATAGTTATGCAAACTAGTGAAAATGCAACAAGACAAAATATATGTAGTGGATAAATGTAAGCATTAAATTTTGCAACCAACATGGACGCATAATCTGTTCTTACCCTGATCTATAAATAGAAATGTAAGAAATATACCAAGTATAACATCGTTGAATAGAAAAATAAAAAAATAAAATGAATAGTACAAAGTGGATCAAAGATAAGTTCTGGCACTGGCGCTTGGTCAAAGCAGTACATTATAATTATGTAGGAATTAGGACTTTTAACATAGTTATAGCAATCATTCACGTGAATACATATATGTATGTGGACCTAAACTATAAATATCTGGATATACCACTCGGGCTTATAAACAGCTTGAATATCCACCTCTTCACTTGCATTACTTCCATACAAATCAGCTATAGTAGTTGGATTACAACAGTTCAAAAGAACCTTCATACATCATGCATCTACACAACTTGCTTCCTATGAGAAGCTACAATTCTTTGATAAACTAAAACCTGCAACATTATGAGCAGAATAGTTAAGTCTTCTACTAATATGGTTCACTACAAAAAAATAGGACATCACCAACGGACTAAATCCGTTGGTAATAGTCAAAAATCCGTTGGTAATACTATTACCAACGGATTGTCCGTTGGTAAATCCGTCGGTGTTACCCTGCTAGGTAGTACCAACGAATATTATTATATCTGTTGGTAATACCAATGGATATTATTAGCCGTTGGTAATTACCAACGGATATTATAAGTTATTTGTATTACCAACGGATTATAATATCCGTTGGTAATACCAACGGATAATAATATTCGTTGGTAATACTAACAGATACACTTCCGTTGGTATTACCAACGGATAGAAATATTCATTGGTATTTCCAACAAATACACTTTCATTGGTATGTCTGAATACCAACAAATATATTGGTTGGTGATACCAACATATATCCATTGGTAATACCATTTGTATGAATTAAATTATATTTATAGTAAATGTCCAACCATACACATAATACATATCAAATTTCCTAATTATACAACCACTTAAAAAACCATAAACTCACATTTAAAATCAAATTTCATAACAAAAACCAATTCATATTCAACAATTATGTAAAAGTATAAAGCATCTACAAGTATGTAGAAGTGTATCGAGTATCTACACAACTAGAGGGATGTTAAAAGAAAAAAGAAATAATAAGATTTAGGAACAAAAGTCAAATGCCAAAATAAAAATTGCTCTCACTACTCCTAATTTCTCTCTCTACTCCTACTCCTAATTGCTCCAGTGCTTCATTGTTCGTGGCATCTACAACTTCCCTTTGCTCTAGCCCTGAGATCACCATGTTGAATGCTTTCCTCCTCATTGGAAAAATATGACTGAAATATATAAATAAAAATGAAGCATCATAAGGGTTAACCATTAGATAGGAATTAGTGAGAAAATAAAAGACCAAAATGTAAGCTACAGTAGAAGGATAGAGTCATTTTAGTCCCCAAAAGTATTGAACAATGCAAACTAAGAACTATAAACCAAATTTCCAATTAGAACTTTGCTAACAAAAAAAAATGAACAACAATGTAAACAATAGACTATGACCTTTCAAATATCAAAATCAGTTACAGTGGAGAAGGGGAAAATAAAAATGATATATTTTTTCCCTTATGTTTAGAAATGAAATAAGAAAGAAAAGAAAAATAGATGAAAGAAAAGAGGAGATAGGATTGTGGTTGAGAGATTATATAACCCTGACCCTAGAAAAGGTAAAGCGGAGAAGAAAAAGGTAGAGGAGAGAGAAGGGGATACAGTACTATAGTGGTATGTTTGCTTCATTGGATAGGATTGGATTTGATTGAATAATAAATGAGAGGAGATTGGATATAATTTGTTTAAATCCGGTGTACATCGGATATAATATCAATTTTATATTCATTTATTTCCATTTTCTTCTAATCAATGCACTAAACAAACAATGGATATTAATCCACCCCTTATCCTATGAAGCAAACATGCACTAGTTGTATTGTTGCTATACTATGGCAGTACTATAGTGTGAGAATAAAGGAGAAGAGAAAAAGGAAAAAAAATAGGATTTGATGAGATTGTCCGGCTAGAGTTTCACTTATAGAAGAAAACAAATTTCCTCCTATTATTTTTTTACACCAATTACATAGACACCCTGAGATTAACTCTTGGACAAGAGTGACAGTGGCAAGCAGCAGGAAGCAAGAGGAGAGGGCCAATGGCTATTCACTTGCTCCAATACCATGTGAAATGATAGAAAGAGAGAACTTGGAGTCTAACCCTCCTCAGTATATAGATGGAGAGGAGTTGCAATATCTCCACACTTATCTCCTCAATATAAAATAACAAACCCTCATTTATCTCCACTTATCTTCACATTTATTTTAACAATATTACTTCTACTATAATATTTTCAACATATTTTTTAAAAAAATGAAGATAAAGGAGGATGAATAAATAAAAAGCCTCTAACAACATATCAAAATTCAAATTTTAGTTATCCAAATAGTCAAGAAGTCTACAAACAAAACACCTATATGTTGCAGCTCAAAGGAATAGGGAAAAAAATACTTATTAAACATGTATACTTTGAGTTGAACCTACAACTTAAGTCACAAATTTTGGTGTGTGCAAAAAAGAGAAGGAAACAAATAGAGACACCTTACACAAACATCCATGTCAGCAAACATGAAAAGTCTGAGAACTATGCTCCAATAAGCACCAACAACTATCACATTTTTGTATTGATAAAATTTTAAGATATGATTAGATTAAGCACTTACAGAAACAGCTATAGAGAACAGATAACTCGCGCCTCATTATCTCCCAACTTTCACCATTATTCATAGGCCTACTTGCTTAGTTGCTTTTCATATAGCAAGAAGATATCTCATCTCGAAAATTGAGAAAACAACAAACTTGAAGAAAGCTGCAGTTGCAAAAGCATTGAATAGGTATTCTGCAACAAAAAACCATTAAAAAAATCCCAAATGAGACTGAGGTCTGCAGATAGAAGATTGATCATTTAATTAGAGGTTCAAAAAGAATTTTTGAGTTGTGTTTTGGTTTAAGGAACAAAAGAAAAGAAAAAATAACAGATATTACCAACATGCAAATATAACAAGAATTAAATTACTACAAGAGGGCAGCTTAAAGACAGAGAACAACAATAAATAGATAATACAACTAAAAAGAAACAACTCCCAACTCCCAAATAAACTGTAGTACCCTGCTATAGTCCCAACTCCCAACACAAAAGTAAAAGTGTAGTATATAAAATAAGCTTTCCAAATAGGGATAGAATGATTATTATATTTTAACTTGAAAACACCACGAAGCTTTGTACAAAAAGTCCACTGAGAATTTTATGTTAAGTATTAAAATTGATGTAAATGTTGCTAATGATTACATTTACTTGTAGATTTATCCTTTTTTACGGTTGACATGCTTTAAAAGAAGATGGTAGTACAACTGTTTTCATAAGAGTAAGGTGTTAGGCACTCTAATTTAAATCAGTAACAGACTTTGCTTGAATTACCTGATATAACAAATAGCTGAATTGAATTCCCTGGGAAAATTTATCATAGAAGAGAAGATTCAAGCATATTTTAACTTACCTAATATAGATTATTGGAAAATTTGGGTGATCTACAAATGAAAAGGAACATATGGCCAATGATGATAAGATCTGCCTAAACTATCGCTCCTGAAATAATCCATTAAAGGTTGACATCACTATGTTAAATATGTTAAATTTGATTGGATGATCAAATTTTTCAAAAACTTAAGTTGTTAGGAAAGTGACCTATCTGTACATTTATATTCTTAACACTGCCTCTCACTTGCGGGTGGGTAAACTGGACTAGACTAGCTGAAACCCAATACCTGCACGAAGCCCAATACGTGCACTGACTAAACTTAATTGGGGGTATAATATTTTTAATACTCACGTACATTGGCAGGATCTAAGCTCAGGACCTCTTCCTCTAATAGCAAGCTAAATTTGATTGGAACAGCTTTTCCCAAAAACTTGAGTTGTTAGAAAAGCGATTAATTTATACATTTATACCATTAACGAACATCAATATACATGATAAATATAAAAGAGATGGTCTAAGAATTCAAGTACCATTTTGGCTAGATGAGATACGTGAAACTTGAGCTGCTATCTCTATATGACAATGTTTTTCCATGTAATAAGCCAGAGCTGTTTAGATCAGTTAACATAATTAAATAGATTTTTTTTAAAAGGGTGACCCAGTGCACGATGCAATCACACTTTTGTGGGCTTTGGGGAGAGTTGATGTACGCATCCATGGCTCAAACCATGACCTCCAGATCACAAGTGGGGTAACTTTACCGTTACACCAAAGTCACCCTCTTATCTAAAATAGTTTCTTATTATGAAAATATAGAAATCTCACATTTTCTTCGGATTTTATCTCGAGCAGATTCTTGAAGAACTTGGGAAGAGAAAGCTCCAAGTTGCCAGGGAAAGAAACAAAGAAACAAACTAATTACCTTCGAATGGAAATTAACAAACTAGACTCATCTATATCTGAGAATTGATAGGACAAAATACAAATCAATAAATAAGGGTATATCCTAGCATGTGGATAAATTGACAAAAGTATATTAAATACAATTCCACTTCCATGGTTCAGGTCTTGTGTCAATAGTCACTTATGCAAATGCACATATGTAATAAGTTCTCACATGAGTCCATAAAGACTGATAACATACAAAATATTTCTCAAAAAAATATATATATATATTAATACATACAAATCAATCAACATCCAAAATTCATTCAAAAGAACTCACTAAACAATGATTCTCAAGTGAATGATTCCTTTCAACATTGATCAATAAACCATATGATCGAATTTATAAGAAAGGCTTAATTCCTCCTGGCTCACGTTTGTTTACCTAATTTTAACTAAAAAATAGAATACTAATATGAAAGAAGTAGATAAAGTTAACTCTATATATTGCTAAAACTGATCACCAAATGATATGGATTGGACAAGAAGTAATCCTCCTCTTGAAGTGGCTCATCATTTGAAACACTACAAAATAAAACTATTTTAGTTTTGAGTTACATACATATCTGAGTGAAAAACCTTCAATGTGGCACATGATAGATCAATGTTTTCTTATTTCACAGTTATACAACAACAAAACTACAAGGAAAAGATGGAATTACAGCCTCATAAAATTCACAAAGTAGTACCAACATACACTTGGAAAATAATAATAGTGTAAAAATGATAGGACAAATTAAAGAAAAATAAAAGATACTGCAGAAAAGAATCAGGATTTGGTCACATTGAAAAGATGTATTCTGCATATAAAAAAAATAAAGAAAAACATTTTTATTCCATAATATGTCTCTACTAGTGGGTACTGAACGAAGAGTAGGTGTGTACTATTGTGACCATAATCATTAAGCTGAGTAGGGCTGTTCATGGGTCAAACCTGACCCAATTTTTAGTAATCATACGGTTCTCGCAATTTTAACAAATTAGGATTTAAACGTACTTGCAGATATTGTATTTACTCTAGTTTGGCCTTTTCTTCCGGCTTCAAAAGCCAACACCGGTAGATAGAACCAAATTAAGTGAAAATTTTTATATCACAACTAAATTAAGACATTTAGTAGAAAATATAGCTAACCCTTGTGTCACTCTCTAGAGTTGCTTTTGCTAAACTCATTCCATCTCCATATCTGCAATTAGATTCAAAAACTAAATGCACAAATCTAACCATCATATTAGATTATTTTATTAGAGAAGCAAGAACATATTATACCTTGGGATGGTCCTTTCAGAAGCAATGTATGTTAGCGACACTAAAACACCCCTGCCACAATGAGGTACAAAATGTGCAGTCAGGATTCGGGAGGAGAAAAAATTCGAAATAGAAGCAAAGGATATGAAAATGTCAAATTGATATTTACCAAATCAAGTCAGTATCCCATAGGAATATGAGGAACTCCCACAATACTACTAAATGAAAATTTTAATTATATTATCTGTTTTTTTTTAAAACTTGAATAATGTTCATCCTTCTCCTCTACACCCATCCCTCCTCTTCAATCTACTTACCAAATACCAAAACGAGTTACATTGGGATAAACCTTAAATCCTCAATATATATAATAATCCTTGGCAAGAATCAATCCCTTGGCTGAAGTGATTGTAACTCTGCGTCAAGGATCAATTTGGCTTCTTTTGTTCTCGTGGAACTACTTCATAGTATGCTACATGCTATGACTAAAACTTTGTGGTAGATGAATTTTGATAGAGAAAAAGACACAATATGTACCTTGAAGGCACTGAAATCACCTGTGAGGCTTCTGGCTTAACACCTCCACAGGTAAACCAACCAGCATGAAAGATATCCAACAATATAATAAATGAAAACAACAAGAACTCTCAGAAAAAAGATATTATGGCAATTTAGAGAGTTTAGAAAAAAAGATAACTGCAGAAAATATATATATAATCCAATACCTCAGAAAACAACAAGAACTCTCAGATTCACATACGCCTGTTTCAACATTAATTATTCCAAAACAATTTTTCTTTTTATGTAACCTACTTAGAGTAAGAAAGGGGCTTTTGGGGATCTTAAGATCTCTCTCGACAATGCTCTTTGACCTAGAAAAGTTGGTGGTGGTGCAACTTTTTCTTACTGAAGCTTAACATGCTTCCTTTGCATCCACCATCTTACAGAAAAGAGCTCTGCTGACTGATGACCTTGTAGCGATCCCTTCTTTGGCTACTTTTCCACTTGCTGGTGGTGATGACACGATACTAGCACTACCCCTACTACTTTGTGATCGATCCCTCATGAGCGTTTTCTCGCCGAAGTCCAATGCCATCGGCTTGACAACACCGACCGGGTTTTGCTCTCACGAGCCTCTCCTAGGGACGGAAGAAGCAGACGCTAGCTTGCCACTGCTTCCTTTGATCGACCCGAACTATGGGTTCAGGGATGCCGACAAGGGGGTGCCGGCCGGGCAGCGGCTTGGCGCCCATGAGCACGGGAACAGGGGAGGCCGACTCCAAGCGGTTGACGTGGATGAACTGGCCTAGTTGCAGCTTGTTGCTGAGGACAAGGTCGTCCTGGTCCAGGGGAAGAGTGACATAGATGGAGTGCGAGGAATTTGAGACCTTGATGTAGAAATCGCGCTTGGGCTAGAGGTCCTTCACGTCGAGGTTAGGGCACGGGGAGAGGATCGCTAGGAGAGTATCGCTGGGAGAGAGGATTGGGGCGCGGGGAAATGTTGGGTCGGCTGTGGAAAAAAAAAAGAGGGGAAAAGGTATTAGGGTGTGTGGAATTTGTCGGGATTAGCTGCAAAAAAAAATAGGGCGCCGCAAACCATATTTTGGCGAGTGGGAGAGAGAAAAAATAGTTGGTCGGCTAAAATAGAAAAGGATAAAAAAATATAGGCTGATTTACCAACAAATTGTTTATCCGTTGGTAATTTTGTTGGTAATACCAACAAATTGAATCCGTTGGTAATAAATTCGTTGGTGATACTATGTTTTCTTATAGTGGTTCCACAATATGCCTTCAAATTCTTTCTCCAACCTTTTTATTCTTTTCACCAATCAAAGATCTTTCCATGCAGCAACAAGTTTGTCATTCAGTATATTAATAGCTTTCTCACAATCAGAATAAACTCTCAGTCATTTCACATTCCTCTCCCTTGCATTTAACACACCAAAACAAATAGATTTCAGCTCAGCCTGCAATGAACTCTCTGCTTTTTCCATTTGTCCACCAGCAAAAATCCAATTCCTTCCTTTGAAAGCAACACATCCATTGCTTGCCTCATTTGTATTCTTCCAAGCTGCATCACAACAAAGATCAACCTGGTTGCTTCCATCATTCATCTCTATACCACTCCTCCTTTCTTGCTTAGTCCAGCTTGTAACAGATTCACTTTTCCCCCTAGATTCCATCCTATACTCATTGATACAATTGATAGCATTTCTGAAAATACTATTCAAACACCTGGAACTCCCTTTGTACTTCCTCTCATTTCTATTCTTCCATGAAGCCCATAATGAAACAACAATAAAATCAATAATGAATAGAGCTGACACTTTTTCATATCCATTCCCCTCATCCAACCATTTTCCTTCACTTCATTCCCCCAAGTATTTAAATCCAACTCCTAACTCCCTTTCTACCGGCCTCCAGTATTCAGAAGCAAAACAACAATTATAAAAGATGTGATCAATTACATCCTCACCATTTTTGCATATATAGCAACATGACTTATCCTCCTTCCTTTCAAACCAACGTGAGGTTGATAATCTCTTCCATAATAGTTTCCAAATGAGCACCTTTACCCTTTAAGGAATGTACAAGTCATGTCCAGAGTAGATTGAATAATTTTAAGATCAAAACTCAAGCTCTCTTTCCACCAAACCAAAAAACATAAAACCAATTCTAAGTACATAATAGACCTAAAACAAACTGCAAAAACATAAAGTACAAGTTAATAAAACCAACCTATTTTTTGTATAATATCTTGCATAAAAGAAAATGCATTAAGCATGATAAAACATAATGAACAATTTATGAACCTGATTGAGAAATATGCATTACCTTAACTCATAGCACAAATAATAAGTATTCACCTAATCTCTTGTTTAATGTTTCGTAATTTTCTTGTCAACAATAGTGGAATAATTAGCTTGTCAGCAACAGAACTATAAGCATAACAAGCCTTTGCTAATGAAAAGGAGAAGAATTCTAACCATATAATAGTACAACTCTTATTTTATCATGCTTCTCAAATTAACAAGCATATAATAGTTCTGTGTGTGTAGGCTCTATTTCATAAGTCCATTAACTTGTTAATAGACCAACACTAATTTAGGCAAGGGAGAAGAATTGTAACCACAAATAAGAATACTGAAAGATACATAATAGGTTTACAGGTAATGCATCAAAATTCAAGAACATGCTAGTATGATCTCTGGAAATTTATAACCAAAAAAAGGAATGATGCCTATACAACCACCTCATTGGGGTGTTTATGTTCCTGTCATGCTATGTTCTAATCTACCTACTTAGCATAATTAAAAATTAATGATAGTTAAGTGTTCACAGTGAAAATAATTAAAAAATCAGCCCTAACTAATCATGTCACTAGCTATAAATCCCTACTTGTGATTAATTAATCAAACTTTTAGCAAGACCTAGAATCAAAGCTAGTAGTAGTAGTATGGAGATGCTTCTTGTCTGCTTTAGGAAGTAAGAGAGAATGCATGCGGACATACAAGAAAATGTATTAACTCCACTCACATTTCAGCATTATGTGGAGGTGTGGATGCATACATTAGGAACAAATTCAAGCCCTACATTTAAATAGTTAAACTAATGACCTTGGAGACTGTGTTAATAGACAACAAATACAGCTAGGGATTCTTCTTGGAGCATTGTGTCGGAAGGTCAAGTTTAAGCAACAACTCCATGCATCAAACAAGACCCAAAAATCCATTCTTTGTTTCATCTTTTAGAAACAAAAACAAGTTGTTTCTTCCTCGGGTTTTGTTTAATATACTCTATCAAGAATGCATGTTTTTAGATGCATACTCCATTAAACATAAATCCAAGAAAACAGAACTATTATGTGCAGCATTACCTAGACCAGGTTGGTCAAAGATTAATTGAATTAAATGAAGAGCTAGATATATTGTTCTAAGGCAAAGTCCAATTTGAATGGATAGAATCAAATTGATAACAGATTAAGTAAAAAAATTATTATTTGTTACTAACAGCAAGCTACATCAGCATGCTATGAAGACATGTCTTTTTAAACTAATTAATTTAAACTCACATAGATAGAATCAATATAAATCACAACTTGAATTAATTCAGAATGAATGTGATAAAAATTCGATCAAGGCTTAATTATTTGCCTTATTATGTTTCAGAAAGTACTAAATTGAGAAGTTTGGAAGGGCATGATGAGGCATTGCTTCCTTACTTGACAGGGACTGCTTGGTATCCATCTAATTAGAAAAAACTCCTGAACAATAATGATGGAGAAGAATGGCAAAGAAATGATACTAGGAAATCAGTTTGGAGATCCACCCAAACCAATATTCTTATTTGTGGAAGTTCCATTTCATGAAATCCAAATAAAGTAAAAGAAAATTGACAAATCTAAATTGAAATCGAACCTCCAGAATCGAATGGGAAATCGAGCGCTCGAAACCCATAGAAGGGAATGAATCCACTTGTCGGTCGGTTGTCTGTGACGACTTGCGCTTCCTCTAAACTGAGCGCTTCCTGTGCTTCGCTATCTGTAACGACCTCAGAGGATTAGGGCACGAGGAAGGGAAGGAACCTGTAGAAGGGGAGGGAAGAAAGAAAAGGTCGGATCGGCTGCGGGGAAGGAACCTGCGCTATTTATGACGACTCGAACCGATTATTTTGTCGGCTGCGGGGAAGGAATCGACGAGGAAGGAGCCTGCGGGGAGGGAACCGACGGGGAAGGAAACTGTGGGGAAGGAACTTGCGGTTGGGGAAGGAACTTGCGCTATCTGGGAAGAAAGAAGAGGCTTTGTCAGGGCGGCCGAGGAAGAAAGATGACGAGTGGGAGGGTATTTTGTCGGGGTCGACTGAAAAAAATAGGGCGCGAGAAACTATTTTGACGTGTGGGAGGGGGGAAATAAACTGGTCAACTGAAATAAAAGAGGGAAAATAAATTATTCTGATTTACCAACCGATTATTTATCCGTTGGTAATTTTGTTGGTAATACCAATAAATTCGATCCGTTGGTAAAAATTTTGTCGGTGATACTATGTTTTCTTGTAGTGCAACAACCAAACAATCCTATACCAAGGTATATAAAAACCAATTGCAACCGAGTCAACATATGAAGTTCTAATCAAATACTAAACAAGGTAACAATTGTTCCCAACCTACAATTCAACAATCAAACTAACAATGATAAATTACATTGACCGCCCCTGAGGTTCAGTGAAATTACACTCACTTCCCATCTATTTGTCCAGGTGACACTCACCTCCCCTGTAACTAATGGTGTTAAATGCAATATGTGATTTCTCCCTTATGTCCATCGCAGAAAAATTATTAAAAGACATGCATAAAATAATTGAATATGAAATTATTTTATTATTTAATATTTTTCACGAAATTAATGCTAGTTGAATGTGAAAATTAAAATATTAAAGCACTCATGAGGTAAAAATATGAGAGAATGAAGGTTAAATAACATAAGGGTATTTTTGTCATTAATAAGCATGTGCAGTGCACATGACACACACTCCATTAACAATTTCCGTCAGTAGGGAAAGTTTGTGTAATCGTTTACAAAACTTAAGGGGGTTACAAGATAAAATTACAAATAGAGAGGAAGTCAGTGTAATTTCACTAAACCTCGAAGGAGGTTGTTGTTTGAAATCCGACCATAGAAGAGGGGTTAAATAGTATTTGTCCCCTTTTTGTTTTAATCAAATTTTCTTTTTGCTCAATTTAACTTCAATCAAATGAAAGTGTATCTTAACAGTGGATATAATCAAATATCAGGAACAATAATAAGGAAATATTAAAAGCAATGCAAACATGATCAATTATAGTGGTCCGGCCAACCGCCTACTCCACTACCTTGGCTCATCACTAAGAATTTCTAATCAACTACTTTATAGAATTTGTGTTTCCCTTTGAATACAACTAAGGACACTCTTCTCACCTCTTTGAGAACTCCTCAAACCTATTCACCTAGGCAAAACACAAATCTACAAAGTCTACCATAAGTGTTTCTCTAGCACACCTAGCAGGCTATTACAGATGAAAAATAAGTTTGAAATAAATCTTCAAATACAATGAAAAAGAGCTCAAGAAACGTAAGAAGGAGCCACAGCTCTTTTCCCAAGCCTTCAAGCCTCCAACTTGCTAGAAGATGAACTTGAGTTGTAGTAGAGTTGAGGGAAGCGGGCACTTTAAGAAGGATGTTAATGGACGAGTAGGGCGCAGCAAATCAATCTCTTTGAAGGCTCAAATCACTTCTTGAATGCCCAATTAAATTTCTAAGAAAATTTAAAATAGTTAGGTGAGGGGTATTTATAACCCCTCAACTGAATGGGCGATTCAACGAGTAGAAAACTAGCTATTATCGTCGTTTGATCGCATGTCGGTCGATCGTCAATCGATCGACCGATCGACCGCTACCTTTCTGGGCTTTACTCGCGTCGTTCGATTGACCGACAGGTCGACCGAATGGATCGCGACTTCATTGATCCCAAATTCGATCGACCGATGTAGTGAAGCCAGAGGCGCGATCTACGATTTGTAATTCGGTCGACCGATCGATCGACCGATGCACCTTCTGCCAAATTTTGGCTTCGGTCGGTCGACCGACGTAGCCTTCTGCCAATTTTTCACCAACTTCGGTCGACCGACAGGTTGACTAAATGGGTACTGCCGTTTTGTGGCATCATTCAGTTGATCGACCGGTCGATCGAATAGGCTACTGCTAGTATTCTGCCTTGTTCGGTCGACTGACCGATTGACCGACCGGTCGACCAAACTTAGGCTGAGGCTGATTTTTACTTTGAATTTGTTACATGCTTTTTTATGGATTTAGTTACCAAGTTTTAACTTGGATAACTTTACAATTTGACTTGGGATAAAATCATCCTAGAGGTATATTACATGATTTCTACTTGATCTATACCCAAGCCTTTCTTTGACGTTTTCTTCTTTCGTTTCTTTGACGGTCTTTTCTTTCGTTTTGTTTGAGCAAACTTCGCATGCTTATCGCAACCTCAACCTGAACTCCAAACTTCACACATAGATTAAATACATGTTTGTTATCATCAAAATAAATATCGAAGCTTGAGAGAAAACCCTTAAGCCAACAGAGGTAAGTGTAATTTACCCAACTAACAATAAAAAAAAATTAAGCAGCAGACGACGTCTCCTCCTCCAGGACTTTAGCTACCCAATCATACTTCCATCATAACTGGGGATCTGAGGCGAAAACAATAACATCAGCGGAAAGCTGAGTAGGAGTATCAATATGTCAACAATAAAGATAAATAAACATGATGTGATGATACCACCGAATGCAACAATATACAACTCTACAATAAAATACATGTCAACAAAATATGCATGTTGACCTATCACCTAATGCAGCACATAACCAATTAATAGCGTAGTGGACAAGTGAGTTTTCCCTGCACTTTCACACATCGAGAGTGACACCTCAAGCTCGCTCAAACAAGAGGTGCAACTATCCAAATAATAGTTCGTCAACGTCTTACACCCTAACGCCGCACCTTAGCACCCTGTATGAAAAATAAATGATCACCGGTGTCACCGTTCATACACCTCGGGCTATCACCACACATTAATAATCTTTGTATTGTTTATGGGGTGAAAATTATTAAATTTACGAGGGATCGTTAGTGTCATTCATAAATTTATTGTAGATTTGTGAGATAAAGATTTTGAAATAAGAAAAAGTAAATTTATGAGATTTTATATTGGTGGATAAGATGAGAATATATATATATATATATATATAATATAATTTTTCCATCTAATCCCTTTTTTTTTTCTCATTTGGTCCCTCGTTTTGTCTTTAATCCATGTCAGCATTATCATGTTGGCACTTAACAGCAAAAATTAACGAATTGATCAAACATAAAAGAAAATAATTTTTGAAAGACTAAACAAAAACTTTTTTAAAAATTGAATCAAATAAAAAAAATATGATATTTTGAGAGATCAGAAATATAATTAACTAGCCAAGAAGATTTTATTACACGTAAGGACCATGCGCAACACAATGGAGTAGAACATTTATTAATGGATAAACATATAATGTTTATAGATTTTTCTAACATGTGCCTTCAACACACAAAGTTGAGACAAAAAGATATAGTTTGATTAAATTTTATGCCTTTTTAGAAAATTAACCCTTAAATTATAATACCCAAACCTACATTATGAATACTCGGAGTTTCTCTTCACTGACATCTTATTATGGCACTACAATATTTTCAAAAGATCTTTTTTTCTTTAAAGATATATGATCCTGTTTCTCTTGTTAAAAAAATAAATCTTGATCTACTTTTCTAACCTTACCTTCCTGTGCTCTAACATTTTAATTTTCTCTCACCTAATGAAATAAAACCTCAATAATATCTATCCTTAGGGCATACGTTAGACAATTTTATTTCCTCTTAATTTTGGCATTTCAGAAGATGAAAACCTTTTAGGATTTGATCACAGTATTTGTTCTATCCCCTGTTTTCGCAATTCAGATCCCAAATAGATTATGAAATAAATCTCTTATTCTTTAGCATAAAATGAACTCAGAGTGAAGCAGAAAAGATGTGATCTGCATTTGCTATTGGAATTAATACTCAGTACGTTATCACTGGACATCTCTCTGCATTGACTACAATTATTAAGAATCCGGAAAAATAAAATTACTTATACATCAAGCAATTTATTCACAGACACAGTGGCTGACACAACAAACACAGCTGGGGCAAAGACGCACCTTAATACAATTTGAGCATGAGCAAACACATCCACAAGAGTATCCTGAAAACGAGAGACTTGGGATGATGCATTTTAATCTGGAGCAGGAAAACCCACGGCGGCAGCAGCAGCAGCTTCTGAAGGGGCACCCACAACATGAGGAATCGCACGACCTGTTCAATCTACAAGCACAGGCACATCTCTTCTTGCAGCTCGAGTAGTCTCCAAAGCAGCAAGTGGATGCTGTGTTGAAACAAACCATTGCCCTACTCACAGATGAACAGACAATTTTAGCTTCTCAGCCATGCTAAAATGGATGCTGGAATATGGTAAGATTTCACCTTAATTTGTTGGTAAATCTTTTGGAAACATATTTCTTGCTTTCTAGATTTTATAAATTGGTGATGTATACATATGTTAGATCTTGCATGCTTAACTACAGCAGTCATACATAATTAGATGATACTATGTGATTCCTCAAAAGAATTGCTGGTACGTAGTGTAAGCTTTAAACTAAGGGCTGACTTTGGCATGCAGGAAAGTAAGAACAAAGAATTGGTGATTGCAGCCAATGTTGCTTAAGCAATAGGAATGTATGAAATCAGCTCTTTCCCTTGTGCTTCTTTCAGCTATATGCTTGACTAATAGTTTCTCTCCTAGTATCATAGTGTCCAACATTAAGCAATTCAAGTGAACAAGATTTCCTCAATGTGAGATCTGGGGAATGTCAATTTACACAGCTTTACCATTGCACAAACTATGTTCTCCTAAAAATATCGTTGTACCAAGTATTATCATCCTATCACACTAACATTGTTATTCTATATTTGCTGTTCATCTAATGTGCAACAGAACTACAGTATATGGGCAAAGCCATAATGAAGGTAGGCTAACGTTAGATGACAAACTACTGACAAAAGCAAGGTTAATTTAAGATAATTAGAGAGAAGATAAGGTCTCAAAAGAACCCGATATTACCGCAGCCACCGCCAGATGCAGCAGGGCTTGTTTCTCTTCTCATATCTGATACACAGGAATTAATGCGGTAAGTAGATGAATAAGAATCACAAAAATAAAAAAACAAGTTCAATGTAACATACACTGGGATTAAGGGATCAGGAGCTGTCCCAAGATACTCATCAATCCTGACAATAGCATAAAAATGATTAGTTGTTATGAAATTAATAACATAATTACAAAAGTGGTTCTTATCAAAAGACTAATCTCCTTGCCAAATTTTGAAACGGCTAGTGAAATTAGCTTGGGTGCAAGACATTCCTCAAAGGCTTTGGCATACTCTTGTCATTATATAAGTTGATTCCCTCATCCATGTTTTTACCCTCCATTCATTAATTTGATTTAGTTTTTTTAGAAAGAAAAAGACAGGGAAGTAAAATGTAGCATACTCTTTGCAGCACACAGAGACAGGATGGAGTCCTTCAACTGACTGTACCTCCTCCTAATAAGATGTTTTTTTTTGTTAGATTACTAAAAAGAAGAAGAGGAACAAGATTGCTCAGTGCATGTCTTCATAGAAAATAAAAATAAAAATGAATATTCATACTCATTAATTGCTTCACAAGGTTTTCCCAAGATTTTAAGAAATTGAAGACTAAAAGCAAGTTGAAACCATATACTGGAGTAATACACCATGAATAAGAGAGTGATTGACCTTTTTTCTTCTTCATAGAAGAGGATGGAGGAAGACATAATGCAATAATTATAAGCTAACAAAACACTAAAGAGTATTGCTATATCCTCCTAATAATCAGCCTAAAGATCCTCCTAATCACTCACAATGGCATGGGTTGTAATTTCATCTACAATTATGGGCAATTTATTACATGTGAGTATTAGGAGGATTATTAGGCTGAAGTTTTAGGAGGATATAGTATTTTTCAACACTAAAACATGCATGCACTTTTTTCCAAAAAAAGTTCAGCATATTTTCTCACTAAAAGTAATTATTGCAGTAAAAAAAACTTTCAGAGATCATGACAAATGAGCAGCAAGGAAATGGTGAGAAGGAAGAAAACTCCAGCACATCTTTTGGTAAGTACAGGCAACTTTACCCAGAATACTTTTGTTCTTCAGGTTTTCCTGTCTTCTGAGTAGAAAATAAAAAAGGTTATTTGAATAATGTACTTACTAACAGGCCTCTCTTCTGTTGCTTTTGCCCACTGACTTTCTTGTTTTCTCGATTATTACAATTTTCTAAAAGAATATTCCAAGAAGAACTAATATACTTTACTAGGAAGTAAGAAATATTGAATCTTGAGCATACAAAAAACATGAGAATATAAGGGGAAAATATAACACAGAAATGAAATGGGTTGCAAAATAATTAATAAGTTATTAACATTTGGTTTCATCCAGAGGTCGCTCTACAGACCAGAGGGCAAAGCTGAAGCCACTCCGGCCATGAGATCGATCAATAAGCCATGAAATATTTCTTTTTCTCTTTAGTTCTTCCAATCTGCAGTGAAGCAGAGGAGAGCGGAGGCCGAAGAGACGAAGGAAAATGAGGCATTTATGTGGTACCTCGAGGAAGCCGATCTCTCGGCTCAGGAGCTGGACCTGCGCCTGCAGCCGGTGGCGGCCGCAGAGGTCGGGGTAAGCGTGCGGCGAGCGGGGCCGGGGGGGTGGGGGACCGCCGGGGCTCTCCTCCTCGGCTTCTGCTGCCGCCACACTGGACATTAGCGTTGAGTCGGAGGAGGAGCAGTTTATGAGGGAGGCAGGCGTCGTCGGCGCCGCTGCCGCTGCCGCTGCTGCTGCTGCTGCTTTGGAGTTTGGAGTTTGGAGTTTGGAGTTTGGAGGAGGGAGAGGTGGCGAGCCGTCGCGATTATTAAATGCGGAAGAGGACGAGCGAGTGACACGGCCCCCACGTCCGTTTCCCTTTTGGCGATTCCCGTTTCTCGTTTGCGCGTTTGATGTTCGTCTGCTGTGGAGCAGTAGTTTCCAAAAATGGATCTGCAAGTTGACCGTCTTGAGAGAGAGAGAGAGAGAGAGAGAGAGAGAGAGAGAGAGATGCAATGCTAAATTGCTAATTCCATGGTATCGATCACCTTAACCGGTTTAGGGGTTAACTGTTAGACCGGTTTAGGGGTTAGATAAAGAATAAAATAATCAATAAGCATTCTTTGATCAAAGTTCTTTTTTTGTTTTTTAAACAACTTATATTTTCTATCGGTGGCCCTGGACTATAATATAAATATAGAAAAGAAACAAATTATATAAATGAAAAATATCATAACTCAAAATAAAAGTAATGTTCCACCATACCTTATATCATTATATGAGTTAAGGAATTATTTGGTACCTTGTATAAGTTTCTTTATACAATAGCGAAGTTAGCGATGAGTAGGGGTGTCTAATAACACCTCTAAATTTTTTGATGCAGTATAAAATTATAATTAAATGCATAATTACATTTCTTGACACTCCTTCTTTAATGAACTTGCACCTCCTAATTTTTATATCAAGACAATTAAGATTGCATAAATTTCTTAACTAACAACATAATGACACTCCTTAATTAAATTGCCAAAACTTCTCTTTTAATTTAATTTAATAGTTAAGATTAAGTTTTGAATTAAATTAAATAATTTAGTTCAATTTAATTAGTTAGATTTTGGATTAAATGTACAACCTAATTTATATTAATTTAATTAAATTAGCTATAATTTATTTGAGTTAATTTAAATAAATCTTTAATTTTAATTTAATCAATTGAGTTAAGATTAATTTGAAATAAATTAAATAACTTAGTTTATATAATTTTTATATTATATTATATTATATTATACAGATTAATCGACTACTCCATAAGGGCTAATACAATACAAGCTAATTAATCAATATAAATTAGTACTATACGGCTAATATAATACAATGTATCAAACATACCTTAATTATTCATTTGCTTTATTGAATATGATAGAATAATAAATGAGAAAGTATTAGATAAATTTTTTTTTAATAAATATAATATTAATTTCATATTCTTCTAATAATATTCTTTTTAATTTAAGCATTAAAATTCATCCCTCGTATCCCTCTTTTATGAAACTAACACGGCCTTAATGTACTAATTTCTTGATTTTTCATCCGATAACTATTGATGTTGTAGTTGACATATTTGAAGGGAGACAGCTATGTACAGATATGAAATAATTGTGGAGAAAATATAAACTAATTAATTGTCATGAGTTTGAAGATACAAAAAATCTCCTAAGCGCTAAAAACGTACTGGCCTGATTAAATCAAGGTCTCAATCAATCGTAATATATTTATTTTATTGGATAGGATATAATATGGTTGGATAATAAATGAAAAAGAATTGAATATGAATTTTTTAAATTTTGTACACATAAAATATAATATTAATTTTATATTATTATTATTTTTTAATTCATGTATTAATCAAACAATGGATATTAATTCATTTCTTATCTTGTCCTCCTTTATTCTATGAATCAAATATGTCCTTATAATATATTTGTTTTATTGGATTGAATAAGATAGAATTGGATAATGAATGAGAGATGATTAGATATGAATCTTTTAAATTTAATGTACATCGGATATCATATTAATTTTATATTATTCTAATCATATTTTTTTCTAATACACTAAATAAATAATGAATTCAAATTCATATCTTATCGTATCTTCTTTAATCCTACGAAGTAAATGAGCATTCAATGTACTAAATAAAATAAAATAAAATATATAAGGTATGATCACTTGTTCACATTATTGACCATTGCTATTGCAGTGGACTTTGTAATTTCCATTGTCAAAAAAATAGAGTTTAGCATTCAAATCAAATAAGAACACGGTGAAAATAATTGTATAAACATTAAATTATATCATGGATATTCCAACAGATAATGTAATGTATGAAATTAAATTATATCATGAAGAAAACAATACTTATAAACAAAATTAATACATAAATCGAATAGTAAAAAATGATATATAATTTTTAATGATAATACTATACAACAAAGCGTACCTTCAAACCTTAAAAAGCTTGTTCAGCGGCAATGCAAAATTATTTTGGAAGTGAAATGAATAAAAAAAAGAATAAAAAAAAAGAATAAAAAGAAGAAGAATAAAAACTTTCCAGAAAAGCACCATTATATATTAGGTAGTAAGGTTTAAATCGTTATTTGAAAACACTTTAAAATCACTAATCATTAACCATTTACATATTGAGTATCTTTATAAAACATATTAATAAGATATATACAAGTTAATTTATGGGATATGAAATGTATTAGCACACTGGATAGTAAAACCGTAGTATGTATTTGCACTAGTAAAACTCATTGACAATTTATAATTTATCAACTTAACGTTGATGTCAAGTTCAATAATTTTAATCACAAAGTAAGTATATAATATGTCAATCAGTTCAATCACACAAATATATGCAATACAACAAAAAATTATAATGGCTCCGCAATCTTGCTCATATCTACCATCTAAGCACATCACTTGTGATTTTTAACATAATTTATCATATTAAAATTGTTCCTCCAAGACGATTTATATGTTGAAGTTATCATCCTATCCCAAGAGAACCTCAAGCTACAAGGAAATCAATCATAAACTAGCAAACCGATCGAGTGAACTTATCTCTCAAAACCACTCACCCGAAGGTCTTCGACCTAAGATCTAGCACACAAGTATTAAATCAACAAAAACAACTTATAATTATAACTAAACGGTGTAAATAATTAAACAAACACCACTTAGATCATTTGACAAACTCTTAGCTCATCTTGGTGTCTTTGGATCATGAATCATGCAAGAACAAGCTAGGCTCAATATAAATGTTGGTTCTCAAGCTAGGATTTCTCACAAGCATGACTTAATAGATCTCAAGAATGGTTTAAAGCATGACTCAATAAGTTCATTATGACTTAAAGAAGGCAGGGAACAATATTTATAGAGTTGTGTGAGAAGGCTCAAGTTTGGTAAAATGCAACGGTTGAAAAAAGAGTCATTATAGTCGCTGATTGAACCTTCGACCAAAATTGTCGTAAGGGCAATTTTAAGTCTGGCTTGGGTTCGATTCTAGGAGTTTGGTGCTCAACATCATCATCAAGTATCTCAATGATTATAATATAATTCTAAATCCAAAAATAAATCTTCAAATCTTTGTGTTTTTCGAGCAACATTTAGCAACATCTTATTTGAATGTATTATTTCCAATTGCATATGTTGCATGGTTATCATTTCAAATCTAAAATTATTTCTCAATGAAATATTAGTACCTTATTTTTTATCATCGAAACCAAGTTCATAAACTATGTTGAAAATCTAAGGCTAACAATGTAGAATATTATTATATCTTCTTGAGCATAAGTGAAGAATCAACAAATCATATCTATGACTCTTAGACCCTTTGTTCTTATTTAAAATGTCGTAGGATATAAATATTATTTAAAATATTGTAGGATATAAATATTATTACAAGTTAGTTAATATATTCATCACGGCAGCCGTCTACATCAGCTAATGAGCTCTTATAATTATTGAATGTGCTCCTCATTAATTTGCAAATAGTAGTGCGACAAGCCAACAACCTCAATTAGTTACTCTTCAACATTAATGAGGCGAGATTTATGGAGAAAATAGAGATAACCACCATTGGGTCAATTGCGTAATTTCTAAAGTAGGAACTATAATATAGGCATTAAATTTTGTCTAGGTCATATACATGAAAAATATTTCAAGTATGTAACCCTTCGTCTTACTAAATGACAATTTTCAATTCGTTAAGTAGTGTGAGTATGACAATTTCAATCTTTCCATTCAAGTGAGAAAGCAAGTAATGTAATATATGATCACACACAATAAGATCAATGATAACGTCAATAACTAGTAGTGGTTCAATAATCTTCCCTACATCTACTATATATCTAAGTATAGGGTTGTTCACGGGTTGGGTCGGATCGGGTTTGGAGAAAAAATCGGCCTGACCCAATCAAGAAACAAACAGATCGGGTCGGGTCGGGTTTGAAGATAATTTTTTTTGAACCCGACCCGAACTGACCTGCCCAAAATCGGATCAGGTCGGGTCAGGTAATCGGGTACCCATTTTTTAAAAAAAACCTATAAATGAGACATGCAGACGCGTGTCTCACCACTCAATTACGCGGCCTACGTGGCCGCGTCTTCCCGAGAGGAGGCGATCATGCCTCTCTAGCTGCCTCCTCTCGGGAAGACGCGGCCTGCACCGCATTTTCTCGTGAAGACGCGGCCACGTGGGGCGTGTTTTCTCTTGAAAACGCAGCCACATGGGCCGTGTATCCTCGGGAAGACGCGGAATCGCATCTTCCCGGGTTGATTTTTATTTTTTAAAAAATTAAAAATAAAATAATATAAATAATTCGGGTAATCGGGTCGTTCTCAGGTCATCGGGTTTTAAATATTGAAACCCGTACCTGACCCGATAATAATCGAGTTTTAAAAATTTGAACCCGACCCGGCCCGATTACCCAACCCGACCCGGCTCGGCCCGATTGGTTCGGGTCGGGTCGGTTTCTCATGTTCATTGGGTCGGGTTTGACCCATGAACAACCCTATATATCTAAGTACCCCGCTTAGAATTTCACAAATCCACTATACTAAAATTATATTCTCTAGGAGGATTTACAAGTCGAGGTTACCACCCTCAACCCCGGGAGAACCTCCAACACCTCATGCTACAAGAAAACTAATCCTAAACTAGTAAATCGAGTGGGCTTATGCCTCTACACTAAGGAAATCACTCAATCCTTAGACTTACAACCCTAGGTCTAAAAAGCAACCTTAAATTCATGATAAACAAATTAAATTACAAACAAATTGAGCAATAAATGTAACCAGCACTACTTAGTTCCTTTGACAAGCTCCTAACTCCTTTTGATGCCTTTGATGATGAATCATGCAAGAGTAGAGGCTCAATCAAGTATGAAATGCTTAAGTTAGGATTAATCTCAAATAAGTCTCACAATCATTTATATGATTGCTGTATAGAATCGATATTCCTAAAGTAAGGTAGGCAATGGTTACTTATAAGGATCCATTTATGAAGTGGAGACTTGGATAATGCAAGACAATGAGGATAGTTCAATTTTGTTTTGGTTTTAGCTTGGGTTTCAATGTTTTTTTTGTTGGACGGTCAATACCATTATTAAGCATCCTAAGGATTACAATACAATTTTAATTTTAAATTCTAATCTTCAAAATAATTCATCTCCTAAGCAATTGTAGCAACGTCTTCTTTGAATTTGTAATTTTTGATCGTGTATGTTGCATGTTTATCAACTTCAATTCTAAAATTATTTCTGAATAAATATTAGTATCTTGTTTGCTATCACCAAAATCAAAATCGCAACATTAAGCCAACATTCTATTCATATTAAAAATTTATATGAATAGATTGAGCGCCTTCCTACAATGGCTTAAGGTTTTTAGAAAAGATGATCACCTGATCAAATTTAATATGACATTAAGCTAAGATATCCTAAGTATAAATTTGATTTACATTTGCAATTTTATAAATTATATGAGAATTCAATTAAATTTTTTTTCAAAAAAATGCTCAGGCATAGCTCACCTCTTGCTCAGTTGTAGGGTGAAGGGGACAGAGAGCCAATGACCGTGTTTCCCTCGCCTCCCATTTGAGCAGGAGTATATTCCTCCTGAACATGCATGCTTTTATTCAAATTTAAAACATGTATTACATCAAAAGGTTTTATGCTAAGAGTGCTTGTATCACTCTTTTTACAATTATTAACTATGCTAATTACAGGAATGCAGTTTGCCACATTTGTGGCCCTTTTATCGTTTTGATCTTGTTGTTCTTTTTGTCTTTTGAGCGGTCCTTCTTTTGCCAGATTGTGGGCTGAAGTGTTAAATTCTCTTTTTATGTGGCTCCATTCAATGATACCAGCTTCCTTGCTGTAATCTAAGATATCTAGGATTAAGCCATGCAAAAACCAAGGTGGCTTTTGCTTCCTATTCAAGAAATTGATTGTTTGTAAGGAGTCAGAATATAAAGAATTATTTTTCAAACCCAACTCCTTAACCTTGATAACACCAAGCCAAATAGATCATGTCTCTGTCATAAGAGGAGAATATATCACCTTTGAGTTTATTCCATCAGCAACTATGCTTCCATTTACATCAATTATTCTGAATCCTAAGCCAGACATACAGTCCTTGGATTTTCATAATGCTGGATTTTGAAGTAAATAGATTCATTGGATATTGGTGCATTTATACTAATTACCTCTGCACTCTTGGTATTTTTCTTTTTTATATTGAAATGGCTCCAATCTATGTTAGTAGCAACTTTGCATAATATTGTATTTAAGCCTAACTTCTTACCATTTAAGCAGCAGGCATTCATGTTCTTCCATAAGTTCCAGAGAAAAGCAACAATGAATTCAATAACCCAATTTTTGTTCTCTTTTTCTTTTCCAGTGTCACTATCCTCTAATGTTCAATTACCATTTTTCTAGGAACTTTTGAATTTAAACTCAAGGTTTAGTTCCCTTTCAATCTTCTCCCAATAGTTTTTTGAAAATTCACACTCAAACAAGACATGATTTATGTCATCTTGTTCCTTACCACACACAAAATAGTTTTTGGCTGGGACCTTACTTATCTTTTCCAAGTACTTAGTGGTAGGTAGTCTACCCCACATAAGCTTCCAAACAAAATTTTTGACCCTGAGAGTATTGTTTGGCCTCCACAACTTATCCCAATTGACTTCAGGATTCATTTCCACATTATTCTCCTCATTTAGGAAATTATAGACTGACTTACAATTAAGCTCTTTGCTTGGATACCAGATCCATTTGTCTTTTAAATTCCGTCTAGGAATGTATATTTGACTGATTTTATCCAAGTGATATCCCCCAAATAAATCCAAAATTAACTCAAAATTATATTCCCTATTTCTGAAGAGCTACTCCACCTTGTTGACATTGGCTACTAGCTCCATGTTTATGAAAGTAGGCCATCTGTTTAGTGGTATTGTTGAGAACCAAGGATCCTCCCAAATGTCAGTGCTTGTACATTTCCTTTTTTTTTCCTTAGTCCTCCCCTTAAGCATTGTATGGTTTCATGAAGGCATTTGAAGGACCAAGAAAACTTATGAGTATTTGTAGCATTCCAGGGGTGATAGTCTTTATACCTATTAATCAAGCATCTTGACCAAAGTTATTTTTCCTTGTTTAAAAAAGAAAGAATTATTTTCACATGGACCGAGTATTTGAAAATGCCTATGTCTTTCAGTCCCAGCCCTCCAGAGGATTTCCTGGTTGTGACACACTTCCAATTAATTAGATGTAGTCATTTCCTATTTTTATTAAAACTCCACAGGTAGTTTCTGGATAAACATTGAAACTTCTTGATGATACAGTCATTCATCCAAGAGGATGTGAGGGAATGCATTGGCAGTGAGTTCATTACAGAACTTATTAAGGTAGCTCTTCCTGCTTGTGATATGCCTTTACTAGCCCAACCATCAATTTTATCAATTGCTTTGTGAAGTAGTACTTCTCGGTGGTTTTTATCAAGCCTCTAGGGACTGATGTAGGTTCCTAAATATTTTATAAGAAATTCTCCTTCTTTGAAATCAAACTCTTTGCATATTACTTTCCTTATGCTATCCTAACATTACTTAGGAAAGAAGATAAATCAGAACATTGACTTTTTGCTTTGTCAAATTACGGTATACACTGAGGGCCTTTTTCAGATTCATACAATTTTTTAGGTTCCCCTTTATAGCAATAAGAATGTCATTAGCAAATGAGAAGTGACCTAGTTGAAGTCCCTTGTGTTTAAAAAATTTGATGCTTCCTGATTTAGAGCATTGCTTAAGGATGAGTGAAATGAGCTCTTGCGTGATAATGAATATGTATGGGGGCATGAGGTCCCCTTGCTTTACCCCTCTAAAACTTTGAAAGCTCTCCGATTTTTGACCATTTGCACAACATTTGAATGTAGCCGATGCAAGACAAGCTTGTATCCATCTTATAAAGGTAATGGGGAAGTTCATTAACATCATGATTTTTTTAATAGCTTCTCATGAAATCCTATCGAATGTTTTTTCCAAGTCAAGTTTTAGAATTATATAAGGTCATTTCCTCTTGGATTTGTTGATAACATTTACTAGCTCACTGACAATAAGAATATTGTCATGCAATTTTCTTCGTTTGACAAATGCACATTGTTCTTCAAAGACGAGGAGTCTAATGTATGGTTTGAGCCTGTTCACAATTACCTTAGATAATATCTTATAAGTTACATTACATAGTGTTATGGGTCTGCAATCAGTAACTTTAGAAGCTCCTTTTTTAGGGATGAAGACAAGATCAGTTTCACCCCAAGAATAAGGTAAGACATCAGACAAAGCAAATTCCTTAAAATCATTGTAAAATGAGTCTTTAATTAGATCCTAGAACTTTATGAAAAACTCCACATTATAATCATCAGGTTCGGGAGATTTTCCTCTTCCTAAATTGTTGATTGTTTCCCAGATTTCTTTATGCGTGAATTCACTGTAGAGCTTAGCTCTTTTCTAATTGTTCAACTTTTTCCATTTTAGATGCTCAATATTTTGTCATTCCAGTTCAGTGTCAAAGGTGCTTGTATCATTGGGCAAACTGATTGGTGATGTCAAAGGGGTTATCATAAATGATATTTCCCACATGAATACTTTGAATTATGCTTCTACTTTTTTTTGAATTTTGCAAGATTGTGAAAGATTTTTTTTTTTTTCATTTTCTTCCATCCATTTGGTTCGTGTCTTAGACCACCATTTTAAGTGCAATTGTCTGTTTAATGCCATCATTTTCTTGGTTACACAGCTCATTTTAGTGATTTCCCTATCACTGCAAGTTTCAGTTTCATCCATTTTTTCCAATTGTCAAAATTCCTGTTTGGTAACTTTGAGTTCATTTTCAATAGGGCATATGTGGAGATATTCTTCCCCATCACAATAAATTTGTGCCCAATTTCAGCCGAGCTTTGTACTTTGTTAATACTGTCACTGCACCAGTTCTCTTTAACAACTTGCTCTATGCCTTTATCTTCAAGCCAATTGTGCTCAAAGAAGAATTTTGTATTGAAACTCCTTGGTAAATGTTTATTTTCTGCAATCAGGAGTACTAGCCTATGATCTGAAGCGATCTTATTTAAATGTTTGATAATGTTTGAACAGTACATGTCAACCCAAGGCAAGTTAAACAATGCTCTATTAAGCCTTGATTGGATTCTGTTATTTTTATTTATATTGTTGCTCCATGTAAACCTGCATCCTTAGAATTTTGCTTCAATAAGGCTAGCAGAAGAAACAAGATCCTTGTAGTCACTGATGGAATGTCCCCATTTAAATGGATTCCCTCCTCTTTTGTCATTAGGATTATCAACACTATTATAATCCCCAATTAGAAGTCAAGGCATATCATCTAGGTCAATGCTGCTAAGAAACTTCAGAATCCAATTAAATTTAATAACACATACCAAACAGTTTAAAAAAATATACTAATCGTGTTTAATTAGTGTCTAAGTATTTGAATTGTATCCTATACATGACTTTTTATAAGATAATATCATGACCTCTTTTGTCATGAAAACCACTTAACTCATTTGGAAACATCTATATATAATACCAAGGATTTCTTTGAATCATAGGTCTTTTTTTAAATAAAAAAAATCAAAAATCAAATTTCATGTTTTGAAATCATTTTCAAATACTTTAACCATCATACATAATAAATTAAGTTTATATTCGTGATATTTTTACATTAAAAAAACATTACTAAGATTTGTATATTTTGTTTTAGACGATAATAATTAAAAAAAATAAAAAATTAGTTCAAAATTAATAATTTTTTGAAAAATTAAAGGAAAAGTTATAGGAAAAACATAAATATTAAATAGGAGGTGAGGCCAAGACGATTGTGTACCAATATAAATATAAAAACTATAATAGGACATGCAAGTGGAGTGTCATTTGATGGACCCACTAGTAACTTAGTGATTACGCATCTGATTATGTTGTCAATAAGTTATGGGTTTCATTGGCGGAGATACATGGACAAGAGGAGGACAATTGCCCCTCCTAAAATTTTATTTTTATCAAATAGAATTTTTATTAGAAATAGCTAATCTGCCGAAGCATATACAAAGCGGTCGTCGAGTAAAATCTCCTCGAAATCAGGAGGTCGAATAGACGACCATACAAAATTTCTTTCAACCCGTGTTCTATTTGCTACCCAGTGGGCAGCTTTATTTCCCTCCCTAAAGCAGAAAGAAAAATCGACGCAATTACAATTCCTTATCAAGAATCGAATGTCGTCGATGATACAACCAATAATCCATGGTGGATCACAAAGCCCCTCCTAAAATTTTCAAATTCACATTATGTGTATAATAGTGAGGATTTTGCCTCCATAAAATTTGAAATTACCCCAATTGTCCCTCTAGAATTTTAAAATTCCTCCAATAATGAGAATTTTTTCCCCTTAAAATTCGAAATTGCTCCAATTGCCTCCCTAGAATTTTAAAATTCCTTCGGTAATGAGAATTTTGCCCCCTTAAAATTTGAAATCACCCCCCTAAAATTTTATATTTCCTTCATTATATATACAATAATGAGAATTTTACCCCTCTAAAATTTGAAACTACTCCCTTGTCCCGAATTCCTAATTCGTTCATCTCTCTCATATACGTCGACGTTGATATTATTTAAATTGAATTGATTCACAAGTACAGTATCGTTGATCATCTATCGATTTGAGAGTCTCCCCCTCCCCTGCATCTCAATTTGATTTTGGCTCCACCACTGATGGATTTGATCTTTGGTTGTAGCGCTTTACGCGCCTATTTTCATGTCTATATATGTCTTGTAATATGATTTATGTGTATATTCCTACGTTCATGCACGTCTTGTAATAACTATATTATAAAGTCAAATTTTTTTTTTTTGAAAAAAGTGGAGTGTCATTTTATAATCATAATATATTATCAAAGGAAATTATAACGACATGTTAAAATATATAGATATAAATTAAAAATAGAAAATCAAAAAATGATAAGAAAAAAGTTGTTAATAATTTCTTAAAAGATTGAATTAAAATTGTATAGAAATTTTATACAGCTTTAATCTTAAAAAGAATTAATTGATGGACTAAAGGAGGATTTATGTTCAATTTCCACATAAATTTGGCATTAATTGCTAAACATGTGGCTCTAGTTCTCCGGAACACGTAGGTCAAAGATTGAATTATTTATTTACTCCACATTAATGATACGAATATAATAGGAGGTAAAGATTAATTAGGTTGTTGTGGTCAAACAGTTATAGTTGACTCAAATTAACGCTCTTGAACATATTAAAATTGTCGTGATTCCAATCTTCTTTATTTATATAATACAATTCGAAACGAGTCTTTTGTTATAGGGCATGACAATGAGAAATTAATGAGCAATTTATTTAGAGTAAATTTTCTCCACTTTAGGGTTAATAACTTTATCGGTACATCCTCTGATAAGATGGGCTCTAATAAGATGGGCTTGCATCTGATCAACGGGAATACCATCACTTTACCCAAGTATAAAGAGGATCTTAGTATACAAGACATTAAGACTAAAAGTATTTCCTTGCAAGCGAGTAGAATTTAGAGCTATTTTTGTAATCATGATTCTATTTGGGTTCAGTTAGTCAAAACTAAATATCCTCCTATTAACTCTTTTCACGATAGCCGTCACATTAAAGCTTCTTATGCTTGGAAGTTTTTCTCTATGACGTTCAAATAAGCTTCACTTGGGTTTTCATTCTGTAATTGGGTGATAATAGAACATCCTTCTTGAATGACAATCGAATTTTGGGCATGTCTCTTGCTATTAAGCCTACTTACTTTAGTATGAATTTGGTTAACCAAATTACAGATGTGTAGTATTTACTTCAGGACCAACAATAGTCGTCCTTTATTGGGCTCACTATGTGCGGTAGATTACTGTGGGATGAAATCACAAGCATTAATTTATTGGTACAACCCGATGATGATAAACTGGTTTGGATGCCTATGAACAATGGAACTACTTCTTCTTCATCTGCTTTTATATTTCTAAAGTGTTCTAATGAATTTTCTATGGGTACTAATTTTGTTTGGGATTTGATTTGGAAATTGAACACTGCCCCAAAGTCAAGTTGTTCTTACAAAAAAATTTTCATGAAAAACTTCCTACTAAAGCTCGTTTGTTTTGAATGGGTATTTTTGCTACTAATTCAGGTTGTTTTTGTCTTAGCACTGCTGAAACTTTTAAACACTTATTTTTTGAATGCAAGTTTTTTGGTGATTTATAGAATGCTCTGGTTCTTATCTCAAATTGGATTTTACCCATAGAAATAGTTGGCATTCTGGTAGGTGGTTCTTGTTGAATTCAGGTTTAAATTTAAACCCTAATTTCAAGACTATTGTTGCTAATGTTGTCTGATTTATTTAGTACTTTATAAATTATATATGCATGGTGAGTTGAAGCCTTCCATTCATACGGCTATTATTCATATTTTTGTTTTTTCAAGTTAATTTACATATACTTACACTCCTGATGGCAATATGTATGTTTTAAATAATGCTTGTGATTGGACTCCTCCCCTTGAGCCTTGGCTCAAATTCAACTGTGATGGCTCCTATGCCAATAATTAATGAAGGTGGTGCAGGTCTCATCCTTCATAACCACAAAGACGAGTGTATCTTTGCCTCTTGTTATTATTTTTATTTATTTTTTGCTTTTTATTCAGAAGCTACTGTAATTTACTTTGCCCTCTCTTATGCCTATGGTAGAAATTTGGACCATACATTCTTGAATCTGATTGCAAGTAGCTGGTGAAAATAATCAATAGCAATGCAAGTCAACCTTCCAGCCTAGGCTCACTATTCCTAGATACAAATTCATTAATGTCCAAATTTTCTAATGTAACCATTTTCTACGTTCATGAAAATATGTAAACAAAATTGCGCATTGGGTAGCAAACTCAGCTCGAGGCAAAAAATCGTCCATTTCCTGGACTTCTAATCTACCTCAAGAGCTCGAGACCATTTTATATCATGACTCTCTTGCGGTTGGCTGATAGCCTAATATAATTTTATTTATTTTTTGCAAAAAAAACAACTTTATCGGCACATGATTTTCCATTGTTTTAATAAAGTCATATTTGACCATAAAAAATTTGAGTACCTATCTAACCTTTGTGTGGAGATGTTTTTAGCCTGAATATTGGGAAAATGACCAAATTTGCTCCCGAAGTATTGAGAAAGGTGCAAATTTATCCATTAACTATGTTTTTGACCAAAATTGCCCTCGACATTACATAATTGGATCAATTTTATCATTTTTCTTAACGAAAGTCCACGTCAGCAAACGAAAGTCAATGTGGCAAGTGAAGCTCGACCACATAAAATGCCACGGTGAAAAATGACACATGACAATTATGTACTGACAATGACAATTTGGTTCAAAATATATTTAATGAGCAAATATGCATATTTTTCAATACTTTAGGGGCGAATATGCACCTTTTTCAATATTTTAGGGATAAATTTGCATCATTTTCAATAGTTCATAGGCAAATTTAATTATATATATATATATATATATATATATATATATATATATATATATATATATATATATATATATATATATATATATATATTATCATTAATGTGATTCTAATTAACACTATAAGAATAATGTTGATATCATCTTTACCAAAATCAAGAAAATATAAATTTGGCAATTATGTTTTGTGTTGTAACTGAATTGTTTACTCAAAGATATGAATTATCAACTTTAGTCATTTGTCATTATAATAAGAAACCAACCAATATAGTAGGGATGAGTTTGGGTCGGGATGGGTCGAGATTTAATTGGTATGTCTCGGTCCCGTCCTAATTTTGAGTCGGGACGTAAATATGTGTCCTAGTCTCGGTCCCAAATATGAAGCATCCTAATTTTGTCCTGGTCTCATCCCGATTTTGAACTATGACGAGATTCTCCCCAAACTTTCGGGTCGGGCCGGACCGGTTACTAATAATTAAGTTTAATCAAGTTTTTATTTTAGTAATCAAGATATATCTTTTTAAATATTATTTTTGTTTCATCTTTAAAATTTATATTTCTCATGAAATTTACTAAAGTATTTATTTAAATTCTAAGATAGAAGTCAAACTTGTAGAAATTGTGTAATGGACATAAAACACATTGGCTAGGCACCACATGTATTTTATTCTAGGGAAAATGATTAAATTTGCCCCTGAACTGTTGAAAATGGTGCAAATTTGCCCATAATGTATTGAAAAATATGCATATTTGTGTCACACCCTAAAAATCTAGGCATGACCGGCCAGAGTACTACATGTACCCCGAAGTCTAACCCAACATAATAACTAATAAATATGAAGCCTTGGACAATATAATAGACCAGTTTCTCACAATCAACATAAAATGATCAAAATTTCCAAAGCCAATCCATAAGTAATATGATAACTACATATGTTCAAAACTCATTTAAAATGAATCAACTAATCATGAGCAAGTATTTGACATCCAATGCGGAAATATAGTGTTAAATGTCTTTACAAATAAAAAGAATAAATATGATCCTATGGACTCAACATAACCCCCGACCACGACGTGTCACAAGATCCGCCGTTCCTGACGCCACCAGCTGCGCTACGACACTCCAGTACCTATCTGATTATGCTCAGGTGCTGCAAAATAGTGGAATAAACAGTAAGTCCAACTAGGAGTTAGTAAGTGACATAATCTCCTGCAACCATGCTCAAAAACCCAAACCAGCAGATATACATATGAATGTTATAAACCCAATGTTTCATGAGCAGAATGAGGTGTGCCAAGGAATATAGATATACTCAGTGTAACCATGCATCCATTTAAGCAACAACTAGTGAGAGCATTTAAATAATACTAACATGAGATAAACAACAATGAAGTCAGTCGACTATTCATGCAAGCCACCCGAGTCGGTCGTCAGCGTGGCAGTACTGACGACCTTCCCGGTCTGAAAACCCGTCGGTCAGGGACCCGTCGGTCCGATCATCTAGAGACCCATCGGTCTATGAGTCGGGCACTGATCACCTTTGTCTCAGCGTTTTTTCCGCTCTGTGCCACCCGGGTCGATCGTCAATGTGGTGGCTGATGAGCTTCCCGGTCCAAAGACCCGTCGGTCAGGGACCCATCGGTCCGATTATATAGAGACCCGTCGTTCTATGAGTCGGGCGCTGATCACCTTTGTCTCAGCGTTTTTTCCCCGCTCTGCCACCCGGGTCGATAGTCAATGTGGCGGCTGACGAACTTCCCGATCCACATCCACATAGACACTTAAGCATTTACAAAACAAGCTACAACATATACATCTAACCATAAAATGAGATGAGTGTGCATATCTACATGTTTGAAGCTAATAATAATATTTCAGTCTCACTAAATATTAGTACTGAACACTGCTCATGCAAATCCAACATACCATTTATACTTCCACCCTTATGTTTACTCACTGCATCTACTCTATCCTTGTGTTTTGAACACAGCAGATATAAAGCCACCTTTAAAATCAAACACCGCATGTAACCGGTCTCGGTCTGCACCAACCGAGTACACACCCGACCTCCCGATTTCACCCATTTCATCAATCTAACACCCGATGCCTACTCTGTTCATGATTCATTGCTCGATATAGGCATCAAGGAAACAACCGATCACCAGTCGGCATCCCATTTACCGAACTCACCCCTCCTTCCGATTCACCAACTCACAGATACAATACAGAGCATCTACTGGTAAGCAATCGACAGATAGCAAGCAAATTCATGCAATCGACCACAGTTCAAACATTACTCAATAAACATCATTTGATTCAACAGGAGCATCCAATCTTATATAACATTAGATCTAAGACTGGCGGAATAATAGGAACAGGGTATTAAAGCGGAACAACGTTAAATCTTTAATTGCGAAATCACACACTAGGAAGCATAGAAATAGGTCTGTAATCGCGAGATCACACACCAGTAAATAGGGTATTCAATCGGTAATTGACAAAATCAACCAGCCGAGGCATCCTGGGAGCAGTTTGCTCCATCGCAACAATTCCAGCCACCGATCACCACCCCGAAATCCGATACATCATTGCACAAGAATTACAAAGAAGCAGCACCGAAAACTTCCGTTTGCACCACCCCCGATTACCAGAAAACCACACGACGAGAAACAAATCCAGCACCCACAACTCGAGAAGCAAAAAGGGGTGGCAGCTCGTACTTAAGAAACAGGGCGAAAGGAAAGTTAGCCACTCACCGTGAATGAAGGGCCGGCCGAGCTCCGATCATCGCCGCCGCCAAGATCACCGCTGCCGCGATCACCCTCCTTTTTCCCACTCACTGTGGATAATTTTTTATTTTTATTTTTTTTCTCTACGTACCAACCAAAATTTTAGAATCCAAATAAAATTTCCAATCTAAATTTTTCGGCCACAAAACGACATCCACCCTCCACTTTGAAATGCAATTTATACCTACAGTACCTCACTCATACGCACATAAATGTCTAATGAAATTAGCCTCACATGAGGTCACAATATAACATAAAAAGATCTTATAAACATTTAAATGCATGATCTTTCCTAGAAGAATAGTGGATCAATTTGCCTCCATAAGTCAATCAACTATTAAATCAAGGAACCATCAATTATTAGACACAACACTTTCATTATGATAATCTTTGCATTGAGCAAAATCATAATGTTCCAGAGTAGCAGAGAGCATACTTAAAGCCTTACAACTAAAGGGACCTATAATAACCAATATCAAAATTAAATACTATCAAAAGTCAACTATATTAAATGGTTATTTAGGAGTTGTCCCATATAGGGAATGTGAAAACCCCATTTTATTAAATTTAGACTTATCAAACACGGAACTATCTTTTATTAAGTGTTTCTAGCTCAAATAGTTTAGATCTCTATTACCATAAATTTCATAAATCACAAGTACATTAAAATTTAAAATTTTGAGAGTGCTAATTTAGGTGCTCGAATGACATATGTGGCCATATATTCTTATTTATCAATCCTAGATTCTTTTAATATTCCTTCTGCTAGAGCTAACTAGTAAGACCTATCCATTATAGCACCAGGCTAACAAGGGTATGGCTTGGTAATATCGACATCATCCTCCAGTAGCTCATCCCTCAAAAGCATTGGCTAGATGCTTCATAAAGTTGCATAATCTGGAAACAGAACTTCCTCCATCTAATGACCAAATGTTTCATTATATACTGGTTTCTTTTATAATCCATTTTCAAAATATAATCATTGTTATCTGCACATTCTACAAGGATAATTTTGAACAGGGTATTAAAGCGGAACATCGTTAAATCTTTAATTGCGAAATCACACACCAGGAAGCATAGAAATAGGCCTGTAATCGCGAGATCACACACCAGTAAACAGGGTATTCAATCGATAATTGGCAAAATCAACCAGCCGAGGCATCCTGGGAGCAGTTTGCTCCATCGCAATAATTCCAACCACCGATCACCACCCCGAAATCCGATACATTATTGCACAAGAATTACAGAGAAGCATCACCAAAAACTTTCGTCCGAACCACCCCCGATTACCAAAAAACCACACGGCGAGAAACAAATCCGGCACCCACAACTTGGGAAGCAAAAAGGGGCGACATCTCGTACTTAGGAAACAGGGCGGAAGGAAAGTTAGCCACTCATCGTGAATGAAGGGTCGGCCGAGCTCCGATCGCCGCCGCCGCCACCGAGATCGCCGGGTTGAGATCACCGCTGCCGTGATCACCCTCCTTTTCCCCTCTCGCGCCGCTCTCTCTGGGTTGCAATCGCGCGATGCGGTCGCGGCCCCCCTTTTTATAACTTGGGGTTAAAAATTAACCCCAAATTACTATTTTACCCCTTCCTTTAATTTATTTATAAAAAACCTTATTATATCTAATTTGCGTCCGATTTGAATTCCGATCAAACCACCGAGTTTGTCTCGAAGTCTACCCTCATTACGCCATGCCAATTTATAGAAATAAAAATTATATATATTTAAGTTAGCGACATACCGAATTCCACCCTCGAGACTCCGCTAATTTGCATCATTTAAGTCCTCGCTTCCCTAATATGAAACCAAACAAATATAGATGAAATTTTGGTCATAACAATTTGCCCTTTAAATATGTTTTGGGCTAAAATTGTCATTGTTAGTATATAATTGTCTCATGTCATTTTCCATCGTTGCATCTTATGTGGTCGAGTTTCACTTGTCACGTTGGCTTCCGTTTGCTGATGTGGATTTTCGTTAAGAAAAAGTACAAAATTGATCCATTTATGTAACGTCTAGGGCAATTTTGATCAAAAACATAGGTAAGAGGTAAATTTGCATATTTTTCAATACTTCAGGAGTAAATTTAGCCATTTTCCCATTTTGCACTTGATGTGTCAAGTAACATTAATGTGGCTATTTTTATAAATTCTTGTGAAACATGTTGAATAAAAATTTGTGTATATTATAATTTTTTTTTAAAAAAAACATGAGTAAATATTTGTAATTTGAATATGAAAATTAGGTCTACAAAACAATCTTGCTGATATATAGTAATTATCTACAATGCTCATCCTTGTGGTCAATATCGCCAAGTGCGACTTGCACATGACCAATATCAGTGTAGTCATATACTCATATATACAACAATGGTCATAGCTGCTCGTTGTTGCGTCAAATTGACCTTGCAACCCACGTGGGTCGATGATTCACATGTATTTTTTCTTATACAAATTGAAATGAAGTAATTATATGAATGCAATGATATACTATTTAACTAACAACTTGAAATAAATTAAAGTTCAATTCAACTTATTACAATAATAGCAGCCCTCCTATAGATAAAATCACCTTGTATGATAGTGGGACACAACCTCCACAATGCGAGCTTAGAAGTGGAAAAATTAAACATATTTATATAAGCAAATACATCGATCGTATATGCCTATAAATTAGTATACTCATCATTAGTGCGTACGATAGTTGCTCATGCACAACTAATAGGATCGAGCCATTAGCCCGGACATGCAATTTTGTGCTTGCCGCCACTCGATAGTCGACCATATATATACTCTTATCATAATTATAAATAATAAAACTTTAATTATAAGTATATATTTATATGTATAAACTATATATTTTTATATAAGTTTTTTTATATATAGCTAATTAACTAACTATCCAATTAACCTAATTGCCCTAATTAATTTAATTGCCTAATGTAATTAATCAACTTAATTTAATTATTTAAATAAAATAATTAATTCGAATTAATAATAAAATTAAAAAATTATATGCACACATGATTTCATAAAATTATTAATTATATAATTAAGTATTTATAAATTATACATAATGTTTTAAATTATTTATGTAAATATTGATTATTTAAATATTTAAATATGAATTATTTATTTATAATTTACATAGTTAAATATATAATTATATATACACATATTAGGTAATTATAAATTATGTAATTAATATATAATATATAATTGTTATATAAAAGAACATTATAATATTCAACAATTAATAATTAATATATATGTATGCTTATATATATTCTCTTCAAAATATTATTTTTAATCAATAATAAATATGATTGAGACCATGAGAGAGAGAGAGAGAGAGAGAGTAGAGCATGTAATTCTGAAACAAATAATATGTAGCTTTCTTTTAAACACTAAAGGAGACTAGGAGAGTGGGTTTTGATGTAGTTGAACTTTTTTAAAGAAAAAAGTGTTATGATGAATGTAGAGTCCAAATAAATAAATGAATTTATGCATGTAATTGATAGAAAGAAAGTACGTACTTTTGTCTACCAACATACAAGTACAAGTAGAGTTAATATCTCAGCTCCAACCCTGTGCTCAAGAGCAGTACTTTGTATCACCAGTTTGGATAAATTGGCAGGTGTCCATCAATTGGGGTGAGAGGGCCATGCATATGCAGTTATGCACTAGGCTTGGCTCTCATTCATTCATGTGTATAACGTGGACAAAGCAAGTTATGTAGGGAGGGAGGGGGGGGGGGGTCTACCAACATATATGCATGATGAGTCACTAGTATTGCATCAGGAAGAGTACAGCTTTTTCATGCTAAAGGCTATTCACTCACTGCAACAACTTGCTCTGTATATATATATAGCTACCAACATCCAAGCCAGTCTCCTCCATTCAACTATATATATATATATCCTACTGCTTCAAGCACCACACAAATATTGTATTTTTTATGTATCTCATCATTCTATTGCACTGTATATACTTGGAGTTGAAGATCGAAAAGTCATGCATGGAGCTAATTAGCAAAGAGTAACTGATCATGTTTTCATACTTTTTGATTTTGATTAAATGAGAATCGCCTCCTTTAAAGTTTAAACCTGATAGTACTCATGATTTTGACTAATTAAGGATGAGGTTACTGCCATTAGATGATCATCCATGTTTGAAATGAGGAAGAATATTGAATGGAGGAATGAAGACAAAGAAGTTGGAGCAAGCATTGTCAGTGGGCGCTCAATCTCAATGAAAGAATTGATTCAAACAGACTTCTCGTTGAAAGTTTGTCCAGAGTTCCACCTACAAATAAGAAAAAAAGTGTAAAACAAAGAGGGAGTAGGCCTTGGTCATATATCATTTACCTTAAAAGATAAATCCTTTTTACAGATAATAATTAATATTGTCAATATGGTATTAATTAATGAATGGAGATTCTCACTAATTAATTGAGCATTGTCTCTAAAGGAGAATCTTATATATATTGGCTTAGTCCATTTATCTCGGTCTAACTAAGACCATTTCATTTATTTTGGAAACAATATGAGATTATATAAGAATCTACCTATATCTCTTGCATTTCTAAATTTATGAATATCTTCTACTACTTTTTTTCATCAATTATATCCTTAAATCCCTTTGATTTGAATTCTCCTATGATGGAAATTTTTACTAATGCATCATTTTGTTAAAATTTCATAAAACTACATCATGATCTAATTCATGGCATAATGCAATCATAAACAGAGCATGAATCATTTTATAATATGATAGATTGCATAAGCGTAGGATTTACCTCTAGCCAAAAGAGATTATTCTTGTTGTCGGTAATTTATGTGGTGTAGAGCTGCCTTCCTACCTCAAAGGATCTTTCAAAACTCTCTTCTTTAACCCTCTTTAGATGGTGTGGAAAGGTGTAAATGAGCATAGGTACCTATGAGTACCCCAACCTATTTATATACACACATTGTCATCCAAGGTGGTAATGATAGGCTTAAATCAGGTTCAGGATAAACATGTGTGGAACGGGTAAATACCAGATAAATATATGAATTAACCATATCGGGATAATTAATGACGTGGACACATGGTCCACATATGATCATGACACAGACCATGTCTCCACATGTGGCCACGCCCAATATTCTCCCACTTGATTTATAATTTAAACACCTTAATCTTCAAAATCCAATATCAGTCTTAGAAGGAACAAAACACACGAATCATAGCAACAAGTCCTCTAAGAACGAGTATTGTCTTCTATGTATCACAATACATTTCAGTCCAAAACAACTTCATGAATAAACCCTATGTTTATTCTGGGTCCAACAAAATTGTTATTCTCGAACTGTATGTACGTGTATGTACACTAAAATGAGAAATAACAAATTGAATAAGAGTTTTATTTAATAAAATATAAATATCTTTACAATAATTACATGATAGAACCAAGTCTCATTCGATCTACATGATCCTTGAAACACTTTGGTGGTTGCCCTTTGTCAAAAGATCAATGATCATTAATTCAGTGTTGACGTGCTCAATGACTACTTTATTTTTCTTAACACGTCCCCTTATGGCTAAATACTTTATGCCGATGTGTTTAATTCGACTTTCACTCTTATTATTTTTAGCCAAATAAATAGCAACTGGATTGTCATAGAATATCTTTATAGGCCTTGCAATAGAATCCACGATTTTGAGATTCGAAATGAAACTCTTTAACCACACACCATGAGAGGTAGCCTCAAAATAAGATACGAACTCAGCCAAGTTATTAGTTCATTTATACATGAGCATGAAATCCTTGATACCCGGCCTTAATTAAGGTACCTTATCACTTTTTTGCAGCTCTCTATAAGTCAAATGGCCTACACTATAGGGGTGTGAATAGTATGTTCGCTAAAAACTTAACATAATTTCGATTTTAATCTTTTTCTTGATTGCTTAGGTTAATGCACAATTGAACTACTAGATGCGGAAGCGATAATAAAACAAGTAATCGATAAACAACAAAGCAATGCTAACACTTTAATTTATAGTGGTTCAGCCACAATGCCTACTCCACTACCTAAGCATCATGCTTATAGGATTTCCAACTTAGTTTTACTAGATTAATTTGTTTCTTTACAATGAGGAATTTATACTGGAGAATCTCCGCTCTCAATCTGAAGGCACTTCCACACCCGAAAGTCTTCATCTTCTTACCGAAAGCACTCTCCAACCTCAAAACCTAAAGGGCAACAAATTTAATCCTAGTAAACTAGGTAAACCGATGGACTTAATCCTTACAACCAAGACAATGACCCAATCAACAAAACCTAACACCCTAGGTTTACACAAGTTGAAATACAACAAATGAACCTAAAAAATATATAAGTAAATGAAACAATAAACCAAACAAATTATACTTAGCTCTAATGCTGAATCGCTAGTCCTCTTGATGCCTCAAATTAATAAATTGGTGAAGAAACAATACTTAATTAAGGATAGGTGATAAAACTAGGGTTTGTAATGAAAAGTGGTTCAATCAAAGTTTTAATATCACATATAATGTCTTAATGAATGTCGGAAGGTGGAAGGAAGAAAGGAACACCAATATATAAAGAACCATGAAATAGGCTCAGATGGAACACCACTCAACGGCTCAAAACAGAGTTGTTACCTTCTAACGATCGATTTGTCGATCGATGGTCCAGTCGACCGAATATTCGATCAGACGTTGACCGAATGCCTACTATGGGTTTCTAAATGAGTCGATGGCTCGTCAGTCGTAGGTCGATCAACCGACCATTGGACCGGATCTTCGACCGAAACTGCATTGAATGCAATTTTAGCAAGGTCTATTCTTTCTAAGCCCCATTTAATATTTTTTTAATTTTAAAACATAAATATTAAATACAGATTACCCCCATTCAGATTCAATAAAAATATCCAAGAAATCAAAATCCTTAAGAATCAAAATCTAACTTTTGGGGTTTAGTACAAATTTGCGAAAATCAAAAATTTTATAATTTTCCGGGTCAAATATGGCTAGGTTAAAGGTTTCCAAATTTTTTTTAAAACTAGGTCTTTAATTTGTTTCTACCTAAGGAATAATTACTAAAACTTTTGGTGCCAAGAAAATGTCTAAATCATGTAATCCTCCAAGGAGCTCCTTAGGCTTGGAAAGTTTCTGGGCCATTTTTTTATTTTCCCGATTTTCATGTTTTGGGGTTCGGATTTCGATTTATGAGTTCTTATACATCAAATAGAGAATATGCATAAATCTAGACACTGTAGATCTGGACTCAAACTTCCCGATGAATCCCAAGCGTCGACGAGCGTCATTGTCGATTTCTTCGATTTCTTCGATTTTTCCGATCAGGGACGTCGTGCGCTATTCGACTTGAAACATGAAAATATTTATCCATAAAAATATTAGTTTCATATTTATTATGATCAAAATTGAGATTAAGACCTATGTTGAAAATCTTAAACTAACGTGAGACTCATGTGCTTGCCGGAAGGAGATTAGGGAAAAGAGAGAATGTATATCATAATGCAAAAATAGTTGTGAAAGGGTTGTTCAAGAGGATGGAGCTGAACAAGGTTGGATAGGTTTATTAACATAAGTTATAACTATGTGGTTGTAATAGTGATGTTAACTGTAATATTGAATACTGTAATGATGAAAGTATAGAAGACAATGTAAAGTTTTTTGAAGGATAATTACCTAAATACATCATAAATTTTGCATTTTGTCTCATTTGTAGTTAATTCTAAAATATTACCAAATTATATCTCGAACTTTGACATTTGTCTCAATTACATCCTCCCGTCAACCCTCCGTCAGCAGCACCGTTAAGGTGATGATGTGGCGCTCTGATGTGGATTAAAATAATATTTTTTATTTAAAAAATATAAAAAATCATATCAAATTATATAAAATAATATTTTATATTTTATATTAAAAAATCACTACATGTTCACTTCCCACGTGGCTCGCAGTGATTCTTTAATATAAAATATAAAATATAAAATATTATTTTATATTATTTAATATAAATTAAAGTAATTTTTTTATATTTTAAAAAATAAATAATATTATTTTAATTCATGTCAGAGCACCACATCATCGCCTTAACGGTGCTGCTGACGGAGAGTTGACATGAGGATGTAATTGAGACAAATATCAAAGTTTGGAATATAATTTGATAATATTTTGAAATTGATCACAAATGAGACAAAATGCATAGTTCATGATATATTTAGGTAATTACCCTTTTTTGAATAGATTAATAAAATAGTGACAACCCATAGTGACAGCCCATGAGGAATATGGTGATGCTATACCGGAAGGCAAGAGGTGCACGACATCTAGGGCTATCCATTCGGTTCAACCCGAATCGAACCGAACTGAAATTCACCAAATTGAATTTTGTTTATACCCGAATTCCAACCTGAACCTGAACCGAATTATACCTAAACTGATCTAACCCGAACCGAAATTATTCGGTTCAATTCAGTTTTCAACCCGAAAACCAAAATTTTATTTAATTCAGTTAAAAATTATTTTCTAATACCCATTTATTTATCTATATTAAAAAATTTTAAAAATATATTATTTTTTAATTAATTCAATTTTCGGTTCGGGTCAGTTCTCGATTTCCTAGAACCGAACCCGAACTGAAACTCAAAATTTGGTTCGGTTCGGGTCAAGAACCGAACCTGTAACCGTTGAAATCCAACCGAACCGAAAAATTCGGTTCGGTTTTTTGGCTCGATTCGGGTTGAACCGAACACTGGACACCCCTAACGACATCGATCCTATGCTCTTTTTCTTCAGTTGATGAGTAGAACCTGACCTCTGGTTTTGGGTTTGTGTTTTTTTGAAAAAAAAACTTGAAAATACAAGGAAAGTTTTAGCGGAGGTAATCACATAACTTGGATTTTAAAATTATACTATAAGTGCATATTTGCTTTATAGGATAAAAGAGGATATGATAAAATGTGGATTAATATTCATTGTATGTTTAGTGCATTGATTAGAAGAAAATAAAAATAAATGAATATAAAATTGGTCTTATATCCAATGTACACCGGATTTAAATAATTCATATACAATCCTCCATCATTTATTATTATAAATATATCATTTATAATGGTATATTTTTGCTTCATTGGATTGGATTAGATAAAATTGTATAATAAATGAGAGATGATTGAATATGAATTTTTTAAAATCGATGTACATTGAATATCATATTAATTTTATATTATTTTAATTATATTCTTTTCTAATTAATGCACTAAATAAACAATGAATTTAAATTTATATTTTATTCTAACTTTCTTAATCCTGCGAAGTAAACAAGCACTCAGATTAATCACGCGGAGTTCGAGGATCAAATGATCGTTATTTAGTGTTCTTACTCGTTACTTCTTTTTGAGCTTCAGAAGGTGGATAATTTTTTTTAAATAAATCTAATATTACTTGGTACATTTATCTTTAGCGTTGCTCATTTAAAAATTTAGAAAATTTAGGGCATGTTTGGTTAGCGAAACCAAGTATGTTTTCGTAGTTTCGATTTCACTGAAATCAAAACTGTTTACGAAAACGTGTTTGGTTCAATATTTTCATGAAACTGAATCGAAACCAAAATGAAAACGAAACCAATTTTCTTAATAAAAACAAAAACACCATAATGTTATTTTTTGTGGTTCGAGACTGTTGGTTTCGTTATCAAAATACAGTGGTAATTTTGTAATTATAAATATTTTTTTATAAAATTAATTAATTTAAAAATAAATCAAACTATATCTAATTTTTAAAAATAAAATAAAAATTATTATTTTCAACTCAAATTTTTTTCTTAAATTTATAAATTAATTAAACCAATTTATATCTAATTGACTCAAATCCAAATTTTAAATAACTCAATTTTTTTAAAGTTGATCTATTTATAATTTAATCAAACCTAATTTTAGATCATTGGACTTATTTTTTTTGAAATTTTATAATAACTATCAATTAATTTTTATATCTAATTGAACAAAAAAATCTTAAATTATCAATAGCTTAATTAATTAAATCATGTAATATTTTGTAACCATATTAACAAATATTTAATTTTGTAAACTAACTAAATATTTAATTACTACTAAAAATGTTCAAGAAAAATTAATATTATTTTTTATAATCAAATAAATATTCACTGATTTCAATTAACTAAAACCGATGTTATTTTCATTAACCAAATGCGTTTTCTAAAAACTGAAAATTAAAAATCAAAATTAAATTTTTGAAACCAAATTTTTAATTTCACTAAAATTAAACTAAAAAATAATTTTCGCTAATCAAATAGCACCTTTTAAACTACATCCCTGGTGGCTAAAAAGTAAAAACAATGACTTACAAGCCTACCCGGTATAATATTGGTTACATGTTTTTTAGCTTGAAAGTTGAAGCCCATCATTGTCATTCATCCAAGTTTTCTTCGCCATCCATTTTTTTTTAAAAATATATAATTTTAAATATTTCCAGCAAAAAGTATACAATAAATATCCATGTTCAAGCTGGCCTCAAGAATTTAAATTTTATGAAGAAACTCTTTAAGAATTAATTCAATTAATTGAAAATACACATAAATAAGCTTTGGGGGTAAAAGGCCTAAAACAGCACACATTGACGGGCTTATTGGGCCAAAAATTAGTTCGCATTGCTTTGCATTATACACCGTTGGCTGTCTCAATCGGACGGCTCATAATTATTTAATATATATGTAATGATATTCACCCGGAATTATAAATTCTTGGCGTCATTCCGCTTGCTCTCGTTCCCTTCCCAAAACCCTAACTCCAAAGGAGCGCGGAGCGGCGGACAGGAGGTCGGCGGCAGCAGCGATGACGACCCGCTTCAGGAAGAACCGTAAGAAGCGCGGCCACGTGAGCGCTGGCCACGGCCGTATTGGCAAGCACCGGAAACACCCCGGTGGACGAGGTAATGCTGGTGGCATGCACCACCACCGCATCCTCTTCGACAAGTACCACCCTGGATACTTCGGCAAGGTCGGTATGCGATACTTCCACCGCCTCCGCAACAAGTTCTACTGCCCCGCCGTCAACGTCGACCGCCTCTGGTCCCTTGTTCCCGACTCCGTCAAGAACGCCGCCGCCAAGGACGCCGCTGGCGCTCCCTTGATCGATGTTACCCAGTTCGGGTACTTCAAGGTGCTCGGCAAGGGGTTAATGCCGGATCGCCCCGTCGTCGTTAAGGCCAAGCTTGTGTCGAAAATCGCTGAGAAGAAGATCAAGGCCGCCGGTGGGGCCGTCATGCTCACCGCTTGATCTGGCACCATCCTCTGCTTGTATCGAATTCTTTGCTTATCTAAATTTCTTGTTTTACTTCAGTAATTAATTGCATTCTAGATCTGCAAGTTAAGGTTTTTAATGTTGCGCTTGATCTATGAACTTTCATGTTGTTGCTTGGACTATGTTCTTGTTATCACTATCCACACAATTAGACATAATATTGCAATGCAATGTCAAGGCTTTTCATTTGATATTGATCTTGTTATTTCATTACCTTTAGCTTTTATGAATAAGGAAGTGCTTGCTAATATGAAATATCTTTTACAAGTCTTTACTGTTGATTTTTCTTCATAATATTCAATTTGAGATTTGTTCTGCATATTTTTTTTTTATTTTTCCTATTTTAATTTGTTCATTTGCTTGCAAACAAGCAATTTAAGTTCTGTTTTACAAGAGGTTGAGTGTTAATATTTTAGTAGGTTATTGGAGTTTGATGATACAAGTCATGTATATGATATCAAATGAAGGAGCATTGGATAAGATTCTTTTTAATCGGGTATACACTGTATATAATATCAAATTTATATTCTGTTTTACAAGAGGTCGAGTGTTAATATTTTAGTAAGTTATTGGAGTTTGATGATATAAGTCATTTATATGATATCAAATGAAGGAGCATTGGATAAGATTCTTTTTAATCGGGTATACACCAGATACAATATCAAATTTATATTCTTCTAATCCTATTTTTTTAAATCCATGCACTAAACAAACAAAGAATATAAATCTATCTCTAATTTTATCCATCTCTATCTATGAAGCAAACATACCCTAAGGCCATGTTTGCTTTGTAGGATATGATTTGGATGGGATAGGATTTAAGGTGGATAAGGGTGGGATAAAAATTCAAGAGAATTTCTTGAAATTCTATCCTATGTTTGTTTTGGCATATGATAAGAAACATTGATAGGAAATAAAAATTCATATCCTGTGGATTTGGGCCCTAAACCCATCCCCTCTCTAGAATTTCTAAATCGGGCAAGCGGTGGATTTGGTCCAAAATAAATTCACCCAATATTCGGCCCGATTCTTATCCATTTTGCAACAAATAATGGATTAGATTTTAAAATTTAATCCACCCTCTTAATCCATCAAACAAACGAGGTCTAATAGTTGCTAGTGTATTTCTGAGGTACATCTATATGATCTATTTTATGTTGATGTAGGATGAGGAATCATTTTCATTATTTTGGTATATGAGTGCCAAATATAAATCTTTAGTCATGACATGGTTGAGAACATTTATGAGGTACTGAAGTCAAATATATGCATGTATTAGAATTGATTTAATTAGGTATTGTTGATTTTCATGTTAAGCTTTTCTTCTTCCTGATGATGTATTACTGGTTAAGTTATGAATGTATTTGCAATTGTTAATAGTATAAGAACGCTGAGTATTCAACCCACATAACTTGTATGGTAATAACTACTTACTATCGTAAGTTATGGAGAGACAACATCATTGTCTACTCTCCCCTGATTCAGAGATATAAAAATTTAATTTGAAACTTTTTGATTGACATATAACTTTCACTTAACATCAACAATCAGAACATTGCATAAGAGAGCTATAAAATTCGTCTATTTAATGGATGAATTTTGTATTCCTATATGAATGAGATGAAAACTCGTGGCATGAGGGGTATTTTGGATGTTAAACATGGAATTTTAAACTTATGGTACTAAAAATATATTGTCCCATGCAACATTAATGTTCTAAATAATAAATATTAACTACAAATAATAAATATTTAAGAACTCGACTAAATAGACTCATGCATCATTGGAATAATTAACCACCGTCAAGTTAGCAGCTAGCACATGTCATAAATCTAGAGGAATTTGTCATACGAAAGATCAAAAGAGGGACAAGGATGCCATCATACGACATGCTCTACCGACTAGGAACTAGGAAGGAAGCAAATGGTCAATGGAGGGAGCTCCGGAGCAGGATGATTTGGTGTTAAAAAGTTTTATCTATCGTGCCTATTCTCCCACCTGATCATTCAAGAGTGTCCTTGTACAGCCCAAACTTCTGTAGGTGTCAATCAAATTTGACTCTGACTTAACCTCATTTGATCGACCTAATCAGGCCACATTACCTCTCGAGAGGCTATAGAGTCGGACTTCATCGGATATTACAGTATCATTTTTTTTTTCAAAAATATAATGTTTTGAATTAAACTAATTTTAATTAAATATCAAAAGTTAAATCAGATTAAGAAGAAAAATAGAGCTTTGAATGTAATAATAATAATATTAATAAATAAATTCTGTAATTATTGTGCTAAATTATTACTAGAAATGTATTGCCAATTCAGTTTGTGTTTTGGATTTTCTCCAAAACTAGTAAATTATGATACCTCCAATTGAAATAAAAAAAGCTAATACAAAATAATATTAAAAGAATAATAATAATAATAATATAATGATAATGATAATGATAATGATAATAATAATAAAAAAATACAATTGATATTTAAAATAAAAAGCAAAAATTGATATACTACATTGTTCTTGTCTGAAGCCAGGGTGATGCGGTCTTGCGTGTCTCGTGGTTCGGTGCGACTTCGGCGGGGAGACCCACAAAGACACTCCAATGCTCAAGTAAGAGATAATTTCAAGTGGTGAGTATGGAATTGCAATTGAGAGTATATCTGATGTGTGTCGTATCTGTATATAGTGCACGATGAGGGATGATTCAAGCGATAAATGCCTCCTTGAATCTCGCAGGGATATGCTCAGAATGGGCCGCCGCTAATCTCGAAGATGTCAAGTTCATTACTGACGAACCCCTAGTAATTAATAAAGACCAGGGTGTCCTTGTATGGCCGGTTAGAGCCCTTGGGTTGAGTAGTTTCTGGCTCGACTTGAGTCTGGGCGTTTGGGCCTGATCTGGCCTGGCCCAAAGTGCTAGTCCAGATCATAGACCCCGAGCTTAGTCGAAGTCCGAGGACCTCATGTCGAGCTCTAGTAGTGTGCTGATGTTTGTTTGTCTATCGAGCTTCTAAGTATATGCCGAGGTTTAAATTCAAATAGGCTTTGAGAAGTGTATATGGGCCATTTTCTTGAGTGACTGAGGTAAACATGATTAGCGTATCTTAGCTATGTTGTTTTGTAACTTTTCGATTATCACGTCTAATATGGTGGACGTGTGGTGAATGAGTACTTCTTTCTATGGGGCAGCCCTCCATTATTGTTTGTCCCTTTGGCATTAAATTTCGGCATGAAAGCAATCATTATATAGAGGGTTGCCCGTTTGTGTCTCGGGGCATTTTGGGGAATCATCGTTGATGGGTTGACCAGCTGAGATTTATTCTACTACTAGCGTGTGGCTATCAGCCGTTTGATGAAGAGGTTACTACCTATTGGCCTTTAAAGTCTACTTTCGTCTCCTCATTGAACTTTCTTGCGCCCCACGTTCATGCCTCCTATACACTCATGCCTTGGAGATTTTTGCTGGTGACGTTGTTGCTCCGATCCTTTCCTTCAACTGTCATTGCCTCTTCTTGGTAAGCCTTCTCGACTCTACCCTTGGCTTTTCACATCATTCGGGGTCGACCTTAGGTTGATAGGCTATACTGACTTGTCCTCCGTTCATTAGGGTTTACGATATTCATCGGGTTGATGGGGAAGATTGGTGATAATGTTAAGTCGGAGATAGGTGCATCGGGCGGAGCCTCGAACTCGTACTTGTGGGTCCATGATGAAGTAAGGCAGCATAGCTCGGTAATGACTAGCTCCAGTAGTATTTTGTCCTTCCAAATAAGTGTATTGGTTTCTCGTTCGGATGAGGAAGAAGCCTTCGAGTGCCTCTCCTGTTCTTCAGAGGATAGGGTTTACCATCGCAGGAGGGATCCTGAATTATTTTTTGTGTACAAGACCATGTTCGAAGCCTCGAGGTCCGACTGCCATTTACTGACTTTGAGTGTGGTGCGCTGATTCAGGCTAACACTGTTCCGACCTAGTTGCACATGAACATCTAGGCGTTTGTCCATTGTTTTGAGGTTCTGATGGAGTTTTTTGGGGTCGAGCCTAGTATCAATTTGTTCTTCCTTTTTTCAAGTGACGGGAACCCAAAAGGGCATATGGGTGTTCTTGAGTAGCACCTCGGCAAAGAAGCTTTTTGACTATTTCGAAGTTCTTACAAGAACTTCAAGCGACACTTCTTTAAAGTGAGATCACAGTCGGATATCTGGCAGTTCTTCTTGGATAGAGAGTCTAACTTGAAGATGTTTTCGCTGTTCTGGAGGCGGAGTCCAACTCCTATCCAGTCCTTGGAGGAGGAAGGTATCTCGCTCGAGGATAAGTTGGTGATTGAGTATTTTGACCGGTGTTTCCCCTTCGATCCTATTTCCTGGAGGGAGTTGCTGAAGTGGGACCAAGACGAGTCCTCAGTCGCATAGTATATAAGTAAATTTTAGAGTAGTAAGGTGTTGTTACCTTGGCCGTTCTTGAATGTGTTAACTTAGGATTCTTCTGTGCATATAGGATGTCTTCGATGTTGGTTTGATAATCCCTTCGTGGTAGGCTGGAGGAGCTGAAGGGGAAGATCCATGTGGTTGGTAAAGGAAAGAGGCTATTGGTCGATGTCTCTACTCGCCCACTCTTATTGGAGCCGGCACAGGCTTCAAGATCCAAGGCCCCAAGGTCGATCAAGACGTCTGTGCCCTCTCCCTCCTCATCTCCTCCTTGTTCACCTCTGAAGCAAAAGAAGAGGGCTAGAGGCCCGCGCGTTGTGATCTCAAACGATGAAGGTCTACTTCTTTACGAGATCGTCTCCCCCGGGAAGGTGGTGCCCCCTGCATCAGCAATGGCGGTGGTAGAGGAGGCCCCACTGACGGAGCAATATCCTGATGCATCTCCTCATGATAGTCAACGCCTCCCGTTTGGCATTGAGACGAGCTTGCCCAAGGGAGCAGAGACAGCAGAGCACATCAAAGCCGAGTGTCTTTGACTGATGGGTTTGTCGAAAAAACTGGTGGGGGAGAAGGTGTGTGTGTTGGGTTGGCAAGGATCGTGCAAGCAACATAATTTTTGCACACATCAGAAGAATAAAACTAATCCTCTACCCAAGTGGATCCATTCATCTTGGTTAAATCAATACTAGGTTTAGAAATATATCCTTGAAGGTCGAGCTCCGTCTTCTGCTCCACAAGACCGATGCTTTGGATTCTAGGTGCCGCCAGAAACGAACACCCTCTACGGTTGGCACACGAGTGCTATCTCGCCTATCTTAGAACGTACTCCTTCTGATCTAGACCAGCACCAAAATTCTTTTAGGCTCTCCTCTCTCTCTCTCCCTCTCTCTCTTTGTTTGTGTGGAGGTTAGCTGCCACAAAGGGAGCCCGACTTCCTTCAAAGGAGGTCGGCTTCCTTTCTTGATGAGGTCGGCAACCACCAGGAGATGATCATCTATCCATCAAAACCATAGGCGGGTATTCATAGATACGTCAATTATATTGATTGATTCTTCTCATCCGTTGATTAATTCAAACTCATATCCAGAATCTTAAAATAGTTTTAATATTTGAATAAAATATATCTTTAATAACAATTACCAAGGATGAATTTCCTAAATTCAAGATGTCGAATATAACATATCATTTAATAACGACTATTAAAGATACATTACCTAAATTGTAATCAGTAATTGCAATTTTAAAATATATTTAAAATTCAGAATAATTAATTCTGATTTGAAAATTACTTTCCAAATTCAAAATTAATTTCCAAAAATATCAAGAGAGATTTAGTCGGTTAGTAGCCATGCAGATCCAATCCAATGAGTCATAATCTTAAGCCCAATTCGGTTCGCCCTATGGTGCAACCTTGTAGGTTTACTTAACGTTGGCAATATGCTCAAAACTCATTTCCAACTCATAAGTCATAAGCAATCTCTAGCAAGATATTATGACTACCCAAGTCAAATGAGGTTGGTGATCCGAGCAACCTAACTCATAGTATGATACTCTGTCCTTTTGTAACGCGACATCTGGATCGAGCATAAGACATGGATTACATCATCCTTATATTGCTCAATCTGAATTTTTGATTCTTAAGTAGACTGACTTAACAAATGACATTGATATTCCTATCAATTCATTTGAGCACGATCATGCATTTCCTCAGTTACACTCATCAAGGGGTCTAGAAATATCTCTCATATATGAGAGAGATAAATTCCTTCACGACTACATATATTCCACTACATGATTCATTCCATGTCAAACTGTAGTCTTTATTACCATCCGGTTAAAGATGATGTTAGACTAGGTCAAAACACAAAATTCCTCATGTAGGAATCCATGGTGACATCAGGTCGGAGGACTGATATATCACTACCGTTGTGAGATATACTAATGATATAATCCACGTAGTATTCTCACGACGAGTCTGTCCAACACCATGTTGTCCAACATGTGTCTATGATCTGACTTTAATATCACATATTTATGACTAGTAAAACATGATCATCATCAGTCAGACTGCATACTAATATTCATTCATTATTGTTCCAATGATAATGACCGACTAGGGATTGTTTAGAATATGATTACAACTGTCTTAGAGTTTTACTATCAAGTTTCGTACTTGATGATCATTAGGCAGAATCAATCATTCAAGAAATCTCTTATCAAGTCAAACATGCTCATAATGAATAACATGATAAAAGAAGTGTTCAGTTAAAGTGGAAAGTAGCAGTGGCATTATTATTCAATTGGCCTAGGGTACACTACTAACAGTCTGCGCTGGAGGTGTCCGAGGCTTGAGCTTGGGAGAATGAGTCACTGAAGGTCAAGCTGGCAGGGATGAGGAAGGCCCTTGAGGCAAAAGACTGCAAGATCGAGCTTCTTGCTGATGCCGCTTTTGAATCCGCCGTTCGGGTGAGAGATTTGCATCATCTTGAGGAGCCAAAAAGGAAGAAGTTTCTTCTTCCTAGGGTGGCCGGTGTCACAGGGTCAATTTTGCGCCCAAAATTTTTGACTCTGTGATGGCGCTGAGCAGCCCATTGCTCTCAGCCAGCCTTGTCCCGATCTAGCAATGTTCTGCGCACACGATCGCAGAATAAACTCCGCAGTGTCGAGGGGATGAGTACCGAGTTGAGGTTCACTAAATCACAGTAATTCACATCAAGGGAGATGATGGAGCAAAGAACAATACTTGAAGGAAAACTATATGCATTGATTTACAATTGTTTACAAGTACACAAGATTCTTTGCACAAGCGCACACCAAGGTCGCACTCCGCAGCTCGCTTCGTGCCTCCAACTCTTGGTTAAGCTTACACACTCGAGCACTAATGGCTTTTCCCTTACAAGTAGAGTTACACACTTAGTAGTCTCACTTTTTCCTCTCCTACATCTCATGGGTAGTTCATACAAGACTCATGAGTATATATGGTGCTCAAAGCACCCCTTCTTGGGGACACATCCCCTTTAGATCCATCTCAGCCTTTCCCAAAGGCTGTGCATGTTTGGGCTCCATCTTGGCTGTCAATGTGTCCACTTGACTTGGGTTGAGTCCAAGTCTAAGTTCTTCACACCTTTGGTGCACCACATCATGTTGGCTGCACCTATTTGTTTTGATCAAGTCGCCCATCTTGTGTTGGCCAAGTCCAAGACCAACACTGCTTAAGGGTGGGCTGGGTAGTGCATGCTCCGGACATTGCAGCCCGCTCACTTTGCGTCTTGCCTGGGCCATGGTTCGCCTTGGCCGCTGTCGCGTCGTGGCAATGTGAACATGTCGCACACCGCTCCATGCTCAATGTTTCCTCACCACGCCTTCACCACACCAAGCCGGTGCCTTTGCGCACACGGGCCGTCCGTTGCCCCGCAACATTGCATGCGACGCCCATGCCTCCGTGCGCATAGGCTGCCTTGACTTGTCACTCTACTGCCCCGTGCCATTGCGCATGCGGGAGTCAGCCAAATCTCTCGCCACGGCCCAGCCGTGGCGGGATTTTGTCCCGCCAAGTGTAAACATATCTCCATGACTTGTCGCTTTGCTGGCCCGCACCATTGCACACGCGGGAGCCCGGGGCTAATGCTTCCCGCTCAAGACTCTCTCTACCACAAAGTATGTTACAAGAGGATAAGGATTACACACACACTCTCTAATACACTCAAGGACCAGCTAACACCCAGCCAACCCTCAAACATACAACCAAGGCCCCTACATATAGGGTACAACTCGAGCAGCCCCAAGGAATCTTAGCCCTTGGATCAATACATCATCCAAACAGCAGTTACAACCACCAGGAAACCGCCCAGCAACTGTCCCAACTTCTGGGAACTTTCGCAACTGATGTTGGGTCTGCGAACTCGAGTCTGGTCGCGACTTGAACCCGGTCAAGTCCATTTGGTTGCCTTCTGCAAGCAGCAACTCAGCTGGGCGCCTGCAGCCTGTGCAGCCCCCGCCCATGCCGAGTGCAGCGCCCGCACAGTGCATCGTGCAGCACCCGCGCACTCTGCAGCGTCCGCCAATGAGCAGCCAGCTCTGCTCCTTCCCGTGCCATGCTGCGCACGGACAAATCTCTCGTCACAGCTGGTGCAACGTCCGCCTGCGCCCCGCCATGGTCATGCGCTGCGCGCACTGCCCCGCGCCAAGCTGCGCACGAGACTTTTCCTTGCCACAGCCGCGTCCGCGCCCCGCCATGGTCATGTGCCGCGCACCGCCTCGCGCCATTGTGCACGCGGGACTCCGCTGCTCCGCAACATCTTCAAATGCACCGCCCGTGGCGGGACTTTCTCTCGCCACGCCCCGCCCCGTGCGGGACTTTGCAACGCCCCGCCCCATGCGGGACTGCGCCACGCCCCGCCCCGTGCGGGACTGCTTTGCTCTGCATCCGGGTGACACCAAGTCTTGCTTGTGCCTATGCCTCCGCGCACATAGGCTGCTGCCCGCCATTCATTGCCTACGTGCTGCCCACCATTCATTGCCTACGCGCTGCCCGTGCCACTAAGCACACGGGCTGTTGCTTTGCTGTGCACTTGGGCTGTCCTCGCTGCAGCTATGCCTCATGATGAGTAGGCCAGCTGCTGCCCCATGCCTATGCCTCCAAGGACATAGGCTAATGCTCCGCATCAGTCATCACATGCTGATGTCCGCCAAGCCATGCTCATGCCTCCAAGCACATGAGCTGTCCTTGTGTGAACACCACTTGGGCAGTCTATGTTCAGCCATCTCCGCGCCATGGGCTGATTTTGTCCATCCCGGGATTTAGGGGTCTAACAAACCTCCCCCACCCATTGAAGCCGATGTCCTCGTCGGGATAGAGCAAAGATGCTCCTCCCGCCAAGCTTCACCATTTGGGCAGCCCTTCCTTGTACTTTGCAACATAGAAGTTCCTGGACAAAAAAAAGAGTTAGTTTAAACAACATAGTCTCCAAGGATACACTTTGCACTCCATTGCTTGTGCTCCCCACTTGAAGATCACTGTCAACAAGACAGCCGCCAAGTATACCCCTCATGCTCCAACATTTGGGCTCCCCACTTGACGATCAATGGTCACACGGTCTTGATCTCAATGCCAACCTGCTAAGTATGCACTTTGTGCTTCCCAACACTTGTGTTCCCCACTCAACAGTTCAAGTAGATGCCCCGCACTCCTCTATGGTGCTTGCATTCTTCACTTGATTTGCTCCTGTTGGATCCTCTTACAAGAGTCGACACCTCAATGGTCTTCATGGCTTTGATCAAGCCTCACCCTTCCTCCACCAATCTTCACCGCACAGCCGAGTATACGCCTCACCATCCACAGTGTTTGCGCTCCTCCACCCGACTGGTCAAGTATACTTCTTGTGCTCTTATCGTAGCACCTAAGTTCCTCACTTGACTTCCTCTTGCTTATAGAACACGCAAGAGTTGACCACTGAATTTACATAGGTGAGTTCAATCAACATTAGCCTCGCCGTATTGCAGGTTTTAATACACAGTTTAGACCTGAACAATGGCCAAAACAAAGGCCCAAAAATACAAGACAAAGCAGTTTTCAACATCACTTCTCAACCCACAATCTGGTGTTGAGGTCTTGTCCTGCCCTTCCTCCCACTTCCATCAGGTTTGCTTCAGATATGTCTGAGTGCCGTCAAACACCCAGCTGGTCGCATGCTTCTCGCCACGCGACAATTTGCAGCAACAAGGAACATTGGAAACTTTGGCATCGCCTTGGTAGCAAATGGTCCATCATCATGCGACCCATCTCCGCTGCTTCACCAAGCATCATGCATTTCCGATGTCCTGCACCAATACTCTGCAGGGCCATGCTTGCGCCATGGCGCACACAAGCATCCATATTTGGCTCCGCATGGTGCCCATGCCCGCACGCACATGGGTACTCCACCATGAGGTGCTAAGTCCGCTTCCTCCCCACAAACTCTTGTTATTCACTGCTTGCACACTTTGGATTTGTCACTTTTCTGTGAACAGCCACCATCTTCTCCTGGTGGAAATCCTGCCGGTAGCTCCACCGGCATGACGTCTTGAAACTGCTCCAAGATGTCATGTTCAGACTTAGGAGTCTTTCAGCTTCCCTGCTGCCTCCCAACAAGTCTGCAACGTACCTTGGTGTGGCAGGGTTTTGTCCCCCCAAGTGTGAACATATCTCCATGACTTGTCACTCTGTTGCCCTGCGCCATTGCGCACGCGAGACTCCGCCAAATCTCTCGCCACGACCCAACCGTGGCAGGGTTTTGTCCCGCCAAGTGTGAACACATTTCCATGACTTGTCGTACTACTGCCCTACACCCTTGCGCACGGGACTTTGCCTCGCCATGGTCGTGCGATGCGCGCCCGTGCCCCGCCATGATCATGTGTTGCTCGCACTGCCACGTGCCATTACGGGACTCCGTCTCGCCCCGCCCCGCCCCGGGCGGGACTTGCTTTGCTCCGCACCTAGGCGATGTCACGTCTTGCTCATGCCTTTGCCTCCGCGCGCATGGGTTGCTGCCCGCCATGCCTTGCCCATGCCTATGTCTTCGCCGTGCGACGTGAGCAAAGTGAGCGATGCTCATGCCATTGTGTACATGAACTGTCTTTGTTCCACAAAGCCACCAAAATACCTTTGTTTGGGACCTCCATGGTCTGCCCGTGCCCGAGGTGTGACACCTAGGCCATCCATGAGATTTAGGGGTCTAACAGCCGACCACTTTCCTCCACTTCCCCGAGTTTTCCCACAAGCCGAAGAGGCATTTCTCTTCACCTTGCTGTGTCGCCCCTTACTTCCTTTGGGGGAGTCCTAAGAGGACAACAAGGTATCTTCTTGTTCCTCCTCTCGTTCTAAGATTTTCTCATCTCCTCTTCCTCTCGTTTTGGAGCCCGATTCTTGGTGGAAGGGCCTACCTAGCCTTTGAGGCTTCAGGGTTGAGGAAACCTCACCGTTGAGCCACTACGAGTCCGGTTGATCACCGCCCCCTTGTTACGAGGAACTTGGTGTAGACTAGCATTGGAGAATGTGTACGTGTGCATCTTGATTTGGGGATAGGAGCAGCAAGTTCAACTGCGGTATAAGGTATACCATCTCCACTACACTCGCAATTAGAATTCCTTGGATTTTGCTAAAGTAGATCACTATTTTGGGATGATTTGTTTTTTTTTTAAATCGCTATTTCCGCTGCGTTTTCGATTACCATCCCTTCACCTATAAATTGAGGAATACATCCTTGTTAAAAAGTACTAGTTAATTGGCTCAAAATCAATTAGTGTTTCTACGACGAATGGTTCTACAAATAGAGGAACACAACCTCGTTAAAAAATATTAGTCGTTCCAAAACTAACTAGCAGTTCTATGACAAATGATTCTACAATTTGAGGAAGCCAACCTTGTTAAAAAATAGGGTAACTACCTAAATATATCAAGTACTTTACATTTTTTCTCAATTTTACCCAATTCTTTTATTTCATCAAATTGTATCATGTACTTTCAAATTCGTCTCAATTGTATCCCCTCGTTAGTTGTCCATCCCCAGCCTTGTTAAACATGTGAGATAGTGTCCAATGTGGATTAAAAAATATATTTTTTAAAATTAAATAATTTTGCACTCCACGTCTGACATTCTTTTTGTCTTTTAAATAAGTTGGTGGCTTCGATGAGCTGCGAGAGCTTGAGTTTGTAGAGCTGCCGCTGGAAGGTGGCGACGTTGATGCTCAATGGCTCCTTCTCCTTCTCGATCTTCCATGTCATCGCCACGTGCACAACTTGCAGGCTACTAAGCATCTTGGCCTCCTCTACCTCCTTGTGCTTTGCTCGCATTGCGGTCACCCAAACGATCAACGCACATAGGGAGATCATGGAGATAAGAACGCTGAGGACAAAGCTATTTTCCCAATCTAGCTTGATGCGACAACTATCGGGAGATTACTTGGAGATTGACACGATGGCATCGGGATGCTGCGGAGGCCCGGGTTGTTCTCATACTGGCTCGTTGGGAGCATGGTGAGCTGGCCTCTTGCCGAAATTGGCCCTAATAAATTGTTATCTGCCAAATCTATTCGCACCAAGAAAGAGAGGTTGGAGAAGGAGTCCAGAATGCTCTCTTGCAAGCAATAGTGCGAGGCATCGAAGACACCAAGATTGCGGAGGCGGCCAAGCGACGCCAGAATCTCCCCAGTAACTTGTTTCGTGCCAAGTCGAGCACTTGCAGCACAACCACTACTAGAAACTTCATCTTCAGCAACGGCTATCAGCGACGGCCGCTCAAGCCGTTGCTATTTGCAACGGCATTCTTACGGCCGCTCGAGCCGTTGCAGAAAACTGTATCTGCAACGGCTTTCTAACGGAAAACCGAGCCGTTGCTGATTATTTTAATTATCAGCAACGGCTTTCGGACGGAAAGGTGAGCCGTTGCTGATATTTTAATTTTCAGCAACGGCTTTCTAACGGATAAGTGAGCCGTTGCTGATGATAACTTATCAGCAACGGCGTTCTAACGGGCGAGTGAGCCGTTGCTGATAAGTTTATATAGGGCACCAGTCGCGCCCGACCCTTCTTCCTCCCGCTGCTGCCGCCGCTCCTGCCGACGCCACTCGCCGCCGCTGCTGCCGCTGCTGCCGACGCCGACGACGCCGACCGCTGCTTCCGACTTGTTCAAGTATGTCTCCTCCCTACGGCCGTCTCTTCCCTGCGGCCGGCGGGAATCACCCGACCGAAACCCTATTTCTAGGGTTTCGGCCGGCGGCGGTCGGCCGATGGCCGCCGCCGGACCTTCTGCAGTGGCCGGACAGTGTGTCCGGCCACTGTACGCTGGCGCCGGAGGGTGGACTCCGGCGCCAGAATTTATAATTTATATATATAATTTATATTATGTTATAATTGTTAATTAATTGTTTAGATTAATTATTTAATTTGTTAGATTAATTATTACGGTTTAGATTAATTTCGGACGCGCGCCGGAATCGTCCACTTCGGACGCGCGCCGGAATCGTCCACTTCGGACGCGCGCCGGTATCGTCCAATTCGGACTCGCGCCGGAATCGTCCACTTCGGACGCGCGCCGGAATCGTCCACTTCGGACGCGCGCCGGAATCATCCACTTCGGACGCGCGCCGGTATCGTCCAATTCGGACTCGCGTCGGAATTATCCACTTCGGACGCGCGCCGGAATCGTGCAATTCAGACTCGCGCCGGAATCGTCCACTTCGGACTCGCGCCGGAATCATCCACTTCGGACGTGCCCCGAAATCGTCCAATATGGACTCGAACTGTCTCGAAACATTTAGAAAATAATCATCCTCCGACGAGTTGATATGTTTCACGTACGCATCGACGATCGGATATGATTTAGCAAAACCTTAGATCCGTTCGGGAATTGTATGTTCGTGTAAAAGAAGTAGATGATCTTTTATACGACGTACAATTCTTGAATTGTCCTTGATTGGACAATTTGGAAATATAGTTATTTGTACTGCACTTACGTTTTTATTTTAACTGTTAACTAATTATTCTAAATTTCGGCAACATCTCTCTTGTTCTCCGATACGCGCCCAGATGATATGCGTATTCGGAGAACTGTAGGGAGATGCTGTCGAAATTTAGAATAATTAGTTAACAGTTAAAATAAAAACGTAAGTGCAGTACGAATAACATAAATCCCGAATGGAATAGGACAATCTCACCTAAAGACATTAACCAAAGAAATTGTCATTGATTGACAGAATCATGTCGGCTGATCGAAGTTGGATGTACCGACGTCTTGATCGTGGAGCTTTAACGAATGAGTTTCGATTAGGCGTAACGTACTTCCTCAATTTCGCCTATTCGAATCAAAATTTCGTTAGCATGGGTGATCAAATCCGATGTCCGTGCCGCATTTGTTCAAATGGACGATTTTTCGATCGGGAGACTGTCACTCTGCATCTATATACCAAAGGATTTGCACCAAGATATTTTCTATGGACTTGTCACGGGGAGTCACGCGAAGTCGGGACGTCGAGCAATCCTGTCGTTCAGACATATGGTGAATCTTCCTCTGCTGGTGCTTCTTCATCCAGTCAATGTAGGGGGTCAAATCCCTATAGAACTATGATACTTGATAGTCTTGGGGGTCAATTCCACCTGAATGATAATGTTGATCGGCCAGATCTTCAGACATCAGTCCCACCAGATACTACAGCGGTTGATATCACAGAAGTAGGGGCTGCGGTAGAGATTGAATTACCGAATAAAGAAGCTGCAGAATTTTACGAGATGTTGAAAGCTGCCGATGAACCTTTGTATGAGAATTGTTCTAAATACACTAGGTTTTCAGCAATGACACAGCTCTTAAGCATCAAGGCCGATTGTAATATCAGCGGAGTTGCGTATGATCGGATTGCTGGATTGATTAATGGAATGCTGCCTATTGATAACAAGTTTGAGCCTACTTTTTATAAGACTAAAAAGCTAATGAGAAAATTGGGGCTTGGGTACGAAAAAATACACGCGTGCCAAAATAACTGCATTTTATATTATAAAGAAAATGTGTAGTTGGATAAATGTCCTGTATGTCAACACCCTCGTTACAAGGAGAAGAAATCGGTCCGACAGAAAAATATCCCGTTTAAGGTGCTTCGGTATTTTCCACTAACACCGAGGCTTCAAAGGTTATTCATGTCGGAAAAGACTGCCCCCTACATGAGTTGGCATGCAAGAAGTCGTGATGATACAGTAATGACTCATCCATCTGACAGTGAAGCATGGAAACATTTGGATACATGTTATCCTTCATTTGCTAGGGATACTAGAAATATCAGATTGGGATTGTGCACAGATGGTTTTAATCCGTTTGGACATTCTGCAACTCCTTATTCAGTTTGGCCAGTGCTGCTGACAGTTTATAATTTGCCACCGTCAATGTGCATGAAAGATGAATTTATTTATCTTTCGATGATTATTCCGGGTCCTAAGGGTCCGCGAAAAGAAATTGACATATTTCTCAGACCCTTGATAGATGAATTGAAAACATTGTGGACTGAGGGAGCTGTCACTTATGATTGTCATCGGAAGCAAAACTTCAATTTAAAGGCCGCGGTCTTGTGGACAATCAATGATTTCCCGGCGTACGGCATGTTGTCGGGTTGGAGCACTCACGGCCGACTCTCTTGTCCGTATTATATGGAACACTCTAAATCAATCAGTCTTCAGAACGGACGAAAAATCTCATTCTTTGATTGTCATCGTCGATTCCTACCGATTAATCACCAGTATCGAAGGAATCGTAATAAATTTACTAAGGGCAGAGTCGAAAGAGATGGGCCACCACCGATGTTGTCTGGTGAACAAATGTTAGCACGTGTTTCAGCACTTCCAGATATAGTATTTGGTCGCAATGAAAGAGTGTCAGGTTTTGGCCAAACACACAACTGGGTGAAAAAAAGTATCTTTTGGGAATTGCCCTATTGGAGTTCATTATTGATTCGACATAATTTAGATGTCATGCACATTGAAAAAAATGTGTTTGATAATATTTTCAACACTGTGATGGATATTTCTGGAAAAACTAAAGATAATGTCAAAGCCCGACATGATCTGAAAATACTTTGTAAAAGACCAGAGTTGGAGTTACAAGAGGTCAACGGACGATATCTGAAATCGAAGGCCCTATATGTGTTAAATAAACAACAGATCAAAGATGTTTGTCAATGGGTAAAAGAACTCAGATTACCCGATGGATATGCTTCAAACTTATCTCGATGTGTGAACGTCGATGATTGCAAAATATCAGGGATGAAGAGCCATGATTGTCATGTATTCATGCAGAGATTACTTCCGACCGCATTTCGAGATCTTCTACCTGATAATATTTGGGGTCCGTTGACTGAATTAAGTATGTTTTTTAGAAGCATCTGTGCAAATGTCCTTCGAGTCGAAGATATGTCAACACTTGAAAATAATATTGTTGAAATCATATGCAAGCTGGAGCAGTTTTTCCCTCCTGCATTTTTTGACTCGATGGAGCATCTACCGATACACTTGGCATACGAGGCACGAGTTGGTGGCCCCGTTCAATATCGTTGGATGTACTTATTTGAAAGATACATGAATCGTCTGAAGAAAAAAGTAAAGAACACCGCAGCTGTTGAAGGATCAATATCTGAATCGTATATCATCCAAGAAATTTCAACATTCTGCTCATTTTACTTTGAATCGACAGTACATACAAGATTTGATCGTCTTCCACGTAACGACGACGGGGGTGTTCGACATTCAGATGAACGTTTAAATATATTTTGTCACTCTGGTCGTGCTTTTGGTTCTCGTCCATCTCGACACTTAAGCGATGAAGAGTATCATTTGGCACACTTGTATGTATTACTCAATTGTCCAGAGATTGAACAATTCATTGAAATATTTGACATTGAGATGGTGCAAAAATACTCTATTCACAACGATCAAGAATTGGAGAGATTACGGAATCGTGATTTCCCTACTTGGATTCAGACTTACAGCAAAGATCACAGAGCTGAAATAGATGAAAGAATATTTGAGTTTGTTAGTGGACCGTCGCGACTTGTGTTGTGCTATAGCGGATATTTTGTTAACGGGTATAAATTTCACACACTTGAATATTCATCTACAAAAAAGACGATGAATGCTGGGGTCTGCGTGAAAGGGACAACCTATGTTGAATGTGATATGGATTTCTATGGACTGGTGGAAGAAGTGATAGAGTTGCACTATTTCGGCTTGAAATCAGTGATCCTATTTAGATGTCATTGGTTCGATACAACAGAAAGGGGCATGAAAGTTCATCCAAAATACAAACTTGTTGAGGTCAATTACAAATCAAAATTGGCAGCAAATGAGCCTTTTATATTGGCATCACAAGCCGAACAAGTATATTACGCGAAGTATCCGGCTCGAAATAAAGATAGAGCGGATTGGCGTGTAGTCTGTAAGACAAAAGGTAGAGGAAAAATTGATCCGATAGTAGGAGAAAATGATCCTCCTGGTTTCTATCAAGAAGATGATCTTCCTGCTGTGGATCGTATTATTCCAATACTCGAGGATGCAGACACAACGTCAATTCAATTAGAAGTTGAATATGCTGATGATGACGATCATGAAATTGAGGAAGCTGGAGATGAAGAAGATGAAGAAGAGGAAGAAGAGGAAGAAGAAGAAGAATTCGAAGACTATTATTCAGATGATGAAGAATAATTGTAAAGTATATATTTTATTAAATATATCTCTACTATTTATACAATAATCTGATTATATGTCTGTTCGACAGATATGTCTGGTCGTGGTTATCGACGCAGGAGAGTTTCGGAGTCTCCGATCGGTGAGACTCCAGCACTTACTCATGCTGCTGATCCACCTGTTGCTGATCCTCATTCCGATGATACTGCCGAGGCTAGTACATCCAGACGTAGGCGGCCACGCGGGCCAAACAGGTGGCAGCCTCCACCAGCCACAGAGTCACGTAGATTGATTAGCGTGATTGGGGAGCGGTAATATATCATGAATTATGAATCATTACAAATTCATTATATCATAATATAATATTAAAATTTATTTTTGTTGTGCAGGTTCGAGCAAGAAGAAGTGCCGAGGAGCATTTCTTCTACTATTCGACGATACATGCACGGGGCATGGCCTACGTGGTCTCACGTGCCTAGCGAGCACGTCGACATGTTATGGCGCGAGTTTGAGGCATGTATTATTATTATTTTTTACATGCATGATGATATATTAATATTGGTACTGATATTATTATTTTGCAGGCTCGCTATACATGGGCCGAGGACCAGAGGCCCTTCATTTACGCTGCCTGGGAGGCTATTTCCCGGGCAAGGTACAACGGGCAGCTGGGGCAGGCTCGGTCCCAAGCGATGGCCCGAGCTGGGACCACTAACATCGCGGAGACTCGGGGATACGGCCCCAGTTGGATTACTCCGGATATATGGGACCAGCTCGTGGGGATATGGTCGACGGATCGATGGCAGGAGGTTTCTCGGAATGCGGCTAGAAATCGCATGTCGGGAGGAGCAGCGCGTCACACCGGCGGCTCTGTTGCATTTGCAGTGCACGCAAACCGTATGGTAAGTATATCTTTTAATTATATATTTTATTTGTTATTATGTGTACTAATTAATGTATTTGTTTTGTAAATGTAGACGACGGTGTCGGATGACGGGAGTGTCCAGCGGCCCTCCCCGATAGCGGTGTTTGAGCGGACTCACCGTCGAGCACATGGGACGGGGGAGTACATCGACAACCGCGCTGCATACATTATGGTAATTATATATTTGTTTAAATTATTCATTATATATTTATAATTTAAGTTTTATGATAAATATTAAACAAAAAATCAAACTCGAGTAGGAGACCTACAGCCAGACGGTGGTGCAGCGCGGGGGTACCCCCGAGGACTTTGACGCAGCATCGTGGGTCGAGGCCGCAGGTGGCTGGGACCATGGCCGCGTATATGGCTTCGCAGATAGTGGTCATGCGCGAGCCGTACTAGGGCCACTTGGGGCACCGACCCCTCCGGTCGCTGGTGAGCGGCCGTCCACCTCTAGATCCAGTTATGATCATAGTAACAGAATAAGGACTCTAGAGGAGACGGTCGCGCGTCAGACTGAGATGATGGAGCGCCAGAGTCAGATGATGGCAGATATACAATCTATGCTACGCAACATGTCAGGTCATCCCGAAGCAGGCATCTCTTCGGCATCATCTAATCCGTCGTCCTCGAGTCAGTCTACGCCGGTGTACACTCAAGCGCTCCAGACCCCGCCATATAATCCAGACCATCCTCCATCTTGATCGTGAGATTTTTTGTTTGGATATTGAACTTGTTTAACTTATTTTGTTTGGATATTGATACTTCAATTTTGCATTTGAATTATTTTTATACTATCGTGGATAATTATCAATATAAGTATAATTGTTTTGATATATATATGTTGGTGTGTTTGTGATGTGTGAATGAATGTGTATGAGGTGTTTGTGATGTGTGAATGAATGTGTGTATGAGGGTATGGGTGTGTGAGTTATGTATCAGATAAATGTATCAATGTATCAATGGAAATTTGAAATTTCCAAATTTTCTGGTTGCAGGTATAGGTCATCAGCAACGGCTTTCCCACGGGTATCCGTGGGAAAGCCGTTGCTAAAAGTGTATCGAAAGCCGTTGCTGATGACCTACAGCAACGGCTTAGCGACGGCGTTTTACTAACGGCGTTGCTACGGACTCAGCGGCCATTGCTATTAATGTTATCAGCAACGGCTCCGGGTCTGTTGCAAACCCGTTGCTGATAATAGTTTTAGCGACGGCCCGAGCGGCCGTTGCTGATAATGTTTTGAGCGACGGCCCGAGCGGCCGTTGCTGATCCGTTGCGAAGTCATCAGCAATGCGACTTTCTGTCACGGCGCTATTGCAACGGCTCAGCCGTTGCTGATGCTCTTCAGCAACGGCTCAGCAACGGCATCAGCCGTTGCTGATGACCATTTTTCTAGTAGTGAACCATATCTCCAAATTCCTTGGGGATGCTTCCTTCGAGCTCGTTGTAGGAGAGGTTGAGGTACTCCAGTGTTTGCTAGTAAGTCCAATCGATGAGTGCCGCATTGTATAGTCGAGTGAAGGCGCACATCTTCAACATTGGCACATGAAGCAGCCTCTTCGGTTGGATTCAGCAACGGTGGTGCTGCAAACCTGGGTTTGCCACTAACTAGAGCAACAACAGCGATGGGAGCAATGGCAGGAGTAGCAGCTGCGTCAGTAGGAGCCATTCATCCAATAGTGTATCAAAGTTCCTTCCATAGATGCATTTGCAGCTAAAGGTGTGCTTCTTGCCATGGTTGGTTGAGAGCTTAAAGGCAGAAAAGGCATGTGGAGAGAGAAAGTGAAAGTGAAGAAGAGAGAGTGTTGCTCTTTCTATTGCATTGATGTGTATTTATACATGAGGATCGAATCAGGTTGTTACATAGTGGGGCAGAGAATGAAAAATAGACCAACGATTTCTAGGAGTGGAGAGCAGAGTCGTGAGGGGCGTCGTTGTTGTCGGTGCTGCTACATGAGTGAGTGCATGAGAAATTGCTGTCGTGACTTACATGTGGAGAAGAAGACAAGCCAACCGACGTGTCGCTATTTGTTGCATTAATACGCACCCTCAAGATAGGCGGCGGGCAACCAACGCCTATCTCGTCTTGCTGAAATAAAAAGGTTGTCGGAGAGACGACTTTGGTTAGAAAATCTGCAAATTAAAGAGATGACGGAGTGAACTCGACACAGAGCTTATTAGCTTGGACCCGCTCTCTGACGAAGTGGTAATTAAGAGCCAAGTGCTTCATACTGCTGTGGGAAACGGGGTTCTGAGAGAAGGCAGTGGTGCTCAAGTTATCACAGAGGATGGTGGGAACACTGGAGCAGAAAAAGTGAAGTTCTTGTAGCAAATTGGAAACCAAGTTTATTTTGGCAGTTGCATTAGCGAGAGCTTTATACTCGGCTTTCGTGGAGTATCTTGCAATAGTTTGTTGCTTCTTCGTCGACCAGCTGATAGCAGCGCCGCCAAGGAACAATACAAATGCGCTAGTCGAACATCTATCGTGTGGATCACCACCCCAATCCGAGTCAGAGTAGGCGATTAAGTTTAGAGGGGCTTTGGGTGATAAGGTAAGCCCATAATTAGTAGTGTGCTTTAGGTAGCGAAGAACTCGCTTGCAGGCTTTCCAGTGTTGCACAGAAGGTTGATGCATGAACTAGGAGAGTTTATTAGTGATGTAGGATATATCCGGGCGAGTGAAAGATAGGTACTATAAAGCGCTTACAAGCCTTCGGTACTCGGTTGCATCAGTGAGAGGCGAGCCTTCATTGAGCATTAATTTTGTAGAGATAGCTGCTGGTGTTTTAACGCCCTTGGCGTCGTGCATATTGAATGGAGGAGATCATTGATATATTTTGTTTGGGACAAAAATAAGCCAGATGATGTGGAGGTGACTTGAATCCCAAGGAAGTAATTGAGGTCCTCCATATATTTCAGAGAGAACTTAGTGGACAATGCTTTGTAGACTTCCATCAATTTCGAAGGTGAAGAGCCTGTTAAAATAATATCATCGACATAAATAAGAGTGTATATTTGGAAAGCACTCTCATGCATGTAAAATAATGACGTGTCTGACTTTGAATTAATAAAACCAATTGAAGAGGAAGGATTTTAGTTCACTGTACCATGCCCTCGGAGCTTGACAAAGTCCATAAATAGGCTTTTGAAGCTTGCAGACGAAGTGCGGATTAGTTTTATTAGTGAAACCGGACGGTTGAGACATGTAAACAACTTCAGTGAGTCTTCCTTGGAGAAATGCATTGTTGACATCCATTTGAAATAATTTCCAATTATGAGCGTAGGTGAGTGTCAACAATATCTGAATAGTTGTTTGTTTGGCCACCGGGCTGAAGGTCGAGGTGAAATTGACGATTGGGCGTTGATGAAAACCTTTGGCGACTAGGCGTCCTTTGAACGTTTTAGTACGGCCATTAGAGGAATGTTTAATGCGGAATACCCACTTGAATCCTACGATATTTTGATCATCGGAAGGAGGAACCAGAGTCCAAGTTTTGTTATTATGGAGAGTTGTAATTTCTCGATTCATGGCTTCACGCCATTCAAGAACCTTCATTGCTTGCCTATATGTAGTCGGAACACTATCCATACTTGGAGATAGAGCAGTGTAATCAGTAGGCCGACGATGTTTGAAGATGTTATTTTGAGATCTTGTGACCATCTGTCGGATAGGAGGTGAAGAGGGAATAATTGTGATGGTAGGGGGGTCTGCTTGAGGTAGGGAAGTGCCTTGGCTGGGGCTGTTAGAAGGTGAAGGTAAAGCAGGTTCGGTGGTGGAGCTTGTGTTGTGTGGATGTTGTTCTGAAGTAGAAGTGGTGTGAAGAATGGTTATTGGGTAGGAAAAGTATCAGATAAAGGATAAGGCATTGGGTTAAAAATTTTAGGTTGATATGAGCTGTTGGTTGGGGTTAGCCATTGGGTTAAATTTGGAGAAGAGGAGGCAAGATTTTGTTTGTCGGCAGATGCAAAAGGAAAAATATTTTCGATGAATTGGACGTGACGAGATAGGTGAATTTTTGAGGTGGAGGGATTTAGACATTTATGGGCATGATACTGGACTGAGAAGCCTAAGTAGATGCAAGGTTCCGCTTTGGTAGCGAATTTATGAGGCACATATGGCTTCAGCCATGGGTAGCAGAGACAACCAAAAATGTGAAGTGAGGTGTAGTTGGGAGGTTCATGAAACAACAGTTCATTAGGAGAGGAATTTTGAAGATTTGGTGAAGTCATTCGGTTTATTAAATAGGTAGCATAAACACAGACATGATGCCACTAGCGGAGGGGAGTTTGGGACTGATGCATTATAGTTAATGCAGTCTCCATTATATGCCGGTGGCGGCGTTCAGTTGTAGCAACTCGTTGCGGAGTATGAGGAGGGAATAATAGATGTTGAATGCCCAGATTAGAAAGAAACTTGGAGAGTACTATATACTCTCCACCACCATCCGAATACACATATATGATTGACACATTGAAGAACTTTTCAACTAAGTTTTTAAATGACAAAAAGACATTCGAAACATCTGATTTTTTTACAAATAGGGAACAACCACATATACTTTGTGAAGTGATCGACAAAGATCACATAGAAGTGATGACCTTCGGCTGAGGTAACTGGCGTCGATCCCCAAACATCGGTGTAGAGAAGTTCTAATGGCCTGGAGCTCGATAAGGAGGACTGATAAAAAGGCAATTTGTGGCTCTTGTTGCAAAAGCAAGAGTTGTAATGATCTGAAATAGAAGTAGAGCAAGTTAAATGAAAATGATTTAGAATGTGTTTAACCGTTTTGAAGCTGGGATGCCCAAGTCGACGATGCTATGTAGTGAGAGTGGGTGAGGTTGAAAATGTTGAAGACAAAGCAGTCAGAGACTTGGAGACACTAACCCACTCATAAAGGTTATTCTATTCGGGCCTTGCACTAGAGGAACTCCCGAGTTCAAATCCTTGATAACATAAAAGCTAGGGAAAAATTCAATAGAAGTAGAATTATCTCTGCAGAACTGAGAAACTGATATTAAGTTTTTCGAAATATCCGACGCACAAAGAACTTGATTTAGGTGAAATTTTCCTGAAGAAGAACACACAGTTGTATTACCAAGGTGAGAGATTTTGATACCAGTTCCATTGCAGATGATGAGTTCATTTGAGCCAGAAAATTCATTACACTCCTAGAGGTGCTTTGGAGTAGATGTCACATGGTTAGATGCGCTTGTATCAAACACCCAAGTTGTGGAATAAGGTAAGTGTTGCTGGTGATTCGAGTAGTTGGCTTGTGGCTGATGGAGAGTTGGACACGAGCGTGCAGTGTGGCCAAACTGATCACAGTACTGACATTGCATTCTTGGTCTGAAGTTATTCTGGTGTTGAGGAGGCCTCCAGTAATTTTTGTTGGCTTTAGGTTTTCAACCTTAGCCTTAATCTCGGTTTTGATGATTTTGATGATAACAAACATGGGACTAATGATTTCACTGAGAATATCTTTCAGGTTCCATATCAATTAGCGTTCGATGTCCTCGATCGGAAAAATTAAAGAAATCGGAAATCGGAAGGACATTGATCGTCGCGCTCGGGTTCGTCGCTGGCTCAGGTTCGTCGTGTTCAGGTTCGTCGCGGAAGTTGCTCGAAGATCGACGAGTGCACCAAAGTCGCTTGGACGAGTCCAAAGATCACGTCAAAAGCTCTCCAAGATGATGCTCGTTGAAAGCCGAAATCCGAAAACGAAGCGCGGAAGAAAAGGCTGAAAAAATCAATCTCAACCTAGGTTCGATCGACCAACTGTAGGTAAAAGGGCAGTAGACATTCGGTCGACCGAAACTTAGGGAAGAAAATGTAGTAGCTACGTCGGTCGACCGGGCGATCGACCGATTGAAGCCCAAATTGGGCAGTAGCTCGGGCGGTCGACCCGTTGGTCGACCGACCTGCGTTTGCTAAAGACGCAAGATCGCGTAGGTCGACCGATGGATCGATCGAAGGTTGGGATCGCGATTCTTGCATTTGGGCGGTCGACCCGTCGGTCGATCGACCACAGAGTAAAGACAAACGGTCGAAGGACCGGTCGACAGGTCGGTCGATCGACCATTCGATCGACGATCTGCAACGTATAGTTTTCTATCCGTTGAGCAGCCGTTTCTTCATGAGGGTATAAATACACCCTCATATACTTCATTTAACCCGCTTCCTTCATTCTTACAGAGTTTATTGAGCCATTAAGAGGAAGAATTAAGCCTTCCAAATGATTAGTGATTGCGCTCTGTTCTTCTGCCAAATTCTTCAAGCGCAAGCTCTGCTGCCTCAACTTGAAAATTGACTCGAGCTCCACCACTCGGTGAGTTGGAGGTTCAAGCTCTTTTCCCTTGTAATTTTAACTGTTCTTTAAACTGTTTCTTATTTAAGCGTGTAAGAAGACCTAGGTTGTTAGGTCTTGAATTGGGTGAAGTGGTATCCTTGGTGTAGAAGGAGTAAAACCACTTGTGTAAACTTAGTGTTTATTAGGATTAGTTTAGTTGTCCCTTAGGGTTGAGGTGGAAGAGGACTTTCGATAAGAAGGCGGTGACTTCCGGGTGTGGAAGTGCCTTAGGTCGAGAGTGCGTCTCTTCGGTGAAAAGTCCTTGTGTGTAAGGGAAACGTAAATTAATCTAGTAAAATTAGTTTGGAAATCCTAAGCGGAGTACTTAGGTATTGGAGTAGGCATTGGGGCTGAACCACTATAAATTGCTCGTGTTTGCATTGATATCTTGTGTGTTTTAAATTGCTTAGTTATTATTGCTTTCACATATACTCATCGAATTGCAAATCGTCTAATCGATCTAAGAAAATGTTTAAAAGTGAATTTAGGCTAATCAAATTAGTAAACATACTATTCACCCCTCCTCTAGTGTCGTCATTTCGCCAACAATTGGTATCAGAGCGGGTCGTGGATTGAGATTTCACCATCTCGTCTACATCTAGTCTCGATCTAGAAATGGCTCTAGAGAGTATAGCATTTGCACCACCTAGGTCTGATGAGAAAAACTTTGGTGTTTGGAAAAGTAGGATGTATACTTTTCTTAAGACACAAAGTTTAGATCTATTGTGCATGCTAAAAAATGAATATGTTGAGCCCACCATTAACATTGATGAGTGGATTCAAGATCAAATTAGATTGTTTGAATTGAATGCTAAGACAACACATTTTCTTTATTGCTCATTCTCAAATGATATACTTGAAAAAGTTATGCATTGTTCTTCTGCATTTGATATTTGGACTTGCTTAAATATGTTATATGATTATGTGAAAACTGAAGAGCTTAACACTTTTGTTGAGGGTGGTGATGACAATGGTCGTCCCCTTAGTACTAACATCGGTTTTGATGATTTTAGTGCTTCTAGTCAAAGAAGCAAATCAAAAAGCAGAAAAAGAAAGGTAATATGCTACTTGTGCAAGGAAAAGGGGCACATTAAGAGGAATTGTCCTTTATCAAAGAAAAATGCCAAAAGGAGGACAAGTGCTTCATCATCCACCTCCAAATCACAAGAAGCATCATCTTGTCATGACTATGAAGGCACATCCAAGGTTTGCCTCATGGGTATCCATGATGAGGTACAATATTCCACTTTTAGTCATGATAAAGATATAGCATATGATAGTGATGGTAGTTCTTCACATTCAATCAAAATGTCATATGAAGAATTAGTACAAGAATGTCAAAATATGTGTGTCATGCTTTTGAAAAAGAGTAAAGAAATGAAGAAAATTAAAAAGGATAACTCTAGGCTCACTAAGGATTTGCAAGCTCTAGAATTAGAAAATAAAAATTTAAAGGCAAATCTAAGTTCCTCAAGTGTTGATTGCCATGGTAGTATTGATGTTTTGAGAACTAGTAATTCTTGCCATGACAATCTTAAGATTGAAATTGAAGACCTAAAAAGTGAGAATATTAACTTGAAAAATGAAAATGATGATTTAAAAATTGAATTGAAAAATATCTCAAAAGTTGAGATTGAGAATTTGAAAGTAGAAAATATGAAAATAAAAAATGAAAATAGTATGATGAAATCTCAAATGCAAGCCTTACATAAATCAATAAATGATTTGAAAAATAAGCTCATTTTCTTGAATAGGAAAACTAGTAGTTTATCACATATCTCATCTTTTAGAAATCCTAAAAAGAAAAATATTTCATCTAAGAATGCAAATGTTCATCATGTCTCTCATGCCAAGCATTCTAATATTAGACCTCATGTTCATATGAATGGTAAAAAAAAAAGTTTAATGGAAATTATTTTTGTTGTGGTATGTATGGGCATGCCATCTATAATTTTGCATTTAAGATGAACCCAAGTGGTGTTAAGTCACTTTGGGTAGCTAAGCCCACTAACCCTCAAGGACCCAAAGACATTTGGTTACCAAAAATTTCTTCTCTTGTAGGGGGAGCCACCACTCAAGGGTAAAAAAAAAAAAAAAGGAAGTGAAGAGTTGGAGTTGACCAAGAAATTAAATGGAGTATCAATTCTTGGTTGCAACTTCAAACCATCATAATGTCATAGGTATGGAAATTGACATCTAGGTATACTTTTTATCATCTCCTTACTTTGGATTATTTTTATTTAAGTTGGAGTTACGATACTATGTTTAACTTGAGTTGTTTTCCCCGCTCTTGTAAAAGAGTTCTTCATAAAATGATTTTTGATTTTTTGATTTCCCGATCTCTTCGGAGACCCTGGTGGCCTGTAAGGGGCCTAAGCGACCTTGCGGTTTTAAATCGTAGGCTAATTATGGCTTTCGGTTTTCAACCAATAGGAAGGGTTGGAGATCTTACTTTTTAAATTTTCATATTTTGAGATCTCTTGATTCATTTTGTCGTCATGAATCATTATTATGAAAATGAATCCATGCTATTTAGTGAAGTGGAATTTGATAAATGATACTTGTTTTTTCCCTTCACTATTTGGTTTGATAGCTTGCATGTAGATTTGGTTTCATCTTCTACTTATAAAGTATACTTGCAAGTTATGATAAAAATAAAGGCTAATTAGGAAGAAAAAGATTAGTTTGGCTAAATTCTCAAGTATAAAGTATAACCTTGATAAATTCAAATTTTAGTGTTATACCTCAATGTCTAGGCTTAAACTATGTCTCTATACTCATGATGATAATTACATGTTAACACACTTGAATTCTCATGAGTAGGTAGAATATTAGTACTTAGGCAAATTTCATCAAATGAAACTTGCTCTAGGTTGATACTTGCTATTAGAGACATTTCTTGTAAGTCCAACTAGTTTAACATGATTAGAGATCTTATTCCTCAAATGTTTCATATCTTAGGATATCTTAGATTCATTTAGATATCATGACAATATTTTAAAAATGAATCTTAACTATCTAGCATAGGTTAAGGCTTTTAAATGGAACATTGCATTGAACCTTGCTATGTAGTAAGTTAGCTTGCTAAGTTGACATATTATTTCATTATGATACTAATGAAGTCTACTTGCAAGTTAAGAATTGGTAAGTTATGCTATCTAGAAGAAAATGAAAAAGGATATGAAAAGTTGGACAAATTTTCAAGAAAAAAATATTAATTTGATTTTGCAAAATCTTAATATAATACTTGAATATTTATGCTTTAATGATGTCTCTATATACTCATGATTGATTTTGCATGATAAATGTTTGAATTTTCATGAGTAAAAAAAATTTGGATAACTTAGGTTGTTTTACTTCAAACTGTTTCTTTTCCCTTGTAATTTTAACTGTTCTTTAAACTGTTTCTTATTTAAGCGTGTAAGAAGACCTAGGTTGTTAGGTCTTGAATTGGGTGAAGTGGTATCCTTGGTGTAGAAGGAGTACAACCACTTGTGTAAACTTAGTGTTTACTAGGATTAGTTTAGTTGTCCCTAAGAGTTGATGTGGAAGAGGACTCTCGATAAGAAGGCAGTGACTTCCGGGTGTGGAAGTGCCTTTGGTCGAGAGTGCGTCTCTTCGGTGAAAAGTCCTCGTGTGTAAGGGAAATGTAAATTAATCTAGTAAAACTAGTTTGGAAATCCTAAGCGGGGTGCTTAGGTAGTGGAGTAGGCATTGGGGCCGAACCATTATAAATTACTCGTGTTTGCATTGATATCTTGTGTGTTTTAAATTGCTTAATTATTATTGCTTCCACATATACTCATCGAATTGCAAATCGCCTAATCGATCTAAGAAAACGTTTAAAAGTGAATTTAGGCTAATCGAATTAGTAAACACACTATTCACCCCCCCCCTATAGTGTCACAATTTCGCCAACAATTTTGCCTCTGGTATTGATAACCTCTTGGACAGGGAAGAGTTAGCCGAGAGAGTGGAGGCCGTAACCAGTGTGAATAACTTGGTCGAGTAGATGATGAAAATTGTGAGGTTCCGAAGATTCGATACTGTCACCCTCAGACTACCCGCGCAGATGTTAGGGAGAGAACTGCGACGGACGTTGCCGATTCTGTTGCTTTTGCTGAGTATATTGAGCTGTTATAGCCGGTTCATCAGTCCGGTGAAGAATGAAGGCCTCGTGGCCGATAAGCTTGTCATAAAGTTCTTCTAGAGTGATAGGAGTGTCGCGGGCGCGAATGGCTGCACTTACATCATTATATTCAGCACTGAGACCACTCAAAAATTTGATGGTTAGTGCGAAATTACTGATCGGATAATCGGCAATGGCCAACTCGTCGGTAATCGATCGAACGACATTGAAATACTGAGAAATCATCTTATCACCCTTAACAACTTTTGTGAGTGATTCTTGAAGACTGTAAACTCGCGATTGAGATTTATTCACAAACTGACTTGCGAGTCTCAACCAAGCTTCTCGGGATGTGCAAGACGAGGTGATAAGAGAAATAATTGTAGGATCAACAGAGGCCATAATAGCATGTCGTATGAGACTATCCTACCGAATCCATTATCTCCTTTCCAGATCAGTTTCAGAAGGAGACAATGATCCATCGATGAAACCAGTTAAGTCATCTCCTGTTAAAAGAAGATCAAACTGGTTTTCCAGGAAGGATAGTTATTGCTCCATGTAAGTTTGATGGAGAGCTGAGCTATCAGATTGATGGAGACGAATTGATTCCCCGGATTCAATGGATTTGAGATGCCATGTCCGGGTGAATCAGATATATTAGAAGAGGTTGGATTGGTTGCCATAGAGAGGGGAAAAAAAACGACGCAAGAAACCAAGAAAAAAAAACTCGTTAGAGCATAGGAGAGCTATGATACCATATTAAAGTTCCTTCCATAGATGCATTTGTAGTTGAAGGTGAGCTTCTCACCATGGTTGGCTAAGAGCTTAAAGGCAGAAAAGGCAAGTGGAGAGAGCGAGAGAAAGTGAAGAAGAGAGAGTGTCGCTCTTTCTATTGCATTGATGTGTATTTATACATGAGGATCGAATCAGGTTGTTACATAGTGGAGCAAAGAATAAAAAATAGACTAGCAATTTCTAGGAGTGGAGAGAAGAGTCGTGACGGGCGTCGTTGCTGTTGGTGCTGCTACATGAGTGAGTGCATGAGAAACAGCTGTTGTGACTTACACGTAGAGAAGAAGACAAGCCAGCCGACGTGTCGCTATTTGTTGCATTAAGGTAACATGGTCTCTGACGTGAGGTTGAGAAGAGAGAGCCGAATATGTAGGATTATGATAATGGAATGGTTGGAGGAGATCTCTATTGCAAAGGTAACATGGTCTCTGACGTGGATATAAAAGACAAAGAGATAGAAAGATGAAAATGTGTGAATATAAAAGACAAAAAATAATGTTTGACGTGGAGTGCATAATTATTTAATTTTAAATATATATATATATATATATATAATCCACATTGGATCGCCATATCACATGTTTAATAGGGCTGGGGACGGACAATTAATGGGGAGATACAATTGACACGAATTGAAGAGTACATGATACAATTTGGTAAAATGAAAGAATAGGATAAAATTGAGAAAAATATAAAGTATTAGATATATTTAGGTAATTACTCTTAAAAATACAAGTTAGCCCAAAATCAACAAATGAAACAATGTGAAACAATCGGGAATACCAAGTATAGATGACTGAGTCAATGGTGCATGTGTCCCACTAGACAGGTGGTCCTCACCAAAGTTAGTCCAAACCCGACAATTTGAGGAGCAATCTCATTCCGAATATCTAATGATCAGCTTGAACCTCTTGATGATTCAATGATAAAGAAGCTCTACGATCCAGTCATACCAAACATAGATAACTAAAGCCGACGACAAAAACATTCTGTAGAATAGATGCAAATCAACTAGTAAGGTGGTAGGGCTGACCAATCCTAGCCAGGTCATGTTGTGAACTCTTGAAGGGATGATCCCCTATATATTCCAGACAAGTCTCAACCTTGAGACACGATCGACCTTTACTAGTCACCTAGAAATCGACAGTCATGTAGTTGAAGCTTAAGGCCTCGAGCCCTAACGAGTAGTCAATGGATTTGCCAACCTAAACTCAAGTGTGTCATAACCATTGTGCATCCAAACTAGGGGCATGCCGATGAAGGTCCAAAGGTCGTCAGCCGACAAAGCCACTGAATTGGTCGATGATGAAGGCAATGGACGACAATACCCCGAAGATGTCGTCCTATAAAAAGACCTTAAGCCATAGCATGGGGAACTCACAGCTCCTATTCTTACCAACCAAATTCTTTGACAAATGCTGGAGCCACGCTTGAGAGGCAAACTTACATCAAGGTCATACTAGGTAGTTCTCCGTCAAACAAACTTCACCCAAGGCCAATATGTAACGGTTCTAATGTCTACTACTCTACAAGACCTTGCCCTCTGCAAGTCATTTGCATAATTAAGTTAGGGAAGGCGACCTCAACATGAAGAGGAGAGTCCCAAATGTAAACTCTCAATCCGAGGCCATCACGATCGGGCCATGCCCCCAACAGGATCAACTCATTTCTATGACCATCTCCCCCATAACCTATGACCATCTCCCCCGTAATCAAAAATGAACTCCTTCAAATGGTACTATCACTCGACACCATATGTAGCAAGCAACATGACAGTACCATATGCTCGAGTGACTACTGATGTAGGAAGATTAGCACCATTTGGGCTATTTATACACAACTCATTCAACCAGGCAGCCAACCCAAGGTTTGCCTAATCAGGCCGGTGTTAGTGGATTAGCTCGCCATCTCCATCTAGTTGGGCCAAGGCCACTAGCCAACAGCGAGCCCGATTGGCTCAACAATCCTCACTGATTCACTTATTAACTTGATGGTTGCAGGGTGCTATCGAGGGTCCAACACCATGGGAGCACTTCTGCAAGTGTCTATTGGGCTCTGCATCGACTCAATTTGGCCCAACCAATAACTACCAGAAGGTCCAATGCACTTGTTGTGGAAATGGATCTCATGAGCAAATAAATTGGAGTACTGCATATACTCTTGATAAGATGTTTTACGTATGAAAAGCCAAGTTAGTTGCTGACGTGTAAAAATGGTTGAAAATTACAAAAAATATATATAATATTCTTACATACAAGGTATAATAAACACCAAGGAATTACTATGATGAACAAGTATGATATTATTAAAAACTGCGTATAATGCAAGACATTATAACATTGTAATGCAGCACATTATAACATTGTTTAATAATTTATTTCAATAAAATAGAATAATGAATCAAAATATTTGGCAAGCATTTCTATTTGGCTAGAAGGAGAAATTGAATTAATTACTATTATGAAGCGTAAAAACAGATCGACATTATGAGCAATATATTATATTGTTATATAGCTCAATATTTTTTTTTTCAATAAAGCATAATACAATGAAAAAAATGATAATAGAAGAAACTATACGAATATAAAGATAAAAGACTAAATCAATAATTATGAAACATTAAACTTATCGAGAGCTTCAAAAAATATATGACAATATTACATAGTAGAATACCTTGTTTTTAGTTAGAACAAAATAATGAACAATGAGAAATAATATTTATTTATTATATTCATTAATCGTTTTAGTAAAATAACATATCAACAATATTTAGAGGATTTTTCAGGTATTTGAATTTCAAGTTTGATCAATTTAAAAAGTAGTTTTGAATTCAATTAATTTGATATTCTGGTTAATTATTTATTGAATTGAAAAAAAACCTTTTCTTCGGGGATTAAAAAGGATTGTTGTTTAGTATATTATTTTCCCTTTTTTCTCCTGTTTTTATTATTGCTTAAGTGCTTTCTCTATTTTTCTTCATTTGGAACATAGTATGAATAGACACGTGCGTCCAAGGAAATTATCTTCTTCTAGAAAGTATGTGTTTGAGAAGCAAGCAGCACTTTTCATATTATATAAGTTTATTCCAATTTAGTCCTCATATAAATTTTAATTTAGTTAGGAAACCATTCCACTCTAGCTATTCCTCCTTTCCCTTTCCAGAATAACTCAAAACAAACTCTGCAATATTAATTTTAGGAGATTGATCTTCTCCACACTCCACAGCACATGTAAACATTAATTAAATAAAGCTTTATAGCCAACCACTTCAGGGTTTTATAGAAAGTTTGTCTTTCTTGAGTTCATTATACATAAAGTTGTACCCGAATCTTCCACAACTACAACAGAAGCCAGCAATTCTCTCGCCAAAAAATAGGATGAAATTGTATAATTTTGTATATAGCTCACAAGTTTAAGTATCTAAATACACTAGAACTATTATTGTATGTGCAGTTCGTCTACACATGTCAAACTTACCGTTCCAGGAGACTTCTCTGCCTCTTGAGCTCCCATAATATATTTAATTAAAAAATTACCAATTCATTAATCTAAAATAAGTATATAATATACTTTAAAATTCATCTTGATATAAAATTATCGTAGAGCCTATATATATATTAATAACTTATATAGGCAAAATAGTAATTCAAAAATGCGAATAGACGGTGCGGATACAGTGCAGATCCATAGTCATATCCGTATCCGCACCGTATCTGCGCGGATATAAATTTTCTAAATTCGTATTCATATCCATATCCATTTTTACTTGCAGATATGGATCAGATACGGTGCAGATGCGGTTTTTAGTTAGCGGGTGCGGATAAAATTGCCACCCCTGTGCCAGGAGACCTGGCAACTCTTCGGTGCAAATTTTTCCGACGATCTTACCCTTTGGCGTCTACTAGCGAATGGTGATTTCCCCTTTGGGTTACTTATTTCTGTCACTGTGACGGTGCTCACTTCACCTCGATACACTACTAGAATTGTCGTTGTCACCAACGACTAATGCCACTGCTAAATCGTCAGTGACGACTATCACAGACAGCTCATGCTGTGGCAAAAAGTTATCGCTTATGTGTGCGTCTCAGATAATTTGTGATGGCCAGGGGTGGCCATCCCAAGTAATTATCAGCGACAGCGCGCGCTGTCGCTGATTTAAACACATCAGTGACGGTTGAGGTGGCTGTCGTTGAATTTAAACTATCGGCCATGGTTGGGAACCGTCGGTGATATTATTAGCAACCGTGATATTTGGTGCTACCCAGGCCATCAGCTAGTTACGATACGTTTTCGGCGACGACATCAGCTACTCGGACATCATTGGTATATGAATGCCGGAGTGAGATGCAATTTGAGTCCGGAGCACCTGCATGTTCTGCATTATCTATTTCTGTGCATCCATCGCCTGTCTCAACTCGTCATTCGTCTGTCTCCACTCCTCCATCACCTATCTCTTCTGTGTAAGCTCGGACTCCAAGGATGCTATCCGGCTATGGTCCTACGTTTGGGATGTTGAGGGCCGCTCAAGCGCAACAGGAGGGGTCAGTGCCCCAAGTGGCCCTAACATGGCTTGTGCATGGCCACTGTTTGCAAAGTTATAAATACGATCGTGCTCTTAGCCACCTGTAGCCTCGACCCATACTATAGGGTGAAAGTCACCCTGTGGCGTTCCTCTGCGCTCGATCACGGTCCTCGTGTATGTCTCCTACACGCGTTTATATTTTAAATACTATATATATACTATAGATAAAAATTGCACAAATCAAATAGACATAAATACTTAGCATGATGATCGCGGCCTTGCTATCGACATAGTCCCTCGTCCCATATCGCCAACGATGAGTGCTCTCAAACACCTCCATCATTGAGGGGCGTTGGAAGGTGTCATCCTCTGCCACCCGCATCTAACATTAGAAAATAGATACATTAGTATCATTGTACACAATATATAATTTAATTAGAAGTAAGGAAATTATACATGTCATACAACGCTCATGCACCGCAAAAGACACGGAGCCACTAGTGTGGCACGCTCCCGTGCCGTCCCCCCCGGACATGCGATTTCTCGACATAGTCCGCAAGACCTCCTGCCACTTAGGCGTGGCCCAGCGCTCAATGAGCTGGTCCTACACTAGTGTAGGAATCCACTCGGGGCGTTGTCCCTGAGTCTCCCCAATGTGTGTTATTGGCCTAAGTTTTCAACCTTGATCTTAATATCAATTTTGATGATAATAAACATTGAACTAATATTTTTATGGAGAAATATTTTTAGGTTCCATATCGGTTAGCGCTCGACGTTCTCGATCGAAAATATCAAAAAATTGATGAATTGGAAGGATGTTGATCAACGTGCTCGGATTCGCCGGGAAGAATAAAGTTTAGGTTTAGGGTATCTAGAATGATTGTATTAATCCTCATTATGATGCAAATATCTCTAGGATATGAACCTAATCAATTACCAAAAGTTTCCAAGTCATAAACAACATTTCAAATGAGATGTTGTAACAACCCGGAACAACCCAGATTGACACTTCAGAATAGCTTGTAAAGTATCGGTACTCTGCAAGTATTTTCAGAATCAACTAGTCAAACTTTTTAGAATTCCCAGAATGCCCCCAATGACTATTTTTAATTTCTACCCATTGAGCCTATTAGAAATCGAGCTTCTACCCTTGGGATCTCTATATGAGATCCCAAGCTTGCCTTTCAAAGCATCTAACACTTCACGAGACATCTTTTGACATCCAAGAGTCTTCATTGAGCCAATCTTTGTGGAAAACCCGGCCTAGCTTTGAGCTTCTACCTTCTTGATTGAACCTTCAACCTTGAGTTTCATTATCAATGGCATCAAGAGGACTAGGGAACTTATGTTGGAGCTAAGTATTTTTGTTGTTGTATTTTGTAGCTCCTTTTACTTGTATTTTTGGTGTTTATATTGTTGCTACTCAAGTGTGTAAAGATCTAGTGTGTGGATCTTGAGTTTGGCGGTTGTCTTGGTGTAGAGGCATAAGTCCACCGGTGTACTTAGTTTACTAGGATTAGTTCTTGTTATTCTTTGGGGTTTGAGGTGGGAGAGTGCTCTCGGTGAGAAGGCGGAGATTTTCGGGTGTGAAAGTGCCTTGGTGTGAGAGCGAAGATTCTCTGGGGAAAAGTCCTCAAGTGTAAGGAAACAATTATAATATAATAAAACTAAGTTGAAAATCCTAAGAGGGGGTAATTAGGTAGTGGAGTAGGCATTGAGGCCAAACCACTATAAATCTATCTTGTTTGCATTGCTTATATTGTGTTTTGATTACTTGTGTTACTCGCTTCTGCATTCATCTAGTTAAATTGAGCACTTGCCTAAGTAATCAAGAAAAGGATTAAAATCAAATTTAGGCTAAAGATTAGATATCATACTATTCACCATCCTCTAGTGTAGACCATTTCACTTACATTGTGTGGCCCCCAACAGTCTCATCACGGTTTTACGGGCCTGCTGAAGGAGCCCGTTGTAGCGAGCGCGGGCAACGCGCTCTCATGCACTGTCTACAAAAATGGTCTGGTCCTCCGGCCATGTATAATGAGTCTGCAAAAAAAATAAATTTATTATTACCAATCAATATTTAATATTAACATTAATTTAATAAAATACGTACCGAGAACTCTCGCCACAATAAATCCATATGCTCACGGGGCACGTCCCGCTATCGTCAGTGAGACGTCCTCCTACTTAAACCTGCACCAAATATACTACAATTCTATATTATGATATATTGAATTATAAATAAATTATAAAGAATAATTAATGCATCTACTTACCTTCTTCCGCGCACACTAACTAGTTTGTGCAACTCTCCCTTGGGTTGCGGAGGGAGAATTCTATTGGGTCCTTATTGCCTACGTCTCGATGTCGATGGGTTTGGATCGATTGAAGGGATGGTAGCCGGTGGGAAAATGGTGGACAGATCAAGTGGGGCGATGGTGGACGGAGGTGGGGGGATAGTAGGTGTTGACGAAGGGACGGTGGCTACATGCGAGGGGATATTGGTGGGTGTCGGCGAATTGTTGATTGTGGCTAAAGGTGGGGGAATGGTGTGTGTAGGCGAAGGAACGATGGATACAAGGGTGGCATGTGTTAATCGTCGGGGGTAGTCCTGCGAGGAAATGCCTCCTCGGGCAGACACTTCTCGAACCATAACTGTCAAATATGAATATAATTAGATTATATATAATAGATTAATAGATAGATTTAATAATTGAAGATATGCTTCATATTTACAATTATTCGTCATCGTCATTATCATCATCATCTGTGTAATACTCTTCTTCTTGTTCTTCTGTATCGAAATCTTCAAATTCTTCTTCTTCTCCCTCATCATCATTCTGTCCTTCCTCAACTTCATTATCGTCGTCATCAACATATTCTACTTCCAATTGAACTAACACTGTTTCAACATCCTCGAGTATTTGACTAACTCGCTCCACTTCGGAAGGATCCTTTTCTTGATAGAAGTCATCTGTCAGCTCATTCTCTCCAACTACCAGGTCAATTTTTCCTCTGGCTTTAGTCTTACAGACTACACGCCAATCTACCCTATCTTTCTTTCGAGACAGATAATGTATATAATATACTTGTTCAGCTTGAGATGCCAATATAAATGACTCATTTGAAGCCAATTCCGATTTGTAATTGACCTTGACAAGTTTATACTTTGGATGAACTCTCATGCCCCTATCGCTTGTATCGAACCAATGACATTTAAAAAGGATAACTGATTTCCATTCAAAAAATTATAATTCTATTTCTTCTTCCAACAGTCCGTAAAAGTCAACATCACATTCAGCATACGTTGTCCCTTTGACACAGACACCGACATTCATAGTCTTCTTTCTAGTTCAATATTCAAGTGTGTGAAATTTATATCCATTAACAAAATAACTGTTATAACAAGGTACAAGTCGTGTCAGTCCGCTAGCAAACTCAAATATTATGTTATCTACTTCGCCTATGTGTTCTGTACTTTAAGCTCAGAACCAATTAGGAAACTCACAATTGCGTAATTTCTCTAATTTCTCATCGCTGTAAATTGACTATTTTGTCACCATCTCGATGTCAAATATTTCAATAAAATTTTCAATCTCTGGATAGTTTAGTAAAACGTACAAGTGGGCCAAATGGTACTCTTCGTCGTTTAAGAATTGAGACGAACGAGAACACAAAGCACGACCAGGTTATCTTTTTCATACCCAAGCCCTAATTTCCTCATCAACTTTTTTGTCTTATGAAAAGTTGGCTCAAACTTGTTATTTGGAGAGCATTCTATTGATAAAGCCTACAATCCGATCAAACGCAACCCCGCTGAATATTACAATCGTACTTGATGTTTAGGAGTTGCATCATTGCCGAAAATCTTGTATATTTAGGACAATTCTCAAACAAAGGTTCATCGGCAACTTTCAACATCTCGTAAAATTCTGTAGCCTCCTTATTCGATAATTCAATCTGTATCGCAGGTTGTTCTTCAGTGACTTCAACTGTCGTAGTATCTGGTGGCACTAACGTCTCGATAACTGACTCAATATTATCATTTAAATGGAATTGTTCGCCAAGACTACCCAGAATCATTGTTCTATAAAGATTAGGTAGATTGAAAGAAGAAACAATGAGACTATAGATGACACTACAAACATAACGTCATCTAGTAATGACCATTTTTCGTTACTGTAACTCATAAATTCGTTGGTAAAACGTACACCAACGATATGTATAATCATTGGCTCAAGTCCCGTTGGTATATGGATTAGCCAACAAATTATTTGTTCGTTAGTAAAGACTTGCACATGTGCTAACAGACTAACAATACCGTTAGTATTGTCATTCCATTAGAAGATAAGTTACTATACTAACGAAGAGTTTATCCGTTAGGAGAAAAAATCCGTTAGTAGAAAGGCTGAAAATCCAACAATTATTTTCGTTAGCAGATGTAAATTGCACTCTACCGAAAGATATTTCTGTTGCAATAGTATGTTTATGGTAATGGTTATAATCACTGAGTGTGCGACACTACGCTAACAACAATTTTCATTACAATTGGTTAAAAATATTACTAACGAATGAAAAGGTGTTGGCACACCAATTTTATATCAACATGCTTTCATTAGTGTATATATATAGACGTACGTATATATGCTTAGGCCTGACCATTATTCGGTTCACTCCGAACCGAATCGAAGAACCGAACTGAATTATTCGGTTCGGTTCGGTTTCAACGCCGTGGGGTTCGGTTCTTGACCCGAACCAAATCTGAACAGTGCTATTCGGTTCTGATCCGATTCTCGAAATTCGGGAACCGACCCGAAACGAAAACCGAAAAACTAAAAATATTAATTATTTTTTTCCAGATTTTATGTTCGGGTCGAGGAGTTAGAGAAGTGGGTTAGGCCCGTTAGGGTTAATTTTTGGATTTCTCCCTCAATCCCTCATTCCCTCCCCAACGAAACGAGCCGTCTGCGGGTACTCGAGCTCCGAGCGAGCGCCGAACTTATTAAATGAGTCAATTTCATTTTATCTTACCATGCTTTGCTGAATCTATTAAATTTTGGTTTTTTTCGATTTGAAACCGAACCAAACAATTTCGATTCGGGTTAAATCGGTTTAAGAACTATTCGGTCCGGGTTCGGGTTGAAATTTGAGTAAGGAAATTTTTTTGATTTAATCTAAATCGGTTCGGTTCGATTCGATTTGAACCGAATGGACATCCCTAGATATATCATTCATAGAAATTGTTAGTAGAGAAGTCAACATTCGCAATTGTAAATTTATTGATTTATTTATTCAATTCATATGAAATTACAGAAATATCAAAAGAAGATCGAATAGAAATTTTAGAACTGTGTTCACAAAAATTATTCCATCATTTCCACTCTCTTTATTATCTAAATCCCTACTAAATCTTAAAAGCTCTTCCTTGATTGATAACCGTCATGCTTCCTAATTACGACATGCAAAATAAAAAAAGAAAACAATAAATAATATTTTCTAAGTAAGAGTATAAAATCATAAAAGGATTTTAATCTGAAAAAGAAGTTAAAAAATACAATTATGAGAGCTACTCGGATCAGTATTTTACCATTATGATTTGAGTCATGACGACTTGATGAGGATGAACGTGGCAAATTATTTAGAGAGCTGTTAGGATCAGTAGTGGCTTCTAATACCTATATAATATATAGACTATATTAACTAAATGGTTCATAAAACATAATCAAAACTCATGAAAAAAGAAATCATACCTCTTTATTGAAAAGTCGATTAGCTGCATTTGCAATATTAGCTACATCTTCATCAACAAATCGACTTTGAAGCACCGACAATACATCGTTAAATAATCCTTCTAACCCTTTGAGCCGCTCCCTCAACTCTTGGTTCTCTTGATGCACTTCGGATGCTAGAGGATTTTTTGTTTTAGAAGATGTAATGCTACCAACACATCGTATTCGCCCTCTCTTCTCCGATCCTTTAACTTTTGAATACACATCATTCTGCCAAGATACTACTAAAGTCTGGCCATCTTCATTCATAATAGTTTTCATGCGCTCCTGAGTTTAAATAAAGTAAAAAGAATAAATAAAAGGATTGATATAGAGGACATGACTAAACTAACCAAAAGGAAAATAAAAGGATGGAATGAACAACCAATAAACATGATATACTAGTTAACAACTCATGTCTACTAAGCCAAACCAACATGAACGCAGATAATAGCAATATTGGATAAAGTAATTATGAATAGTACTTTGCATTTTTAAGTGGAACCAACCTGCATGTTTATTCACATGGGAAATGTATGAAATAATATAGTAAGAGGACTACAATCAACTTGTATTGAACATATATAATAGGCTACCTGCCAAACTAATGTCTTTATACAAAGGTAATGACAATTACTGAAGTCTCAGTTTTGTAATTGTAATTGTAAGCAAAAACAAATCAAGTATGGTTACCACCGGGAAAATGAAAAAAAGCATATAGTTGTTGTTTAATAGATGGGATTAATAGTTTTAGCTTCTTTACATGTTAAAAGACTAACACAGAGAGCCAAATCATACCAGTCATTACTTAAACTTAGATATGATCAACAACAAAAGTGCTACAAAAATGTCATTCTCTTAACTACAAGTTCTAGTCAAGGACTTCATGGATGAGAGTAACTTTAAAAGAAGTGTCTGCTTTATGCCCAAGAGCTTGGAGTAATTCCTGCAATTTGGGTACCATTCCATATGTGATTTATGATGTAATAGTCTAGAAGGATTTAATTAGCAAAATCTTTTAGATAAGGGAAGTCTACTTACAGCTAGGCTTATATTTGAATACTAATTGAATAGTAAAAGGTCATCCATTTACTCCTTCGAAGCTCTCTCCTAATGATATTCTGCAACAAGTAGTAAAGTGTTAAAATATAAACAAAATATGAATAAATTATAGGTTGGTATATCTTAACGTGGTAATTATTGGTTGATAGGTTTTTAGTTATTTGCCATCACTACAACATTTTTAACCTATAGGAACGGTTGAAAATCGTTCCCAAAACATAAAGAACCGTTCCCATAGACCTATGGGAACGGTTTCCCAAAACATAAAAAACCGGTCCAGCCTATGGGAACGGTTGTAAAAGTGTTCTTGTACCATGCCTATTGGAACGACTAGAAAACTGTTCCTATAAACCTAGCTTATAGGAACGGTTCTAAAACCGTTCCTATAGTTCCGGCCTATAGGAATGGTTTTTCAACCGTTCCTATAGTTCCAGCCTTTAGGAATGATTTTTAACCGTTCCTATAATGTTTACCTATAGGAACGGTTCAACAACCGTTCCTATAGGTAAAGCTTATAGGAACGGTTCTGCAGTCGTTCCTATAGGTACACATTATATGAACGGTTTAAGAACCATTCCTATAGGCTGAAATATAGGAACATTTATAAAACCGTTCCTAAAAGTCAGACATATAGGCATGGTTGAAAACTGTTCCTATAGGCTGAAACTATAGGAATAGTATAGAAACCGTTCCTATAGGTGAGAGGAACCGTTCCTATAATTTGTGCACAGGTTCATATTTGTTCCTAAAGGTATATTCCTGTAAACCATACAATTTCACAGACGACCATACAATTTCACAAACGTAGATTCGAAAACATAAATTTCATTCAAACGTAGAATATATTTAATTGTTGACTCAAAATAACAAGTTCACAATTATAGTATTCTCATTCCACAATTTTACAATTAAGTCTAAATAAAGTTCACAAACATGTGAAATTGTTCTATCAAGCCTAACATTCCCATTCCAAATTAGCCAAGTCTTCTTGATCATCTCCTCCATGAAATTCATCTTTCATCTCTCAATTCATCATTTTCTTGCAAAAATTAATTAATAATTAAAAATGATCAAAAGACCCAATAATCATATATTAAACTAAAATTACCTGATTTTGAGGATGATGTGTGAAAGTAGAAGAACCAAATATGCTATTGGCATCCCTTGGAGTAGTTGGTGGTGCCAACAGAGCTATTATAGTCTCTATATCCAAATCTGGGTTCGCCTATGCAATAAATGTCTTCAAAAGAGATTGCATTCCTTGCATTTGGCGTTGCATCTGGTTCTGTCTCTCTTCCATTTTTGCATGTCTTTCTTCCATCATTGCATGTTGCTTCTTCAAAGACTTCACCTCTTGATCAAGTTTTTTTTGCATTGCTATCATATCTTCATTTTTTTTAAGATTGTGGGTGTAATTGTTCCTCTATAACAACGCATCCTTCCTGACTTTTCTTTCCCAAACATAGATTGAAAGACCCTAGCAGCAGATTTTCCATCATGCTCAACCATGGTTTTAAGTTTTTCCTAAATGTACATTTAATAATGTTAGTGATAATAATAAATAATTAAGTATAAAACAATAACTAGAAGAAAAACTCACAATTGCCTCTTCAGTTTCATCATCCAAGACTTTTCTGTCCTTAGTCCGAGTTTCAACAAACATCTCAACTTGACTGGGTTCTTCATTTTTTTGAGAATGCTTTATAAATCATAAGAATGAGTTAAAACATAATATCGATATTATTTTAAAATTCAAAATATGAATCTATGCAAAAACATATTACCAATTTTTCTTTTATTACAAAAAATCTTTTATTGCCCATACGATGCCTCCATTTTTGCTGTGATCTGTTCAATCTATTTTGTTGGCACATATCCTACATCAATAACAAAAAAATTAAATATATGCAACCAGAAAAAATCATTAACCATATGAAAAGCAAGCAAGAAATCCATAGGTGGTTTCACTGAGGTTAGAAGCAGACCAAACTCTGAAAGAGGAAAAAAGCAATGTCACTAGGGAAAAGAAAATACAATATACAACAAAAGAAAGAAGAGCAGGAGTATCATTGCTTTAATTCAACAAGCAAATATCCATCATACACTTCATTCTATCCTACACATCTTTTGCTCCAAGCAAATGCTCTCAAAATTATAAGACTTTAATTTGAATCCAATTAGAAACTGAACATAACCAATGACTTGCATTTGTCTGAATAAACTGGCATTTCAGCAGGTTGAGCATCTCAGTAGCTTACTTTCTATAGGCTGACTAGCAAAGTAGCTTCACAAGACACAAAATTCAAAATTCAAGAAGAGATATCAATCACCAAGCAAATTTGAAGATTGAGATTAACAGATTGCTCTTAATATGTTCAATCTTGAAACCAACTTCAATCAATGAACCACAAATGGATAGCAATTTAAGTTTGATTGAATACCAAATGATAACAGGCCAAGAAGACACCAAGCTGAATGAAAAGACTCAGCCTAGGCTTTATTTTGTTGAACCCATCATCACCTTTGTGGTCTACCAAAGTAATAATTTTGTAGCAACCGAAGGCCTTAAGTTCATCACTTCCTATGGATTAAAAAGATAATAACAGGGGATCGTTAACTTTGTAGATGGGAAAAGTTCATGACCTTGGCATTTGCGTGTATCTATTGGCGATCTTCACTGTAAGCACAAGTTAAATCAATAAACAAATTCCGCTAGGCAATCTTAACTATTCTGCCTTTAACATCCTAACATTTGAAGAGCTATAGCTAAAAGCCTATAAGATATCTAGTTTTGGATAATTTTAGTCTGGTAAAGTTGCATTGGCCTTGAATATACTAGCCTATGATGAATGGTCAATACACAGGCCAGAAAGATCTAACTTTGACTCGGTAATACTGAGTCTTCCACAATATCAAAAAGTTCAAGAAATGAATCCTGAGATAGATATCTGAAGTAATATGATGCTTACACAGCCATTCTTCCTTCTGGGACTTGAAATGGTAGCTCAGCTCAAACTTAATACTACCAGAGAAGATAAATGATTCAGCAAAAGAAATAAAAGAATAACACAAATGAACTTTCATCAACAAAACAAAAAGATAACAGAAATATTTATTGTCTATGAACAAAGATAACTGCATATCCAGCCTTCACAAAGTACCTGCAGTACAACAAGTGAGTTGTTCAATCACAACACTAATTTGAGTTTATAAACATAGAAAAAGTAACCATACTCTGTTGATGCTGCTCCCCTATAACCAGAGCTAAAATTCATATTAGAGCAGTGGTGGTGTGATGAAAAGTAAGATTCATATTCTCATACAAGGAATTTATGTTAAACTATTAAACATCTCAAGCATGAAAACCATGAACACAGAAGATCTCTTAGTTATTATCGACTATGCTGTACCTGCGAAAACTAATAACACTTGATAGCAAAATATCTGATAAGCTGCCTTACCATGTCCAACAAAATGTTTAAGATGGTATATTTGAAGACAAAATCCATGTCCAACAAAATAAAAAGAAATGTTTAAGTTGGTGCAAAGAATAAAAAGGGTCTTGTACAACTGAAACATTCCATTTAACAGTTTTCTAACAATAGCTCTTCATTGTTTATATCCTAGAGGTAATGCTGGCTGTCTAGCTCATAATTATATGAACAACAGCTTTTTAAGAGGATCTCTCATGAGAGCTAGTGTTCAAAGTTCTAAGGCATGTATCCATTTCAAGCACATTAACTCGTCCTGTGAGCATCCTAGATCATGGTCTTGTGCAAAGAATAAAAATGTCCTCACCATGGGATATTTGAAGACAAAATCCATGTCCAACAAAATAAAAAGAAATGTTTAAGTTGGTGCAAAGAATAAAAATGGTCTTGTACTACTGAAACATTCCATTTAACAGTTTTCTAACAATAGCTCTTCATTGTTTATATCCTAGAGGTAATGCTGGCAGTCTAGCTCATAATTATATGAACAACAACTTTTTAAGAGGATCTCTCATGAGAGCTAGTGTTCAAAGTTCTAAGGCATGTATCCATTTCAAGCACATTAACTCGTCCTGTGAGCATCCTAGATCATGGTCTTGTGCAAAGAATAAAAATGTCCTCACCATGGGATATTTGAAGACAAAATCCATGTCCAACAAAATAAAAAGAAATGTTTAAGTTGGTGCAAAGAATAAAAATGGTCTTGTACTACTGAAACATTCCATTTAACAGTTTTCTAACAATAGCTCTTCATTGTTTATATCCTAGAGGTAATGCTGGCAGTCTAGCTCATAATTATATGAACAACAACTTTTTAAGAGGATCTCTCATGAGAGCTAGTGTTCAAAGTTCTAAGGCATGTATCCATTTCAAGCACATTAACTCGTCCTGTGAGCATCCTAGATCATGGTCTTGTGCAAAGAATAAAAATGTCCTTACCATGGGATATTTGAAGACAAAATCCATGTCCAACAAAATAAAAAGAAATGTGTAAGTTGGTGCAAAGAATAAAAATGGTCTTGTACTACTGAAACATTCCATTTAACAGTTTTCTATCAATAGCTCTTCATTGTTTATATCCTAGAGGTAATGCTGGCAGTCTAGCTCATAATTATATGAACAACAGCTTTTTAAGAGGATCTCTCATGAGAGCTAGTGTTCAAAGTTCTAAGGCATGTATCCATTTCAAGCACATTAACTCGTCCTGTGAGCATCCTAGATCATGGTTTCTCATAAGAGCTAGTGTTCAAAGTTCCAAGGCATGTAACATATGAACAACAGAATAATTATATGCTATTAGCTTCTTAATACGATCTCTCGTAAGAGCTAGTGTTCAAAGTTCTAAGGCATGTATCCATTTCTAGCATATTAACTCGTCCTGTGAGCATCCTTGATCATGGTTTCTCAATCCTACTTTATTGCAAAAACTATGAAAGGGGATCTATTCATTTATGTTCTTAATAACTAAGAAAGAAGAACAGGGTGATTATGCTGCCTAATAATAGTTGCTCCTTTAAAAGAATATTAGGGAATAACCTAATTAATATATTTTATGGGTTAGGAAAGATAATAAGTTTTTCTTCCTTAATTCAAAAGATCAAAGACCTGAATTGTATCCTATCATAATATGTTATCAGCTATGAACAAACATTATGGAATTGTTTCTCTAAGGAATCAGCATCTCTCCTTAATTTATTTCTCTTGGTTGCTAAAACCAAAACTACTTAATTAGCCTTCATTTCACGCTACTCTCAAATTTATGATTCCAATAGATTTGTGTATTCTCATCACCAAATATTATATCCTGGGAAAATGAATGAGGCTATATATATGTAAAAAAAATACACTAATTAAATTGAAGTTCAGAACCAAAAAGTCATAATAAAGCAATTTTGAAAAAAATCTGAAACTTGGATTTAAAAACACTAATTTTGTCAGAAATTAGATCAACTCAATAAAACTCAGAGGTCATGCCACTAAGGTGAGGAATAATGAATCTTAACAGATAAAAGTATAAAAATAATGAATTTGAGGAAAATTATGTTCAACTACTGTTTTTCAAATGCAAAATCACATATATAATTCATTACCTTTTAGGGAACTAGAAGTTACAATCTAAATAAAAAACCAACTGGTTAGGTGGTTTATGTCTTAAATGCAGTCAGGTGCCCCTTTAGGATGCAAGAGTCCATGAGTTTGTTCATCAACATTAAATGAGCTTCAATCTCATTAACGGTACATAAACTAGTTGTTCATGTATATAATTAACGGTTCTAACATTCTAATCAATCTCAAGTACCCTTAGAAGAACTTGGAAATAGAAGATTCAGAGAGAAAGGTAGAGGTCATACCAATGAGTAAAGCTCCCCAACTTAATTTTGCAAAGGAGTGCCACTTAGAGCAATATTGCAGCGCCTATCCTTTATAATGTGAGTCTGCAATAATGTAAATTAGTATTTATAGAAGAATAATAACCTAATGATCATTTTTTTGCATAATAGTATTTATAGAAGCATAATAAGTTTATTGCAATAATATAATATCAAAGAATCACCTTATTTTATTACAATATAGAACCATTTAATCAAAGTAGTCCCAGAGCGTGTCATCAAAGTCGGATTCTTCTTCGGACTCTATTTCATTTGAAACGAATAATTTTCAACAATGATAGGCTCTATGTCGTCCCTTGCCCATTCAACATTAATTTCATCATCAGACAAAGACAAAATTGTTGTTGGTTCTGACTTGTTTCTTCAGCACAATATGATTGGTCATTCACATTAGGAATCTCTCTATGAAGAGTTTTCATAACGTAATACCTATTGTCTTTAGAGGGATCGCAAACATAGAAGCACTGTTGGACTTGAGAAGCCAGCACAAATGGATCATCAATATAACATTTTTTATTGAAGTGAACACAAGTCGACCCATACTTTTTTTATTCTACTTCAAACCAATCACATCTAAACAAGACAAACTTGAAATTACCATAATAGTCTAGCTCAATTATTTCATTTATTGCACCATAATAAGTAACTGCATTCGTCGTCGGATTTTGATCCTTACTACTAGCAAAGCTTTGAGTGATTGACACCAAACTGACACCACTATTTTGTGTCTTGCGACTTGCATCACGCTGCGTACAATGGAATTTACACCCATTGATGACATAACCCGAAAGTCTTCTTGCAAATTTAATTGGGCCTCTACACAACTCCTTCAATTGATCAGGGACATCCTCCTCCATTGCACGATTTTTAAACCACTCATTAAAATCATGGCTTTGACTTTTTGCTTTGGTCCACTTTCTTCCTCTCTTCTGATTTATGACAGTCTCATGTTCACTACATGAAAATTATTTTGTTACAACAATCATTCAAATGAGTTTATAAACAAATTTTTAAGAGCAAAAAATAATTATTTACTTAATGTAAGGCTGAACTTCATCACAATTGAACAAGATATACCGGTGAGCTTGGTTCTTCTCATTGTTGTCCATCGAAAATAAATTACCTTTTTTCTTCCCTCCTATAGGACGACCCATGGGTAAAAAAAAACTAGAAAGTTTAGCATCAAAGGACTCACATGTGTCAGCATTCCTTGTCACTTTGTTCCACCATGTCTCCACATTAGAGTTCATATAATTTGAGCAAAATGTCAAGCATTCATCAACCAAGTAACCCTCAGCTATTGAACCTTTCGGACGAGCTTTATTGCGCACATAAGCCTTCAACTTTCCTAACTCTCTTTCTGGTGAATACATCCACTGAGAATGAACAGGACCACCCAATCTTATCTCATTTGGTAGGTGAATAGGCAAATGAAGCATTACATAAAAAAATGGAGGAAAAATCCTCTCTAATTGGCAAAGTGTTTTAGCAATTTCAAATTCTAAGATCTCTAAATCGTTCACATCAATAACTCTTTGACATATGGAACGAAAAAAAGAACATAGACGTATCAAAGGGTAGGCCACTTGGTGAGGAAGTGTGCTAATCATTGCTACTGGCAGCAAATACTGTAGCATGAAATGAGCATCATGACTCTTGTATCCCGAGACTTTCAAACCATCTTGGTGAACACATCTTGAAATATTTGTTGCACAACCATCAGGTAATTTTGCTTCCTTGAGAACACCACAGAAAATAAACTTTTCATTTTTGTTCATGTTAAAGCATGTTTTTGCATACTTTACTTTCTTGCCTTGATCCACGGTTTCGGATGAAGTTTCTTTCTAATTCCCAACTCTTGCAAATCTAAACAAGCATTAACATGATCTTTTGTCTTCCCCGTTATGTCCAACAAAGTCCCTATCACATTGTCAAATATGTTCTTTTCAATATGCATGACATCAAGATTATGTCGTAGTCTATTATGCTTCCAATATGACAATTCAAAAAAAATAGACTTCTTCTTCCAAGGACCATCTCTTTTCTTTTGCATCTTCCCAAATGAATTGACAAAGTCTTGCAACAAGTCCAAGATCTTTGTCCCTTCTAACAAAATAGGAGCATGCCTATGTTCTTCTTTTCCATTGAAATCCCGTTTGTTCTTCTATAATTATGACTCATCGGCAAGAAAACACGGTGATCCATATAACACATCTTTGGACTATGCTTTAGGTAAGCCGAATTTGTGTTATAATTATAAGATGGACATGCTAATTTTCCCTTTGTGCTCCAACCACTCAACATAGCATATCTAGGAAAGTCACTAATAGTCCATTTTGATTCTTTGAAGCATCATATGTGTCTACTCCCAGCTCCCACATAATTTTCAACTCTTGAACCCATGGTTGCAAGTACACATCAATATAAGTCCCAGGAGAGTGTGGTCCAGGGATAATTAAGGACAACATAAAATACTCCGACTTCATACATAATCATGGTCGAAGGTTGTACGGCATAACTATTACCAGCCATATACTATAAGAAATACTCATGGTCCTATATGGATTGAATCCATCGCTAGTCAACCGAAGTCTTATGTTGCGTGGGTCACTAGCAAAATCAGGATAACGCTCATCGAAGTCCTTCCATGCTTCGCCGTTAGTAGGATGCCTTAACTTCCCATCTCTTGTCCGCTCTTTCTTATGCCACCTCATTAATTCTGCAGTCCTCTCACACATGAACAACCTTTGAAGTCTAGGAATTAACGGGAAGTGTCTTAAAACTTTAGCCGCTACTTTGTGGCATTGCTTGGGATTTTTTAGCTCATTCTCTGCCTCAGAATTCTCAACCCACCGTGAAGCACCGCAAAGATGACAAGACTTATCTTTCTCATGCTCTTTCCAATATAACATACAATTATTGGGACAAACATCAATCTTTTTATAATCAAGGCCCAAGTCCCTTATCATGGCTCTTGTTTTATTAAAAGATTGGGGGATGTTTAAATCTGGCATAGCTTCTTTTAATAGCTCTAAGAGTGCATTGAATGACACATTACTCCAGCCAAAGAGACTTCATCAAATATAACCGAATGGTGAAGGACAAAGTAGATAAATTTTTACAAGCGGGGTACAATTCCTTGTTTGCCTCATCTAATAAATTATAAAACTTTTTGGCATCTTCATTAGGCCCCTCTGTAACTCCATCTTCTTCTGCCACTTCTCTAAATCTATCATGCAACAGTGCATCCATGCAATTCTCTCCATCATCGATGTCATCCTCCTCTGTGGTCATTGTTAACTCATCACCATGGTTTACCCAAAAAGTATAGCCTTTTAGAAATTCATAGTCTATCAAATGTTCAAAGATTGCATCTTTTGTTAACCAAAGACCATTACCACATTTAGCACAAGGGCATAAAATCTCTCCTCCCTAAGGCCTTCCTTTATTATAAGCAAAATGTAGGAAACATTGCACACCATTGATATACTCCGCACTATATCTCGGCATTTGAACTCATTCCTTATCCATTGATTTTACTTAACTACGGAAAGAAAAAAAATCAAATGGTAAGAAACGACAAAATCAACTTGATGAGTTATACATGCAACTCCAACATAGTGCAAAATCACTTAGAACATGTAGGCATAAATATGATCATCTTTAAAGTAAGTGATCATCTTGAACTCAACATTAATTAAATTTAACGGTAATTATGAGAAAAACATGTAGAACAAAGGGCTCATTTCCAAACACTTAGAACAAAGTATGAGAAAAACCAAAATGAATGTGATTGTCCTATGATTTTAAGTCAAACCTAATGAAAACCTAAGAGAAAGGAAATGTAATGGCATAAATCAAATCTAGCTAGTTTTTGGTTAATGATTTACAACCTAACTCAGGTTCAGCCAAACTTGATATCCAATTTGAGCTTACAAGTATTATTCTACCCTAGAAATCTTAACCCATGAAAAATGTTATACCTTGAAAATTTTTGGACCTAGTTGTAAATATTCTTCTTATAGGGGCCTTTTTGCAAAAATGCTAATCCTATTTAATTAAGCCCTAAACCCTCTCTAATCTTTTTCCCCTCCCGATCCCTGTAGCAGCGATAGCCGACGGAGGAGCGTGAGGCATCGGCAGTTGAAGGCTCCGGTGAATCGGAGTTCGGAGGAGATTTTCGGTAGGATTTCCGTTCTTCTCCTTTATGTCTTCGTGTAGGGTAACTGTTCATAGGATGAGATTCCGGGTTTTCCTTGTCGTCGATCTGTGACTCCACGATGTTTCGGAGATTTTTGCGTCCTGTGTTTTCTTCGTGTTTTCTCATCGTCGGATCTTGCGACGACAATCTTGATCATCAGCAATGTGGCTGTAGGGAGGGGCTCCGATCGACGCTGTTAGGGGCGTCGGGCGAGATCGCTACCGGGTGTAAGTCGCCGTGCACGACCTTGCGCCAGATCAGGGATCGCCGACCCCTCTTTCTCCTCATCGCCTGTTCGTAGAGGTGGCGATAGTCGACGGCGTCGATCGGCGAGTCGCAGTCGGACGCCGAGAATCCTAGCGAGCATCTCGTCTGGTCGAATGCCGTAGGCGTCGGCATCGGGTAGAGGAGGCGGCTGTTGAAGGTGTCGCTCGAGCTCACAGCTGCTAGCAGTAGTGCTGATTGGCACTGTTTTTAGAGGATTTACGCCAGGCCAGTCGTGGCACCTGGTTGGTTCTTGGTTGGAGCCGGCCGCGGCGGAGTACGACGCTCGGCGAGGTGCCGCGGCGAGCAGCGGCGCCCGGCGAGGCGTCGCTGCCGCGCGAGTAGGCGACCTCTGCCAGTCGCGGTAGCCGACGCATGGCAGGGTGGCTGCCGTCGCCTCGTGGTGGTAACGGCAGGTCATCGTCGGCGTCGGCGGCGGCGCGCTTCCCCGGCGATCCGATCGGTTGGACCAATCGGGGAGGGTAGGTGGCGAGGATGCGAAGCGTCGGGTGATTTGGGCGAGTAGGTGAAGGGATAGTTTTATTAATGTGTTAGTTTTTTGAGTTGTAACGGTGTTGTGTTATATATATATATATATCAGTGATATTTTTCTTGTAGCAGTGTTATATCCATTGAATGTTGTTGCTTGAGTTGGTAGCTGTGGCAGATAGTTATATCATTGTTATATATATAATAAATTGGTTATATATATATATTGGCTAGTATCACTGCAACGTAACAGTGACTTATGGATCTTAGCACTGTTACGATCATTATATCATGAGCTTATTTAATTAAGTTGATATTTTGAGATAATTGTTGATATTTAAAAGATTATTTTGAGGCTTTATTGTGGGTCAAAATAATCATATTATATATGAATTTGGACCTACTCGGCGCCCCGAATTCATTGATGGGGTCAGTTTTGCCGTTTGGCTTTCGGATGTTGAAAATAGTATGCGTTTATTGTCTCGTTTTGCATGCCGAGTTGGAAAATATTATTTTATCGGCTTTTATGGTTTCAAAATGAGTTATTTGGTTTTATATTTGTTGTTAAGGTGAATCTCATCCTAGATCGGTTGTTACCCTATGTCGAAATATATCTTGTTGTTCTATTCTGTTGAAAATTGATATCTGCTACCGTTGGAGCTCTTTATGCATATTTTATTGATACATGTTACCAGCATGATATTTTTATATGTATATTAGTTGAGAATGCTAGTATAGACGTTGCATGTCTTACGTTGTTGTTTATATGGTTAACTCATACATGATGACATGACTACTAGCATTATATTATTTGAGTTGTAGTAGAGTAGTTGTTGACATGATGCATAGTTGACCTATTGTTGGGCGATAGCCCTGGACACTATTGATATATTGCCCAAGGTGTAGGGCAAGTGACACCGGTGATCACCTATTTATCACACGGGTTGTGTGTACGGCGTCGAGGTGTTAGACGTCGGCGGACTATCATTTTTGGATAGTCATATCTCTAGCTGGAGCGGGCTTGAGGTGCCACTCTCGGGGTGCGAGAGTGCGGGGGAAACCCAATGTCCACTACGCTCTTGATTGGGTTTATGACCACATACTCATATAGATGATAGTTGACATAGTTGACATAGTTGACATAGTTGATTGGTATAGGTGCATCGAGTAGATGGTTGAATCATATCTTCCGTTGTACACATGGCATCATAGCATTTTGTTGAAATCCTACTCAGCCTTCTGCTAATGTTTGTTATTTTTGCCTCAGATTCCCAAGTATGACGGCATTATCTTATGGGGTAACTAGAGTTTTGGAGGAGAAGGAGGCGTCTTCCGTACAGCATTTAGTTTCCTAATTTACTAGTTGAACTATGCACTTTTAGCTAGACTCTAGAATTCATTGTTCACTTATGGACTGTTGAACTTTTATTATTATCTGGTTGGACATTCGATTGGAATCTGGTTGTAAATTTAAATTCAGTCCATTTTGATGTTGTTGTTCTGTTGCTAGTTACGCTTCTCCTAGGTGAGGTCCCTTATATAGGGATAAACCTAGGCGGGGCGTAACAAAAAAGATGGAGTGTGACAATTCCTTATTAGAACTCTTGAGCTGTGATTGTTGTGGACTGCTGCTGCCAGAAATCTACTGTTTCATGGGAGAATCAATCTTTATTCGTGAAGTTGTGCTTTCAAATAAGATATCACTCCTCACACCACTTCACAGAATCAAACTGATAAATATTTATGCTCTAGCTTGATTCATAATCATCCATTTTATAAGTCCTAAGCACTTAAATGATAAACCAAGTCAAATTCAGAACAACCTACTAGAAAATGAGCATTTTAACAATTATGCACTTTATGGTAGTATCATAAAAAAAAAACCTTAGCAGTAAATATTGGTTGCTATATAAAAAAGGGAATGATCCAACAATCATAATTAGAAAGCAAACTGCAAATGGAGAAACAATATGATAAGAATAATTAGAAAGCAAACTTCATACAATCTCAAGCAATAAACACATCTCAAGCCAAATGGAGATCCACAAATTTTGGCTTTTGTGGCATCTGGCAGTATCTTGAAAATGCATTCTCATTTTTTAATCCCTGTAGCATTATCATCAATGATATATTACTTGTCATGTGAGTCATAAGCTGATTATTCTAACTCCTTAAAATATTAAGGTAATTATTCTAAGATTGTGCATGATTGCTTGAGAGTCATTAGCTAGAGAATCTGAAACTTAAGAAAATAACTTCAGTACCTGCAAAACCTTGCACATCTATAATGGATTTTTGAAATGGATGCATTTTCATTTTCTTACTCTATCTTATTATTTTATTGGTAAAACTTTACTTTACTACGAAGAAGTAACTTTAATTTTTTATATAAAAGAAAGAAAAAAGAAAAAATAATAAGAACACAACAAGACAGTAATTTTACTATGAAGAAGTAAAAAAGATGCTTTATTTTTTAGCATCTTATATTTTCCTTGCAAAAACATCATGTCACACTATGAACATGACCAAATGACAACAACACATCACAATATGAAGCAAACCAGTTACAGGTAACAGGGTTATACTCTATTCTATGAAGAAGTTAAACAAACATTTTAGGTGGGATGCAAGAGGTGGAAGGAAGACAACTAGTGTAGACATCTGTATCATCTGCCCAAGCATTTTAGAATTAATGATGCTAAAGCTGAAGATAGATACTTCATAGCAGTAGATCATCCAGGGAAGTAGAAAATTGAATAATATGTCAATCCAAGAACCTAGCAAAATGAAAGTGCAGATCATCAATTATGTTAAGTTGCATCTAGTCAAGATCTGAAAGAACAAGTTTAGCAACTGAACCTTCTCTGCCATGGTTGTAACTTTGCAGACTGCCTATATGAATTTTTAAATCAAGCTGGCCTTTCAATTTTTGTATCTAGTAATTATCTAAGCAATGAAGAAACAAAACATACAATAAATCAATTGAAAGCTACTATTGATAACAAGATGAAACATTCTAAAATGTTAATCACACATACGTACTTCCCAATTAGCACCATCAACATCAACTCACAAGTACCGGATGGGGGGGGGGGGGATTTAACGGATTTTGAAATTATTTTAGGGATTTAGGAATAGGGGTGTGCACGGATACCGGATAGACTCGGAACCGGTTGGAACCAGTACCGGATAGGTTCCGGATAGACCAAAATTAAATCCGGGTAGGGTCCGGATAACAAATCAAGGAACCGGTTAAAACCGGTTCCGGTTCCGGGTCCAACACGTCGGGACCCGAATTCGGAACCGGAACCGGTACCAAGTTATATATATTTAATTATTTAACTCGAATCCGATATATTAGATAATAGATATATTTAATTAGGAGTCTATTTGCAATTTCTCAATATAATTTATTGGTTACACTACATATATTACTATTTTTGCCACAAAACAATAATAGAAATTATAGTGAACATTAACAAACCCTTTCATTTATTATTTTTTATTCACACTAATAAAATTAAATAGGTGATCCAATAGGGTACCCGGAATCGAAACCAAAACCGGTGGTTCCGGGTAGGGTCCGATTCTAGGTTCCAACATGGTAGGGTCCAGGTCCAAAATATACGAATCGGTCCTATATAGGATATGATCCGGGTATCATGAAAATTACAGGGTACACGGATCCGCTCACTCCTATTTAGGAACGATTTATTTTTATTGTTCTGTTTTTGACATATAGAAATGATTTTGGGGTATTTTAAAGAGAACAGTTTCATTCTATTCCCATAGTATATTGGCTAAGAGAATAATTTTGAAAATCATTCCCATATATTTGCTACGGGAACGATTTTTATTTGTGTTCCCATAGTATTTGGCTATGGGAACAGTTACTAAAACCGTTCCCATAAGTGATGTATGGGAATAGTTTTTTAACCATTCCCAAAAGTGGCGTGGCCACGTAGTCAAAATGTAGTAGTGCATGGAGTTCCTAGTGCCCTCGCTAGTGAAAGAGACCCAATATTATTTCATTGAACATTTGGTTTACAACATATCAGCAACTTCATCGGAATCATGATAGACTAGTAACTATATAAAGAATGGCAAAACATCTACAAGGGTCATGCTTTGAACTCATCTCAATGCTAATGTATTACATTATTGCTCTACAGTACTAATCGCGATTGAATAAATTTTCGTGGCTAATGTATTTTCCTCCCGACCAAAATTAATAATCACATAAAATCTAGTTGATTACCGGTGACAATCACTAAACAATAATCAATCAATCCAAAATAAAAGAAGAGAGAGTAAGAGAAGATCTCATAAGACTTAAGATTTGAGAAGGGAATCGATAGGGCAAAAGTAACCCTTCTGAATGAGAGGCAGGAGACCACGACCAGCGAGGAGATGGTTTTATATGTGCCATAATTAAATGGTTTTTATATAGTTTTGTATCATACTTATATATTATTCAACTGTTTCAAATTTTTCAACTTTTTTAACCATGCGAATATAGTTTTAGGGAGTCAACTTACTATTCAACTTTTCCAACTTATTCAACTTATTTAACTTTATATAGTTTTATATGGTTTCGCATATAAAAAGTCTTTATATACCATACTTTTTCAACTTACGATTTGTACCATTAATGTGATATATAAGTTTCTTATAATTTATGATAATTGTACCATCAATATTCAACTTTTTATAAAAGGTTGAAAAATGAAATTAAAAATCTACCTAGACGAATCATACTTATTCTTTGCAATTTGCAATATGTAATCATATAAAATCAATCATCCTATTTGCTCATTTAATTGGTAAAGTAATTACCTGAAAAAACAAAAATATTGATTTTGAAATAAAACATGATATACTAATAGAAACTTCATTAAAAAAGATCTTGTTTAGCTAACACGATGTTGTGTGTTAATTTGTGCATCAAAAGATTCACTAACAAATAAAAATAATTTATGCTACCTTGAGTAACAATATGAAATATTTTTAGTGTAAGGAGTGCTCTAGTAACAAATTATAGAATCGGTTGATACCTTTTACTAACGGATGCGAAAATCTGTTGGCATTGCTAAAGATTTACTAACGGATGATATTATGTGTTAATATATAACAAATTTTTAGAAACGAGACTTCTTTCCATTAGTGTAAATTATATTTGCTAACGAATTTTTTTCATTGTTAGTGTTATTGTTCGTTAGTATATGATAATTTTCTTGTAGTGAGATTCACCACGAGTATAGACAATAGGATTGCTCGACGTACCAACTTCGCGTGACTCCCTGTGATAATTTCAGATAAAATATCTTGGTATGAATCATTTGTATATAGATGCATTGTGACAATTTCTCGATCCAAAAATCTTATATTCGAACATTTTCGGCACGAACATCGGATTTGATCACCACTAACGAATTTTTGATTCGAGTAGGTGAAATTTAAGAAGTAAGATACGTCTTCTCGAAATTCATCCGTTATAGCTCCACGATGAATTCATCAGTATATCCAACTTCGATCACCCGACATGTTCTGTCAAAAAGTTGACAATATCAAATTAATGTCTTTAGGTGGGATGGTCCTATTCCATTCGGCATTCATATTATTCATATTGCACTAAATTTTTCTTTTAGTCATTAACTTCATTCTAAATTTCGGCAGCATCTCCCTAGAGTTCTACAAATACACATATCATCTGAGCGTGTATTGAAGAGCAAGGGAGATAGAAGCCAAAATTTAAAAATGAAATATGACTAAAAGAAAAAAACTAAGTGCAATATAAATAACTATGTTCCCAAATTATCCAATTAGGGACAATTCAAGGGTTGCACATCGTATAAAAGATCATCTACTTCGTTTATACGAACATATAACCCCCAAACGGATCTAAATTTTTGCAAAATTAAAACTTGACTTGTCGATGCATACGTGAAACGTATCAGCTCGTCATGATTAATTTATTTTTTAAATTTGTGGATGCCGGTGGTCGTCCATAGTGGACGATTCCGGCGCGAGTCCAAATTGGACGATTCTGGTGCATCGTCGTGAGTTCAAAGTGAACGATTCCGGCGCGAGTCCAAAGTAGATGATTTTAATTAAAATTATAATTACACCCAACTAAAATTTACCCAAATATTTATTCTAATTATAATTAATTAATCCTAACATTAAAACTAACCTAAAATAATCTAACAATAAAAAATTAATTAACAATTAATCTTAAACTAACTAAAATTAACAATTAATCTAAAATAAACCAAAAACTAATATACAATAAATTTAAAATTAACAAAAAATTAACATATAATTAACAATAACCATAAAATTAACATTTAATTAACATATTATATATATATAACCTAAAAAATAAAACCTAATCTACTACCGCCGCCGACTGAAATCTAGGGCTAGGTTTCGGCCCCAACCAACCGGAGAGGGGGAGGAAGAGGGGCTTACATGATCGACGACGGGGGAGGGAGAGGAAGGAGGGCGGTCATTGGCAAGGAGACGACGACTGGAGGCGCGTGACGAGGAGGCGATCAACGTCGAGGGATGGGCGGCGACCCAGAGAACCTACAACGAGGCGAGGAGACGGCGTCGATGGCGGCTATCGGCGAGGAACAACAAAGAGAAGAGGGAGCGGGAGAAAGAAGGGGAACACAAATAAAAAGGTTTATCACCGATGGCCCGTCAGCCGTCGGTAAACCTTGGATACCTAATTATTATATCATTGACGGCCGACGTAGCGCTCTCTAAGCCACCTTGGATACCTAATTAATAAGCGACAGCCGCTGTTAGCTGTGGCTAATTACTTATTTAAATCACCAATGGTCTGCGGTCCCTCGCTAAGCCGTGGCTACTAAGTTATTTCATTTTACGCCCCGTGCGCGCCATTGACTATGAGAGACGGTCGTATGCAAGCCGTGGCTAATTCTGTTATATCAGCCACGACCGTTGCGACTGTCGAAAAGCCGTAGATATTTTTGATGGCCTACGTGACCATCGATTAGCCCTGTTGCTGAAAACCATTATTCTAGTAGTGATATGTCGCTTCTTCTTCCTCTGCATCTTATCAGAATTCGGAGGAAGAAACCATTTTTCTTGATGACGATCCATCTAATTCTCTGCCGCCGGAATCCAACCATTGCTTACTTGCTAAGATCTGGTTTGACAATTCGTTATCGATGCACACCATCCATACTATTCTATATCAGATCTGGAATAAAGCAAAAGGATTCAAATGTGAGGCAATAGAAGGTAAAATAATTAAGTTTACTTTGATGATCACATACCGATCGAAGATGAAGATTCTCTGAAATCAGCCATGGCTTTTCAAGAATCAACTTCTGGTTTTACGTCGCTAGGGACTGAGGAAAGAACTTCTTGCCTATGATTTTAAGCTTGTTCCCTTCAAGATCCAATGTTGGGGAATCCCATGTCACATCCGGAACGTTTCCACGGGAAGAAAAGTTTGCAGTCGCTTTGATACCATTGAAAGAGATGGACTGTTTGCAGTCCGCCATCAACATGGATTTATTTACAAAGAAAGAGTTACCATCAATGTTGAAAAGCCAACCTTGGGTGATGTCGGAACAGTATCATCTATAGCAGGTAGTGTCACGCCCCAAACCCGGGCATGATCGGCTAGAGTACCACATGTACCTCGAAGCTTAACCCAACCAAACCACAGATGCAAACACAAGACTTGGACATTTTATAAAACCAATTTTAATTGGCGGAAAACATAAATAGAACATTCCTCAAAGTCACTAATCAAATAGATCAATGTTTTAACATGTTCAAATCCTTTAAAGGATGAAGTCATTTAAAAATCAAAATAAAAATGCGAAACAAACTCTAAACCCAAGTCCACATGACTCAATAAAAAATAAATAAAAATCTAAGACTCGGGTATCCACCCCCGACCATGACATGTCACGAGATCTGCTATCCGCGCCACCACCAGCTGCACTACTGCAATCCAATACCTCTCTGATCTCGCTCAGATGTTGAAAAAAAACACAATAGAGGATAAGCCGAACTAGGACTTAGTGAGTGGATCAGTCTTCAAACCACCATATCCATCATTACTAAATCCAGCATATAAATAAGCATATAATGGGCAAAAACATAACTCATAAGAACAATTATCAACATGCATATCTACTCTTCTGTACATCATATAACAACCAATAATAGATATTTTGACCAAGTATAAAATACATGTTCAATGCATCAACACAAATGCATGCAAGCCAACCCGGACCCGTCGGTCCCACATAGCCACATAGGGTAAGTAGTCGGTGTGGTCTCCGAACTACCACCCAACCTAGAACCGTCTCTTTGGGGCATACCCTGCCCTCACCAGAACAGACTCTTCTGAACAGTCTCTTCTATCAAGGAACCAAGACTAATATCAAGATCAAAGAATCTTTTCAGAAACCCAAGGATTCTATCAAGACAACAACGAGGAAGGGGGCGGCGGCTCCTCAAAATTCGCCATGAAGCATGCGGTCAAGACCCCAAAATCCAAACCAAAAATCCACGATGACAACGTAAAAAACCATTAATCTATTGCTTGAATTCAATGCGAGAAAAACCATAAAATTTTTTGAGAAAAGCCCCTTTCATAGGGGTGGCTGCAAGATGAAGGAGATGGGGTAAATAGGACTTTTTCCACTCACCGGAGAAATAAATTAAAATGGTAAACAGCCCTCCATGCTCCCACGAGTCCGAGTGCGCTGCCCAGTTTCAAGTCCTCCCACACCTTCTCCTTCCCTCTCGAGTATCCCAAATTCCAGCCGTCCAAACCAGATCTCCGCCGTTAACATCCAAGGGCAAAGGGTCTCAGACATGCTCCCCAAATTTCAGTCCGATAAGCCCCACGATAGGATCTCGATCGTCCGATTTGACGAAATTCGACGTAGTAGAATCCTGGAGAAGAAAACCAAAAATAGGGCTTCGGTAATTCAATGACAGCAATAGATCCGACCGTCAAAAACCAATCTCCACAGATCAAAATTTAAATCAATAAGTCTACAACTTACTGTCCAAATTTCATTATGATCCGACCATGGACGCTCCATTGATCGTGAGTTTTGCTGCTGTCCGACGCTGCGAGGAGCAGTATGCCGAGATTCCCTTCTTCCCTCTGCATGTGCGCGCCTCTTCCTATGGGCGCCCAAGGGGGTGTGCGGCGGCTGCTATAAGTCGCGCCCGCTGAGGGATTAGGTATAAATATTAAAACCTCAATCGCCAAATGACTAAAACACTCCTTAACTTAAGTCAAGTCTAAAATAAACCATAATCGGACCAATACAAGTCCGATTTGAGTTCCATTTGAACCTCCGGACTCGTGTCGAACCCAACTACTTGTTTAAGGACTAATCAACTTAGATAAATTAGTTATCTTGCGCGCAAAGGCCAATATTCAATTCACGCCCTTTGACGTTTCATCCGGCCCATCCTAATGCGTGACCAATTTGTCCCGCTGGAATAATTAAATAAAAAAATTTGATTAGTAAACACACTATTCACCCCCCCTTCTAGTGTGGTCATTTTACCAACATAGTCCTGTATATGGGATGTCGAGGGACGCTCACCCATAGCGGGAGGGGGTTAGTGCCCCAAGTGGCCCTGGCCTAACACGACGCATGCATGATCACTGTTTGCAAAGCCATAAACACGACCGTGCTCCCAGCCACCTGCAGCCTATGCTCCCGCATCAAACTATTGCGGCGTGCCTGCGCACTCGATCACGGTCCTCGTGTATGTCTCCTACATGCATTTATATTTTAAATACTACATATATATAAACTATAAATAAAAATTGTGTAAATCAAATAGACATAAATACTTACCATGATGATCGAGGCCCTCCTATCGACGTAGTTCCCTACTCCTCATCACCGACGGTGAGTGCGCTCAAAGACCTGCATTAGCGAGGGGCGTTGGACGGTGCCATCCTCCACCACCTACATTTTACATTAGAAAACAAATACATTAGTATACACAATATATAATTTAATTAAAAGTAAGGAAATTATGCATACCACACGACGCTCTTGCACCACAAAAGACACTGAGCCACTAGTGTAGCGCGCCCCTGTGTCGTCCCCCCCGAATATGCTATTTCTCGACGCTGTCCGGGATACCTCCTGCCACTCAGGCGTATCCCACCACTCAACGAGCTAGTCCCACACAGGTCCAAGAATCCACTCGGGGGAGTGTCCCCGAGTCTGCCCAATCTGTATAGTCCTCAGCTGTCTCATCATGATTTTACGGGCCTACTGAAGCAGCCCATTATAGCGAGCACGGACAACGCACTCTCATGTAGCCTCTACAAAAGGAGTATGGTCCTCCGGCCAAGTATAATAAGCCTGCAAAAACATAAATTTATTATTACCGATCGATATTTAACATTAATATTAATTTAATAAATATACTTACCGAGAACTCTCGCCATAATAAATCCATATGCTCACGGGGAACATGAGACCATGTAGGCCACGTCTCGTGCATAAACTTTCGGATTATCCCCTCTATCGTGCGTGAGACGTCCTCCTACTCAAACCTGCACCAAATATAGTACAATTCCATATCACGATATATTGAACTATAAATAAATTATAAGCAATAATTAATGCATCTACTTACCTTCTTCCGCGCACAATAACTGATCTGCGTGATTCTCCCTCGGGTGGCAGAGGGAGAATTCTATTAGGTCCTCGTGGCCTACGTCTCGATGTGGACAGGCCTGGATCTGCTGAAGGAATGGTGGCCGGAGGTGGGGGGATGGTGGCCAGAGCAAGTTTTACAAATTATAACTTGACTCATCGATGCGCACGTGAAACGTATCAACTCATCATGATTAATTTAATTTCTAAATTTGTGAATGCTGGTGCAAGTCCACAGTGGACAATTTGGGCGCAAGTCTAAAGTGGATGATTCCGACCCCGAGTTCAAAATGGATGATTCCTGCGCGAGTCCACCGTGGACGATTTGGCCACGAGTCCACAATAGTTGATTCCATTAATACTAATTAATTAACATTAAACTAATCAATTAATAATAACATTAAATAACCTAAAAATAATTAAACCCTAATCAACATTAATAATGAATTAACATTAACCAAACTAATTAACAATTAACAATTAATTTCATTAACTAATTAAAAATTAACAATATTTTTTTTAAAAAAATTAATAAGGTTTAATTAAACCCTAATCAACAGATTGATTAGGGTTAAATCCTAATCATTAATAGTAGCCGACAGTGATGCCGATTACTATTGCATCGATTGGGGCCGATGGTCCATCAGCCCCAAATCTAGCGTCGGCGTGTAAACGTCGGTGCCCTTGTCCAGTGTTGGTGACTAGAAGGTTGCCGACACTAGACAATGGTGGAGTAGCGAGCGACGAAGGAAAAGGGGGCGGCGGAGAGATGAATATATATCAATTGAGACGAGAATCGAGCGACGAAAACCGGCGAAGAGGAAGGGTCGACCGCCGGAGTTGATCACCTGTGGCAGAGGACGACAATAGGCGGTAGAGAGCGGATGGTGGTGGCAACAGGCGACAGCGGCGCGGCGGGAGTAGAGAAGAAGAAGAAAAGAAAGAAATTAAGAGGAAGGATCGGGCGTGAATGCAAATAGAAAGGTCTATCACCGACAGCTCGCTAGCCATCGGTAAATCGCAGATTCTTAATTATAATCTCACCGACGGCCTACGTGGTCCTCTCTAAGCCGTCGGTGACGAGTGTTTTATTTTCGCGTCGTGTTTGTGCCATTAATTAATATGCGACGACCGGTTCTAGCCGTGGCTTCTGACTTATTTATATCACCGATGGCTATCTGGCCCCCGTTAAGTCGTGACTAATAATTTATTTCATTTCGCACCCCGTAAGCGCCATCAGATATGAGTGACAGTCTTAGGCGGTCGTATGCGAGCCACGACTGAGTTTGTTACATCAGCCATGGCCGATGCGGCCGTCAGAAAGCTTCAGATGCTTCTGACGGTCGAGGTGGCCATCGGTGAGCCCCGTGGCTGATAGCCAATATTCTAGTAGTGCAAGTATTTATTATTTGATTTATTGCTCCATTTACTGTTGTATTTTATTATTTATTTCATTGTATTTAAGCTTGTGTAAACCTAGGTTGCTAGGTTTGTTAGATTGGGTGGTAGTCTTTGTGTTTGAGGTATAAGTCTACCGGGTAGATTGATTTACTAGGATTAGTGGTTGTTGTACCTTAGGGTTTGAAGTAGAAGCTAGAGTGCTCTTGGTATGAAGGCAAAGACTTCCGGGTGTGAAAGTGTATTAGGTTGAGAGCAGAGACTTTTCGGTGTAAATTTCTCATTGTAATGAAATACTCATAATCTAGCAAAGTCAACTTTGGAAATCCTATTGAGGCCGAACCACTATTAATCGAAGTGTTAGCATTATTTATTTTGCGTATTGAATTTCTTATTACTTATCTTGCTTCCACTTGCTACTCGATTTGTGAATTGCCTAAGTAGTTTAAGAAACGTTTAAAATTAAAATTCGACGATAAAATTAGTTAACACACTATTCACCCCCCTCTAGTGTTGACCATTTCAACAACAAATATATGGCAGAAATAAATTTTATTTGATTTGTAATTCAACCAATAGCCACGACTTTTTATGTGAAAAATATGTATATTATTTTTCACAATAATTATCGTGGCAAATTGAGCGTCATTAATTATTTGACACCACTAGTCACTATAGTATAATGTGGCTATAGTTTATCTTAGTAGCTACATATGCTACGACGTCACGGAAATGTAGAGTGGCATCAAATGAGGGCCCTTTTGTGATAGCCACAAAATATGGTTGTGGCAAAGAATATATTTCTTCTTACAAATATACAACCGAGGCAACTATTGTTAACCACTAACCACAAAATTCTCATGGCTAGTAAGTAAATCAGTAGCCACAAATGCTATTATCGTCACAAGAATATAGAGTGACGTCAAAGAAATGCCCTTTGTCGGCAAATAGATAGCCACGAAATATGATTGTGGCAACAGATATGTTTCTTCTAACGAATGCATGATCGTGGCAAATTTTGTGAATTATTAACCACAAAGTACTCGTGGCTATTAAGTACATATGTAGCCATAGATGCTACTATCGTCACAAGAATACAGAATAGCGCCAAATAAATATCCTTAATTTGGCGGCAAAAATATAGCCGCGAAATATGGTTGTGGCGAAAAATATGTTTATTCTCACAAATATATAGTCGAGGCAAATACTATGAACTACCAACCACGAGAAACCCGCGACTATTAAGTACATCAGTAGCCACAAATTATTTGTTTCGTTACAAAAAATATAAATGGCGTCAAAAAAGTACGCTTTGGCAGTAAAATGTATATCGACGAGCTTATGTTGGTGGTAACTAATATGCTCTTTGTTGCTAGTGTCATGCTTTGTTGCCACGATGCTCCATATTCGTGGGAAAAGAAAAAAGCAATTGCCACGAATGTCCGTAACGTGACTACAAAGAAATTTATTATCACTAATGCGTCTTTCGTGGATAAAAATTCATGGCTACAAGAGTAATCTATTGTAGTGTGCTCTAGAGCATTTGAAATTTAAAGAATAACTTCCATTTCCGCTCACTATTGACATGTGGTCCTCATCTATTTTGTAATTAAGACTCTCTTAATTCCTCCTCTAAATTAGGTTTTGGATTTCATTATAAATGATACTTGCTTTTAGTATTTTGTTGCCTTCATCACTGGTGTATCTTTCTTTTTCATTCTATGAATGAACAAACTTCCTTTTGGAAAAAAAAAAGAGTGCAGTTCGTCTACATATAAATAATTTAGTATAAATATTTAATATTTTACATATAATCGTTGATAATAAATTCCAACCGTTGTGTTGTAATCCACCACGTACAGCGGACTCTTTATTGCATCAAGATTCGTGATGCTGCACTTGCCCGTGGCTACGGCTCTGATGCAGGGTATCTCGTAACAGCGACTTCATCACATTTCAGAATAATTTTATAACCGAAATATATACCTGCCATTTTTCGCAAGAAGAGGGTCAAGAGACGACAATGATGAGGTCCGCATATTTTTTGTGCAATCGTAAAACAGGTGGATTTTTTGGGTAACTCTTGCAGTGGTATTATTCTTCTTCATCTTGGAGTTTGGTGGCCACGTCAGCGGAATCCATACGCTGGAGAGCTCCCCCCACATTCCATCTTCGGCCCTTTCTACTATAAATAGTGATTGATGAGCTCGCCAATTCATTCGCCATCGCACAACACCCAAAAGGTCGAATAAAACTTGTATGAGCGGCCTGCTCGAATTTGAACAGGCCGCTCATCTTCCGCCACGTCAGCTCAGCACGTATCGCGATGCAGAATTTGAGTGCTGGGCTGACGTCAGCTTATTAATCTTTCTGTATCGCGATGCGCGCTGGGCTGACGTGGCGGAAGATGAGCGGTCTGCTCATATAAATTTATATAAATTTGTTTGAGCAGGCAGCTCATACAAGTTTTATTCCAAAAGGTCGGGGATCAGATGGCAACCTCTCGCGACCACCTCGTCCTCTCCCTCGCCAGCTCCCTCCTCGTCCTTTTTCTCTCCTCCTCCGCCGCCGTCTCCTCCTTCCAGGAGACGAATGTGATCCGCCGCGTCACTGACAGATCAGAAGACTCCGTCGTCCTCCGCGCCCTCGGCCGTCGCGTACCCCACGCCCTCGACTTCGCTCGCTTCGCCGTCAGGTAAAACCAGCCATGACCCTTCCTCTTACTCTTCTTGACGCCTTCCGATGACCGATAATTCCATATTTTTCGTTTCTAGTCACCGGAAGAAATACGAGTCGGTGTCGGAGGTGCGGCGCCGGTTTGCGATCTTCGTGGAGAACCTGGAACTCATCCGCTCCACCAATAGCCGGGGCTTGCCGTACACTCTCGAGATCAACAGTAAGTTCCTCGACTCGACGTCGATCCGATCCCTCGGTTCATCGGCAGGATTGATTGATCTGTTTTCGGCCGGCCGTCTGTTATACGTGTATCAGGATTCGCGGATTTGACGTGGGAAGAGTTCCAAGCAAGCCGGCTAGGCGCTGCTCAGCATTGCTCTGCCACCACGCTAAAGACCCGTCGCTTGGCCAAAGCAGTCCTCCCAAAGACGGTACCATTTAGGGCTTTTTTCTCTCTCTTTTTCTTTCTTTTTTAAATTCAATTGAAGTGAACTAAAATGGATACCGTCTGATTTCAATTATGTGGTAATTGAAACGAGGATGGGCGGCAGATACTCTCGTCCATGATGATGGGAAAATTACATATTTGCCTCTGTTGCAGAAAGACTGGAGGAAGGAAGGGATAGTGAGCCCAGTGAAGAATCAAGGTCAATGTGGATCTTGCTGGACCTTTAGGTAACCAATATAATTAATTATGCAAGCATTTCCCGATTAATACATTTTAATTTTAACCTTTACTATTTTCGTCTTCTATTTCTATATCTGATTTCCACACTTTATTCCCTCTAATAGAAATCAGAACATATGCTTCCACTTTTTTTTTAAATATGCATTAGCAAGGATGAAAGTTATTTCAAAGTACCGTGATCACTTTCTTAGACGCTGGTTATACATAATAAAAATTTGTCCATATTCCATGCATGTAAAACTAACAAACTTATCCCACTGGAGAAGTAAAAGAAACAGTATTCTAAAAGCAGATAATTCAATCTATGTTCTACAGCACTACAGGAGCACTGGAGTCAGCGTATGCACAAGCAACAGGGAAGAACATCTCCCTGTCAGAACAACAACTAGTGGACTGCGCTAATGCCTTCAACAATTTTGGATGCCAAGGAGGGTTGCCTTCCCAGGCTTTTGAATACATTAAGTATAATGGAGGACTTGATACTGAAGAGTCATATCCATATTCTGGAACAAATGGCATCTGCAACTTCAAGCCTGAGAATGTTGGTGTCAGGGTTATTGGCTCAATCAACATTACCAAAGTGAGTGACTCATCATGAGAAATTTTTTGATCGTAAAGACAAAATGAGCTTTTCTTACTGAATACTGAATGAATGCGCTTTGCAACTATTGCCATGTTTCAATTACTTTACAGGGTGCTGAAGATGAACTGCAGTATGCAGTAGGGTTGATTCGCCCAGTAAGTGTTGCTTACCATGTTGCCAGGGACTTCATATTCTACAAGAGTGGAGTTTACACAAGTGATATATGCCGCAACACTGAAATGGTAACTCACCGATGATATCTCTGTTTGATCCTAATTATTCTAATCGTACAAGCTAAAATGATTTACATGGAAAACAATCTGTAGGATGTTAATCATGCTGTTTTAGCTGTTGGTTACGGCGTCGAGGATGGGATGCCATATTGGCTAATCAAGAACTCGTGGGGCGAGGATTGGGGTATGCATGGTTACTTCAAAATGGAGTTGGGGAAAAACATGTGTGGTGAGTACATTTAGCATCGGTTACTATTGGTGAACCGCAATAGTAAAATTTTATACTTTTAACTTGGATAAACTGATTATGTTGTAATTAACTTGAATAAACTGATTAGGACCATTTCTATATATTTTTGTCATTAAGAAATCTCAGTCTCATATACTTTTATGAATTATTATGTTGTTGACGACCATCGCCAGAGACACCACAATCCAGTCACTTGTTTGCTCTAGTTCAAATCTCATATCTTCCTCTCATATCTAATTTTTTATTGTGCTACATATTTTCATATTTTCACTTTATCTCCACCATCTATTTATTTTGAACGTGACTAAAGCCTCACTTTACATAATTTTTTAATGCAAAATACCTAATCTTCAGGAATGTTTTCATGAACCTTAGTGCTCTGATTTGAAATGTAGTCCAATAGCCTGATGTCATTCTTAATAGTTTCAATTCAGAATACCACATACACATCTTCAATTCCTGAACAAATTCTTCCAGACGAGTGTACTTGGTTTACATTATTAGAATATATTATTTGAATTGACAAATTCTAATGTTGAAGAGTTTCTGAATTGTTCATGCAGGTATTGCAACTTGTGCTTCATATCCAGTCATTGCTGTCTAAGAACTATGAAGCGATCTTAAGTTGTTCTATCTATAAATCTCTCTGGAACATAGAAAGGGAATCAGGCCTTGTAAGAAATGGGATTCCAATAATAAGGTAAAAGAAAGTATAAAAAAGGTTGTGATGCTTCTTTTGATTACTTCTCTTCTTTGCGATGTACACGTAAATTTTCATGTCCATCTATAATTTTCTTTTATCTTTCTGACGAATCTCATTAAGGTGCAAAATGCGAGTATATTTGTTAAAGAAAAACTAGTCATTTACGTGCTCACTGTCCATTGAGATAAGAGTCTATAACTTTAGTCTTATTTAACTATGAATACATTATTATATAGTTAATGGAGAAATTATTCTAATGAATCAATGACATAAATAAACTATTATATAATTATTGGTGAGAAATTATTTAATCAGTGATATTTGTCGTGACGTTTCTAATTTGCCAAAAAAAATATTTTTAAATTGGTTACACATGAAGATTAAATGAGTTTAGATCTCTATTTTTTCTATTTTTGTAAAAAAATTGTTTTAAATTTTGATTATAATGATTCAATTGTTCTTAAAAAATTCATGTGCGGCGCATACGATATTTTTGGCAAAAAAAAAAAATTTGAATGATACAAGTTGCATATTTTTGAGAATGCAAGATGATTAAATGCAATTTTCACTCTACAGGGAGGGGATAAATTGCCACTTGAACTGTACCACTTGTAACATTTTGCAACGTCAACAAATTTCCGTAACTAATTGGTACCCATCATCTAATACATTACTACAATCGTTGTGACGTTGTAGCTAGGATGCAGAATAAACTTATCTAAAAAAGACTTCAGCTTATGTGGTTTTCACTCATCGCATCGCCCTCATCGTCTATCGGTAAGCTCTTATCACCATCTCATGTATGCTTTAAGGAACCAAACTCTTATTTATTTAGTTAGTTTCCTCGTGTCGAAGGTAGAACAGAAGCAACGAGAAAAAGAAAGTTTGTACTTTTAACCCCTTATGGAAAGAAAAAAAGATTTAGATTCAAGGTACAACGAACCAATGACTGAGAAGCAACATTTCTAATTTGCCAATATTCTTTATTTTTAAATAATCAATTATAACAGTATTGTAAAATGTAAATAATTAAGATAAAATTTATAATTATAAATTTATAATTCTATTTGAGTTACACATTTTCAGAAAATGACCAATATTATATTAAATTACATAACAGGTTAAAATTATAATAATATACAAATTTGTAATTCAATTAATCTATTAATTTTAAAATTTAGATAATTTATCTATATAAATAAAGTGAAAAGATCTAATTTCGTCCCTCAACTATCTCATTTTTTTACTTTGGTCCATCAACTAAAAATCCGGTCATATAAATTTCTAATTTTATTCTTTGTTTCCACTTAAGTCCCTACCCAACTACAGTGTTAAAAATAATTTATATGACAAACGTTTTTGATTATGTGGCAAATTCCTCATGTCGAATCCGAGCGTGTTTGAGGCAAATTCCACCCGCTTAGTCGATTTCTCCTAGTCTGTAGTTGCTCCTAGGGTCGTGGACTGCACTTAGGTCAAATTTGATCGTCTCTGAAGCTAATCCCATTTAGGGTCGGAGGCAGCATTTAGGGCCGAGGACCACATTTAGAGTTGACATGAGCTCATTTAGAGCCGAGATCGATCTCATTTAGAGTCGGAGGTTGTATTGAGGGCCGATGACCATATTTAGGGCTGAGAGGAACGCTGTCGAGGCCGATCTCATTTAGAGTTGGAGGCCTCATTTAGGCCCAAGGACCATATTTAGGGTCAAGAGGAACCTCGAGGGAGGATGTCGAGGCCGATCTCATTTAGAGTCGGAGGTCGCATTTAGGGCCGGGGACTACATTTTGGGTCGAGAGGAACACCGAGGAAGGACGCCACGGCCGATGTCATTCAGAGTCGGAGGTCGCATTTAGGACCGAGGGCCGCATTTAGGGTCGAGAGGAACGCCAAGGATGGATGTCGAGGTCGATCTCTTTGGAGTCAGAGGTCGCATTTAGGGTTGAGGACCACATTTAGGGTCGAGAGGAACGCTAAGGAAGGACGTCGAAGGCGATCTCATTTAGTGTCGAAAGTCACATTTAGGACCGAGGCCAACATTTAGGGTCGAGAGGAACATCAAGTCCAATCTCATTTAGAGTCGGATGCCACATTTAGGGTCGAGAAGAACACACACATATAGTGGGACAAAGGCTTTTCGCCATCAAAGTGTGTCGCTTTCACGTCAGTCGCGCATTTTAGGAGGTAGTTATCTAGACACGAACAAATTTAAAAGATGAAAACATCATTATTAAATAACCAACACGATTGTACACCAAATCCCACCTAGCTAGGTGCTCGGCTCATGCATGGTTATATCTCGTTAAAACCTTCATTAGAAAAATCTCGTGGGAAAAAACCAAACAAAGGAAAAAGACTACACCGACCATACGCAAATTAAGGATGCTAAACTTAGCTATAGTAATGTCATGCCCCAACTCAGGGTCGCATGATCGGCCAGGGTAGGTGTTTGTACTCTGAAACCTACCACATGCACTCATCAACATAATAACAATATGCAACCAGGTTGACATAGAAAATATAAATAAAGTCTACTAAACTTTTATAAATGTTTGAAAACAAGTTTTACAACTCAAATGATCAAAGAACACGACTCAGTGCATGAACTAAAACTCTCTACACGACTACGACTATATAACTGTCTGCTACGAGATCTGCGACACCACCTACCCTCCAGCCAAGCCATGCCACGCCATCAAACCGTACTTCACTGGTCAGGCTCTGCAAAACAAAAATAATAAAATCATGAGTCCACGAGGAACTCAGTGAGTGATTCTTCCGAACCTCCACTTAAATCTCCAGTATAATATCATATATAGCAATAAAACAAGTGCATAAAAATTGTACTAGTCATATCACAATAATCGGCCAATTGACCATTCCCTGCGAGTAAATATACCAGCCAATTATGGCTTTGCACAATATGTACCACTCGTCCACTATGAGCCTGAACCAGCATAAATAGTTTCGGCCGTGCTCGGCCTTCATCCCGTTATAATACTCGGCCATACTGGCCCACACCATCATATCAATATATACAATAACCACAGTAGGTTATATTCTTACATAAATTCTGCATTTAGCGATTCAATCACGGGGTCCGTCAACTAGGATGGTCAGCTAGTTTCTGGAGCCCCTCCACCAGGTTAGGGATAGCTATTATGCAAATTTCAGAGAAAAAAAATAGATGAAATGAAAAGGTAATAAGAGACCATTGGTTCTGTTAACAATTCCGTTCAAGGTATGTATAAGAGCTATTATGCTAATATTTTTTTTCCTACGAGATCTTTTCTAAGAGTTCAGGATTTCAGGAACTAACAACGTTAGCATGATTAATAGATCAAGTACTGACAGAAAATTTTTTCTTTTATCTTAGCTTCATGACTTACTTTGTGACAACTTTGAGCTTCATTTTTGTGGAAACATCTGAAGAAAGAAAAGCCTCAATAACACAGACTCCTCCAGCATCTTTTGCAGTTTGAAGGACATGGGCAGTATCCATTGATGTAAGACTCATGATAAAAGGCTGAATTAATTGCTGTCAATACCAAAAATATCATATACCATTATATTTTAAATATATATATTCAAAAAAAAAAATCAACAGTAAGTATGGATAGGAAAAATTGTCAACAAATAAGGTAATTAGGCCTCAAATTAGATAAGTATCAAATGAGGAGTTCAACATACCATAGGATATCTAAAAATGATTTGTAACATTAAGCAACCCAACACATGCATTTTATCATAAGGAGGCCATTTCCAACTAGACTTGTCTCGGAAGTAGCTCTCGAGAAATTGTATATGCGGAACAATAAAGCTGGGAGATTCCGAGTCTAAATTCACTGCAGTAGAAAGGGCATGACAACACTGCACCACAAGTAGAATGAGTTGGAGTTTCAATGCATACATGCAAACTTCAAGTAACAAAAAGAGGAATACCTCATGCGAAAGGGTTTGAAGCCGTTCACATGCAGCTAATATGGAATCAACTACTCCTGGCTTCTCAAGTTCAAGTAGCTCCTTAAATTTTGGACCAAGTTCCTTCCAGATCAACTTCATCTGCACATATCAACATGGAAACAATTCTCGATTCAAACAATGAAATGTGGTATCATTTAAGGACATAAAATAGATAATTTTGAGGGCGGGAATATCTAAGAGTGGTCTGGAATTCTGGATAAAACGTGTATTGGTCAATGCAATTAACTAAATGACTATAGCCAGATTTAGCCATACATCAGGTTAAGTCATTTGTTTGATAAAACATTTGATCTTCACCAACATCTGTTTTTGACTCCCATTGAAAATGATGTATATTGGACATGATTTACATATGTAACTAGGTATATAAACATCAAGGTACAGTTATAAAGAAAACATAATGCAAGTCCTAACTATGTAAAGCCTAGCTTGTGGTGCTCATTGGTAATTTTCTTGGAAATGAAAAAAGAAGTCTGATAGCAGTAATTAATTTATCTCAATGTGGAGTGCAACTCACTTGAAACATAAAGCATATATGTCTTCAATTTAACATCCGAAAATGATTAAAAACCTAGTGTATGTGCATTATGATTGAGAATAGATATCAGTGAAATCTTCTAATTTTCAAGTTAAAAAAAACAAGAACAAATAGATTAGACTTGTCACATGGCATAATCTTGTGACTTGTCACATGCATAGATTAGACTTCTTAAGTAGAACAGCAAGCAAATTTTAAACAATTGGATGAGTAATATTTGAAACTGTTAGTTAATATTTAATCAAATTCAATATCTCGTTTGCTAGATCACTCTGGTCCCCCTTCACATTGGGGATCAAATTCAGAGCTTTGATTAAGGAAAGCTCTGACCCCCCAGCTCATAGTCTTCGAAAAGTGCCTTATCAGCTCATATTCTTTGATTAATCAGCTAACCTAGTCTTCGAAGAAGAACGAGATGTGCTAGAGGGGGATGTACCGATGAATCAGCTTCTTCTGCTTTAAATTCAACATTTCCTATATGAAGAATAGCAGCCACTACCCTGAAAAATTGCTTCTCGAATAAAGAAAAAAATGAAAAGGATAAAAATAAATATGTGTACATAGGCAGATGAAAAATCTTGCAAACAGAACAATAAAAAATTCTACCTATTCATCAAGGCTGATTCCAACAACATCCATTGCTCTTCTGGTAGCCAAATATTCTTGTGACTCATCTAACCCATCCATCTCATAGCAGATCTTGGTGAAGAGATGTAAAAATCTTACATACTTGCAGATCTCGGAGAAGGAAGCAGCAAATGTTGGCGCATAACACAGAGAAGGAGAAAGTGACAGCGCAAACAAACTAGGGTTAGAAAGATGGGAGATTGTGTTGCTTGTTTTGGGAGAAGTAGCAATTTTGGGGAGGAAGGTAAGGCGTGCTGGAAGGAGGTGAGGATCCCCGAGCGACTGGTTCATCGCGAGGCGAGGGCGAGCGGCAGGTTCTTCGCGAGGGGAGGATGACACCCGAGGAGGGATCGGCGATGAGGATCCCCTTTACGGGGAACTACAAGAAGACCTCCTCCTGCGACCAGTCGACCACCTTGCCGAGCGAGCCATAGCTGAGGTTGCAAGTGAGTCGGAGATCAGACGCACGGGAGATCAGCGAGCAGATTGCAGGCGACAATAGCGAGCAGAGTTGAAGAAATTCTCAGTCGCGGGGAGAGGTCGTGCGGGAGAGAGGTGTCGCAAGGCACGGGGTGTTTGTCGGCTACGAAAAAGAAAAGAGAGATTGGTCGGATGTTAGGTCGGATTTGTCCGGGTCGGGTGAGGAAAATAAGGCGGGAAAATATATTTTGATTGATAAAGAAGGAGAATATTTGGTCGGCTTAAATAAGATGGGGAAAAAATTATATGTTGATTTACCAACCGATTTTTTAATCCGTTGGTAACTAATCCGTCGGTAACTAATCCGTCGGTGATGTTATGTTTTCTTGTAATGATACTCATAGATCCTCGTACGCATTTATACCTTTCCACACCATCTATTGAGGGTTCTGAAGAGAGTACTGGAAGACTTATTGAGGAAGGAGCATAGGAGCAAGCAGAATTGGAGCAGCGCATCAACACGACGTCAATGACAGGAGGTTAGTCTCGATCTAAGCTTCCGCAATTATACATGTTTATAGATTGTGCATGCTCTATATTTTGATATAATCATGTCGTCAAATTAGATCATGCCATGTTCTATAAAATATATTCAAAAGGTTCCAATTGCGACGTTGATTACTAGAGAAAGCTCAATTGTTTTGATCAGACTTTTGATTGTAGTTAACAGTAATGGTTGGTTTCTCTTTCTTGTGTAGAAGAAAAGCTTCGTGACCACAAAGCTGATCAAAAAGTTCCTCAAGAGATATAGGAGTATCTCGGGAACGTATTGCAGCACTCATGTCATCATAATTAGATCCTAAGCCAGCAAGGATCTTGATGACAAGAGTAGAATCAGGAATAGATGCATCGGCAATGGCAAGTTCATCAGAAATACCTTTGATTTCATTAAAATATTCAGCAACAGTCTTTGTACCTTTGGTAAGTCGTGCTAATGTATCTTGGAGAGCATAAACACGAGACTGGGATTTGTTCGCATATTGAAGAGCTGGTTTGCGCGATGCTGCATATGCAGTGGGTGAGGTTGCAACCAGAGGTTCTATAGTGGCGTCAACTGACGCCATTATAGCATGTTTGATGAGCCCATTTTGGCGGAGCCAAGTTCTTCTTGCTGGGCTATCTTCGGGAGGGCAGGGAAATGATCCATCCATGTAGGCGGCGAGATCATACCCAAGAAGCAACAGATCATGTTGAGCCTTTCAGATTAGGTAGTTATTACTTCCAGATAACTTGATCGGAAGTTGGGTTGCCAGATTGATAGTAATAACTTGGCCTCCTTGAGTGATAGGGTTGACAACACCATGGCCAGAAGTTGCTGAGTTATCTAGAGCAGATCCTTCATTGGTCACCATTGATGAGAGGGAAAGGAAAAGAGGAGGAAGGAAGATGAAAGAAAATAGGGCGTTACTCGTTAGAGTTTACAATGCTTTGTTCCATATGAAAACAGTAGCAGACAGAGTAGAATAGAAAATGAATGAATGGCTACAAATATTTATACAACAACATTAAGAATCAAATCGTATCAGAGGTGTAACAGCTACATGACACGTGTAGCGTGCGGAATGAAGAATCGTGAAGTTTGTTGAAGCTCCAGGCAGCAGAGTCGTGAGGAGGAAGTGTAGAAGCTTAGGGAGGAGAGTGAGGAGGATTAAGCTTTGATTAATTTAGTATCTGATTTAATTGCTTCTTTACGACTGAGATGCTTAAGGGGTTGGTTGGTCGGCATATATAGGTCATGGGTTGAGAATTGGAATTAATAGGACCTCTCACCTATCTAGGAAAGAATCATTAAGCTCAACATTACTAGAAATCAAACGATCTGTGACGGTCCTTTTACGACGGCAAAGGTAGAGGTCACATATGTTATGGTTCCGCGATCGCAAGCTATGCACGGGGTCGCAGAGTCACCTTTTGCCATCGCAAAACCATCATGAATTATAATATTTAACCTACACAAGATTCCTTTCTTATTCTTCTTCTCTCTCTCTATTCGAAACGCTAGCTATCAGCTAGGGTTTTAAATGGGATTAAAGTGGAGGGTCATAGCCCTCCCTTCCACCATTGCTGAAAGTTGTCATGCATATCTCACATAAAATCCAATATGCAACCTTTTCCGACCTCTATGGTATGGAATGATAACAGGACACCCGTAGGAAAGGCCAGCCTAGATTCATTGCATGTTCCTTACTTCAAAATAGAGAATCATATTTGAACACTAACATCAAGCAATAGGTTGTGTACCTCATATTTACTCTTTGCACACCAAAGAGAAAAATTATCTAAATAAGAGCTGAGGAATTACCCCATATATGCTACAGGATCAAAAGGATGAAAAATGTTAAACATTTGTCTGCATGCAGGAATCTCTTCAGTTATTTTTTCATCTTGCCAGTAATCTTGCCCCTGCCTTAAACAAATAGAACAAGCTCCAATAAATATATTGTTAAATAGAGAAGCAAAATATGTACTTTGACAAGTTGACATGTGACTTCTCTAAGGATTAAGAGAGCATAACATGTAATATACCAGCACATGTTAGCAAGCTAATTATGTTAATTTAGTAATTAGTTTTATTATTTATTATTATTATAAAAAAACTAACTATATTTATTTTATTAAAGGGAACGCAAGACGATTGGGCGGTGTGCATCTCGGCTGACCTTCTGAGGGTCTTCGAGGATATGCATAGATATTAGCGCGGTCCTCGTTGGGGTGAGTTCATCAGTGGGAAGCCGAAGACAATACTAGTAAGTTAATATTTAAATTATTTTATCTAGTTTTATTAGGTATAATTAATTAACTTAATTTTCTTTAAAGACCACGTATAGTGAATTAGTAACCCAGTTGGGAGGTGATCCTGTGCAGCATTCGCAGATGGCAAGCGTCGACCACGATCGTGTATATAGCATTGGCAAACAGCCCACACATGGGCATTATTGCAGCCACATGGTACCGGGTCGTCTGCCTTCACCTTCTTCGCCGTGAATTGGTCCATCAACATCACGTGCGGATCAAGACCGGTTAGCGGCCATCGAGACTGCTTAGGCACGCCTCAGCACCAATATTGCCACTATGAGGGATACCGTGACACTTGCGCAGATGGCCCAATATATGGCACAGATAGCTTCGTACATACCTGGTTCTTCGGTCTCTCCGCCTCCCCCGTCATTTGGCGCAAAGACATCAGCGTCAGATCCATCATCATCACCGATGTCGACTGATGCACTCCCCACGCCGCCGCCTAATCATTAATGTATTTGTTTGATGCATTATTTTGATACGATAGAAATATTATATTGTTTTGATAAAATGTAAATATTACATTTTGATGATTAATATTACAATTTGATGTCTCTTGCTTCATACATTTTAATTAAATATAGTTCGTAAACTGGAATTTATATTTTTATATTATTAAAAAAACAAAATAGACTTCTACGATGACATTGCGACCGCCATGCCATCGCAGAAGGTGTATCGACCTGGTCGTATACAACGGTCGCAAACGATAAGGCGACAACAAGATGCTATCGTTGTGCCATCGCAAATATAAAACCATGCGACGGCAAGTGTGCGTCGTATTTGGTCCATGACTGCTTCTATGGCACATGCTAGTTGTCGTTGTGGCAATCACAATCTTTGTTATTTGCGACAGCCGGAATCGCGATCGCAGATTAGCTGTATGCGACCACGTTATTTGTGACGGATCCTTGTGACTGCTAGCTACTGACCATTGCAGAAGACTTATGGTGACGGCTCTGCGACCGCGGTGGTCATCGCAAAAGACGATGTTTTTGGTAGTGTAAACGAATATTTCAATCTAGCATCATATGCAAAGTCGGAGATGGGGATACAATTTTGTTTTGGAAAGAAGCATGGATGGCCAAAGACTAGCCAACGTTTATCCACTTCTTTTCTAGTATGCCAAGCAACCCAACATCATGATATCCAATGTCAGAACCAGGAGCAATTAATGAGGGAAACTTTATAAGTTGGAGCCTACACTTCATGAGCTACGTGGATGCCACTTCATTGCTTAATCTTATTCATGGTTTAGCCGACATACAAGATTATAGGGGGAAGACCAACAAATGTGAAGATGGATCGATGAAGCATCAGCAGTTTTCTACCCAATTCATATAAGTGGCATCAAAGATAGATTCGCTGCTTTCATTTGGCCGGCAAGAGAACTTCCTCCTAACATTTTCATCTTAGGTTAGCTTTGGTTACTCACCAAAGATCCATTACTTTAAATGGGCATACAAGTGGAGGACATTTGTGTTCTGTGTGAAAGAGCATGGCACAAACAAAAGTATATTTTTGTCTCTTAAGACTTTTTGTTGAAAGTCTCACAGTGCTTAAGGATATGATCAGTGTAGATCTAGAAAACTTTATTAGTGGGGGCAAATTGATACATAAAATTTCAAAAATCGACGCTTCAAATTTACGCCGCAATGGAGGTGGTCTATCCTTTAAATAATTATTCACGTATTTATTTACTAAAAAAATTATATTTATATATCTTGCTATCTACTGGATAAAATTATTACGAAAATTTTCATTTATCTTTAAAAGAAATTCAAAATTAATTAAAACCATAATTATAATAAAAAAATAAAATATATTTAGTAAGAAACTAATCAAATTCAAATACAAAATTAAATTTAACCACGAAGAAGAGCAAGCTAAGAAGAAAAAGAAAAAGAAGAAGAAGATTGGTATGTGACTATGAGCAAAGGTTTTTTTTTTCCAGAAGATTATTGGTATGAGCAAATGTTTTTTTTTGCTAAGACTCTATTTGTAAAGAAAAATTAGCAAGAAGAATAAATAAACTGGAGTATACCTTGACAATTATAGCTCAAAAATATAAATGAGAGTACAACAAGAATCAAATGTGCAGAAATTACGATCAAGATGAAGAATTGAGAAGATCTCAAACATAAACATATATAAGTCCTTCCTAGAGTGACGGAAAATTAGAATAGGAAGCCAATTTCACATAAGCGGTCATCAAGATTAAGAATTCAACAAAGAACTAAAACTCAATTAAATTCTAAAGCAGATGAAGGACAAGAAAGGTTGTAAGGAAGAAAAGTGATGAGTCAGCAGCTTTCCTTAAAAGGAGAAGATTCTCTTCTTGTGGAATGGAGATGGATTGAGGGCGAAAAAATCATGGATATGCCAAATTTTTAGATGGCGTCCCGATTTTAACTTCTTTTTTTTAGTGGGGGCAGTGGCACCCACTGCCCTCACTGTGGATCCGCCACTGGATATGATCAAGATAGTCTTTAAAATAGTTTGGGCAATCTTTTCCCTTGAGCTAACTTTTGGGGTGGAGTTAGACCTACTAATTGCTTAACAGTTTTCTTTTGCTAATTGCTAAGGACTAGTTTCCACTCATTTGGACCCCTTGGGACCTTGGTGTATCTTTCTCGGTGGACAATGGTCTCCTCAATTTTCAATTGATTTTAAATTGGAGTTGGTTCTTATGGTACGAGAGGAATAGAAAGTGTTTCAAAAATATTCAGAAGTCTCATCCCACTAGTAGTCGCAGCTACAAGTTTCTTTTCCCTTATCATTTGATACATCTTTTGAGACTATCTCAACGGGTTGTGTATTCACTACAACAAAACTTGTCTTTTTCGGCGGAAAATTTTTGACGCATACTGTAGGCGTCTAAACATTAAAAAATAAAAAATTCTAATACTATAAATTTCGACGTCTGCTGCAGGCGTCGAAAAAATTTTGACATCTCACAACAGGCATTGAAAAAAATCGACGCTTGGCAACAGGCGTCGAAATATTTCGGCGCCCGGATACAAGCGCCTTTTGACGTTAGTATCCATGTGGTGCAGGTTCGCAAACGCGTGAGCCCGCGCCATAGTCTACCGGCGTGGGTTAGCGGGCGCGCGAACCCACGTCCGCATCCGCTAGCGCGTGTTCGCGGGCGTGGGGGGGCGCAAACCCGTGCCAGTGTCGCGCACTCTCCCAGGAAGAGGTGGGATATTTCCCGCCTCTTGCAATTTTTTTAACTTCTATTTATATCTACATTCTTCTTCATTTTTTCTCTTTGTCCATTTTTTCTTTCCTTCTCTTCTTTCTCTCATTCTCTTTTTTATTTCATCCTCTCTTTCTCTATTTCTTCTTCTCATTTTTCATGTTATGGAAGTTATTTGAGGAAGGGAAATTTTTTAATAGGTTAGTGTATAATTTATTTTTGTTTTATTTTTGAATTATCAATTTGTTTACTTATTTATCTGTTTAATTAATTTTAATTAAAAAATTTGTTTAACTATATTATTTTTTAAAATAAATTCTGTGATGCGCGGAATTTAAAAATTGAATTCTGCGCTGTGGAATTCGAGCAGGCGTGGCCGCGCTTGGTCGATTTCAGCCATGCAACGGAAATCGAGTAGGGCAAAATCGCGCTTGTTTGATTTTCGCCACACGGTAGAAATCGAGCTGGTTCTAGTTTGAATTCCGCGTGCAGTGGTAAATGAGCAGGCACGTAAATTCCACGCCTGCTCATTTTCCGCTGCATGCAGAAATAGTTTTTTTTTTAAAAAAAAAATATACCAGTGCCTCTGACAAGCGTCGGTATGTTAAATAGTAGTTTTTAAAAAACTTTTCGATGTTAGTGGCAGGCGTTGATATCTGATTTTTCGATGCTTGCACAAGCGTCGATACATCATATTTTGACGCCTGTTGTTAACCACACATTTTCGAGGCCTTCGCAGGCGTCTATTTTAAAATTTTCGGCTTAAAAGGCGTCCAAATTTTAGGCTAGTCTGGCGTCAAAATTTTCCTATTTTGTTGTAGTGATTGGGGGTTCATTTGTTTTTATTTAGCTCTCTCTTCTCCGTATTTTCTCTCCCTCCCTCTTTTATTTCTACTTATATTTCTTTAATAACTCTTAAGTTGGATGCAAGTTGCTTTATTTAAAAAAAAAATAGATATTAAGTTTTGGGTGTACCTAACAATTTGACATCCTACCAAAGCAATCATATATATTAATATAATATATAGTACTGACTGACCAAGCTTGTCTTGGCAACATAGTTAGCAATTTTTTTTATGAGAGGAATCCTTTTTACATATTCTATAAATATATTATTGATGCTTGCAATTATCGGAGGAGATTAATTAATTAGATGTCGAAAGTGATGTCTCCGTTCAATAAAAATAATTAAATTATACTCTTCCACACACAAAATGGAACTTTGAAAAGTTTTTCAAAATTATTTAGATCTCTGTTACTTCGCATTATCACCCATGACAGCATTACTTCCAGGTCATTTTACTGTTATGATCTATTTTGGATCTTAACAATAAGATAGGATAATGATCATATTTGTCTTAAAGTATTCAAAAATGTACAAATTTGCCTTTAAATTTACCGTTTAAATTTTGGACAAAAAATGTCACTACTTGTAATGATTTAAAAAGTCAGCAAATAATTGCTTATGTGGTCAAAAATTTTGTGGCTTATTTTATTTATCACGTAAGCTACTGTTTGCTCACTTGTCAAACTATTACAAGCAGTGATATTTTTTATCCAAAATTTGGACGGTGATGACATTTTTTAGAAAAAAAGTTTAAGGACAAATTTGTACATTTTCAAATACTTTAGAGGCAAATATGACCCTTATCCCTTTTCTAAAAATTTCTTTCGCTTCTACGATCTTTGTATAAATATTTTTGCGCCCACTAAAAATTTGGCCTATTATCTCAGTTGGTTAGAGCGTTGTGTTAATAACGAAAGGTCGCATATTCAAGTAGGGATGACAATGATACCTGTTTAAGTGGGTACTCGTGGGTATTTACCCGTTTATGATAGGTATGGGGGTTAATATCCTATCCACGGCGATGCCGTGGGTAAAACGTTTTACCCGTTTATTATATGGGGCGGGTACAAATATTATAGTATTCGTATCCATATCCGCAGGTACCCGTTACCTGTGAATATAAGTATAATTACAAAAAGACCTTATATTGTTGTTAATAAAGACTTGAAGACCTTATGTTGTTGATAATGTGTTTATCTACTCTTTTTTTATCCTAGAACTTATGTTGTTGATATTTATTTCATTATTGTGAGCTCGAATTTTAATAAAATCTTGTAATTTATATTTTTTAAAGTGTTATGGATACTCACTGATACCTATGGGGATTCGGCCGTCCCCCTGCAGGGAATCAAATGAGTACCCATTTATGATACCCGCGGGCAATTAAACAGGCATGGGTATTATATATGTTCCGCGGGACAGGTAGCGGGTAGGCACCCCCCGTACCCCTCACCGCCCCGTTGACATCTCTAGGTTCGAAACATGCATGGGCCAAGGGTATTTTTTACATTTCCATTATTGTATACTCTTTAACTTGAATTGGAATATCTATCAACATGGCTTATTAGCTCAGTTGGTTATAGCATCGTGCTAATAACGCGAAGGTTGTAGGTTCAAGATTTGCATGGGCCAATTAGATTATAGATTTGAGATATGCATGGGTCAATTAGATTAAATTTTATACCTATATTATTTTGTAATATTACCTATTTACTTTTTATAATAACTATCATAAATTTAATTGGTAACATGGCATATTAGCTAGCTCAATTGATCAGAGCATCGTGCTAATAACGTGAAGGTTGCAGGTTCGAAACCTGCATGGGCCAATTAGATTAATTTATGAGTATACCATCATTGTTTTGTGGGGTAAGGGCAAATTTGTACATTTTCAAATACTTTAGTAGCAAATATGACCCTTATCCCATAAGATAAATATGTTGACATTAAATTTTCTATGCTTTTTTTCCTTTTTGACAATTAAGCATATTTGTTTCGTCGAATTTGGAAAGTACACTATTAGAATATTGGTTATCAACCACGAGGCTCACCGACGGCCGCCTAGGCCGTCAGAATTAGTCATGGCTTTCCAACAACCGCAGCGACCATGGCTGATGTAACCAAATCAGTCGCGGCTCGCATACGGTCGCCTAAGACCGTCGCTTATATTTGAAGGCACACACGGGGGCGCAAAATGAAATAACATAGTAGTGACGGCTTAGCAGGGGTGCGAAGGCCGTTGGTGCTATAAGTGAGTAGCCACGGCTACCAGCGGTTGTTGCTAATAACGCGAAGGTCGCAGGTTCAAAACTTGCATGGGCCAATTAGATTAATTTATGGGTATACCATCATTGTTTTGTGGGATAAGGGCAAATTTGTACCTTTTCAAATACTTTAGTGGCAAATATGACCCTTATCCCATAAGATAAATATGTTGACATTAAATTTTCTATGCTTTTTTTCCTTTTTGACAATTAAGCATATTTGTTTCGTCGAATTTGGAAGGTACACTATTAGAATATTGGTTATCAACCACGAGGCTCACCGATGGCCGCCTAGGTCGTCAGAATTAGTCATGGCTTTCCGACAACCGTAGCGGCCATGGCTAATGTAACCAAATCAGCCGCGACTCGCATACGACCGCCTAAGATCGTCGCTTATATTTGAAGGTGCACACGGGGGCGCAAAATGAAATAACGTAGTAGCGACGGCTTAGTGGGGGCGCGAAGGCCGTTGGTGCTATAAGTAAGTGAGTAGCCACGGCTACCAGCGGTCGTTGCTTATTAATTGATGGCGTGAACGCGGCGCGAAAAAGATTAATTGGAATCCACGGTTTAGAGAGGGCTATGTCGATCATCGATGATATAATTAATACGAATCCACGGTTCACTGATGATTGGGGGGCCGTGGGTGATAAGCCTTATATTTGCCTTCGCACCCGACCTTTCCTCTTCTTTCATTCTCTCTTCTCTCCTGCTACCCTCACCGCTGTCGTCGCCACCCGCTCAAGCCGTTGTGCCTCGCCGCTGGGATCACCGCATGTCTGTCGTCGTTGTCGTCGTCGTCGTCACTGCCCTAGCTCACCCACCGATGATCCGAATCAAGGTATGACCGCCACCCCATTTCCTTTCAATCCCCACCGCTAGTGTCGACGTCTACACGCCGGACGCCGACACTGGAGAACAACGCTGACATGTAGACGACGACGTCGGATTTGGGATCGAATCCATCGACCCCAAGCATATAGAACATCATCCATATTTTAGGTAGGTTATTTTTTTTTATGTTTATTAATTAATTTATGTTAATTGTAGATTAATTTGTGTTAATTATATATTGATACATTTTAGATTTATTATGTGTTAATTGTAGATTAAATTTAGATTAGTTTTAATGTTAGGGTTAATTAATTATAATTAGAATAAAAGGATAATGTACAATTTGGTCCCTCAAATATAGCCAAGTTTTCATAGTGGTCCCTCAAAAAAAAAACTCAGTCAATGTGATCCCTCTAAAACATGACTCGGGCAACATAGTCCCTGACTCAGGAGTTTTAGGGACTATTTTGCCCGAGTCATGTTTTAGAGGGACAACATTGACCGAGTTATTTTTTGAGGGACCACCACTACTAGAATAACAAGCATCAACAATGGCTCTAACCGTTGTTGAGCCATTGCTGAAAGCCATCAGCAACGGCATGCAACGGCTCGGCCCATTGCAAAGCAACCGTGGCAAAAAAGCGCGTTGCTGATAACTTAGCAACGGTTCTACCACGGCTGCAGGGCCGTTGTAGATATGTACATCAGCAACGGCTTTGAGGTTGCGGCCCAGAAAATGCGATACACTTTCAGTAATGGCTTTTCCACGGACAGCTGTTTCTAGCCACAGTCCTAGAAACCTCCTGCCATCGATCCGTCGCCCATAACACCACGAGCTGGTCCCTTATATCCGGAGTAATCCAATCGGGGTCATATCCTCGAGTCTCCGCGATGTTGTGGTCCCAGCTCGGGCCATCGCTTGTGACAAAGCCTGCCCCAACTGGTCGTTGTATCTCTGCCGAGAAATAGCCTCCCAGGCAGTGTAAATGAAGGACCTCTGGTCCTCAGCCCATGTATAGCGAGCCTACAAAACAATAATATTAGTTCCAATATTAATCATCACGTGTCTCCCCGTGATAAGTCCATATAAAATATCTTGGTGCAAATCCTTTGTTATACGATGCAGAGTGACAGTTTCCCGATCCAAAAATCGTGCATTCAAGCAAATGCGGCACAGACATCAGATTTTATCACCGACGCTAACGAATTTCTGATTCAAATAGGCAAAATTTAGGAAGTAATTTACGCTTAATCGAAACTCATTCATTAAAGCTCCACGATCAAGACGTCGGTACATCCAACTTCGATCTCCCGACATGATTCTATCAATCAATGATAATTTCTTCGGTTAATGCCTTTAGGTGAGATGGTCCTATTCCATTTGGGATTCATGTTATTCATATTGCACTAAGTATTTCTTTTAATCGCTAACTTCATTCTAAATTTCGGCAATATTTCCCTACAGTTCTCCGAATACGCATATCATTTGGGCGCGTATCGGAGAACAAGAGAGACACAATAGCCAAAATTTAAGAATTAATGAATTAACGGTTAAAAGAAAAATCTAAGTGCGATACAAATAACTATGTTCCCAAATTGTCCAATTAGGGACAATTCAAGGGTTGTACGCCGTATAAAAGATAATCTACTTCTTTTACACGAACATACAACCCCCGAACTGATCTAAGGTTTTGCTAAATCATATCTGACTCGTCGATGCGTAGGTGAAACGTATCAACTCGTCGGATGGATGATTATTTTCTAAATATTTAGATGTTGGTTCGAGTCCATAGTGGACGATTCTAGCACAAGTCCAAAGTGGACGATTCCGGCGCGAGTCCAAAGTGGACGATTTCGGTGCGAATTCGAAGTTGATGATTCTAATTAATCCAAATCTAAAGATTAACAATAAAATTAATCTAAATTAATATAATTTAAATTAATCTAATCTAAACATTTATCTAAATTAATCCAAATTAATCTAATCTAATCTAAACATCTATGTAATGTCCTAGATATTTAATTATATTATTTTCCTTTATGATTATATTTGCCAGCCTAGCGGACTAGATCGAGGTCGAGCCTTGTCGACTCATGGTCCGGTGTGAGCCTGCGAGCTCTGGTAAGTAGGATTATGAATATGAAATTTTGCTTGAGTAATTAAATTAATTTAATGTTTATGGTGTATTATTTGATTATGTCGCATATGGGTGTGCGTGTATTGGATGGTTATGTGGAGAATATGATTAATTAAGTTAATTTAAGTTAGCGGGTTCGGGTTCGGCTTGAAGTGGATGCGGGTTGGATAAAGAGTTTAGAAGGGTTAGGGTTGAGGAAGGGATATAAAATCTCCTTGGCTTGTGGCTCCCTATTTTGAAGCCACACAAGTTATTGAGAAGAGGAGCTAGCCGACAGCCAAGCCGCCAGCCGCCCCTCTCCTCTCTTCCCCTTGGAGCTACCGCCGCCCTCTAGAGTTGAGCTGCCCCAGGCTTCTTTCTCCTTCTCCTTCTCCTTCTTCCTTTCCTTTGGACCCGAGCCGAGAGGAGCCAAGCCAGCCCCTCTCTCTTCCCCTTTCCCTCTCTTCAAGCTGGCGGCTTGAGGTGAGCCACCGCCCCTCTTGTCTGCTCCTTTGAGTCGAGCCACCATCTTTTGAAGCCAGATTCGAGGACCGTTATTCAGGATTTCTCCTTTATTCATCCTTCCTATTTAGGTGAGTGGTTTTACCTCTCCTTTTTCGGGTTCTTTCTTGGTTTTGAGCCGATTTGGGCTTGTTCTTGATTCTTGTGTTTTCTCGACGAATCGTGGATTTTGAGTGCCGATTTCTTGTGCCAAATCATGGGAGGAGGGCCATTTGTGGCTCGGCAGCCCTAGATTTACCCTAGGGGTGCTCGGCCAAGGGTGAATCAAGGGTGCCCTCAAGGTGTTCGGTGAAATGCTTAAGCGAAAGTTTTCGGTGTTCTTGAGATTCGTGTTTTGTATTGCTTATGAAATTGAGTTCCTATATGTTCAAGCAAGCCTTGTGTTTAATCTGTGATTTTTAGATAAAATCATGCTTAATAGATAATTGAATCTTGAGGTTGATTCCATGAGGGTTCTTGATCATGGTGCTTATTCTTGTTCATGATGTTGTTAGTGCTGGTTAGCCTTGTTGTTAAGCATGGAAATTGAGAAATTTATCTCAAGATTTATATTTTATTTAAATGATAATTAAGGGCTTAATTTCTGGGAATTTCGGATTTATTTTTATGCTATGCTGAAAATTTGATGTTGCTGAGATTGCATGCTGAAATGATGAAACTGTGCTATTTTTAAATTGCTTGCTGTGATGTGTGTATTTATCTGAACATAGTCATGTAACCCATCATTTCGACCAAAAAATATAGTTTGGAAACATAGGACACACTCTGGAGATCAGACTCAGATTAGATACATCAGTTTCGTATAGAACAGTAAGCTACCCGATTACTCCTATGATATCTTAAAGGGGCAAGTTCGGATGGGCGAATCCCGATTGTCCCTACGCGTCTCGTGGAGCAAGTTCGGAGGGTCTTCCCGATTGCTCCCGAGTTTCTTTATACTAGGATAAATTCGGAGGGCCTTCCCGATTATCCTAGTATGTGTTATTGCCTTAGGGCATGGTAGGCTTAGGCATGTTGTTCATCACTTTTTGAGTGTTGGCTGCCTTCGGGCAGGTGGTGGCCTGATGGCCTGTTAGCTGATCACTCCCTTGCGACCTTTTCCTGCTCGAGTTAGGAATTTTACCTTATGTATCTTATCTGTGATGTTTGTTTGTGAGGGTTGATAGAACTGCTCACTGAGTTCTTTGAACTCATCCATTGTCGTTGTTTTATTTTGCAGAGCCTGACCGATGAGGTGGGCTGGAGCAGTTGACACAGCTGGAGGGCAGATGAGCCACATGATCTCATAGCAGTCCTAGTTATGGTCGTAGTCGAGTATTTTGGTAGTGTGCCATGCACTTTTGTTAGTCTTTTTGAGTTGTAGCCCTTGAGGGCATTTATGTCATTTTATTCAGATTTTATTGTATTTGATCTGTTAGACTTGATGTACTATATATTTCCTCAAACATATTCGCTTAGGCAAAATACAATTCTACAAAGCAAACCTAAGTGTTTACACTAGCACACCTAGCAAGTTAATTAATGAAGAACAAGTTCAAGTAACAAGTAAAATTACAACAAAAAGAGCTAAAGAGTAAACAACAACTAAGAGCTCTTTTCCAAGCCTTCAATGCCTCCAACTCCACAATATGTTGAGGTCGAATCGAAGCCGGACTCGAGGGAAGATGAGCACTTGAGAGAAATCGTCGATCGGAGAAGCAAGGGCGAGCAAATCAAGCTTATAAGGCACAAATCTCACTTTGGAAGCTTTTATGAATGGTTGATGAGGATAAATGAAGGTTGGTGAGGGGTATTTATAACCCCTCATTCGGAACAGCACTCCAACGGGTGTTTTTTCTGCCTGTTGGACGTCGATTGGTCGCTTGCCAATCGATCGTTGGTCGACTGACCGATCGACCCCAGTGACCGTTGGCGTTCTGCCCTTCTATAGCCATGTTCGGTCGATCGAATCGATCGCGATTAATTTCTTTGTTGTCCGGTCGACCGAATTAGCCACTGTCAGTTTTTGGCCTTGTTCGGTCGGTCGATTGAAGGGGCTACTACCATTTTTCTGCCTTGTTCAGTCGACCGATTGGTCGACCAAACCTAGGTTGAGGCTATTTTCTACATTTGTTTTGTTACACGCTTTTTTATGGATTTCGTTACCAAGTTTTTGACTTGGATAACTTTACAAATAGGCTTGGGATGAGATCCTAGGGTATATTACATAGAATCTCTTTGATGATTTTACGAGTTCTACTTAATCTACACCCGGCCCCATTTGACGATTTTGCGATTCTCCGAGCGAAGTTCGCGTGTGTATCGTAACCTCAATCTAAATTCAAAACTTCACACATATATTAAATACATGTTTGTTATCACCAAAATAGAGATCTAAGCCAAATGGGAACCCTTGGGCTAACAATCTCTCCCTTTTTGATGATGACAAACATAACATGAAATTTTTATATAAAAGAAGACTCTAAGTATCATTTGTGAGTTTGAGTTAAGGCATGTGCAACTTAGTTCGCAACTTAACATATGCTCCCCCTATCAATATGCATATTATGCTTGTAACTCTCCCTATCTATATGCATCATAAAACAAATGTGACCTTACTTTTTCTCCCCCTTTGGACATCAATCAAAAAGGGCAAGAACTAAGGTACTATTAATGAGTTCCATCATTAAAACCAAGAAAACCAAAAAATTGAGTATCATCTACCACTATATTCTTTCCTATCAATGTAAGCCTATAGAAGGCAAACATCGATAAGTCGCAAAGCCCCATTACAAGGCAATACATAAGTGTGATGATACCACATGAAATGCAATTTTTCAAAAGACATGTATATTTTAAATATTTTAAACCACTAGGAAAAGCACAAATTCCTAATTGCATTCTTAAGTTTGTAAAGCTTTCTTCACTTAAGGGTTTTGTGAATATATCCGCAAGTTGTTTATCGGTGGATATGAATTCCACAGATATATTTCCCTTAGCTATATTATTCCTAAGAAAATGGTGCATTAGATCAATGTGCTTGGTCCCAGAGAGTAAAATTGGATTTTTTACTAAATTGATTGCACTAGAGTTATCACAATGTATAGGTATACATGAATACTTAAGTTCATAATCTAAAAGGGTTTGTTTCATCCAAAGGACTTGTGCATAATAACTAGCCGTAGCGATGTATTCCGCTTCGGTAGTTGAAAGTGCAACCGAGTTTTGTTTCTTTAAAAACCAAGAAACAAGAATCAACCCTAGGAATTGACAATACCCATAAGTGCGTTTTTGATCTACTTTACACATGGCAAAATCGGCATCCGAAAAACCAATTAAATCAAAAGATGCATTACATGGATACCATAATCCTAAGTCAACTGTGCCCTTCAAATATCTCAATATGTGTTTGACCGCACTTAAGTGAGACATTCTAGGATAAGATTGAAACCTAGCACATGCATAAACACTAAACATGATATCGGGTCTAGTTGCAGTTAAATAGAGAAGACTACCAATCATACATCAATATCATTTTTCGTCTACTTTGACACCATCTTCATTTTTGTCAAGCTTGATGGATGTGCTCATTGGTGTAGAAGCTATCTTGGCTTCATTAATTCTAAACCTTTTGATGAGCTCCTTTGTGTATTTAGCTTGATTTATGAAGATTCCTTTGTTGGTTTGCTTGATTTGGAGACCAAGCATGAAGGAAAGTTCTCCCATCATGCTCATCTCAAACTCTTCTTGCATGCACTTTGCAAACCACTCACAAAGCAATTCATTAGTAGCACCAAATTTTATATCATCAACATAAATTTGCACGAGTAAAATATCATTTTCATTTTTTTTTATAAAAAGAGAAACATTGGCTTTTCCAATGCTAAAGCCTTGATCTATCAAAAATATGGAAAGTCTTTCATATCAAGTCCTAGGGGCTTGTTTTAGGCCATACAAAGCCTTTTTAAGTTTGAAAACATGAGTTGGAAACTCAAAACTTTCAAATCCGGGGGGTTATTCCATATAAATTTTTTCATCGATAAAACCATTTAAAAACACACTTTTAACATCCATTTGAAAAAGTTTAAAGCCTCTAAAACTAGCATAAGACAAAAGCATGCAAATTGCCTCTAATCTAGCTACGGGAGCATAAGTTTCATTGTAGTTTATTCCTTCTTCTTGACTGTACCCTTGGGCCACTAACCTAGCTTTGTTTCTAATTATTAAACCTCCTTCATCTAACTTGTTTCTAAATACTCATTTAGTCCTAATCACGGTTTGTCCACTAGGTCTAGGTACCAAGTCTCATACTTCATTCCTAACAAATTGATTGAGTTCTTCATGCATAGCTATTACCCAAAATTCATCTTCTATTACTTCCTTAATATTTTTTGGCTCTACCTGAGATATGAATGCTACATATTAACAATTGTTCTTAAGTTTAAAGCGCGTTACCACTCCCGTTGATGGTACGTTCTCCAATGACTTGATCCATTGGATAATCTCTAATCAACCGATACCCTTTGGGGAGAGGTGGTAGAGCTTCCTCTTCTTCTTCTTCATCATCTTGAGGTAGAGCTGAGGATGAGGGTTCTTCATGTTGTGTTTCTTCATTGTTTTCATCCTCAACCTCTTTGTCATGAAATGTGAGTTCCTCAAGTTCCCCACCTACATTCACAATCTTAATATTTTTAGAAGAATCATTAGTTTCATCAAATGTAACATGCATAGATTCTTTAATAATCATAGTTCTACGATTATAAACTCTATATGCCTTAGAACTATTCGAGTAACCTAGGAAAATACCTTCATCGGATTTAGAATCAAATTTTCCTAGATGCTCCTTAGTGTTTAAGATAAAGAATTTACATCAAAAAATACGAAAGTATCCCACACTTGAGATTTTATCATTCCAAAACTCAAAAGGTGTTTTCTTGATTTTAGGTCATAATAAAACATGATTAAACACATAACAAGGGGTATTTATGGCTTCGGCCTAGAAGTACTTGGCAAATTATTTTCACAAAGCATGATCCTAACCATCTATTGTAAGGTTCTATTCTTCCTCTCAATCACCCCATTTTGTTGAGGGGTTCTAGGGGAAGAGAAAGTGTGCTCAATACCCAATTCGTCACAAAATTCAGAAAAATTTTCATTTTTAAATTCTCCTCCATTATCACTTCTAATTTTCAAATTTGAAGTTTTCTTCTCATTTGTAACTTTCCTAGCAATTTTTTTGAAAAAAATAAAAGTTTCATTTTTCTTAGCTAAGAAGAAAACTCATGTAAATATAGAGAAATCATCAACCAAAACATAGCAATATAATTTTCCACCTATACTAGCTACATCACAAGGACCTAAAGATCCACGTGCACAAGTTCAAGTGTTCTAGATGTTCTCACTTGATTAATGCTATAAAATGAAGACTTAACTTGTTTTCCATCTTGACATGCATCACAAAGTTTATCGTATTCAAATTTTATCTTAGGTATTCCTTTAACTAAGTCCTCTTTTGATATTTCTTGGATGAGACTCACGCTAGCATGTCCTAGCCTTCTATGCCACAACTAAGAATCATTTTCCATGGCAACCAAGCATCTAATGGGGATTAGGCAAAATATTTAAAACTAATGTGTAAACATTTTTCTGCCTATTTCCAATAAACACAATATCATTAGATGATGCACTTATAATGATGCATTTAGATGCTTCAAAAATGACTACATATCCATTGTCACACAATTGAGATATGCTAATCAAATTCTACTTTAACCCATCAAATAGTAAGACATTTTTTATGCATGGGTAGGGGAGTATACCTATATCACCAATGCCAACAATCTTACCTTTGGCATTGTCTCCAAATGTCACATGTCCACCATCCTTGCTGGATAGGGTTGTGAAAAGATTGATATCACCTATCATGTGTTTTGAGCAACCGTTATCCAATATCCATGTGCTTCTACTTGCTTGAGGATGCTTCTCCATCTACAAAAGGAGAAGAGACAATTTTAGGTACCCAAATCTTCTTGGGTCCTTGAGTGTTAGTCATCTTAGGAACCCAAGTGAATCTAGCATAAGGGTTCCTTCTTAGTGTACAATCTCTAGCCATATGGCCAAAAATACCACATGAAAAGCAACTTCCATTAAATTTTCTTGGACTACGTGTGTAAGCATGGAAGTATGCATGAGTGTGATTGTTTGATGACTTTCTCGCATGTACAACCTTTGGCATGGCATTTTGTAGGATTGTCATGTTTTCATTTTGCATGCAAAGTTCCCTTTTTAAGTTTAGCATGCTATCATTCAAGTGCTCTACTTTATCACTTAAGAACTTGTTTTTATTTTCCAACTTTTCATTTTCATTTTCTAAGTTTTTCTTAGCATCATCTAAGGCATGCTTTTCTTCCTTAAGGGTATCTACTTCTTTCCTTAATGCATTGCATGAAAGTAGCAAGTTATCATTTTCAAGCTCTAAAGATTTGTTGTCCTTCTTAAGCTCTTTAAACTTTTTCCTAATGGTATTAAATTCATTATGTGTTTGATCAAACTCATTTTCTAGTTCTTCTTGTGTAAATGAAAGCTCACCAAAAGTAATTCTTACCTCATTGTCATTTGCCATGAGGCAAAGATTTGTCTTTTCACTTTTGGAGTCTTCTTCACTTGACGAAGACTCGCTTTCATCCCAAGAAGCCATCATTGCCTTCTTCTTCTTCTTCTTCTTCTTCTTCTTCTTCTTGTATTTGTCTTTCTTGTGAGGGTTGGAGGTGGAAGCCATCTTGAGAAGTGGGCAATCCTTCCTTAGATGCCCGGTTTTGTTACAATTGAAGCATGTGTAGCCTCCTCTTCCCTTTCTCATGCCTCCTCTCATGAAACTCATGAATCTTCTTGTTTGGTCCTCGGATGATGAGGGTTCTTCACCCCGGTGTGATGCTTTTAAGGCAATGGTCTTGCCTTCGGGAGCATCTTCCTCCTTGTATTGCTTCATATGGGTCACATATGTTGGGTGAAATGGTCACACTAAAGGGGGGGTGAATAGTGTGTTCATTAAACAATTAGCCTAAATCTGGTTTGAATCATTTTCTTAAACTACTTAGGCAATTTCTAATTCGATGACTAAATGCGAAAGCGAGTAATGAAGATAAACAATGAAAGCACAAAGAGAACAATGCTAACACAATTGTTTATAATGGTTCGCCCCCAATGCCTACTCCACTACCTAAGTATCCCGCTTAGGATTTCCAAACTAGTTTAACTAGATTAATTTTGTTTCCCTTACAATGAGGACTTTGACCCGAAGAGTCTCGCTCTCAACCTAAGGCACTTCCACACCCGGAAGTCTTCATCTTCTTACCGAGAGCACTCTTCCACCTCAACCTAAGGGACAACTCAACTAATCCTAGTAAACTACGTTTACAACAGTGGGTTTAAGCCTTAACACCAAGGCAACCACCAACTCAATCAAACCTAGCAACCTAGGTTTACACAAGTTCAGTTACAATGAAATAAACAATAAAATACACCAATAAATGGAGCAATAAATCAACCCCAATGAAGTGCTTAGCTCCACAACAAGATCCCTAGCTTCCTCTTGATGCCTTCGATGATGAAACAATGAAGATAAGACTCAATCAAAGGGATGAGATATCAAAGCTAGGGTTTCTCTAAGAATTGGCTCAATGAAAGCTTTGGAATTGATCAAGGATGGCTCAATAACGTTTTGGAGTGATCAAAAGTGTCTAAGGAAGGCTTAGGCTTGGGTAATTATAGAGCCAAGAAGAAATAGAATGAAACGGGCGGCTCAACGGGCGGAAAACTAGCTATTTCTGTCATTCGGTTGCTTGCCGGTCGATCGTTGGTTGACCGACCGATCAATCGCCCAGCGACCGCTAGCTCTCTATAAATTAATCGCACCATTTGGTCGACCAACGGGTCGACTGAATGAGTCGCGACTTCAACGATCCGCAATCCGGTCGACCGATCGATCGATCGACGCACGCGCTGCCAAATTTTCACCTCGGTCGGTCGGTCGACCGACCGGTTGACCGAAAACTGGACAAACTGGGCAGACATCTAGTTTGCTTGGTTTTCTTTGCTTGTTTGCGTTCCGTCTTCGCTAAGTCTACTTATATAACATTAACTTTAAAACATAAATGTTATATAAGGATTACCCCCCATTTGGATTCAATAAAAATATCTAAAAAATCAAAATCCTTAAGAATCAAAATCTAGTTTTTGGGGTCTAGTACAAATTTTCGAAAACAGAAATTTTCTAATATCCCGGGTCAAATATGGGTATGTTAAAGGCTTCTAAAAATTCCTTTAAAATACATCGTTATCTAGTTTTGACCCAAAGAACAATTACCGCCATTTTTTATGTCAAGAACATGTCTAGGACATATAGCCCTCCAAGGAGCTCCCTAGGCTTAGTGTTTCAGGGTGGTTTCTGAGTTTTCATGATTTGGGGAATTCGGGTTTGGTTTTTGGGTTCTTATGCATCATCATGAGAATTTACAATATAAACTAGACACCCTAAAACTAAAGTCTAAGTTCCCGAAGAATCCCGACCGTCGACGAGCGTCCTTGCCGATTTCTCTAATTTCTCCAATTTTTCCGATCGCGGACATTGTGCGCTAACCAATATGGAACCTAAAAGATTTCTCAATGAAACATTAGTTCCATATTTATTATCATCAAAACCGAGATTAAGACCAAGGTAGAATACCTTAGGCCAACAATCTCCCCCTTTTTGTTTTAAAATACCAGGGGGTAATCCTTATATAACATTTATATTTTAAAGTTATTAACATAAAGTTAATAAATATTATATAAGTAGACTTAGCGAAGAAGGAACCCAAACAAGCAAAGAAAACCAAGCAAACTAGCTATCTGCCCAGTCTGTCTAGTATTCAGTTGATCGGTCGGTCGACCGACCGAGGTGAAAATTTGGCAGCGCGTGCGTCGGTCGATCGATCGATTGACCGGATTGCGGATCGTTGAAGTTGTGACTCATTCGGTTGACCCATTGATCGACCGAACGGTGCGATTAATTCACAGAGAGCCAGCGGTCGCTGGGCGATCGATCGGTCGATCGACCGACGATCGACCGGCAAGCGACCGAACAACGGAAACGGCTAGTTATCCGCCCGTTGAGCCGCCTGTTTCATTCCATTTCTTCTGGGCTCTATAAATACCCAAGCCTAAGCTTTCCTTAGACACTTTTGATCACTCCAAAATATCATTTTACCATCCTTGATCAATTCCAAAGCTTTCATTGTGCCAATTCTTAGAGAAACCCTAGCTTTGATATCTCATCCCTTTGATTGAGCCTTACCTTCTTTGTTTCATCATCAAAGGCATCAAGAGGAAGCTAGGAATCTTGTTGTGGAGCTAAGTACTTCATTGGTTGTTTTATTGCTCTATTTATTAGTGTATTTTATTATTTATTTCATTGTAACTGAACTTGTGTAAACCTAGGTTGCTAGGTTTGATTGAGTTGGTGGTTGCCTTGGTGTTAAAACTTAAACCCACCATTGTAAACGTAGTTTACTAGGATTAGTTGAGTAAATTACCTAAGTAGTTTAAGAAAATGATTAAAATCAGATTTAGGCTAATTGTTTAGTTAACATACTATTCACCCCCCCGTCTAGTGTGGCCATTTCACCCAACAATTGGTATCAGAGCGGGTCGTAGATTGAGATTTCACCATCTCCTCTACATCGTCTCTCGATCTTAAAATGACACTAGAGTCGGTAGCGTCTTCACCTCCTAGGTTCGATGAATCGAACTTTGATCTTTGGAAGTCTAGAATGTACACCTACTTAAAGACTAGAGGTTTTGATGTTTATAACATGATTAAATTAGAATACATTGAACCTAAGGTTGACATGCATGATTGGAGTGAACATGACAAGAAAATGTTTCAATCTAATGGAGATGTTATGTATTCCATATTTTGTACCTTACCTAATAGCATCCTTGATAAAGTCATGCATTGTACATCCGCATTTGATATTTGGGCAACATTAAATATGCTATATGATTTTGCAAAAACCGAAGAGATTACTACTTATGTTGAAGGTGGTGATGACAATGGTCATCCATCCACTACTAACGTCTCTTGTGATGCCCATAGCATTTCCGGTCAAAGAAGCACGCTTAAAAGTAGGAAAAGAAAAGTCAAGTGCTTCCTTTGCCAAGAGAAGGGACATATTAAGAAAAATTGTCCCTTGATGAGAAAGAAATCCAAGAAGGAGAAGGAGGTCTCCAATTTCACTTCGGAATCAAGTAGAGCCTCCTCATGTGATGACAATGAAGCCACCTCAAAATTGTGCCTCATGGGTCTTAAAGATGAGGTAAAGTCTTCCGCCGCTTGTCATAATAGTGATCAATTCAAGCTCATTTAACATGTCTTATGATGAGCTAGTTGATGAATATAGAAAAATGTATGAATTGCTCATGAAAAAGAACAAGGAAATAAAGAAAGTTAAAAAGGAGAATTCTAAGCTTACTAGTCACTTGCATGCCTTAGAAGTTGAAAATGAAAAATTGAACACTAGTATGCTTGATACATGCCATGATGATTTGAAGCTTGAAATTAAGAACTTAAAACATAGAAATGAAAAGTTAGAGATTGAAAATGATGAATTATTAAATAAGACTTCCAAAATTAGAAATGAAAATGAGAGCTTGAAAAATAGTTTAAAACTTAAGGGTAATGATTCTTCAAATGATTTCAAAATGGAAAATGAGAGTTTGAAAAATGAAAATTGTTTGTTGAGATCTCAATCTCATGCATTGCATAAGTCCATTAATGACTTGAAAAATGAGGTTGTTCTCTTGAGTAAGAAAACACATAATTTATCCAATGTTTCATCCTTTAGATATTCTAGGAAGAAAAATGTTTCATCTAAGAATGCCCATGCTCATCATGCCTCTAATGCCAAGCATTCTAACATTAGACCTCATGTTCACATGAATGATAAAAAAAAAGAATTTCATGGACATTACTTTTGTTGTGGCATATATGGCCATGCTATTTATAATTGTGCATTCAAGAAAAATCCAAGTGTAGCTAGGACACTTTGGATTCCTAGACATCTAACCCCCAAGGACCCAAAGTCATTTGGGTACCAAAAGTTTCATGCTCTTTTGTAGGGGGAGCCACCACACAAGGGTAATGGAAATTGAAGAAATGAAGTTGACCAAAAAATTGAAGGAAGGATCCTTACATGGTTGCAACTTCAAAGTCTTCACGTAGACTAGATGCCTTATGTTTAAGAATTGACATCTAAATCACTTGGTATCATCACATTTTCCTTACTTGTATGTTTGAAGTTGGTGTTTATGATACATGCTTAAAATTGATTGATTTTCCCCGCTCTTAATATATTTCAAATGATTTTTTGATTTTTGATTTTTTAATTTCCGATCTCTTCGGAGACCTATGTGGCCTGTAATGGGCCTAAGCGACCTTGCAGTTCTAAATCGTAGGCTCATTGTGGCCTTTCGGTTTTCTACCAATAGGAAGGGTTGGATATCATATTTTCATATTTATTATTTTTGTGATCTCTTAAAATTCGTTTTGGTGTCACTTGATTTCATTTAAAACGAATTTCAAACTATCTAGCAAAGATGCATTTTGAAAATGATATTTGAATCTCTCTTTGCTATTTGGTTTAGTTAGCTTGCTAGTAGCCTTAATTTCATTATCTACAAATGAAGTCTACTTGTAAGTTGAAAATATTAATGGAAGGCTATGCTATCATGAAGAAAATTGAAAAGTAAAAAAAAAGACAAGTTTGACAAAATTTCCAAGAATGAGGTATGAGTTCGTTTTTGCAAAAATCTCAATATAATACTTGAATATTCATGCTTTAATGATGTCTCTATATACTCATGATTGATTTTGCATGATAAATGTTTGAATCTTTATGAGTAGGAAAAATCATGATAACTAGGTAATTTTATGATAACTAGGCAATTTCATGATATTGATATTGAATGAAATTGGACTAGGTTGAAATTCCTTATTAAAGACCTTATTTTGAGTAAACACCCAATAAACATGTTTAGATACACACATGATATGATTCTAGGTGTTTAAACTTGAAAATTCATGTGTAGATGAACAATGTGATAACTAGATCACTTTAGGGGACTTAAATTTGAAAAGTTTGACCCAAGTCAACAAATCGACTTGGACACTTCATTTTAAGTCCAAACTTCATAAACATATTTAGGAATATGTATGACATATTTTCATGCACTTAATTAGAATGAAAATTCATATGGATATGGATAAAATGACATAGATATCATTTCATGATAACCTCTTTTGAACCAAGTTAACCCAAGTCAATAAATTGACTTAGAGGTCTCATTTTCAATCCAGATTTGAGGAACATGTTTAGATTTACTCATGTTAGGTGTCCATAGGTTTAAGTTTGAAAAATCATGAGTAAACAATAAGATTGAAACTTAGCAAGTTTCATGATAACTAGCTTAGTTTTGAATGAAACAATGCTTGGTTGATATCTTGACTTAAGAACATAATTTTTATTTCAAACTTGACATACACTCTTTACATGATTATTTTATGGTGTCATAAAATTTTGAATGAAAACTGAGCATGTTTTGAAAAATAACTAAAAATTACGAAAATCCCATTGAAATTTTAGCATTTTTAGTTATTTCTAAAAAAATATAAAAAAATTATTTTCAACTGATTCTTGAAACTGCACCTTCACTGAAAAATCTAGTTTTTTCAGTAAAAACTTTAGAAATTTTCATTAAGAATCGTATTTATAGTGAAATTTTGAAGTTGGATTTCAAAAATGCAAAAGTATCACCCTCTTGAAATATCAATCTTTTCGATACTTTGATTTTTCGTCAAAAAATTCAAATGAAACTTTGTGCATACAATTTTGATTTCATTTCTAATATCGTTCTCACTATTCTTTGAGTGAAATCATTTGTAAAAACGATTTTGATATCTTGAGTGATATCTTAAAAATGAATTTTTGGTTGAAATCAAAATAGGATGAAAAATGAACGTAGAGAATTCATTTTGAGCTCAAACTTGACACACACATCTTAAATGATCATTCAGGGATGTTTGGAAAGTTTGAAGCAAAATTGACAACTTTTGAAAAAATACCTAAAATTTACAAAAATACCCCTGGACTTTCAGGAATTTTATGAATTTATAGAAAATTGATTTTTGAGTGATTATTAAACCTCTAGATTCCTTGAAAATATATAGTTTCTCCAATTAAAGTTTCAAAATTTTTTGTTAAGAATATGATTTTATAAGGATTAAAAAGTTTGATTTTTGTAAACTTAAAGTATACTTTGACCTAAGTCAACAAAGTGACTTAGAAATTTTATTTTAAGCCTAAACTTGACTCATATACTTAGATTCATTCATGTTAGATGTCTAGGTGCCTAAGTTTGAGAAAACATGAGTAGATAGCAAAATTTGGCACTTAGCAATTTCATGTTTTCATGTCTATTTTGAATGAAACCGTGCTAAGTTTATATTTTGATCAAATGACATTAGTTTCACTTCAAACTTGATATACATGCCTTAAATGATAATATATTGGTATTTTGAAAGTTTGAATGAAATCTAAAAATGTCATGAAAAAGAACCAATATTCACGAAGATATTCATACTTGAGTGCATACATGATTTAGTTTTGGATTCTATCTATCACTCTTTGCTATCATATATGATTTAGTTTCATATCAATTTTTTTTTTTCATCCCTTTGGTTGAGATTTTCATGTTTCATGAAAAATAATTTTAGAGTCTGAACTTTGACTAGATTGACCTTTCTTGTCCTTTTTGATTGATGTCAAAAGGGGGAGAAAAATATAGATAAATGGGAGAAAAATATAGATAGAAGGAGTTTATTTTCATAGATATGCATGTTGATAGGGGGAGAAATCTCATGGTTTATATCCTCTATGCTTAATTGTAGATATTTTCTTAAGGATGTTTGTCATCATCAAAACCGAGATGAAGACCAAGGTAGAAAACCTTAGGCCAACATCATGTGTCATGAGAGACCCAATGAGCTCCGTGATCTTCAAGGTGCTCATGTCCTTTGCTTCCATGATTGCGATAACTTTGGGCTCCCAAGCTTTTGGAAGGGAACGAAGGAGCTTCCTTACCTTCTCCTCTTCCCTTATATCTCTACCAAGGTTAGCTAATCCCTTTGTAATATTTTGAAAGCAAGCATACATGGCATCAATAGATTCATGTGATAGCATCTTGAATATTTCATAATCATGCATGAGTAGGTTTATCTTAGATTCTTTAACTTATAAAGTCCCTTCATGTGTAGTCTCTAAGACTTTCGAAAGTTCATATGCAGACTTACACGTAGAAATTCTATAAAATTCATTAATTGATAGGCCACAATATAGTGAATTGACGGACTTTTCATTTGCATTAAAGAGTTTAATTTCTTCTTGATCTCACTCATCCATATCCTTAGTTGATTGCTTATACTCTATTTGAATCATTCTCCATACATCCATGCCTAGTGATTGTAGGAAGTCATTCATGCGTATCTTCCAATAGGCATAGTTGTTTCCATCGAACAATTGTGGAATATGAGTAGAGGACCCTTGAGCTAGTTGGATTTCACTAGTCATTCTAAATTGTAGGGTAGATGGTTAAACCTACTCCTACGACCGCTGGCGTTCTGCCCTTCTATAGCCATGTTCGGTCGACCGAATGGTCGACCGAATTGATCACGATTTTGCATAAAATCTATGAGATCCTAGGGGTATATTACATAGAATCTATATGATAATTTTACGAGTTCTACTTAATCTACATTCGGCCCCATTTCACGATTTTGCGATTCTCCGAGCGAAGTTGGTGTGTGTATCGTAACCTCAACCTGAACTCAAAGCTTCACACATATATTAAATATATGTTTGTTATCATCTAAATAGAGATCTAAGCCAAAGGGGAACCCTTGGGCCAACAGAAGGAGAAGAAAGGGGCGGGCGCGATCGGTCGACTTAAATAAACTTCTCAGCAACGGCTCACTCATCCGTTAGAAAGCCGTTGCTGATAAGTAACATCATCAGTAATGGCTCACTCGCCCGTTAATTAGAATGTCATTGCTGATAAGTATTTTATTTTCGCGCCGCGAGCGCGCGATCGGCTAAAGAGTGACGGATGTCGTAGCCGTAACTAAGTTGTTGCTAATGTGATAATATATCTGCAAGAGCTAGAGCGACCATAACAAAGCCGTTGCATATATGTCACATCTACAACAACCCAAGCGGCGGTAAGAACGCCATTAGAAATTGCAACGGCTTGCACAGCCGTTGCTGATCATAACATTTCTAGTAGTGGATTATGAAAACTCGACTATATTTGAGGGACCAAATTGTACGTTATCCCTAGAATAAATTTTAGGATTAATTTTAGTTAGGTGTAATTACAATTTTAAAATCATCCACTTTGGACTCGCGCGTGCCGGACTCGTCCATTTTGGACTCGCGCGTGACTAAATCATCCACTATGGACTCGTGCACAACGGAATCGTCCACTTTGGACTCATGGCCAAATCATCCACGGTGGACCCGTGCCGGAATCGTCCACAATGGATGGACTCGCGCGTAATCGTCTATTGTGGACTCACACCGACATCCATAAATTTAGAAAATAATCTAGATGAGTTGGTATGTTTCACGTACGCATAGATGAGTCAAGTTTTAATTTTGCAAAACCTTAGATCTATTCGGGGGTTGTATGTTCGTGTAAACGAAGTAAATGATTTTTTATACGACGTACAATGCTTAAATTATCCCTAATTGGATAATTTGGGAACATAGTTATTTATATTGCACTTAGTTTATTTCTTTAGTCATTATTCATTTTTAAATTTTGGCTTGTATCTCCCTTGTTCTCTGATACGCGCCCAGATGATATGCGTATTCGGAGAACTATAGGGAGATGCTGCCGAAATTTAGAATGAAGTTAATGACTAAAAGAAATACTAAGTGCAATATAAATAACATGAATCCCGAATGGAATAGGGTCATCCCACCTAAAGACATTACCTAAAGATATTGCCAAATTTTTGACAGAACATGTTGGGCGATCGAAGTTGGATATACCGACGAATTCATCGTGTAGCTATAACGGACGAATTTCAAGTAGGCATAACTTACTTCTTAAATTTTGCCTACTCGAATAAAAAATTCCTTATTGGTGATAAAATCCAATGTCCGTGTTGGAAATGTTCGAACATAAGATTTGGATCGGGAAACTGTAACAATGCATCTGTATACAAAAGAATTCACACCAAGATATTTTATATGGAATTGTCACGGGGAATCACGTCAAGTCGGGACGTTGAGCAATCCTGTTGTCCAAACTCATGGTGAATCCTCTACTGTGGTTGTTTCTTCTTCCAATCCACCTAATCCTTATAGAATAATGATTCTGAATAGTCTTGGCAGACAATTCCATTTAAATGACAATGTTGAGTCAGTGACTAAGACAGTATAACTACTAGATACTACGATAATTGAAGTCACTGAAGAACAACCTCCGATACAAATTGAATTATCGAATAAGGAGGCTGTAGAATTTTACGAGATATTGAAAGCTGTCGATGAACCTTTGTTTGAGAATTGTCCTAAATATACAAGATTTTCGGCAATGATGCAACTCCTAAACTTCAAGTTCGATTGTAATATCAGCGGAGTTGTGTTTGATCGGATTGTAGGCTTTATCAATGGTATGCTACCTCCAGATAACAAGTTTGAGACAACTTTTTATAAAACAAAAAAATGATGAGAAAATTGGGGCTTGGGTACGAAAAGATACACGTGTGCCCAAATAACAGCATTTTGTATTATAAAGAAAATGCACAATTGGAGCAATGCCCGGTATATGAACATCCTCGTTACAAGGAGAAGAAATCGGTCCGACAAAAAAATATCCCCTTTAAGGTGCTTCGGTGTTTTCCACTGACACCGAGGCTTCAAAGGTTATTCATGTCGGAAAAAACTGCCCCCCTATATGAGTTGGCATGCAAGAAGTCGTGATGATACAATAATAACTCATCCATCCGATAGTGAAGCATGGAAACATTTGAATAGATGTTACTCTTCATTTGCTAAGGATACGAGAAATATCAGGTTGGAATTGTGCACGGATGATTTTAATCCGTTTGGTAATTCGGCAACTCCGTATTCAGTATGGTCAGTGCTGCTAACAGTTTATAATTTGTCACCCTCAATGTGTATGAAATATGAATTTATCTATCTTTCGATGATTATTCTGGGTCCTAAGGGTCCTCGGAAAGAAATTGACGTGTTTCTCCGACCCCTAATTGATGAACTAAAAACATTGTGGGCTAAGGGAGTTGTCACTTATGATTGTCACCGCAAGCAAAACTTCACTTTACGAGGTGTTATATTGTGGACAATCAATGATTTCCCTGTGAGCATATGGATTTTACATGGTCTACATGGTCTCACGGGGCGTGGCCTACATGGTCTCACGTGCCTCGTGAGCATATGGATTTACTATGGCGAGAGTTCTCAGTAAGTATATTTATTAAATTAGTGTTAATGTTAAATATCGATCGGTAATAATAAATTTATTTTTGTGCAAGCTCATTATACATGGTCGAAGGACCAGACTCCTTTTGTAGAGAGTGCGAGGGAGCACGTTGCCCGTGCTCGCTACAACGGGCTGCTTCAACAGGCCTGTAAGACTGTGATGAGATAGTTAGGGGCCACACATATTGGGCAGACTCGGGGGACACGGCCCCGAGTGGATTCCTGGACCTGTGTGGGACCAGCTTGTTGAGCGGTGTGACATGCCTGAGTGGCAGGAGGTCTCTTGAATAGCTCCGAGAAATCGCATGTCCGAGGGGGACGGCACGGGGGTGTGTCACACTGGTGGCTCTGTGTCTTTTGCGGTGCATGAGCGTCGTATGGTATGTATAATTTCCTTACTTTTAATTAAAATATTATATATTGTGTATAATGATACTAATGTATTTGTTTTCTAATGTAAGACACAAGTTGCGGAGGATGGCACCGTCCAACGCCCCTCACCGATGCAGGTGTTTGAGCGCACTCACCATCGGCAACGAGGAACGGGGGACTACATCAATAGTAGGGCCTTAATCATCATGGTAAGTATTTATGTCTATTTGATTTACGTAATTTTTATTTATAGTTTATATATGTGTATTATTTAAAATATAAACGCGTTTAGGAGACCTACACAAGGACCGCGATCGAGCGCAGAGGCACGCCAGAGGAGATTGACGCGGGTGCATGGGTCGAGGCCGCAGGTGGCTGGGAGCATGATCGTGTTTATGGCTTTGCAGACAGTGGCCATGCACGCGTCGTGTTAGGGACACTTGGGGCACCGATGCCTCCCTCTGCGGGTGAGAGGCCCTCGACATCACGAATGAAGGACCAGAGCCGAATAGCGGTCTCCGAGCTAACACAGCAGATAGCGACGATGGAGGAGCAAAGACAGGCGATGAAGGAGCAGAGACATGCAATGGAGGAGCAAAGACGCACGAATGACGAGTTGAGACAGGCGATGCAGAACATGCAGGCCCTCCTCACTCAGATTGCATCTCACTCGGGCCTTCTACCGATGATGTCGCAGCCGTCCTCCTCCTCGACCCAATCGACGCTCCTGGCCTAGTCGCTGTCGACTCCACCGCCTCCACCACAGTCGTGAGATTTTGGTTTACTATATTTTGTTTATATTTTGATACTTGTTAGCCTCCGTTTGAAGCTTAGATGTTTGATAGATGTTTTTACTTTACATTTCATATTTTGATACTTGTTTGCCTTCAATTTGAGGCTTAGATTGATGATATTTAAGTAAAACTTATATGGTTAGTTGAAAATGTATGTGTATGAGGTTTTGTGGTTGTAATCTGTGATTGAAAATGTATAGTTGTAATATGTGATTAATGATATCATTGTACAGGAATTTTCAAATTTTTAATTTTTTTCAGTTATAGGATATAACTTCAGCCACAACTTACCCAAGGCTACCCATCACTACACCGTGACTGAAAGGGTATCGTAAATGACTTATGTCTGGGCAGCACCAAATATCACGATTGCTAAAAATATCACCGACGGCTCTCAACCGCGGCTGATGTGTTTAAATCAGCGACAACCGCCGAGGGTCGTCACTCATGTGTTTAAATCAGCGACAATGCACGCTGTTGTCGCTGATGATTACTTGTGACGATCGGCCTCTACCATCACAACCTATCTGAGGCGCGCACACTAGTGACGGCCTTTTGCCACGGCTCGCACCGTGCATGATAGTTGTCATCGACGGTTCAGCCACGGCCTGAGCCGTCGATGACAACGACAATTCTAGTAGTGGTAGAAAAATTTTATCCTACGTTTGTGTCGAGCGTGTGTATTAAAAAAATGATTATATTTAACGGATGCAGAAATATAACTAAGGTGATCCAACCTAGCAAATAAAAAATTATTTATGTATTTTCATATTTTTAATATATTATTACAAATGTCTTTGTTTATTTTCATATTTTAAAGATACCGTTACAGATTTCAAGATAAAAATAAGGGAAAATATCTAAATATAGCATGTACTTTGATCTTTGTCTCAATTGTGGCTTGTACTTTCATTTGTCTCAATTGTGTATATGTACTAAGACATTTGTTTCAATTATGGCCTGCTGTTTAATTTCCGTCGAGCGCCCCATTAAGTTGACGACGTGGCATGCTTACCTGTATAAAAAATATTTTTTAAATTTATTATTAAAAAGTGGATCCCACCCTCCCTCCTCTTTCTCTTTTTCTCTACCATCCCTCCCCCCTCACAGCCCCACCGCCTCACGAGTCCGGCAGCCACCACAACCTCTCGCTCTCATCCCTCTCCCTCAATCACAGCCCCGCCGCCACGTCGCCGCCTCACGAGCCCGGTAGGGTGGTGAGACGTCGCTGGACTACGTCGTCGTCGTCATCTCCGAGCGCAGTGTGAGGTTGCCGCCCCTCCTCCGCTAGCATCGCCGACGTCATACAGAGAGAGCGGAGGGAATTCATGGCGGAGGGGATTCGCCGCCCCTCCTCCGCCAACAGTGTGAGCTGTTGCACCCGGAAGAACAATGCAAGCGAGCGGAGTTAGACAAGTGGCAGGTGTTGTGCTTAAATAGTACAAATGGGAAGGATAATCACGTCCAGGGATACGCCATGTTGTGCCATTCTCCATGTCTCTGCAAGTGGGCTCGATCACTTAAATACCTCTTCCTCTTCTTTAATCCATTGGATCCTCTGCTGCATGCACGTTAATTCATTCACTAATCAGGCACATAAAAAAATCAACTACTTGAGCCTATATCTATGTGTCAGTTGGTTGCTTCATTTTAACCCATTAATTTACCTTCTCCTCATGCAGTGCAATGCATGCATTGCCGACGTAATCTCTCCCAGTTTTGTTTTCACAAATCACAACCTGCAAATTGTCAAGTAATACGTAAATTAAATGCAGAAATCCAATTTATGCATGCTTAGAAGAAGAAGAAGAAGCAGCAACAGCAGTAGCTACCTTGTGGCCAAGAACCCTGTGTACAAGAAGGTCCCCATTCTTCTCGGTTCTACACCTACGAGACCTACGCTTGGTTGAGCATTGAGGAGACGACGCCAAAGCTGATGGCTTGGGGCATAATGCGCGTGGAGAGGGAGAGTGTCCGCCAAGACGCTACTAGAACCCCGCAAAGTTTATGAGTTCGTCTGCTCCTTGAAGAAGATGCTCAGAATCGAGTGAAGAAGGGAGATTGATTCCTCTCCTTGATTTCATCATTGCATTATCATGCTCGCAGCCATCTGCATGAGCAGTCGCTCGCTACCATCTGCTGCGTAGGTGGGATGCAGGCGGAGCCACTAGCTCCTGGCGCAGCATGAGGGCTTTGTTGGAGTGGCGAGGCATGAGGGCGCTGGCCGCTGGACAAGGAGAACCGGGGTGGCAGATTGAATACCCTCTGCTCTATCCGTACGGCGTCGTCGGCGCTAGCGGAGGAGGGGGCAGTGACTGCACAGTGCACACTGTGCTCGAAGATGACGACGACGACATAGTCCAGCGACGTCTCGCCCTGCTACCGAGCTCATGAGGCGGCGGCGTGGCGGCGTGGCGGCGGGGCTGTGAGTGAGGGAGAGTGATAAGAGCGAAAGGTTGTGGTGGTTGCTGGACTCGTGAGGCGGTGGGGCTGTGAGGGGGGGGGGCCGGGATGATAGAGAAAAAGAGAGAGAGGAGGGAGGGTGGGACCCACTTTTTAATAATAAATTAAAAATATTTTTTTATACAGGTCAGCATGCCACATTGTCAACTTAACGGGGCACTCGACGAAAATTAAACGGTATGCCATAATTGAAACAAATGTCTTAGTACATATAAACAATTGAGACAAATGAAAGTACAAGCCACAATTGAGACAAAGGTCAAAGTACAGATTATATTTAGGTATTTTTCTTAAAAATAATTAAAGTTTTCGTCCTCTTAAAAAAAGTTTTTTCTTCTCAATTATCCAATTTAATAATACAAGACTATTTTTTTGAAAAAAGAAGTTGGAATGAATTAAATACAAGAAGAAAAATTCACATCTAAATAAAATAGCTCACATTATAGATGATGATTTTGAAAGGAAAAATATCGTTAGACTTTGTCGATCATCTTGGCATTATACTTCATGCAGAAGGACAAGATGTTGAGATCCTTGTAAATCAAAACAAGCTCTTCCGCGGCTAGAGCTTTTCCTTGTCCACCTCAAGGACTAACTTTATAAGACTTATCATCCGAATAAAATAAAAAATAATTCTCTTGAATTTTTCATAAAGATGTATTTCATAATTGATAAAAGTTGGATTCTCAATTAAATAAAATTCACAATCATGAATGAAATATAAGATATATTGTTTTATTTATTTTTCAATATTTTTATTGAGTACTTGATGATCAAACTAATTATTTAATTATATATTAAATAATTCACCTACAAAAATTCGTACAACTTAATGAAATTTACATGAATGATAGCATATATATATATATATATATATATATATATATATATATATATAATATGATGTCCTATTAGTAATGGAATTCAGCATGAGAGTTATAGAGGTAAGAAATTAATGAAGAGTGATATGAACTTATGTTATATAGAAATTAATGCAGAAATATGAATTTAAATAAGAAATTAATCTTTATATAATAAAAGTAACTAAGTTTGGAATAAATAAGGAAATAATTTTCGCTCTTTTTATCCTCATTCTCGTTCATTTATTTAATAAAAAAAGAAGTTTTTTCCCGCACATTTCATGAATATTTTTGAAAAATCGTTAAATGAAGATTTATGCAATGTTCATTTACAAATTTTTTTTTTTTTTTTTTATGAATGAATTTTTTTTGTTATTTTAGAATACGTTTTCAAAATCCTTTATAATTTAGGATTCAAAATTTTTAAAACTCTAATATTATCGATATAAATAAACCAAAAATTATTAATTTAGAATCCGAAATTTTCAAAACTTTAATATTATCCATAGAAAATAAACTAAAAATTATTAATTTAGGATCCGAATATTTCAAAACTTTAATAAAAGTAACAAATCTGTGTGTAAAGAGGATCGAAATATTTAAACTCTAATAAAGGTAAATATATATTTTTTTCTATATTGACTATAAATTGTTGAATTTGATGTAGTATTCATCTAATTAAATTAAAAATATCGAATTTTAAATTTATTTACCATGAGATTTCTTTTTAGAAAATTTATCAATAACGGAATTAATTTAATTTAGTAAATCAATTTGATATGATTAATTACCTATATAGGTTAATAGAAAAGAAATTTTCCACTCATTTTTTTGGCTATTCCCGCTCATTTCATTCACCAAAATTATTTTGAAAATAGAAATTTCATTCACCAAGAAATTATTATATTATTCTCATTTATTTTTATAGTAAAAATAATTTTAAAATACTTTGAAAACGTATCCTAAAATTTCCAAAAAAATCCAAAAATTCTATTTTGAGTTTATTTAAGAATGAAAGTTTATTAGTACTTAATGTTAATCACAAAAATACTTATATTTTAAGTACTAAATTAGTACTAAATAAATGTTTATTCCTTAAATGACCAATTTTTTTCATAAATAAACATATTTAATTATAGTACTAAATGAACAGTTAAGTTAAGTACTAAATTGGTCATTTAATATTTCAATTTTATTGCATGATAATTTAGTATTAAATAAATGTTTATTTACGAATGAAATCTTTGTTCATTTTTTAAACATTTTTTTATATGGTACAATATATACTAAACGTGAACAAAAATACTTATATGGTAGGTAGATTTTATTAAATGTCAATTACATTTATATGTAAATATACATTAAATTACAATCATCCTTATTAAAATCACATTCTTTTCAATATCGACATGAATGCATATTTATATCGCATTTCTCCATCTACAACACTAGAAAAATCGTATTTGATCAAGAGCGGGTGGTAGAGACAAGAAGTTGACGAGAAGCGCTCTCCGCACAAATACACAAAGCGATCGAGAGCGACCAACGCCAACTGTCTATTGAAAGAAGTAGGTAAATATGTATTTAATTTCAATAAGTAAATATGTATTTAATTAGTTTTCATTGTACAATATATTTTCTCTCATTTTTTAATTTAAAATTCCTTATTTATTACATTTTAAAATTATTGAAAATAGGATGGCTCCAAGATTAGTTTTTATCAATGATATTGTACCGAGTAGACTTGATTGGAAGATTAAAGTTAGAGTGATTCATTTGTGGGTTGTGCCTGATTACATGAATCATGTAGCAACAAATAGCGTTGAGATGATTTTAACTGACGGGAAGGTAGTAATTTAATTATTATTTAATTTTTAAAAAAAATTTTTTATCAATCTTTCTTAATTTACAAATTTTTTTATTTTTGTGTTTAATTTATTACAGGAAGCAAATATCATCTCATGTTTTTTTTCTGAAAAGTTTGACATATATCTATGAAATGCTACCAAGACAAAATTAATTTGACTTTATATCTAATTATCTTCCTCGGTGGCTCGAATTGAATGGTCATGGCATATATATTGTTGTTTTTTTCAGAATGAATATATATATATAAAAAAAGTCAATATTATAATTTTATTAATTTGTATTGTATAATTAATATATAATCAAAATATATAATGGTCAACTATTACATTATATTATGTTATATCATTAATTTACAAATTTTCTTATTTTTGTGTTTAATTTATTACAAGAAGAAAAAATTCATGAAGTATTAAACGTAATTTGGTGGGAAGGTTTAAGGAATTAGTCAAAGAAGGCACAACGTATGTTTTGCAAAGTTTGTTGGTTGCTCAAGAAGATCCCAAATATAGAACCACACGCCATAAGTACAAGCTTAGTTTTATTGGGTCAACCATTATTACAGAAATTATTGCTGATAATATTCATCGTTATAGTTTTCAGTTTCAATCCTTATCTCAAATTATTACCGAATGAGATGAAAGTTATTTGCTGGGTAAGTATATACTTTTTAAAATATTTATTATATACTATTAAAGAGATGTTAAAACATTTTGATTGACTAATAATTTTTTATTGACAGATATTATTGGTGATGAGGTGGAGAATGATCATATTAAAGAAATTGAAAAGAATGGAAAAAAGAATAAATTAATAGATTTTGTTCTTGAAGATTTGGAGTATAGATTTTTTTTAATGTTTTGAATTAATTAAACTTATTATTGATTACAATTTAAATTTGACTTGAGTTCTATGTTGATTTTGAATTTAGGAAAAATAAGCTCAAATGTACTTTACGGGGACAACTTGCTATGAAATGAATCAATATCTTTCAATAGATGATTATACAACTCCGATAATTGTCATCTTACATATGTGCAAGATTAAAACTTATAGCGGTAAGTATAACCTATTTTGTTTAATGTTTAATACATTACATTTGTAATTCTCTATTTATTGTATTTTTTAAATTATCTATATGTATATTTATAATTAAATTATTCTCATATTAGGACAAATTAGAATTTCAAATGCTTGCAATGGCTCGAAGCTGCGGGTGAATCCTAATATTAAAGAAGATATCAATTAAAGGAGAGGGGCTGGCTCAACTGGCTCCTCTCGGCTCAGCTCCAAAGGGAAGGAAGAGAGAGGAGAAGGAGAGGGGTTGACTCAGTTGGCTCCTCTCGGCTTGGCTCCAAAAAGAAGGAAGAGAGAGGAGAAGGAGAGCGGTTGGCTTAGGCGACGGCTTGGCTCAGAGATGGCGGCAGCTCCAAGGGGAAGAGGGAAAGGGGGCTGGCGGCTTCGCTTGGCTTCGCGGCTGGCTCCCTTTCTCAATTCTTTAGGTGGCTCCAAAATAGAAGTCACAAGCCATGAGAGGGGGTTTATACACCCTCCTCAACCCTAACCCCTTAAACCCTTAATTCACAACTCGCATCCACCTTAAGCCAAAATCAAAACCCGCTAACTCGATAGACTTAAATAATTTAATTAATCTCATTCTAATAAATCACAAGCAATTAATTAAATATCTATATGAACATAATTAGCAATTATGCACACACAACACCAATTTAAATACTCTCAACTATCCAAGCCTAAAAAATCATAAATTCATAAATTCACATACTACTTACCCGAGCTCGCAAGCTCGCTTCGGACCATGACTCGACTCGGCACGACCATGAACTAGTCCGCTAGGCTGGCAAACACACATAAGAGGGGAATTTTTTTAAAAAAATATCTAGGATATTACAATCCTCTCTCCTTAAAGAAAAATCGTTCTCGAATTTCAGAAAAGAAAATAAGGACTCACCACATCATCAAACAATGAAGGATAACACTCCCTTATATCCTGCTCCACCTCCCGGGTGACCTCCTGGCTAAAATGGTGCTCCCATCTGACCTTAACCAAGGGGATCTCCTTGGACCTCAACTTCTGAATCTACCGGTCTAGCACCTCAACTAACCGCTCCTCATAAGAGACTGATGAATCCACCTCCACTACGGTAGGCTCGATTATATGGGACTCATCCTGAATGTACTTCTTCAGCATAGACACATGGAATACTGGATGTACTCGGTCCATACTAGGAGGTAAGGCCAACTCATAGGCCACAGCTCCCCTACGTCTGAGAAAAGGAAATAACCCAATGAACCTAGGGCTTAGCTTGCCTTTCTTACCAAACCTCACCACCCCTTTTATAGGGGATCTTTGACGAACACCATGTCCCCCTCAGCGAACTCTACCTCCCTGGCCTTTCCATCCGCATATATCTTCTGGCGACTCTGAGCTGCTAACAATCTCTCTCTGATTTGCTTAATCTTTTCCACAGCCTCCTCCACCAGATCAAGTCCCATCGTAAGGGAATCCCCTACCTCAAACCATCCTACAGGCAACCTGCATCTCCGTCCATACAATGCCTCAAATGGGGCCATCCTAATGCTGCTGTGGTAACTGTTATTGAAGGCAAACTCAATCAGAGGTAAGTGCCTCTCCCAACTACCCTCCAAATCCAAGACACAAGCTCTCAACATATCCTCCAGTGTCTGAATAGCTCGCTCCGATTGACCATTTATCTAAGGGTAAAACGTAGTACTGAACCGAACCTGAGTGCCCAAGGCCTCCTAATATGCGACGATCTGATCCAAGAACAACCTCGCATACTGCTCAGTTGAAAAGGTCATCCTAACCAGTATAAAATACGAAGTCTTGGTTAGGCAATCCGCCACTACCCAGATAGAATCATTGTCCTTCCCAGACTTTGGCAATCCTATCATAAAATCCATGGTTATCTTCTCTTATTTCCAATCTCTAGGTTCTGGAGCAACCCTGCTGGCTTCAAATGCTCAGCCTTCACCTGCTAACACACTAGGCACTTAGACACAAACTCGACCACTTTTCTTTTCATGCCTTTCCACCAATAATTCTGTCTGAGATCTTGGTACATCTTCGTGGCTCCCGGATGCATAGTGTAGGTAGATCGATGAGCCATCTCCAGCACCTGCCTGCGAACCTCGGCCATATCTGGTACTACTATCTGATTCTTAAACCTCAGAACGCCCTCTGGGTCCACACTGAACTCATTATCTGCATCTCCTCTCCTGGCCAGATCGTTAGTGAGTGCGCAAAAAGCATCCTCCTCGTGCGCTAGCCCGCAACATGACAATCAATGTGGACTGCACTCTCAAGTGAGCCATCAGCGCACCAGAATCTGACACTGACAAGACTACTCCGCCATCCAAAAATAGGGTCAAATCCTGAGTCAACTACCTCCTCCTAACTGTCAAATGCCCCAGACTGCCCATGGACTTCCTGCTCAGAGCATCAGCTACCACATTAGCCTTCCCTGGATGGTACATGATCGTGCAGTCATAATCCTTCAACAGTTCGAGTCATCTTCTCTGCCTCAGGTTCAACAACTTCTGGGTGAGCAAATATTAGAGACTCTTATGATCAATGTATATCTCACAAGCCTCGCCATAAAGATAGTGACGCCACAGCTTCAATGTGAACACCACCGCTGCCAGCTCAAGATCATGAGTTGGGTAATTCTTTTCATGAACCTTCAACTGCCTGGAGGTATAGGCTATCACTCTGTCATTCTGCATCAGTACACAACTTAAGCCGACTAGGGAGGCATCACAATAAACAACAAAATCTCCTGAACCCAAGAGTACTGGTAGAACTAGCATCGACGTCAAGCGGTCCTTGAGCTTCAGAAAGCTCTCCTCGCACTTACTGTTCCATTCGAACTTGACCTTCTTCTGAGTCAGGTGGGTCCATGGCGCTGCAATCTTGGAGAAATTTTCCACAAACTTCCTGTAATAACCTGCCAACCCCAGGAAACTGCGGATCTCAATGACATTAGTCGACCTTTTCCAGTTCTAAAATACTTCTATCTTTGCGTGGTCCACCTTTACCCCTTCCCTAGATACCATATGACCAAGGAACTTAACACTCTCCAGCCAGAACTCGCACTTGGAGAATTTGGCGTACAATCTATGCTCCCTGAGAGTTTCCAAAACTACCCTCAAGTGCTCAACATGCTCCTCCCTTCTCCTGGAGTAAATCAAAATATCATCAATGAACACAATTACAAATTTATCTAGGTATTCCTTGAACACTCGGTTCATCAGGTCCATAAATACTGCAGGTTCATTAGTCAGCCCGAAGAATATCACCAGGAACTCAAATTGCCCATATCTCGACCTGAAAGCAGTCTTAAGGACGTCACTGTCCCGGATCCTCAACTGATGATACCATGACCGCGGGTCAATCTTAGAAAACTACCGAGCTCCCTGAAGCTGATCAAATAGGTCATCAATCCTGGGCAACGGGTACCAATTCTTCACTGTTACCTTATTAAGCTGCCGGTAATCAATGCAAATCTGCATGGACCCATTCTTCTTCTTTACAAAGAGCACTGGAGCACCCCAAAGCGAAACACTGGGGCGAATGAAATCCAGATCAAGCAGCTCCTGCAACTGGGACTTCAAATCCCTCAACTCAGCTAGTGCCATCCGATACGGAGAAATAGAGATCGGCTTCACCCCTGGCTGTAAATCGATACGGAATTTAATATCTCTCTCTAGAGATAACCCTGGCAACTCCTCCGAAAACACATCAGAGAACCCGCATACCACCGGCGTCCCCTCGATGTCCCTGGCCGTACCTCCGCCTTCTTCTGCCAATGACACAAAAGTCAAAAAGGACTGGCATCCGCCCAAAAGTAGCTTCCGAGCACTAAGAGCTAAAATTGTCATCAACGGCTCTCCCATTCCCTCACCCTAGAAGGTAAAGTGGGGTAATCCGGGCTTACTGAAGGTCACAGTCTTAGCCCTGAATCCACTGAGGCGAAATGGTCCGCCAACCATTCCATGCCCAAAATTACGTCAAGCTCCAACATCGGCAGGAGTGTCAAATCGGCTATCAACACATGCCCATAAATGACAACCTCACGACCCTAAAAGACTGTCTCTGTCATCACAGAAACGTCCATAGGCGTAGACACCACAAGAGGTAACTCAAGCACAGAAGGTACCCCTGATAACTTAGTAGATACAAAAGAGTGCATAGCACCCGGATTAAACAAAACATATGCAATGGCAGACCCAATAATAATATTACCTGACACCACTGCCCTGGATGCCTCAGCGCCCTCTTGGTTCATAGCAAACACCCGTGCAGCAGGCCTCTCTGAATCACCAGCTCGCTGGCCTCCTCCCTGAGTCTGACCCCTCTGAGCTACGAAATCCCGACATCGGTGCCTTTCCTTTGGTCTGATCAGGCTGCTGACTGCCCTCATTAAGGCAATCCTTTTTGTAATACAGTCTGCCCACAACTGAAACATCCATCACCATCAGACCGTCCCCAGCAAACCCCCCAGTGTTTCCGGTGACATCGGTTACACTGCTGTGGCCCAGATCTCTGCCGTGGACCTCCAGATGACACTCCTGGACTTGAACCTCTGGAACTGTTATGACCTCCGCCCTGCGGCGGATCCGCTGCCCTAAGAGTACCCTTAGAATGAGCTGGCCGACCCCCTGAATGCTGGGGCCAAAACTTCTTCTTCTCAGGTCCATCAAGCCTATCTGTCGGTACCAGTGCCTCCTTCTAGAGCGCCTCATCAACGACCACGGCAAATGAAGTCTCCTCCGTGTAATGGATCAATCTGGCAATCTGCGGCCTCAGTCCCTCAACAAACCTCTTGAACCTGGCAGTCTCTGTGGCTATCAAAGTGGGATGGAACTTCGAGAGGCGTGTGAACTCCATCTCGTAGTCTGTCACTGACATGCTACCTGTCTGACGCAGTAGCTCGAACTCCTTCGCCCGCTTGTCCCGAACGCTCATCGGTAGGTACTTCTCCACCATACTCTAAACTCCTCCCAAGTAGGGGGCGGTGCATCTGCTGCTCCGTGGTCCCTCTAGGTAACGAGCCAATCCTTAGCTGGTACTCTCAGCTATAACCCGATCAGTCGAGCAGTCATCTCACAAGAACAACCAAGCTTCCTGCAACGCCCAAAGCAATCTCCCAGGAAACTGATGACCTCCACACTACTAGAAAAATGGTCATCAGCAACGGCTGATGCCGTTGCTGAGCCGTTGCTGAAGCGAATCAGCAACGGCTAAGCCGTTGCAATAGCGCCGTGACAGAAAGTCGCGTTGCTGATGACTTAGCAACGGATCAGCAACGGCCGCTCGGGCCGTCGCTCAAAACATTATCAGCAACGGCCGCTGGGCCGTCGCTAAAAATATTATCTGCAACGGTTTTGCCACAGGCCCGGAGCCGTTGCTGATAACATTAATAGCAACGGCCACGAGTCCGTAGCAACGCCGTTAGTAAAACCCCGTCGCTAAGCCGTTGCTGTAGGTCATCAGCAACGGCTTTCGATACACTTTTAGCAACGGCTTTCCCACAGACGCCCGTGGGAAAGCCGTTGTTGATGACCTATACCTGCAACCAGAAAATTTGAAAATTTCAAATTTCCATTGATACATTGATACATTTATCTGATACATAACTCACACACCCATACCCTCATACACATATTCATTCACACATCACAAACATCTCATACACATTCATTCACACATCACAAACACACCAAGATATACATCAAAACAATTATATTTATATTCATAATTATCCACGATAGTATAAACACAATTCAAATGCAAAATTGAAGTATCAACATCTCAGTAACATAGTCAATATAAATTAAACAAGTTCAATATCTCAGTAACAAAGTCAATATAAACAAAATCTCAAGATGACGATGGAGGATGGCCTGGATCATATGGTGGGGTCTGGAGTGCTTGAGTGTACACCGGCGTGGACTGACTCGAGGATGATGGATTAGATGATGCCGAAGAGATGCCTGCTTCGGGGTGACCCGACAAGTTGCGTAGCATAGCTTCTATATTCGCCATCGTCTGACTCTGGCGCTCCATCAACTCAGTCTGACGCGCGACCGTCTCCTCTAGTGTCCTTATCCTATTACTATGATCATAACTGGATCTGGAGGTGGACGGCCGCTCACCAGCGATCGGAGGGGTCGGTGCCCCAAGTGGCCCTAGTACGGCTCGCGCATGACCACTATCTGCGAAGCCATATACGCGGCCATGGTCCCAGCCACCTGCGGCCTCGACCCACGATGCTGCGTCAAAGTCCTCGGGGGTACCCCCACGCTGCACCACCGTCTGGCTGTAGGTCTCCTACTCGTGTTTGATTTTTTGTTTAATATTTATCATAAAACTTAAATTATAAATATATAATGAATAATTTAAACAAATATATAATTACCATAATGTATGCAGCGCGGTTGTCGATGTACTCCCCCGTCCCATGTGCTCGACGGTGAGTCCGCTCAAACACCGCCATCGGAGAGGGTCGCTGGACAGTCCCGTCATCCGACACCGTCGTCTACATTTACAAAACAAATACATTAATTAGTACACATAATAACAAATAAAATATATAATTAAAAGATATACTTACCATACGATTTGCGTGCACTGCAAATGCAACAGAGCCGCCGGTGTGACGCGCTGCTCCCCCCGACATGCGATTTCTAGCCGCATTCCGAGAAACCTCCTGCCATCGATCCGTCGACCATATCCCCACGAGCTGGTCCCATATATCCGGAGTAATCCAACCGGGGCCGTATCCCCGAGTCTCCGCGATGTTAGTGGTCCCAGCTCGGGCCATCGCCTGGGACCGAGCCTGCCCCAGCTGCCCGTTGTACCTTGCCCGGGAAATAGGCTCCCAGGCAGCGTAAATGAAGGGCCTCTGGTCCTTGGCCCATGTATAGCGAGCCTGCAAAATAATAATATCAGTACCAATATTAATATATCATCATGCATGTAAAAAAAAAAAAAATACGTGCCTCAAACTCGCGCCATAACATGTCGACGTGCTCGCTAGGCACGTGAGACCACGTAGGCCATGCCCCGTGCATATATCGTCAAATAGTAGAAGAAATGCTCCTCGACACTTCTTCTTGCTGGAACCTGCACAACAAAAATAAATTTTAATATTATATTATGATATAATGAATTTGTAATGATTCATAATTCATGATATATTACGTACCGCTCCCCAATCACGCTAATCAATCTACGTGACTCTGTGGCTGGTGGAGGCTGCCACCTGTTCGGCCCGAGTGGCCGCCTACGTTTGGATGTACTAGCCTCGGCAGTATCATCCTCATGAGGATCAGCAACAGGAGGATCAGCAACATGAGTAAGTGTTGGAGTCTCACCGATCGGAGACTCCGAAACTCTCCTGCGTCGATAACCACGACCAGACATATCTGTCGAACAGACATATAATCAGATTATTGTATAAATAGTAGAGATATATTTAATAAAATATATACTTTACAATTATTCTTCATCATCTGAATAATAGTCTTCGAATTCTTCTTCTTCTTCCTCTTCTTCCTCTTCTTCATCTTCTTCATCTCCAGCTTCCTCAATTTCAGGATCGTCATCATCAGCATATTCAACTTCTAATTGAATTGATGTTGTGTCTGCATCCTCGAGTATTGGAATAATACGATCCACAGCAGGAAGATCATCTTCTTGATAGAAACTAGGAGGATCATTTTCTCCTACTATCGGATCAATTTTTCCTCTACCTTTTGTCTTACAGACTACACGCCAATCTGCTCTATCTTTATTTCGAGCCGGATACTTCGCGTAATATACTTGTTCGGCTTGTGATGCCAATATAAAAGGCTCATTTGCTGCCAATTTCGATTTATAATTAACCTCAACAAGTTTGTATTTTTGATGAACTTTTATGCCCCTTTCTGTTGTATCGAACCAATGACATCTAAATAGGAACACTGATTTCAAGCCGAAGTAGTGCAACTCTATCACTTCTTCCACTAGTCCATAGAAATCCATATCACATTCAACATAGGTTGTCCCTTTCACGCAGACCCCAGCATTCATCGTCTTTTTTGTAGATGAATATTCAACCGTGTGAAATTTATACCCGTTAACAAAATATCCGCTATAGCACGACACAAGTCGCGACGGTCCACTAACAAACTCAAATATTTTTTCATCTATTTCAGCTCTGTGATCTTTGCTGTAAGTCTGAATCCAAGAAGGGAAATCACGATTCCGTAATGTCTCCAATTCTTGATCGTTGTGAATAGAGTATTTTTGCACCATCTCAATGTCAAATATTTCAATGAATTGTTCAATCTCTGGACAATTGAGTAATACATACAAGTGTGCCAAATGATACTCTTCATCGCTTAAGTGTCGAGATGGACGAGAACCAAAAGCACGACCAGAGTGACAAAATATATTTAAACGTCCATCTGAATGTCGAACACCCCCGTCGTCGTTACGTGGAAGACGATCAAATCTTGTCTGTACTGTCGATTCAAAGTAAAATGAGCAGAATGTTGAAATTTCTTGGATGATATAGGATTCAGATATTGATCCTTCAACAGCTGCGGTGTTCTTTACTTTTTTCTTCAGACGATTCATGTATCTTTCAAATAAGTACATCCAACGATATTGAATGGGGCCACCAACTCGTGCCTCATATGCCAAGTGTATCGGTAGATGCTCCATCGAGTCAAAAAATGCAGGAGGGAAAAACTGCTCCAGTTTGCATATGATTTCAACAATATTATTTTCAAGTGTTGACATATCTTCGACTCGAAGGACATTTGCACAGATGCTTCTAAAAAACATACTTAATTCAGTCAACGGACCCCAAATATTATCAGGTAGAAGATCTCGAAATGCGATCGGAAGTAATCTCTGCATGAATACATGACAATCATGGCTCTTCATCCCTGATATTTTGCAATCATCGACGTTCACACATCGAGATAAGTTTGAAGCATATCCATCGGGTAATCTGAGTTCTTTTACCCATTGACAAACATCTTTGATCTGTTGTTTATTTAACACATATAGGGCCTTCGGTTTCAGATATCGTCCGTTGACCTCTTGTAACTCCAACTCTGGTCTTTTACAAAGTATTTTCAGATCATGTCGGGCTTTCACATTATCTTTAGTTTTTCCAGAAATATCCATCACAGTGTTGAAAATATTATCAAACACATTTTTTTCAATGTGCATGACATCTAAATTATGTCGAATCAATAATGAACTCCAATAGGGCAATTCCCAAAAGATACTTTTTTTCACCCAGTTGTGTGTTTGGCCAAAACCTGACACTCTTTCATTGCGACCAAATACTATATCTGGAAGTGCTGAAACACGTGCTAACATTTGTTCACCAGACAACATTGGTGGTGGCCCATCTCTTTCGACTCTGCCCTTAGTAAATTTATTACGATTCCTTCGATACTGGTGATGAACCGGTAGGAATCGACGATGACAATCAAAGAATGAGATTTTTCGTCCGTTCTGAAGACTGATTGATTTAGAGTGTTCCATACAATACGGGCAAGGGAGTCGGCCGTGAGTGCTCCAACCCGACAACATGCCGTACGCGGGCAAATCATTGATTGTCCACAAGACCGCGGCCTTTAAATTGAAGTTTTGCTTCCGATGACAATCATAAGTGACAGCTCCCTCAGTCCACAATGTTTTCAATTCATCTATCAAGGGTCTGAGAAATATGTCAATTTCTTTTCGCGGACCCTTAGGGCCCGGAATAATCATCGAAAGATAAATAAATTCATCTTTCATGCACATTGACGGTGGCAAATTATAAACTGTCAGCAGCACTGGCCAAACTGAATAAGGAGTTGCAGAATGTCCAAACGGATTAAAACCATCTGTGCACAATCCCAATCTGATATTTCTAGTATCCCTAGCAAATGAAGGATAACATGTATCCAAATATTTCCATGCTTCACTGTCAGATGGATGAGTCATTACTGTATCATCACGACTTCTTGCATGCCAACTCATGTAGGGGGCTATCTTTTCCGACATGAATAATCTTTGAAGCCTCGGTGTTAGTGGAAAATACCGAAGCACCTTAAACGGGATATTTTTTTGTCGGACCGATTTCTTCTCCTTGTAACGAGGGTGTTGACATACAGGGCATTTATCCAACTGCACATTTTCTTTATAATATAAAATGCAGTTATTTTGGCACGCGTGTATTTTTTCGTACCCAAGCCCCAATTTTCTCATTAGCTTTTTAGTCTTATAAAAAGTAGGCTCAAACTTGTTATCAGTAGGCAGCATTCCATTAATCAATCCAGCAATCCGATCATACGCAACTCCGCTGATATTACAATCGGCCTTGATGTTTAAGAGCTGTGTCATTGCTGAAAATCTAGTGTATTTAGAACAATTCTCATACAAAGGTTCATCGGCAGCTTTCAACATCTCGTAAAATTCTGCAGCTTCTTTATTCGGTAATTCAATCTCTACCGCAGCCCCTACTTCTGTGATATCAACTGTTGTAGTATCTGGTGGGACTGATGTCTGAAGAACTGGCCGATCAACATTATCATTCAGGTGGAATTGACCCCCAAGACTATCAAGTATCATAGTTCTATAGGGATTACATTGACTGGATGAAGAAGCACCAGCAGAGGAAGATTCACCATATGTCTGAAGGACAGGATTGCTCGACGTCCCGACTTCGCGTGACTCCCCGTGACAAGTCCATAGAAAATATCTTGGTGCAAATCCTTTGGTATATAGATGCAGAGTGACAGTCTCCCGATCCAAAAATCGTCCATTCGAACAAATGCGGCACGGACATCGGATTTGATCACCCATGCTAACGAAATTCCGATTCGAATAGGCGAAATTTAGGAAGTACGTTACGCCTAATCGAAACTCATTCGTTAAAGCTCCACGATCAAGACGTCGGTACATCCAACTTCGATCAGCCGACATGATTCTGTCAATCAATGACAATTTCTTTGGTTAATGTCTTTAGGTGAGATTGTCCTATTCCATTCGGGATTTATGTTATTCGTACTGCACTTACGTTTTTATTTTAACTGTTAACTAATTATTCTAAATTTCGACAGCATCTCCCTACAGTTCTCCGAATACGCATATCATCTGGGCGCGTATCGGAGAACAAGAGAGATGTTGCCGAATTTTAGAATAATTAGTTAACAGTTAAAATAAAAACGTAAGTGCAGTACAAATAACTATATTCCCAAATTATCCAATCAGGGACAATTCAAGAGTTGTACGTCGTATAAAAGATCATCTACTTCTTTTACACGAACATACAATCCCCGAACGGATCTAAGGTTTTGCTAAATCATATCCGATTCGTCGATGCGTACGTGAAACATATCAACTCGTCGGATGGATGATTATTTTCTAAATGTTTCGAGACAGTTCGAGTCCATATTGGACGATTTCGGCGCGCGTCCGAAGTGGATGATTCCGCCGCGAGTCCGAAGTGGATGATTCCGCCGCGAGTCCGAATTGGACGATTCCGGCGCGCGTCCGAAGTGGACGATTCCGGCGCGAGTCCGAATTGGACGATTCTGGCGCGCGTCCGAAGTGGACGATTCCGGCGCGAGTCCGAATTGGACGATTCCGGCGCGAGTCCGAATTGGACGATTCCGGCACGCGTCCGAAGTGGACGATTCCGGCGCGCGTCCGAAATTAATCTAAACCCTAATAATTAATCTAAACAATTAATTAACATTTATAAAATAATTAATTAACAATTTCAAAACAATAAATATATATATATATATATATTCCGGCGCCGGAGTCCACCCTCCAGCGCCGGCGTACAGTGGCCGGACACACTGTCCTGCCACTGTAGAAGGTCCGGCGGCGGCCATAGTCCGACCGCCGCCGGTCGAAACCCTAGAAATAGGGTTTCGGTCGGATTTTAACATCTCCGGCCGAAACGGTATAGGTCGGCCGATCAACATACCGGCAGCAGCGACAGCGGCGCGGCGGCGAGAGGCGTCGGCGTCGGCAGCGGCGCGGTGGCGAGAGGCGTCGGCGTCGGCAGCGGCGCGGCGGCGAGAGGCGTCGGCGTCGGCAGCAGCGGCGAGCGGTGTCGGCAGGAGCGGCGGCGGCGGCAGCAGCGGGAGGAAGAAGGGTCGGGCGCGAGAGCGTGCCCTATATAAACTTACCAGCAACGGCTCACTCACCCGTTAGAAAGCCGTTGCTGATAATTTATCATCAGCAACGGCTCACTTATCCGTTAGCAAGCCATTGCTGAAAATTAAAACATCAGCAACGGCTCGCCTATCCGTATGAACGCCGTTGCTGATAATTAAAATAATCAGCAACGGCTCGGTTTTCCGTTAGAACGCCGTTGCAGATATAGATATCTGCAACGGCTCGGGCGGCCGTAAGAAAGCCGTTGCAAATAGCAACGGCTTGAGCGACCGTTGCTGATAGCCGTTGCTGAAGACCAAGTTTCTAGTAGTGCCACCCGCTGATCTATCTCTGTATACTCTGGTGGCCTGAATGCAATAAAATCTGCATAAGAAGATACTCCAGGGGCTCTAACCACTGGTGTCACTGGCTGAACCACCTCTGGTACTGAGGGTGCTGCCGGTACTGGCGGTGGCTACTGCCTTAGCTCATGCTCTCTATGGAGTGCCTCTGTTAGCTCAGCCACTTGGGCCTGCGGTTGTACAACCATGGGATCTTGTCCCACCTCCTCCCGGGCCTGCGGTGGTCTCCCATGACCCCAGCCTCGGCCTCATCCTCGACGCTCAGTGGAGTTGCTATCACTACCGCTCCTTGCGGCATCAAAGGCCTCCATCAATCTGAAATCACCAGAGAGAAAATATCAAGAATTAGGCAATTGAATTCAGCCTAAGTCGTTAAATAACTTAACCACAAGTTGCGCTGAGGTGCAGACTTAGCCCATTGATCTCATAGCATACCCCAATCGTATACTAACACGCTAGCAATGCCCTATACGGTAACAACTCTAGGTCGTAGTCAGACCGAACCACATGCTCTGATACCAACATTGTCACGCCCCAACTCAGGGTCACGTGACCGACCAGGGTATACGTGTCTATACCCCGCAGACTAAACCATGCACATTCCAACTCAACAAGTAAATATAGCGAAAGAAATAACAATTTTTATTTCAAATGAAAGCAAACCAAAACATAGTTTTATTTCAAGAAGCTCGATGAAACGTAAAGTGCGAAAATAACAGTTAAGTTCAACAATTCAAAAGTTCAGATACAATAAAACCTAAAATAAATGACATAAATACCCTCATGGCTACAACTCCAAATCAAGCTAATATAAGTGCATGACTACTACCAAAGGACTCGACTACGACCCTAAATAGGACTGTTATGAGATCATACAGCTCCTCTACCCTCCAGCGGCGCCAATTGCATCTGACCAATCTCACCGGTCAGGCTCTATAAAACAGAAATCAAACGACAACAGATGAGTTCAAAGAACTCAGCAAGCAGTTTTACCAACCCTCACAAATAAAAATCACAAAGATAACAAGAATGAAATCTATCTCTACATGAGGCAAGGTCACGAAGGTGTGACTAGCTAACAGGCCAATAGGCCACACATGCCCCAAGGCATCTAACCCTCCAAAGAAGTGCATCAGGCCGAAGCCCACCATGCCCGAAGACAACAGCACATACTAAAGTGCATCGGGTCAAAGCCCACCATGCCGAAGGCAACAACACATACTAGGAAAGTGCATCGGGCCGAAGCCCACCATGCCGAAGGCAATAAGCCTTACTAGGATAATCGGGAAAGGCCCTCCGAACTTATCCTAGTATAAGGAACCTCGGGAGCGATCGGGAAAGGCCCTCCGAACTTGCACCATGAGATGTGATATCACAAGAGTAATCGGGAAGGCCCTCTGAACTTAATCTTTTAAGACATCATAGGAATAATCGGGAAAAGCCCTTTGAATTTATTCTGCAGGTTGGGAATTTGGCGTCCAACCACCCGGGCGTAGCCCATAACCCGGCTCCTAATTGAGCCGCTCCGCCATTCTCAAGGATATGACGCATCAAGACCTAAGTCAAGATTCTCCTATGGTGTCCTAGGGGTGTCCTCATTATGAAGCGTCTCAACACTCCAAACCCGACCCCTATCCCTTAGACCTGTAATGTCATGAACCCGTATGATTTTATTTCATACATATTTTATAAGTTAGTTCAAAATAGATTATGCTCACCCTTAACCCAATTTGAATTATATAATTAAAATTTAGATCATCTCAGTTAGGGTTTTGTTTAGGGTTTTATTTTAGGTTATTGTTCTGCCCAAAACTGTTGTGTCTAACCAGAATCTAGTCTCCAAAGTGTGTCCTATATTTCCAAACTATATTTTCTGGTCGAAACAATAGGTTACATAACTATATTTACACATAAACACACATCACAGCAAATAAATTAAAATCAGCACAGATTCATCATCTCAGCATACAATTTCAGCAACATGCAATTTCAGCATACTTATAGAATTAAATCCGAAAATTAACAGAAATTAACCCCTAAATTACCAATAGGACAGAATACTAATCTCAAAAATTTAATTCATAGAAATCATACTTTTCATCAAGATTAACAAGAACACACACACTTAAACCAAGAATCAAGCATTAAGATCAATAACCCCTAATTAGTCATTATCAAGATATTAATCCTACCACATGATTTCTAACCAAAATCACAGATTTAATTCTAAACAAGAAACTCGTAATCAAGAATCTCAAGTTAGGAGAATAGATCAAGATTTCATATCAAAGGAAACAAAAACTCGAAGAACAATCAAGAAACAAAACACAATTACCAAGCCACCAAGAACGGCTTCAAGAATCCGATTGAAGTCCCGAAGAGAGAGGGTAAACCACTCACCTTATTTGGAAGAAGAACTAAGAAAGAAATCCCGGATGATGACCCTCAAATTCGGCTTCAAAAGACCGGCGGCTCAACCCAAGAAGAGGCTCCAAGGGGCGGCAGCTCACTCCAAGCCGCCGGCTTGGAGAGAGAGAGAGAGAGGAGAAGGAGAGGGGCTGGCTCCTCTTGGCTCGGCTCCAAAGGGAAGGAAGAGAGAGGAGAAGGAGAGGGGTTGGCTCAAGCAGCGGCTTGGCTCAGAGGTGGCAGCAGCTCCAAGGGGAAGAGGGAAAGGGGGCTGGCGGCTGGCTCCCCTTCTAATAAATCACAATTAACCCTAACCTCTTAAACCCTTAATTCACAACCCACATCCACCTTATCCCAAAACCAAAATTCGCTAACCCGATAGACTTAAATAATCATTAATCTCATTCTAATAAATCACAAGCAATTAATTAAATACTTATATGAACATAATTAGCAATTATGCACACACAGCACCAAATTAAATACTCTCAACTACCCAAGCTTAAAAATTCATAAATTCATAAATTCATAAATTCACATACTACTTACCCGAGCTCGCAAGCTCGCTTCGAACCATGACTCGACTCGACTCGACTACGAACTAGTCCGCTAGGCTGGCAAACACACATAAGAAGATAAAAATAAATAAATTTAAAAATCTAGGATATTACAAAAATAAAATATAATTTTATTTAATCGATATTTTTGTAACATTCTTTAATGCAAAAAAAAAAGAGATTTGTGCCAATTTAATGAAAAATAAATAGTTTTTTTGCTCATTTAATTTCTAATTACTATAATAATTACCATTGTATTCAAACAACTGTTGCTAAAATTGTGCTAAAATAATAACTTTAACGGTTGATTATGCTGAGAATATTTTATCTAAGGGAAGTCCCTTAATCAAAAATCTTGGTTACTCTTGGTGTCCGCCAGATAGTGGCTTTTTAAAATGGAATGTGGATGTCTCTGTTTCTCTAGATAATGGTAAATGTGCTTTTGCTATTTGTATAAATCACTTTGGTAAAATTATTCATGCTAAAACTATTTTTGTTTCGGATATTTTTGTTCTTAAGGGTGAAGTTCTTGCTATTAATCTAGTGCTTAATCGAGTTGTTAGCTTCAATCATGACAATGTTATCTTAGAGTCTGATGCAAAAAATGTTGTTGATATGTGCAATAATTCTGTTCATGTAGATTGATTGATTGAGAATCTTATTAAGGATATTCAAGTTGATATGAGGAGGTTTAAAGTTTGCAAACTCACTTTCATTGGTAGAGGTGCCAATAAAGCCACTGATTGGCTCGCAAACTACGCGGGAGAATGGAACGAAGCTTTATCTGGGATCAAAGCTAGCCCCCGGATCTTATAAATGTTACCAATTTAGATTGTACCTAGTTGTTATTTGTAGACTATTTGTGTTAGCCTTTCTTAAGTTTGAATTAAAAAAGAAATTATTTTTTCTATAATAATTAATGAGAATAAAATAATAATTTATTTTTACTATAAGAAATTAATTTATTATTATTATTTTTAATACACATAATTCAATAATTTTAAACTAATTTTTTTTGTAATAAAAGAATATTACTTAATTCAAAATTTCTTATTACCAAAAATAATTATTTAAATTATGTGTATAATTCTCATTCTCATTACTATATTTTAAAAATAATAATTTACTTTATTCTCATTAATTATTATAGTAATAATAAATTCATAATTTAATTTATAGTAAAATTTCATTAAATGGGAACTTTTGAAAATTTTGAATTATAAATTAAAAATATTTTTGAAAACATATTCTAAAATATCTAAAAAACATATCAAAAAAAATTCATTCATAAAAAAGAAACTGTGATTTTTGGATCATTTTAGGATATATTTTTGGATTTTTTTGAAAATTTCATATCGTAAATTAAAAATGATTTTAAATATATATCATAAAATCTTCAAAAAATCACAAAAAAATACTTCGTAAATAAACCCAAAATAGATTTTTTTAAATATAATTTTAGGATACATGTTCAAATTGTGTAAATCAATTTGATATAATAAAGTCATTACATTATGTCATTATTACTTAATTGGGTAGATCAATTTGATATAATAAATTTTAATAAATTAATTAATAATTTGATATGTCTGTTTGAACTTATATTGCAGATCATATTTTATTCAATGTTAATTACATTTATATGTAAATATAAATTAAATTTACATATAAATATCTTATTAATTATTATAGTAAAAATAATTTTAGCATACTTTGAAAATGTATTCTAAAATTTTCAAAAAAATTATAAAAAATCTATTTTGGGTTAATTTATGTATGAGATTTTTTTTGTTCTTTTATTGAGATTTTATGATACATTTTAAAAATTATTTTTAATTTAGGATACAAAACTTTCCAAAAATCCTAAAATATATCCTAAAATTCTTCAAAAATAAAAAAAAATTGAATTTTTTTATGAATGAATGTTTTTTTGATATTTTTAAAAAAATTTAGGATACGTTTTCAAAAATTTAATTTAATAAAATTTTAAGGCCAAATTTGTACTAATAATGAACGTGCAATAAAAATATGTTTTTATTTAAAGATGAGATTTTTTGAAAATCTTAGTAAAAATATAATTAATTTAATTAGATGGATCAATTTGATATAATCAATTGCCTATATATGTTAATAAGCAGTAAAAAAGTAAATTAATAATTTGATATGTCAATTTGAACTTATATGATAGGTAGATTTGATTAAATCTCAACTACATCTATATGTAAATATAAATTAAATTTCAATCATCCTTATTAAAATTATATTTCTTACTGCACCGATAGGAATTTATATTTATATCGCATTCTCCCGCTGCAATTACACTGGAAAAATCGTATTTGATTGAGAGTTGATGGTAGACACAAGAAATTGACCGGCGCAATTCCAAGTATTTGCATTTAGTTTCTATAGAATAAGATTTTTATTTTTATTTTTTGTTAAAATTATAATTTGTCTTTGTGTATTTTATGCATGTTGTGGAACTTTTTCATATTAAAATTATTGATGAACCTTGGGTGGGTTGACATGAGGATGTGACTCCCGGGTAGTGGTCCGAGCTGCATTGGGCCGAGTGGTGTGCACAGCACACGAGGTGTTTATGGGCCTTCATAGGTCCAGAGGTGCGCTCCGCGCACGAGATACATTGGGCCGGTGGGCCGAGTGGTACGCATTGCGTACGAGTGATCATGGATCAGAGGGCCTTCTTGACCGATTTGGGTACTAGTTCTAGAGGGCCTTCCTAGACCTATGAATCCGATCATAAAAATAGTGGGTACTGGCTCTAGAGGGCCTTCCTAGACCAGTGTACCCGAGGGGGATAGGCAGTTGGACACTGAGTCTAGAGGGCCTTCTTAGACCAGTGTACCCAAGGGGGAGGGCAGTTGGACATTGAGCCTAGAGGGCTTTCCTAGATCAGTGAAACTGAGAAAAGTAACTAATTTGGGATTCAGAACTTAGAAAGCATTTTTCGTAGAGTCGGATGAGATTGTATTCCTTACATATATAACTTGGCATCCACCCTTACTTGATATATATTGTATAAACTGTCATTACTGGTTTCCATTTCCTAAGGATTGGGAAAACTATTCACTGAGTTTTATACTCACTTTTACTCTCATATTTGTTTTGCAGAGCGTGACCCTGAGGTACGGCGCAGTTGATGGGGCTAATGGAAGTCTGACTAATGTGCCGGAGTCACTTTTCACCACCTTAACCCAGTTGTGCAGGACGAGGGTTTTTGTTCAGGTTTGGCTGAGCTGCTGTGGCCGGCGCGGGAGGTAGAACGAATTGCTTTGTCTCCATAAAATCCTTGTTGGCATGCCAACAGTTCTAGCAGTTGTCGGTCCAGTGTCAACGACTCTGGTGAGAATGACATATCCGCTGGTATATTATCTGCTTTTACTCATGGGCTAAGGAGATGGCGATTGCTTGCTATTCTTATTATGCCTATTACAAATGGATTGTTTGCTACATTATTCCGGTGCCTGTAGTGATTGCTAATACCAGCTGGCTTGCTTGCGATTGAAGTGGCTTGTGTTGTGCCTGTTGGCGCTTGTTGTTTCCTTTGCGTTCATGGTTGTTACAAAAATGTCGAATTTGCCTTTCATATATAAGGAATACAAACCAGTAATTTGCCTTTCATATAGGGATGCTTCAAAGATGGAATAGGAAAGAGCCTTTCATATATAAGGAATACAAACCAGTCATTATTCAAGCTTCATATGAAAGGCAAATCCACCCTAAGTCTAGCCATTTCCCGCATAGGAAAGAGCTTCAGCCAAGTTCGTCAGGAGTCACCTTCTTGACCCAATTCCTGCATATGTTGTTTTATCAATATCAGGATGTCCCAAAGATGGAATCTAGGACTACCTAATTGCTTCATGATCGCTGACATGGCCATTTTCTAACCGGAGAATCACGATTGAATCCCCTGGGTCAGGAGCGTGGGAAGGTCATATTATGACTAGAAAAAGACGCGTTTGGGTACCCATAATGGTCTGACACCTCGAGGGGCTCACGATTCTACGTTTATAGATTGGCCATATTGATCAAGTTTTCAATGAAATGTCAGAGACGGATCGATCTTTATGTTTCTGGATGGACTTCATTGGTTTTCGGTTCTTTGGTCTATCGTGTTCTTCCAACCCCAACCTATTGAGACCATTGATGACTACCAGATGCTCATCCTAGAGTTCAATCTAGTGAAGTCTTTTCCAAAGAAAAGTTCCGTGTTTCCTAGCTCTCATTTGCTGCTTTTCATAGCTAACTGCCTAGAAAAAGAAGCCCACTACCCGCATCGCATTCTTAAAGAAGATATCATGATGCTACTTTTTGAAAGCCTTTAGCCGAATAAAGTGAGAACTCGAATCCAGCAATCCCTTTCTTTGGGTCTATTGAACCAGTAACTAGGTCCGTCCCGTCCCTTAGGCGGCACCAGCAAGTTGTGTGTCGACTAATGGAAGTCTGAGTTGTGTGTCGGCTGCTCCACCTTTGGAATCATCACGATAAAGGATGAAGTTTCAGATTTAGGTAAGCGGCTACCATGAAAGAAGTCAATTACAGCTGATTCTCATCCTTGAGAATTTCCCAACAGTTCGTGAAGAAGCGACCGGGGAATCCATCCGGTCCAGGTGCGCTGTCCTCTGACATAGAGAAAATAGTGGATGAGATCTCCTCCTCCGAAGGGACCTTTCTCAGAAAATCATTCTGCTCACGAGATAATAAGGACGAGATGTGCGAGAGCAGCTCATCAGATGGTGTGCATCCCTCAGATGAAAATAGCCGCTGATAAAAGCTCACCGATGACGCCCTGAAAATTGGCAACCGTTTTTATGCTTGCTTTTTTTGCCCTAGAAAATCCAGCTACTATCCCCGCAGGATTTCCAGAAAACTAACTGTACCTAGGGAACCCTATTGATCAGATCAGAGACTGAACCTAGTGATCTTTCTCCTGCTGGCAAGCATCGATACCTATCTCCTAAGGAATTGATCTTTTCTTTCATATACCAGACCAGGAAGCAATCCTCGAAGGACAGCAATTGGAAGGACACTCACCATAAGCAACCGCAGAGAAGGAAAATGACTGGCCTTAGATGGAGGAAAGAAAAGAAAGGCCAAACCCGCGTACTAGCTTTTAAGAATGACTTATTCTACCTTGAGAGCGCTTCCTTCTTTTCTGATTCCTTCCCTTTGACCACTGAAAAGACTTTCATAGCTAAGGCGATTTTCTGGATGCTTCAAACGAGTGATTTGACACTGATTTCCTTCCTATCTTTCCCCGATAGAGGAGTTTGACTCCAAAACTTCTTCCTTTTCCCTCGTCTTCCCGCAATGTTGATCCCTGTTAAGTGTTAAGTTCGAGGAAATCGCTCTACTTTTTCCAGCAATGAGTGATTGAGTAAGGTCTAAGATGCTCAATCTGTGTTGTGACCTACCTTTTTTGATTGAAGTAAACGAGAGCTTTGCTTCTGCTTTTATTTCCCTAACGTTTGAGCTCGTCCTCGGATCGGATCCTTTTCTCTCTCTTCCGGTTTAGCCCCAGCTTTCGCTTTTCTCTAACTGACGAGGAAAGCACAAACCTTCACTTCCGCTTCCATTCAAAGATTCGATCATGACAATCTCCATTTTCGTATCTAGTCAGTCACGTCAATGATGATGATTGAATGAATCGCTTGAAGATCAGAGTGGCATTGGATCGGAATAGTAGCAGCAGCCCTTATGAAGGCGGTCTGTCTACTATGATGAAAGTGTGATTCATAGCTTAGCCAAGTTCTTGTATGGGTAGCCCCCAGTTGTCATCATCGCGTAAGGGGTCGTGGAAGGGGGTTCGAATCTCACCGCCAAGAGAGGAAGAAAGAAGAGGCTTTCAAGCCAGGGCGCTCCACCCGCTGCGTAGTTCAGTCAAGTAACGAGGAAAAGCAAAATGGAATGAATGTCAGAAGCGACTGATGGTGAGAGCGCTACGAAGAGCAAATGCTTTCTCAACACTTTGAACATAGGATGCCCCAGGAAAAAACAAGGGCTGAGACTGATAGGCTTGGGCTTGCGGGTGCGGGCAGTTTCAAATCCATAAACTTCGTACAGAGCATCTCGGAGGAAGATGAGCAATGTTTGTCCATGTCTTACTGATAAAAAATAAGACCTTTGTGACCATGACAGATGCTAGGGGGAATAAGAAGACTGGGGCCTCTGCAGGTTGTTTGGAGGAAAGAAAAGGGCGGTCTTGTCTTTCTCGATATGCTGCTGAAGCAACTGCGGAACATGTCGGGAGATCCGCCAGAAAGATGGGTTTTCAGTCAGTTGTCATGAAAGTTCAAGGATCTACTTATTTCAGGAAAAAGAAGAAAGTGATCTTGAGCTGGAGCTCTTTCATTCATATGGTCTTTGATTTTTTTTCACTTCCACTTTTCAAAGTTTCTACATGCAAGATTGGACCGATCTCAAACACTTGAACGGAATCTCTCTCGACGCCAAGGCTCTTTTTATGTGTCTAGTCCGATCAGAGGTTCTTCTTTCTTCTCTTACGCAATATCTAGTTGCCTTGAAAACAACTTATTCTATTTCTAGTCAGCATAATACATGTAGCATTCCCTTCCAGGTAAAGAAGTTTGCCCTTTTCTACTTCATCCTGCTTTTAGACTAGGCTTGGTCAATTCTTCTTCTTTCTTGACTTATGGAATTGGTGGTCGGCACCCACTTTAGTATTCTATTAGTAGCCGGAAAAACAAGGCATAAAGAAAGGCTGCGCTGATGACGATGCTCTCATACGAGAGTCTCAGGCTGTTCCGTAGGATCGGGTCCTAAGAGATTTTGATTTGGATTTTCAGATTTCATGTCTGACTCAAGGCAATTGATCCTTACACCGAGAAGGACGGTGGACCATAAGATGGAGCTGGCACCAAAGGCTTTTCACCTGAAAATGTCTCTCTATCAGAGAACTAAGGAAGCAACTCAAGGAGCTGATCGATGCCGGCTATATCAAACACTGTTCGGGCCATCGGTGCTGTTCAAGAATCAGCATGACGCAAGCCTCCGTCTATGTATCAACTATCGGGCCCATACAAAACCAAAAATACAACAAATAAATAATCGTGATCCCGTGAGCTGGTTGGTGTAGTCGAGTCTAGTGCAGTCGAGTCCTGTTTGGGAACTAAGATATCATAGTCTTTAGAGTTATTTAAACTCTTAGTTGAACCTTTTTCTTTTGAGATACCTGGTATGTGGATTGTGTCTTTATAACTGAGTTGTTATTGGTTATTCCCTAGTCATGTTATAAACACTTTGTTTTCAAGTTGTACCTATTTAAATATTTGTGTAATGGTTTAGGCTTCGGCGTGCTAGACTGCACTCTGACCGATCACGTGACTAAATTTGGGGCGTGACACCAATGGGCAGCTTTATTACAACATCTATTTACAAAAGTAACATGGACTGTAGGTAAATTATTTAGCTCATGGAAGATGTTATTGAACATGGTCCGGTGCTGCCAAGGAACAAAAGCCTTGTTATTGATCAAGTCAACAATCTACTTGCAGTCGGATTCAATGAGTACATTCTTGAGGTTCCTGGAAATAACAAGAGAGATAGCATTAAAAATAGCATATGCTTCAGAGTAGAAACTAAAAGATGAATTAAAATAAATAGCTGAGGCAACAATACACTCCCTTGAATGATTCCTAAGAATAAGTCCAGCCGCACCATTATTATCCAAGAAAGCTCCGTCACAATTCAATTTGAACCAATTGAAGGGAGGTGGAGTCCAAACACAGGTATTGACATTATTAACTACAAAGCCCTCAGGAATATGAATCCTCATATGATTTAAAGAATAAGACATAATGCGCATCACAGCGTTATTAACAGTAGGCCATCCATTACCATGCATAATGTTGTTACTAAAAAACCAAATGAACCACATGGCATTAGCAACAATGGCCTTGGAGTCCAAATTCAAGATAGAATTCAGACTCAACAAGTGCCAGCTACCAGAATGCCAATTTAAACAACTGGAAAGATCCAAATTGAGGCGTTGACCAAGACAAGACCAGATTTCAGAGGGAAAAACACATAATGAATATAAGTGAGGCAAAGTTTCCACTTCAGAATTACAAAAAAACAAAATTCTGTTCAGAAGAAATACCCAAAGAATAAAGCCGAGGTTGAGTTAAAAGTTTTCCATGAAAAACTTTCCAAAGGAATAACATTACCTTGGGAGAGGTGCATAATTTCCAAATCTGGCCCCAATTAGATCTTAAACCAGAAGTATTATGATTCAAGATTTTTAAGTCAGGTATGCAGAAGATGAGGTCGCCATACCATTAATTTTAGGCATCCAGACTACGCAATCATCATTGGGATGAGTTGATAATTCAATACCTGTGATGGCACTCTAAAGCTCAGAGTTGCAGAAGGTTAATTAACCCAATAAAAGAAGACCAGTTTTTTTCAGACATCAAGTGATTAACATGAGTAATATGATTAATAAGGTTAATATTAAAAAAACTAGATTTTATGGCAAGGGGCAAGTCAAGAACCCAATTATCATTAAGTAAAGAGGTAGAGTTACCATTACCTATAATGCTTTTGAAGCCAAGGTGCATATTTGAGAAAGCTTGCACAAATAGTTTCCAAGCCCAAGAGGATTTCTTAGGAGGAGTTAAATTAGTACAAGAGAGAGTAGGATATTTAGAGTAAACAATTTTTGTCCAAAGGGAATCAGATTTATTGAGGTAAGAGTGGATTCTCTTAGCATGAAGGGCTAGACTTTTGGTTTTGATATCTTGCAAACCTAAACCACCAAGGGATTTAGGAAGGGTAACAGTGTCCCACTTGACTAGTTGGATATTCCTTTTAGCAGGGTTATTATTCTATAAAAAGTCTCTCATTTTGGTTTCTATCTTGTCACAAAGCTCTTTGGTTAGCCAAGTGACAGAAATAAAATGAGTGGGGATAGAATTAATGACAGACTTAATCAGAACAAGTTTCCCTGCCTGAGATAAAATGGAACCTTTCCAATTACTGAGTTTAGAGTCAATTTGGGAAAGGATATAATCATTGGTCTTAGGAGAGGTCTTCTAGGGCAGATCATGACCCCTAGGTACTTAAATGGGAATGTACCTAGTTTCATGCCAAGCTTATGAGAAATCCTATTTATAATGTTAGGACTAGTATGTTTAGGGAAAAAAATTTCAGATTTGGACCAATTTATTTTTTGACCAGTTAAGGTTTCATAATGGGAGAAAATGGATACAATAGAGTCTAAGCTTTTAGAATTAGCCTTAAGAACAAGAACAATGCCATCAGCAAACATTAAATGGCTAATAGACAGAGAGTTTTTTAATTTAAATGGAGTTAGTTTATTAGAAGACATAGATTCATTAAAAAGAGAAGTAAGAATTTGGGAAATAAGAATGTAAAGGAAAGGTGATATAGGGTCACCTTGCCTAATCCCCCTAAAGGAGGGGAAGAATTCAGATACTTGGGAGTTAATAAGACAAGCAAATGAATGGGAACTTATGCAAGCAAGAATCCATTGAATAAATTTCGCAAGAAAGCAATAGAGATGAAGGACTTTTAAAATAACTTCTCTGTTAAGAGAATCAAATGCATTCTCAACATTAATTTTCACAATAATGTAGGGGGTGCTACTTTTAGAATCACAAAGAGAGTGCATAATTTCTTGGACAATAAGGATGTTGTCATGAATGCTTTTGCCTTTAACAAAGGCATATTGCTGCCAACTGATTAAGTTGGGCATACAAAATTTCATTATGTTAGAAATAATTTTAGAAAGAATGCGATAAGAAATATTACACAAGGCAATGGGTCTATAGTCCTTGATAGATTTGGGAGATTTAAATTTGGGAATAAAGGTAAGCAATGTTTTATTCCAAGAAGGAGGAAGGATGGCAGTATTAAAAAAACCGTTGAATAGAATTAAATAGGCTATTAGAAATGATATTTCAATAATTCTTGTAGAACTCAATTGTAAAACTATCAAACCTAGGACTTTTACCATTTTTTAAAAAAACTAATAGTATCTTTAAGTTCAGACATAGTAACAGGTTTCACAAGCATATCAGCATAATTAGAAGGAAGATGAGAGGTACAGGGCCAATTGGGAGCATTTAAATGTGAGTTATCGTACAAGCTCCAAAGGTTTTTGTAGTGAGTAACAAATTCTAAAAGAATAGCTTTATCATTAGACAGGATTTTATTATTAGAATTGGAGAAAGAAGCAATAAAATTAATGCGTCTACGAATAGTAACAATCCTATGATAAAAAGCTGAGTTTTGATCCCCATCTAGAATCTAATTAGTTTTGAATTTTGACCACCATTTGAGGTAAATTTGCCTCTGAAGAGCAATATGTTTATTGTAGAGGCTTCTGAGGCGAGATCAATATCTATAGGGGGATTAGGGATGTCTTCAAGGGATTCTAGCATTTGAATGTCCATAGCAGTAGACTCAAGAAGAGTCTCTAGGTGCCCAAGAGAGTGTTTATTCTAGTGAGAGAGGGCTCCCCTAGTTCTATGAAGCTTAGAGTCAAAACTAGAATTAGGAGACAAGGAAGTAGAAGTCCAAGTGTTTTTAACTACATTATAACCTTCTTCATATTCCAACCAGAAATTTTGAAACTTGAAAAATTTATTGACAGCTTGTTTCTTGGTAGGAATATTACAGAAAATGGGACAGTGGTCAGAGAGGGTTCTGTTCAAGTGTTTAATACTACAGTGGCCAAAGAAATATAATCAGGTTGCATTGGCAAAGACTCTATCCAGTCTAATTAGGATTTTAGCAAGCCCTTTGCAATTGTTAGACCAAGTGTACTTATTACCAGAAAACCCTAAGTCTATCGAACCAAGGTGATTAACAAAAGAAGAAAAGTCCTTAACAAATTTGGTAGACTTAAAAGGTTGACCACCAAACTTATCATGAGCATGCAAAATACTGTTAAAATCACCCGTTAACAACCAAGGATAAGCATTAAAATTTATTTGAGAGAGAGTATGCCATAAATTAGATCTAATGTATGGATCAGTACTAGCATAGAAATTAGATAAAAGAAAAGGTTCACAATTATCAAATTGAATAACAACATGAATTACTTGGGGAGAGATGGATATAACCTGAGCATTAACAAAATTAGCATTCCATGCAGTTATAATTCCACCAGAGGCACCATTACTTGGTTGGATAGTTGTCTGCCAGCTTTTACCAAAACATCTAACCAACTTGTTGGAAATAGAGTCATTCAAATGGGTTTCTTGAAGAGAAACAAGCTTAACATTAGATGATTTAATCTGAAAGGATAGGAATTCTCTAACAGGGAGCCTCCAAGCACCCCTAATATTCAAATTAAGGACATTCATCTAAAATGGTGAAGGAGTTTGGAGACTCAATGGAAAGAAGAGGGTCCTCAACCTCAGAATGATTTAAGTCAATATCAGGAAGAGATCTATGCCTCTTAAACTTGCTGGAACCTTCAATTCTAATGCCAAGGGAGGGGGACCTAGGGGGCTTAGGAGTCTTCCTTCTTGAAGGCTTAGGAGGGGGTTGGAGAGAAGAGGAGTTGACTGAGGATTGAAAGGCAGCTTTAAGGTGCCCAGCCAATTCATCAAGGGATTTAGGGGAAAGGGGAATAAAGGTGAAACTATTATCAGGAGGAGGGGAGGGAGGAAGGGTTAAGTCTTGGTCCATGTTTGATAAGGTAGACATGGGAGCCATGTCAATGTTCATAGGCATGGAGGAGGACTTAGTAGAGGTGGGGACACTAGGAGAAGGGATGGGAACACTAGTAGGGAGGCTATGAGGAGAGTGAAACCTAATGTTGGTTGAAGGTTTAGGTAGAGGTGGAGGGATAACATTAGGTTTAGGTTTAGGAGGGGTGTGAACATGGACGGGGGGATCAGAGGGGGAGTTGATTTTACTACTGTTCCGGCTAGGCGGGTCAGCTGAGATCTCGGGGTCCTTATTAACCCGAGCAAGAGTTTCCTTCGAGACGGAAGGAGAACTCGTGCTTCTAGGGTTCTGTCGGCGAGATTGCCGGCGTTGGACTTAGATCCAAGGGCTGTATGCCGGTTCAGACAAGGAGTCAACATCCACACCAGATGAATGGATCAGATCATTACTAGAAGAGGGGGGAACAACACAATCGGTTGGGGTATGAGAGGCCGAAGCATTAGAATTATTATCCGAATGAGAAGAGGAGTTTTTGCACTGCGCAACAAGGGAACAATCTACATCACGGTGGCCAACAACACCACATTGAAAGCAAATAATCAGAATATTTTCGTAAACAACGGGTTGAAAAAATTCTGAGTCATCAACAGAAATCCAAATTCCTTGCCGGATAGGCAAGGCTAAATCAATTTCGACGCAGACACGAATATATCGGCCGCGTTCAAAAGAAAAAGAACGTTCATCAATTCGGAGAACTTTACCAAAGTTTTGAGCGATCGTAATGATCGAATCGGAGTGCCAAAATTCCACAGGCATGGATTGAAAATGAATCCAAACAACAGCAGTAGTATTCACCACCACGGTCAGATCTGACAGCCTTAATCCTTTTGCCTAGTTGATTTTCAACTTCGGCCTTATAGGATTTGAACACATCCAGTGCTTGAGACTTCTCTTTAATCAGGTATATGTAACCATATCTAGAGTAGTCATCTATGAACGTAATAAAATAATGTTGACCATTCCAAGAAGCCATAGGGAAGGGTCCACATACATCAGTATGTATTAGTTCTAAGACGTCTGAACTCCTATTAATACATGATCCCTTAATGTTTGTCTGTTTTCCTTTAATGCACTCAATGCAGACCTTAAAGTCCGTAGCATCAGAGAGGGTAAGAATTCCATCCGACACAAGCATTTGTATCCTTTGTTTAGATATATGACCTAAACGCTTGTGCCATAAGATGATGGAATTCTCATCAGTTAACTTTCTCTTTGTACCTCGTGAACTAGTGTGCAAGATTTCATTAAATGAAGCTAATACATCAAGCATATAAAGGTTATCAACATAAGATAAAGAACCAGTACCAATAATATTTGAACCAAGAGATAAATTGAAACTTCCATTTCCAAAAGAACAAGTATATCCGAATTTGTCCAATACAGAAACAGAAATTAAATTCCGTCGAAAAGATGAGACTACAAAGGTCTCTTTCAAGTCCAGATAACAACCAGTTCTTAACAATAACCTAAAATTGCCTATAGCTTCAACTTGAACAGATTTGCCATCGCCTACGTAGATGAATCTTTCAGCATCAGTTGGCTTTTGGCAACTCAAGCAACCCTGCATAGATATACTAATATGAGTAGTAGCACCAGAATCTACCTACCAAGTGTCTTGTAGTACAGAAGTTAAGTTAACTTCAGAACAAACCAAAGTGAGAAGTGTACCTTTCTTAGCACGCCAGGCGTGATATTTGGCACAATCTTTCTTCATATGTCCATCAGTCTTCTTGCAAAACAAACAAGTAATACCCTTATCTTGTTCCTTCTGCTTCTTTTTCTGTGGAGCACTTGCAACTTTCTTAGATTTAGGTCTTTTCTTGCCTTTGCCTTTGGAAGCAATAGCCAGATGAGCACTCTCAGTTCTGTCAAGCTTCAATCTCTCCTCCTCTTGCACACAGTGAGAAATGAGCTCATTGAGCGACCATTTCTCCTTTTGACAGTTATAACTAATTTTAAACTGGTTATACTGTACAGGGAGAGAGATGAGAACTATATGCATCGGTAGATCCTCAGATAGGTCTAACTTTAGTGCCTTTAATTTTGAAGCTATATTTGACATTTTCATAATGTACTCCATGATGTTCCCCTTGCCCTTATACTTCATTGAGATCAAGCTTGCTAAAAGCATGCTGGTCTCAGACTTTTCATTTCTTTCAAAACGCTTTTCAAGGGCAACAAGGAACGATCTAGCATAGGCTCGTCAGACATGACGCCCCTAAAGCATTCGGGAATTGCACACCTCATGATCATTAGACTTAAGCGATTGGATTTATCCCACTGATTATATGCCCTCTTTTCCTCATGGGAACTTTGAGCTGAGAGAGCAGTGGACTGATCCATACGAAATGCTAAGTCCAGATCCATGCATCCGAGAACAATCATAACGTTCTCTTTCCATGCTTTAAAGTTTGTGTCAGTTAGCACAGGTATGGAGTTAACACTAGTAGCAATTGAAGTAGCAGAAGTATTCATTAAAAGAGAACAAAACAAAACATGATATTATAAGCAGCTCAAAAATAAAATGTAATTAATCATGTAACATAAAGAAATAAATAATGGCAGTCCCCATTACAAGATACCAAACATAACATTAACATTTCATCTTTGGACAAAATTATCAACTTGTAAGCGGTACTCTCAATGTAGTAATCAAATACTGACTATTAGGCCAGTCAAACAACGAGCCTTTCTTTGGATCGACTCGTGTTCACATGGTTAACTTTATGATAGCCACGTATTTATTACCACAGGCATATAAGGAATTCGGTCAGGTAGGAACATTCCTTTGGGCCGATTATTACCCACATGAATTAGAAACATGCACACATCTTATATATTTTGAAAATATATTAATTTAACACAAGAGATGTCACTTTGGCAACATGTTATGCCAAACTAACATACTTCAAAATATTAGACATATAAATAAATGTGTCACTATTTAATTTCATGCTAAATTGGTCAAACTATAATAAAACGGTCAAAATTGAGTTGAACCAATCAAGATTAGATTAATTTAAACATGAACCAAACCTAATTGAGCTGAACCATAGCTGAATTGATAAGAATTAAGCTGAACCTAATGTTAATTCTATTGAACCGGTTGAAATTAAGCTGAACCAAATTTTAATTTCATTGAACCAATCAAGAAAACCTAATGAACCGCTTAAAATTTGCACTCAACCAATCTGAATTGGCCTGAATGGGTCTAAAGTGACTTGAACCGGTGTAATTTAACCTAAACCAGTGCTAAACTAGGTTCAATTACATTGAACCGGACCTAATTTCAGTGAACCAGACCCTAATTGGAGTGAACCGATTGAAATTGGCCTAAACCGGTGATGAACCTGTCTAAATTGACTTGAACCGGGTCCAATTAAATAAACCAAATGAAATTGGAATGAACCGGATCCAATTAAACCGGTTTAAATATTAACGGGTCGGGTTTTAACTTATTATTGGGTTGGATTTTAATTTAATATAGGGTCGGGTTTTATTCTTAATGGATCAGGTTTTAAACATTTAAACCCAAATCGACCTGTTAACCAAATCTAACTTAATAAACCCTAATACCCAAACCCTAACTTCTCTACCTCTCCTCATAGCCGTTGCCGCCTCCTTCACGCACCGAACCAGACGCCGACCTTCCTTCCTCTTCGACGTCGACTCCGACGCCCTCAGACGCCGACGATCCCTATGCCGGTGTCAAGCGACGAGGGGGGAGGCCAAGTAGCCGACAGCCTCCGCCCATTCGTCGCTGGTTCGACCCGTGGCGCCATCCACCACTGCCTAAAGGCAGAGAAGACGAGAAGGGACGCAGTAGACGGACTCGGGCGGGCTTGGCTATCGCCGAAAGAGAACCGAAGCCGGCTTCCCCTCTGTGATCGCAGCACGCAGCATCCATCTTCCCCTTCAACATCGTCGATGCCGCCCTACCTTAGACATAGGCGATGATTGAGTCGGCATCGGGCGGAGATACACAGATCGAAGACTGCGGGGAAGAGACGGATCCAGAGACGAATTCACCACCATTTGAGCAAGCGACCAGAGAGGAGACGAAGAAGAGAGATGACCTTCGGCGGCCTTCATGGCTGTCGCATTTTATTATTATTATTATTTCTTAAGCATGCATCAGATTCTTAGTGCATCTGCTGATCTCAAACAGGAAGAAAGAAAAATAAAATTCTTTCTGAATAACAGTAGACATACATCCAAATTAGCATGAGATTTCTTCATGTATACATGAACAGTACATGATTTTTATGAACAGTGCATAGAAATCATAAACACGAGCACTAAAGAGAATTCAAAAGCAAATTCAAAGAATGATCTCAATGATTTAAGCATGAATGGCTCTGATACCAATTGATGGAATTTCTAAACAGAAATTAAATCCAAAACCAAGAGCATTCATGCTAAATCATCAAGAACGATAAGAACGGAAGCGTACATGATTCCATCGCTTAAATTCCGGAAATGGGTTGGACTTCCAAGTCAACACGTTAGTCATTACAAAAGCACAATGAGAGATGGGGATTTCAAAGACTAAGAACTTCACCTGTGACTTGGAAACCATTACCCCTCTATATATAGAGAAAACATGAGGTTGATAAATTACCATTTCACCCATCATGAAACTGTAATATTACCACTATGATATCTGTGCATATATTATTATTCCCATAATTATGAAATGATACATGACCTTATAATAAACTTTATTAGATCACCTTTAATCGGTCAATCAAATTGATAGCGTAATCACATGCCAATAGATAAATGTTGAACCATAATAGATTATTAAATAAATAATCTAACAGTAATTTCCCAAACAAATAAGAGATCACCCATCATTAAAGTTGTATTTATATATTTTTCATGAATTTATATTTTGTGACATAAAACTTGAGTTTAACTTTTATGAATTTTTTTATCAAAATTAATTATTTAAATTTAAATTTTCATATATTTGAAACGAAAAGATGGAAAAATTAAATTTAAGAATTAAATATTGATATTCAATTCCCTTATCCAAACTAAAATAAACATAAGATTTGAACAAATGCGGAATACACTACAAAAATTAGATAAAAAATTGGCGCCACGTCAAATAAAAAAAAATCGACTCTATATCGATGCCAAAATTAGAATTTCAATGCTTTTTTAAATTCAAATAAATTGAAGCCGGGAAGAAACTATGAAGACGTTAGCTTGTGTCCTTTGCAGTTTAATTTTTTTTTAAAAAAAAAATGATGTGGGATTAGATTTTAATCTCTTACCATTTTTTCTTTTTTAAAAAAATTAATGTTAAGATGGATTAATGTAAGAATTAATTCTTATTGATGAATCATTTACATATCATTTATTACGGTTAATAATAAATAACTATATATTGTGAAATTAATTTGTCAATTTTTAATTGGGCGCTATTTTCATAATTAGGCGCCATGTTATTTTGGGCACCAAATCACCCATGTAGCTCCCTTGCTCCCTCAAACAAGGGATAAACCTTCCCTTAGGGTTGCCTCTCCCCAACTGTATCTCACAGAGCAATGCATATTAAGTATTCTTGCAACCACCTGTGTTTCACAACCAAAAGGTGCTGAGATGGTAGACTACATGCGAAAACATATCAAAACAGTGGTCATGGGCTCATGGCTCATGGAAACTGGATAGTTCTAAACAAGGCGTAACACAATTTCTAGTGCATAGTCATGTAACTAAGCAGTTAATTACTATAAGGACCGCACCTAACGTGATCCTTGCAAGAAATCCTACCTACATGATGACTTTGTTTAGCCTTCAAGCATCTCCATGCCTCTTAACATTCATTCATTCATCTATTTATACAAGTTTTTTTTTTTAATCCAATAATCCTTGATATATAATTACTCTTGTTAGTTAAATATATAACAATGAGAATCACTTGCTGTCAAGCTCTTCTCCTTCTTCTTCCCCTCCTCCTCTTCTTCCCTTCCACAGCCGACCCTGATCTCCTCCTCGACTTTTGCGTCGCCGACACCAGTGCCACCGCCCAATCCAATGTCCACCTCAACGGCCACCCTTGCATCGACCCCGCCTCTGCCACCTCCGCCCATTTCGCCACCTCCGCCCTCTCCAAGCCGCCCCCCTCCGCCTCCGCCTCCCTCTTCGGCTTTGCTGTCACCACCACTAATGCCACCACGCTCCCTGGTGGAAACGCGCAGGGCCTGGCCATGTCTCGCGCCGACATTGCCGCCGGCGGCCTCGTCCCACCCCACGCCCACCCCCGCGCGTCCGAGTCTGCGCTGCTCCTCCAGGGGGAGCTGCTGGTGGGCTTCGTCGACACCTCCTACCGGCTCTACACCCAGCAACTGAGGCCCGGCGACGCATTCGTGTTCCCGAGGGGACTGGTCCACTTCCTCTACAACATAGACGTGGCGACGCCGGCAGTGGTGCTGTCGGGGTTCAACAGCCAAAACCCCGGCGTGCAGCTTGCTCCAATAGCGTTGTTCCGGACGGAGCCGCGGTTCCCCGACGAGGTGCTGAAGAAGGCGTTCAAGATCTCAGGGCAGGATGTCCAAAGGATTCATAAGAACCTTGGAGGATGATGACGACGTACGCAATAAGATTCATGGAGTTTGATGATGTCATATACATTATGACGTAATAAGATTCAGAGTGGTAATCTTTTTATATTTATCTGTTAGAAAAATATACCTAATTAAGCAAAATTAAAAGACAACCACAATATGATAAATTGCGACTAACGATAAAAAATTAAGGAATATGAAATATGATCTATATGATCCAAATCCAACTATCCAAGCATGAATTTGAGTTTTGCAGGCTACAATTAATAATTTGATTAATGTTCTTACTCAAAGGTACGTTAGGGCCCATTTGGTATAATGTAAATAAGATTTAGTAATTTACGGAAAATTTTCAAAATCGGATTTGAAGATTCAAAATTCTTCAAATCAAAATTTAGTGGATCGGATAACTATATTACCCCTGGCCAAAGTCTATAACCAATTAGAGATTTTGGTCAAAAATTTTTAAAAAAAATATTTAAAAATATTTAAAAATAATTTTAATTTATAAAATATTTTTATGATAAAAATAAGATATTAGAAAATAAAAAATATATTTTTCAAACTCTCTAATGTATTAAAGACTTTTGCACACAAGCCTATAAATTTAAATTTAATTATAAATTATAAATATTTTGATGTAAAATATTTTTCTGAATCATAGTACATCTTTTGTATTATTAAAAAATTATTTCATGAATTCAAATTTTTTTTTAAAAAAAAATATGAAGTTATTATAGACTTTGCACAAAACTCTTTAATGAGTTAGAGACTTTTATTTATAATAATTTTATAATTATAAAAAATAAAATTTAATTCATAAAAAATATATGTGTGATATAAAATATGTGCTAGAGTCTATCAAAATATTTTGGACAAAAAATATTTAATTATTTTTAATTAAATATTAGTTTTATAGACTTTGAATAATTTTATAATTCAAAAAAATTTAATAAAATATTTTTAAAAAATATAAAACGTATGTTGTGGTTCAAAAAAATATTTTCATCAAAATATTTCATAATTTTTAATTTAAACTTAGATTTATAGACTTTGTGTAAAATTCTCTGATGAATTAGAGAGTTTGAAATTTTATTTTTTAAGACTCTAACACCTCATTTTTATTATAATTTTTTTATATAAATTAAAATTATTTTTTATATATTTATATATATATATATATATATATATATTATATTTTTAAATTTTAAACTAAAGTCTCTGATTGGTTAGAGACTTTGACCTAGGGGTAAAATGGGTAAACTAAATTCTAATTTAGGGAATTTTGGAATTTTAAATTTAGTTTTGGGAATTTATCATTCTCAAAATTCGAATTTGGTAAATCGCTGAATAAAATTAGTAATTTCACAATAACATAATTCTTGGATTCCCCAAAGACCATATTTGGTATACAATTAATGAGATTATAAATTGCAATTATCGTAAAAAATGACAATATATTTTATTTTATTATATACAAAAATATATTTGTATAATATATTATTAAATTAAATTTTATAATATATGTGGATTAAACAAGCACCTTTGAGCCCGACCGGATTAGCCCCATAAGCACTCGCATTCATGAATCAGACTCAAATCAAATCAGATGGCTTAGCCCGTAGGCTTCACCCGACCCTACAAGGATACTTGCATCTTCATTAATTACAAGGGACTTCACAATTACGAGCCCGACATCTCTGAGATTAACCTTCACTACTAGAAATTGGTTCTTCAGCAACGGTCGCTCAAGTCGTTGCTATTTGCAACGGCATTCTTACGGTCGCTCAAGCCGTTGTAGATATGTTGTATCTGTAATAGCTTTCTAATGGACACGTGAGCCGTTGCAGATATTAATTACCTCAGCAACGATATTCTAACGGATAAGTGAGCCGTTGCTGATGATTAACTTATCAGCAACGGCTTTCTAATGGCTAAGTGAGCCGTTGCTGATAAGTTTATATAGGGCACGCGATCGGGCCCGCACCCTTCTTCCTCTTCCTCTTCCTCTGCCCACCGCCGCTGCTCTCTTCCGACGCCGCTGTCGACGCCACCGCCCCATCCTCAACCTCTGGTTCCGACCTCCGCCTCCCGTTCGATTCGAGGTATTTCTCTTCGCCTATGACCTCCTATTTGTTAGAGCCGACCGAAACTCTTAAAATAGGGTTTCGACCGGTGGTCGGTGGTTTATGCAGTGTCCGGACACTAGACTCCGACGCCGGAAATGCCTATATAATATTATTTTTATATATATTTAATTTTTAATTACTTATTTGAATTAATTATTTAATTAATTGTTTAATTTGTTAGATTAATTTTTAGGGTTTAGATTAATTGTTATGATTTTTAGATTAATTGTTAGAGTTTAGAGTAATTTAGTTAGATTAATATTATGTTTCAGATTAATAATTATAGGTTAATTATTTAAATTAGTTAAAATATTGTAGATTAATATTAATTAATTAGTTAAAATATTAATTAGTTTGGAGTAGTCCTCAGTGGACTCGCGCCGGAATCGTCCACTTCGAACTTGCGGCGGAATCATCAATTTCGAACTCGCACCGGAATCCTCTACTTTGGACTCACGCCGGAATCATCCATTTCGGACTTCCGTCGGAATCGTCCATTTCGGACTTCCGTCGGAATCGTCTAATTTGACTCGTGTCGGATTTTTCCACTATGGACTCGAACTGACTTAAAATATTTAGAAAATAATCATCCATCCGACGAGTTGATACGTTTCACGTATGCATCGACGAGTCAAATATGATTTAGCAAAACCTTAGATCCGTTCGGGGGTTGTATGTTCGTGTAAAAAAAGTAGATGATCTTTTATACGACGTACAACCATTGAATTGTCCCTGATTGGATAATTTGGGAATATAATTATTTGTATTGCACTTACGTTTTCCTTTTAACCGTTAACTTATTCTAAATTTCGGCAGCATCTCTCTTGTTCTCTGATACGCGCCCAGATGATATGCGTATTCGGAGAACTGTAGGGAGATACTGCCGAAATTTAGAATGAAGTTAGCGGTTAAAAAAAAACTTGGTGCAATATAAATAATATAAATTCCGAATGGAATAAGACCATCTCACCTAAAGGCATTAACCTAAGAAATTGTCGTTGATTGACAGAATCATGCCGGCTGATCGAAGTTGGATGTACCGACGTCTTGATCGTGGAGCTTTAACGTATGAGTTTCGATTAGGCATAACTTACTTCCAAAATTTCGCCTATTCAAATCGGAAATTCGTTAGCGTCGGTGATAAAATCCGATGTCCCTGCCGCATTTGCTTGAATAGACGATTTTTGGATCGGGAAACTGTCACTCTGCATCTATATAGCAAAGGAATTGCACAAAGATATATTCTATGGACTTGTCACGGGGAGTCACGTGAAGTCGGGACGTCGAGCAATCCTGTCGTTCAAACACATGGTGAATCTTCCTCTGCTGGTGCTTCTTCATCCAGTCGATCAATCTAATCGCTATAGAACTATGATACTTGATAGTCTTAGGGGGTCAATTCCACATGAATGATAATGTTGATCGGCCAGTTACTGAGATGTCAGTCCCACCAGATACTACAGCGGTTGATATCACAGAAGTACAAACTGCGGTAGAGATTGAATTGCCGAATAAAGAAGATGCAAAATTTTACGAGATGTTGAAAGCTACCGATGAACCTTTGTTTGAGAATTGTCCTAAATACACTAGATTTTCAGCAATGACGCAGCTCCTAAACATCAAGGCCGATTGTAATATCAGCAGGGTTGCGTATGATTGGATTGCAGGATATATTGATTAATGGAATGCTGCCTACTGATAACAAGTTTGAGCCAACTTTTTATAAAACTAAAAAACTGATGAGAAAATTAGGGCTGAGGTACGAAAAAATACACGCGTGCCAAAATAACTGCATTTTATATTATAAAAAAAATGTGCAGTTGGATAAATGCCCTGTATGTCAACATCCTCGTTACAAGGAGAAGAAATCCACCCGACAAAAAAATATCCCATTTAAGGTGCTTCGGTATTTTTCACTAACACTGAGGCTTCAAAGAATATTCATGACGGAAAAGACGACCCCCTAAATGAGTTGGCATGCAAGAAGTCATGATGATACAGTAATGACTCATCCATCCGACAGTGAAGCATGGAAATATTTGGATACATGTTATCCTTCATTTGCTAGGTATACTAGAAATATTAAATTGAGATTGTGCACAAATGATTTTAATCCGTTTGGACATTCTGCAACTCCTTATTCAGTTTGGCTAGTGCTGCTGACAGTTTATAATTTGCCACCGTCAATGTGTATGAAAGATGAATTTATTTATCTTTCGATGATTATTCCGGGTCCTAAGGGTCCACGAAATGAAATTGACGTATTTCTCAGACCCTTGATAGATGAATTGAAAACATTGTGGACAGAGGAAGCTGTCACTTTTGATTGTCATCAGAAGCAAAACTTCAATTTAAAGGCCGCGATCTTGTGGACAATAAATGATTTCCCGGCATACGGCATGTTGTTTGGTTGGAGCACTTACGGCCGACTCTCTTGTCCGTATTGTATGGAACACTCTAAATCAATCAGTCTTCAGAATGGATGAAAAATCTCATTCTTTGATTGTCATCGTCGATTCTTACCGGCTAACCATCGGTATCAAAGGAATCGTAATAAATTTACTAAGGGCAGAGTCAAAAGAGATGGGCCACCACCGATGTTGTCTGGTGAACAAATGTTATCACGTGTTTCAGCACTTTCAGATATAGTATTTATTCGGAATGAAAGAGTGTCAGGCTTTGCTCAAACACATAACTGGGTGAAAAAAAGTATTTTTTGGGAATTGCCCTATTGGAGTTCATTACTGATTCGACATAATTTAGATGTCATGCACATTGAAGAAAATGTGTTTGATAATATTTTCAACACTTTGATGGATGTTTCCGAAAAAACTAAATATAAATGTCAAAGCCCGACATGATCTGAAAATACTTTGTAAGAGACCAGAGTTGGAGTTACAAGAGGTCAACGGACGATATCTGAAACCGAAGGCCCCGTATGTGTTAAATAAATAACAGATTAAAGATGTTTGTCAATGGATAAAAGAACTCAGATTACCCGATCGATATGCTTCAAACTTATCTCGATGTGTGAACGTCAATGATTGTAAAATATCAGGGATGAAGAACCATGATTGTCATGTATTCATGCAGAGATTGCTTCCGATCGCATTCCGAGATCTTCTACCTGATAATATTTGGGGTCTGTTGACTTAAGTATGTTTTTTAGAAACATTTGTGCAAATGTCCTTCGAGTCGAAGATATGTCAACACTTGAAAGTAATATTGTTGAAATCATATGCAAGCTGGAGCAGTTTTTCCCTCCTGCATTTTTTGACTCGATGGAGCATCTACCGATACACTTGGCATACGAGGCACGAGTTGGTGGCCCCGTTCAATATCGGTGGATCTACTTATTTGAAAGATACATGAATCGTCTGAAGAAAAAAGTAAAGAACACCGCAGCTGTTGAAGGATCAATATCTGAATCGTATATCATCCAAGAAATTTCAACATTCTGCTCATTTTACTTTGAATCGACAATACAAACAAGATTTGATCATCTTCCACATACCGACGACGGGAGAGTTTGACATTCAGATGGACGTTTAAATATATTTTATCACTCTGGTCGTGCTTTTAGTTCTCGTCCATCTCGACACTTAAGCGAGGAAGAGTATCATTTGACACACTTGTATGTATTACTCAATTGTCGAGAGATTGAATAATTCATTGAAATATTTGACATTGAGATGGTGCAAAAATACTCTATTCACAATGATCAAGAATTAGAGAGATTACGGAATCATGATTTCCCTACATAGATTCAAGCTTACAGCAAAGATCATCAAGCTGAAATAGATGAAAGAATATTTGAGTTTGTTAGTGGACCATCGCGACTAGTGTCCTATTATAGCGACTATTTTGTTAATGGATACAAATTTCACATGGTGGAATATACATTTACAAAGAAGACGATGAATGTCGGGGTCTGCATGAAAGGGACAACCTATGTTGAATGTGATATGGATTTTTATGGACTGGTGGAAGAAGTGATAGAGTTGCACTATTTCGGCTTAAAATCATTGATCCTATTTAGATGTCATTGGTTCGATACAACAGAAAGGGGTATGAAAGTTCATCCAAAATACAAACTTGTTGAGGTTAATTACAAATCAAAATTGGCAGCAAATGAGCCTTTTATATTGCCATCACAAGCCGAACAAGTATATTACGCGATGTATCCGGCTCGAAATAAAGATACACTACTAGAAATTGAGTCTTCAGCAATGGCTATCAGCAACGGCCGCTCAAGCAGTTGCTATTTGCAACGACATTCTTACGACCGCCCAAGCCGTTGCACATATGTTGTATCTGCAACGGCTTTCTAATGGACATGCGAGCCATTGCTGATAATTTTAATTATCAGCAACGATTTGCTAACGGACAAGTGAGTCGTTGCTGATGATAACTTCTCAGCAACGGCTTTCTAACGGGCGAGTGAGCCGTTGCTGATAATTTTATATAGGTCGCAGATCACGCTCGCCCCTTCTTCCTCCTGCTGCTGCCGACGCCGACACCGCCGAGCTGCCGACGCCGACGCTGCAGTCCGTCCTCGACCGTCGATTTTAGGTATTACTCGCCGTCCGGCCTTCTCTTCCCGTTGCGGCCGACGGAAAATCCCACCGAAACCCTATTTTTAGGGTTTTGGCTGGCGGCGGACGGTCGATGGCCGCCGTCGGGGCTTGTACAGTGTCCGAATACTGTACGCCGGCGTTGGAGTCCACCGGACTCCGGCGTCGGAAATCGTAGTTTTAGATTTATTTATTTATTTATTTATTTATTTGTTAATTAATTATTTAATTTGTTAGATTAATTTTTAGGGTTTAGATTATTTTTTAGAGTTTATATTAATATTTAGCTTAATTTAGTTAGATTAATATTTAATAATGGTAGGTTAATTATTTAAATTAATGAAAATGATGTAGATTAATATTAATTAATTAGTTAAAATATTGTTAATTAGTCCAAAGTTGTCCTCAGTGGACTCGCGTCGAAATTGTCCACTTCGGACGCGTGCCGGAATAGTTCATTTTTGACTCCCGCCGGAATCGTCTAATTTGGACTCGTGTCGGAATTGTCCAATATGGACTCGAACTTACTCGAAACATTTAGAAAATAATCATCCATCCGATGAGTTGATATGTTTCACGTACGCATCGACGAGTCGGATATGATTTAGCAAAACCTTAGATCCATTCGGGGATTGTATGTTCGTGTAAAAGAAGTAGATGATCTTTTATACGACGTACGATTCTTGAATTGTCCCTGATTGGACAATTTGGGAATATAGTTATTTGTACTGCACTTACATTTTTCTTTTAACCGTTAACTAATTATTCTAAATTTTGGAAGCATCTCTCTTGTTCTCTGATGCGCGCCCAGATGATATGTGTATTCGGAGAACTGTAAGGAGATGCTGTCGAAATTTAGAATGTAGTTAGCGGTTAAAATAAGTATTTAGTGCAATATAAATAACATAAATCCCGAATGGAATAGGACAATCTCACCTAAAGGCATTAACCAAAGAAATTGTCATTGATTGACAGAATCATGTCAGTTGATCGAAGTTGGATGTACCGACGTCTTGATCGTGGAGCTTTATCGAATGAGTTTCGATTAGGCGTAACGTACTTCCTAAATTTCACCTATTCGAATTAGAATTTCGTTAGCATCGGTGATCAAATCCGATGTCCGTGCCGCATTTGTTTGAATGGACGATTTTTGGATCGGGAGACTGTCACTCTGCATCTATATAGCAAAGGATTTGCACCAAGATATTTTCTATGGACTTGTCACGGGGAGTCACGTGAAGTCGGGACGTCAAGTAATCCTATTGTTCAGACATATGGTGAATCTTCCTCTGCTGGTGCTTCTTCATCTAGTCAATCTAATCCCTATAGAACTATGATACTTGATAGTCTTGGGTGTCAATTCCACCTGAATGATAATGTTGATCGGCCAGTTCTTCAGACATCAGTCCCACCAGATACTACAGCGGTTGATATCACACAAGTACAAACTACGGTAGAGAATGAATTATCGAATAAAGAAGCTGCAGAATTTTACGAGATGTTGAAAGCTGCCGATGAACCTTTGTATGAGAATTGTCCTAAATACACTAGGTTTTCAGCAATGACACATCTCCTAAACATTAAGGCCGATTGTAATATCAGCGGGGTTGCGTATGATCGAATTGCAGGATTGATTAATGGAATGTTGCCTATTGATAACAAGTTTGAGCCAACTTTTTATAAGACTAAAAAGCTAATGAGAAAATTGGGGCTTGGGTACGAAAAAATACACGCGTGCCAAAATAACTGCATTTTATATTATAAAGAAAATGTGCAGTTGGATAAATGCCCTGTATGTCAACATCCTCGTTACAAGGAGAAGAAATCGGTCCGACATAAAAATATTCCGTTTAAGGTGCTTCGGTATTTTCCACTAACACCGAGGCTTCAAAGATTATTCATGTCGGAAAAGACAGCCCCCTACATGAGTTGGCATGCAAGAAGTCGTGATGATACAGTAATGACTCATCCATCCGACAGTGAAGCATGGAAACATTTGGATACATATTATCCTTCATTTGCTAGGGATACTAGAAATATAAGATTGGGATTGTGCACAGATGGTTTTAATCCGTTTGGACATTCTGCAACTCCTTATTTAGTTTGGCCAGTGTTGCTGACAGTTTATAATTTACCACCGTCAATGTGTATGAAAGATGAATTTATTTATCTTTTGATGATTATTACGGGTCCTAAGGGTCCGCGAAAAGAAATTGACATATTTCTCAGACCCTTGATAGCTGAATTGAAAACATTGTGGACTGAGGGAGCTATCACTTATGATTGTCATCGAAAGCAAAACTTCAATTTAAAGGTCGTGATCTTGTGGACAATCAATGATTTCCCAGCGTACGGCATGTTGTCTGGTTGGAGCACTCACGGCCGACTCTCTTGTCCGTATTGTATGAAACACTCTAAATCAATCAGTCTTCAGAATGGAAGAAAAATCTCATTCTTTGATTGTCATCGTCGATTCCTATTAGCTAAACATCAGTATCGAAGGAATCATAATAAATTTACAAAGGGCAAAGTCGAAAGAGATGGGGGCCACCACCGATGTTGTTTGGTGAACAAATGTTAGCACATGTTTAAACACTTTCAGATATAGTATTTGGTCGCAATGAAAGAGTGTCAGGTTTTGGCCAAACACATAACTAGGTGAAAAAAAGTATCTTTTGGGAATTGCCCTATTGGAGTTCATTATTGATTCGACACGATTTAGATGTCATGCACATTGAAAAAAATGTGTTTGATAATATTTTCAACACTTTGATGGATATTTCCGTAAAAACTAAAGATAATGTCAAAGCCCGACATGATATGAAAATACTTTGTACAAGACCAGAGTTGGAGTTACAAGAGGTCAACGGACGATATCTAAACCGAAGGCCCCATATGTGTTAAATAAACAACAGATCAAAGATGTTTGTCAATGGGTAAAAGAGCTCATATTACCCGATGGATATGCTTCAAACTTATCTCGATGTGTGAACGTCGATGATTGCAAAATATCAGGGATGAAGAGCCATGATTATCATGTATTCATGCAGAGATTACTTCTGATCGCATTTCAAGATCTTCTACCTGATAATATTTGGGGTACGTTGACTGAATTAAGTATGTTTTTTAGAAACATCTGTGCAAATATCCTTCGAGTCGAAGATATGTCAACACTTGAAAATAATATTGTTGAAATCATATGCAAGCTGGAGCAGTTTTTCCCTCCTGCATTTTTTGACTCGATGGAGCATCTACCGATACACTTGGCATACGAGGCACGCGTTGGTGGCCCCATTCAATATCGGTGGATGTACTTATTTGAAAGATACATGAATCATCTGAAGAAAAAAGTAAAGAACACCACAGCTGTTGAAGGATCAATATCTGAATCGTATATCATCCAAGAAATTTCAACATTCTGCTCATTTTACTTTGAATCGACAGTACAGACAAGATTTGATCGTCTTCCACGTAACAACGACGGGGGTGTTCGACATTCAGATGGACGTTTAAATATATTTTGTCACTCTGGTCGTGCTTTTGGTTCTCGTCCATCTCGACACTTAAGCGATGAATTAAGAGTATCATTTGGCACACTTGTATGTATTACTCAATTGTCCATAGATTGAACAATTCATTGAAATATTTGACATTGAGATGGTGCAAAAATACTCTATTCACAACGATCAAGAATTAGAGAGATTACGGAATCGTGATTTCCCTACTTGGATTCAGACTTACAGCAAAGATCACAGAGCTGAAATAGATGAAAGAATATTTGAGTTTGTTAGTGGACCGTCGCGACTAGTGTCGTGCTATAGCGGATATTTTGTTAATGGGTACAAATTTGACACGGTGGAATATGCCTTTACAAAGAAGACGATGAATGCCGGGGTCTGCGTGAAAGGGACAACCTATGTTGAATGTGATATAGATTTTTATGGACTGGTGGAAGAAGTGATAGAGTTGCACTATTTCGGCTTGAAATCAGTGATCCTATTTAGATGTCATTGGTTCGATACAACAGAACGGGGCATGAAAGTTCATCCAAAATACAAACTTATTGAGGTTAATTACAAATGTAAATTGGCAGCAAATGAGCCTTTTATATTGGCATCACAAGCCGAATAAGTATATTACGCGAAGTATCCGACTTGAAATAAAGATAGAGCAAATTGGTGTGTAGTCTGTAAAACTAAAGGTAGAGGAAAAATTGATCCGAGAGCAGAAGAAAATGAGTTGATACTTGATATGACAGATGGTTTCTATCAAGAAGATGATTCTCCTGCTGTAGATCGTATTATTCCAATATTCGAGGATGCAGACACAACGTCAATTTAATTAGAAGTTGAATATGCTGATAATGATGATCATGAAATTGAGGAAGCTGGAGATGAAGAAGAGGAAGAAGAGGAAGAAGAGGAAGAATTCGAAGACTATTATTTAGATGATGAGGAATAATTGTAAAGTATATATTTTATTAAATATATCTCTACTATTTATACAATAATCTAATTATATGTCTATTCGACATATATGTCTGGTCATGGTTATCGTCGCAGGAGAGATTCAGAGTCTCCGATCGGTGAGACTCCAGCACTTACTCATGTTGCTGATCCTCCTGTTGTTGATCCTCATGCCGATGATACTGCCGAGGCTAGTACATCCAGACGCAGGCGGCCACGCGGGCCGAACAGGTGGTAGCCTCCACCAGCCACAGAGTCACGTAGATTTATTAGCGTGATTGGGGAGCGGTAATATATCATGAATTATGAATCATTACAAATTCATTATATCATAATATAATATTAAAATTTATTTTTGAAATCGCATGTCGGGGGGAGCAGCGCATCACACCGGCGGCTCTATTGCATTTGCAGTGCACGCGAACCGTATGGTAAGTATACCTTTTAATTATATATTTTATTTATTACTATGTGTACTAATTAATGTATTATATTTTGTAAATGTAGACGACGGTGTCGGGTGACGGGACTGTCCAGCGACCCTCCCCAATGGCGGTGTTTGAGTGGACTCATCGTCGAGCACATGGGACGGGGGAGTACATCGACAACCGCACTGAATACATTATGGTAACTATATATTTGTTTAGATTATTCATTATATATTTATAATTTAAGTTTTATGATAAATATTAAACAAAAAATCAAACTCGAGTAGGAGACCTACAGCCAGACGGTGGTGCAGCGCGGGGGCACCCCCGAGGACTTTGACGCAGCAACGTGGGTCAAGGCCACAGGTGGCTGGGACCATGGCCGCGTATATGGCTTTGCAGATAGTGGTCATGCGCAAGCCGTGCTAGGGCCACTTGGGGCACCGACCCTTCCGGTCGCTGGTGAGCGACCGTCCACCTCCAGATCCAGTTATGATCATAGTAGCAGAATAAAAACTCTAGAGGACACGATCACGCGTCAGACTGAGATGATGGAGCGTCAGAGTCAGATGATGGCGAAGATGCATGCTATGCTACGCAACATGTCAGGTCATCCCGAAGCAGGCATCTCTTCGGCATCATCTCATCCATCATCCTCGAGTCAGTCCACGCCAGTGTACACTCAAGTACTCCAGACTCCGCCAAATGATCCAGGCCATCCTCCATCGTCATCGTGAGATTTTTTTATATTGACTTTATTACTGAGATATTATACTTGTTTAATTTATTTTGTTTGGATATTGATACTTCAATTTTGCATTTGAATAGTTTTTATACTATTGCGGATAATTATAAATATAAATATAATTGTTTTGATGTATATCTTGGTGTATTTGTGATGTGTGAATGAATGTGTATATGAGTGTATGAGTGTTTGAGTTATGTATCAGATAATGTATCAATGTATCAATGGAAATTTGAAATTTTAATTTTTTTCATTTCCAGGTTCACATCATCAGCAACGGCTTTCCCACGGCCGTCCGTGGGAAAGCCGTTGCTAAAAGTTTATCGAAAGTCATTGCTGATGACCTACAGCAACGGCTTAGCAACGATCTTTTACTAACGGCGTTGCTACGGACTCACTAGCCGTTGCTATTAATGTTTTCAGCAACGGCTCCATGTCCGTGGCAAAACCGTTGCTGATAATATTATTAGCAATGGCCCGAGCGGCCATTGCTAAGCCGTTGCTAAGTTATCAGCAACGCGCTTTTCTGCCAGGGTTCCGTTGCAATGGGTAGGGCCGTTGCAAGCCGTTGCTGATGGTTTTCAGCAATGGCTAGAGCCGTTGCTGATGCCCATTTTTTCAGTAGTGATAGAGCAAATTGGCGTGTAGTCTGTAAGACTAAAGGTAGAGGAAAAATTGTTTCGATAGCAGGAGAAAATGAGTCGATACCTGATGTGACAAATGGTTTTCATCAAGGATGATGAGTCGTATTATTTCAATACTCGAGGATGCAGACACAGCGTAAATTCAATTAGAAGTTGAATATGCTGATGATGACGATCATGAAATTGAGGAAGTTGGAGATGAAGAAGATGAGGAAGATGAAAAAGAGGAAGAATTTGAAGACTATTACTCAGATGATGATGAATAATTATAAAGTATATCTTATACTAAATATATCACTACTATATATATAATAATCTAATTATATGTCTATTCGACATATATGTTTGGTCGTGGTTATTGTCGCAGGAGAGCTTCGGAGTCTTCGATTGGTGAGACTCCAGCACTTACTCATGCTGCTGATTCTCCTGTTGTTGATCCTCCTGCCGATGATACTGCTGAGGATAGTACATCTGGATGCAGGCGGCCACGCGAGCCGAACAGGTGGCAGCCTCCACCAGCCGCAGATTCACGCAGATTCATTAGCGTGATTGGGGAGCGGTAATATATCATGAATTATGAATCATTAAAAATTCATTATATCATAATATAATATTAAATTTTATTTTTGTTGTGCAGGTTTGAGCAAGAAGAAGTGCCAAGGAGCATTTCTTCTACCATTCGACGATATATGCACGGGGCATGGCCCACGTGGTCTCACGTGCCCAGTGAGCACGTCGATATGCTATGGCGCGAGTTTGAGGCACGTATTAATTTTTTTTATACATGCATGATGATTAATATTGGTACTAATATTATTATTTTGCAGGCTCGCTATACATGGGCCGAGGACCAGAGGCCCTTCATTTACGCTGCCTGGGAGGCTATTTCCCGGGCGAGGTACAATGGGAAGCTAGGGCAGGCCCGGTCCCAGGCGATGGCCCGAGCTGGGACCACTAACATCGCGGAGACTCGGGGATATGACCCCGATTGGATTACTCCGGATATATGGGACCAGCTCGTGGCATTATGGTTGACGGATCGATGGCAAGAGATTTCTAGGACTGCGGCTAGAAACCGCATGTCGGGGGGAGGAGCGCGTCACACTGGCGGCTCGGTTGCATTTGCTGTGCACGCGAACCGTATGGTAAGTATACCTTAATTTTAATTATATATTTTATTTATTACTCTGTGTACTAATTAAATTATTTGTTTTGTAAATGTAGACGATGGTGTTGGACGACGAGACTGTCCAACGACCCTCCCCGATGGCGGTGTTTGAGCAGACGCACCGTCGAGTGCATGGGACGGGGGAGTACGTCGACAATCGCCCATACATTATGGTAAGTATATTTATTTAAATTATTCTTTATTTATTTATAATTTAAGTTTTATGAAAAATATTAAACAAAAAGTTAAACTCGAGTAGGAGACCTACAGTCAGACGGTGATACAGCGCGGAGGCACTCCCGAGGACTTTGACGCAGGAGCGTGGGTCGAAGCTGCAAGTGGCTGGGACCACGGTCGCGTGTATGGTTTTGCAGATAGTGGTCATGCGCGAGCCGTGCTAGACCCGCTTGGGGCACCGGCCCCTCCGCATGCTGGTGAGCGGCCATCCACCTCCAGGTCCAATTCTGATCATAGTACCAGGATAATGACACTAGAGGAGACGATCGCGCATTAGAGTCAGATGATGGCGGAGATGCATGCTATGCTACGCAACATCTCAGCTCATACCGGAACAGGCATCCCCTCGGCATCATCTGATCCATCGTCCTCGAGTCAGTCCACGCCGATGTACACCCAAGCACTCCAGACCCCGCCATATGATCCAAACCATCCTCCATCGTCATCGTGAGATTATTTTTTTTATATTGACTTTGTTACTTAGATACTATACTTGATTAATTTGTTTTGTTTGGATATTGATACTTCAAATTTGCATTTGAATAGTTTTTATACGATTGTGGATAATTATAAATATAAAGTATAATTATTTTGATATATATCTGGGTGTATTTGTGATGTGTGAATGAATGTATGTATGAGTGTATGAGTGTGTGAGTTATGTATCAGATAATGTATCAATGTATTAAATGGAAATTTGGAATTTTAGATTTTTTCGATTGCAGGTTGTAGTCATCAGCAACGGCTTTCCCACGGTCGTCCGTGGGAAAGCCGTTACTAAAAGTGTATCGTAAGCTGTTGCTGATATCATACAGCAACGATCTTTCACTAACGAGTTTGCTACGGACACGGGGGTCGTTGCTAATAATTGTTATCAGCAAAGGAACCAGGTCCGTGGCAAACCCATTGCTGATAATATTATTAGCAACGACGCGAGCGACCGCTGCTGATCCGTTGCTAAATTATCAGCAACGCGTCTTTCTGCCACGGCTCCGTTGCAACGGTTGGGGCCGTTGCAAGCCGTTGCTGATGGTTTTCAGCAACGGATTAGCAACGGATCAGCAACGGCTTCAGCCGTTGCTGATGTCCATTATTCCAGTAGTGCTTGACCAATTCTGAACAATATCCCTACGAGATTTCTGAGTAGCATCATCGTCAAATATCCCTCATCCTACTACACTATATACATACACGACGCTCATCAAGTAATCCTAGATTCTAATTTCTATTTACATCCACCTTGAACTCATTATTACTTGAGCGTCGCAGTGCCTTTTGTAAGCCCCTCCGCCCACACACACCACACCCAAACAAAAAAATTAAGAAATAGACATAAAAAATCTGGCACGAAACTAGCACCATATAGGCGTCGATTTCAATAAAACAAGCACCAGCTTGTGTTGGCGCATCTTTTACATGATTTTTTCCTGTTTTTAAATTGTTAAAATAATAAATAAAATAAATAAAATAAAAGATTCTTTTAAATGATATGGACTGAAAATATTGTATTTATAATAAGTAAAAACTAATTATTATTTTTAAATATGGGACTAATTCAATCAAATCATGTCAACTTATAGTTTAATTCATCAAAATTAGATTAGATCGATTCAATTCAGATTGGATTGGACAAGTTTCAGTTCAGTCAACCTAATGTAGGGTTTAGGTTAGTTGCATTCGATCGGTTAAATTAGATTAGCCTAAGGTTGAGTTTAATTAAGTTGCATTGGACTAAATATCATTATTTTTTTAATTAAAAAAAAACTCGCCTACAAGACAAGATTACATTCAGTATCCAAGAAACAAGGACAGAGAGAGTCACTGACCATGCACCTCGCGCCAGAATCCTACATGTCATTATATTCCTCGGTGGCAAAGTTTATATTTATTATTGAATGAAAGATTTACATCGATATTACTCCCATACAAGAAATTGTTTTTGAATGCTACCTGGCTTTGATATTCAACCCGATTACTTGATAAAAAGAACTCAAGGGAAGTTAAAAAAGAGTCCCCAGCTATATTAGTACTAACATAATTCTTGTTTATGAAAAACTTTAGGTTGTTGAAATAAGAAGAGGCATCTCCAAAGCACTCAGTTTCATTGTTGCATGATCAGCATGTCATTCACAGTAAGGCCAGCTTTAGCAAGAGCTTTGACATTAACTTCCCTTTGCAAATATAACCAGCCTTTGACATCTATTTTCCCTGCAATAGATAGAATGTCATTTACAAGGTTTTTAAGGAATCAAGGGGCTTTAAAATTCTGTTGTAAAATTCCTGGAGCGTATTTACTATCAGTGAAAATTTTTAAATGCTTCAAGTTTAATTGCTCAGCCTTAACCAAGCATAATCAAATGGCCTTGAGTTCAGCTGATAGCATATCAAAAGACACAATATTGCAACAACCCGTTATACAATCCTCCAGGTTTGGAAAAATAACTAAATATAGTAGGTACTTTGACCTTTGTCTCAATTGTGGCATGTATTTTTATTTATCTCATTTGTATACAAGTACTAAGATATTTGTTTCAATTGTGGTCATCATCTAATTTCCGCACCTCGTTAAGTTGACGACGTGGTATGCTGATCTGTATAAAAAAATTATTTTTTAATATTAAAATTTTTAACTTAAAGTGGGTCTCTCTCTCTCCACAACCTGCTACTTCAAGCCGAGCAGCCACCACCACCTGTCTCTCTCTCTCTGTCGATCAACACCATAGTCTGCCACGGCTCCCGAGTCGAGTTCGAGCGCTTCGCCTCCTCGCAGTGGGAGCTCGTCGACGTCGACACCCACCTTGTCTTCGTCGGCGACCCCGGCAGCCACTGCAGTGCTTCTGCACTTCATCAGATGGACCTCGACCAAGTCGACCTTGCTGACTTGAGGGACGTAGTGCAGAAGCACAACAAATATAAACCTGGTAGTTCTTTTGCCGCCGCTAGCGTGTGGGGGCAATGCCCATTCACTCTCCCGACGACGATCCATCCCCAACGGCGCTATCGCCTAGTTCGTCACTGCGGCCTCGGCAACCCTTGCGGTCATTTGGTCGCTCACGCGTCGTCATCGACGGAGTGGACCTCGGCCACGTCGACCTTGCCGACTTGGCGTACGTAGTGGGGAGGTACTACCGCTCTTCCGCCGCCTCTAGCGTGTGGGGGCAATGCCCCCCTCGCTCGGTGATGCTCCCCGGCCTCCTTGCACTCGGTGATGCATCCCTCCCCCCACCGGATGATGAGCCCCTCTCCACAACCGATGATGCGCCCCACCTTTCCCCAGTTTCGTGAGAGGTCGACGGCGGCCATGCAAATGCCGCAACCTTTATTCCAACCGATCTTTAGTGCGTGGCGGAAGAAGCCTATGCCGATATCGCGACCTTCACCCCCACCACTTACGTTGTTCACGCTTCCGTTATGGTGGCCAGCACCACGGCCAGCACCATCCTCGTCCGGCATGACTTTGGAGGAGGAGGAGGATTCGTGCAAGAATTTCTTGTTGACAACAATGGAAGCAGTAGCGAGGGTGAAGAAGATGCCTCACATGCAAAGGATAACAAGCAGTCGTCATCTTCTAATCCTCCTGAAGGAGAAGGGAAGGATCTTGCATCGGAGAACAAGCAGTCGTCATTTTCTATTCCTCATGAAGGAGAAGGGAAGGTGATGGCGTTGGATCGGAAGCTCATCGACGAGGGCGCGCAGATCTTGCAGTCGAAGAAGCCGGTGTTGCAGATGAACCATCATCTTTGCAGCTTCACCTTATACGTCCACAACCCCTGCCGGTAGATTGAGGCCCACCACTAAACCGCCTGCCTCAACGAGGAAATCCTCCAGTGCGCCGTCTACGACTCTGACTCCCCCACCGCGTTAATTAAACATTCCATCTCCTGCCCTCTTCGATACTGTTTGGGACGGATTAATTAACATCTTTAAATTTGATGCATGCACAGGAGTCGAGATCGACAAGTTCCTAGAACCATTTTCTTCGGTTCCTCCAGACTCCCGATCGCTGTCGCCAAACTTGAGTTTGGAGTCGCTGCCGGGGTCGCCTACGAAGACAAGGTGGGCGTCAACGTTGGCGAGCTCCCGCTGTGAGGAGGTGAAGCAATCGAACTCGGCCCGGGAGCCGTGGCGGACTATGGTGTTAATCGGCAAAGAGAGAGAAACAGGTGGTGGTGGTGGTTGCCTCGGCTCGAAGAAGTAGAAAATTTAATATTAAAAAATAATTTTTATACACGTCAGCATGCCACGTCGTCCATTTAACGGGGTAACCGACGGAAATTAGACGATATACCACAATTGAAATAAATATCTTAGTACATGTATACAAATGAGACAAATGAAAATACATACCACAATTAAGACAAAGGTTGAGTACATACTATATAGGTATTTTTTCACCAAGTTTTCATTTAGAAAAATTGAAGCCTAAACCAGTTTTGTCATTTTCTTTAATCTAGGATGCATCACAGAAACCCTAAAAATTTGTTTCTCTATCTTCCTTAATGATTTTTATCAAGCTCTCACTGTCACTGCAACAGGTTCTGTTTGTCAATATTGATACATGAACATGATTTAATTCCCTCATCCACCTTGTTCATAGCCATGTCATCTGAAACTATTTTCTTTACTGAGTAATTGTTGGAGACTTCAAATAAAACCTTGTATACTAGTGAATTGCAACAATCATAAAGATTGTGGTTTGTATTGTCAGCCTCCTCTTTGCAAACAAAACATTTTTGAGCTTGTATCTTACTCATCCTTGCTAACATTTCTATTGTGGGAAGTCTTCTATGAGCCAATTCCACAAGAAAATTTTGATCTTGGGCAGAACATGTTGGCTTTAGGTTTTCAACTTTGGTCTTAATCTTTTAATCTCGATTTTGATGATAACAAACATGGAACTAATATTTCGTCGAGAAATTTTTCAGGTTCCATATCGATTAGCGTTCGATGTCCTCGATCGAAAAAATCAGAAGAAATCAAAAAATCGGAAGGACATTGATCGCCGCGCTCGGGTTCGTCGCGAAACATCTCGAAGATCGATGAGTGCACCAAAGTCACATTGGACAAGTCCAAAGATCAAATGAAAAACTCTCCAAGTTGATGCTCGTTGAAAGATGAAACCTGGAAACGAAGCGCAGAAGAAGAAGGCTGAAGAAATCAGAAGAAATTAGAAGAAATCAAATTAATTCATCCTAAGTTCGATCGACCGGGTGGTCGACCAAATAGGGTAAGGAAATTGGCAGTAGCCAATTTGGTCGATTGGTCGGTCGATCGAACAATGCCAAAAATGGGTAGTGGCTACTTCGGTCGACCGGTCGGTCGACCGATAGAGGCCAGAAATGGGCAGTAGCCCTATCGGTCGACCGAATGGAGGATCACGCGATCACGCGTCGCTGGCTTCCCTACATCGGTCGACCGATGGGTCGATCGAATTGCGGGAACGTAGTCTTGCGTCTGTGCGCGCGGTCGACCCGTCGATCGACCGCACAGAGAAGAAGGCAGCGGTCGCATTGGCGGTCGATCGGTCGGTCGATCGACCAATCGACCGAGCGACTGCAATGGATAATTTTCTATCCATTGAGCTGCCATTTCTTGGTGAGGGTATAAATATACCTCATCTAACTCCTTTTATCTTCTTCCTTGATGATTACAGATTTTATTGAGCAATTAAACTGAAGATTTGAGCCTTCTAGAGATTGATTAAGGGCGCTCTGCTCTTTCCGCGAACATTTTCTCAAGCGTCAGCTGCTGCCTCAACTTGAGAATTGAATCGAGCTCTACGACTCGGCGATTTGGAGGTTCCAAGGATTGGAAAAGAGCACGAATTTTTGGTTTTATTTTAAGCTCTTTTCACTTGTATTTTTAACTATTATTTCAAACTATTTTTGGATTTGTGTCTCCGAAGACCGGGTGTTAGGTCTAGTTATGTGAAGTGGTATCCTCGGTGTAGAAGGAGTAAAGCCACTTGTGTAAACGTAGTTTTACTAGAATTAAGTAAGTTGTCCCTTAGGGTTGAGGTGAAAGAGTGCTCTCGATAAGAAGGCGGAGACTTTCGGGTGTGGAAGTGCCTTAGGTCGAGAGTGAGACTCTTCGAATCAAGGTCCTCTATGTAAGGAAAACCGATTTAATCTAATTAAACTAGTTTGGAAATCCTAAGCGGGGTGCTTAGGTAGTGGAGTAGGCATTGGGGCCGAACCACTACAAATGATTGTGTTAGCATTGTTATTTATTGTTGCTTGTGCTTAAATGTTTATATCGCTTCCCCATCAAATCATTCAATCATAAATTGCTTAAACGATTTAAGAAACGACTAAAATTGAATTTAGACTAATAAATTTAGTTAACACACTATTCACCCCCTCTAGTGTTGCCATTTCGTTTACAATTGGTATCAGAGCGGGTTCGTAGCTTGAAATTTCACCATCTCTTCTACAACTTGTCTCGATCTTGAAATGGCTCTAGAGTCGGTAGTGTCTTCACCTCCTAGGTTCGATGACTCAAACTTTGGTATTTGAAAACATAGGATGTACACTTATTTAAAGACTAAAGGTTTTGATGTCTTTAACATGTTACATTGGGAATTCATTGAACCTAAGGTTGATATGCATGCTTGGAATGAAATGGATAAGAAAATATTTAAGTATAATGGAGATGCCATGAATTATATACTTTGCACATTACCAAATGACATCCTAGATAAAGTCATGCATTGCTCTTCGGCTTATGACTTATGGGCCACTTTAAATGTTTTATATGATTATGCCAAAATCAAATAGATTGGCACTTTTGATGAAGGTGGTGATGACAATGGTCACTCATCCACTACTAATCTTGGTTTTGATGCCCATAGCTCTTCTAGTCAAAGGAGTAGCTCCAAGAGCCGAAAAATGAAGGTAGTGTGCCATGCATGCAAGGAAAAAGGGCTTGTGAAGAAGAATTGCTCTACCATGAAAAACAAGGCAAAGAAGAGGTCAAAAGCTTCTACATCATCATCCCATTCAAATGAAGTATTCTCTTGCAATGACTATGAAGCCACTTCAAAAGTTTGCCTCATGAGTACCAATGATGAGGTACACTCTTTCCCTTCTAGTAATAATAATGATAATGATAGTACTAGCTCTTCTAGTTTATTCAATATGTCATATGAAGAACTAGTTGAGGAATGTCAAAAAATATATGCCTTGCTTATGAAAAAGATCAAGGAAAATAGAAATTTAAAAAGGGAAAACTCTAAGTTTAGTTCACATGTACATGCCTACATGCCTTAGAAGTAGAAAATGAAAAATTAAAGACTAGGCCTTTTGATCCATGCCATGATAACTTAGAACTTGCATGTTAAAATGAAAATAACATATTAAAAACTCAATTGCATGCTATTCAAAAATCTATGAAGGATTTGAAAAGTGATGTTATTCTCCTGAATAAAAAAGTAAATGTATTAAAAAATGCTCCATCTCCTAAGAACACTAGAATAAAGAATACTTATGTAAAGAATGCCAATGTTCTTAATCATTCTCATGTTAGACATTCAACATCTAAATCTCAAGTTCAAAAGAAGAATGTTTCACTTAAGAATGTTCATATTCATCATGCTTCACAAGTCAAGCATTCAAATGATAGATCTAATGTCCATAGCATAAATAAAAAGAAATTCAATGGACATTATTTTTGTTGTGGTATTTTTGGCCATGCTATCCATGATTGTGCATTCAAGAAAAATTCAAGTGTAGTTAGGACACTTTGAATTCCTAGGCCAACTCACCCCCAAGGACCCAAAGTCATTTGGGTACCAAAAGTCTCATCTTCTTTTGTAGGGGGAGCTACCACACAAGGGTGAAAGATTGATGATGTGTTGAAGTTGACCAAAGAGTTGAATGAAGAATCCTTTTATAGTTGCAACTTCAAGCTTTCACCTAGATGCCTTAGGTAAAATTGACATCAAACATTTTGGTATCATCTCCTTACTTTAGTTTGCTTTATTTAAGTTGGAGTTATGATAAATATTTAATTTGAGTTATTTTCTCTGATATTGTTAAAGAGTTCTTTGGAAATGATTTTTTATTTTGATTTCCCAGTCTCCTCGAAGACCTATGTAGCCTGTAATGGGCTCATGCGACCTTGCGGTTTTAAATCGTAGGCTAATTGTGGCTTTCAGCTTTCAACCAATAGGAAGGGTTTGAGATCTTATTTTTTAAAATTTCATATTTTATGATCTCTTGATTCATTTTGTTATCATGAATAATTTATATGAAAATGAATCCATGCTATTTAGTGAAGTTGAATTTGGAAAATGATACTTGGTTTTTCATTTCGCTATTTAGTTTGATAGCTTGTATGTAAATTTGGTTTCATTTTCTATTAATAAAGTATACTTGCAAGTTATTGTAAATGGAAGGCTTATTAGAATATAGAAAAAAAATTAGTTTGGCTAAATCATCATGAATAAGGTATAACTTTGATAAATTCAAATCTTAATATTATACCTCAATGTTTGAGCTTAAATCATGTCTCTATACTCATGATTAGAATTGCATGTAAAAATTCTTGAATTTTCATGAGTAGGTAGAATCTTAGCACTTAGGCAAATTTCATTAAATGAAACTTGCTCTAGGTTAATACTTACTATTAGAGACATTCCTTTAAGTCCAAACTAGTTAAACATATTTAGGGACCTTATTCCTCAAATGCCTCACATCTTAAGATCCCTTAGATTCATGTTGATATCATGATAATCTCCTTAAAAATGAATCTTTACTATCTAGCATAGGTTAAGGGTTTTAAATGAAACTTTGCATTAAACCTTTGCTATTTAGTATGTTAGCTTGCTAGTTGGCATATAATTTCATTTTGATACTAATGAAGCCTACTTGCAAGTTAAAAAAGTGGTAAACATTGAAAGGACATGCTATCATGAAGAATAGTGAAAAGTAATGACAAGTTTGGCAAAATTTCTAAAGACTAAAGTATGGATTTAATTTTGCAAAAATCTTAGTATAATGATTGAATATTCATGTTTAATGATGTCTCTATACTCATGATTGTTTTTGTATGATAAATATTGAATTTTCATGAGTAGGCAAGTTTCATGATAACTAGGCAATTTCATGATATTAATATTGAATGAAATTGGACTAGTTTAAAATTTCTTATTAGAGACTTCATTTTGAATAAACATCAAATAAACATGTTTAGATACACATATCACCTAAGTCTAGGTAGTTAAAATTGAAAATTCATGTCTAGATGAACAATGTGATAACTATATCACTTTGGGAGACCTAAACTTGAAAAAGTTTGACTCAAGTCAACAAATTTAGGTCCAAAACTCATAAACATATTTAGAAATAGGTATGACATGTTTCCAAGCACTTAAAGTGAGAAATTCATATGAATATGAATAAAATGACATAGAGGTCAATTCATGTTTACCTCTTTTGAACCAAGTTGACCCAAGTCAACAAGTTGACTTAAAGGTCTCATTTTCAATCCATATTTGTGAAACATATTTAGATTTACTCATGTTAGGTATCCATATATTTAAGTTTGAAAAATCATGAGTAAACGATAAGATTGAAACTTAGCAAGTTTCATAAAAACTAGTTTAGTTTTGAATGAAACCATGAAAGTTTGAATGAAAATTGAACAAGTTTTGAAAATAATTAAAAATTATAGAAATGCCATTGAAAATTGAACATTTTCAGTTATTTCTAGAAAAATGTAGAAAAATTATTTTTAAATGATTCTTGAAACTACACATTCACTAAAAAATTTAGTTTTACCAATAAAAATTTCAAAAAGTTTCATCAAGAATCTGATTTAAAGTGAATTTTTGAAGTTAAATTTTGAAAACACAAAGTATCACGTATTTGAAATATTAATCTTTCCGATACTTTAATTTTTCTTCAAAAACTTCAAATGAAAAATCATGTATACTATCTGGATTCAATTTCTAATATCATTCACACAATTTTTTGAGTAAAATAATTTCTAGGAATGATTTTGATATCTTGGATGATAGCTAGAAATATCCATTTGTTTATTAAAATCATTATAGGATGAAAAATGAACTTTGAAAATTCATTTTAAGTTCAATCTTGATACATGCATTTCAAATGATCATTCAATAATTGGTATCAAAAAATTTTCATCCAACAATTGGTATTTTTGAAAACTTGAAGTATAGTTTAATCTAAGTCAACAAAGTGACTTAGAAATTTTATTTTAAGCCCAAACTTGATTCATAAACTTACATTCTCTCATGTTTGATGTCTAGATGCCTAAATATGAGAAAACATGAGTAGATAGCCAAATTTGATACTTAGCATTTTTATGGTTTCAAGCATACTTTGAATGAAATCATGCTAAATTCATACATACTTGATATCATACATATTTTTGTTTTGAATTCAAATAGTTAGTTTTGAACATATCATGTATGATTTAGTTTCATGTCAAATTTTTCATCCCTTTGGTTGAGATTTTCATGTTTCATGAAAAATAATCTTTAGAGTCTCAACTTCATGCAAAAATATTTGTTTTTTGATCCCTTTGACTAGTTTGACATTTCTTACCCTTTTTGATTGATGTATGTTTTCATGCAAAAATATTTGAAGTCTGTTTCCAAACAATTATTAACCCTCCAGCTTTTCCATTACCGGGTACAAAATAACCAAGCCAATCAGATCCAAATATATTAATACACGCCTCAAAGTGCTCCTCATTTAGATGAGTTTCCAAAAGTAGTATCATATCAGGCTTATTATCTTTCAGAATGAGGTGAAGGTAGTCCCAACCTGATGCTTTAAGACCCCCTCTGATATTCCATGATAGTATTTTTCATGCTTGGCCAAGCTTGTTCTTTCCTTTGTTCTTCCCTAGAGGAGGATCTCCATCTGGTTCAATGACCCCCTCATCCTTGGAGTGCTTCTTTTTTTTCACCTTATTCTGCCTTATATTAAAGGGAAAGCATTCATAATGAATGTTATGATTAGAAGCTTTCCCGACTCTATCAGTCTCAGGCCTTGTGAGGTAATTCAAGTCCTCATCCATTTCATCTTTCTATATAAAGAAAACAAAACCTACTTTCATAAATGACACTTAGTTAAAAAGATCATAATTGCATCAATTCATCAACTAAAAAGATAGCCATAATACTTCAGCCATAAAAGCCACAAGAAAAACCGACTAGCCCATCATAATGAAGACCACTTCACTTTCTCCATAAATGACCAAGCACTCAGAAGTAATTAAAGATATGCATATATCTGTAATAAATATTATAGAGATCATATGTATACATCAATAATCACAGCAATCAAAAAGTCATCATTGTAGCAGTATAAATTTCAGCATAAACTCCATAGCAACAGGAGCAGTTGCAATTGACTTACAACTGAGTAATAATTCAAATATTTTTTGCTGAATATAGCCAACACAGAATAAGCTAAACATTAATAGAAAATTTATCCTTTGATTTGTTATTTCCCCATACTGATTTAGAACCTTCTTAATAATAAGAACATGAGCTCTTACAACACTTCATAATCAGTATGATATCATCTGCAAAGAATATATGACTAATTGATACATTTTTGTATTTGAAGCCCTTTATTTTTCCTGTGCTTATAAATCTAATTATAAGAACCGATAGAAGCTCCTGCAAAATGATAAAGAAGTAGGGGGATAAGGGATCTCACTGCCTTACTCCCTTAAAGCTTTTGAAGCAATTTGACTAATCACCATTTACACAACATCTAAACTTTGTTGAATTAAGACAAACCATAAACTATTCAATCACCTTGCTTGAGAAATTCATACATTTGCATATTCCTTTGATGAGGGCATTCCAATCAACTCTATCAAATGCCTCTAGATCAAGTTTCATGATGAAGAAATGTTTATTTCTTTTAGACTTATTGATAATATTAACAACTTCTCACAAGATAAAGATGTTGTCATGCAAGTTTCTGTTCTTAACAAAAGCAACCTGTTCCTTGGAGATGATTGAAGCAATCCAAAGCTTAATCATGTTATCCAAAGCTTTGAAAAGGATCTTGTATGTCACATTGCAGAGTGCAATAGGCCTAAAGTCCTTTACCACCCTTGGGTTATCTACTTTAGATATGAAAACCATGTTTGTGTTACCCCATGTTTTAGGCAAAAAAACTCTTCTTATTGAAGTTTTCAATATCTGCCATATATGAATCCTTGATTATGTTCCAGAAGTTGAGAAGAACTCCAAATTAAAGCTATCAGGCCAGGAGCCTTCCCTCTTCCTAAGCTTCTCCTAGCATTCACAATTCCAATTTCAGTGAAGTCTTTTGACAAGTCATCATGCTTACTGCGAGGTATTTTCTTCGAGTCCATTTGACTCATCCTATCCCAGTCAACCAAAATAGTATTCTCCCATTTCCATAGGTCCTTATACCAGCTCTCAGATTCTCCCAAGATACTATTTGTATCATTGATTGATTTCCCATCAATTTGCAGCTCCTATATAGAATTTTTCGTCTTCTTAAATTTTGCCAAGTTATGGAAATACTTGGTATTTCGATCATTCATTTCAATCCAAGCACACATAGATTTTGTCCACCATTTGATGTGAATTTGCCTGTTACAGGCCATGGCTTTATTAGTTAGGCTAATAATTCTCATCAAATCATCATTACGTGTTATGCCATTCTCATCAATTACTTCCAGGATACCCAGCCTCATCCAATGTTTCTTTTAGATTTTTTTCTAGCCACCCAATATGCATTTTACTCCATTTGCTTAAGGCCAACCCAAGATATTCAAATGTTTGTCAAACCCCTCAGGATACAATCCTGCTGAGTGCTTTTCTCCCAATTTTCTTTTATCTGCTGAAATATATCTTCATAGACTAGCCAGTATAATTCGAAAATGAATATCTTTTTGTTTCTAGTTAACCCATTGTGACAACTGGTATCAAGAAGCACAGGTCTGTGATATGAAGCCAGCTTTTTCAAGTGTTCAACAGATGCATTTCCATACAATGTCAACCAGTCACAATTTGCATACACTCTATCTAGCCTTGCAAGCACTCTTTTGCTTCCATGCCTATTGTTACTACATGTGTATCTGCATTCCACATATTTTAAATCAATGAGACCAGATTCAAGTCTTAGCTCCTTTAAAGCCCTTAGTGAACTGCCAACACTCATAACTCTGCCCCCTTTCTTATCATCATGTTCTTCCACACAGTTAAAATCTCCTCCTAATAGCAGCCAGGGAGTATTTGATATGTTTAAGCATTTTGGGAAATTCCATAAAACTTCTCTATCTTTGGCATTGGTACTGGCGCAGATACCAGTTAGCAACCAGGGTACTCCATCATTTAAAGCAACAAATATGTGAATTATTTGGCTACATTTGTATAAAAGATTAACCTTCATTAAAGTCTGTTTCCAAACAATTATTAACCCTCCAGCTCTTCCATTACCGGGTACAAAATAACCAAGCCAATCAGACCCAAATATATTAATACACTCCTCAAAGTGCTCCTCATTTAGATGAGTTTCCAAAAGTAGTATCATATCAGGCTTATCATATCTTTCAGAATGAGGTGAAGGTAGTCCCAACCTGATGCTTTAAGACCCCCTCCGATATTCCATGATAGTATTTTCATGCTTGGCCAAGCTTGTTATTTCATTTGTTCTTCCCTGGAGGAGGATCTCCATCTGGTTCAATGACACCCTCATCCTTGGAGTGCTTCTTTTTTTTCACCTTATTCTGCCTTATATTAAAGGGGAAGCATTCATAATGGATGTTATGATTAGAAGCTTTCCCGACTCTACCCGTCTCAGGCCTTGTGAGGTCATTAAAGTCCTCATCCATTTCATCTTCATTAATGACCAAAAAATCTTTGATTTTGCTTACTGTAATGGCAAATGTATCAGTCAACTTTGTGTGAAGAGCCTCTAAGTTTTTTTCAACACTAATATGAACAACAATTGAAATTGATGTCTTCCATACTTGTTTCAGTTAGCTCACTTTTTGTCTTAGCATTAAACTACTTATTTACCTCTTGAGTTGAAGTTTCTTGTTTATCCTGGGAGAAAAAAAATTGTTACTAGAAAGAGCATGCAAAGGCTAATTTTTTGCACCATGAATTTCCTCAATTTTTACTTTTGCTACAGCATCATCACTTCTTGTAATGTTCAGTCCATTTAGATCCTTGAGGACCTCAAACTTGTTTTTGCTAATGCTTCCCTGAGCTGAATTTACTCTACCTTGAGGTTTCTTCCTTCTATTGATTACCTGCCATGACCCAAAAATTCCATTTTTCTCGGAGCTTTCAATATTAACTATTTCATCATTTATTTTTGATATATCAGGTTGCTTGTTCACTTTTGTTCCTTTGTTGATTTCTATCTTCTTTGCTGAACATGAATCACTGAGATGACCAACCTTTCCACAATTAAAACATAGTTTTGGAATATTTTCAAAAGTTATAGCTTGCCAAAACCTATCACCTCCTCTATTGATCCACACACCTGAAGAGACTTTGTTATTTAAGTTCCACAGTACACACAATTTGGCAAATCTAGCCCTCTGGCCTTTAAGTGTGACATTCTCAATTTGCTGGCTTATTGTTCTAGCAATCTTCATTAGGATGTCTTTTTGCAGATACTCAAGAGGTAATCCTGGGAGCTGTAGCCAAACAGGTATGGCTTCAATTCTCTCAAGGAGAGGCTGAGAGTTTTCCCTACATGGTGTTAAGAGAAGTGTTTGGCCTCTAAAGAACCAGAGGCCTTCTGATAAGACTTTGTTCATGTCATCTGCACAAGCAAATTTAAACCAAAAATATCTAGTAGCAAGATCTACTGCATGTACACTACATTTCAATTTCCAGATCCTTGGCATGACTTGTTGGATTAATGGTAGGGGAGGGGCCATAGAATTTGCCATAAAGTCTATTACACAATTCGGACCTAGCAGCTAGCATCAAGTTTTCATCAATGTTTCACATCTAAACCAGTTGTTTGCGGCATGTCATCAGATACCTAGGCTCCTTTGAAAAGGGTAGCCCAGGATGTCAGATTGTTCTTCTTAGCTTGAATAATCCTGTACTTTGCTTCTAAGCTTTTACAAACAAAGGATTCTCCATAGAAACATAGTTCCGATTCGAAGCATTATAGACATTTTCCAATGAAGATTTGCTAACAGTAGGAGATGAGTTCATACCTATCATAGGAAGTTTCTATCGCAAGGAGTCTCCTTGATTGAATGCCATATTAATTTCCAATGCTGCTCTAGGACTAGTAGATTGTCCCCCTGAATGCAGATCAGGAGGTTTCTTTAGTTTGGGAGGAGTTTGGGAGGAAATCCTGGAGATTTCCCAATTCTCCAAATCAAAGAGTCGCCTTCACCTTCGCTAGAGGAAGTTCCCGCCATGCCTCCCATTGGAAGTTTCCGTCGCAAGGAGTCTCCTTGATCGAATGCCATATTAATTTCCAGTGCTGCTCCAAGACCAATAGATCATCCCCCTGAATATATGTAGATCGGGAGGTTTCTTTGGTTTGGGAGAAAATCATGGAGATTTCGCAATTCTCCGAATCAAAGAGTCGCCTTCACCTTCGAATAAGGTTGGTTATATCAACTTGGTCACTTGAAGTTAGATGGAGCTAAACCGAGGTTTGATTCCATCAAATCAAATCTAATATGATTAGGTCAACATTAAACTAAGAAGGGAGAAAGAGTGAAATAAATTAAAAATTAACATGAAAAAGATAGAATTATTAAGATTTGAAAAGGGGTTCAAAATTTTAACATATACCTCGTTAGGTTCCCCTGTATTGAGACTAATTTTTAACCCTATCAATTAGAGGGTAAAAATATATGCCAACCATAAGCGGTCAATCCAGAAGATTTCACTATTTGGGGCAAAATAATATTTCAACGTTCTCAATTAATAGAATTAATGCATCATATTTGTTGATATATATGTTGGCATAAGGTTTTTAACATTAGTCTCAATTTTAATTTTGATGCTAACAAACTCGGAACTAATGTTTAAGTGAGAAATAATTTCAGCTTACAAGTTGAGTAGCACGCGACGTCTGTGATTGGAAGATCGATGATAAATCGAAAAATCTCAAATGACGTTGATTGATGCTCAAAAGTGAAAGAAGATTAATGTCTAGATTTCTAAGTCTAGAATGATAGTAAAAACCTTGGCATGATGATGGTGAAGAAAACCAAACCCGAAACTCAAAATCAAAATCGAAATATGAACCCGTGCTAAAACTGCGCACAATGCAGCTTCGGTCGAAGGGATGTTGTTGATCTTGAGCCTTATACTCTTGTTTTTCTATATATTTAGGTTCTTTGCCTTCCTTTGAGCCCTTAATGATTATTGAACCATCCTTTGATATACTCTAAGCTTTCCTTGAGTCGTTTCTCCAAAATTTCTTAATATTAGTCTTGTTCTTGAATGATTCATCATCAAAGAGGAGTTAGGAGTTCATGTTTGGAGTTACTTACTGTTGTTTTACTTATTTGCTCCAATTTAATTAGTTGTATTTTTATGGATTTTTATTATGATTTAAAGGTTGTAATTGACATAGGTTGTTAATGGTTGCAATCCACTTGGTTTGAGTGGTTGTATTGGTGTAAAGATATAAATCCACTTGTATTTACTAGTTTAGTTAGTTGTCCATGGTGATAGAGGAGTTGAAGAGACTCTTGGGAAGAGAATGACCATTGGAAAGAGAGTCGCTGGAAGAGGATTATCACCTTAGATTTAATGGTTGTAATTGACATAGGTTGTTAATGGTTGCAATCCACTTGGTTTGAGTGATTGTCTTGATGTAAAGACATAAATCCATTTGTATTTACTAGTTTAGTTAGCTGTCCATGGTGATAAAGAAGTTGAAGAGACTCTTGGGAAGAGAATGACCATTGGAAAGAGAGTCGTTGGAAAAGGATTATCACCTTAGCTTGTAAATGATAATTATATAATAAATTCAGTTGAAATCCTAAACGATGAGTTTGGGTAGTGGATGTAGGCTTGGTTAGAAGTCGAACCACTATAAATAAGTTTATTAATATTGCCTAATTGTGCTTGTGTTTAATTTATTTATATTGCTTCCGCTTAGATGATTAAACTTGTCATTTGCCTCTTATTTCAATAATTGATTAAAATTAGAATTTAATCTTAATTATTTGCAACATACTATTCATCCTCCTCTCCACTACAACAAAAACTCATTTTATCGTCGGAAAATTTTCGAAGTCAAATGAAGACGTTGAAATGTAAAACTAGTTAAAAGTTGTGATATACACACGTTTTGACGCCTGGTGTAGGCGTCGAAACGTGTATAAAACATTTCTGGCGCCAGGATACCGGGCCCGCGACAGCAGTCACGGTAAGCGAGTGCGCCCACCACATCAACCCGTCTCTTGTAAAAGTTTTTATTTTTTTTATTTTTTTATTTTTCTATATATATCTTTATTTTTTCTATTATCTTCCCTTCTCTCATTTCTTCCTTTCTCTCTTTTTTTTCATCTTCTTCTTTCTTTCTCTCATCTTCTTCCTCTTTTTCTTCTTCTTCCTTATTTCTTCTTCATTTTTCTTACTAATTTTTTCTTCTCCTTTTTTTTTCAGGTTATTGAATAGGTTCAATTCATCAAATTTATTTCAAAGGTTGGTACATAATTTTTTATTATTATCATGCAATGTGTATCTTATGTTTAAATTCAATTTTTTATTTAAGTCATCCTAAATTATTTGTTTCTATTAGATAATTGATTTAAAGTTTTTATCTGATTTAAATGTAATTAAATTTAATATAAATAAAATTAATTAATTCAAACCACACGCGAAAATGAGCAGTCACGCCTGCTCGAGCGATCGCGCTAGCTTGCAGTTGCTCGAATACCGCGTACGCGCCGCACGCAGTATTCGAGTAGGCGCGGCTCGAATACCACGAGCAATCCTGTGGTGTTTTTTAGAAAAAATACTTGCATATCGGCACCTGGCACAGGCGCTGATATGCAAGAATAAATGCTTATGCGAGTTTTCGACACTTGTCAGAGACGTCAATATATCATATATTTCGACGCCTGTCAGATGCATCGATATATCACATATTTCGACGCCTCATCATGCGTTAAAAAACTCAATTTCGGCTCTAGTGATTATTGACGAAGTTTCATTGCTTTTGTAGACGTCCTTAAGAATATTTTTGACGATCGCTAGCGTTAAAATTTTATAATAACTAGGCGTCGGAATGTAGGTAGTTTCTTGTAGTGCTCTAATGTGCCATTTCTTGTCACAATATATAATTCTTTTGGTTCCAGTGATTTCCCTAAAAGCGAATAGGGAATGCTTTTTTCTCAAAACTAGAATAGGCATCTGACATTTCTCGAAACCTGAATGCCTTTTAAAAAATTCAATCACTACCCTCACTACCTCATAATGGGGTTAGCACAACAATTAACCATGCTAACATATATCCTGCCCACGCCTTTTCACCTCTTGATGTTAATCCATGTTTCTTGCATAACATGAGTGACCAGGCGACAAGCGGCCAGGCCTCATTCTCTTTCTTCTCCCTTTTGCGAAGCCGACAATGAGCAACCAAGCGACTTATTTTCGCCCTGACTGCTAGACAGCCACTCCGGCAAAAGCGACCTCGACCAGTTTCCCCAAAAGGTATTTCTTCGCTAGGGTTTGACCTACATTTCAATTCTAGCCTTTATTTTTGTGATCTGTAGGTAAAAAATGTATGTTTTTGTTATCCGTATATATAAAAGTCATTCTAGCATTTTTACTCAATGATAAATGAAACTGTTTAAACAATTATATAGTTTTGGTTTGGTGAAAAAAAAATTGTTTAATTAGAACTATTGTAATTTCATTTGTTTTTGGTGATTTTAGTATACATTTACAAGCTCAAATGCCTATTTAAACAGTTTCACTGGTTGTGAAACTATTTAAATGGCTTAAATAATTTTAGTTTGGGTCTTGTCCACACTAATTCTCACTCATCCAAATAGTGTAACTAATTATATTCATTTTTTGTGAATTTTTGATGATTTTAAAAGGTATTTCACAGCTAAAATTAGCTATTTAAATAGTTTCACTAAAACTATTTAAATGACTTTGAAATTATTTAAATAGCCTATTTAATTATCTCAAATACAAGTTGTAGACCTAATTGCATACATTAAATTAGAATGTGATTTTTTTTTTTGTGGTTTTAGAAGCCATTTTTAAGCTAAAATAGACTATTTAAATAGTTTCACTAAAACTATTTATGTTTAAATGACTCTCAAACTATTTAAATAGTTTTAACCATTTTCGACTGTTTTGATTTGACACTTTTGCAAGGCAGATTTAGTTCATCCAAAGTATTTAATGTTAAGAATTATTGTGATTTCAGCTTTGGTTTTAACCATTTCAATAATTTTAGTTTGGCACTTTAGTTTTAACCATTTAAATAGTTTCAAGGTAATGAAACTGTTTAAATATATCATTTTAATTTAAAAATACATTCTAAAAATATTAAAAAATCACATAAATTCTAATTTACTTAGTGAAATTATGTCCACGACTTGGATGAGTCAAAATGTGTGAACAAGTGACAAATCAAATTAATTAAAGTCATTTAAATAATTTGAGGGCCATTTAAATAGCTTTAGTGAAACTATTTAAATAACTCATTTCAGCTTAACAATGCCTTCTAAAATCATAAAAAAATCACATAAAATCCAACTTAAGTAGTGCAATTGGTTCCACTACTTTGATGAATGAGAATTAGTGTGTACAAGTATCAAACTGAAATTGTTTAAACCATTTAAACAGTTTAAATAGTCCATATCAACTTAGAAATGCCTTCTAAAATCGCAAAAAAAAAAAATTACAAAAATTTAAATTTAATGAATGCAATTGGTTCCACTACTTGAATGAGTGAGAATTAATGTGCACATGTACCAAACTGAAACTATTTTTACCATTTAAATAATTTCAGAACCATTAAAACAATTTTAATGAAAATATTTAAATGTCATTTCAGCTTGAAAATATATTTTAAAATTATCAAAAAAATTATATAAATTTTAATTTACTCAATGAAATTATATCAACAACTTGGATAAGTCAAAATGAGTGTGAACAATGGGCAAATCAAAAGAGTGGAAGTCATTTAAACAGTTTCAATTCCATTTAAACAGTTTCATTCAAACCGTTTAAATGACCAATATGAGCTTGGAAATACCTTTTAAAATTATCAAAAAATCACATAAAATCTAATTTAAGTAATGCAATTAGTTCCACTAGTTGGATGAGTGAGAATTAGTGTGTACAAGTATCAAACTAAGGGTCATTTAAACAATTTCAATTAAACAAATGCATTCTAAAACCATATAAACAGCTTCATCATAACTTTCCCCTAAATTCATTCTTAGTTGTGGACCTTCAAGCTATGCATACCAAGCATCTTGAAGGACAAAAGATCAAACGAGCAGGATGAAGAGTAGAGGTCAAAACTGTTTAAAATGCATTCTAAGATATGGACCTTCAAGCTATTTCAAAACAAGAACACAAATTGATGGCCTACAAAATTGTTTAAATGACTTTTTAAATTTTGGACCTTCAAGCTACTAACATGTTGTGTTCCAAATATGGTGTAGCGAGGAAGAAAGAATCGAGTTGTCGTTGACTTGAAGGGCATAAGATCAAACGAGCAGGTGGATTGTGTAGCTGCAACTGGATTCGACAGGATTGGGCGAACGTGAACGTGATATCAATTTGAGAATTTGGAGTATCATTTGAAACTCGGGGTGGACGTGAAACAAATTATACCTTGTTACATGCACGTAACGAGGTTTGGGTGGGATATGTTAATGGGGTTAACTGCCGTGTTAACCCCGTTACGAGGCAGTGAGGGCGGTGAGAGAATTTTTTAAAAGGCGTTCAGGTTTCGGGAAATACCGGATGCCTATTATAGAGAATTTTTTAAAAGATGTTCAGGTTTTGAGAAATACCGGATGCCTATCATGGTTCTGGAAAAAAAATTCCTTATTCGCTTTTAGAGAAATTTAATCAAATCTTTTATATTTCTTTGCAAAGTGCCCTGTAGGATAACTCTCTTCTTCTTCTCGTTCTCCCCTTCCCATCTTTCTTAAGCTTCACCAATGTTCTTACTTTTAAATGAACATCTGCCACTTTAAGAAACCACGATTATCTCACACAACCGCCCGTTTATTTTGTAGAAAGGATGATGATGATGGCATAATAATTACATACTTTAAAAATATTGTTTTATTCTTCATATATTAACAATTATATGCATACATTTCTGAAGTCATAATTAATTAATAATTAATTATAGTATCAAAACATCGGATCAGAGTAAGAAGGTTATGCTCCTCCGCGGGTGATCATAAACACGACACATCCATATATAAACAACGACGCGAAGGTGGCAAATGGGCATCCCCCCGTGCCGGTCCTCACTTCCTCCCTGCCCGGCCGGCCACAAACCCTAACGCTAATCCATCGAGACCGCAATGAAGTCGCCTCAACTTCTCCGGCACATCCTCCGTCTCCTCTCCCACGCCCTCCTCGCCCTCCTCCGCCTCACCGCCGCCCCGCAGCGGTTCCTATCTTTCGTCGCCTTCCGGGAGTTCCTCCTCGACCTATTGTTCCTCCGCCACGGGCTCCGTCCCGTCATCTTCGACCTAGGTGGTGCCTCCATCCACCTCTGGATCCCTGCCCGTCCGCGAAAGCCCGCCCTCGTCCTCATCCACGGCTTCGGCGGCAACTCCAAATGGCAGTGGGAGAGCCAGGTCGGCCCCCTTTCCCGCGCCTTCGATCTCTACATTCCAGACCTTGTCTTCTTCGGCCGATCCAGCTCCGAAGGCCCCGATCGGTCTGTGGGTTTCCAGGCCTGGTGCGTGGCCAAGGCGATGCGCCAGCTCGGCGTCACCAGGTACTCCGTTGTGGGGATCAGCTATGGCGGGTTTGTGGCGTTCCGAATGGCGGCGGCGGAGGCAGAGAACGCGGTGGAGCGGGTGGTGTTGCTCACCGCTGGAATCTGCGCGACGACGAAGCAAATGAAGGAGTTGGTGACGAGAGAGGAGCGAGATGTGCGCGATTCCCTCCTGCCGCAGAAGGCAGAGGACCTGATGGAACTCATGCGCCGATCAATGTACCGCCCACCGCGGTGGATCCCTGCCTTTGTTCTCGACGATTTTATCCAGGTAGGTAATCTTACCTCCCTTCTTCCTCTTTCTCGTACAGTCATACTAAATTACTAACTGTTAGTGGGACGAAAAACCTATACACTTTCTCACCTCCTTACCGGCTTACCGCCTAAACGATCGCGTGGGTCCCGATTCCCGAAGAGGGATTTCCTCATAAATCGGAATCAATCAATCAATGTTGGGGCACCGCTTTAGTCGCGACGTAAATCACGATGGCTTTATCTTACATTGAATTTCAAGTTTTTCCCTTAAATTTTCTCAAACATTTATAATTCATCTGGTTAGATTCTTGCAATTTCGTACAAAGCTGATGCTAAAACTTAGTACATGGCCGTCATCTCTCAGTACATAAATTGAAAAAGAGCGATAAATGCCCAATATTTTGTCAATTTGTCTCATGTGGTGTCCGGTCTTCCCCCTTAGCAAATAAGGTATCTCCTATCAGAAACACATCAGATGACCATTAACATGCATCAACATGTACCTTTGATGGAAGGGTGGGAAGAATCTTCCGAGCTTTGTGCCATTTGCTATATTTGCTTCATTTGTGTGTGCTTGGATGTTGCAACATTCATTTTGTAAGTCTTGATTTGGTCGCACTGTTTGTTCTGCATCATGTTTTATATATTCATAATCCATGTTTAAGGACTTTAATATGATGTAGCAAACAAATTAGCTGAAGTAATGAGCCAAAATGATTATTATAATTTATAATTGAGTCATCATTCATCAAGTGAAGTGATGTTTGGTTATGTCAAAGAATAATCGAATAGCTCAAAATGCTATTTCTTGTGGAGCAAAAGGAGATACCTCTCACATGCAAAGACACTTGTTTGAATGTGTGGAGAAATTCTGTGAATTTGGCACTCATATAAACTTTCGATGGGAGGTACAAGTGTCTCTACTTATATACAGTTCAGGTTAGGTGATAAAATAACCAAACAACCAATCTTTAGTGGTTTAGTGAGGTTACTTATAGGGTCAGACAGTCTACGAAAATGAACTAAAGCATGTCGGCAGTCTTTCTTATCCCCATTATTTTATTGGGTCAAGTATTTTTATATATTTATTCTGGATATGGCATAATATTTATGGTTCATGTTCTTCTTGACCTAATGCTTCTTATTATGTATATTAGGTGATGTATAGAAATCATAGAAAGGAGAGGATTGAACTGCTGGATGACCTTATTGAAAGGGGGATCGACCTTGACCCGCTTCCCGTTATTAATAAGGTAAAACTGATTACTTTCCTGAGTCCACTTAATCTAAAAATTGCAATAAGGCAATCAAAGAAACAATTTGAAACCATGCACTTCAGAAACTAAGATTAAATGTTGCAGATTAGGGCCAATATGTTGCCAAGAAGGCCTTATATAGAGTTTCATGTTCAGAACTTCACGCATATATGCAGTAACACATCCATAGAAAATTAGGGAAACTAGCGGTCATATTAATTTTTTTGTACTTAGAAGTTAGCTATTAAATATTAAACGGTAGCTTTCGTTTTGAAAAATTTGACAACCCAATCAAATCTTAACAGAGTTTGAATCCCAGATTGCTCCCATTTATATTTACCCGTTGAATTGTCTTTGTGCTAGTGTAGAGCCTTTCATCCGTGGCTTATCTGCCTTAGGTTTATTAAGCCATAAATATATAAAATTGGTCTTTTCCTAATAGCTTAATTTTTTTTGAAAAATTGCTCACCCTTTAAATATTAACATTATATAATAATCAAGAGAGTAGATCTCTATGCATGATTCAGGTAAAAATAGATTAATTGTTTATTTGATAGATTTAAATATAATATGCATCTCTATATTGCTCGTACTTTTTTTTTTGACATAAAAGTGAGGCCAATAGCCACACCACTTCATTTCATAAGAAGGGAAATGAGAACATTACAAAGTAGACAGGTGATAGGATGAATCAGTTTCAATGAGAAATGAAGCCATCACAAAACAACATAAAACCGAAACAGACATTAAAAACAAGGAAAACAAACCAGTAGACCACAAATCTACTGGGTCGTCGATCAACCAACAACAAGTCGAGACCAGAATGACTCGGAAGACCCCACTATTTGCCTCATTGAAGCCGATTTATGGTTGAAAATCGAGTTGTTTCTTGCTTGCCATAAGACCCAGCACCAAATAACTGTGGCCAACCTAGAAGTCTTTCTCGCCCCGGTGAAGTCTTTCTCTATATTGCTCGTACTGATCATGGCCGTTCCTTACTAATCTTTTAATGCTAGTATGACATTTTACCAATAAAAATATATATTAGTTTGTTTGGTAACAAGAAATTGATAAAAGATGCTGAATTGGTATGTATGCTTTACTATTATATCAATAAGCTTTCATTTTTCCCCATTAGCAAATGATATATGCTTTACTCAATAAGCTTTCATTTTTTCCGATTAGCAACCTGCGAATGCTGATTTTTAGCTACTACATTCCTTATATCAACATGTATGCGACCTTGTTAGATGTTACTTTGTTTTCTTGAATAAATAAAAAACATATATGTGAACTATATTTATGATGATTTTTTATTTTCTTGGCAGGACACTCTTATTCTATGGGGAGACAAGGATAGTTTTTTCCCAATCCCACTTGCTTATCAATTACAGAGGTACTTGGTATTTCTTTTCTAAAAGTCTTGTTATATGGAAAATATATTTCTTTTACATGAAACTTAAATAAAGCAATACATCTTTCAAAATGATACAAACACAAAGTGCATTGACTTATATGATCATCAAATAATTCAAAAGAATGGATTGGCATATATATAGGAACAAGATATATAAGGAAATTGCCAAGTCAACTACGACTATATCTAATTAACTATGGAAGTAGAAGAGGGTCACCAAAATTATTTCATGTGTTGAAAATATATAGTAGATCTAATTAATATCTGTATATATTGCATTTTATTTTGCATGCTACATCATGGCCACTTATACATACATTATTTAAATTGCTTATAAAACAGACATTTGGGTGAGAAGTCAAGGTTAGAAGTTATTAAAGACGCCGGGCATGCGTTGCAACTGGAGAAGTCAGATCAAGTTAATAACTTGATTCATAAATTTCTTGTGGCTACGGTTGATAACAAATTAAATTAGCTTATACTGATGATGATGAAATGCATTGTTAGATATTTTTGGTCGGGAATATCAGGTGTAAAGCTTGTATGCTGTATATCATTATCAGTATCAGTTTTTCTCATTTTTGGGAAAGAAGGCCATATTATTATCACAATGGAAATTGGTCTATTTGTGCAAGTTCATAATTGTTTTATAGCCTTTTTAACTTGTTTGAATTTTTAAGAAGAGAAATGAAAAAAAAGATACGAAAATATAAAAAAAGTAAATATTATAATACTTTTGCTAAGATTTGAAATGTGTTAATGGTATAATGATCCATCAACTAATTTATACATCTAAATCACTAGCTTAATTAAATAAATTTCCTTTACTTAAGTCTTAATCTCAACATTAAGACAAGTCAAGCCAACACAGTTTAAAACCTTATATCTTAGCGGAGACATGTCAGGCTTAGCCTACTAGCAGCTTCATCTCATTTCCGGACAATTATTTTTCACAAGAGGGAAAGCTTCGTCTCATTTTCAGACAATTATTTTTCACAAAAGTTCCCTTTTGAAATTGATTAGGTTATGCTTTATTACCAACTATACATCCACTTTATAGGCTTTCATCTTAGCTCAGTATTTAATATAAAGTTGATAGTAATTGTTATAATATAATACTTATCAAATATTATTGATATTATCTTAAAAAAAATTAAAGGCTTGAGAGGTACATTTGTAAATTATGTATTAGATGGGTTTTTTTTACAAAATGCTCAAATCAGATTAAAAACTTATATTTTAATCAAAATGTTCCTATACTTGCTGTTGATGAAGTGAGAGGAAAGATTGGATATTGGGGCATGTGAATGCAGATACTACATGAATAATTAAATGCGGAAGATCAACAACATACCTCCCGCCATAGTTTGATTCCGTGCATCCAAGCACCAAAATGAATGTGTAAAAATTTTTCTAGTCTATCACAAACTTTATTTGTAGACTTTGAGACCCTCTTGTCCTCGTTGTTTTCTCAACAACCTTACACATTCTTTCCATCAAAGGAGATAGTATTTGTAGAATGATAAAATTTATCTTCAAAGCCCACATGTCCACTTATTGCACCCTTTTCAAAGGTCACATATCTTTTCATTTGAAATTACACTTCTTTATTTGAAATTGCATCCTTTCACATATAAAAGGGCATAATTATCTTTACATTAAACAATGGTATAATTCTAATAACATTAATAATGAGTCACAATTATTTTACATTCTTCCACATCCATTATATAGTTAATGTATGTAAATGCTTTTCCTCTAGGTTCAATATCTATATTTCTTAAACAAAAAATTTGTATGAATCGTGATGATAAGTTCTTATTATAGAAAGTATTATCATCCATGTATTACAATACAACTTAACCTATTTGAATGTGAACTTTATGTGGAACATATCTTAATGGATGAACCACCAAATGTTAAGACTATAATCAATGGAAGAACTTAAATGGAGTTTAAATATGTCATCTTCCAAATTAGCCTTTCCAATAAGGATTTTATCTTTATACAAATGCACAAAGTTTCCAACGAAATTAAAGTAAAATCCACAAGTGAAAAATTTTGACACAACAATGAGATTTCTAGAAAACTAAAACAAATCTTAGTAACTAAGAACAAGTCTATAAGTTCCAACTACTCTTACATCCTGAATAGATGGAGCTTTCACTTTTCGTTGGATTCCTTTGATTTATGAAACATTGCATGGTATTGGCAACATGGACTGTAGAGCCAGAATCAATCCACCATGTATTATAAGAGACATTTACCATATTAGATTCAAAACACACTAAAGAGATGAGATTATCGTCATTCAAAAGAGCGATGTCGGAGGAATCAAAATTTGGAACATATAAAGTTTGAACAACTGCCATAATGATTTATCTACCTTTATAATGAGACTAGAAATTATATATATATAATTATAGACCTGTGCATAGCTAGATAAATAATATATATACATTTTATTAACAAATATTTTTATCTCATTCTAATTAATCACTTAAATATAATAATCATCCGGTAGGGTTAAATTATTATATTCTATGATTAATTATAATTATTGATGTCATGAACCTAATGTGAAATGAATTTATAATCACCATACATTATTATAATTAAAATTGTTGTGGCAATATTTAATTATTCTAATGTATCATTAAATATGACATCAAATTTATTAGCTAAATATTAATATGCATAAAAACTTAAATTAATATGAAACCGAAACAAAATATTCCATATTAATCAAACAGATGCATATTAAACAAGACAACATGCAAACTAAAATCAAAACAGTAGCATGATTAACAGTTGACCCATGAGTCCATGACATGTATATTAAAATCATCTTCATAAGCATATTAAATGCCATCAAGACATAATATATTCAGCAATTTCTCAAAATCAAATTTTGAGAGAGGAAAATTTTTAAATCCGAATTTTGAGGATCAAAATTTATAAAATCGGAACCTAATGGATTGGATGCCCATTTTACCCATGGGCCAAAGTCTCTAATCAATTAGATATTGATTAGAGACTTTGGTCAAAACTTATATATACATATATATATATATAATTTAAATTTATAAAATATTTTTTACGATAAAAATGAGATATTAGAGTATAAAAGATATGTATTTTCAAACTCTCTAATACATTAAAGATTTTTGCACAAAGTCTATAAATTTAAATTTAAATTAAAAATTATGAAATATTTTGATGTAAAATATTTTTTTAGATCATAATAGATCTTTTGCATCATTAAAAAATTATATCATGAATTCAAATATTTTTTAAAAAAATTATGAAGCTATTATAGATTTTGCACAAAAGTCTCTAATGTGTAAGAGACTTTTGTTTATAATAATTTTTTAATTATAACAAATAAAATTTAATTTTTTAAAAAAATATATGTGATAAAAAAGATGCGCTAGAGTCAAGTGGCGGATTTAGTGTGGGGGCAGTGGCCCCCACTGGAATTAATATATATATACTATTAATATCTTGGCATTCAATGGTGGATTTACCATGGGAGCGGTGGGGGCAGTGGCCCCCACTGAAATTAAAAAAAATAATATATATTATTAACATCTCAACAATCTCGGCACCGATACAATGCAATATTTATGCCCCTCTCATCGCTCAGATCGCTGAATGCTTCGTCTTCTTCGTCTTCCGCCGGCCCCGACGCCTCCAACGGTCCGCACCGCACTCGACACTCTACCACTCTCCAATAAAAGCTGAAGACTGCAGCAATATGCAATCTCCTCAAATGCTCACCGCACCTTCTCTCTCTCACCCCTGGTCTTCCGAATCTGAAGCAGTCATTCTATCAACTCTCGCCGTCGCCAGCCCGTTGCCAAGGCGCCAAACTGTTGCGGTGCCGGACTACCGGTGGCTTGGTGCTGCTGCAAGTTGCAGCCGCCAAATGCTCACTTTCTCTGGCCTTCTCAGTTCTTCCTCTCGTGGTCTCGGACTCTCGGCGACTCGGCATCTCGCCCCTGGTCTTCCGAAGCCTTGTTGTGTTGCTGCCGCCAGTGGCAAAGCCGCATACAACATCGACGACATCAGGTAATCAATTTTTTGAGAATCAATTTACTTCACAGTAATCAATTTTGGAATGCTGAGCTTCAATTTTTATGTTACCTTTAGTTGTTCTTCCCAGGTTCAATGCAAAGCTTCAATTTACTTTTTTCCCCAATCCTTTAGTTCTTCCCAGATTCAATGCAAAGCTTCTCTGTTGTTTACTCTGTTTCAAAACTTCATTTGGTCTTAATTTGTCAGTATCAAATAGTGTCCAAATGTCCAATTAAAGAACCACTGAACCAGTATTCTTGCAAGTGAATAGAATCAAATAGTATTGATCTTTATTTTTTCTTATCAAAAGCCTTAATTCATTTATCTTTTATGGTTCAGTTGTTTACTTTGATTTCAAATTTCATTTAGCTTTAATTCATTTAACATTAATTTGTAAGTAATCTGTTTGGATCAATATTACTTGCTTTAATTATTGCTTAGTTGCTTTTGTTTCATGTTAGGTTAAGTTGCTTTTATTTCATCGAAATTTCATTCCTGCCAGTTGCAAAGTCTTTTAGGAATTAGGATGATATAATTTTCATGACTATTTTGATGCACATAGAATCCATGTTACTTTTCAAACTCACAAGCTCCTTATTACTTTTTTGAAGGATAAATTGTCACTTCTACAGTTCTGCTTCATATCCTAACATTTGGAGTCTACCGTCTACGAGTAGCGGCTTGTAGTATCGTATTTTTCTTCACTCGTAATCTCCTGCATCGCACGGTATTTTTATTTTATGCACAACTAATTAATTTCTTCGGGTGGTATGCCTGATATTTTTATTTTATTCATTATTAGTTTTTTTAGCTTTATTAATTAATCAGTATTAAGTTTTTATTTTCTTGCTCATTAAATTGATTGATATATATATATATATATATATATATTTGTTTTGTAGTTCTCTGATATTTAACATATCACTTTCTTTTTAAAAATTTAACTTCATGGACAAATACCTTAAAAGAAAGATAGTAAATGATAAATCTACTTCTGAAAATAAAACACAATCACAAAATAAAAAAACATACTTAGAAGTTGATTTAGAAAACCTTCCGGCTGATCCGGCTAAACGAATGAAAATATCTTCAAAGGGATGAAATTCGAAGAGTTTATCTTCAAAAAGGTCCATGTCAACCTAGAGAGCATGATTTTCCAAAAACAAAATTTGGAAATTCCTTCAGACGTTTTAATCTTAAATGGTTTAATGAGTTTGGCAATTGGTTAGAGTATAGTATATCAAAAAATGCAGCCTTTTGTTTATGTTGTTATCTTATGAGACCTGAAGCTGGAGAACAAGGTAGTGGTGATGCATTTACTGTAGAAGGTTTTACAAATTGGAAAAAAAGGATAGACTAGCTGTTCATGTTGGAGTTAGTCCAAACAGTGCCCATAATCAAGCCTGGAGAAATTGTGAGGCATTAATGAATCAGAAACAACATATTGAACATGTCATTTCTAAGCAATCCTATCAAATGGATAAGGAGTATCGAATTCACTTGACAGCAGTGGTTGATTGTATTCGATTTCTCTTACGTCAGGGATTGGCTTTTCGAGGACATGATGAGTCAAAGGATTCAAACAATCAAGGAAACTTTCTTGAACTTGTTCAATTTCTTGCAAATCACAATGAAAAATTTGATCAAGTATTAAAAAATGTTCGTGGAAATTTAAAATTAATAGCACCTGATATACAGAAAGATATTGTACATTGTGCTGCTAGTGAGACAACGAAAACAATAATTGATGATCTTAGTGGTGACTTTTTTGCTATTTTAATTGACGAATCGCGTGACATTTTAATAAAGGAGCAGATGTCAGTTGTTTTATGATATGTTGACAAAAAAGGACATGTAATTGAGCGTTTTCTTGGTCTTGTTCATATTTATAGTACCACTGCAATATCAATGATGAACGCGTTAGAATCTTTATTTGCAAAATATCAATTAAGTATGTCAAGAATACGTGGACAAGGCTACGATGGTTCTAGTAATATGCAAGGTGAATTTCATGATCTCAAAAGTCTAATATTGAAGGAAAATGAGTGTGCCTTTTATGTTCATTGTTTTGCTCATCAATTACAACTGGCACTTGTAGCCGTTGCAAAGAAACATGTTGAAGTTGCTTGTCTTTTCACCTTGGTTGCTAATTTAACAAATATGGTTAGAAGTTCACCTAAACGACAAGAAATTCTTCGAGATAGTCAAACAAAAAAACTCATAGAAGCATTAGAAAATGGTGAAATATCTAGTGGGAGGGGATTAAATCAAGAAACAACAATTAAAAGAGCATGGGATACTCGTTGGGGATCATATTATTTAGCATTGTTAAGTTTGATTAACATGTTTTCATCTGCTATGGATGTTCTTGAGATTATTGAAACTGATGACACTAATTTAGATCAAAGAGGTCAAGCACGTGCTTTGTTAAATGCAATGCAATCTTTTGAATTTATTTTTACTTTGCACTTGATGAAAAACATTTTAGGAATTACTAATGAATTATCTCAAGCACTACAGAAAAAAGATCAAGACATTGAGAATGCAATATCATTAGTAAAAATATCAAAAAATCGATTACAATTAATGAGAGATGAAGGATGGAACACTTTATTAGATGAAGTTTCTCTATTTTGTGAGAAGCATGAGATTATCATCCCAAATATGAATGATGTGTTTTTACTTCCTGGATGACCTAGACGTAAAAAGAAAAAAATATCAAACTTACATCATTATCAGATTGAGTTACTTTACCAAGTGATTGATAGACAACTTCAGGAACTCAACAATAGATTCACAGAGATAAATACCGAATTACTTCTTTCAGTGGCAAGCTTGAGTCCAAAAAATTGTTTTGTTTCATTTGATAAACAAAAATTGATTCAGCTTGCTAAATTTTATCCATCTGAATTTTCCTCCGAAGATCTCATGATTTTAGATAATCAACTTGAGAGTTATATTTTAGATGTTCGCTCTAATAAAAAAAAATTAAACTTAAATACGATCGCCGATCTTTCTGAAAAGCTAGTTGAGACAAGAAAGCATATAATCTACCCATTGGTTTATTTACTTTTGAAGTTGGCTTTGATTCTTCCTGTGGCAACAGCAAGTGTTGAAAGAATTTTTTCTACTATGAATTTTATAAAAAATAAGCTACGCAATCGCATGGGAGATGAATGGTTGAATGATTGTTTGATTACATATATTGAAAAGGAAGTATTTGATCAGATTGATAATGAAAAAATTATGCAACGATTTCAAAACATGAAGACACGTCGAGGACGACTATCAAAATTGTCTTCAACTTAAAATTTTATGTATTGATTTGCCCCCACTAGTAAAATTTTCTGGATCCGCCACTGCTATTGCCTATCCAAATATTTTGGACAATTTTTTTTAAATATTTTAATATTTTAATTTAATTTTATAGACTTTGGGCAAAAGTATTACTCTAATGTATTAGAGACTTTTGCCCAAAGTCTATAATAGATTTATAATTTTTTTAAAAAATTAATGAAATATCTTTTTTTAAAATACAAAAAGATGGGTTGTGGTTCCAAAAAATATTTTTTATTAAAATATTTCATAATTTTTAATTTAAATTTAATTTTATAGACTTTGTGCAAAAATCTCTATAACACATCGTTAAAGAGTTTGAAAATATATTTTTTAGACTACAACACCTCATTTTTATTATAATTTTTTATATAAATTAAAATTATTATTATTATTTTTTTTATGTATTTGTTTTAATTTTTAACCAATGGCCCAAGGGTAAAATGGGTATCAAATTTACTAAATTTCGATTTTGGCAATTTTGACTCCCAAAATTCGGATCTGGAAATTTCTCTCTCCCACACTACTAGAATATACCACATCAGCTACGGGGATCATCGACGGCCGCCAGGGCCGTCAGAATAATTCACGACTTTGCGTCGGCCACAGAAGCCGTGGTTGATGTAACCAAATCAGTCGCGGCTCACATACGGCCAAACAGAGCTGTCGCTCATAGTTTATGGCGCGCAAGGGGTGCGAAATAAAATAAATTATTAGCCACGGCTTCGCGGGGGCGCTAGAGCCGTTGGTGATGTGAATAACCAAATCAGTCGCGGCTCGTATATGCTCAAATATAGCCGTCGCTCATAGTTGATGGCGCACACGGGGCGCGAAATAAAATAAGTTATTAGCGACGGCTGGATACCACTATCGGTGATATGAATAAGTCATTAGCCACGGTTGTAAGCGGCCGTCGCTTTTTAATTAATGCCACGAACGCATCCGGCGAATATTAAAACACTCTTCACCGACGGCTATGAGAGCTGTCGGTGATAATAAAATTATAAATCCACGGTGTTTCGATAGTTTTCGAGCCGTCGGTGAAAATCCTTTTTATTTGCGTTCGCGCCCGACCCTTCCTCTTTCTTCCTCTTCTTCCTCTTTCTTCTCTGCTCGCCGCTGTCGCCTGTTGCCGCCGCCGCCGTCCGTCGCTGCCTGTTGCCGCCCCCGTCAGTCACCGCCGGTGACCCTCTCCTTTATGGTATGCATCTCCTCCTCCTCTCTCGCCTGTTTAATACCGCCGCACCCTTAGTACCGATGTCGACCCGGCCGGCCCTCTACGCGCCAACGTCTAAATGTCGGCGCCATGATTTGGGTCCGATTACCATCGGCCCCAATGGAGACAATAGCCGATAGTGATGCCGGCTACTGTTGGTGCTTGATTGATTAGGGTTAATTAAACCCTACTCAATTACTTGATTAGGGTTTAACTAACCCCTAATCAAATTGTGATTAGGGTAATCACAGTTTGATTAGGATTTAATTAAATCATTTTTTTTAAATTTTTATTATTAATTATTAGAAATTAATAGTTAATTAGGTAATTAGTTTGATTAATATTAACTAATGGTTAATGTTGATTAAGGTTTAATTATTTTTAGGTTAATTAATGAAATTAGTTTAATATTAATTAATTAGTATTAATGGAATCGTTCATTGAGGACTCGCGCCAGAATCGTTCACTTTGGACTCGTGGTCAAATCGTCCATGGTGGACTTGCGTCGGAATCGTCCATAATGGATGGACTCGTGCCGGAATCGTCCACTTTGGACTCGCGCGGAATCGCCCACTATGGACTCGCACCGGCATCCATAAATTTAGAAAAAAATCAACACGAGTTGATACGTTTCACGTACGCATCGACGAGTCAAGTTTTAATTTTGCAAAATCTTAGATCCATTCGGGGGTTGTATATGTTCGTGTAAACGAAGTTAATAATTTTTTATACAACGTACAACGTACCCTTGAATTGTCCCTGATTGGATAATTTGGGAACATAGTTATTTATATTGCACTTAGTTTTTTTTTTAGTCATTATTCATTTTTAAATTTTGGCTTGTATCTCTCTTGTTCTCCGATACGCGCCCAGATGATATATGTATTCAGAGAACTATAGGGAGATGCTGCCGAAATTTAGAATGAAATTAATGACTAAAAGAAATATTAAGTGCAAAATGAATAACTTGAATCTCGAATGGAATAGAAATATCCCACCTAAAGACATTACCTAAAGACATTACAAACTTTTTGACAGAAAATCTCGGGCGATCAAAGTTGGATGTACTGACGAATTCATCGTGGAGCTATAATGGATGAATTTCGAGTAGGCGTAACTTACTTCTTAAATTTCGCCTACTTGAATGAAAAATTCCTTAGTGGTGATAAAATTCGATGTCTGTGCCGAAAATGTTCGAACATAAGATTTTTGGATCGAGAAACTGTCACAATGCATCTGTATACAAAAGGATTCACAACAAGATATTTTCTATGGAATTATCACGGGGAGTCACGTCAAGTCGGGACGTCGAGCAATCCTATTGTCCAAACTCATGGTGAATCTTTTTCTACTGGTGTTTCTTCCTCCAATCCACCTAATCCTTATAGAATAATGATTCTGGATAGTCTTGGAGGACAATTCCATTTAAATGATAATATTGAGTCAGTTATTGAGATGGTAGTGCCACCGAATAGTATGACAGTTGAAGTCACTGAAGAACAACCTGCGATACAGATTGAATTGTCGAATAAGGAGGCTGCAGAATTTTACGAGATGTTGAAAGCTGTCGATGAACCTTTGTATGAGAATTGTCCTAATTATACAAGATTTTCGGCAATGACACAACTCCTGAACATCAAGTCCAATTGTAATATCAGCGGGGTTGCGTTTGATCGGATTGCAGACTTTATCAATGGTATTCTACCTCCAGATAACAAATTTGAGCCAACCTTTTATAAGACAAAATAGTTGATGAGGAAATTAGGGCTTGGGTACAAAAAGATACCCGCGTACCCAAATAACTGCATTTTATATTATAAAGAAAATGCACAGTTAGAGCAATGCCCGGTATGTGAACATCCTCGTTACAAGGAGAAGAAATCGTTCGACAAAAAAATATCTCATTTAAGGTGCTTTGATATTTTTCATTGACACCGAAGCTTCAAAGGTTATTCATGTCGGAAAAGACTACCCCCTATATGAGTTGGCATGCAAGAAGTCGTGATGATACAGTAATGACTCATCCATCCGATAGTGAAGCATGGAAATATTTGGATAGATGTTATCCTTCATTTTCTAGGAATACTAAAAATATCAAGTTGGGATTGTGCACGGATGGTTTTAATCTGTTTGGTAATTCGGCAACTCCGTATTCAGTATGGCCAGTGCTGTTAACAATTTATAATTTGCTGCCCTCAATGTGTATGAAAGATGAATTTATCTATCTTTCGATGATTATTCCGGGTCCTAGGGGTCCTCGTAAAGAAATTGACGTGTTTCTTCGTCCCCTAATTGATGAACTAAAAACATTATGGGTTGAGGAAGTTGTCACTTATGATTGTCACCGGAAGTAAAACTTCACTTTACGAGCTGCTATATTATGGACAATCAATGATTTCCCAGCCTATGGCATGTTATCTGGTTGGAGCACACATAGGCGACTCTCTTGCCCGTATTGCTTGGAACACTCAAAATCCTTCAGTCTTGAGAACGGTCGGAAAATTTCCTTCTTTGATTGTCATCGTCGGTTCCTACCGTCTAACCATCAGTATCGAAGGAATTGTGACAAATTTACCAAGGGTAGAGTTGAAAGAGATGAGCTACCACCGATGTTGTCGGGTGAACAGATGTTAGCACGTGTTCAATTGCTTCCAGAGATTACTTTTGGGTTCTCGTCCGTCTACAAAAAAGATTACGAAATCGTGAGTTCCCTAATTGGTTTCAAGCTTATAGCACAGAACACATAGGCGAAATAGATAACCAAATCTTTGAGTTTGCTAGCGGACCGGCACGACTTGTACAGTGTTATAATGGTTATTTTGTTAATGGATATACATTTCACACACTTGAATATTCATCTAAAAAAAAGACTATGAATGTAGGGGTTTGCGTCAAAGGGACAACGTATGCTGAATGTGATGTTGACTTTTACGGACTATTGGAAGAAGTCATAAAATTGCAATTTTTCGGATGTAAATCAGTTGCCCTTTTTAAATGTCATTGGTTCGATACAAGCGATAGGGGCATGAGAGTTCATCCAAAGTATAAACACCTGGTCGAGGTCAATTACAAATCAAAATTGGCTTCAAATGAGCCATTTATATTAGCATATCAAGCTGAACAAGTATATTATATGCAGTATCCATCTTGAAAGAAAGATAGGACATAATAGTGTGTAGTCTGTAAGACTAAAGCCAGAGGAAAAATTGACCCGATAGTTGGAGAGAATGAGCCAGCAAATGACTTCTATCAAGAAGAAGATCCTTCTGAAGTGGAATGAGTTAGTCCAATACTCGAGGATGATGACACAAAGTTAGTTCAATTGGAAATAGAATACGTTGATGACGATGATAATGAAGTTGAGGAAGGACAGAATGATGATGAGGGAGACGTAGAAGAATTTCAAGATTCCGATATTAAAGAACAAGAAGAAGAGTATTACACGAATGATGATAATGACGATGACGAATAATTGTAAATGTGAAGTATATATTCAATTATTAAATATATCTATTAATGTATTATATATAATCTAATTATATTAAATTTTTATAACTATGGTTCGAGATATCAGTTCCCGAGGAGGCATTCCTCGTAGGACCCCCCGACGATTACCACCTGTACCCACTGACCCTTTGCCTTCCACCACCATCCCCCCACCTAATCCGTCCACCGTTCCCTCAACTGATCTGGCCACCATCCCCTCACCTCCGGCTACCATCCCTCCGCAACCCTCTGCAGATCTAGGACCGTCGTCTTCGAGACATAGGCCACGAGGGCCTAACATAATTCTCCCTCCGCCACTCGAGGGAGAACTGCGTAGAGTAGTTAGTGTGCGCGGAAGACGATAAGTATATGCATCAATTATTTCTTATAATTTATTTATTTAAACTATCATATTATGAATTTATATTTTGTGCAGATTTGAGCAGGAGGACGTCCCTCGCACGATAGCGGAGACGATCCAGAAGTTTATGCGTGGGCGTGGCCTACATGGTCTCACGTGCCCCGTGAGCATATGGATTATTGTGGCGAGAGTTCACGGTAAGTATATTTATTAAATTAATGTTAATGTTAAATATTCATCGGTAATAATATATTTTTTTTGTAGGCTCATTATACATGGCCGGAGGATCAGACCACTTTTGTTGAGGCTACATGGGAACGTGTTGCCCGCGCTCGCTATAATGGGCTGCTTCAGTAGACCCGTCAGACCGTGATGAGACGGCTGATGGCCACACAGATAGGGCAGACTCGGGGACACGCCCCTGAGTGGATTCTTGGCCCTGTTTGGGACTAGCTCGTTGAGCGATGGGACACACATAAGTGGCAGGAGGTCTCCCGGACTGCGTCGAGAAATCGCATGTCCGAGGGGGACGGCACGGGCGTGCGCTACACTAGTGGCTCCATCTCTTTTGCGGTTCATGAGCGTCGTATGGTATGTATAATTTAATTATTTTTAATTAAATTATATATTGTGTATAATGATATTAGTGTATTTTTTTTCTAATGTAAAATGCGAGTGGCGGAGGATGGCACCGTCCAACGCCTGTCGATGATGGATGTGTTTGAGCTAGGGGTGTAATCGAGCCAAGCCGAGCTTGGCTCGGCTCGATCTTGGCTCGGCTCGAGCTCGGCTCGTTTGGAAAATAACGAGCTCGAGCTCGATCGAGCTTTGGTCTATCGGCTCAAGCTCGGCTCGAGCTACATTCAAGCCACTCGAGCTCGGCTCAGCTCAGCTCGGGAAAAAAATCAAGCCGCACGAGTCGAGCCGCAAGAGCCGAGCTCGTTCGCGAGCTCGATCGAGCTCGAGCTCCACTAAGCTCGGGTTCTTTTTAGAGGGTAACAGGTTCATAAAATTTAAAAATCAACCCGGTATATAATATATATAGAAGGCTCGATTAGGCTCGATTAGGCTCGTGAGCTGCTCGAGCCGAGTATAGCTTAGCTTGAACTCGGCTCGCTCGCATGTCTGGCTCGGCTCGACTCGGCTCGGCTCGGCTCGAGCTCGATAAATTCGAGTCGAGTTCGAGTTTTTACCGAATCGATCTCGAGTAGCTCGCGAGCGGCTTGGCTCGCTTACACCACTAGTTTGAGCACACCCACCGTCGTCGATGAGGAGCGGGGGACTACGTTGATAGTAGAGTCTCGTATATAATGGTAAGTATTTATATATGTCTATTTGATTTACACAATTTTCATTTATAATTTATATATATTTAAAATATAAACATGTATATGAAACTTACACAAGGACTGTGATCGAGCATGGAGGCACACCGGAGGAGTTCGACGCAGGAGCTTGGGTGGAGGCCGCAGGTGGTTGGGAGCACGACCGTGTTTAAGGCTTTGCATACAGTGGCCATGGACGCGCCGTGCTCGGGCCACTTGGGGCACCGACCCCTCAGCTGCGGGTGAGCGGCCCTCGACATCCCGAGCGGAGGACTAGAGCCGGATAACGGCTATGCAGTCGGAGCTCACCCAACAGAGACAGGCGATGGAGGAGCAAAGGAAGGCGATGGAGGAGCAGAGGCTGGCGATGGAGGAGCAGAGGCTGACGAATGACGAGTTGAGACAGACTATCCAGAACATGCAGACACTCCTCACTCAGATTGCGTCTCACTCTGGTCTTCTACCGATGATGTCGCAGTCGTCGTCCTCTCAACCCAGTCGACGCTCCCGACCCAGTCGCTGTCGACTCCACCGCCTCCACCGCAGCTGTGAGATTTTGATTTATTGTATTTTATTTATATTTTGATACTTGGTTGTATATATATATATGATATTTTGATAATTGTTTGCCTCCAGTTTGATGCTTAGATTGATGATATTTATGTAAAACTTGTATGTTTGGTTTCAAATGCATGTGTATGATATTTTCTGATTGTAATATGTGATTGAAAATAGATTGTAATATATAAATATTATTGTATACAGAAATTTATAAATTTTTTATTTTTTTCAATTACAGGATATACCTTTATTCACGGCTTACCCACGGTCGACTGTCACTAAACCGTGGCTGAAAGCTTATCGTAAATGGCTGATGGCCTGGGCAGCACCAAATATCACAGTTGCTAATAGTATCACCGACGGGACTGGGCCGTGGTTGATGTGTTGTTATCAGTGACAGACACTTAGAGTCGTCACTGATGTTTTTAAATCAGCGACAACGCACACGACTGTCACTGATGATTACGTGTGACGGCGGCGCTTGGCCGTCACAACTTATCTGAGACACGCACATCAGTGATGACGTTTTGCCACGCCCTTTGCCGTCCGTGATAATTATCACCGATGGGGCATCCACGGATTCAGCCATCGATGATGACGACAATTCTAGTAGTGCCAAAATCCGATTTTGGAAAATTCCTATAAAATATTTTTAGCGATTTCCCCATAAGAGAATAAGACATGTTTTTATTCCCAAAAGCAGAACCCTTATTCATTTTTTCCCTAAATTTGAAAGTAAATACTCATATACCTAGATTACCCTCCGCATATCATTTTCAACTGGTTCGGCCAATTTTAAATAGGTTCGGAAATTCATCCTAAATTCACAATAAAATCACAAAAAATCTATTATTCATAGGTAAATCAATTTCATAACTTGTATCAACAAATTAAATTAGTTTTTTTGAGTTGAAAATTATTATTTTTTATCATTTTTAACTGGTTCGAAATTGGCCGAAATAGTTTAAAATTGGCCGAACCAATTGAAAATGGTGAAAAAAAATAATTTTCAATATTAAAACACTTATTTTGCCGATACAAGTTATGAGAGTGACTTACCTATGAATAATATTTTTTTTGTGATTTTATTGTGAATTTATGATGAATTTGCCGAACCTGTTTAAAATTGACCGAACTAGTTGAAAATGATGAAAATAATTGATTTTCAACTCTAAAAATTGATTATTATTTTTAACAAAGATAAAAAAATTATAATAGATAATCATACTAGGATTTAAATCCTAAATTTCTATGCAATATATAATATGTTGTCATCAATTGATTATTATTCATAGTTGGCACCACAATAGCTTGCATGCACTAATGAATATTATATATAAATGTCATATTAATTGTTCTACTTCATCCTGCATGCATGAATAACCATTATATCTTAATATTAACTTGCCGATTAAAGCAATGGGTAGCCTGCCATGTGCTTAAGAACACATTAAACATATGTGTATAAATATATATCAAGTTTTCAAAATTTTGATCCCCACAATTTCTTCCAATTTTAATTTTAGTCTATATAATTTTAGAATTATAGTTTTAGTCCCCACACTTTACTTCTATTTTGAATTTGGTCCCTACCGTCAAATAAGATTTAAACGGTGCTGACGTGGATAATATGTGCTGATTGGACAATGCTGACATGGAGTCTGCAGGGACCAACTTTGTAAATTATAGGAACTAAAATTAAAATTTTATAAACTATGGGGACTAAAACTAAAATTTTGTAAACTATATGGACTAAAATCAAAATTTAATTAATTATTTTTTCTAATAAATATAAAAAATTACATGATATTTTTTAATTTATTTATAAATAATTATAATATTTAAAATTATTAAAATTGAGCAAATTTTTTACCGATTAAGATGATTTATTTTGGATTTTATTGTGAAAAGAGCGATGACATGTTTATATATTTAGTAGGGGTGAGCACGGGTCGGGACGTCCCGATCCGGCCCGACCCGAAAAGTTGGCACAAATCTCGTCCCGGTTCAAAATTGGGACGGGGCCCGGACAAATATGTCCGTCCCGATTAAAAATCGGGACGGGACCGGGACGATACAAAAAAAATTGGGATTGTCCCGTCCCAGCTCGGTTTATAATATAAGTAATATTAAATATATAATATTATTTTTTAAGAAAAAATATTAATTATTTTAACAGAGATATTGCTTTTATTTTATAAAAAATTAATATTAATAAATTCGGGACGTACCGATTTGGTCTCAAATTTTTTGGAGCAGGACAAAATCGGGATGCTTCATATTCGGGACTAGAACCGAGATGGGACCAGGACATACAAAATCCCGCCCCGTTTCGGTCCCGAATACGAAGCATCCCGATTTTGTCCCGCTCCGAAAAATTTGAGACCGGAACGGGACGTCCCGAATTTATTAATATTGATTTTTTATAAAATAAAAATAATATCTCTGTTAAAATAATTAATATTTTTTTCTAAAAAATAATATTATATATTTAATATTACTTATATTATAAACTCGGCCAGGATAGGACAATCCCGATGTTTTTTGTATCGTCCCAGTCCCATCCCGATTTTTAATCGGGACAGACATATTTGTCCCGGTCCCATCCTGATTTTGAATCGGGACGAAATTTGTCCCGACTTTTCGGGTCGGGCTGGAGCGGGATGGCTGGGACTTCCCGACCCGTGCTCACCCCTACTAAATAAATAAACATGTCATCGCTCTTTTCAAAATAAAATCCAAAATAAATCACCTTAATGGGTAAATTTTGCTCAATTTAAATATTTTTAAATATTATAGTTATTTATAAATAAATTTAGGGAAAAGGTCTAAAATGGTCCCTCAATTATTTCGGAATTTTCACATTGGTCCCACAATTTTTTTCGGCTCAATTGGGTCCCTAAAGATTTGTAATTGTCACTTAGGCCCCTAGTCGTGACCCTGCCGTTAAAAAAATACCTATGTGGCTAACGTTCCTGTGATCTGCACAAGGCCACAAGTAGCTCTGATCCCTATCCTGACCCTAGCTGGCCAATCAAGTGCATATTCGGGCGAAAAAAATTGGTATTTTTTAACGGTAGGGTCACAACTAAGGACTAAAGTGACAATTATAAATTTTTAGGGACACAATTAAGCCGAAAAAAAGTTGTGAGACCAATGTGAAAATTCTGAAATAGTTTAGAGATCATTTTAGACCTTTTCCCATAAATTTAAAAAATATCATGTAATTTTTTATATTTATTAGGAAAAATAATTAATTAAAATTTGATTTTAATCCCTATAGTTTATAAAATTTTGGTTTTAGTCCCCATAGTTTATAAAAATTTGATTTTAGTCCCTATAGTTTATAAAATTTTGGTTTTAGTCCCCATAGTTTATAAAATTTTGATTTTAATCCCTATAGTTTACAAAGTTGGTCACTGCAGACTCCGCGTCAGCATTATCCAATCAGCACATATTATTCACGTCAGCACCATTTAAACTTTATTTGACGGTAGGGACCAAATCCTAAATGAAAGTAAAGTGTAGGGACTAAAATCAAAATTTTAAAACTATAGGGACTAAAATCAAAATTGGAGAAAACTGTGGAGAACAAAAGTATGATTTTTTCATCAATATATCATTTAATTGCATGTATGCATGTGTTGGTTTAGTGGGAAATAACTTCGTAGCAAATCTTATGGAGCCGGGCTCCAGAAGTGAAATACAAATCTCAAAGCTTGCTATGAAGCTGGTTTCGTGAAACTGTTTCATTTGTGGAGTCAAACTCCATAGATTTTCTATGAAGCTGGTTCCACACAAGTTGCATTCGATTTAGTGTACTGCATTCATGAAGACATGCATGCAATTCACGCATGAAATAAACTGTTTCAAATAAAATAATTAAATAAATAAATAATGGAATGCATAAAACGATGCTGCTTCGTCTTCTTCTTCTCTAGAGGTCGCCTGTTATTGACTGTTAGCCTCGTGTCGTCCATTCGCTGCCCAAAGGTCGGAGACGAGCTGTTATCAGCTTTAATAAATAATTAATCACATGCTTGCCAGTAGTTCTGTTAAATAGATAGTTATCTTTGATTAATAAAGCTGCGCATACTAGCAACAAATGGAGGGTATACATGTAATTTTACATGCTTTTATTGTGCACATTTAAATAGCGCAAACACTGTTACAGGAGAGTGCTTTTTGTGCCTCACTTTTGTATTCTTTCAAATAATGAAAAGAATTCCTTCTTCCTCTTCCGCCTTCGAGCTCCTCTGAGTCCCCTCACTGGCCTTCAAAATCTTCATGGTATCAGAGCAGGTCATCTAATCCGTAGAGGGCAATCGATGATCGATCATCTGGAAGAACTCAAGCATGGCCAGAAATAGAAGATCGGGAGCTACAAGATCTGCAGGGGCGGAATCGGGAAACAGCTCAGAAAGGGGATCATCATCTGAAATCTCCGATGTAGCAGACAATCCTTATTTGCATCAAGGTATTGACAATCTCGGCATGTCTCTTGTGTCATTTCAGTTGACGGGCCACGAGAACTACATGTCGTGGAAGCAATCAACTCTCATTGCCCTGTCGACGAAGAACAAAGTCGGTTTCATAGACGGATCGATTGAAGCTCTGGATCAGGATTCCCCAGTTTTCAGAACATGGCAGAGGTGCAACAATATGGTGCGATCGTGGATTCTCCAATCGATCGCACCTGCATTGAATTCGAGTGTGATGTATGCCAGCACTGCCGCCAAGGTGTGGAAGGATCTTGAAGATCGATTCGGAAGAAGCAATGAGCCGCGTATCTTCGAAATCAAAACCCTAATCTGCACTACAAGGCAAAGGAATATGACAATTGCATAGTATTACACCAAACTGAAAGCTCTTTGGGTCGAGCTGGATGCGGTCGAAGCTGGTTCATGCTGCGATTGCACAATTGGTATTCTGAACAAAGAAAAGAACAAGCTCCAACAATTTCTGATGGGGCTGAATGAAACTTATGTACATATTAGGGGACAATTGCTGCTCATGCGACCCTTACCTGATATTGCCCAAGCATACTCCATGCTGGAACAGGAGGAGAAACAAAGGACTGTTGGCCTCAATTCAGGCTCAGGTGTGGACAGTATTGCATTGAACGTTGCACATCAGAATCAGGGAAACAACAAGATTTGGAAACCAGCCTATCCGACAGCTTCAGGAAGTCATCCAAGTACCTAGAAGTACTGTGATTATTGCTCGAGGCCAGGGCATACTAAAGAGACCTGTTATAAGTTGCATGGATTTCCTCCGGGGCATAAATTTGCTCTAGCGATTCACATGGCATCATCAAATGATACAAAATTTGGTGAGCAATCATGGAGAAGCAAACAAGCAAATCATGTTCAGAAAGAGACTTCGGAATTGAAAGCCAATGTTGAATCTCAGGCAAATTCTGAAGGGATATTAAACAAATTCATTGATGAGCAACTCAATGTTCTGTACAACATGTTAAAATCAAAATATGGAGGCAATCATCAGTTGAACATGGCAGGTATATCTCACTCCTTGGCTGTTTATGATCTTTATTATTTAATTGCATGCATTTCACCCAAAGCATGGATAGTAGACAGTGGTGCTACCAACCACATAACATCAAACACCATTTCTCTTGACAACAAAACCAAACCTGGTGCAAATGACAAAGTTTGTTTGCCCAATAGAACCTCCATACCCATTAATCATTTAGGAACAACCTATGTCAATAGCCAAATTCAACTCATAAACACATTACATGTACCAGATTCTCAATTTAACTTGATATCAGTTAGCAAGCTCACAAAAGAGCTCAATTGTTCCATCACCTTTAATTCAGATAGTTTCATTGTCCAAGACCCCATTTCGAAGAAAATCCCGGGGAGTGGTAGAGAAGAGAATGGCCTATATCTGATGAATGGAGCTCCAAACCTCGAGTGTAAATTTTTTTCAAATTCCCAAGTTTGTTCTGTTTCTTTAGATTGTGACACATTATGGCACATGAGGCTAGGTCATATTTCAATAAGCAAAATGAGAACTTTGTCTAGTGAGTTTCCTGAGTTGAAGAATTTTTCAAAATTATTTTGTAATGTTTGCCCTTTGGCAAAACAGTGTAGACCTCCTTTTCCACAAAGTATGAATAAAACAACATCTTCATTTGATTTGTTGCATTATGATGTCTGGGGTCCTCACAAAACACCTACATATAATGGTGAATCTTATTTTTTAACTTTGGTGGATGATTACTCTAGGAGTTGCTGGACTTACCTTTTTTCTCACAAATCTCAAGTACCCAATCTCCTCATTGACTTTATCACTTTAGTTCAAACTCAATTCTCCAAAGACTTCAAAGCCATCAGAACGGATAATGGTTCTAAATTTTTCAACTCCACATTAAAGAAATTTATCACTCAAAAGGGGATAATTCATCAAAGTTCTTGTGTGGAAACACCACAACAAAACGTAATCGTTGAAAGAAAGCATAGATATCTCCTTGATGTTGCTAGAAGTCTCAAATTCCAATCTCAGCTTCCTGCAAAATTCTGGGGGGATTGTATTCTCACGGCCACTTATTTAATAAATAGGTTGCCAACTCAAGTTCTTGAGAATAAAACCCCTTGTGAGCTTCTATACAATTGTAAACCCAACCTCATCTAAGAGTATTCGGCTGTCTTTGTTATGCCAATACTATCAAGCAAGAAAGATCTAAATTTGACCCTAGAGCCAAAGAATGTATCTTCATTGGATACCCTTATGGCAAGAAAGGGTACAAGGTCTTTGAACTTGAAACCAATTCCATTACCATCTCCAGGGATGTTGTGTTTGTAGAGCACATATTCCCTTTTCAGTCCAAATCTCCCCAAAGAACCATTTTTCCTATACCTGTGAAGGAAAATTCATACTCCAATCCATCCTCAATTGTTCATGATCTCAGCTATTCTCAAGAAACCCCATTACTAAATACTCCACAGTTATCTAATGACAGTGACTACCAATTGAGTAAATCATCCACTAAAGATAAAGATAAAGATCAGGAAGTTGAAGACATTGAGCTAGAAAATAGAAGTGAGACAAGTCAGACCCCAGAACAGCCTCAAAACACTGAGTTAGTAGAGTATCAACCAATCAGAAGGAGCAATAGAATTCCCAAAGTGCCTACAAAGCTCAAAGATTATCAATGTGACCTATCTCTTCTCTACTCACAACCCAAGGATGAAAGTAGAACTACACCTTATCCTATCAGCAACTACCTAAGCCTATCCAATGATCCCAAAGCACACAAAAGCTTCCTTACCTATATTGAAACCCAAAAAGATCCTAAAACCTATGCCGAAGCTGTTCAAAATCCTATTTGGGTGAAATTCATGCAAATTGAACTCAAGGCATTAAAAAACAACAAGACCTAGGAGCTTTGTCACTTACCTTTTGGTAAGAAACCCATTGGCTGCAAATGGATCTATAGAACCAAATTCAATTCAGATCGCAGTATTGAAAAACACAAATCAAGACTTGTGACAAAAGGTTTCACACAAGTAGAGGGAATTGATTACTAGGAAACATTTGCCCCAGTTTCCAAAATGTCTACCATTAGAACACTAATTGCAATCGCAGCTAGAGAAGGCTAGCCACTGCACCAGCTAGACAATAACAATGCCTACCTGCATTGTGAGCTAAATGAAGATGTGTATATGGTAAAGCCTCCTGGTTATGGGGAATGTGAAGATGGTAAAGTATGTAGGCTTCTCAAATCAATCTATGGTCTGAAACAGGTTGGTAGACAGTGGTTTACAAAGCTTTCAACAAGTATAATGTCATTCGGTTATCACCAGAGTTTAGCTGACACTTGTCTGTTTGTGAAAAATGCAAGCAAAGGGGTAACCAGTATACTTGTCTATGTTGATGACATGATAATTACTGGGATTAATGAAGAAGAAATAAAAAGAGTGAAAAGATTCCTGGACTGCAAGTTCAAAATCAAAGACCTTGGAATGTTGACCTACTTCCTGGGATTAGAAATCCAAAGAAATGACAATGACATACATATCTGTCAACAAAAGTATGTACAAGACTTGTTATATGAAATGAATTTGCAAGACTGCAAACTCAAAGATACTCTTTTACAAACAAACTGCAAGTTCACTGATGAGGTGACTGAGGAAGATGGCTATTTTAGTGATGTCCTGGCTTACAAAAGATTAATAGGCAAACTACTATACTTGACATCAACCAGACCCGACATTGCATTCAGTGTTCAAGCACTAAGCCAGTTTACAATCAGGCCAAAAGAATCACATTACAAGGCTGTGATTAGAATCCTCACACTACAACAAATGATTTAAATTTCGACGGCACATTATATATAAATTTCGACGTCGGAGGAAGTAAAAATTTGCATACTGACGGCTGTAAATCCGTCGAAAATGCGTGTCGAATAATCACCGCTTAATTTTAAATATTGACGTCTATACAGACGTCAATATTTAAAATTCGACGCCTCCAACTGTCGAAAAAGAGGCGTCAGTATTTACATTTCGACGACGTGTACGGTCGAAACGAGACGTCAATATTTAAAATTTCGACGCCAACGTATTGACGCCTTTGACGTCAATATGTCGGCGTCAATATGCTTAGCATATTGACGCCTTTGACGTCAATACGTCGGCGTCAATATGCTAAACATATTGACGCCAGTGATGGCGTCAATATGCTAAACATATTGACGCCTTCACTGGCGTCAATATGTTTAGCATATTAAGGTTAATTATATGTTAATTCGAGGGTTAATTATATATTAATTCGAGCCTCTACGCCGCTTAATTAATTAAGCATATTAATTATATTTTTTAATAAAACCTTCAATTAAAATCTTTGTAAATTTACGGAAACACCCTCTACGAGAAGGGTGCACCAGTCCAGCTTGGCTCCTCCCTCTACACACGTGAGATAGGTTCTGCCGATGGAGGCGGCGGCCGGAGTGGGAGAAGAGGAATGAATAGGTTCTCGTCTTGGCTCCTCCCTCTACACGTGAACCAGTCCAGCTTCACGAGCAGCAGCTACAGCAAAGGGGGATCGAGAAATCAGTTCGGATCGCACAAGATCAGGAGCATCGTCGGAGGCGTCTTCGCCTCCGGCACCATTGGCGTCGGCAGATCTTCACGTTAGTCGAGATAAGGGAGGCGACGAAGAACTTCGACGAGAAGGCCGTGATTGGGGTCGGCGGATTCGGGAAGGTATACCTCGGAATGCAAGACGACGGAACCAAGTTGGCGATCAAGCGAGGAAATCCATCGTCGGAGGCGGGATTGGCGATCAAGAGCTCTCGTCGTCGGAGAAGAAGGAGAAAAGGTGTAGAATATATAAAAAAAACTATGTTAAAAAAAATTAAAAATTAAAAATTTATTAAAAAAATCTACAGGAGGCGGGAAATCTCCCGCCTCCTGCCTCGGCGAGCGCGTGCGATTGCGCGCTCGTCCGCCCATTACCCGCCGCGTGGCGGAAATCGCGCGGCAGCCAATCCGCTGCCGCTCGATTTCCGACGCGTGGTGGAAATCGAGCGGCAGCCAATCCGCTGTCGCGCGATTTCCGCCACGCGTCGGAAATCGAGCGGCAGCGAATCCGCTGCCGCGCGATTTCCGCCACGCGTCGGAAATCGAGCGGCAGCCAATCCGCTGCCGCTCGATTTACGCAGCGTGGCGGACATCGAGCGGGCGTGAATCCCGCTCGATTTCCGCCGCACGCTTTTTTTTTCATATAAAAAATTTAAAAAAAATATACCGACGCCTCTCAGAGGCGTCGATATGTTAAAAATATTTTTTAACAGGCTGAACTGACGTCAAAATGTTAAACTTTTTGACGTCTTCTCAGACGTCGAAACATTTCGACCCCTGTCAGGCGTCGAAATATTTGTCAGACGTCGAAAAAATTTCGACGTCTGCGAAAGACGTCGAAAAAATTTCAACGTCTGCGAAAGGCGTCGAAATTTATTGTATTATTATTTTTAAATAATTTTACATTTCGACGTCTTTGATAGACGTCAAAATTATGATGTCGATATATAAGAAATTTGTTGTAGTGTCAAGTACCTCAAGAAAGAGCCAAGCTTAGGACTGTTCTACCCAGCTGAGAAAATCAAAACAGTAACAGGTTACTGTGATGCAGATTGGGGGAGCTGCTTGTTGACTAGAAGATCAATAACAGGGTATATGGTTAAGCTGGGTTCATCAGTTGTTAGTTGAAAGTGTAAGAAGCAAATGACAGTTAGTAAATCTAGTGCCGAAAGTGAGTTAAGATCATTGTCGAGTGCCTCAGCTGAAATAGTTTGGATGACACACTTGTTATCAGATTTGGGTATCAAATATGAACCGCCTATCACACTATACAGTGATAACCAAAGTGCACTCCACATTACCTCCAATCCCGTCTTCCATGAACGTACAAAACACTTAGAAGTCGATTGCTGTTATGTCCAAGAAAGATTCATGGAAGAATTAATCAAGCCTGCATATATTCAAAGCAAAGAGCAACCTGAAGACTTGTTTACAAAGGCCCTACCTGTACATCAATATTGGTATCTAATATCCAAGTTGGGCATGGAGAAGTCCTTCTCCATTTCCAACTTGAGGGGGAGTATTGGAAAGCAACAACTCAATTAGTATACTAAGCAGTATAATTTCATATTTGTTATCAGCTTTAGTAAATAGTTAATCACATGCTTGCCAGTAATTCTGTTAAATAGATAGTTATCTTTGATTAATAAAGCTTCGCATACTAAGCAGCAAATGGAGGGTATACATGTAATTTTACATGCTTTTACTGTGCACATTTAAATAGCGTGAACACTGTTACAGGAGAGTGCTTTTTGTGCCTCACTTTTGTATTCTTTCAAATAATGAAAAGAATTCCTTCTTCCTCTTCCGTCTTCGAGCTCCTCTGAGTCCCCTCACTGCCTTCAAACATCTTCATATATGTCTGTTGCCTCCTCATGCAAAAGTAACCTGTTTGCGAGAACTGTAGTGACGAGCGTGAGAAAACTTTCTCTTATACCCAGCCGCTTGTCCATATATACTCTTCTCCGTACGCATGTTGACGCAAGCAGCCTCTCCTCATGACAATTAGTCGTCGGCTTTATGTCCGTCAACAATGTTGCACGGAAATCGAAACGGGAAACGCGACACAACACGATACGGGGAAACGTTGATTTTAAAATATATAGGACACGAAACGTTAGGGAAACGTTAAATTAACTAATTTTTTAAATAATTAATATAACTTAAATAATGTATAAAAATATATTAAAAATATTTTTCTAGTTTTAGTGAGTGACGTGTGGGTAAAATAACACATTTGATTAGTTTAATTTTTTTAATTAGTTTAACTAAGACAAAATTAAAATAAATTGTTACTGTGACATGTGGTAAAATAACACATTTGATTAGTTTAATTTTTTTAATTAGTTTAACTAAGACAAAATTAAAACAAATTGTTACTGTGACATGTGGGTAAAATAATACAAATCTAGTCTGTCAAGTGACATACTGACATGGTCACATGGGAGCAGCTTTAAGCGTTTAACATGAAGAAAAAGGTAGAAAGAATATATATACAGTGAAATCAAAAAATTTCACCTGCTGCGAATTGCGAAATTGCGAAAGAAAAGGGAAGAATTCCGCCAGTCCGCCGAGGCGCCGACCGCTCCACCGACGCTCAGGAAGGAAGAAGATGAATCGGCGCCCACCGCTCCGCCGACCGTTCCACCTATGCTGCGAAGAAGATGAATGGGCGCACACTGCTCCTCCGACGCTCCACCGTTGCTGCGAAGATGCTTCTTCGGCGCTCCACCGATGCTTCGAGAAATGGGAAACAAGGAGGACTGATCGATTGGCAGAAAGAAAGAGAGAAAAAAAAGGGAGCATTGACGGTGGGGTTTCCTTATGCACGATAGGGATTTGGATCCACCATGGATTGCAACATTCAAGCAAGCTGAGAGAGGTGGTGGGTGTACGAGCAGGAGATGGAAGAGAAGCAGCAGGTGTGTTGGTAGGAGACAAACACTACAAGTCTACAACAAATAATATAAATTTTGGCTCCAATTGCAATATTTTGGCAGCAGGTATGTTGGTAGGAGATTTTCTGCCTATTGCAATTTTTTTTAAAAAATAAAATAAAAAGTATTTATTTATTACTTTTATTTATACTTTATTCTTTTCCATTTTTACCCTTCCTCCTCTTTTTTCTCTCCTTCTCTTCTTTCTTCTATCCTCTCTTCTTCTATTTCTTCATTTTTGTTTTTAACTACTCTTATTTATTTTTTCTTCTTCTTTTTTTCTTCACTATTTTTTTTTACTCCTTTTCACTGGGCATCACAATTGTTCAAGGCATCAATTTTTTTTTAAAAGGTTGGTGTATAATTTATTTTTGTAATTTCTGTTTGATTAAATTGTTACCTGTATAACTTTTTCAAATGATCAAATTCTTCCATGTATTTTTTTTAAAAAAAATGTCAACAATTTAATATTTTTTGGATTTCTATTTAATTAAAAATAATTAAAAATTAAAAATTAATAAAAATTTATTTCCATGCTGCGGAATTTAATTTTTGAGTTCCGCAATGTGAAATTAAAGCAGGCACGGTATACCGCGCCTGAATTCCGTCGCAAGGAGTTCGAGCAGGCGCATAATTGATTCTATGCCTGCTCGAATTTTGCTACAAACGAATTTATTTTTTTTTTAAAAAAATCAAAACATACCGGTTTTGTAAAAATATTTTAACGCTTGAGATAGATATCGATACACCATATTTAGGCTCCTGTTGTTAGCCACTACTTTTCGACACCTATACAGGCGTCTATTTGATGCTTTTGGCTGACAAAAATGTCGAAATATCTTGCTAGTTTGGACTTTGGAGTCAAAATTTCCTTGTTTTGTCATAGTGAATTGAATTGAATTCAAATATATTGACATCAATCAAATATATATATATATTTTTGATTGATGTCTTAGCTGTTTATATATTTATAAACAATTCATTTATAATTTAATGAAAGATTTTATTTAAATATATGTTAACATTAAAAAAAATCAATGACAAAAATAAATTATATACTAATTTAATAGTTTTGGTGATTTCCATGACTTTGGCGATTTGGGTAACTCTAATGGTTTAAAAAGCTTTTGTCGTTATGATATTTGCACTACAAGAATGTGAACATGGTTGTTTATGGCTATAATGGTTGTTGGGCCATCAGTAATGCCCATCAATGGCAACTGCAACCGTTGCTATGTTCCATCGCATGTCATAGATAACTTGCAATGACCAGGGCAACTGCTACAACTAATAATATAACTAACTATTCACGTGATCATTTTTGATATATTATCTATGACGGCTAATGCTATTGTTGGCAATATTATCAAACAAATTAGCAATGACCATCAAACCATCATCATTACCCAGAATGCAACAAATTAATTACTTTAGTAATGGTCTTTGGATGATGTTTCGACGGTGTGACTACCATTAAATCGTCGCTAAATACACCAACAACGATGATATGTCATACTATCCGACTGACTACTAGACTATGAACCACTTATAATAGACCTTCAACAATGGCCATGACTAGCCGTATATCGTTAAAGACTTAATTGCAATGGTTTGCCGTGAGAAAGCTGTCCTCAATCCATTTTTACTCCCAAAAGGTTCAAAAAGTTAAAAAGTTTCCTTTTGACATAAAAAATTCACAATTTACAAATTTTAAAACATGCATTTTGTCCTTTTTATACGTGCAACAGAAGGTTACACATTAAACACACAAAACATGAATTGTATTCATTATGCACATCAAAATATTAAGAGAAGTGCAGATTTGGTCTTATAAATTTTTAATTTTTTGAATTTTAGTTCTATAAAATTCATTTTGGTATTTTCGGTCCTATAAATTTGCTCCGTAGTACAGATTTGATCTTATCCGTGACGGTCTATTAACTCTCCGTCAATGTGGACTAATGACGTTCATACACGTTGACAAATTTGATCATATAAGTTTTATTTCGAAAATTTTGGTCCTATACACGGTCTATTAACTCTTGATGTTATTTGATGATGAAACTTGGAAGACAAAGGCTTAATCAAGGAAAATAAGCTCAAATTAGGGTATATATACATATTGCATACATAAGAGTTAAATGCATGCATGTATATCTATTGAAATGCCCTCAAGGGATTTGTTTGGAGAATTTATACATTGTTATTCGTAGGGATGATAATTATACTCGCAGATGTTGGATATTATCTGCATCTGCATCATATGAAGCGGTTATATTTTTTTAGAAAAAGGAATCAAGTGCGAATTAATATGGATGTAAGATAATCTTTCTTTGTGTGAATGTAGATATGGGTACAGATCCACACCATATTCAAATCGTATTTGCACCGCATTATTTGTATATATTGTTGGCGTAAGATTTTCAACCTTAGTCTTAATCTAAATTTTGATGATAACAAATATAGAACTAATGATTTCATGGAGAAATACTTTCAGGTTCTAAGTCGGTTAGCGCATGACGTCCTCAATCAGAAAAATCGGGAAGGACGCTCGTCGACGCTCGGGATGTTGGCTCTAGGTTTTCAACCTTAGTCTTAATCTCGGTTTTGATGATAACAAACATGGGACTAATGATTTCATTGAGAATATCTTTCAGGTTCCATATCAATTAGCGTTCGATGTCCTCGATCGGATAAATCAGAAGAAATCAAAAAATCAGAAGAACATTGATCGTCGCGCTCGGGTTCGTTGTGGAATTTCTCGAACATCAACGTGTGCACCAAAGTCATCTTGGACGAGATCAAAGATCACATGAAAGCTTTCCAAGTTGATGCTCGTTGAAAGTCGGAACCCAGAAACGAAGTGCGGAAGAAAATTGGCTGAAAAATAAAATTCAGCCTATGATCGATCGACCGGGCAGTCAACCGAATAGGGTAAGGAAAATGGCAGTGGCCATCTCGGTCGATCGGTCAGTGGACCGAAGGATGCCGCAAAGCAGCAGTAGCTACTTCGGTCGACCGACAGAGGCCAGAACTAGGCAGTAGCCCTAGCGGTCGACCGATCGGTCGATCGGATTAAAAATCGTGCGGCGTGCGATTCTAGCTTCCCTACGTCGATCGACCGATGGGTCGACCGGATTGAGGGAACACAAATTTTCATCTGGGCGGTCGAACCGTCGGTCGACCGACTAGAGAGAAGAGGGCAACGGTCGATCAGTCGGTCGACCAACCAATCGATCGAGCGTCTACAACAGATAGTTTTCTATCCGTTGAGTTGTCATTTCTTGGTGAGGGTATAAATATACTTCATCTAACCCCTCTAAACTTCTTCCTTCACTCTCATAGATTTAATTGAGGATTTTAGAAGTGATTTAAGCCTTCCAACGATCGATTGCAGCGCGCTCTGCTCTTCTGTCGAGTTCTTCTTCAAGCGTCGTTTGCTCCTCAACTTTGCTTCGACTTCAGATTCATCTTCTAGCGAGTTGGAGGTTTCAAGGCTTGGAAAAGAGGATGAATTTTTGGTTTTATTTTAAGCTATTTTTAACTATTATTTGAACCTGTTTAATTTGGATTTGTGCGTGTGAAGACCTAGGATTGTTAGTTCTTGAAATTGGGTGGTAGCCTTAGTGTTTGAGGTTTAAATCCACCTGTGCAAATTAATCGTAGTTTTACTAGGATTAGCTTGAGTTGTCCCTTAGGGTTGAGGTGGAAGAGTGCTCTCGATAAGAAGGCGGAGACTTCCGGGTATGGAAGTACCTTAGGTCGAGAGTTCGACTCTTCGAGTCAAAGTCCTCTGTGTAAGGGAAACAAAAATTAATCTAGTAAAACTAGTTTGAAAATCCTAAGCGAGGTGCTTAGGTAGTGGAGTAGACATTGTGGCCGAACCACTATAAATTCTCGTGTTAGCATTGTTATAAATTGTTTGTGCTTAATTGTGTTACTATTGCTTCCGCATTTAATCGCAAATTGCATCTTGCCTAAAATAATTTAAGAAACATTTAAAATTGGAATTTAGGCTAATTGATTTAGTTAATATACTATTCACCCCTCCTCTAGTGTCGCCATTTCTCCTTCACTTGGTATCAGAGCGGGTTCGTAGCTTGAGATTTCACCATCTCCTCTACACCTTATCTCGATCTTGAAATGGCTCTAGAGTCGATAGCATCTTCACCTCCTAGGTTCAATGAATCGAACTTTGGTCTTTGGAAGTCTAGAATGTACACCTTTCTAAAGACTCAAGGATTAGGTATTTTTAAGATGGTAAAAATCTAATATATTGAACCTAATGAAAATATAAATGCATAGACCCAAAAACAAATTGATATGTTTGAATTAAATGCTAAAGCTACAAATTGTATATTTTGTTCTTTGGATGATAAGATTTTTGAAAAGATCATGCATTGTACTTCCGCATTCGATATTTGTGCTACTTTGAATATGCTTTATGATTATGCTAAAATTGAAGAACTCGTTACTCTAAATGAAGGAGACTATGACAATTGTCATACTCCTATATCTAATGAAGTTGTTGAAGCTTTTAGTGTTTCTAGCCATAGAAGTACAAAGAGTCGGAAGAGAAAGGTGATATGTCACCTATGCAATGAGAAAGTGCACGTGAAAAAGAATTGCCCTAGTAAGAAGAGCAAGGCAAAACGGAGGTCAAATGCTTCCACTCACTCACATGCATCAAGTGAAGCATCCTCACACCATGATCACGAAGTCAACATCATGAACGTTGATGAGGAGGTATGCTCTTCCTCTAGTCATGATAACAAAAATGGTAGTATTAATTTATCTAGTTCTCATGATTTTCTTTATGATGAATTAATGGATGAATATAAAAGCATGTATGCCTTGCTTGTTAGAAAAGATAAAGAGAACAAAAAATTGAAGAAAGAAAACTTAAATCTTAGCTCTCAATTACATGATGTAAAATTAGAAAATGAGAAGCTAAAAATTAGTGTCTCAAATTCATGCCATGACACCTTAGGTGTTGACACTCAAGATTTTTTAAAAAAAATGACATCTTAAAGAATGAAAATAGCATGTTGAAATCTTAAATGCATGCTTTACATAACTCCATAATTGATTTGAAAAATGAGGTTCTAAACCTAAACAAGAAAATGAATGAAATGAAAAATATTTCCTCATTTAAGAATTTTAGTAGAAATGATTTTTCAAAAAGGAATGTTCATGCTAATGTTAAATCTCATGTTAAACATTCCACTCTTAAACCTCATGATCTTAAGAAGAGGAATTATGTTTCCAAGAATGCTCATACTCATCATGTTTCACATGACAAGCATTCTAAAAATAAATCTCATGTCCATAGCAAAAATAAAAAGAAATTTAATGGATATTATTTTTGTTGTGGTATTTTTGGCCATGCTATCCATGATTGTGCATTCAAGAAAAATCCAAGTGTAGTTTAGACACTTTGAATTCCTAGGCCAACTCACCCCCAAGGACCCAAAGTCATTTGGGTACCAAAAGTCTCATCTTCTTTTGTAGGAGGAGCTACCACACAAGGGTGAAAGATTGATGATGTGTTGAAGTTGACCAAAGAGTTGAATGAAGAATCCTTCTATGGTTGCAACTTCAAGCTTTCACCTAGATGTCTTAGGTAAAATTGGCATCAAATATTTTAGTATCATCTCCTTACTTTAGTTTGCTTTATTTAAGTTGGAGTTATGATACATATTTAATTTGAGTTGTTTTCCCCGCTCTTGTTAAAGAGTTATTTGGAAATGTTTTTTTTATTTTGATTTTCCGGTCTCCTCGGAGACCTTTGTAGCATGTAATGAGCTCATGCGACCTTGCGGTTTTAAATCATAGGCTAATTGTGACTTTCGATTTTCAACCAAGAGGAAGGGTTGGAGATCTTAATTTTCAAAATTTCATTTTTTGAGATCTCTTGATTCATTTTGTTATCATGAATAATTTATATGAAAATGAATCCATGCTATTTAGTGAAGTTGAATTTGGAAAATGATACTTGGTTTTTCACTTCGCTATTTAGTTTGATAGCTTGAATGTAAATTTGGTTTCATTTTCTATTAATAAAGTATACTTGCAAGTTATTGTAAATGGAAGGCTAATTAGAATAAAAAAAGATTAATTTGGCTAAATCATCATGAATAGGGTATAACTTTGATAAATTCAAAATCTTAGTGTTATACCTCAATGTTTAAGCTTAAACTATGTCTCAATGCTCATGATTAATATTGCATGTTAAACCCTTGAATTCTTATGAGTAGGTAGAATCTTAGCACTTTATGCAAATTTCATTGAATGAAACTTGCTCTAGGTTGATACTAGAGACATTCTTGTAAGTGCAAACTAGTTTAACATGGTTAGAGATCTTATTCCTCAATTTTTTCATATCTTGAGATCTCTTTAATTCATTTTGATATCATGATAACTCATTTAAAATGAATCTCAACTTTTAAATGAAACTTTGTATTGAACCTTTGCTATTTAGTATGTTAGCTTGCTAGTAGGCATATTATTTCATTATGCTACTAATAAAGTCTACTTGCAAGTTGTGAATGTTAATGAAAGGCTATGCTATCTAAAAGAAAATGAAAAAGGAAATGAAAAGTTGGGCAAAATTTCTAAGACTATGGTATGGATTTAATTTTGCAAAAATCTTAGTATAATAATTGAATTTTCATGTTTAATGGTGTCTTTATACTCATGATTGATGTTGCATGATAAATGTTTGAATTTTCATAAGTAGGCAATTTCATGATAACTAAGCAATTTCATGATATTAATATTGAATGAAATTGGACTAATTTGAAATTTCTTATTAAAGACCTCATTTTGAGTAAACATCAAACAATCATGTTTAGATACACTTATCACATGAGTCTAGGTATTTAAATTGAAAATTCATGTCTAGATGAATAATGTGATAACTATATCACTTTAGGGGACTTAAGCTTGAAAAAGTTTGACCCAAGTCAACAAATTGACTTGGACACTTGATTTTAGGTTCAAACTTCATAAACATGTTTAGGAATATGTATGACATGTTTCCATGCATTTAGAATGAAAAATTCATATGGATATGGATAAAATGACATAGATGTCAATTCATGCTTACCTCTTTTGAACCAACTTGACCCAAGTCAACAAGTTGACTTAAAGGTCTCATTTTCAATCCATATTTATGGAACATGTTTAGATTTACTCATGTTAGGTATCCATAGGTTTAAGTTTGAAAAACCATGGGTAAATGTTAAGATTGAAACTTAGCAAGTTTCATAAAAACTAGTTTAGTTTTGAATGAAACCATGCTAGGTTGATATCTTAGCTTAAGGACATAATTTTCATTTCAAACTTGACATATACTCTTTACATGACCATCATGTGGTGTCATGACAGTTTGAATGAAAATTGAACAAGTTTTAAGAATAACTGAAAATTACAAAAATACCATTTCGACCTACAATTGGTATCAACTTCAGTTATTTTTAAAGAAATATAGAAAAATTATTTTCAGATGATTCTTGAAACTGCACATTCACTGAAAAATTTAGTTTTATCAGTAAAAATTTCAAAAAGTTTCATCAAGAATCTGATTTAAAATAGAATTTTGAAGTTGAACATCTAAAACTCAAATTAAGTATCACTTATTTGAGATATCAATCTTTTCGATACTTTGATCTTTCTTCAAAAACTTCAAATGAAAACTCATGTATACCATTTTGATTCATTGTCTAAAATCATTCACACCATTGCTTGAGTAAAATCATTCATAGGAATGATTTTGATAATTTGAATGATAACTAGAAATATCCATTTCTCCTACATTTGGTATCCATTTGTTTATTAAAATCAATATAGAATGAAAAATGGACTTTGAAAATTCATTTTGAGTTCAATCTTGATACATGCATTTCAAATGACCATTCAACAATTGGTATCAAAAATTTTCGTCCAACAATTGGTTTCAAAATTTTCATCAAAAATACGATTTTGTATAAATTTAAAATTTTGACTTTTGAAAACTTGAGGTATAGGTTGATCTAAGTCAACAAAGTAACTTAAAAATTTCATCTTAAGCCCAAACTTGATTCATAGACTTACATTCTCTCAAGTTTAATGTCTAGATGTCTAAGTTTGAGAAAACATGAGTAGATAGCAAAATTTGATACTCAGTCATTTTCATGTTTTCATTCTTATTTCAAATGAAAACGTGCTAAGTTCATATTTGGATTGAATGACATTAGTTTCACTTCAAACTTGATAAACATGATTTAAAATGATCACATCTTGATATTTTGAAAGTTTGAATGAAATTTAAAAAAGTCATGAAAAAGATATGAGTACATTTATAATTGAGTGCATACATGATTTAGGCTTGGATTCTATCTATCACTCTTTGCTATCATGTATGATTTAAATTTCATATCAAATATTTGTTTTTCATCCCTTTGGTTGAGATTTTCATGTTTCATGAAAAATAAACTTTAGAGTCTCAACCTCATGAAAAAATATTCGTTTTTCATCCCTTTGACAAAATTAACTAAATAGACCTTTCTTGCCCTTTTTGATTAATGTCAAAAGGGGGAGAAAACTATAGAGAAAATATAGGTCAAAAGGGGGAGAAAACCATGGAGAAAAGTATAGGTAAAAGAGGGAGAAAATTATAGGTAAAGGGGAGGAAAATATAGGAAATCCATGCATATAGATAGGGGGAGTTTATTTTCATAGATATGCATATTGATAGGGGGAGAAATCCCTTAGATGGTATCCTCTATACTTTAATTTATATATTTTCTTAAGGATGTTTGTCATCATCAAAAAGGGCGAGATTGTTGGGTTTAGGTTTTCAACCTTAGTCTTAATCTCGGTTTTGATGATAACAAATACGGGACTAATGATTTTATTGAGAAAATCTTTCAGATTCCATATCAATTAGCGTTAGATGTCCTCGATCAGATAAATCAGAAGAAATCAGAAAATCGGAAGGACATTAATCGTTGCGCTCGGGTTCGTCGCAAAATTTCTCGAAGATCAATGTGTGCACTAAAGTCATCTTGGACGAGATCAAAGATCACATGAAAGCTCTCCAAGTTGATGCTTCTTGAAAGCCAGAACCCAAAAATGAAGCGCGGAAGAAAATCAACTGAAAAATAAAATTCAGCCTATGTTCAGTCGACCGAATAGGGTAAAGAAAATGGCAGTAGCCATCTCGGTCGATCAGTCGATCGATCGAAGGATGCCACAAAGCGGCAATAGCTACTTCAGTCGATCGGTCGGTCGATCGATAGAGGCCAGAATTGGGCAGTAGCCGTAGCGGTCGATCGATCGGTCGACTGGATTAAAAATCGCGCGGCGCGTGATTCTAGCTTCCCTGCGTCGATCGACTGATGGGTCAATCGGATTGAGGGAACACAAATTTACATCTGGGCGGTCGACCCGTCGGTCGACCGACCAGAGAGAAGAGGGCAGCAGTCGATCGGTTGGTCGACCGGCCAATCGATCGAGCGTCTGCAACAGATAGTTTTCTATCCGTTGAGCTGTCGTTTCTTGGTGATGGTATAAATATACTTCATCTAACCCCTCTAAACTTCTTCCTTCACTCTCACAAATTTAATTGAGGATTTTAGAAGTGATTTAAGCCTTCCAACGATCGATTGCAGCGCGCTCTGCTCTTCCGTCGAGTTCTTCTTCAAGCGTCGTCTGCTCCTCAACTCTGCTTTGACTTCAAATTCATCTTCTGGCAAGTTGGAGGTTTCAAGGCTTGGAAAAGAGCACGAATATTTGGTTTTATTTTAAGCTCTTTTCACTTGTATTTTTAACTGTTATTTGAACCTGTTTAATTTGGATTTGTGCGTGTGAAGACCTAGGATTGTTAGGTCTTGAAATTGGGTGGTAGCCTTGGTGTTTGAGGTTTAAATCCACCCGTGTAAATTAAATGTAGTTTTACTAGGATTAGCTTGAGTTGTCCCTTAGGGTTGAGGTGGAAGAGTGCTCTCGATAAGAAGGCGGAGACTTCCAGGTGTGGAAGTACCTTAGGTCGAGAGTGCGACTCTTCGAGTCAAAGTCCTCTGTGTAAGGGAAACAAAAATTAATCTAGTAAAACTAGTTTGGAAATCCTAAGCGGGGTGCTTAGATAGTGGAGTAGGCATTGAGACCGAACCACTATAAATTCTCGTGTTAGCATTGTTTTAAATTGTTTGTGCTTAATTGTGTTACTATTGCTTCCGCATTTAATTGCAAATTGCATCGATCTTGCCTAAAATAATTTATGAAACGTTTAAAATTGGAATTTAGGCTAATTGATTTAGTTAACACACTATTCACCCTCCTCTAGTGTCGCCATTTCTCCTTCACGGGATTCATCAGGAAGATAGAGTTTAGGTTTAGGGTGTCTAGAATGAATATGTAAGTTTATGAGGGCTTCAATTTTAGCTATTATTCTGGTCAAAATCCAAGTTCTTTGATCAAAATTTATGTGTAGCCATGGATTAAAATTGAGGGTCGTAGGATGCTTGTCTTGACTGCTTGTCTTGGCTGAACAGTAAGGCATAAGTCGATTTCCTTTTCACTATAAAAACGAGGCCGAATACAAGGTTTCAATCATCCCTAATTTAGAGTAGAGTCTCCTTAAGAAAATTAGAGAGGAAATATTGTGAGAGATTTAGAGATTCAAAAAATTAAGAGTGTCGCTACCATCCTTTTCCAAGGAGTAGTGCCCCTTCTCAGGTTCCGACATACAACAGCAGAGTTCAGTTTCAAGGCAGAGATTGCAGAGACAGTGCCTCTACTTCATACCGGTTTCAAGTTCTTTTTATTTGAGACAGTTTATTATATTCTGAAGGGGATTTAGTTTATTGTCACTCTTATTGTACTTTTTTATGGAATTAATAAAAGCATTTTCATCTTCTCCCCGTAGACGTAGGATCAGCACCCGCCGAGTTCGAACCACATTAACCCCTCTGTGTCTCTTCTTTTTTGCATTATTGTTGGATTTGGTTTTACGTTTCTCTCGTCGGGTTCGAGTTTTTTCAATCCTACATGAAATTTCTCCAAATTTTCTAACAATTGGTATCAAAGCCTACTTCTCCAACCATGGTGACCACCAAATTCGACATCGGGAAGTTAGATTGCAGCGTCAACTATGCACTCTGGTTAATGAAGATGAAATTGGTCCTAACTATGGAGAGGATACATGACACCATCTTTGGTAAAGATAAAATGCAGGGGACCAAGGAGGAGAAAGAATACAATGAGCAAAAGGCAATTGTAATTTTGTACCTAAGCCTGTCGAACGAAGCACTTCGAGAAATTACATCCCAGAAGGCAACTAAAGGTATTTGGGACAAGCTCGCATTCTTGTATGAGGAAAAAATTCTCACTGACAAGATGACGTTGAAGCAGAAGCTTCATTTTCTACGTGTGGCAGAAGGCACATCGGTTAAAGAGCACAACAATACCTTTGAGACAATCACCATGGACTTGGAGAATATGGGTGTCAAAATTGAAGAGGGAGAAAAGACTTTATTCCTTTTATGTTCACTTCCTTCTTTTTTAAAAATTTTCGTGAAACTATTATTATTCCAAAACAGGTGATTATTGCTTTTATGCCTAAGGAGCTAATGGACACGTCTCTTACGGCGAATTCCACTGGTGGAGGGAAAGGAGAAGCTCTCTACTCTAATGAAGTGGGAGGAGGTAACAAATCAAGTGTAGCTTGTTATTACTGCAAGAAACAAGGCCACGTCAAGTCAGAATGTCGCAATCTTAAGAAAAAGTTACAGCAGTAAAATAAAGATCAAGAGGCACATATGGAGATCTCTTATGCAGATTTTGATAAAGTAGAGGTATTGGATTTAAGCCCAATACCAGAAAATAAACAAACAAGCAAAATAAACAAACCGAAGGCACTTCTACACCCGGAAGTATCCCGCCTTCCTACCGAGAGCACTCTTCCACCTCAACCTAAGGGACAACTCAACTAATCCTAGTAAACTAAGTTTACAATGGTGGATTTAAGCCTTAACACCAAGGCAACCACCAACTCAATCAAACCTAGCAACCTAGGTTTACACAAGCTTTAATACAATGAAATAAACACCAAAATATAACAACTACTGGAGCAATAAATTAAACAATAAATACTTAGCTCCAAAAGAAACTCCCTAGTCCTCTTGATGCCTCAAATTGATGAATTGATGAAGCTTGAAGGCTATGTCAAGGAGATGAGAGATCAAACTAGAGTTTTCAAGAATGGTGGCTCAATTGAGCTCAAGGATCATCAAAATATGACTCAAAGTATGTTAGATGAAGGGTGGAAGGCTTGCTAAGGCTTCTATTTATAAGCCTTGAGGAGATGACATGAAACAACCAACTCAATAGGCGAAAAACTAGCTGTTTCCGTCGTCCGATCGCAGGTTCGATCGATCATCGGTCGACCGACCGAGCGACCGAAGGCATACTGCCATTTTCTGGCACTCTTCGATTGACCGACTTGCCTACTGCTAATTTTTGGCAGCATTCGGTCGACTGACCGATCGACCAAAATTGGGCAGATTGCACTGCTTAGTTTGGCTGAGATTTTGCTTGTTTGTTTATTTTCTGGTTCCGTCTTCGCTAAGTCTACTTATATAATAATTTTAAAACATAAATGTTATATAAGAATTATCCCCCATTTGGATTCAATAAAAATATCTAAAAAATCAAAATCCTTAAGAATCAAAATATAGTTTTTGGGGTCTAGTACAAATTTCCGAAAAATAAAAAATTTCTAATCTCCCGGGTCAAATATGGGTATGTTAAATGCTTCCAATTTTTTTTTAAAAAATACATCGTTATCTAGTTTTTACCCAAAGAACAATACCGCCATTTTTTGTGTCAAGAAAATATCTAGGTCATATAGCCCTCAAGGAGCTCCCAAGGCTAAGTGAATTTCAGGGCGGTTTTTGGGTTTTCATGTTTTGTGGTTCGGGTTTGGTTTTTGGGTTCTTATGCATCATCATGAGGATTTACAATATAAACTAGACACCCTAAATCTAGACTCTATCTCTCTGACGAATCCGAGCGCGTCGACCAACGTCTTTCTGATTTTCTGATTTGTCCGATATTTTCGACCGATGACGTCGTGCGCTAACCGATATGGAACCTGAAAGTATTTCTCAATGAAACATTAGTTCCATATTTGTTATCATCAAAATTGAGATTAAGACCAAGGTTGAAAATCTTAAGCCAATAACATGCTTTGTCGTTGGTGTAGAGTAAACTAGTGGTAACAGAATATGCATCCGTTAGTAAAGTTGCTAACGGATTTCATGAATCTGCTAGTGAAACATTTTCTATAGTAACAAATTTTATGAGCCATTACTAAAATTAATCCACCCTTTTTTCTTAACCCGCAAACAAAATCCATTTTTTCCCATGAACAAAAAATTAATCCACCTTTTTTTTTCATAACACTACAACAAAAGTCTCAATTAGATGTTGGGATGTATGTTAACTTATCAGTTTAACCATTTTTATGTTGCGCTATGCAGAGATTTTCGACGGTCCCGCTTAACAAAACCTGCGAGCAAAACCCTTTTTTTTCACGAACAAAAATTAATCCATCTACTTCTCTTCGCCTTTCTCCTTCTCCCGCGTCGCGTTCAATTGCCGATCAAACATGCTCATATATATATATATATATATATATATATATATATATATATTATTTTTTAATATTTTCCATCACAAATCATTGTATTATTTGTTTTTGTTTTTTTCCAACTGACCAAAATTTTCGGCCCGCGCCCAAATCAAAAGAATTTTGCCTCTAATTCTAATTTTATAAGTAACAATAGCCTTTAAATCTATCACATTACAAGAAAACATACTATGATCAACCGATTTATTTTGTTGGTATTATCGACGAAATTATCGATAGATATAAAATATGTTGATAATTTAGCCAACCAAATTAAGAAACCACTATTTTTTTCATTTCCCCTTTCTTTTTTCACTACTAGAATATACCACATTAGCCACGGGGATCACCGACGGCCGCCAGGGCCGTCAGAGTAATACACGGCTTTGCGTCGGCCACAAAGGCCGTGGCTGATGTAACCAAATTAGTCGCGGCTCGCATACAGCCAAACAGAGCCATCACTCATAGTTCATGGCGCGCAATGGGCGCAAAATAAAATAAGTTATTAGTCATGGCTTCGCGGGGGCGCTAGAGCCGTTGGTGATGTGAATAACCAAATCAGTCGTGGCTCGCATACGCCCGAATATAGTCGTCGCTCATTGTTGATGGCGCGCACGGGTCGCGAAATAAAATAAGTTATTAGCCATGGCTGGATGCCGCTATCGATGATATGAATAAGTCATTAGCTACGGTTGGAAGCAGTTGTCGCTTATTAATTAATGCCACGAACGCAGCCCATGAATATTAAAACACTCTTCACCAACGGCTATGAGAGTCGTCTGTGATAATAAAATTATAAATCCACGGTGTTCCGACGGCTTCCAAGTCGTCGGTGAAAATCCTTTTTATTTGCGTTCACGCCCGACCCTTCCTCTTCTTCCTCTTTCTTCTCTGCTCGCCGATGTCGCCTGTTGCCACCGACATTCGTCGCTACTGGTTGCCGTCTATCGCTGCCTGTTGTCGCCACCATCAGTCATCGTCGGTGACCATACTGATTCTGGTATGCATCTAGCTCCTCCTCTTCTCTCTCTCTCTCTCTCTCTCTCTCTCTCTCTCTCTCTCTCTCTCTCCGGCGTCGACCCGGCCCTCTCCGCGTTGGCGTATAAACGTCGGTGCCATGATTTGGGGCCGATTACCATCGGCCCCAATGGAGACAATAGTCGACAATGATGCCAACTACTGTTGGTTGATTAGGGTTAATTATTAAACCCTATCAATTACATAATTAGGGTTTAATTAACCCCTAATCAAATTGTGATTAGGATAATCACAGTTTGATTAGTGTTTAATTAAATCATATATATTTTTTAATTTTTTATTATTAATTATTAGAAATTAATTGTTAATTAGATAATTAGTTTGGTTAATGTTGATTAGGGTTTAATTATTTTTAGGCTAATTAATGAAATTAGTTTAATATTAATTAATTAGTATTAATAGAATCGTCCACTGAGGACTCGCGCCGAAATCGTCCACTGTGGACTCACGGCCAAATCGTCCACTTTGGACTCACGGTCAAATCGTCCATGGTGGACTTGCGATCAATATATCTATTAATGTATTATATATAATCTAATTATATTAAATTCTTACAACTATGGTTCGAGATATCAGTTCCCGAGGAGACATTCATTGTAGGACCCCCCCAACGATTACCACCCATCCCACCTGTACCCACTGATCCTTTGCCTTCCACCACCATCCCCCCACCTCCGGCCACCATCCCCCTCCCCCCACTTGATCTGTCCACTATTCATTTACCTGATCTGGCCACCATCCCCTCACCTCCGGTTACCATCCCTCCGCCACCCTCTACAGATCTAGGATCGTCGTCTTCGAGACGTAGGTCACGAGGGCCTAACAAAATTCTCCCTCCGCCACCCGAGGGAGAACTGCGCAGAGCAGTTAGTGTTCGCGGAAGATGGTAAGTATATGCATCAATTATTTCTTATAATTTATTTATTTCAAAATATCATATTATGAATTTATATTTTGTGCAGATTTGAGCAGGAGGATGTCCCTCGCACGATAGCAGGGACGATCCGGAAGTTTATGCGCGGGGCGTGGCCTACATGGTCTCACATGCCCCATGAGCATATGGATTTATTGTGGCGAGAGTTCACAGTAAGTATATTAATTAAACTAATGTTAATGTTAAATATTCATCGGTAATAATAATTTTTTTTGTAGGCTCATTATACATGGCCGGAGGATCAGACCACTTTTGTTGAGGCTACATGGGAACGTGTTGCTCGCGCTCGGTATAATGGGCTGCTTCAGTAGACCCGTCAGACCGTGATGAGACGACTGATGGCCACACAGATAGGGCAGACTCGGGGACACGCCCCTGAGTGGATTCCTGGCCCTGTTTGAGACTAGCTCGTTGAGCGATGGGACACACATAAGTGGCAGGAGGTCTCCCGGACTGCGTCGAGAAATCGCATGTCCGAGGGGGACGGCACGGGCGTGCGCTACACTAGTGGCTCCATCTCTTTTGCGGTTCATGAGCGTCGTATGGTATGTATAATTTAATTATTTTTAATTAAATTATATATTGTGTATAATGATATTAGTGTATTTTTTTTCTAATGTAAAATGCGAGTGGCGGAGGACGGCACCGTCCAACGCCCGTCGATGATGGAGGTGTTTGGGCGCACCCACCGTCGTCGACGAGGAGCAGGGGACTACATTGATAGCAGAGCCTCGTATATAATGGTAAGTTTTATATATGTCTATTTAATTTACACAATTTTTATTTATAGTTTATATATATTTAAAATATAAACATGTGTAGGAAACTTACACGAGGACTGTGATCGAGCGTGGAGGCACACTGGAGGAGTTCGACGTAGGAGCTTGGGTGGAGACTACAGGTAGCTGGGAGCACGGTCGTATTTATGACTTTGTAGACACTAGCCATGCACGCGCCGTGCTCGAGCTACTTGGGGCACCAACCCCTCCGGCTGCTGGTGAGCGGCCCTCGACATCCCGAGCATAGGACCAGAGCCGAATAGCGGCCATGGAGTCGGAGCTCACCCAATAGAGACGTACATGTGATGGAGGAGCAGAGGCTGACGATGGAGGAGCAGAGGCAGACGATGGAGGAGCAGAGGCTGGCGATGTAGGAGCATAGACGGACGAATGACGAGTTGAGACAGACGATCCAGAACATGCAAACACTCCTCACTCAGATTGTGTCTCACTCTGGTCTTCTACCGATGATGTCGCAGTCGTTGTCCTCCTCGACCTAATCGATTCTCCCAACCCAGTCATTGTCAACTCCACTGCCTCCACCGCAGCCATGAGATTTTGATTTATTGTATTTTGTTTATATTTTGATACTTTGTTGTATATATATGATATTTTGATAATTGCTTGCCTCCGGTTTGAGGCTTAAATTAATGATATTTATGTAAAACTTGTATGTTTGGTTTCAAATGCATGTGTATGATGTTTTCTTATTATAATATGTGATTGAAAATAGATTGTAATCTATAAATATTATTGTATACAAGAATTTATAAATTTTTTATTTTTTTCAGTTACAGGATATACCTTTAGCCACGGCTTACCCACGGTCGACCGTCACTAAGCCGTGGCTGAAAGCTTATCGTAAATGGATGATGGCCTGGGCAGCACCAAATATACGGTTGCTAATAGTATCACCGACGGGACCGGGCCGTGGCTGATGTGTTAATATCAGTGACAAGCGCCTAGAGTCGTCACTGATGTTTTTAAATCAGCGATAGCGCACACGGCTGTCGCTGATGATTACGTGTCACGGCGGCGCTCGGCCGTCATAACTTATCTGAGACGTGCACATCAGTGATGGCAATTTTTCACGCCCTTTGTCGTCCGTGATAGTTATCACCGACGGGTCATCCACGGATTCAGCCGTCGGTGATGACGAAAATTCTAGTAGTATTCAGCCAGCCATAATATATCCCCTTTGTTTTATTAGCCGACCAAAATAACTCATATTTGGCGCCCTTCCCCGCCTGACCAAAAACCCATCTCTCCAGCCCTCACAATGAACCCATCTCTCCTCCCCTTTTTAATCAACCGTCGGTGTTTGCCTCCGCTCACGATGAACCCATCATCTTCTCGATCAGCCGCCGGACCTTGCCTCCCTTCTCCATGTTTGCCTCTCCCTCTCTCTCCCACCCAACAGCGGATCAAATCCTTCTTCTCTGTTGTCCTGCAAGAACACCCAGATTAAATCATCCTTAAACCCTCAACACGTTTGTTTTTCTTACCTCTCCCCTCTTCATTCTTTCCCCCTTTAGTAGTTGCTCTTCAGATTTGATTAGTAGTTGGAGATAGTTCAGAAGAAGTTGAAGGATGATGTTTGTATTCTTCCAGGACAACTTGCAAATGTTCAGTTTACCTATCATGACCCTGATAAGAATTTTGATCGTTCAGGTTAAAGGAGTTGTTGCAAAACTCATTAATTAAAGTGAAAGATGCTTCCACAATGTCTGCCTTGGAGGTTTGATTTCCCCCAATTAACTTGGTTAAGAATTAAGTTGAGATACCTAATGTTTGTGAGATATCACCCCATAAGAGAATTTCCCATGGAATCTTTCTTTGATATGATATTATCAAAGATATTCTGACTTTTGGTTAACTGTGGTATTTAAGTTTTGGTTTCTTTGATCTTTTCTTCTTTATGTCTTCTTAAGGAACTTCTACTTGTTTACTGTATTGTTCTTATTGTATTGCAATTCTTGAGTCATCCCGCTCTTTGTGATCTTCTAACTGAGAATGATCAAGAGGCAGACAAGCTTTTAGTGATGGAGGACATGATAACATAGATATCTTTGATAATATTTTATTTATAACTTATGTTTATTCAAATTGTATTTAACTAATATGAAGCAAGCCCATATAACTTTGTTTAAATTCATTGCTGTTGAAACTTGACATTTTCCACTACTATAGATTTTCAAATTTGCATTCAATTGATATTGAAGATTTTAAGGATGTGAAGACAAGCTACTCCATTATATTTGTGAGTTATTTTTATACCATTATCCTAATATTTGATTGCAAAATATATCTTTTTGTGCTCCGTTTGGTTCATTGTTAACTGAATTTGTTCATGCAAGTTTAGAACTTCTCTGAGAACCCATATTTGAAAAATGCAAAACTGATAAAGACATGCATTTTCTGACGAAGGAACAACCAATTTGTCGGGTACATCAATTACGTGGAAGGAGGGAATGGTAAGCGTAGAAAATTTTGTTTCAGCAATTGGTACATCTATTGAGTGATATTTTCTTTTAATATTTATAGGAACTTATCATGAACTGTAATGGTCATGAGATGAGGGGGAATAAGTGTCCCTTCGCTGAGAAAAGGTTAATGTTCTTACTCTTTATTTATTTTGGTTATAATACACTTGGCACCTTCTAATAGTTCTCTTATTGGTATTGGTGTTATGACTTACGAATGCATCTTTTTGATATTGTTAACACTTAAAAATGCAGTGTTTTATTGTTAAATGAATACATAAGCATAATCAAATTCTGAACTGTAAATTTAGAATTCCTAATTTTGGATTTGGTTTCCTTTAGCCTTAAATTTTGTAGTTGCATTCTGAATTTGATATTTACACTTTTCTAATTGTCTATTTTACCTATTTGATTTACGATGCCCTTAAAAAATTAAAATTATGTTCCCTATTTTCCTATCAATATACATTCTGATCATCATATAAGCCTAATACGGATATGCTATAGTACACATGTAATATCCAGCTCTGTAATCATATATTTGAAACTTATAATAGTTTCTGTTTCCAACCTACTGTAAATCTCTTTACTTCTTTATTCTAATCTCTTTTTGATCCTTATATATATTGCTCTCTAAATCATATAGGTGCCAGAAGCCAATAGCGGCCATGACAATTCTCTAAATCATATATATTTACAGGCACCAGAAGTCACTACTGATCCCAACAACTCTCCAAATAATTTGCCATGTTCATCCTCATCAAGTCGTCATGACTCAAATAAAAATGGTAAAATATATTTTGTATTACACTTTATTTTTTAACTCCTTTTTCATATTGAGATTCTTTTATGATTTTATACTTTTGTTTAGGAAATATTATTTATTGTTTTTAATTTTTTATTTTGCAAGTCGTAATTAGGAAGCATGTCGATTATCAATCAAGGGAGAGCTTTTAAGATTTAGTAGGGATTTAGACAATAAAGAGAGTGGATTTTTTTAAAAAAAGAGAGTGGAAATGATGAAATAATTTTTGTGAACACAATTCTAGAATTTCTATTCGATCGTCTTTTGATATTTTTGTAATTTCATATGAATTGAATAAATAAATCAATAAATTTACCATTTATGATATTTTTCTATATATTTTATGATATTTTATTTATTAATTAATTGGATTGCGAATGTTGACTTCTCTACTAACAATTTCTATGAATGGTATATCTAGTATATATACTAATGAAAGCATGTTGATATAGAATTGGCTTGCCAATATCTTTTCATTCGATAGTATTATTTTTAACCAATTGCAATGAAAATTATTGTTAGCACAATGTCGCACATTCAATGATTAAAACCACTACCATAAACCTACAATTGCAACGGAAATATCATTCATTAGAGTACAATTTACATCTACTAACGAAAATAATTGTTGGATTTTCAGCCTTTCTACTAACAGATTTTTTCTCCTAACGGATAAACTCTTCGTTAGTATAGTAACCCATCTACTAACGAAATGACAATACTAAGGGTATTGCTAGTCTGTTAGCACATGTGCAAGTATTTACCAACAAACAGATAATCCGTTGGCTAATCCCTATACAACGGAACTTGAGCCAACGATTATACACATGCCATTGGTGTAGGTTTTACCAACGAATTTATGAGTTACAGTAACAGAAAATGGTTGTTAGTAGATGGCATTATGTTTGTAGTGCGAGTTGCCTAACCACCCCTATGATGATTACTTTGTTTGGAAGCCTGATTTGAAGGGTGTGGCATCTTCTTCATCTGCTTACCTTTTCTTAAAAAATCTGGATGAACATCCTATTGGTAGTTTTTTATATTGGGCAAAAATTTGGAAGTTGACCATTTCCCCAAGGTAAAGTTGTTTTTATGGAAGTTTTTTCATAAAAGACTTTTAACTAAAACCAGACTTTTTAGGCTTGGACTTCCAAATTCTAAAAGTTGTGTTTGTTGTGGCTTAGAAGATGAATCTTTGCAACATCTCTTTTTTGATTGCTCTTTTGCTTCCGAAATCTGGTTGATTTTAGGTCAAAAGCTCAATATAAATATGACCAATAGGATTGGATGATGTTCTGGTAACTGGCTTCTGTCGAGTCCTAGTCATTCATTGACTAAGGAATCTAGAGTCATTGTTGCTAACACTATCTGGTTTATTTGATTTTTTAGAAATGATTTAATGTATGGTGAATAGTTGCCCACTTGCTTCAACTCTGTGATGCGCATCCTGTCCTTCTCAAATCAATACAACAAGCAAATTAAGTGTATCTGAGGGGACTTTGAATATTCAAAATCAAGTAGTTCGTTGGCTTAGGCCTCCTGAAAAATGGGTAAAGATAAACTATGATGGTTCTTATGAGAATAAGGAAGGAGGAGCCGCCTTTATTGTTAGAGACCATCATGGAACTTGTACTTATGCTAAAAACTTCTATTTCCTTTCTCATTCGGCTTTCCTATTTGAACTAACAACTATTTCTAAAGCTTTGTTATTTGTAGTGTCAAATAGCTTGAGTTATCTCATCTTGGAGATTGACTATAAAGTTTTGGTGGATCTTATCAATAACAAGACCCAAGTTCCTTGGCAATGTGGGAATATTTTTCTTGATACCCTTGAATTATATAATAGAGTAAATACCCAAAAAAAATACGAACTTTGGACTTTTTCTCATTTTTAGCACAAACTTTTTTCGGTAGCAAGAAAATACACGAACTTTGATTCCGTCACCCCGTTTAGCACGCACCATCTTTTCTGATGGTTTTTGCTGACATGGTCATTAACGGCGATGACGTGGCAAGTTACTTTGCCAACATGACATATAATTTCAACGGGCGAGTAAAGGGTAACATAAAATTACGAAATTACCCACCTCCGATGCTAATGTTTTTTGAAATGGGGACGAGCAAAATGGTAATTTTCCCGTCGTCTCCAAATTGGGCACGTTCGATGCCCTAGTCCTTATTTTACCTGCTCGTCTGCTCGAACACTGCGAAGAGGGGGATTTTTATCGTCGGATTAGGGCACGCCTTCTGGAGTATTTGTCGTCAGATTAGGGCACGAAGGGACAAGCGGTGGGGACATTGCGAAGCTGTGGTCCCAAAAACAACAGGTATATTTTTGGTTTCTTTTGCATGTGACATCTTCTTTTTTTAATCCATGTGTTGTGGTCCTAATATTATGTGAATATATTTTTTTATTATTTTTTTGATTCTTTGCCGTATGTCGCATATTCATTTTCATGTAGGATGAGAAAATTTGAGATTGTAGTACATCACGGTGGTCAAATAATTTTTGAACCCCGTGTACGCTATGTGCGGGGTGAACTGCTCTTAGTCAGAGAAGATGATATGATTTCAAATACAATTACATTGTCTGACATGAGACTCTTGGTAGGGACATTAGGTTACTCTCGACCTAAATTATGGTACAAAGACCCTAAGAAGCCCTTATCTTTTGGACTGGTGGAGATAAAGACAGAAACTGAAGTTAAGGAGATATGTAAATTGGCGATAAGTTGTGGGTCTATACACTTCTATTCAGAAGGAGTTAGAGTATGAATTGAGGAAAAAGAAACTAGAACAAGCTCTCAAAACTCAGAACCAGGATGAGAATTTGGAGCCTGATCATGAAGGAGATGACCATGATGAGGCTCATCAACATATTGATTTTGATGGAGATGATGACACAAGTGATGAGGATGATGAGGAATACAGAATAGTGAAGAGAAATAAGAGATTTTTTGAAGATGAGCAAGGTACTAGTGGTGGAGGAGATGAGCACAGGGAAGATGAGCAAGGTATCAGTGGTGGAGGAGATCAGCACAGTAAAGATGAGCAAGGTACCAATGGTGGAGGAGATCGGCACAGTAAAGATGAGCAAGATACTAGTGGTGGAGGAGATCAACACAATAAAGATGAGCAAGGTACCAGTGGTGGAGGAGATCAACACAGGGAAGCTGAGGGTGGGAATAATGATTCATCAAGTTCTGATGAATCATCAAGTGATACTTCAACTGAATCAGTGTAGACACCTAATAGTAGTGATGATGAAGATATAAAAAATTTAGAAAACCGAAGGGTAAAGGATTTAGGGGCAAAGAATCTGATGAATTTTGCCTTAATATGAGGTTTGAGTCAGCAGGACAGTTCAAGCAAGCTGTTCGATCAAGACTATGCTTTGAAGAATGGGAAGACTATTAAGTTTACTAGGTCTAGTGAGAAAAATATAGAGGCTAGGTGTAGTGCGAAATGTCCTTGGAGGATTTATGGAAGCTTAACACAAAGGAATGAATCATTTGTGATTAAGATATATGATTCAGAGCATAAATGCTCTAAACCAACAACAAATAAGCAAGCCTCATCTAAATGGCTTGCAAGGCACTATATGAAAACTTTTAGGGAAAAACCAGACTGGAATGTACTTGAAATGCAAATGGATATTGACCAAAAATTTGTCATATCAGTCACTAAGAATGTATGTTATAGAGCTAGAGCAAGAGCATTGAAAGTTTTATCAGGCTCATTGGCTGATCATTATAAGATGTTGTCATCTTATGTAGCAGAACTGAAGAAGGTGTATGAACATGGGCTATTTTCCACAATAGTTGAGGGTCATAACAGATTCAAGAGAATGTTTGTTGGTTTTGATGCATTGAAAGAAGGGTTTTTGGGTGGTTGTAGGCCCGTGATTTCATTGGATGAATGTTTTTTAAAGTCAGAAGTTGGTGGCCAACTACTGTCTATAGTTGGTAAGGATGGAAACAATCAGATGTTTCCAGTATGTTGGGCTGTGGTTGAAGGTGAGAATGAAGACTCATGGAGGTGGTTTTTGATAAGATTAACTGAACACTTAGGCATTGTAGATGGTTTTGGATGGACAATTATAAGTGATCAGCAGAAGGTATAAGTGAACATTTAGACTTTGTTTTTTTATCTCATGTATACTCTACTTATATTTGTTTGTCTCTTGTAGGGTATTCAAAATGCAGTTAGGGCTTTTATGCCTAATGCAGAACATAGAAACTATGCAAGGCATTTATATGCTAATTGGAAGAAGAAGCATGTGGGTTATGCTTTGAAGAACCTTTTCTGGAAGGCTGCAAAGAGCACCACAGAAGCTCAATTCAATGAACACATGTATGAGATGAAAGTACTTTCTCAAGTTGCACATGATGATTTCATTAAAATTGGTTCAAACAAGTTTTGTAGGTTTAAAATCAATACATTGCCAAAATGTGAGGTCATTGACAATAACATGTCTGAATATTTTAATGGATATATTTTGAGGGCAAGAAATAGGCTTTTGATTGACATGTTAAAGGATATTAGAAGGACAATAATGAAAAGGATGGCAGAAAAGAGGGAGATGATAATGAAAATTGATGATACCATATGCCCTAAAATTAAGGAAAAAGTAGAAGAGAACAAAGTTGTTAGTGGCTTCTGCATAGCAACACATATTGGATATAAGAAGTTTGAGGTTAAACACATGGATAACAACTATGTTGTAGAGCTATAACAAAATTGTTGCTCATGCAGGATGTGGGAACTTAGTGGCATCCCTTGTCCTCATGTCATTTCATCAATTCATTGGTTGGGAGAGGATCCCACAAAATATGTTCATGAATATTTTAAGAAGTCCACATACCTAAGGGCATATGAGCATCTTATTCAGCCATTAAATGGGAAAAAAAATATGGACAAAGGTTGAGTCTGAACCTATCTTACCTCCCATTGTGAGAAGACAAATAGTGAGATCAAAAAGAGCAAGGAACAAGGATATTAGTGAGAAGGAAAAGGAACAAGCAAGTACAACAAAGATGAGTAAGAGGGGGGTGCAGATAAAATGTACACAGTGCAATACATATGGCTATAATAAAAGTCATGCAAAAACAAGGATAAAAGACCAGTATCAAGTAAACCATCATCTAGTCAGGTAACTTAATATTTGTCCTTACTTGTTTACTAATAATCTTTTTTATATAATTTGTTTACTAACAAATATGTTTGACACAGGGGAAGAAAAGGGGAGACCACATAAGAACCAGGGTGTGCAAATCAATTTAGAGAACCAAGGTGTACAAATCAATTTGGAGAACCAATGTGTGCAAATCAATTTGGAGAACCAGGGTGTGCAGTCACCTACAAAGAGACCAGAGAAGGATGTTATTAAGAGACCTGTTAGTTATGAGAAGCTTGTGCACAAGGAGAGGGCTGTGGCAGCAAAGAGATTTGGAGTAACAATTGGCACAAACAGGAAATACATATGTGCATGTAAGTTATTTAATTCCATTTATAAATTATAGATTTCAGTTATCTAATTCTAAGTTTCATGTAGATGCATAATACAAAAGTTAGAATACTCCATGAAGGAAGATTTAAAGGAGGGTAGTCTGTCCATGAAGGCACCCAGGTGAGCCAACCCACTCAAGGCACCCAACCCACCCAAGGGACTCAATAGAGCACCACCTCAGTAAGGAGCAGGAACACCACCTCTACCTCAGTAAGGAGCAGCAACAGACTCAAGAAAAAAAAGAAGCCAAACAATCAGTCATCTTCAAGTGTTAGGAACTATGTAGATTGATATGGATTGTATGTGGATTGATATGTGGATTGATATGTGGATGGATTGTATGTGGATTGATATGTTTATGAATTGTATGTGGATCAGTCATGGATTGTATGTGAATTGATATGGATTGATATGTGGATTATATGTAGTAATCGTTACTTGATTTTGTATGAATTATGTGTCATTCTAAGTTTTATGTATGTGGCATGTGGAATTCTAAATTTTATGTATGTGAAATGATGTGTACTAGTTGAATTGCATACTGTGCAATAAATAGCTATGCTATAAATGACAAAGTTCATGTATTTTATGGTTAAAAGTAACAAAGTTCATGTATTGTTAGGTTAAAAGTGGAAAAGTTCATGTATTTTTACGTTAAAAGTGGCAAAGTTCATGTATTTTTACGTTAAAAGTGGTAAAGTTCATGTATTTTTAGGCTAAAATGGAAAAGTTCATGTATTTTCTCGCAAATATGTGAAAGTTCATATTTTTTTGGTGCACAGTTCAATAATAGATTGAAACATGCTAAAATATATTGTCTTCAAATATATAATGAGATGGTAACATCAAAATACATAAATCAAACTACTTCATGGTAGTAGCTTTAGGCTATTGTCTTTGTTCCCACCCTCAAATAACATACTAGAAAATATGATACATACAATAAAAAATACCATACACACACTGTCCTTCCTTAAATTTACTTGTTTTTTGTCATTCCTCAATTGAGCTATCTCATCTTCAAGTATTGCAATTATTTCTTGAAATATCATTTCTTTTATCTTGCTCAATTATATCATTTCTTTCATTAGCTTCAGTTTCTCGAGAAGAAATTTTTTTTTCTCAATACAACCTCGCAGAATATCCTTTGTGTGGCTGTGATCCTTAGGATCATGCCACGCAAAGAAGTGGCAATCATTCTCCTATTAAAAGATAGGAGTGAGTGATTACAATAAAGAATTAAATTTGAAGTGAGGTGATTACAAGAGATCATATCTTCCAATGTCTGCATCCCCAAAACCATCTTCCAGGATTTCTTTGGCTCCATGTGGTGAACAGAACAGCTCGTACGTTATGGCAATAGTGCAGAGCAGCAACCTGTGATAAATTCACTGAAGATTCCTCCATTCGTCCCACGATTTTCCTTCCTAACATGATCGTCCCTTCGTGCCCTAATCCGACGACAAAGACTCCAGAAGGCGTGCCATAATCTGGCGACAATGGCAACAAAAATCTCCCTCTTTGCAGTGTTCGAGCAGGTAAAATAAGAACTAGGGCATCGAGCGCGCCCAATTTGAAGATGACGAGAAAATTATCATTTTGCTCATCCCCGTTTCAAAAAACATTAGAATTGGGGGTGGGTAATTTTGTAATTTTATATTACCCTTTACTCGTCCGTTAAAATATATGCCACGTTGGCAAAGTAACTTGCCACGTGTCACACCCCGACTGAGGGTAGTGTGACCGGCCAGGGTCCACATCCTGCCCTGTAACCTACTGTCTACACTGACATCAAGAAACCAAAACACATCGACTGAAAAAAACTTAACATACTTTATAAAACAAAGTTTGCAAGTCACAATGTATAAGTTTTTCAAAACAAGAAGAAACATCAACCTCAAATCCAAATGGTCAAACATCACGTTTTTGCAATTCTTTTCAATTACAACTGTCAGTACAGAAATAAAACCAACATAACTAGGACTAGTCTAAGACTTATGGACGCCGCTACGAGATATGGCACCGCCTTTGCCCTCCAGCTGCACCATGTTGACACCAAGCTACTGCTCATGCTCTGCAAAAATAGAAATAAACTGTGAGTCCACTTGGGACTCAGTGAGTGGCTCAATTGAACCTCCACTTAAGCCTCAGTCATGCATATGTACATATTATAAGGCAATAAAGGAATATACAAGGAGGTAATGTGTGTTTCAAATGCAACTACCGACCCTCAACGGATCCATGAGTATCCATTGTACATGATAACCCGTCACCTTGGCTTGTCACGCCTCTGGCATCCGGCCCTTGGGCCTACTCATATCAATATATATATATCCCGGCTACAACCGTCCCTACCATATCAGGTAGTATCATACTGGTCATCGACCACATCATCTTAAGATGCAAGCAAACAATCCCGAGCCATCGACTAGGATGGTCAACTAGTCTTCGGACACCATTTGGGGTAAGGATAGCTAGTCCCACCCAACTGGGGTCTGGCACCTAGCGGGCCCACTAGCGCAACTGTAGACCCAACTGCCCGAGCTGAGCATTGGTCATTTTCGACCTCCTCGCTCCTCGGCGAACCATCTCAAGCACATTACACAACCAATATCCTAGGGTTTCCATATATACATACTTCGGGCTCTTGCCCGTATCTAGCTATGTCCGGCTACTGGGTCACAATTCATGCCACCCCTTTTAGTATATGTGCACCTACAATCTCTAAGTTTCCAAAAATATACAAGCAGTCATAGAAGTGTTATCATCTCATATCTAAGTTTTCATAATTATGCTAGAAGTATCTAGTGACACCTTACATGTTACCTAGCCTTTTTTACACTGTCTTAGGAGAGAATTTCAGTGAGTCAACCTTGGAATACCATCCAATATCATTTAAGGCAGCATGCTTAATCTAGAGAAAATTTCTCATATATTATGTCATTCATCATATATAATCATAATGCACATACCTAACAATTCTTATACTACCTTAGGAATTTTTAGCACAATAAGGAGAAACTATCTAGCATGGCAATGTAGTAATAAATTTAGATAACATGTATGAATTATAAAACATGGTAACATTGTCAACATCCAAGTTTAAAGATCAAGTGCTAAGTATGGTTACAATCTAGCATTTCTACAATTCAAATCAATTTAGCTACTTGCTAAGTTTGGTGTTCTTTCTAAGTATTGTCATATCCCTATGTGTGATCCCTAAGATCATGAAATTTCCATCTAAGGCAAGTCTCTCCTCCTCTCCCCAACCTTGGCCGAACCATGAGCAAGGGAAACCTTGCTCGGCCAAGGTCCTTGGGTAGGGAAGGATGGTAGAGACTTTAGTTATACTTTGACTCTTAAATTCCACATACTTCTTAAATAGCAATGATCAACTTACCCTTCCCCTCATCCTTGGCCGACCCTCTTCATAAACCTTAGGGTTCATTCGGCCACTTCAAGGGGCTTTAGAAGGGGCATGCTTCATATTACGTGAGGAGTTCAAAGGGCTATATCGAAACAATGGTATAAGGGCATCTAAGGGCCTTCTCGCTGTCAAGGGAATCGGGGAAAATTTTGGCATGACCTTTCCCCTTTTCCCATGACTCGGCAGCCCCAAGACACACAAAACAATGATTTAAAACAGCGAGATTCGACAAGAAACAACATAAACAGTGAGTACATATCGTTGAAATCATAGATCGTCGGGAAAATCACGAAAACTCGACCTATCATCTAGGGATCGGCCACCCGCCTCCCCCAAACTGTTAAAGCCTTAACCACTCACCTAGATCGCTAAGAAATAAGGATCGGGTGACGACGACTTGAGAATTTTTGGCGACGACGCAAATTCCGGATCGATCCAAGCCCCAAGCCCCCTCCTTGCTCCTTCTCCTCTTTCTCCCTTGCGGCCTTGTGCGACTCAATGGTTGAGTCGCACGGCTGCCATATGGGGGGGTTTTATCCCCTCAACCATCATTCCAAAGATGGTTTCAAGGCTCACTTAAGTCATACTCGGAACTCGACTAAACCTGAACTCGACTCGGGTTCCGACCCAACCCATAACATGACTCGAGTTAACTTAATTTAAGGTATGATTTTATAAAAGGAAAGTTAATTATCCAAATAGACTTCATGATTCATTAGCCGAGTCATACCTTTTCACTCGAGGAGATCTTGAGGCTCGACTCGACTACCTCCGGGTCCGATGCGCTGCACCAAAATAGATTTTTATTTTAAGAAACTTTTTCCGGGTCTTACAACCTTCCCCCCTTAAGGGAAATTCGTCCTCGAATTTACTTGAATAACAAGGATTTACCGGCTCCTCGAACAAGGAAGGGTAGCGCTCTCTCATGTCCTGCTCTACCTCCAATGTGGCCTCTTGCCCGGAATGTTGCTCCCATCTAACCTCTATCAGGGGAATTTCTTTGGACCTTAGCTTTCTAATTTGGTGATCAAGATCTCTACCAGTCTTTCCTCGAATGAGATGGTCGAATCTACCTCGATAGAAGAGGGCTCGATCATATGCGAATCATCTTTTACATACTTCCGCAACATGGATACATGGAAGACCAGGTGCACTCTGCTCAGGCTAGGAGGCAATGCTAGCTCATAGGCCACTTCGCCTCTCCGCTTGAGAACGGGAAAATGCCCAATATATCTAGGGCTCAGCTTCCCCTTCTTCCCAAACCGGACCACCCCTTTCATAGGAGAGACCTTCATGAATACTAAGTCACCCTCTGCAAATTTCAATTCCCTGGCCTTTCTGTCGGCATACATTTTCTGTCGACTCTAAGCCACCAACAATCTTTCCTTAATGACATTTACTTTTTCTACCGCCTCCTCAACCAGATCGGGACCATGAGTGATTCCCCTGCCTCAAACCAGTCCATTGGGGACCCGCACTGCCGCCCATACAAGGCCTCAAAAGGAGTCATGCCAATGCTACTGTGATAGCTAATGTTATAGGCGAATTCGATCAACGCTAGGTGCCTCTCCCAGCCATCTGCCATATCCAGGACGCATGCTCTCAGCATGTCCTCCAAAGTTTGGATGGTCCTCTCTGACTGTCCGTCAGTCTACGGATGGAAAGCTGTGCTGAAACGCACCCGAGTACCCAAGGCTTCATGGAAGGACTGCCAAAACCGGGTTGTGAACTCGGTATCGCTGTCGGATATAATCATCACCGGGGTACCATGATATGCCACAATCCTATCCAAAAATAGTCGGGCATACTGCTCCGCAGAGAAAGTAGTCTTCACTGGTATGAAGTGCGCGGTCTTGGTTAACCGATCCACCACCACCCAAATGGAATCAAAACCGCCTTTTGACTTAGGCAATCCAGTCACTAGATCCATGGTGATTTTCTCCCACTTCCACTCGGGCACTTCGAGATTTTGCAGGAGCCCCACAAGCTTAAGGTGTTCGGCCTTCACCTGCTGACAAACTAGATATTTGGAAACAAATTCTGTCACCTCTCTTTTCATGCCTTTCCACCAATAATGCTGCCTTAAGTCCCGGTACATCTTGGTGGCCCCCGAATGCATCGTGTAAGTGGAACGATGACCCAGTTCTAGGACTTGCCTGCGCACCTCAGCCATGTCTGGTACTACTATCCAATCTCTGAACCTCAGTACTCCTTCTAAGTCCAATCTGAAACCGTTCTCCGCATCACCTCTTTGTATCAGGTCCTTGGTTAGTGCACAAAAGGCATCTTCCCCCTGCGCGGCATGCAGCATGTCCACCAGCGTGGACTGTACCTGCAGATGGGCCATCAGGGCACCTGAAGCTGACACTGATAAGGTTGCACCCCCATCTAGGCATAAAGCCAACTCTCGAGCTAGAGGCCTCCGCTTAGCTTCCAAATGGGCCAAACTGCTCATGGATTTTCTGCTATGTGCATCTGCTACCACATTTGCTTTCCCCGGATGATACATAATGGTGCAATCATAGTCCTTTAGGAGCTCCAGCCACCTCCTCTACCTGAGGTTCAGCTCCTTTTGGGTAAGCAAGTACTGGAGACTCTTGTGATCTGTGTAGATTTCGCAAGTCTCCCCGTATAAGTAGTGCCTCCAAAGCTTCAGTGCAAAGACCACTGCCGCTAATTCTAGGTCATGCGTCGAATAGTTCTTCTCATGAACTTTCAACAGGCGAGACGCATAAGCAATCACTCTGCCATACTGCATCAAGACACAGCCTAGACCAACCCGAGAGGCATCACAGAAAACCACAAACCCTCCTGAGCCGGAAGGTACAACCAACACAGATGCAGATGTTAAACATGCCTTGAGCTTTTGAAAGATCGCCTCGCATTTGTCAAGCCAAATGAATCTGACATTCTTCTGCGTCAACTGAGACAGAGAGGCTACAATTCTGGAGAAATTCTCCATAAACTTCCGGTAATAGCCGACCAACCCAAGAAAACTGCGGACCTCGATCACACTAGTCGGCCGCTTCCAGTTCTAAACCACTTCAATCTTGGTATGATCTACCCTTATTCCTTCCTTGGACACTACATGGCCCAAGAACCCTACACTTTCCAACCAAAATTCACACTTAGAAAATTTGGCAAACAAGCGGTGCTCTCTGAGGGTTTCCAAGACCATTCTCAGGTGCTTAGAGTGCTCTTCCTCACTCTTGGAGTAAACCAGAATGTCATCAATGAAGACGATCACAAAGCTGTCCAGGTACTCCTTAAATACTTTGTTCATTAGGTCCATGAAGGCAGCAGGTGCATTGGTTAGGCCAAAGGACATCACTAGGAACTCATAGTGACCGTAGCGAGTCCTAAAGGCCGTCTTTGGCACATCGCAGTCCCGGATTCTCAACTGATGGTATCCGAACCTCATATCTATCTTTGAAAACCATTGAACCCCCTGCAGCTGGTCAAACAGATCGTCTATCCTCGACAGTGGGTAGCGATTCTTAATAGTCACCTTGTTCAGCTGCCTATAATCAATGCACATGTGCATCGACCCATCCTTCTTCTTCACGAAGAGAACCGGTGCACCCCAGGGTGACACGCTCGGCCGGATTTACAATCTAGCATTTCTACAATTCAAATCAATTTAGCTACTTGCTAAGTTTGGTGTTCTTTCTAAGTATTGTCATATCCCTATGTGTGATCCCTAAGATCATGAAATTTCCATCTAAGGCAAGTCTCTCCTCCTCTCCCCAACCTTGGCCGAACCATGAGCAAGGGAAACCTTGCTCGGCCAAGGTCCTTGGGTAGGGAAGGATGGTAGAGACTTTAGCTATACTTTGACTCTTAAATTCCACATACTTCTTAAATAGCAATGATCAACTTACCCTTCCCCTCATCCTTGGCCGACCCTCTTCATAAACCTTAGGGTTCATTCGGCCACTTCAAGGGGCTTTAGAAGGGGCATGCTTCATATTACGTGAGGAGTTCAAAGGGCTATATCGAAACAATGGTATAAGGGCATCTAAGGGCCTTCTCGCTGTCAAGGGAATCGGGGAAAATTTTGGCATGACCTTTCCCCTTTTCCCATGACTCGGCAGCCCCAAGACACGCAAAACGATGATTTAAAACAGCGAGATTCGACAAGAAACAACATAAACAGTGAGTACATATCGTTGAAATCATAGATCGTTGGGAAAATCACGAAAACTCGACCTATCATCCAGGGATCGGCCACCCGCCTCCCCCAAACTGTTAAAGCCTTAACCACTCACCTAGATCGCCAAGAAATAAGGATCTGGTGACGACGACTTGAGAATTTCCAGCGATGACGCGAATTCCGTATCGATCCAAGCCCCAAGCCCCCTCCTTGCTCCTTCTCCTCTTTCTCCCTTGCAGCCTTGTACGACTCAATGGTTGAGTCGCACGGCTGCCATATGGGGGGTTTTATCCCCTCAACCATCTTTCCAAAGATGGTTTCAAGGCTCACTTAAGTCATACTCGGAACTCGACTAAACCCAAACTCGACTCCGGTTCCGACCCAACCCATAACATGTCTCGAGTTAACTTAATTTAAGGTATGATTTTATAAAAGGAAAGTTAATTATCCAAATAGACTTCATGATTCATTACCTGAGTCATACCTTTTCACTCGAGGCGATCCTGAGGTTCGACTCGACTACCCCGGGTTCGACGCGCTGCACTAAAATAGATTTTTATATTAGGAATTTTTTTCCGAGTCTTACACCACGTCGTCGCCGTTAACAGCCATGTTAGCAAAAATTAGCCGTTAGAAATGACGGTGCATGCTAAACGGGATAACTGAATCAAAGTTCGTGTATTTTCTTGCTAACGAAAAAAGTTTATGCTAAAAATGAAAAAAAGTCTAAAGTCCGTATTTTTTTTTTGGATATTTACCCTATATAATAAGTGTAATAACATTGTGTGTAATTTTATTCCTAGAACAACAAACCAAGTTGCCCACTGGGCAACAAATGTAGCAAGAATGAATAAAGATTCCTCTGTTTGGAATCCTATTCGTCCCTTGAGCTTGACAATATTTTGTTACAGGATTATAATCTTTCTAGCCTAATGGCCTAGTATATTTTTATTCTTTTGGCAAAAAAAAAAGTTTTTATAGTTCTCTTAAAATTCTCAAATCTTAATTTAATTCTTTGAAAAATTTAAGAAAATCATAAAAAGTTTTATTACATTCGTGGAAATTATAAAAATATTTTAAAATTTAATAAAATAATAACTATTTTGGCCTTCGAGATGATCCAAAATTAATAATGAAAATAAAATATTAATCACTCTCATGGAACATGCCGGTCACTGGACATACCGATAACCTACATTGCCGGGGCCCGCATCAACAAAAGCGGCAAAACCTGACCGTCGACGGAGAATGTCATCGCGTGATCACGATGTAGCGGCTGCCTTCGTGCGCCTTGCGGTGGCCTGCGACGCCACCATCGTCGGCCTCGCGCTTGCAGCCTTCGCCGCTGCCTCCTGGGTCAAGTACGTCGTCGCCTCCGCCGCCCTACGCCGCATCAGCGCCGATCCTCCGCTCCAATCTCCGGTCTCCGCTCCCTCCTCGCATCCTCCTCTTCCGAAGAGGGCCCCTTCGTCGTCGTCGTCCGTGGACGGGTCCTGCCCAGTTCCGCCCTCGAGGCTCTCGGCGGTTGGGCTGTCTCCAAGAACCACGGCGAGCTTACCCCCCGCGGCTCCGATGACAGGGTCGTCGCTATCCTCGACACAAAGACAGTAAAATTTTCCCTTTTACTCCTCTCGGTTGCATTCGAGTTCATGCTTTTAGAATACGAGCTCGCTTACAACATCGGTTTAAGTTGAAAACATCAATGGACCGTTATCAAATTCTGGCTTAGCCGCTGATATTATTTATACTTTTCACACTCAAGCTAGTTTGTTTGTCTTCGTAAAGTAAACTAGAGGACTAATTAGGTGCCTACATGGTTGTCAAAGGCGCTCGCATGGGCGCTTAGGCGTGCCAGGCGAGGCACCATTTCTGTTTGCTCTTATATTTCTCCTTCCCTTTCACTGCCCCTCCTCTTTTCCTTCTTCTCTTCCACTCACGTGATTTTAAAGAGTGTGAGGCAGATTTATATGAAACATAAGATGATGTTGAAAGATACAAGATAGTAACTTTAGTGGTGGGGACTCCGGGGATGATGTACAGGGAGTAGGGACTAGGAGAGTTGACTGAATTAGAAATGATAATACTAAAACTTATATATAATATAGAAGTCAAGAGCAAATGGAGAAGAGAGGGATAGAAAAAGATGTATGCTTGCCTCCACAAAATCTGTCATCAAATATCAAAGGGAAAAAATGAAACCTGAATTAGATAAAAAAAATTGTACATCTTTTGCCATTTATATATGGTCCTTTGTTCATTTATTTACTTACTAATTAAGTTCAAGGATTACTCAAAAAATGAAGGTTTTGTTACCCCTGTTTTCAGAAACTTGTTTTTGTGGATGAACTTCTTAGATGTGGCAAGATAGAGGCTTCACGCCTTCACCACATCTTCACCTCTTGTTGATGATGTGGTAGTTGGTGCTGATGTGTGGGGGTGAGGTGGAGAGGTGGGGCCCATAACACCCTGTCAAAGGGCTATGTCCATCAGGTTTCAGGCTTGGTTATATAAGTTGGCATCCAATTTAGACGAATGTTTCCTAAATTTATAATTGATGTCAAATTAACTGCATTTAGAAATGACATAATTCCTGACCTCATATATCTTGCTTTGTATGGTGAAGGTTCTATGCAATAAACGGAGGGGAGTGTTTGCATGGAGTTTTGAGCTCCATGCTTTATTTGCAAAATCTTGGCAGGAATGGAGTTCATGCTCATTGAGAACTGTAAATATGACAATCCTTGCAATCCATAATCTCATAAATTTAATTGTTGAATATGTTGATTTAATGTCGTTGTAGATGTGGAATTATTGATGATGTTCTGATTTTGCAGGTTCCATTTATTCTTGTTGAAGGTGGTAACTGGCATAACTCTGGTTATGTTCATGTTAACTTGGATGGTTCAACCCATCCACTACCTCTTACAACAGTTCATCCTGAGCTCCACCTTGTTCAAGTTACTTCTTGTACATTCTTCCAAGCCATATTTAGTACTGGATATCCTGTATGTTTTTGTTCTCTACATGATATGTTGGAAAGTCTTTTCCCTTTAGTTTCAGTAATGCTGAGCTTGTTAAAATACTTGGACAAAGATTTTGATTTTGGAAGGTGGCATTATTGGAAGAAGAAAAAATTCTTCCAGTTGGAAAGGAGATCACTGCAATTGGCATTTGCAGAGAAAGAGATGGAGCAATAGAGATAAAGTCATGCCAGGAGCTTCTCTGTTTCTTGTAGCGTAATCTAAGCACTCAAATCTTTTGACTATGCTACTAACTTTTTAATCCTATTTTGTTCATTTGAGAAGTAAAGTTAACCAACAAAAATAATTACTTTTATAACACACACCTAAAATCAAACACTTTCCATATCAAGGACTTTCACTTTTAATAAATACTACTTTAAATATGAATCATTTTTCATTTTTGTTATTGTTTTCCGTTCGTTGCAGGTCTCAGATGACAAAAGATGAAATTGCCGCCGAGCTTAATTACAACACCAGGATCCTGTTTTGGGGTGGTATTATGCTTGGAACACTATCTGTTGGGATATTAGGCTATGTCTTAATTAGGTACTGTGTTTAAATTCTGTGGCATATTGCAACATGCTTCTTTGTATATATGCATATGTATTGTATAGATATATTGATATATACATGTATTTAATTCCACTTAGCTTTAATTGGATGAAGCATGATTAGCTAATCCGCGCTAGAAATATCAGAGAAGGTTTCTGAAGGTTTCAATCTATTAGCATATAGGCTGCATGGTCAAGTTATCCATAAAAGGGGGACTGGAATAGTTGTCAAGCTAGGATTGTATTTTTACCAGTGAAGGTTTGAAAAGGGATTAAGGCACTGTGTATCTGGAATGGGTGGCTGACAACCAGCATAGATTTTTTGCTTTACAATGTGCATGTACCACCTCCGAACCTTTAGTTCTGTAGCTGGATGAGGCCTGAGGGTGAATATTTAATGAAGGTAAAACCTTTGTGCTAACTTTAACGGACTTTGTCCAAATTAAAATCATTAATGATGTCCAAATTGAAAACTATTGTTAATTATTTTGAATTTATTTTGGTTTAGTGAAGTGTTCTTCTAGGGATGACTTTTTATACAAATAATATACTCACATATGGATAAGCCATTTCAGGGTTGTCTATCCATATGTTCTGATAAGCACTTTGCACACTTGTACTATTCGCCAACAGCCATTCAGCACAAGCACCTAGCTTTATTACTGATTTATGGTATAATTAAAGGGTAAATGACCTAGATGGCCTTGTTATAATACATAAATAATCTTTGCACTAGTTAGAGGTGTGCATACGGGTCTGGCTTTGAAGAAAATCTGACCCGACCTTGGTATTTTATGTTAGTGGACAAATCTGAAACTCTACCCCAGGAAAAAAACTATCAGATTCAAGTTTGATGTTACTAAGCCTCCTATGACCTTAGTATATAAAAGGAATACACATGGGGCAAAGAAGCAAGGAAAAGTCAAGTAGATAACTTGCCTCTATTTTTATTGGCTTTGTTGTTAGTTATTTTTGTTATTTGAGATTATGGCTGAATGTGGTAGTAGTGGTTATGCTCAAGGTTAGGACTAGTGGACAAAGTGTATGTTGTTTTTCCTGAATACTAGATAGTTATGCTTAAGTTAAGGAATAGTGGGCAAAGTGGCATGTTCTGTGGGGGAAGTTACTTCTCCATGGACCTATTTATTTGTTGATGTTGAATGAGAATGGATGGCAGAAAATTCCCAAGTCTTTGAGTACTTAACTTAGAAGATCTTAGGTTCTCTCCAACGAGCCTAAACATAGGTCGGAAAAAAAAATCCGTTTCTCTTTCCACTGAATCCCTTCTTGCGCTTACACACATTCCATTATTTCACAGACCCATAACTCGCTCTTACTCCCGGGACCATAACATTTGATGTTGCTCAGTTTATTTGTTAGAGTTGTGTCAAAATGTGGTTTGGAATTGTTTTGAATGTTTCAAAGTTTATCATATTTTTTTAATCTTTTTATCAAAGTCGTATTGGGTTAGTGTGTTTTTAAGTTTTGAAACAAAAACTAGAAACTTGACCAAATTTTAGAAAATGAAACACCAATATCAAATGGTCAATTTCTACTACTAGGACACCAATATCAAATGATTTACACTTTAGTTTTCAAATGCTAGTAGGATAATCTCTTTTGTATTATCCTCTAAGAAAATTTATCTTTGTCTTTTCCTAGATTGGGCTCTCTATATTGAAACCAAGACCTGGGTTCACAGTATATTTCTTACTTGACTATAACTTCTCCCTTGAGATATCACTCCTATTGTTAAAAGCATTTAACTATTCTATACATGCTCATGTGATTATAGAACCAGCACAAATAATAGTGATTCAGAGTTCAGACTAGTAAATGCTCAGTTTTGCCAGCTTTATTTTATGTTATTTTTAGTAAATTGTACTTTGAGCTTTGTATTCATTTCAAATTCACACTAGCAGCAGTTCAGCACCAAACTGTCTTTTTTCCCCTGTATGGTATTCACTGAATATCTTTATGAAGTTTTGTGCTTAGATCTAATTGTGTCCATGAACAATGCTCGTAATATAAACTATAATGCAGCATATACATATTTCTGTAGTCAAATTGGATAATCCCGGTCATCGAAGAATTATCTTATTTTACATAGACAATGAGTGACTGCAGTCAACCCTGTGATCCTTTATGGTCTGAACCATGACAACTCACATAATTTGAATTCGTTAACAACATTGTGGTATTGGTTTATGTAGTTCTATCATTCAGATCTGTCTGCATAGTATTGAGTATTTGTATGTTTGATAGCCATTGAATGGTGATAGTATGTTCTGTCACCTGTAATCAGATAAATAAGATGACAACTGTACAATTTATTGATCAGGAACTTGTGGAGATGGAGGGAATGGAGAATGATAAGAAGACAGAATGAAGACTTACATAATGATGCTATGATGGACGACACTATGGGAGAAGAGGATGTACCTGATCCTGAACTTTGTGTCATATGCTTACAAACACGAAGGAGATCTGCCTTTATTCCTTGTGGTCATCTTGTTTGTTGCCATCCTTGTGCTATGCGTGTGGGGTGTGACCCCTCACCTAAGTGCCCTGTTTGTCGGCAAAGTGTACACTCTTCCATTAGAATATATGATTCTTGAGGTATGTAAACTCTGACATAATTCACACCGCACCAGTTGTGAATGATTCTTGGCCCTTATTCCTTTTTATACATATTGCAGTAATTGGGGACATGATAAACTAGAATTACAAATGTCATTCATGATCTCATCTGAGTATATATAGCAAACAAAGAACATATATTAATATGGAACCAAGCCTTGTGTAACCTAAAACTAGTTTGTTATTAACAATTGTGAAGTTGTTATTTATTTAATATTAATATTGATAATTGCTTATGCAGAACAATTTAGAAATTAATGTTGCTTACTAGATGTATGAGCCTACTTTCCAGCCCTAGTATGAAAATCCTAATTTATCATCAGACTATGCTCCTGTCAAATACGTGTTGGCATGATGAACAAAGAAAAAACTAACTAAATATTTACATGTACAATAGGGTTGTCTGGACAGCTTCTTTGACAAAACAAGATTAACTATAGGCTGAAACAAGTATAACACAGATTTACCGAGCCATCTATTGTGGAACTTTGTTGCCTGCTATTCCCCCTCTCCGCCAGTTTGTCACTGCTCCTTTTGTCTGAAAAAAAAGAAGAAATTATTTGTCCTCTTGGTGCTTGCTTTCTTCTTTTTCGTAATTTGTTTTTTTATGATGAAGGGAAATATACTCGATGAATGGTGAACCTGGGTTTGAGATTGCTTTAGTCTGTATAGTGTTTGGTTTATTTTTGTTTTTTAAATATTATATATAATTATGCAAGTTATGATTTGTAGAAGTTGTACTGAATAAGCATAGCAAAAAGAATTTACATCTTGATTTTCTTTTTGTTACAGGATATTTAGTGGTCAAGGGACAGGAATGCCTAGAACCAGATTGTACAGGATGTCTCTTCATGCATTATTTGTTTGGCCAGTTAATGGTGATAATATTTGTTTACTAACCTGCTGCTTGTAAACAAGATCATGCGTGTTTCTTGGTTGAATAGTTTTCAACTCATCAGACCATCAGGTTATCATACTGCCCATTTTAAAATAATGGATGTTCTTAGTTTTTAACATGCTGACTATATAATAGAACATATTATATTCTTAATCTTGCCAACTGCCAACTTTGTACATCAGTCTTCTATTTGATTGCGATGAGAATCCAATCAATGGAGTGTTTACAAAGTTAAATTCAGCTTAAGTGGGTCCATAATAGTGAACACGTTTGGTTGTAGAATTTCAGCTTTAATGAACTTTAATCTTGAATGAGTTGTCACTAACTTCAATGGACACTTTGATATAACTCTACTTAAATTCATTTGGAAACTTAAGATGAGGAGAAATGAAAAACCCTTGATTCCTTTGCCTTCGACAAGATGATAAGTAAATTTAACTTCAATGGACACTGAAGTGGTCAAGATTCAAGAATTAACAAAGAATTGAAGGAGCATATTCACAGGTCGGGTCGGATTAGGTTTAGGGAGTTTTGTGTAATCGGGTTGGGTTCGAAAATTTTCACCTCTCAAATCCGACCCAACTTAGTTCGGGTTGGGTTGGATTGGGTAGTCGGGTTTATCCGTTTAGGTAAAAATAAGTTTTTAAAAATAATTTTTAATTTTTTTGAAAAATGATTAAAAAATAAATGTTTTAATATAATATTTTAAAAATAATTATAAAATATAAATAATCGGGTCATTAGGTAGGATTGTACTCGACCTGACCCAACCCAAATAAGTCGGGTCGGGTTCTCGGGTTCATTGGGTTGACCGCCCTAATAAGAGGCCTCGGGTGATCAAGTAGTTGTAATTAATTTACCAATGTTGAAAATTCCTGTAAATTGCAGCAAAGGGCCGGCTCACTTATAGTACACTCTCTAAACCTTCTTTTTGTCTCTCATTCACATGCCATATAATAATAATAATTTAGCTTTTTATCAAATCCGAAACTATAAGTTTCAAAATGATAAATCGGAATTGCAAAAAAAAAAAATGATCATAACCGGAATCAACTTTGACTTTGTATCAATACTGTCCTTGTATCCTCTTTTAACAAACATATAATCTTATGCAATGTTCTATTTAGTGAAATAACATACTCAACACACACAAAATTTAGCTCCTTTCTCTTCTCTTCTCTCTTCTTCCCCATCGCTGTCGGTGCCTTGTGAGCGCAACATTGCCACCAATTTGGATAGACAAAAATACCAACTCATCTTCTCTTATTTTTTGCATCACTAGTGTATCGAGGATGTCATGCCTCAAAATCAGGTCACGCGATCGGCCAGAGTGCGGACAGACACTCCGAAGACTATACAATGCAAGCACATCAACCATACCATATATACACCTCAAGATATCATAACACACACATTTATTTATAAAAGTAGCAACTCAGTACCAACTCAAGTATAAGCTACGTATCCAAGTACTAATGTCAATACTACATAAGTTCATAAGTTCACGTGTCAAAAGAACTATATGTCACAAACATACTACATGTCTTAGAAATAAACTCAAACTAAACTCGACTCGACTACATCAACAGGTTTCACTAGACCGCTACCAGAGTCCGCCACCACCAGCCACGTCATACTTCAATGATCACGCTCTGCAAAATAGTATCTAGAAAAAAATGGTGAGTTCAAAGAACTCAGTGAGTGGTCGTCTCAACCATCACCAAGCCAAACCATATAAATAAATAAATGCAGCAATTAACTCTGTGTTCAAATAACATATATAAGTTATGATAATAATTTGCATCGGTAATCTCGGGCGCTACGCGCACCGTACGGCTTGACCCGGCCCAATTGGAAACCATTTTAAGTTACCCGCCTCCAACTCGCAGGTTGCTCGCTAGGCTGGCCATCCTAGCGAACTTCCCATCTCGGGCTCACTGGACTAGGAAGGCCCTCTAGTATCAGTGCCCATAACTCGATCGGGAAAGGCCCTCCGACCTATACCACTCAAGTCAATCGTTGGTGTGGCTCACCGACGTATATCTCGACCCAAAATCAACTCGTGCGTGATGCGCACCACTCAGCCATCACATGTACATCCCAAACCATGTTCGTTAAGGGAATAACTGTACACTTATAATGAAGTAAAATTACTCGGGTAAATACGACTTAGTTCACCTTTCTCGGTGCACAATAGGTAGCACCTGCTCAGCCTCCACTCGGCCCAATTAAATTATTTTCCGTCGTGTTACCCTCCACTATCCTCTCAACAATTTGCCTTATCAATTTCCTAGTCAAGAACCAAACATCCGTAGCGGTCGTTGCGTAGTGAAACACTATGTCTTATCGAGCAGTTTCTGCACGACGTACCTTTCCGCCACAAACCACATTGTTCAAAGTCTCATTCGAACTTACGAAAATTCTCGTATAATGAAAAAGAACACCACATCTGTCCAAGGGTTTTCGGATTTAGTGAAACGTCTTAAAGTTTTCAGTTTTCTCAATTTACCTGAGACCCGCAGAAATTCTGCCCATAGCCAAAATTTTAGCCCTTTATGGGTCATTTTCCTTAATTTCCACCCGAGGGCTTACACCCTCACCTCGAGTATAGAAATGTCTAAATAACCCACTGTTCATATGGTTTAACCACTACAACTATCGCAAGCCATGGAGTGTCGTCCCAGCTCGCGACTCGACTCATTCAATAACGATGCAAAAATTCCAGCCTACCTGAACAGTTCGGTTACTGTTCAAACACAATCAATCAGGTTATGGTGCTCAATGTTCACATAATGTAGCTTACTTAAATATCAACAACATATTATACTAGCATATCACAACGAGTAATACTACTTCCGACAAGAACAAATTATAATTTCAGCATACTCTATAAATTTCCAGCATACATGAAGTAATTTCAGCATAAATAAAATATCCCCTTTAATAAATTGACACAACATAATGACAATCTAATTACCCTTAAGGGTACCCTACACTCTTAGGGTTACTCGGCCACTCTAGGCCACAATGAAAATTGAAGATCTACCATGCTATAATTCATGGAATTTTCGGAATTAAACGGTAAATAAATAAGAAACAAATACTAAACATCAATACCAAGTTCTCTACGCTAGGGCCAGCCCTCCCTAAGGTTTGGGGGTATGCCCTAGGGCACCGCCCCCTCCAAACCTCAGAGAGGCGCCCTACAAACTACGTGAAGCAATATACAAGCATGAAGGTTAATCTACTCGCAAGAAGATGACTCAGAATCGCATCCAAAACTCTCAACATAAATCGGCGGCCCCTAATCTCATATCTAGGGATTCTGGAGATGAACCACTCACCTAGGATTGGAGTAAGGACGAGGAAGATAATGGAGAAGCCCCATGTCGCATCCGATCCGACGAAGCCTCGATCCTCCGGTCGATTCCCCCCCCCCCCCTGTCTCACTCGCCTCCCTTGGTTGGCGTACGGCTCCTTCTTGGAGTTGTGCACCCCAAGGCAGATGATAAATCTTTTTTATTTTCTAATTTACCAAATTACCCCTCCTCACTTAACTTGACCCAACTCGCTCAAAACGAGTTCGATTCGGGCTCCGATTGCACCCTCGGACTTGACTAGAAACTAACTCAGACTTAACACAATAATTACCCCCATATTAAGGTAATTTAAATTGAGCAAAGGTCTTGCCTCAAATCACATCCATTCGCGTTCAACTCTACACGCACCGTTACGCATCACGCCTATCTCGCTGAAACTAATATGCAAAATTTAATAAATTTCACGGGTATTACAGAGGACATTCGGAATCCCTTTCCTCCTTAATTATAAGATCTTACATGCTATCTTAGGAATTTATAGAGGTTAGTGTTTGGAGAAGGAAGAAGGGAGAGGAGAAATAAGGATGAGAGATGGGAGGAAAATGTTAAATAAAGATTTTAGAGTTTTATTTTGACTTTGATTGGTCGGAGATCAACATGGAAGATGAAGAAGAAGATGCCAATGGATGGATGTCGGCGCAGTCCAAGCTGAGACGATCATTTTTTTTTTAATATGTTGTTCCACCAAAACTAAATATTGAATAATATTATGGTTTTGTTAAAACAACATACAAGGTCCCTAAGTATAAATTGTTGAAATTAATTTCAGTTTTCGTCATTTTTTTACGGTTTCAATTTTTATCATTTGAGTAATTTATCAATTATAAGCCCCCAGAGTATTTAAGGACGGTCGTCCTAAAATCATATGATATGGGCTGGGAATGTTGATGACAAGATAATGTACATCGATTGTCTTTGCTTTAGGCTGGGAGTTAAATGTCGTCCTCAGCCATATGGCTCCGCGGACATCAACACTCTCTCCTAAGAAGCCTACCAGATCTCCTTTTGCATGGTGTGAGTGAGGCTTCTATTAATTGCATTTTCTAAGGTAGAGTAAAAAAGATTTTGGTCGAGCTCCCTTGGTCGACAATGACCTTTTTAACGATGAAATTTCATGCAATCACAGAAATCACGACAGGGTCGTGTAGGTTCTGATCAATTCCTTGAAAGTCGGATTCATATAACTATATTACTGGGTTTTGGGGATAAATCGGCGCGGGCGAGTAGCGTTGTCGACTGCCATGATTACTCGAAGAGACCTTTTCCTGGCCGAGCTTGACTCTTCACCTCCCATGAATCCGTCGGCGATGTAGTCGATGACCCCTCGGGGCTCATTCGCTTGGCTGAGCTCTTTTTGGGATCTCGAGGGTGTTCAGCTTCACCGTCGAGGGTTGTGGCTCTTGCTCCGGCCTCTCTCTTTCCTGTGATGAAGATATTTATCAAGGTATCTTGTGCAGACTAAATCTTCGAGCTGGTCTCCTAGCATTATACACTCCTTGGTAGTGTGTTCATAAGTGTCATGGTATGCACACTTATTGCTCATGTCGGCGTTGGGCGGCAAATTTTGCTTTCCTACATTAACAGGGTATTTGATAAGCTTCAGGTGGTAGATATCTCGGAGGATGATTTCTTTCTTGGTGTTGAGGGGGGTGTGCCTTTTGAAACAGGCGCTTGGGCGAGGTGGTGACCTCGGTCCCCTGCCATTACCCCGCTTGTGCCGGCTGCGGTCTTCAGCTCTTATGTCTTTCTTTTTGGACCTTTTGTCCTCTATCACAGCTTTGAGGTTCTTCCAGTCGATCTTCTTTGCTTCTCGTTGATCTTTCATTTTTATAAAGCCTGCAATGTTTTCATGAAATTCGGCCATGTCTTTAGGCTCGGTTAAGGTAATCTGGTTGGTGAAAGGCCTGAGCTTTAGCCCGTGTTGGATGTAGAAAAATCTTGATATGTGGGTCGAGGTTGGGGATGTCGGCCGCTATGGCTTGAAATCATGTTGCCCTTGCCTAATATAGCGTAGGGTTGCTCCTATCTTGTGATATACTCGCGATGTGGTGAATCGGCTGAGTAAGACATGAGAAAGGTCGCCAAAAGAGTGAATCGATCCTGGTTGGAGGGAGGCGAACCATACTAGGGCGATTTTCCCTAGGAAGGTCGGGAAGTCTCTACAGGGGAGATCGTGCTCGACCGGGCCGATTGGGGGCTATCCCTGAGATTGTGTTGGTGTCTTGACTTGGGCCGCCAATTGTTGGTTTTGTGCTTCTAACTCGTTTACCCGTTGTCGGGGCTCTTCAGGGGGAAGGGGGGCTGATACATGAGCATCACTCCTCGTTGTTTCAGCGTCACCAGGCTGCGATCGATCGTCGCCATTGGGTCGTTGTCGTTGGCGTGTGGCGGCGATCGCTTGGTTTTGGGTTCCAACCATTGTGGGGGAGGTAATCAAGCTTTACTCAGCCCCATGGTGGGCGCCAAATGTTCCTACCTGAGAGTTAAGGCCTTCTGTTCCTACGTGGAGGTAATGCAAATTGGAATTAGGGTTACCTGAGGTGCGCCACGTCTATATTTATTGCAGGTGAGGATGGTGGCGCCGCTTGAAAATCTCGTGGTGAGGTTGCCCATAATAGATCGATGTCGATCTCGGAGATGGTGGGTGTATATCTTCTAATAAGGTAGGATATGAGGATCCTTATGCGACCATGTGGGATCCCTGAGCAAAGCTGTTTAGTCTGAACTGAGTCTAGCTCAGGGACGTAGTTGGGTGGAGCCCCCTGGATGGGGTCATGCGGTTTGGTTCGGAGTGAAGGATGGGGCGTTGTTGGGTCTAGTCCGATCGGACCCAATAGTTCTAGTCCAGTTCATTATAATATAATTATTTTACAGAAAGTTATTGTGATAATATAATGAATCTAAACATTATTATCACATTATTTTTATTTATATCTAATATTATATTACATTATAATAGTATTTATCATATAATATTTTTTCGCGATTAATCCAAATGAATAATGAAAACAACGATTTTCCCAAAGTAGAATAAGAATTCTGCTTATTCCCAAAAGCATAATAATATACAAGTTATTCTCCAAAACCGAATAGAATTCAAAATATATCTACAATGCTCCTCATAATGGGGTTGACCGGTTGATGCCTCGTTAATCACGTTAACTCCATTAGCCCTACTGTCATTTAAGCCTATTTCACGCGTGTCCCACTCGTTAAACCATTTAAATAAATTTCGATTTAAGCTCGAAATGCATCATAAAATCATTAAAAAATCATAAATGAATGAAATGAGGTTCACAACTGGGATTAATAAAAATGAGTGTGTACAAATCCAAGAACAAAATTATTTAAACCATTTAAACAGTTTCAATTTCATTTAACTGTTTAAGTAGTCAATTTAAACTTGGGAATGCATCATAAAATCACCAAACAATCACAGAAATTCCAATTTATTGAATGAAATGAGGTCCACAACTTGGACCAATGAAAATGAGTGTATAAAAGTTGCAGAATAAAACTGTTTAAACTATTTAAATAATTTCGGTTCCATTTAAACAATTTTAGTGATACTTTTAAATAGGTAATTTAAACTTGGGAATACATCATAAAATATCATAGAAAGTCTAATTTGCTAAATAAAATATGGTCTACAACTTGGATAAGTGAAAATGAGTGTGTATAAGTCTCAGAAGAAAGAAAACTGTTTAAACCATTTGAATAGTTTCAGTTTCATTTAAACAGTTTTAGTAAAACTATTTAAATAAGTCATTTAAGCTTGAAAATGCGTTATAAAATCACCAAAAAATCACAAAAACTCTAATTTACCGAATGGAATGTGGTCAATAACTTGGATCAATAAAAATAAGTGTGCACAAGTCCCGAAATAAAACTGTTCAGTTTCAATTACACAGTTTGAGTGAAACTATTTAAATAGGTCATTTAAGCTTCAAAATACATCATAAAATCACCAAAAAAATTACAAAAATTCTAATTTATTATAAAAAATTATAATTTATTGAATGAAATGAGGTCCATCTTAAATGATTTGGCAGGTGGAACGTGAAACAATTTTAAATGACCCATTACCGTAGGATTAATGGGGTTAATACGGTTAATGAGGCATCAAACCCATTATGAGGGGTATTGTGGGAATATTTTGAATTTTATTCGATTTGGAAGAATAACTCATCTCGTATTCTTCTTTTGGGAATAAACAAAATTCTTATTCTGCTTTGGGAAAATCACTGTAATGGACAATCTCTTCTTGAATTCTTAAGTATTTAAATGATAATTATTTTCAAAATTTTGTTTCACTAGAATCTGAATAAATTAAAGAAAAATCCAAAAAAATCATAAAAATATTTTTTATATTTATAAAAATTATAAATATATTTCAGAATTTATAAAAATCATAATTATTTTGATCTAACTCTCACAATTTTTTTTTATTTTAACAAAGATAAAAAAATCTCAATAGCCATATTAAGGATCGAATCCTAAATTTCTAGAGAACATATAATATATTATCATCATATGTGTTATTCTTCCTTATAATAAATAGTGAATATGAATAAATTATATTTTGGTCAACATTATTATAGTTATGTAAATAAATAAAACTAGACAATTTTGGTATACTATAAAAAATTATGCCTTTAACTATGTTAGTAAATTATATATTTTTTTATACTTCTCCAAAAATTCTCAAATCCCAATTTAATTTTTTGAGAAATTTAAGAAAATCATAAATATATGTCAAAGTATGATAAAATTATAACTATTTTGGCCTTCCAGATTAATCCAAATGAATAATGAAAATAAAGTATTAATCACGTCCATGGCACGTGCCGGTCTCTGGACAAACCTACATTACCGAGGCCCGCGTCGACAAAAGCGGCAAAACCTGACCGTCGCCGGAGAATGTCATCGCGTGACCGCGATGTAGCGGTTGCCTTCGCGCGCCTCGCGGCGGCCTGCGACGGCGCCATCGTCGGCCTTGCGCTTGCAGCCTTCGCCGCCGCCTCCTGGGTCAAGTACGTCGCCGCCTCCGCCGCCCTACGCCGCATCAGCGCCGCCCCCTCTGCTCCCATCTCCGGTCTCCGCTCCCTCCTCGACTCCTCCTCCTCCTCCTCCTCCGAAGAGGTCCCCCTCCTCGTCGTCGTCCGTGGACAGGTCCAGCCCAGTCCCGCCCTCGAGGCTCTCGGCGGCTGGGCTTTCTCCCAGAACAACGGCGCGCTCACCCCCCGCGGCTCCGATGACAGGGCTGTCGCCATCCTCGACACCCAAACAGTAAATCTTTCCCCTTTACTCCTCTCGGAAGCATTCAAGTTCATGCTTTTAGAATACGAGCTCGCTTACACCATCGGTTTAAGTTGAAAACATCAGTAGATCGTTATCAATCTCTTCTTGAATTATTTTGGTGACGATGCGGAGAAGTTGAGTAGCTTTATGTTTTGTTGACAAATTTGCCAGTCATGTAAAATTGTGAACTAGTGATTTCTTTGAAAAACTGAACTCATTTTCCAGTCACGCGAGTTGATTGACGGGGACACTGACTAGCAAGGGAAAATGTACTCAACAATTTGACATAAATAAATCGACCAATTTATTCATGAGATATCTTTCCTTTATAGAAATTGTGAACCTATTGGATGATAGGTGAATCTAAACTGGTTTAGCCGCTGATATTATTTATACTTTTCCCGCACAAGCTAGTTTGTTGGTTCATAAAGTATACTAGAGGGCTAATTAGGTGCCAAAGATCAGATTTCATACAAAATATATCAGAATTGACTGAATAAGAGATGATAATGCTAAAATTCATATATAATATAGAAGTCAATAGCAAATGGAGAAGAGAGGGATAGAATAAGATATATGCTTGCCTCCACAAAATCTCTGTCATCAAATATCCAAAGGAAAAATGAAACCTGAATTAGATAAGAAAAAATTGGACATCTTTTGCCATCTATAGATGGTCCTTTGTTCATTTCTTTACTTCTTAATTTAGTTTAAGCCTTTAAGGATTACTCAAAAAATTAAGGTCTTGTTGCCCGTGGTTTCAGAAACTTGTTTATGTGGATGAATCTATTTTTGGGTTAGCTTTACATTTCCACTACTAGGAGATCTAATGTGGTTTCAGGGGGAACCAAGTGCCCAATTTTTACAAGAAAATATGGAAAATACATAATGATCCCTGTAGGTTTTTGTATCATGGGACTTTGATTCTATACTGTAATGTACTGTAAAAGAAGAGAAGAAACTTTAGTATTCACCAAGAGGACAACTCATAATTGACCATTAATTCCATCTCGTATCAGCACTTCCTCAATGCTTTGACTGCTGAGACTTGAAGTGTGAATTGATTTCTTTGACTTATTCTAGATTTCCTTGTTTCATTTTCAGAATAGAATTTTTTCTTGATTTAGGATTAACTGGACTAATGACCTCTATATATGACTTTGTAACATTTTATTCTATCTAGTGTAAATTCTCGGACTTCCAAGCAGTGTTGTATGATGTTGAACATGCAAATCATGTGGATTCATGTTTGAGTATCTGATTTCATAAGGAGAAACAGGAGACAAGAACATGTAGAAACTTGAAAAGTATCAAAACTCAATGGATAATTTTTAGTGTGCCATGGATTGTGAATCATAATCAGATTTCCTTGCTTGTCACAATTATTAACCATTTAATAATATCGACATGATGATTATACCCTTTTAAAAATTAGGGCAATTCAATTTCTAATCTATTGCAAAAGTTGTTGTTAGCCGAGTATTTGTCAAAAAAAGCATGTGATAAAACTTAAGATCATTTAAGTAACTTGTTGACTGAAAAGGGAAAAAAATGAAATGTCACTGTAAAAAGTCATGTTCATCACCGATTGGCAGAAATGACATGGCACCTACTTCTACGTGCATTAGTAATTAGCACTCTAGATTCATGAAGTAATTGATGTCTTCCTACTAGCATTACCAATGTATCAATCCTTGTGAGGACTCAAAACTCCACAATTAAGTCAGATTTCAAGTATTAAGGTATAAATACAAAATTTTAGGTATGTTCTTATAGATACATGTTAAATAGATAACTCATCTAAAGAATCCCAATTCCCATGTGGTTTTGAATAGATCAGTACATGTGAATAAGGTTCAAGAGCATATTTCACTCTAGATGTTAATTCACCATGATGCAAATTTGACACGACTTTGTATGAGCGTTGTTTCAGCTGCACTACATGCGTTTGTGTGAGAACATCACTAAGCTTTTATCTTTAATTGTTCTGCACCCTCCCTAATAACACCCTTTAAGATATTGTGTGTTCAGGTGTTGTTTCTGAATATAGGGTTATTTTATATGTGATTTCAATGTTTGTAACATAGTACTTGAGTGTTTATCGGTCACATATACACCAAAAAGCTTCTAAAAGAAGGAAATATAGTGACATTTATATCTTAGTTATTACCTGCATAGTACCTTCATAGTTAGAAACCCCTTTTTATTCTTCTTTTTTTGCTTATATCTGCTTTTTGAAATATGTTTTAAACTAAGCGAACTTAAACAACTTTATCTGCTTTTTGAAATAAATCAAACCTAATATGACTTGATATAAAAAATTAATGCATCTTTGGAAAATAATCAAAATAAGTGTTGTCACGAGGCGATAGGCGCCTCAAGGCGCCAAGGTCATTTATTGCCCGAGCGGAGCAAGGTGCTTATATTTAAGTATATATATATATAATTCATTGATAAACCGATTATATTCATTTTGTGTAATATTTAATTATATTATATTTAAGTATATACTATATCATATTTAAGTATATATATTATATTCAGTTTATCAAATTAATAGCATTAAAGTAGATGATATATATATCATATTTAAGTATAAATGCACCACTCCATGCGGCGTTATTAATAGCACTGCATGATCATGCGGCGTTATTAATAGCACTGCATGATCATGCGGCGTTATTAGTAGCACTGCATGATCGTGCAACGTTATTAGTAACACTGCATGATCATGCGGCGTTATTAATAGCACTGCGTGATCATGCGGCGTTATTAGTAACACTGCATGATAGCACTACATGATCATGCGGCGTTATTAGTAGCACTGCATGATCATGCGGTGTTATTAGTAGCACTGCATGATCATGCGGTGTTATTAATAACACTGCTTGCATTTTTATTAACATCGCATGCATTGTTATTAACATCGCATGCAATGTTATTAACATCGCATGCGGTGTTATTAATACCACATGCAGTGTCATAAGTAACACTGCATGCGATGTTACCGCATGCAGTGTCATAAATAACATTGTATGTAGTGTTATTAAGACTGCATGCAATGTCATAAATAACACCGCATGCGGTGTTATTAATACCGCATGTAGTGTTAGGCATCGCCTGGAATAGTGAGGCCCCCACCTAGTGTTGTCACGAGGCGTTAGGCGCCTCAAGGCACCAAGGTCCTTTATTGCCCATGGTGCTAGGCGCTAATCTGAGCGACGAGAGACACTTATATTTAAGTATATAATATTATATATATTGTTCAATGATAAATCTATTATATTCATTTTATGTAATATTTAATTATATTGTATTTAAGTATATATTATATCATATTTAAGTATATATATCATATTCAATTTATGTAATAGCATTAAAATTGATGATATATATTTAACTTCTAGGGTTTCAACCGACTGCCCAGTCCAATACTACTCTTTCCCCTTCCCTTTCACCGCTGCCCCTTCTTTTTCTTTTTCTCTTTCTTTCTGCTGCTGAGTGCTGCCCAGCTGCCCTTCTTTTCAGCCGACTACCTTTCTTCAATTAAGTTCCTTCATTTTTTTTCTTTCTTCTCTTCTTCATTATTTTTTTCATTCTTGATCTCTTCATTCCTTTTCCTATTCATTCTTCTTCATTTTTTTCAGCCGATTGCCTCACTGCCCTTCTCTATATTTTTTCTTGGTCTTCCTTCATTCTTCACTGTTCTTGGTCTTCCTTCATTTTTTGTGTATAATTTAATTCTTATATTGTATACCATATTTTTTTATTATTTGAGAATAGCATAGATAATATTTTTAAAAAGGTGCGCCTTGCTTTAGTTAGGCATACGCTTTTTTTGCGCATTGTGCCTCGGACAATATAGGAACCTTTGCGCCTTGAGTGCGCCTAGCGCCTTTGACAAGCTCCGGCGCCCAAAGAAAAGCGCGGCCTAAGGCGGTGCCTCATTGAAGTTGCCTGCCTCAGCCGTTATTGAGGCGCTCAGGCCTCAAGTCGCCTCGCTTGGGCGTCTAGGTGAGTGCCCGAGCGCCTATTAATAACACTGGCATTGCCTCGCTTGAGCGCCTAGGCGATGGCCCGAGCGCCTATTAATATCACTTATCAAATCAGGCTAAGTTAACTATTACATAGAATTTATCTATTTGGACCAATTAATTAGGATTAATGTTGCAAGGAGGATAGAGTTAGATGCAAGTAAAATGGGAAAAAGGGAATGGATTTCTGTGCGCCAAATGAGTCCTGCATCTTGGCCAAGACAAGGTGTTGCGACTTCACCCAGGCGCGCGCCTTACTGTGCCTGGGGCTTTTCTTTAAGCTCCGGGCGCACGCCTTTTTCTCCTGATTCAAACATGTTATTTTTTGTTAGTCGGGGGATCACCACTTATTGTAACATTAAGAAAAGCAACTTCTAGGGTTTCTGCCGATTGCTTAATCGAATACTTCTCTTTCCCCTTCCCTTTCACCGTCGCCCCTTCTTTTTCTTCTTCTCTTTCAGCCGCTGAGTGCCGCCCTTCTTTTACTGGCTGCAGTTCTTCAAGTAAGTTTCTTCTTTTTGTTCTTTGTCCTCTTCTTCTTCGTTATTTTTTTTCATTTTTCGATCTCTTCATTCTTTTTCCTGTTCATTCTTCTTCATTTTTTTAAGCCGACTGCCTCAATGCCCTTCTCTATATTTTTCTTGGTCTTCCTTCATTCTTGATGGTTGTCATTGTTCTTTGTCTTCATTTTTTATGCATATAATCTTATTCTTATATTGCATACCATATTTTTTATTGTCTGAGAATAACATAGATGATAATTTTTTTAAAAATGCACCTTGCTTTAGTCAGGCGCGCGCTTTTTTGCGCCTTGCGCCTTAGGCGATATAGGAACCTTTGCGCCTTGAGTGCGCCTAGTGCTTTTGACAAGCTTGATTGATTTATGACTAGAGTTATGACTTAATGGGAAAAAAACCTATTTTATATGTTAAAACTGCCTCATCTACCACGTGAATGTTGAGATGATGGGTTAGAAGCTAGGGTGGGGTTTTTAAAGAATCCTTTCATCTTTATGTGCACTTGTGCCTTGTGTGAAACCCTTGTTATTTGGGGGAGTTACTGGAGTCTGCTATGGCTGATAGCGTACACGGATCCAGTAATTTTGTTCTTCTCCTTCAGTTAACTTCTCTCTTTACTCTTTTATACCAATCATGATGAGTAATTGATTGGATTACTCATATTTCGGAGAAACGCTGGTGTTGACTGGTTTTGCACCATACCTACTGGTTTTATTTGATTCTCGATTGAGTTCATTATTTCTTATCGGGTTCAGCTGATTTTGCCCTTTTAAATTACTACTGATGTCTGATTTCTCAGCTAAAATCTAGTTGGTCCCCTCTTATTGCAATCCAACTCGGCCAATTTTGTGAACTATTGCAGGACATCCATGTTATGCTAATTTTGCAAGTTGTGTTGTATGCAGAAAATTTTTGATTGAAAAATCATAAGGCCAACATCAGATCATATTTATTCTGGTAAGCATGTGAAATTGTTTAAAGGAAGTACTTGGAAAGCATGTCACATAAGTTAAATAATTTTATTATGTCAGTATAAGAAATGAGGCAGCAGAAGAACTAATGCTAAGTCTTGATCATATGGTTTCTCTCGCAAGGACTATGTTCTTGAACTATGTTCTTTCTCGAGACGTGGAATGTACAAAGTGCCTATTTGACCTCACAGATTGGGGTGTAAATACCATGCACCACTCTTTCGAAGCATGACTTGATCTAGCAAAAAATCTTGGAAACTACCTCATTTGTTTTGTAAAAAGCACTTGGGGTGCTGTTACTCACCATCTAATTTACAGAGAAATTAGGTTTTGATTTTTTTCCTTATTATTTGATAATAAATTCTTCTTATCATGGCCAACCCTCATAGACCTTACTACTCAATTGTTGGAGTTGGAGATAATAAGTCTAGAACAATGTGGCAAAACATACTTAAGCAGTTAAACCTAAGTTATTACGAGCATATTAATTCAGCTCTTTTTAATTATTCAATCCAATGTCAGCTCCCAATGCTTTAGTTGTGGGAATTATGGTGGTTTTTTGTATGATGCGTATGGATCTGATTAGGGTGTGAACTTGTGAGGTTCATAGAGAATAGTTTATGTACGAAGGGGACCTAATAAGTTTGCTTAGTAATTTGGCTATGAATTATGAAGATTAATATTCAACCATATCATACATGTAGGTGTATCTTTGGACTTTGGTTAGTATGTAAATTACTCCCCATGTCAAAGAAAATGCTCCTTTTTTGGGCTATATGCCCATCAGGTTACAGGCTTGGCTGTATATGCTGATATCCAATTTAGAAGAATGTTTACTAAATTTATAATTGATGTCAAATTAGCTGCATTTAGAAATGACAGAATGCCTGACCTCATATATCTTGCTTTGGATGTGAAGGTTCTATACAATGAATGGAGGGGAATATTTGCATGGAGTTTTGATCTCCAAGCTTTATTTGCAAAACCTTGGAAGGAACGGAGATCGTGCTCATTGAGAACTGTAAATACGACGATCCTTGGAATCCATAATCTCATATTTTAATTGTTGAATATGTTCATTTAATATTGTTGTAGATGTGGAATTATTGAAGAAGTTATGATTTTGCAGGTTCCATTTGTTCTTGTTGAAGGTGGTAACTGGCCTAACTCTGGTTATGTTCATGTTAATTTGGATGGTTCAACCCATCCACTACCTCTTAGACAAGTTCATCACGAGCTCCGCCCTGTTCAAGTTACTCCTTACACATTCTTCCAAGTCATGTTTGCTACTGGATTTCCTGTATGTTTTTGTTCTCTGCATGACATGTTGGAAATAGTCTTTTTCTCTCTAGTTTCAGTAATGCTGAGCTTGTTAGTATACTTGAACAAAGATTTTGAATTTGGAAGGTGGCATTACTGGAAGAAGAAAAGATTCTTCCAGTTGGAAAGGAGATCACTGCAATTGGCATTTGCAGAGAAAGAGATGGAGCAATAGAGATAAAGTCATGCCAGGAGCTTCCCTGTTTCTTGTAAGCGCTACTAATTTTTCAATCCTACTTTGTCCATTTGAGAAGTAAAGTTAACCAACAAAAGTAATTGCCTTTATAGCACACACCTAAAATCAAATACTTCCCATATAAAGGACCTGCACTATTAATGAATACTACTTGTATGCAAAGTATGAATCATTTTTCATTTTTGTTATTGTTATGTGTTTGTTGCAGGTCTGAGATGACAAAAGATGAAATTGCCGCTGAGCTTAGTTCCAACACCAGAATCCTATTTTGGAGTGGCATTATGCTTGGAACACTATCTGTTGGGATATTAGGCTATGCCTTAATTAGGTATTGTGTTTAAATTCTGTGGCATATTGCACCATGTTTTTTCTTTTATATGCATATATACTGTATAGATATATAATTTTTGTTCAATAATTAAGTTTCTAATTAGCTTTAATTGGATGAAGCATGATGACTAGAAATATGTCACAGTTCTTGAACTGAACTAGGATCTTTATTTAAAGAGTTCTTGAATGAACGAAGAAGAAGAGAAGAAGTAGAAGTAGAATAGTAGTAGAGAAGAAGAAGACTAAGAGAAAGAAAAGAGATCTTTATTTGAATAGGATTCTTGCTTACCTTTTACATGACTCTCCTTCATCTTATATACTTATTTCAGTTACCCTAAAACCACTTTTCAGTTACATCCGAAAATGACAATTAAACCCCTCACAATATCATTTATCTCTACTTACAAAAGAGTGAAAAGTGAAAATGTAATAGGAAAGAAATATTTTATCTAGTAATGTAGATCCTTAACATCACCCCCCTCTTCCGAATAAGGCTTGTCCTCAAGCCTTAAAGCAAGGAAGGATTATTGCAATTCCTTCAGGAGTCGTTAGATATCTCAAGGGGTCCTTTATCAATCTCATCTTCAGCTATAGAATCGATCCAAAATAACTTTTTGCATTCATGCCTTCGAGAGAACAGGGATTTTTGAATTCTTCCCACCTTAGTTCTGGTTTGTTTTGTCTCACTTTGAAAAACCAGATTCGAGCTTCTTTTTCAAGATGGAAGGAAGTTAAATTCACCCTCATTTCCTCCTCCACATGTTGATGTTGAAAGAAACTCTCACATATGCATATACATTCTAATAGGTCCCTGTTACCATCAAATTTGGGAAAATCTAGCTTCACGTACCACGGAAGGACACATAAGGAGATAGGTATTAGAGCCGGAGAATTCTTCTGCTCGCATGGAAATTTTCTCACCTGGTTTCCTTCCTTTCTCAATCATCTTTAGTGGACTACTTGATGGGATTCGCCCGATCTCCCCCTTGACCAAAACATTTACCAATGGCAGCGACTTCAACAATCTTTGCCCCCTATCAGTTGTAGTAGGCAACAATCTAACTTCTCCCGCGATCTGGGATCCCGCGGCTCCTATTTCTTCCCCTGATTGAGATCGCCCAGCCCTCGAGATCTCATATTCATGCACAAAAGCAATTGGAGATCTCCCGATAGCTGGCCCTCAACACCTCCTTTTCTATTCGGAGTGCGGCTTGATCATCCTCGTATTTCATCATTTCTTCCTGGTTGGCTCTCAATAGTTCCCGCTCCATCCTAGTAGCAACTTGATCTTCCTCGTAGCGGTGCAGGAATTCATCAAACCTCTTGAAAAATGCTTCCGCCATATTGTCTTGAGGCTTTGATACCAATTTGTCATAGTTTTAACTAGGATCTTTATTTGAAGAGTTCTTGACTGAAAGAAGAAGAGAAGAAGTAGAAGTAGAATAGTAGTAGAGAAGAAGAGAAGAAGAAGACTAAGAGAGAAAGAAAAGAGATCTTTATTTGAATAGGATTCTTGCTTAGCTTTTAGATGACTCTCCTTCATCTTATATACTTATTTCAGTTACCCTAAAACCACCTTTCAGTTACATCCGAAAATGACAATTAAACCCCTCACAAAAATGACTATTAAACCCCTCATAATATTAGTTATTGCATCTTTACTTACAAAAGAGTAAAAAGTGAAAATGTAATAGGAAAGAAATGTTTATCTAGTAATGTAGATCCTTAACAAAATATGGGAGGTCTCAATCTATTAGAGCATATAAGCTACTTGGAAAAGTTATCCATAAAAGAGGGACTGGACTAGTCGTCAAGCTAGGGTTGTAATTTTACCAGTGAAGGTTTGGAAAGGGATTAAGACACTGTGTTTAGAATGTGTGGCTGACAACCAGCATACATTTTTTTGCTTTACAATGTGCATGTACCACCTCCAAGCCCTTAGTTCTATAGTTGGATGAAGCCTGAGGGTGAATTTTAATGAAGGTAAAACCTTTGTGCTAACTTTAATTTACTTTGTCCAAATTAAAAATCGTTACTGATGTCCAAATTGAAAACTATTGTTCATTATTTTGAATTATTTTGGTTTAGTGAAGTTTTCTTCTGGGAATGACTTTTTATGCAAAAAATCTACTCACATATGGATAAGCCATTTCAGGGTTGTCTATCCATATGTTCTGATAAGCACTTTGCCCATTTGTACTATTCACCAACAGCCATTCGGCACAAGCACCTACCTCTGTTACTGATTTGTGGTATAATTAAAGGCTCAGTGACCTAGATGGCCTTGTTATAATACATAGATAATCTTTATATTAGTGGAGGTGTGCATATGGGGTCTGGCTTTGAAAAAAATCTGACCCCACCTTAGTATTTTATGTTATGGACAAATCTGAAACTCTATCCCAGGCAAAAAAAACTATCAGACTCTAGTTTGATGTTGCTCAGTTTATTGGGTAGAGTTGGGTCAAATGTGGTTTGGAATTGTTTTGAATTTTTCAATGTTTACCATATTTTTAAAATCTTTTTATCAAAGTCATATTGGGTTAGTGTGTTTTTAAGTTTTGAAACAAAAACTTGAAATTTGACCAACGATACCAAATTGTGATTATATAGAACCAACACAAATAATAGTGACCCAAAGTTTAGACTAGTAAATGCTTAGTTTTGCCAGCATTGTTTTATGATATTTTTAATAAATTGTACTTAAACCTTGAATTCATTTCAAATTCACACTAGCAGCAGTTCAGCACCAAACTGTCATTTTTCCCTTGCATGGTATCCACTGAATATCTTTATAAAGTTTTGTGCTTAGAATCTAATTGTGTCCATGAACAATGCAAGTAATATAACCTATAATAAAGCATATACATATTTCTGTAGTCAAATTGGATAATCCAGGTCATTGAAGAATTATTTTATTTTAAATAGACAACGAATGGATGCAACCCTGTGATCCTTTATGGTCTGAACCATGACATCATCCCTTAACACACATTATTTGAATTCATTAACTACATTGTAGTATTGTTGATTTATGTAGTTCTATCATTCAGGTCTGTCTGTATAGTATTTAGTATTTGTATGTTTGATAACCATTGGATCGTCAAAATATGTTTCGTCACATGTAATCAGATAAACTAGATAACAACTGTACAATTTATTGATAATAATTCAGGAACTTGTGGAGATGGAGGGAATGGAGAATGAGAAGGAGAAGTCATAATGAAGATTTACATAATGATGCTATGATGGACGACACCATGGGACAGGAGGATGTGCCTGATGGTGAACTTTGTGTCATATGCTTACAAACACGAAGGAGATCTGCATTTATTCCTTGTGGTCATCTTGTTTGTTGCCATCCTTGTGCTATGCGTGTGGTGTGTGATCCCTCACCAAAGTGCCCTGTTTGTCGGCAAAATGTACGCTCTTCCATTAGAATATATGGTTCTTGAGGTATGTAAACTCTGACATAATTCACACTGCACCAGGTGTGAATGATTCTTGGTCCTTATTCCTTTTTGTACATGTTGCAGTAATTGGGGACATGATCAACTAGAATTACAATTGTCATTAACGATCTCATATGCGTATATATAGCAAACAGAAAATGTATATTCTTGTTGAACCAATGCTTGTGTAACCTAAATCTAGTTTGTTATTAAACAGTTGTAAAGTTGATATTTATTTAATATTAATATCGGTAATTGCTTATTCAGAACAATTTAGAAATCAATGTTGCTTACTTAAGATACCGAGGGGAAATGAAAAATCCTTGGATTCTTTTGCCTTCAACAAGATGATGAGTAAATTTGACACTGAAGAAAGAACCATCACTTATGCATCCAGGTCAGCAGCCTTCACATCATCAAGAGTGCAGTTTCCAAACCATCAAGCAGAGACCACCTCGTCGAACATGCGATGGAGCCGACTGTACACGAGGAGAAGTTGGGGACGTGTGGAAACTGGTGGCAAAGGATGAATATGGCTCCAGTGGATTGTAATTATTTTTAATTTCTTGAATCTAATTTGATTGAGTTCATTGTCATCAAGTAGCGATGGAAAGTGTTGATTCTACCATGAACAGGAAACATGCAAACGTGCATTGACCATTTCCAACAGGAGATTGTGTAAGAACTGTTCATGAATGAAATGAAAGGGTTTTGGAGCATGGTTTAAAAAATCGTATCGTGTTGGGCGATATGGTCAGTTTTTATCGATTTTTCAGAAAATTAGTATCATACACCTTGGTTGGTGGTACATCTCGATACCAATCAGTATCGAGTGTACCATGTGTACTATTTGTTACATGCTCGGTACCTATAATATCAGGTGGTATTGACTTAGTACCATTCCAACGGCTAGAAAAAGCCATTGGGTGTCTTTTCTAACAGATTGCTTTTTTTTTTTTGGGGTGGGGGGATAGTCCCCATCTCATTTCTCCCAATTTTCCAAACTCAAGCGCTATTGAAATGATGCCAAAATCTCAAGCCAATCTCGCATGGCTCGGTTAGAGAAGAAGAATCGCCGGTAATGTCTCTATTATGAATTCATTGCTCGTGGAGGGATCATTTAGTTGAAGTAGCATTTGGCCGGAGGATTTCTTGACGTGGCCAAATGCAACCAAGCACTAGTAGAAGTTCACAAGCTCTTCAAGTGAGTTACTTGTCAATAAACAAGAGCAATGTTTTCGTGTTGTTGTGCAAAGAAAAGAGTTCGATTGAAGAGTTACAAAAGATGTGTATTACAACTAATTTTGAGGATCATGGTGATGATGTTGAGGAGGATCCGGAGCTTGTGGCCATTATTTGTGCTTCATTGGAGCAACATGCATGCAAACGTGATTGTCGATATTATTCAGGATTTCAATTCGAGTATGGTAGTGGCGACACTAGCAATGTCGGCTCATATTCGATTGCAGGAGTAATGAACCAAAGTGGTTCAATTCTCTCCGGTCCTCATATCGGTCAAGTTCCACCATGAGGGCACCTTCAACCTAGAGTAGAGGCAGAGGCATCCGAGGCTTTTTCTTTTCCCTCAGATCAAGCAGTAGGAGATCTTTTGCTGATATTATTGACCTTGATCTCAAGGATTTTTCTTCTTCAACATCATAGCAACTACGTATCGAGATCGAGATGCTTGAAGCAAGAACAACAAGTGGACATTGGGGAGAGCAATATCCAAATGGTTCCACTTTTACCAAATACATCCAACAATCCCCTACTATCGATTATGATATCAACAATCCAAAAGGGTTGACCTATGTATTTTCCCTCTAACTCCTTATGAAATTTTTGGTCGTAGAGGTCGACGAGATTTGACAATGGACTCATAGTTTCAAAAGGCAGTGAGAGCAATACGACACATTGAAATGTGATAGCTAGATCGGACCAACTCAGATGAGTATCATCAACATCCTAATCTACTGCAACAAGAAGGTGGTGTATCACAAATCAGTGGATGGTTCAAACCATTACCATGACACGATCTACATCTCAAAGTGGTTTTGACATGATCTACATGCTGATGAAAGACGTGATCCAAGAGATTGGTCCACATGCAAATTATAACGGACAACGGTGCATACTTCAAATGGGCAAGTGAGCAAATTGAAGAAGATTATCCTTACATATTTTGAACTTCATGTGTAGCACATTGCATAGATCTCATGATGAAGGATATCAGTGATCTGCTAATGGTGAAGCCCATAATTAAAAAAGAACAACATATCACCCGATTTATCTACAATCACACATGGGCCCATGCCCTTATGAAGAAATATACAAAGGTAAAAAATGTTGATTATTTAATTAATCATAATTAATTACTTATACTTTATTTTTGGTGAAATTCTTTGGCAAGAGCGACACGATTTGCAACAAATTTTATTACATTAAAGTCGCTCCAACAAAGAAAGGTTGATTTGAGGATCATGTCTTCAAGCATAGAATCGTCATCATCCATATATGTGGCGAGATCGGATAGAGAACAAACAGAGAAGCACGTGCTCAACCAACGCTTTTGGGTCTGTGTTGCAAAAATTATTGTCGATGTAGAACCTTTGTACGCGATTCTACGAATGGTGGACATGGAAAAGAAGCCACAAATGTGCTATGTCTACCATTACATTTAGCAAGCACAAGAAGAAATCAAGAAACTCATGAAGGTGCCAAATAAATATAAGCTATTCATTGATATTATCTCCAAAAGATAGGATAGTCAAATGGGATGTGATATACGTCGAGCGGGTAATGGTTTTTTAGTTTATTTAATTATTTTATTTATTTTTAAATTTTAATTTAAAATCATTATCTTAATTCCAAAAGATTGATTTTTTAAAGGTTATTATTTAAGTCTCGCATATACGCAATTCGAATCACATATGATACATTAATATATGTTGTTCGCAAGGTTATTATGTGTATGTCGGCATCGAAAGCAGAAGCTGTGGAGGCTATTTCAGAAATATAGAAATTTTCAAGATGCATTTGGCAACTTCAATGATTCATTTGGAATTGATTGTTGACTCAATACTCTATGATCCATGTAGATTTTTTTTAATGTTTTTTCTTTGTCAACTTATTTATTAGTTATGACTTATAAATCTTATATCTAATATTCAACGTGCAGTTGAATGGTGGTTGCAATCTGAATTGGATGCTCCAAAATTTTGAAAGATTGTTGTACGGATCCTTTCACAAACAACCTCATCAAGTGGATGCGAGATGAATTGGTCCACCTTCTCGCTCATACATACGAAGCTATGCAACCGCCTTTCACTATAAAAAAAAAGACTATCACCGACGAACCAAATTTGTCTGTAATACTATTACCGACAAAAAAGTCCACCAGTGATACTACGTATTACCGATAGATTTTATAGAATTCGTTGGTAATATCAACAGATGTACAACAGTCAGCAATATGAACAAATTTATTTTCATCAATAACACCAATAGACTATATCGGTTGATAATACCAATGCATATATCTTTGTTCATATTACCAATGGATGTGTAGTTATGGATAATACAATAGAAATAAATCCTTCTAAATTGCAAACATTTAATGGCCTATATCATGCATATCAAATAATAATTATCATCTTGATATTTTCTCGTACCAAAAAGAAAAAAATAGATAAAGAATATTTATTGAAACCATTACTTGAATAACATCTAATTACATAAAACATCAGTACATGTTTTTTAGGTAAGCAAGTGTATGGCAACAAAGATGTTCCCCAATAACAATCAATCCAAAGTCTCAATTTGGCAACAACGGAAAAGTTACATGTATTTGCAAAGAAAATTCACCATAAAGAGGATTTCATATGAAGTCACCAACTTCGGAGGACCATATTTTTGAGGAATTGAAAACTTGACCTCTTCATTCCAAGCTGGATTCAAGTTGGTTTTCTTCGATATACCTGATCTAAAATCTCATCTTCAAAATGTTGAGTTATTCCCAACTTTTGGACCATGCCAACCGTATGAAGATGTGTATGCACAGCCAAAGGATATGTTGTGAGAACAATGAAATCGGATCAATTAACTGTGTAAAATTTGGAAAAGATAAATAGTTTTGTTCTTCATACAAGTCACATGAACTTAGGGATGATAATTTTATCCACATCTGCAGAGTAAAAATCACATTCGCACCGTATCCAATATGTATCCTAAAAATGGATATGAATTTAAATTTTTTTAATATGCGTGGATGAACATTCGCACCATATCCGCACTGCATTATTTGCGTATAGATAATTACTATTTTACCCATATATAAGTTACATAATATATATATTATGTAGATATATTTTATAGTAAATCACATATGAAATCCTAGTAAGTTACTAATTGTTATGAATTTTAACAATGTAAGTTATTATATTTTTATTAAATATATTATTTATTAATTTTTATTAATTGCAATGCAGATGCAGATGCGATGCAGATATCTGCATTTGAATGTGGTGTGGATATTCACATCTAAATATAGTGCGAATATGGATATAAATATCTATAGCCATAGCGGATGCAGATAATGCAAAATCTACACTATATTCGATCCACTACCATCCCTATCTGAACTACAAACATAGAAGAAGAGAAAGAAACAAAAACTAATTAAATATTTAAGATTTTATATATTTTCTACCGTTATAACTGGTTGATCTCAAAGGAAAAAAGAAACTACACTGTGTCACAAGATCGAGAGAGAGAGAGAGAGAGAGAGAGAGAGTAGTTCTGAGAGAAAAAATGAAGAAGAGAAGAAGAAGAGGAAGACGAAGGAGTTGATTTCTCATTTCATATCCTCCAATCGTCAGCAACTACATTATTTATACATTCTCTATTCATCACTACGACCAATATGCGTATTCCACGTGGCCTTCTTTACATCACGAAATCGTTGAATCGTTGAGGTCGCTTCTTCTCACGTCTCGCACGTCCAGCTGGCGTCCGAGGATCTACGTCATTGAATGGACGTGCGTCTATGCCTGCATCTTCACCGTCGTCAAGTGAGTCAGGTGCATGGCTCGTGACATTGGCCCTTCCTTCGAAAATAACATTGTCCTCAAGGTTACCTATATCTGCTTCTGCTTCAGTAGTCTCCTCTTCGTTGTTATTCGACGACGACGAGTTCTCCAGTTCACTTCTTTTCTGTAACCGATCAAAGCAGTGAAATGGGAGTAATCTGGACGTCAGGTTGACCTTGGCATGACTTGAGCACAGATACGTGAAACACTGGATGGATTTTAGCCGTAGAAGGCAATTCCAGTTGGTAGGCAACCTATCCTACTTTCTTCAGTATCTGAAAAGGGCCAAAAACTTTGGTCCCAACTTCTGATTCTTTCTCAACCTCAATGACAATTGGCGGTAGGGTTGTAACTTAATGTAGATCCACTCACCGACGTTGTAGGACACTTCTATGTGATGCTTATCTGCTTGCGACTTCATGCGTTGTCGTGCACGAGTTAAATTTTCTTTGAGTTAGCGGAGCACCTCATCTCTTCGGTTTAACTCTTTGTCGACTGATGGATTGTTTGCAGACCCTGTAAGGTATTGTAGAAGTGTAGGTGGCTCCCGGCCATATAATGCTTTATATGGCGACATGCCAGCCGACGACTGGTATGAAGTGTTATACCAAAATTCTGCCCATCGTAAGTACCTCGCCCAGGTTGAAGGTTCCTCAGAAACAAAACTCCGTAAGTACATTTCTAAGCAGCGATTTAAAGCCTTGGTTTGTCCATCTGTCTGAGGATGGGTACGCCGAGCTAAATTTAAGCGCAATCCCATGTAGTTTAGGTATCTCCCGCCATATGCTTCCAATGAAATGTCCATCCTTGTCGCTGACAATTGATCGTGGTACGCCATGAAGCTTGATGACTCCTTCTACCAATGCCTTAGCAACCCGCTCACTAGTATAATTTCTTGGTAGAGCCAGAAAATGATAGTATTTGGTCAGTCGATCAATGACCACCAGAATGTCGGTCTTCCCCTCTGAGATGGGAAGGTTAGTGATGAAGTCCATTGCGATATCCTCGAAAACTTCATCAGGAATAGGCAATGACTACAACAACCCCGCTGGTGACAATTTCTCAACCTTCATTCTTTGGCATATCGGACATTCACGGACAAATGATTCAACGTCTCGGCACATTGTTTGCCAGTAGAAGCTCACCGCAATCCGTCGGTATGTCCGATTTGTTCCCGAATGTCCCCCTAATATTGAACTATGGTATTCCCTTAGGATCATAATTCTCAAAATTTTATCATTCGGTACCATAAATTTCTTCTTATTGAGCACTATACCGTCATGTATGGTGATCCTATCGCTGTCATCATCACTTGCTTCGACTTTTGTTTTAAAGTTTGCAACTCCGGGTCTTCTCGGTTAATCCTCTTTATGTCTTCTAGTAGTCCATAAACTGGTTGGATTAGTGACATGTATTGGCTGGTGAACTGCCTTGAGAGGGCGTCTGCTACAACATTGAGCTTTCCGGTTCGGTACTTGACTTCAAAATCATATCCCAAGAGTTTAATCACCCATCTTTGCTGCTCTGGAGTCTGCATGGTCTGGGTTGTCATCTCCTTCAGAGCTCTTTGGTCGGTTATAATGATGAAGCGCTGCCCGAGTAGATACTGTCACCATTTGCCAATTGCTTGGGTAATGGCATACATTTCTCGGTGACAGGCCGGGGATGCTTGCATCCTTGGCGATAGCTTCTAGCTATAATAGGCAGCTGGTTTGCCTTCCTGCATTAATACATCCCCTACACCCAAACTCGAGGCATTAGTTTCAACTTAGAAGGTTTTATTAAAATCAGGTAAGGTCAACACTGGAGCCTGACTAAGTAGTTCTTTCAATCGATCAAAGGAATGTTGAGCCTGTTCAGTCCACTCAAAGGCATCCTTACGCAGTAAGTCTGAAAGAGGAGCTGCGATACTTGCGAAACCTTTAATGAAACACCTATAATATCCTGCCAATCCGAGGAAGCCTCTTACTCCCTTGACATTGTCAGGTCTTTGGCATGATTGAATAGCTTGGACCTTGTTAGGATCAACCTGCAGTCCTACCTCAGAAAGAAAATGCCCCAAGTATTCAATGGTTGTGCAATCGAAGAAACATTTAGCTCTCTTCACTACCAGCCCATGAGATCGAAGCACTCGTAGAACAATCTACAAATGATGCAAGTGATCCCCATAGCTCTTGCTATATACCAATATGTCATCGAAAAAAATCAGCACGAATTTCCTGAGGAGAGGTTGAAACACACGGTTCATAGTGTCCTGAAATGTTGCAGACACATTTGTTAAGTCGAAGGGCATAACGCCATAACTAGAAACTCGTAATGCCCTTCATGTGTCTGAAATGCTGTTTTCACAATGTCTTCTGCTTGCACCCTTATCTGGTGATATCCCGAAAGTAAGTCGAGCTTTGAAAAGATTTTGGCACCTCCTAGTTCATCAAAAAGCTCGTCTGCAGACGGAATTGGAAAATGATCTTTGATAGTTACCGCATTGAGAGCTCGACAATCTACACAAAAATGTCAGGTTCCATCTTTCTTCTTCACCAATAGCATCGGTGAAGAGAAAGGACTAGTGTTGTGTTGTATAATGCCATCTTGAAGCATGCTTCACACCTGACGTTCTATCTTATTTTTTTGATAATGTGGATACCGGTATGGGCGCACATTGACAGGCAATTGACTAGGCAACAAGTGAATTATGTGGTGAGTACTCCTGCTTGGAGGAAGCTCCTGAGGTTTAGTGAAGACTGCCGAATATTTTTTGAGCAACTCATTAATTTCTACCTGCTCTGGTTCAGTTGTTGTTTGGTGAACATTCCATAATTCCAGGTGACAGAGCTCTGCAATAGCTTGGGTTCCATACATTCTCCTCAATGTATGGCCATGTATTGGTTCAACATGACATCCTGACTCCCCCTTCCACAAATGTTTCTGATCTCCCAGTTGGAATTCGAACGTTAACTGAGCATAGTTCATCAATACTCGCCCAAGAGTGGCCATCCAAGCCACCCCCAAAATTACCTCAGACCCTTTGATCAGCAGCACATAAAAATCAGTTGTGATGGTTGTCCCTTCCACTGTCATGGAAAGTTGTTTGATGATTCCCTCACTGTGAACTCGAGCCCCATTCCGACCATGACGCCAGAGTTTGGTGCCGGCTCGACCTTCAAACCCAGATGCTTGGCAACCCGTCCTTGAATGAAATTATGGGTGCTTCCCCCATCCAAAAGAATTTGTACATTGCGGCCCCCAATGGTCCCTCTAAATCTCAGATTCATTGGCAAGAAGCAGCTTGATAATGCATTAAAGGAAATGAAAGATTGTTCACAAGAATCGACTTCACCTTCGTCAGTTGTGGGTTCAGAGCTTTTTGTAATCGGTTCCTCATCGCAATCCTGAGTTGGTCCGTCATCTAACATGGATAATTGAGGTGCCTTACATCGATGTCCCCAAGCGAACTTTTCGTCGCAATAATAACACAATCCTTGTTCTCATCGCTTTTGTGCTTCCGCAAAGGTAATTCGATGAGGACCTGGCCTATTACCCTTGGCCTGACTGTTGTTCATTGTTCGAGCACCTGAAGGAGTTCCCACTATCGTTTTGTCAGCAAAGCCTGGCGAAACCATTCTCGAACTAGGAGTTGGCAATAATGGCGGGCTTTTGTTTGATGTGTTGAAATTTTTTTGCCGCTGCTATTTTGGCTTCATAGCATTTTGCCATTGTCACCACTTCATGCATTGAAGTTGGCTGCTGAGTTAGTATCTCAGTTTTGATGTTAGGTCGCAAGCCTGATACAAAACAATTAATAAGGAAAGTCTCGGATAATTGAGTTGTTCTTAAAGCCATATCCTCAAATCTCCCTTCATACTCCTCTACCGATGTCAACTGGATTAGTTTTGTAAGTTGACCCTCAGGTAATTCCAGATCTGTAGGCTCGAATCTACGACGAATGGCTTCAACCAAATGCCACCATCCCGCCAATTGTTTGCGACGCTGCATCCATCGAAACCATCATTTCGCGGTGCCTTCCATTCGAAAAGATGCCATCGTCACCTGATGCTGATCTTCAGTGGCATAGAACTCAAAAAAATCTTTGGCGGAGTCGATCCAATCCTCCGCGTCACTGCCATTGAAGATCGGCAACTCAATCTGAGGTGGCTTTGGTGGAAAAGGAAATTAATCTTCATCCCCTTCCCTCCGATGCAACTCAAAAAAATTGAACTAGCTGAGTATTTAAAATCGAGATTTGAGAGTTTACATTTTGCAGGAGTTTTTGTTGAGTTTCCATTGATTGTCGATGCAACTCTAAAGTTTGTTGCTGCGCTTCCAAGCTCGCTTGCAACGTCCCCAGGATTTGATCATGGCGAGCTCTAGTCTCATGAAACATCTTGAGGGACTCTACTACTGCTTGTCCCCGAGTCTCCATTGTTGGCGCCGAAGTCGTGTAGGAGGTGGAGTTTGAGACAATGAAAGCACCAATTTGTCACAAGATCAAGATCGAGAGAGAGAGAGAGAGAGAGAGAGAGAGAGAGAGAGAGAGAGAGAGAATGGAGAAGAGAAGAAGACGAAGACGAAGAAGGAGTTGATTTCTCATTTCATATCCTCCAATCATCAACAACTACATTATTTATACATTATCTATTCATCACTATGGCCAATACGCGTATTCCACGTGGCCTTCTTTACATCATGAAATCATCGAATCGTTGAGGTCGTTTCTTCTCACGTCTCGCACGTCTAGCTGGCGTCTGAGGATCCACGTTATTAAATGGACGTGCGTCTACCACTACAAGAAAACAGGGTATCACCAACGGACCAAATCCGTCGGTAATACCCAAAAATCCGTCTACCACGTTATCTATTGGTAAAATCCCTCGGTAAATTAAAGGCTCCTCGGTAATACCGACGGATTTTAATTAATATGTTGGTGATACAGACAAATATTTTCTTTTGTTGGTAATACCAATAGATACATATATCGTTGGTAATACTAATGGATAAATATCTGTCGATAATACCAACAATGTCCACTAGCATTGGTATTATCAACAAATAATTTTTGTTGATAACCGTTGGAATTACCAACAAAATCAAATCATGAAATCACATATAAGATAATTTGATAATTCACACGAAATCTTAAAAATAATTTTTGAAATCACACATCATTGAATTCCACACACATAAGAAACCATTGTATACAAGTAATTTCGAAATACATTGTGCTAGTCAAATATTTACATTGTTTCAAAGTTTCAAAGTTTCAAAAATACATAAGATAATTTTTTCCAAGGAGCTAATTCTTGCACTTGATCCTTTTTACCTGCATGTAAAAACAAAAGAAACAATGAGGCAATGAAATGAGGAATACCAAGTTTGTAACTAAATTATCTAATGCTCAACTATGCTTCCAGCACTATTTAACTATAAATGTTCAACTATGTAATCAAAACAAGTATACTAACTACAACAGTAAAAAATTGGAAAGAATAAGGGAAGAAGTCACGCAAATATCGTGTGGTACATGAATTGTATCTAATTCATTCTCCATCAATCCATGTCTCATGTCTGCATTTGGTGGCTTGACTCATTAAGTTCATAACTTAGAAGTTTGTCCTAAATATCTTTGCACTTCAAATCGATCTATTGTCATTATGCAATTCAACTAAAAAATCGATTTCATCTTACAAAATTATTTATGAATATATTAATCTTCAAATTTATTCTATATCATCAAGTTGAATCTTTCATTCGTGTATTAATATCTATAGAAAAAAACTTTTATCCATGAGTATACTTTAATCTACATAATATAGTTATTGTTGGTAAAGTATACCTAATAGATTTTGGCATTCTACATCATGAGTCAGTCAGTCAACTACCCCCAGTAAATCAAATACTTCTTGTAAATCAAATGCAAGTAATGATAACTGACTCATCTAGTAATTTAACACTATGATTCTGATTCGATTACTTGTAATTAATATAATAATTGTACTTGTTAATTGTCTTCTTTTACATGTTCCAGTAGTTCTTTATAGGAGTGAGGGAGGGAGTTGATGAGCTTTTACAAGCTATTAGAGGAGCTGCTAAGGAAGAGGCGGTGGAGTATTTGGCTAGCCTTCCCATTAAATTGAGTTAAATAGAAAGAGGTAGTGGAATTGATGAGCTTTTACAAGCTCTTCCTTAGCTTTTACAGGCTAAGGAAGAGGCAGTGGAGTATTTGGGAAGCCTTCCCATTAAATTGAGTTAAATAGAAAGAGACAGGGGAGCTGATGAGCTTCTACAGGCTCTTTATGGGAGTGAGGGAGGGAGCTGATGAGCTTTTACAGGCTATTAGAGGAGCTGCTAAGGAAGAGGCAGTGGAGCTGATGATGCAAAATTGTTTATGTATTAACATATTCCTTTTAAGATTAGAGATGGTTTCTAGGCTCCTAGATGCCTTCCCATTAAATTAACATCATATTTTATTACTTATGATCCTCTTCGAACATTTATTGGATGCAAATAATTGAGTTAAATAGAAAAAAAAACATAAAGACGAACAAAATGCTAAAGGAAACTGTTGTAGGAAATCCGACACTAGAAGGGGGGGTTGAATAGTGTCTGCCCCCTTTTAGATTTACTCAAAATTTCTTTTTACTCAATTTAACTTTAATCAAAGCAAATGTATCTTAACAATAAATGTGATCAAATGTCAAGAACAATAATGAGCAAATATCGAAAGCAATGCAGATAAGATGAATTATAGTGGTTCGGCCAACTGCCTACTCCACTACCTTGGCTCCTCACCAAGGATTTCTAACCACTACTTTATAGAGTTTGTGTTTCCCTTTGAATATAATGAGGACACTCTTCTCACCATTCTGAGAACCCCTTAAACCTATTCACCTAGGTAAAACACAATTCTACAAAGTTTCCCCTAAGTGTTTTCCTAGCACACCTAGCAGCTATTACAGATGGAAAATCAGTTTGAAATAAAACTTCAAATACAATGTAAAAGAGCTTAAGAATAGAAACAAAAACCAAAGCTCTTTTCCCAAGCCTTCACTTCTTCAACTTGTCAGATAATAGACTCGAGTTGTAGCAGAGTTGAGGAAAGCAGGCGCTTGAGGCGGATTTTGACAAAAATTTGGGGTGCAGAAAAATGATCACTTTGAAGGCTTTTAATCGCTTGTATGATTGCTCAATAATTTTTCTATGAAGCTTTTAAGAAGGTGGGTGAGGGGTATTTATAACCCCTCAGCTGAACGACGACTCAACGGGTAGAAAAATAGCCGTTACAATCGTTCAGTCGTTCGGTTGATTGTCGGTCGACCGACCGATCGACTGCTATCCTTTCTGTGGTTTTTTAGCATTGTTCGATCGACCGAAGGAGTCATAATTTCATCCATCCTAAATCTAGTCGATTATCCAATCGACCGATGTAGTGAAGCCGGGGTCGTGGCTTTGTGATTTTTGATTCAGTCGACCGATGACCCTTCTGCCAAATTCTGTCTTCGATCGGTCGATCGACGCAGCCTTCTGCGATTTCTTCACCAATTTCGGTCGACCGACAGGTCGACCGAATGGCTACTACCACTTTTTTGCAACATTTGGTTGACCGAATTGGCTGCTGCCAAAGATCTACCTTGTTTGATTGATCGATCGGTCGACCAAACTCAGGCTGAGGCTGATTTTTACATTGAATTTGTTACATGGCTTTTTGGGGGTTAGTTACCAAGTTTCAACTTGGATAACTTTACAATTTTGCTTGGGATAAAATCATTCTAGGGGTATATTACATGATTTCTACTTAATTTATACCTGAGCCTTTCTTTGACGTTCTTTTCTATCGTTTCTTGATGATCTTTCCTTTCATTTCTCCGAATGAAGTTAGCATTCTTATCACAACATCAACCTGAACTCCAAACTTCACACATAAATTAAATACATGTTTGTTATCATCAAAATGAAGATGGAAGCTAAAGAGAGACCCTTAAGCCAACAATCTCTCCCTTTTTGATGATGACAAACATAACAAGGAATTTAAGAAAACGTATGCATATTTTTTGTGAGTTTGAGTTAAGGCATTTGTGAGTTAAGGTATACAAGATATAAAACTCAACATATGCATACAAAAGCTTATAACTCACCATATGCTCCCCCTATCAATGTGCATATTATTTTTGTAACTCCCCCTAACTATATGCATTGTGAAAATCAAGTGTGACTTTTCTTTTTCTCCCCCTTTTGACATCAATTAAAAAGGGTAAGAATTAAGGTACAATTAATGAGTTTCATCATAAAAACCAAGAAAACCATAAAACCAAGTATCATCTACCACTATAGTCCTTCCTATTAATGTAAGCCTATAGAAGGCAAACATCAATAAGTCACAATGCCCCACTATAGAGCATTACATAAGTGTGATGATACTTTTATAGAATGCAAGTTTTGAAACACATATAAGTTTTGAAGAACATTTTAACTACTAGGAAAAGCACAAATTCCTAATTGCATCCTAAAATTTGTAAAATTTTCTTCAACTAAGGGTTTTGTAAATATATCGACAAGTTGTTTATCGGTGGATACAAATTCTACTGATATATTCCCCTTAGTTACATTATCCCTAAGAAAATGGTGCCTTAAGTCAATATGCTTAGTTCTAGAGTGTAAAATTGGATTCTTTGTTAAATTTATTGCACTAGTATTATCACAAAGAATAGGTATGCAAGAATACTTAAGTCCATAGTCTAAAAGGGTTTGTTTCATCCAAAGGACTTGTGCACAACAACTAGCCGCAGCGATGTATTCCGCTTCGGTAGTTGAAAGTGCATCTGAGTTTTGTTTCTTTGAGAACCAAGAAACAAGACTCGCTTCTAAGAATTGACAACACCCACTAGTGCTTTTTCTATCTACTTTACATCTGACAAAATCAGCGTCCGAAAAATCGATTAAATCAAAAGATGTATGACATGGATACCATAGTCCTAAGTCAACCATGCCCTTTAAATATCTCAATATGCATTTTACCGCACTTAAATGAGACATTTTAGGGCAAGATTGAAACCCAGCACATACACAAATACCAAACATGATATCGGGTCTACTTGCGGTTAAGTAAAGAAGACTACCAATTATACCTCGATATCATTTTTCGTCAACTTTAATGCCCTCTTCATCTTTGTCAAGCTTGATGGATGCATTCATAGGTGTAGAAGCTATCTTGGCTTCATTCATCCCAAACCTTTTGATGAGCTCCTTTGTGTACTTGGCTTGATTGATGAAGATTCTTTTGTTGGTTTGCTTGATTTGGAGACCAAGCATGAAGGAGAGCTCTCCCATCATGCTCATTTTAAACTGATCTTGCATACATTTAGCAAACCACTTACAAAGCATTTCATTAGTAGCACCAAAAATTATATCATTAGCATAAATTTGAACTAATAACATATCATTTTCATGATGCTTAATGAAAAGTGAAACATCGGCTTTTCCAACATTAAAACCTTGTTCGATTGAAAAAATTGAAAGCCTTTCATACCAAGCCCTAGGAGCTTGTTTTAAACCATCTAATGCATTTTTAAGTTTGAAAACATGGTTTGGAAACTCAAAACTTTCAAATCCGAGGGGTTGTTCAACATAGACTTCTTCATTAATGAAACCATTTTAAAATGCACTTTTTACGTCCATTTGAAAAAGTTTAAAACCCTTAAAGCTAGCATATGCCAAAAGCATTCTAATTGCTTCTAATATAGCTACGGCAGCATACGTTTCATTATAATCTATCCCTTCTTGTTGATTGTATCCTTGTGCCACTAACCTAACTTTGTTTCTAATAACTAATCATTCTTCATCTAGCTTATTTCTAAATACTCATTTTAGTTCCAATTATAGTTTGTTCACTAGGTCTAGACACTAAGTTCCATACATCATTTCTAGTAAATTAGTTGAGTTCTTCTTGCATAGCTAGTACCCAAAACTCATCTTCTATTGCTTCCTTAATGTTCTTAGGCTCTACTTGAGATACAAAAGCTACATATTGACAAACATTCTTGAGTTTAGAATGCGTTACCACTCCCGTTGAAGGTTCTCCAATGACTTGGTCCATTGGATGAACCTTTACCAATCGATATCCTTTAGGGAGAGGTGGTAGAGCTTCTTCTTCTTCATCTTCAACTTGAGGTAGATTCGAGGATGACGGTTCTTCATGTTGGGTTTCCTCATTATCTTCATCCTCCACTTCTTTATCATGAAGTGTGAGATCCTCAAGTTCCTCACCTACATTCACAATCTTCACATTTCTAAAAGAATCATTAGTTTCATTAAACGTGACATGCATGGATTCTTCAACAATCATGGTTCTACAATTGTAAACTCTATATGCCTTAGAATTAATGGAGTAACCTAGGAAAATCCCTTCATCGAATTTAGAATCAAATTTTCCTAACTTCTCCTTAGTATTTAATATAAAACATTTGCATCCAAAAATATGAAAATATCATACATTTGGGATTTTACCATTCCAAAGCTCAAAAAGTGTCTTCTTAATTTTAGGTCTTAATAAAACTCAATTAAGAACATAGCAAGAGGTATTTATGGCTTCGGCAAAAAAATACTTAGGCAAATTATTTTCGCATAGCATGGTCCTACTCATCTCTTGTAAGGTACTATTCTTCCTCTCAACCACCCCATTTTGTTGAGGGGTCCTAAGGGAAGAAAATGTATGTTCAATACCCAAATCATCACAAAATACAGAAATTTTTTCATTTTTAAACTCCCATCAATTGTCACTTCTAATTTTTAAAATTGAAACTCCTTTTTCATTTGTAATTTTCTTTGCAAACTTTTTGAAAAACTCAAAAGTTTCATTTTTCTTGGCCAAAAAGAAAACCCATGTAAATCTAGAAAAATCATCAACTAATACATAACAATATAGCTTTCCACCTAGACTAGCTACATCACATGGACCAAAGAGATCCATGTGCACAAGCTCAAGAATTCTAGATGTACTAACTTGATTAATGCTATAAAATGAAGATTTGATTTGCTTACCTAGTTGAGATGCATCACAAAGTTTGTATTTTTCAAATTTAATCTTGGGTAAGCCTTTAACTAATTCTTTCCTAGATATCTCTTGGATGAGACTCATGCTAGCATGTCCTAGCCTTCTATGCCACAACCAAGAGTCATTCTCCATGGCAACTAAGCATTTAACATAGGGATTTAGCAAGACATTTAATTCTAAGGTGTGGACATTTTCTTGCCTATTTCCAATAAACATGATATCATTTGAAGGTGCACTTCTAATGATATATTTAAATGCTTCAAAAATAATCATGTATCCATTGTCACATAATTATGATATGCTAATTAAGTTATGTTTTAACCCATCAACTAATAAAATATTCTTAATGTATGGGTAAGGGAGTATACCTATGTCACCAATGCCAACAATCTTACATTTGGCATTGTCTCTAAATGTGACATGTCCACCATCTTTGCTTGATAGGATTGCAAATAAGTTGATGTTGATGGAATTTCCAAACAGAAATTAAACCCAAATCCAAGATCATTCATGCTAAATCATCAAGAACAATAAGAACAAAAACGTACCTGATTCCATCGTTTAAATTCCAGAGACGGATTGGACTTCCAAGTCAACCCGCTAGCCCATACAAAAGCACAATGAGAGATGGGGATTTCAAAGGCTAGGAACTTAACTTGTGACTTGGGGACCATTACCCCTCTATATATAGAGAAAACATGAGGTTGGTAAATTACCGTTTCGTCCATCATGAAACTGTAATATTACCACTATGGTATCTATGCATATATTATTATTCCCATAATTATGAAATGATACATGACCTTATAATAAACTTTATTAGATCACCTTTAATCGGTCAATCAAATTGATAGCGTAAATACATGCCAATAGATAAATGTTGGACCATAATAGATTATTAAATAAATAATCTAACAATCTCCCGCTTGGGCCAACATAATTATCATCATAGGACAATGTGTACCAAAGTTACTTTATGAGCTCATTTTCGCTATCATTACCAATCATTTCAATATCTGGTCCATCGATCATACTAACATAGAACCAAAGCGACTTTCGCCACATTTATCATGACTAAATCCATCAATGATCACAATGTTAATACTTTCAACGACATAGATTAAATATGGGTGCACAACATGGAAATTACATGCAATGTAATCTAAACATGTCTATTTCCAACTGGTCCTACTTTATTCTTTAGTGAGATCAAAATCATATATTCAGAGTGAACATAACAAAAGAACTTTGTTCTGCAGAAAAGTTTATAAAACATAGTACTAATTACAGCCTCCCACTAAACTATTATATTACTACATGATAAAACACCCATATGAGCAACATGCTTATGAAAGACCATGGGTGGTAATCCTTTAGTAAGCAAATCCGCCCACATGGAAGTTGTACCAATATGCTTTATACATAATTGACCACTCTGGATTCTTTCTTTAACAACCAAGAATTTAATGTCAATATGCTTTGACTTTGACGAACTCCTGTTGTTATTGGAATATAACACTGCTGAGTTATTGTCACATAATAACTTTAGTGGTCTTTCAATGCCATCAACAACATGCAGCCCAGTGACAAAATTATGCAGCCATATTCCATGATTGGATACCTCATAACAAGCTATAAACTCTGCTTCCATAGTTAAAGCTGCAATGAGAGTCTGCTTAGCACTCCTCCAAGAGACAGCTCCACCAACAAGCAAGTAAACATAGCCAGAAGTGGATCTACGACTGTCTTGGCATCCGGCAAAATCAGAATCAGAATACCTAATGATCTCTAACTGATTTGATTTTCTATAAGTGAGCATGAGATGCTTTGTTCTCTGTAGATACCGCATAACCTGTTTGGCTGCTTTCCAATGATCCATTTCGGGATTGCTCATATATCTACCCAATATCCTAACAATGTACGCAATATCTGGACGCGTACATACTTGAGCATACATCAAACTCCCTACAGCAGATGCATAGGGAATTTTCTGCATTTCTTTTTGCTCAAATTCATTCTTGGAGCACTGATTGAGACTAAATTTGTCTCCTTTAGTAACAAGGGTATTAATAGGTTTACAATCTTTCATGCCGAATCTAGCAAGTACCTTATCGATATAGCTCTCCTGTGATAATCCAAGGATACCCTGAGATCGATCTCGATGTATCTGGATTTCTAATACAAAAGAGGCATCTCCAAGATCTTTCATTTCGAATTTCTCCGATAGAAATCTCTTGGTTTCGTGCATCAAACCTATGTTGTTACAAGCTAGCAAGATATCATTGACATACAAGACCAGGAAAATATACTTGCTCCCACTGAACTTATGGTATATACATTCATCAACCGGATTTATCTCAAAATCAAATGAGATAATAACTTGATGAAATTTATGATACCACTGACGAGAAGTCTATTTTAGCTCATAGATGGATTTCTTTAATTTGCAAACCATTTTCATTGGATCTCCAGAGACAGTTTTCTGGTTGCAATATATAAATCATTTCCTCAATGTCACCATTGAGAAACGCTATCTTAACATCCATCTGATGTAGCTCTAGATCAAAATGAGCCACAAGTGCCATTATAATCCTAAAAGAGTCTTTCGAAGAAACTGGAGAGAAAGTCTCTTTATAATCAATGCCTTCTTTTTGAGTAAAGCCTTTTGCAACAAGACGGGTCTTATATCTTTCCACATTACCCTTTGAATCCCTTTTGGTCTTAAATATCCATTTGCAACCAATAGGTTTTGCCCCTTCAGGTAATGGTACAATATCCTAAACATCGTTTTGTTGCATAGACCTTATTTCCTCATTCATGGCATCAATCCACTATTGAGAGTTAGAGCTTTGCATGACTTGACAGAAGTTGACTGGGTCATCTTCCATCATACCAATGTCAGCCTCATGCTCTTCAAGAAATACAACGTAATCATCCGAAATTGCACTTCTCCTCTTCCTAGTGGACCTTCTTAATGACATAGGTTCTAATGGCATTGGTTCTTGAGGTTGTCGAGTTTGCTCTACAGGGGTAGGCTCCTCAGGAGTAAACTCTTGAGGTTGAATGGGGAGTGTCTCAATGTTGTCTTGTAAATTCGGATTTATTATCTGATCAATGTCAGGAACAATAACTGAAGGAAGAGAGATGAACTCTTCAAAGACAACTTCCTTAACCTTAGCCCCCCCACCCCACCCCAAACTCTACATCCTCAAAGAATTGGGCATTTCCTGTTTCAAAGAATGTCCTATTTATCGGATTATAAAACTTATACCCCCTAGACCTATCAGGATAACCTACAAAATAGCAACTAACTATTTTGGAGTTCAATTTTTTTTCACTTGGCCTATATGGCCTAGCCTCAGTTGGACAACCCCAAATGTGTAAATGCCTTAAACTGGGCTTGTTGCCCGTCCAAAGTTCATAAGGGGTTTTTGGTACTGCCTTAGTTGGTACCCTATTAAGGATGTAAGTTGTAGTCTTAAGTGCCTCTCCCCAGAGGGACTCTGGTAAGATAGAGTGACTAATCATACTCCTCACCATATCCTAAGAGTCCGATTTCACCTTTCAGCAACACCATTCATGCTAGGACTTCCTGGCATAGTGTACTGTGGGACGATACCGCATTCCTCTAGGAACTTAGCAAAAGGTCCTGGACGTTGCTCACCTAATCCATTATATTTGCCATAGTATTCACCACCACGGTCAGATCTGACAGCCTTAATCCTTTTGCCTAGTTGATTTTCAACTTCGGCCTTATAGGATTTGAACACATCCAGTGCTTGAGACTTCTCTTTAATCAGGTATATGTAACCATATCTAGAGTAGTCATCTATGAACGTAATAAAATAATGACCATTCCAAGAAGCCATAGGGAAGGGTCCACATACATCAGTATGTATTAGTTCTAAGATGTCTGAACTCCTATTAATACCTGATCCCTTAATGTTTGTCTGTTTCCCTTTAATGCACTCAATGCAGACCTTAAAGTCTGTAGCATCAGAGAGGGTAAGAATTCCATCCGACACAAGCCTTTGTATTCTTTGTTTAGATATATGACCTAAATGCTTGTGCCATAAGATGGCGGAATTCTCATCAGTTAACTTTCTCTTTGTACCTCGTGAACTAGTGTGCAAGGTTTCATTAAATGAAGCTAATACATCAAGCATATAAAGGTTATCAACAGAAGATAAAGAACTAGTACCAATAAAATTTGAACCAAGAGATAAATTGAAACTTCCATTTCCAAAAGAACAAGTATATTCGAATTTGTCCAATACAGAAATAGAAATTAAATTCCGTCGAAAAGATGGGACTACAAAGGTCTCTTTCAAGTCCAGATAACATCCAATTCTTAACAATAACCTAAAATTGCCTATAGCTTCAACTTGAACAGATTTGTCATCGCATATGTAGATGAATCTTTCAGCATCAGTTGGCTTTTGGCAACTCAGGCAACCCTGCATAGATACACTAATGTGAGTAGTAGCACCAGAATCTATCCACCAAGTGTCTTGCAGTACAGAAGTTAAGTTACCTTCAGAACAAACCAAAGTGAGAAGTGTACCTTTCTTAGCACGCCAGACGTGATATTTGGCACAATCTTTCTTCATGTGTCCATCAGTCTTCTTGCAAAAGAAACAAGTAATACCCTTATTTTGTTCCTTCTGCTTCTTTTTCTGTGGAGCACTTGCAACTTCCTTAGATTTAGGTCTTTTCTTGCCTTTACCTTTGGAAGCAATAGCCAGATGAGCACTCTCAGTTCTGTCAAGCTTCAATCTCTCCTCCTCTTGCACACAGTGAGAAATGAGCTCATTGAGCGACCATTTCTCCTTTTCACAGTTATAACTGATTTTAAATTAGTTATACTGTGCAGGGAGAGAGATGAGAACTATATGCACCAGTAGATCCTCAAATAGGTCTAACTTCAGTACCTTTAATTTTGAAGCAATATTTGACATTTCCATAATATACTCTCTGATGTTCCCCTTGCCCTTATACTTCATTGAGATTAGGCTTGCTAAAAGCATGCTTGTCTCAGACTTTTCTTTTCTTTCAAAACACTTTTAAAGAGCAACAAGGAACGATCTGGCATTAGTCTCATCAGACATGGCACCCCTAAAGTATTCGGGAATTGCACGCCTCATGATCATTAGACTTAAGCGATTGGATTGATCCCACTGATCAAATGCCCTCTTTTCCTCATGGGAACTTTGAGCTGAGAGAGCAACGGCCTGATCCATATGAAATGCTAAGTCCAGATCCATGCATCCGAGAACAATCATAACGTTCTCTTTCCATGCTTTAAAGTTTGTGCCAGTTAGCACAAGGATGGAGTTAACACTAGTAGCAATTGAAGTAGCAGAAGTATTCACTAAAAGAGAACAAAACAAAACATGATATTATGAGCAGCTTAAAAATAAAAATGCAATTAATCATGTAACAAAAAGAAATAAATAATGGCAGTCCCCATTACAAGATACCAAACACAACATTGATATTTCATCTTTGGACAAAATTATCAACTTGTAAGCGGTACTCTCAATGTAGTAATCAAATACTGACTATTAGGCTTGTCAAACAACGAGCCTTTCTTTGGACCGACTCGTGTTCACATGGTAAACTTTGTGATAGCCACATATTTATTACCACAATCATGTAAGGAATTCGGTCAGGTAGGAACCTTCCTTTGGGCTGATTATTATCCACATGAATTACAAACATGCACACATCTTATATATTTCAAAAATATATTAATTTAACACAAGAGAGGTCACTTTGGCGACATGTTGTGCCAAACTAACATACTTCAAAATATTAGACATATAAATAAATGTGCCACTATTTAATTTCATGCTAAATTGGTCAAACTATAATAAAGCGGTCAAAATTGAGTTGAACCAATCAAGATTAGATTAATTTAAACATGAACCAAACCTATTTGAGCTGAACCAAAGCTGAATTGATGCGAATTAAGCCGAACCTAATATTAATTCTATTGAACTGGTTGAAATTAAGCTGAACCAAAAGTTAATTTCATTGAACCAGTCAAGAAACCTAATGAACCACTTAAATTTTGCACTGAACCGATCTGAATTGGCATGAACCGGTACTGGATCGATCTAAATTGACTTGAACCAGTGTTAACCGGGGAAATTCGACCTAGACTAGTGCTAAACCGGGTTCAATTACATTGAGCCCGACCCAATTTCAGTGAACCAGACCCTAATTGGAGTGAATCGGTTGCAATTGAGATGAACCGAGTCCAATTTAAATAAACCAGCTAATAATTGGGTTGAACTGATCCAATTAAACCAGTTTAATTTATCTTTAAAATGGGTCGGGTTTATAACTATATAGGGTTGGGTTTTGATCATAACGGATCTGGATTTGTTGTTTTAACCTGGATCCGACCCGATTGGCTTAAGTAAATGGATTTTAATGCTTAATGAATCGGTTTTAAACATTTAAACCGGAATCAACCCATTTACAAACCCTAATTTAATAAACCCTAATACCCAAACCCTAACTTCTCTACCTCTTCTCCCCCAACGACGCAGCCGCCACCTCCCTCTCTCCTACGCCAACCCATGCACTTGATCCACCCCCTGCCGACAACTGCTCCCACACCGGCCATCTTAAGACATCGACCACCATGATGTGTCGGAGTCGGCTGGTGATGAGAGAGCTGAGGCGGAATGAGGAAAACCCAGAGGAGAGGAGGAGTCGGACGTCGCCGATCCCATCTTCACGCGCCCCTCACGCATCGACGCCGCTACACGCCCGCCCGATTTTGCCCTTCCTGAGACGCCGGCAAACCTTACTCCGACGTCGAGCGGCGATGAGAAGATGAAGCAGCCAGCCCCCGTCGAGCGTCGGCAGCATCTCCCACCCCTCGACGCTAACGCCGCCCTTCATGCGACACCGGCAACAACTGTGTTGGCGTCGGGCGGAGATCCGTAGGCCAGAGACGACAGGGATGATGCGGGTTGCTTTCCTGCGAGCAGGGGTTCCGGGTTGTTGTCGAGATGATGAGAGCGCGAGAAAAACTGAAATCGCGACCGTCCTATATTCGAAACAACCCTTGCCAACAAAAATGAATCGACAGTGAAGAACAAGATACGAGAAGGAAGAAGAAGAGGAAGAAGAGATGCATCCTTCAGCAGCCTTCATGGCTGTCGCATCTGAAGCAATTTTTTTTTTTTTAATTCTTAAGCATGTAAGATGCAGCCTAAACATCGATTGTTCGCAAACATGAAGCAACGAATGAACAGTACATGTATTCAACAAAGCATCACGAGAACAGTAGACATGCATCAAAAACATCACAGAAAACATACTGTTCGAACAAGAAGTTCTCAATGATTCAAGCATGAGTTGCTCTGATACCAATTGATGGAATTTCTAAATAGAAATTAACCCAAATCCAAGATCATTCATGCTAAATCATCAAGAACAATAAGAACAGAAGCGTACCTGATTCCATCGTTTAAATTCTAGAGACGGATTGGACTTCCAAGTCAACACGCTAGCCCATACAAAAGCACGATGAGAGATGGGGATTTCAAAGGCTACGAACTTAACTTGTGACTTGGGGACCATTACCCCTCTATATATAGAGAAAACATGAGGTTGGTAAATTATCGTTTCGCCCATCATGAAACTGTAATATTACCACTATGGTATCTGTGCATATATTATTATTCCCATAATTATGAAATGATACATGACCTTATAAAAAAATTTATTAGATCACCTTTAATCGGTCAATCAAATTGATAGCGTAACCACATGCCAATAGATAAAGGTTGGACCATAATAGATTATTAAATAAATAATCTAACAGATGTCACCCGTCATGTGCTTTGAGCAACCGCTATCCAATATCCAAGTGCTTCTATTTGCTTGAGGATGCTTCTCCATCTACAAGAGGAGAAGAAATCATCGTAGGTACCCAAATTTTCTTGGGTCCTTGAGTGTTAGTCAATTTGGGAACCCATGTAAATCTTGTATGTGGGTTCCTCCTCAAAACACACTCCTTGGCCATATGGCCAAATATGCCACAAGAAAAGTAATTTCCATTAAATTTTCTTCTAGTATGTGTGTGAGCATGGGAGTGTGATGATTCCTTTTTATGGACAACCTTAGGCATGACATTTTGTATGGTTGTCATCTTTTCATTAAGCATGCAAAGTTCCTTTTTCAATGTTAGCATGCTATTATTCAAATGCTCTACTTGATCACTTAAATACTTGTTTTCATTTTCTAATTTTTGGTTGTCAATTTCTAAGTCCTTCTTAGCTTTCTCTAGGGTGCATGTCTCTTCCTTAAGGGTGTCTACTTCTTTTCTTAAGGCATTGCATGAAAGTAATAAACTATCATTCTCAAGCTCTGAAGATTTATTTTCCTTTTTGAGGTCTTTGAATTTTCTCCTAATGGCATTAAATTCATCATGCATTTGTTCAAATTCATCTTCTAGCTCTTCTTAAGTAAAAGAAACTTCACCAAAAATAAATCTTACCTCATCATCATTTGCCATCAAGCAAAGATTTGCCTTTTTGCTCTTTGCTTCTTCTTCACTTGATGAAGCCTCGCTTTCATCCCACGTGGCCATCATTGCCTTCTTCTTCTTCTTGTATTTTTCCTTTTTGTGAGGGTTGGAGGTGGAAGCTATCTTGAGAAGTGGGCAATCTCTCCTTAGATGCCTGGTCTTGTCGCAATGGTAGCATGTGTAGCCTCCTCTTCCCTTCCTCATGCCTCCTCTCATGAAACTCATAAACCTTCTAGCTAGAATTGTCATTTCTTCAAAGTCATCCATCTCTTTCTTGGATGAGGACGACTCTTCTGCTCGATGTGATGCTTTTAAGGCAATGGTCTTGCCTTTGGGGGCATCTTCCTCCTGATATTGCCTCATGTGGGTCTCATGTGTCATGAGAGACCCAATGAGCTCGGTGATCTTCAAGGTACTCAAGTTCTTAGTTTCCATGATTGTTGTGACCTTGGGCTCCCAAGATTTTGGAAGAGAACGGAGGAGCTTCCTTACCTTCTCCTCTTCCCTTATTTCTCTGCCAAGGTTAGTTAAGCCATTTATAATATTTTGAAATCTAGCATGCATGGCATCAATGGATTCATGTGATAACATTTTAAAAATTTCATAGTCATGCATGAGTAGATTTATTTTGGATTCCTTTACTTATGAAGTCCCTTCATGTGTGGTCTCTAGGACCTTCCATAATTCATATGCGGACTTACAGGTAGAAATCCTATTGAATTCATTAATTGATAGGCTGCAATATAATGCATTGACGGCCTTTGTATTTGCATTGAAGAGTCTAATATCTTCTTGGTCCCATTTATCCATATCCTTATAGGGTTGCTTATACTCTACTAAAATCATCCTCCATACATCCATGCCTGGAGATTGTAGGAAGCCATTCATGCGGATCTTCCAATAGGCATAGTATTTTCCATCGAATAGTGGTGGAGTATGGGTAGAGGACCCTTGAGCTAATTGGATTTCACTAGACATCTTAATTTGTAGGGAAGATGGTTAAATCTTGACCTACGACCAAGCTCTGATACCAATTGTTGTAGGAAATTCGACACTAGAAGGGGGGGTTGAATAGTGTCTATCCCCTTTTAGATTTACTCAAAATTTCTTTTTACTCAATTTAACTTTAATCAAATGCAAATGTATCTAAACAATAAATGTGATCAAATGTCAAGAACAATAATGAGCAAATATCGAAAGCAATGCAGACAAGATGAATTATAGTGGTTCGACCAACTGCCTACTCCACTACCTTGACTCATCACCAAGGATTTCTAACAACTACTTTATAGAGTTTGTGTTTCCATTTGAATACAATGAGGACCCTCTTCTCACCACTCTGAGAACCCTTCAAACCTATTCACCTAGGCAAAACATAATTTTACAAAGTTTCCCCTAAGTGTTTGCCTAGCACATCTAGTAGCTATTACAGATGGAAAACTAGTCTGAAATAAAACTTCAAATACAATGTAAAAGAGCTTAAGAATAGAAAGAAAAACCAAAGCTCTTTTCTCAAGCCTTCACTTCTTCAACTTGTCAGATGATAGACTCGAGTTGTAGCAGAGTTGAGGAAAGCAGGCGCTTGAGGTGGATTTTGACAGAAATTTGGGGCGCAACAAAATGATCACTTTGAAGGCTTTTAATCGCTTGTATGATTGCTCAATAAATTTTCTAAGAAGCTTTTAAGAAGGTGGGTGAGGGGTATTTATAACCCCTCAGCTGAACGATGACTCAACGGGTAGAAAAATAGCCGTTACAGCCGTTCGGTCGATCGTCGATCAACCGACCGATCGATCGTCGATCAACCGACCGATCGACTGCTACCCTTTCTGTGATTTTTTAGCACTGTTCGGTCGACCGATGGGTCGACCGAAGGAGTCGTAATTTCATCCGTCCTAAATCTAGTCGACCGTCCGGTCGACCGTTGCAGTGAAGCCGGGGTCGCGACTTTGTGATTTTTGATTCTGATAGATCGACCGATGACCCTTCTACCAAATTCTGGCTTCGATCGGTCGACCGACCGGTCGACCGACGTAGCCTTTTGCGATTTCTTCACAAATTCGGTCGACCGAATGACTACTGCCACTTTTTCGCAACATTCGATCGACCGATCGATCGATCGAATTGGCTACTGCCAAAGATCTACCTTGTTCGGTCGATCGGTCGACCGAACTCAGGATGCGGCTAATTTTTAATTTGTTACATGCCTTTGTGGGGTTTAGTTACCAAGTTTTAACTTGGATAACTTTACAATTTGGCTTGGGATAAAATCATCCTAGGGGTATATTACATGATTTCTACTTAATTTATACCGAGCCTTTCTTTGATGTTCTTTTCTATCGTTACTTGACGGTCTTTCCTTTCGTTTCTCCGAATGAAGTTAGCATGCTTATCACAACCTCAACCCGAACTCCAAACTTCACACATAGATTAAATACATGTTTGTTATCATCAAAACGAAGATGGAAGCTAAAGAGAGACCCTTAAGCCAACAATCTCTCCCTTTTTGATGGTGACAAATATAACAAGGAATTTTAGAAAACGTATGCATATTTTTTGTGAGTTTGAGTTTAGGCATTCATGAGTTATGGTATACAAGATATAAAACTCAACATATGCATACAAATGCTTATAACTCACCATATGCTCCCCCTATCAATGTGCATATTATTTTTGTAACTCCCCCTAACTTCACACATAGATTAAATACATATTTGTTATCATCAAAATGAGGATGAAAGCTTAAGAGAGGCCCTTAAGCCAACAGAAACAAGCTAGACAAGATGAGATAAGAGCTTGGACATGTAGGATTGTTTAGTCCTGTAGAGGTTGAGTACCATCTGAACTATCTTTGCTAGTTTTGATATCACTTTCACAAAAAATAGGAAACAGTAAAAATTAAACTCATATGAAAAGGATAAGAAGACATTATGTGTTACTAACATCACAAAGGCAAAATAGGAAACAGTTAGCAGACCATAAAGATAGCATGACTAGTTAACTACTCAATCTGTGAAAATTCGGATTGAACTACTCAAACAGTAAGCAGACCATAATAGTAAGCAGACCACAAAGGCAAAACCAAAAAAGAAAGAGGCTTAAGGTTCAATCAATATCATCAAACGTATGTGAAAATTCAGAATCCTTGCATTCTATAACAACTAGTTAACTACTCAATCTGCTTATTGATACCGCGTATCATAAAGATAGCATGACTTTGTTTAGCCAGATCTTTTGTTTGAAGAAAAGGATGAGAAAATAGATAGTTCAACAAGTAACTACTGCTCACTAAGCTCAACAATCTGAGACATCCATGTACTGGGTCTCTGAAGAATCCATCTCTTCACAAAATCTCATGAACCATTAGGTCACCTTTGTCAAAGTAGATGGTTATCAGACATCCAACTTCCAGTAAGATGTTCATTGCAAATAAATATTTTTTAAGAAACATATACCAATTAGCGCTCAAACTGCAGTATTTTACTACTCTATCAAAACCAAATAATAATGTTGGTATGCATAGAAAAGTGGATCAACATAGATGCGGAAAGAAAAATCAATCTAAAAGCATGAACAAGCTTAGAGATGGTTTTAAGATTTGTATTGGCAATGGCAAGAAAACCAGGATTCTAAAGGAACCTTGGATAACTGAGTTGCCATTAAGCAAATGGCCCACCTTTATAAACATTATGTTGCTAGAAGCTTATAATAGTAAGCTAAATTTGAAATGGTATGAGTTGGACATAGTATGCACCTGAATGTTGTATTAGAAATATTGGTTAAGCAATAAAGACAGATCATTAGCATACATACCTTGCAGTTATGAGTCCCAAGTGATGCTGGAATTAGAAGGAAGATAACATAAGATAATTGTTAAAGGCAACTCATATGAGTGGAAATAACTAAAAGCTTATTGCATAAATGATAGTTAGTCATGATCATATTCTCGGCATCATATTCATTCTCAGCATGCTGATTGCTGAATGTTCAGCATGCTAAGAATGAATTCTCAGCATGCTGAATGTTCAGTATGGCAGCATGCCGAGAATGAACATTCAGCATGTTGAGAATTATGCTGAGAATTCATTCTCAGAATCTCAACATGCTGAATTCAGCATGCTGAGAATGCCATGCCAGCATGCTGAATGTTTTCCTTTTATACTTTTATTTTTTGACTTAGTTTCTCGATCAATCTAAATATGTTTGTAGTTGACATACTCAATCCTGTTAAATCTTGTTCTGGAAACATGTTAGTCATGTTCAATCTTCTTATTCAATCATGTTCTAAATATGGTTGTCTACTGCTGAGTACAACTTCACCAGATTCTTTGTCTTTCTTACTTCGATTGAGAACACTTGACAATCTGCAAGTTAAAAAAAAGGTTATCAAATGCACTAACAAAATGTCTTTAGTAATGCTAAACTCTCGTAAATGGCCTTAATCTTTAAATTAACAGTATTAAAAAAACTTGAGCATTTTAAGAATAGTTATGATATATTAATGGTGTTAGAACTTAGAACAACAATGCAATACTTGTTTTCTAGTTTTTTCCTATTACTTGGATATGAAGAATAACTACTAGCTACCTTCAGCTGAATATAATGCTTTCTGACCTTTATGCTTACTTTCGCGTGCAACCTCAACTTCATGTTCAAGCACAAGAAACAATATCCTTACATGAAGAAGCAAGTCTCCATGTGCTTCCCCTGACTTGTATGTTTGTTTTGTATTTTAAAACAAAAAAAGATCATTCATCCTTCTGCCATAATTTTTCTAGATCGTTTCTCTCAAAATAAATACATAATTAAATCAATGAATTTTTAAAGGAGGAGCCTAATTATCCCAGCTCCTCATACCAACTTTGCTTCTTGTCCAAAACTAGGCCACTTCCGATCTATATATCATTGGAAAAACTTCATCAGAAATAGCATAAGTGCACCTCTAAAGCTCCACAGTATTCTCTTTCTGTAAAAGCACAAGCATGTCTCCAACAATCTCTAGCAAAACCAAATAATAACTGACAAAGTGACAGGATGAAGGGGTTGTGAGAAGGTACTGTAAGTGCATATAGAGAAGGCATTTTACTAACCAAATAATAACCCTTCAAGTAATAATGAAGAACTTTACATTACATATATTAGACATACAATAGCAGTATGAATAAACACAAAGATAATAAAAGTACTAACCAAATCTCCATATTTTGATTCAACATGTGTGAATAGACCAACTCCTTGCAGAATTTGTCCCCCTTTACTACCATCCAATTCTGGTCAGATTTCTCATGTTCAAGGTGTGCGGGGAATGTTCACTTGCCAAACTTCATCTCTACTCCTTGGCCATTTAAGTTTTGCAGGACTTAAGAGATAAAACCATGTTTTTAAGTCAAGCATACATGAACTCACAAAAAACATGGACGAGGCTAGCGTCTCATTCCAAATTATAAACTGAAATAAGATAACATAAACAGTAAGAAACACCATAAAGCATATAATTTATAAACTAAAAATTTTCCAATTTTATTACCAAATGAAGTAGTTAGTAAGAGAGAAGGGATAACAAAGAAGATTGAATAGCTATAGGAAATGACTGAAACTCAACTAGCAGATGCTTCCACAACTCACTACCCATATGCTCTATATAACTAAGCTTAGCAAAAGTTATGTATGCTTGCTCAAATTACATATCCTCTTGAAAAAAGTTATACTTCAATACTAGTTCCTAAATTAGAATTTCAATAAGTATATTATTTCAAGTAGTGTTTTCTATGGTCTCCATCTACCTTGGTTCCGTTAATCATAATCAATTCATACCATACTCTTGTACACTATTATTTCCTTTATAAGTTTAGGGTTCCTTGGTTATCTTCATGTTATTGTTATACATGCTCTTGTACACTATAATCATCTTCTACCTTGGTTCCCACTTCTCATGTTATTATTATACATGCTCTATATTTAGCATGTCAAACTGTGAGAATTATGCATGGGGTATAAAACACTAACACAATCAAATTAAATAAAAAAACTGCACGAGTAAAACATAAAGATAAATTCAGTGTCATTATGGAACTTCTTGAGACAAATTAAGAACAACCAACCATGCAACACCACTTCAAGATTAAAATAAGGTACAAATATGTTTAGTCTAAATGATTTTACCTTTATGATAAAATAGTGTACAAATATGCACAAACTAAATTACTAAAAGTTACCTTAATTTATCGTAAAGCTTGACAATGAATATTCTACTTAAATAAAAGCGGCTGGCCACTTGAGCACGTGGAGAGGAAAAATTGAATTTTTTAAACCCAAGTAAAGGAAATTATATGAATAGCTCAAGCAGATATAAAGAGTTTCCTGAATGCACAAGGAAACCTTAGGTTATCAAGGTCTTACAAAGTCACATATATAGCATATTATAGTGTCACGGTGAGAAGAGTTAACATAGGAAGACATGAGAGGGTTACTCTTGCAATGCCTCTAAATTCAATATCCAGTTCGTATTATTTGTTTCATATATGTCAAACTATGAACCATCTGAATTCAGTATTAAGCCTCTTAAAGTATGACATTTTAAGTTTTAAAGTAAGAAAAATTTCTTGAAGCTCAAATGAACTTTTCTTAGACACTGTACAAGATGACAATTTCAACTTCCAAACAAATATAGTAAAATATACTACACAAGAATAATAGACAGCTCACCTCCTCATCCAACCAATGCGTGCAAGGGACAAATCCAACCGTTGCAACCAGTTTGCCATACTGAGAATGCAAACTCCAATGTTGAGCAAGGAACTAATACATCACCGTCGACCGAAAAGATTGCATCATTTTTTATGCCTTCAATGGGCTTGAATCTGTTATTCAAGTTATCGTCCTCATTCAAGTTAAACTGGAAAAAAGGCTTATCTGAAATCCTTGGACCATGAAAGTATAATGTTTCTTAGATATGTTAACTTGGATCGTCCGTAGCCGCCACCGCCGACAGTGGGCTTCGGAGAGCTTTTCCACTTCCAAAATGGGCATTACTGCGTGCTAATGGCGATTGGGACTATCGGCACCACTGTGCACAGTTGCTCCCTCCCTATCTTCCTTCGCTTCTTCACCAATCAGGTCAACTCTTCGGCTCCAATGCCAGCGATCATGACTATGGTTCGCAAAGTTGTCGAGGTGATCTCTTCCCAGTCTACCACTGTGTTCTTCTTTGGTATGTGTTCATGGAGATGACCTACATTGATGGTTTTACAGTATTTATTCTACTTTCTTGTGGTCGACACATCGATCTTGGGCTGGTGGGTGTTCGTCTCTGTTATTTTTTTAATCGTAATCAAATGATGGAGTGGAGATTGATGATAGTAGAAATTGTTTAATGCAAATAGAGATATCTTGTGGGATGTGGATGGGGGAGTGGTAATCCACCAAGATAAGGATCAAATACTTGGAGGCGGCATTGAACTAGGACATATGCTACATCGACACCAAGGTGCGACACCAAGGTGAGCACCTGGCGAGACAAGACGAGTAGCGATGACCTATCAACAAGCAGGGCACGGGCGCGATAGGGTTCTCTTCGGTTGAGAAAAAAAAAGGGGGAGAGGCATTGCGGAAAATGGGGGATGGGCGCGGTGCGAGTTTTGTCGGCTGAAAAAAAAGAGGCAGAATAGTAGAGGGAATGCGAAAAAAATAGAGGGAAGACAAAAAAGAAGGGTTGGTCGGCTGAAAAAGTTGAGGGAAGACGAAAAATTAAAGGTTTTATAAATTGATCATATAAATTACCAACCGATAGTATATTCGTAGGTAAATTTATCGCTAATACCAACAAAATAAATTCGTTAGTAAAAAATCCGTCGGTGAAAACTTGTTTTCTTGTAGTGTACGCCCGCATCTTCACCGTCGTCAAGCGAGTCAGGTGCATGGCTCGTGACATATTGATAGATGGAAACCGAAAGATTTAGAGTTTGTAATGTAATAGGAATACAACACAAGATCATATTGAGACGTGAAAATAAGGATATAGATGAAATGAAGCCCTGAGTTTCACCAAAGCATGAGCAAGAATGAACTAGATCTTTGGAAGAGTCATTGAATGATATTTTGTGATAATCAATTAATATATGTCATCAAAGAACACACACACACAATGCAGGTGAAAAAACACAAATAGGGTAGATTAAGGCATAAACCACACATAACTAATGCTGAAGATTAAAGGCTAAGATAATTAGTTCCTTCTCCATCTAGTGCGAAAATGAAACCATGAAAGACAATTATTAAATACAAAATGAAAAAAGTGAACTAATGATACTGAATGAAGGAATGGCTCAAAGGTATCATGAGCTTGGCAACATCAATTACACAGGCCATCCTAGCCAATAAAGAAAAGAAAGTAATATAAAAGTTAAATAATTGAAGTAAGATAAATGTCCTTTATGAAGCTATTAACATCCTTATGAATAGAAACATAGGGACAGATAACTGAAAATAGGAAAGAAATAGGTTTTCTATCCACAATGTTAAAAATGAGATTTTAATAGGAGCATCCATAAATTTTGTAAATAAAAAAAAATAGTAATTTATAGGAAGCTTTACAAGTTCTTGTTTGCTTAAGTAGTTAGTCAACGTGAATTTATCTAAGCAGTACTCTAATAATTTGTTTGAGGATGAGACTTGTCACAATAATAGTGTTTTTCCATTATGGTCAAGAGATGAAATTTGGTCAAAATGTTGACCTTCCCAAACCTTGCATTAGCAAAGACCTCATATACGGGAATATCATTTTCATTTCAAGACTCAAGATAATTGGAGCCATTTGTATAGCTAATAGGCGAGGCAACAAATTTTCCTTAATAGAGAAAAATATATTCAATATTCACATCAAGTATTTAATAAGGAAATAAATCACCAAACTCTTATTTTATGTATTTTATGGTATGCATAGCTAATCAAATTAGTATGTGTTCTTGCCTGAAGTTGAGGTGATGCGGTCCTTCGACTCTCTTGGTCCGGCGCTACTCCAGTAGGGAACCTGCAAAGACATTTCGATGCTCAAGTAAGAAAGAATTTCAAGTGGTGGGTATGAAATTAAAATCGATAGCATACCTGATGTGCGCCGTGTCTGCATATATTGCAGGTTAGGGATGTCTCGGATGATGATGGGATATACCAGAAATGGATCGAGGTTTACTCTGAAGATGCCAGGCTCATTACTGTCAAATCCCTGATAATTAATGAAGGACGTGGGTGTCCTTGTATGATCGGATGGAGCCCCGGGTGTCCTTGTATGTTTTGCTTGACTTGAGTTTGAGTTTGATTTATGAGTGTGGGCACTTTTAGACCTTATCCGGTGGGCCCAAAGTGTTAGTCCAGTCCCATATGTTGGATTTCTAATTGCATGGCAGAGAAAATAAAGTTCAATAAGCAGCTACCATCAAGATGATCATAAGGACTAAAGTCGATTTAGATAGACATCCTTCATTTTCAGTCGATTTATAACAAAATTATTCCTTCAGTACTATATATAAATTTTTTTTTGCATCTACTGTTCACCAAGAAAGAAAATGTAGTTCAAGGCAAAGTTCATGGATGATGACAGGGTGGACCTAATATTGGAAAATGGTATTCAGAAACCAAAAACTTCTATATGAATTTACCATCAATCTCAACTAACTTATCTCCTTCGTGAATAGCTGCTCAAGTTTCTTGTAGCGAAGGAATCAAAAAAGTAAAATATGTATGGGATATGGGATATGGACAGCAACACTCCCAACTATATATGTGGACACGATCAAATCCTCAGCTTGTTGCATCAACGATTATTAGATGCTCAGCAAACCATGAAAAGATCGAGCTTATGATAGGAAACACCACGATGTACAATTTGAAGTGGGTGAGTTGCATGGTATTGCTGATATTACACCATTATCGACAGCAATCCCAAGCCAAGAGGAAATCCCAGGAACTCTCACCTAAATTCTATGCCCTTTCAAAATCCAGAGAAGAATTGGCTCGGTAGTTTATGAATTAGAGCTTCCCAATTCTGCACAACTTCAAGTTCCATGTATCCATGTTGAAGCCATATAAACATGGTGTTGTTCCATTGAGCTGATTCTACACTCCAAACATGACCAAAACATCTTCCCTCACCACAAGCAGTTCTGGACTCACGCCATATTATTATTATTATTATTATTTGAAAAAAAGAATCTTGTATTCTATTCAAAGATTAATGAAGGGTACAGGACTTAGTAGGTAGAAAAGAAATAAAGGAAAGAATTTGTTACGCCAACTAGACTGCCACATCACCACTCGCCGCCACATCATCAAGCCGAATTCACATCACTAATCATTCAAAAAGAAATATTAAATACAAGATGAAAATATACATATCAACGCTGCACCAAGAAGTAGAAGACTCTATTTATAGAACAATTATAGTTTTGGTCACAACTCTTGGAAAGAATTACAACACCTCCTGGGAAGAGTCACAACCTCTTGGGAAGAGTCATACCTATTTATAATTGTAATCTATAAATAGACACAAAACAAGAGGAATGAAGACAAGTTGATTTTTGACTCCAATTATATCTCCTCATTCTACTCTCTCCCTCTCCCTCGCTTTCTTCTTCTGGATCGAGCAAGTACCAAAAAGATAGGTGAAAAGATTAACCCTCACCGCCCTCAAACAAGGGCCTAGACTAAGGCACATAACAACTTGGTATCAGAGCCAAAAATGAGGGAATCATTTCAAGAACATGTTCTCGCCTTTATGCAAGAAGTCAAGGCAGCCCAAGCACAAGAACGTGTCGAAAGAGAAAAGGATTGCATAGAATGCGAACAAATAATGAACCAACTTACAGAAGTCTCCAAAGATATGGAAGCACTCAAAACACTATCAGCAATGGGTGAGGGCAGTCCCTCTGCTCGCATCGACCAAGTACCACGACACACTGTTGACGGTAGCGGGATACTTGGCAGCATGCCCAGACGACAAGGCAACTTGAGAGGACCTTCTCCGCATGAAGAAACAGGGTTGATCCAACGTTCGCCACGCTTTGAATTTCCTTACTATGACGGATCAATTGATCCGTTTCCTTGGCTTGCCAATTAAGTGTGAATAGTATTTTCTTTTTCACCGCATCCATGAAGAATCAAAAATGGCAATTGCGGCATACCACATGACGAATGATGCCCAATTTTGGGTCCTTAAACTAATGAACGACATTCCGATGATATATTGGGATGAATTCCAAGATCACTATCACTGTCGTTTCGGACCATCCAGTCGCGGCAACAAACTGGGAGAACTCGCCAACATCCACAAAGATTGCTTAGTGGTGGAATACCAGCGAGCTTTCCAGCGGTTACTAGCCCACGCAGGCCAACTCTCACTGGAGCAGGAGGTGGAAATCTTTCTTCGGGGACTCAACTCAAATATGCAAGTCATGGTGGAGGACCTCAACCCAACTGATCTCACCAAGGCTATGCGTCTGGCTCGCCTCTATGAAAGGGTAACTTGGAACCAGTCCTTTAGCACCGGCCAACGCACCTTTGGGTTCCATCCACGGACACCGGGCTAAGCACCCTTCACGTTCCCACCTGACCGCGGAAGTGAGGGGCGAAACATCTCCTTTGTTCTGCATCCCTTGAACAAAGGAGGCGAGCGTCCGCAACAGACACGTCGCCTCTCTCAGGCGGAGGCGACTGAACGGCGGCAATGCAAACTCTGCTTCCATTGTGACGCTGATTGGGTGTCGGGATATCGATGCAAATAACTCTTCATGCTGGAAATCACCCCCCAGTGAAGAAGTCAAAACTGAAATCCACATGCCCTCCGAGATGAACGATGGAACTAATGCAGATCTTCACAAACTAGAGAAAAGCAATCCCGAAGTCTCCATCATGGCTCTATAAGGGATGCCGCATGCTCAGACAATGCAGGTCACAAGCACCATCGATGGTTTACCAATACGGCTACTGCTTGACTCAAGCAGCACTCATAATTTTTTTAGTACAACAGTTGCCACTCGCCTCAAAATTCCTCTTCAACCAGATGTGGGTCTTATAATAGCAGTGGCCGATGGGGCTCGCCTTCAATGCCAAGGGAAGTACACAGCAAAGATACAAGTGGGTAACAAATATATAATTGCATCATTCATCATTATTGAATTGAGAGGATTTGATGTTGCTATGGGCGTCCAATGGCTACAAACCTTGAGACCAACAACATGGGATTTCAAAAGATTGTAGCTGACTATCACCTTACATGGAATTAAAATTCAGCATCCTATAGACCAAAGATAATAGCCTTGGAGAAGGTGGACAACATCCAATATGTCCTAACCATATTTGAAAGCATTTTTTCTGAACCACAAGGACTTCCCCCTTGTTGATTCAGAGATCACCGTATTAGGCTCCTACTCCACTCTGAACCAGTAAAAACCTAGCCATATCAGTACCCTTATCACCAAAAAGATGAGATAGAAAGACAGTGTCAAAAGCTTCTTGAACAAGGCATTATTCAGACCAGTAATTCACTATTTTCTACTCTAGCACTCCTTGTCAAAAAGAAAGATGATACATGGCGCCTTTACGTGGATTATCGTGCATTAAACGCCATCACCATCAAGGATAAATATCCAATACCAGTTATTGATGAACTATTAGAAGAGTTACATGGATGTTGCATTTTTTCCAAGCTTGATTTACGTTCAGGTTACCATCAAATAAGAATGCATGAGGAAGATGTGGAGAAGACATCATTCCGTACTCACCATGGTCACTTTGAATACTTGGTCATGCCATTTGGATAATCCAACGCTCCATCCACTTTTCAAGCCATTATGAACGACATCTTCCGATCAATGCTACGTAAGTATGTGCTCATGTTTTTTGATGATATCCTCATTTACAACTCTTCACCGTCGGAACATCTCCAACATCTCTCCAATGTACTTGCAACACTAGGACAACACTAGGTTTTTCTTAAGAAGTCTAAAGGCACCTTTGCTGCATTAAACGTGGCATTATTTGGGTCACGTAATTTCTGCCAAAGGAGTCCAAGCTGACCCACAAAAAAAATCAGCAATCTAGTCTTGGTGGCAACCCACTACTCCTACTGAGCTGCCGGGTACTACCGCAAATTCATCTACAACTTTGGCGCCATAGCTGCTCCTCTCACTAAATTACTCCATAAGAACAACTTCCAATGGTCAGAACCAGCAACTAAAGTAGTCAAATCACTTAAAGTTGCACTTATTTCAGCCCCGACATCACCTCTTCCCAATTTTTCACAACCTTTTATTGTAGAATGTGATGCGGCCAACGGCGATTAGGAGCAGTCCTTCTTCAACAAGGGCATCCAATTGCTTACTACAGTCGACCATTTCCGATTCATATGTAGAAGTTGGTAGCATACGAGAAGGAACTTGTTGGGCTCGCTAGAGCAATCAAACATTGGAACTCATACTTGGGTGGCCGTCCATTTGTGGTCCGCATTGACCATTACAGTTTAAAGTACCTCCTAGAGCGGCGTTTGATCACTAATCCAAAACATCACTGGGTTTCCAAACTATTGGGTTATGATTTCACTATCTTGTCTTCCTTCCCAGCAAGGTATAATCACTATCATTTCTTCACCTCGACCAACATTTCTACTGCAGCTAAAAGAAGAACTCCAATTAACTCCCATCCTTCAAAGCAAACTGCTGGACATTTCTACTTTGCCACAACCATCACTATGGGCAGTTCGCGACGGCTTAGTTCTATTTAAAAACAAAAATTTTATCCCTACCACCTCACCATTACGACAAGTCACCATCACTACCATTCATGACTCCTCTCACAAAGGATATCAAGGCACCCTCCAAAGAGTACACACTGAATTCTTTTGGGAGCATATCTTCGCCATGACGTGAGAGAGTACATTCGAACTTGCATGGTGTGGCAACACAACAAAACAGAAACATTACAGCCGGCATGTCTCCTTCAACCACTACCAATTCGCCAACAAGTGTGGGCTGAACTTTCCATGGACTTCATCTAAGGTCTTTCCTCGTCAGGAGGAAAAACAACTATACTAGTACTGGTGGACCGTCTCTCCAAATATGATCATTTTATTGCCATACATCATCCATACACCGCCCCCACCATAGCTCTCATATTCTTCGACAACATCATCCCTCTCCATGGAATACCAGAGTCCATTGTTTCTGATCGGGACGTTACATTCACATATAAATTTTGGCGTGAATTGTTCACCCTCTCTGGTACTAAACTCTGCTTTACTTCCTCCTATCATCCCCTAGCTGATGGCCAAACCGAAGTAGTCAACCGTGGCATAGAAATTTATCTTCGTTGCTTCACAAGTGACATGCCTAAACAATGGGCAAGATGGCTGCCTTGGGTGGAGTATTCCTACAACACCGCATGGTCCACATTCCATACTTCCTTGTGCACCACCCCTTTTAAACTAGTGTATGGCCAGCCACCTCCCCGTCCTCTTTCGTATACCGCAGGGGTATCTCAACTTGATGACTTGGATCACTCTTTACGTGAACGATATCAACATCTACTGCTCATTTGTTCAAGACTCCATCAAGCACAACAAATCATGAAAACAGCTTATGACCGCAAGCACCGTGATGTCACCTTCAAGGAAAATGAACTTGTATTACTCAAGTTGCAGCCATATTGCCACAAAACTCTCGCCAAACGGACTTCTAACAAATTGTCTCCCCGCTTTTATGAGCCTTTCTGCATTATTCGCAAAATTGGGATAATTGCCTACGCATTAGATCTTCCTCATGGCACCAAGTTTCACAATGTATTCCATGTTTCCTCTCTCAAAAAATTTCACAGAAGCACTACAACAGTTTAGCCTACGCTGTCACCTACACTCCCGGATAACATCAACCCCACACCCCATTCCATTCTTGCCATGCGCATGAACAACGGTGTTGAAGAATTCTTTATTCAATGGATTGATATGGCTGAAACTGAAGCTACATGGGAGAATTGTGAACAACTGCAGAATGACTATCCTGACTTCATGCTAAACTTTAAGTGATTTGACTGCCACATTACCACTCGCCGCCACATCATCAAGTCTGCCACATTACCACTCGCCGCCACATCATCAAGTCGAATTCACATCACCAACCATTCAAAAAGAAATAACAAATACAAGATGGAAATATACATATCAACGCCGCACCAAGAAGTAGAAGACTCTATTTATAGAACAACTATAGTTTTGGTCACAACTCTTAACACTTATTGGGAAGAGTCACAACACCTCTTGGGAAGAGTCACAACTCTTGAGAAGAGTCATACCTATTTACAATTGTAATATATAAATAGACACGAAACAAGAGGAATGAAGACAAGTTGATTTTTGACTCCAATTATATCTCCTCATTCTGCTCTCTCCCTCTCCCTCTTCTTCTTCTTCTTCTTCTTCTTCTTCTTCTTCTTCTTCTTCTTCTTCTTCTTCCAAGGATCGAGCAAGTACCAAAAAGATAGGTGAAAAGATTAACCTCACTGCTCTCAAACAAGGGCCTACACTAAGGCACATAACACAGGGTCATATATACATGGCCTCCTAGAGGCCCCAGGTGCACAACACCAAAGCTACAACCAACAAGTTGTCCTACAAACCCAAGAGGTAATAAGCTGCAACCGAAATAGCTATAGAGTGGATTGATGATATGGTATTCTTGAATATTCTACTGTTCCTCTCGAAACATATGAACGAAGTCCAAATCAGTGCTAGTTGTGTTTTCTTTTTCCTCTCCTTCGGGGCCCCATTTTTGTGCGTCCATCCAAGGACGAAGCTGAATCAAAAAATGACCCTCTTTCAAGGTAGTCAAGAAGATCTGCCATCCTTCCACCGTGAAGTAGCAGGTTTCAAATAAGTGCTTGTGATCTTCTTTGTTTCCATTGCAAAGTAAGCACGCCTCATCCATCGTGATGCCCCAACGTGCAATACGATCCCTGGTGAGTAGTCTTCCCCTAACCATCAACCATCCAAAGATCAATTTTTTTTTAGGTAGGGTCGGTTGCCATAATAGGTGATACTAGCAATCTATTACACCTCTAAGGTATAGACTGCTAGTTGAGTAAATGTCACTGTTAGTCTACCTCCACATAAATTTGTCTTCTCCCATGCCATTCTCCACTGCCCGTAGGTCATGAGCCAACTTGTATAGACTACTCTCATCAACAAAAATTCCAAAGCTAATCTCCCAACCTAGAAACCATTGGTTGGTAATAACTATGCGGGCCTCATGGATGGCGATATTAGGCTGCTCTGTGTGTTGAAAGAGTATTGGATACTTATCGGCCATCGAGCATCCATTCAGCCACCTATCAGGCCATAGACTGATCCTGTCTCCTTGGCCAATGCAAAAATTGGTACAAAATGGCATTATATCAATCGTTGGTTTCATGCCTCTCCAAACCAGTGATGCCTTCCTCCAGAAACCATTCTCATGCCATGGAAAATGACCACCATATAGTTGTATGTGTTGTTGAAATGGCCACACTAGATGGTGTTGACTAAAGGTTTTTTCCTTCATGCTCTATTCTCTTTGTGACCATTTTGATGATAACAAACCAAATTTTTTTTAACCAAATTCTTGAAGTATGAAGTTCGCAGGATCGATAAATGATAAGTCAAGTTTCACGTCTTGCGACATCGATCTTGAAACAAACCAGTGCGTGCACCAGAGATGGCTTGGACAAATCAAAAGAATACATGGAAAGTCTTTCGAGTTGAAGCACGCTGAAGAACAGAACCAGAAAACAAAGCGCGCAATGAGAAGATCAAAAAGGAAATTTTCTAGTCCAGGTTCGATCGATCGGTCGGTTAACCAAATGGTGTTAAAAATTGGCAATAGCCAATTCGATCGACCGAAGATGGTCAAAAATTTGCAGTATCCAATTTGGTCGATCGTCTGGTCGATCGAATGTGGCAGAAAATTGGGAGTAGCCAATTCGGTCGATCGAAGCACGCCCAAAAGCAGCAGAATGCCGCGGTCGCTTGGGCGGTCGATCCGTCGGTCGACCGATGATCGACCGGCAAGCGACCGAGCATCGGCAACAGGCAAAAATGCGCCTGTTGATGAGCCGTTTGATCGCAGGGTTATAAATACCCTTCTCTCTCTCTCTCTCCAAAACAACTATTGATGCAAATAACCTTCAAAGAGTGATCTTTAGCATCCTCCAAGCTTCTAAATTGATCAAATTCTTCAAACCTAGTCGTTGATCCCTCATCTTCAAGAGTTCTTCATTAAAGAGCTCATCAAGGGGGCTAGGCTCAAAAAGAAGAGGTGTTTACATTGTGATAAGTTCTCTTCTTCCTCTTCTTGTAATAGAATTGTTTTTTATTTGTTTTTACTTAAATTTACTTGAGCTTGTAAGAAGACCTTGTGTGTGGTCTTGTGTGTAAGTGGTTACCTTGGTGGATAAGGAGTAAAGTGACTTGTGTAATCTAAGTTAGGAGTAGTTCTTAGGAATTGAGGTGGGAAAGCTCACTCGGTAGGAAGGCGGGATACTTCCGGGTGTGGAAGTGCCTTCGAGGTGAGTGTAGGGTCTTTCCGGTGTAAAGTCCTCAATTGTAAGCTACTTATAATTTAGTAAAATTGTCCTTCCATGAAGAACAAGGCAAAGAGGAGGTCAAATGCTTCCACATCACCATCTTATTCGAATGAAGCATTCTCTTACCATGACTATGAAGCAAATTCAAAAGATTGTCTCATGAATATTAATGATGAGGTACACTCTTCTTCTTATAGTCATGATAACAAAAAGGATAGTATTAATTCATCTAGTTCTCATGACATGATTTATGATGAATTAATAGATGAATATAAAATCATGTATGTCTTGATGGTTAAAAAGGATAAAGAAAACAAAAAATTAAAGAAGGAAAACTTGACTCTTAGCTCTCATTTACATGATGCTAAACTAGAAAATGAGAAGCTAAAAATTAGTGTCTCTAATCCATGCCATGATGCTTTAAGTATTGACACTAAGGATTTGAAAAACAAAAATGACATGTTAAAGAATGAAAATAACATATTGAAAATCCAATTGCATGCTTTGCATAAATCTATAAATGATTTGAAAAATTAGATGTTGATTTTGAGTAGAAAAGCTAATACTCCTCTTAATTCAAAAATTCAAAATGTCTCATTTAGGAAACCTCAAAAGAAAAATGTTTCCTCTAAGAATGCTCATGCTCATCATGTTCTTCATGCTAAGAATTTTAACATTCTAGCTCATGTCCATAAGAAAAATGAAAAAAAGAGATTTAATGGATATTCTTTTTATTGTGGTGTCTACGGGAATGCCATTTATGACTGCACTTTTAAGATGAATGCAAGTGTGGCAAAGACACTTTGGGTTCCTAAGCCCTTTAATCCCCAAGGACCCAAAGCCATTTGGGTACCAAAAGTTTCATGCTCTTTTGTAGGGGGAGCTACCACACAAGGATAAGGGAAAGTGATGTGTTGAAGTTGGCCAAGAATTCAACGAAAGATCCTTACATGATTGCAACTTCAAGATTCCCACCTAGATGCCTATGGAAATGAAAGTTGGCATCTAAAAGGTTTGATATCATCTCTTAACTTTAATTGATCATTAATAGTTGGAGTTCATGATACTTGCTTAAATTGATTGTTTCCCACTCATGATATGCTTTTAAAAATATTTTTGATTTGTTGATTTCCGGTCTCTTCGGAGACATATGTAGCCTATAACGGGCTCATGCGACCTTTCGATTCTAAATCGTAGGCTCATGCGACCTTGCGGTTCTAAATCGTAGGCTCATTGTGGCCTTTCAGTTTTCAACCAATAGGAAGGGTTGGAGATCATGTTTTCATTTATATTTCACTTGTGATATCTTAAAATTCATTTTGATATCACTCGATTTCATTTTGAAACAAATTTGAAACTATTTAGCATAGTAGATTTTGATATCGATAATTGATCCCTCTCTTTGCTACTTAGTTTGATAACTTGCTAGTAATTATATTCTCATTATCCTACTAATGAATATTGCTTGCAAGTTATGATAAAATGGAAGGCTTTAGAAATTGGAAAGAAAAATGATAAGTTTGGCAAAATTCTCATGTAAGAGGTATGTTTTTGAATTTCGTAAAAATCTTAGCATAATACCTCAATATTCACGTTTTATTGGTGTCTCTATACTCATGATTAGAATTGCATGACAAATCTTTGAATTCTCATGAGTAGGTAAAATTTTAATACTTAGGCAAATTTCATTGAATAAAACTTGCTCTAGGTTGATGCTTATTATTAGAGACATTCTTTTAAGTCCAAACTAGTTAAACTTGTTTAGAGATCCTATTCCTCGAATATTTCATATCTTAAGATCTCTTTAATTCATTTTGATATCATGATAACTCCTTTAAAATGAATCTCTACTATCTAGCATAGGTTAAGATTTTTAAATGAAACTTTGCATTAAACCTTTGTTATTTAGTAAGTTAGCTTGCTAGTTGGTATATGATTTCATTATGATACTAATGAAACTTACTTGCAAGTTGAGAAAGTGGTAAAATTTGAAAGGCTAAAGGAAAATGAAAAGAACGTGGAAATTTTGGAATTTCTCAAGAAATGAGGTATGAATTTTATTTTTGAAAAATTCTTGCATAACACCTCTATTCTCTTGGTAAAATGATTTCTCTATGCTCATGAATAATTTTGCATGATAATTGATTGAAATTTCATGAGTATGTAAAATTCTGATAACTTAGGTAATTTCATGAAACCTTGTTTAAATAAAATGAGCTCTAAGTAGAATTTCATCTTAGAGACTTCACTTTAAAGTTGAAACTTGGCAAGCATGTTTGAGTTTACTCATGATTTTCATCCATGTGGTTAAAATTAAAAAATCATATGTAAATGGATAAAATGTCAACTAGCTCACCTAAGGAGACTCAAAATTGAAAAAAGTTTGACCTAAGTCAATAAATTTGACTTAGAAATTTATTTTTGAGCTCAAACTTCACAAACATGTTTAGATTTACTCATGTTAGGTGTTCATGTGTCTATACTTGAAAAACCATGAGTATAAGTTAAAGATTGATACTTAGCAATTTCATGTTAACATGTTTGTTTTTGAATGAAATCATGCTAAGGTAAAATTTTGACCAAATGAGATTATCTTTGTCTCAAACTCAATATACATGCTTTAAATAATCATATTTTGGTATCTAGAAAGACTGGACAAAATCTGAAAATGTTTGACAAATGACTCATATTTACAAAAATGCCACTAAGAACTTATAGATTTTCTAGAAAATTGTAGAGATATCCTTTTTGAGTGACTGTTGACTTTTTGGAATCCTCATGAAGCCTAGTTCATGTGAAAAAAAATTCATAAAGTTTCAATATATAGATCTCTCAAAAACAATTTTTTTGGGGGGCTTAAGAAATCCCATGGCAGCTCGAGCGGTCGCACGACATGCGACCGCCCGATCGACCGGCGGACAGAAATTAATCTTGTCTACCCGTTTGGTTGTCTGTTTTAATCTCAACCCTTCAACCCAAGTTTTTAAGCCCGAAACTAGGGCTTCCTTGATCACTTCAACTGGCCACTCACCCCTCTCCTCTTGGTTTTAAGGTTTCTTCTTCTTCTCCAAGGTAAAAGACTCAACATTTAGCTACCATACATGAGTTAGTTCATAATGTTGAGTGGATTCTTCATCTTTCCTTCTCTCTTTGTCTAGATTCACTCATAAAAATCACAATTCATGTTTTTTTTATATGGATGATGATTTTCCTTAGTATTTTTACTTCAAAAACAAGTTCTAGGGAAGGAAAATCAAATTTCTCATGGTTCTTGTGTAAGTAAAAGTTTGTTTTCTTTCATGAGATATCTTTACTCTTAACATTTGTTTTATCTTTTTAAAAAAGGGATTTTTTTGTAAGATATCTTTACTTTTGTTAATTAAAATTTCTCATCTTCATCTTGCCAAAACAAAAGCCTTTTGTTGGAAGGAGAATATCAATAATTCAAATGTATGGTTGTTATTTTATTTGTGACCCATTTTATATTTTCTTTGGATCCTATCTTTTATTTTTATTTTTTATTTTATTTCTCTTTGGACTCACACATTGAGATTTAATGTTAAAATCTAATTTTTTTAAAAGGAGGCCTTGTACGAATTTATGTCGATCTTAAAAGTGTTTCTTCTCCTTACTTTAAGAGCATGCATTACTCATCAAAGCTAATTATCTACACATCATCCTAATTGTTTTGCAGAATGGCACCCAAGACAAAGCTTCCAAGCTTGCCCGATAATCTTTTGACCGCTATAGGCAAGACTGAAGCCCGTAGGTTTATAGACAGAGCTGTCCTACAGACTCGTCCAGTTAATTTAGGTGACTTAGAGCAGTATGACATTAGAGGTAAACTTGCAAGCCTAGGATGGGTAGAGTACATAGGAAAGCAAGTACCAGTATGTCCCATCCTGATAAAAGCATTTTTCTCCAACCTCGTGATAGATCAGGCTGGATTAGGTGACTCACTAGTTTTTAGATCTGAAATTTTGGGCAAATCCATAGTAATCACGAAATTAGGCATTAGAGATGCATTTGGGTTTCCTCTACTAGGAAGATCAATATATAAGATGTCCACACACCTCTTAATTTTATGAGGATTTTCCTAGTCATGAAGTTATATCAGCCATCTGTCCTGAGGACTATCAAGGGATGCTTCCTACCCAAAGCATCAAACTGTTAACCTCAGCTAGGATTATGCACCTTATCATTGCATATAATATTCTTCCTAGAGCAGGTCACTGTGATGAGGTAACCAGTATGAGTACTAGGGTACTCTTTTTTGCTATGTCCCGCATACCCATAAACGTTCCTGATCTTATGCTTCGGTACATAGCGGTTGTTCATGCCTCAAAGAAGCAAGCCCTACCCTATGCCTCAGTGATTTCTCACTTTACCTATGCTGCTGGGGTAAACAAATCTAGATTTGAAATAGAACCTGTGCCCAAAGCCATAGATTCATCCTCTCTCAACCGTATGAAAATTCTTAAAAATCAGCGCGATAAAAGAGTGCGAGGGCACCTGCGGAACACACTGATCATGACATAGTCATGGAGGCGGGAGATGCTGGTGGAAGCTCATCATTCGGCACTCCCATTGAGCATCTGAGTGATCTGGAGCATCGCTTTGCTCAGTTTCATATCGACCAGGTGGAATGGAACAGAGGCACAAAAGAACACCTAGACGAGTACAGTCGACGGATCGATGAGTATGGTCTGATGATCGATGAGCATGGCCGGTGTATGGATGAATATGGTCAACGTGTTGACCAGTACGATTAGCAAGTGGATGAGTACGACCGTCGGTTTGATGAGATGTATGGTCGGGTGGATGAGATATGGCAATACTATCAGTCGCATCTACCACCTCCACCACCCGAGGATGATTAGTATTATTTGATGTTTGATGTTATTCATTTTATGGACTTGTATTAACACTACACTTTGCTTGATCGACTTTATATTTGTATTTGAAACTCCTTAACTGTAAGTATTATGTGTTGATTGAATGCCTTGTTATAGTTGAAACATGTTAATGTTTATACTTGGTTACACTTTGCTTGCTATTCTTTTTGATGGATGACAAAAGGGGGAGAGTTAACATATTAATGTTCATAGGTTGGGGCATGATGATAGGGGGAGCACAAAATACAAAATGTATATATCATCTTTTAATGCTCTCATATATCATTTTTTAATGCTCTCATATATCCACTTATAAACTCATGCTTCATACCAATTGACGAATACACTACTTTTTGTTGCTCTTTATCGTCAATGGTTTGTCATCATCAAAAAGGGGGAGATTGTTGACTGAAGGTTTTTTCCTTCATGCTCTATTCTCTTCGTGACCATGTTGATGATAACAAACCAAATCTGTTTAACCAAATTCTTGAAGTATGAAGCTCGCAGGATCGATAAATGACAAGTCAAGTTTCACGTCTTGCGACATCGATCTTGAAACAAACCAATGTGTGCACCAGAGATGGCTTGGACAAATCAAAAGAATACATGAAAAATGTCTCGTTATCTTGTTTTTACCTAAGGAACAATTACCGGCATTTTTTGTGTCAATAAAATGTCTAGGTTATATAGCCCTCCAAGGAGCACCCTAGGCTTAGTGAATTCTAGGGTCATTTTCAAATTTGCCGATTTTTCATATTTTGGGGTTCGGGTTTGGTTTTTGGGTTCTTATGCATCATCATGAGGATTTACAACATAAACTAGACACACTAGACCTAAACTTTAACTTCCCGAAGAATCACGAGCATCGACGAGCGTCCTTGCCAATTTCTCTGATTTTTCTAATTTTTCCGATCACGAACATCGAGCACTAACCGACTTGGAACCTGTAAGTATTTCTCAATGAAGATGTCATTTCCGTCATCTTCGTCGGCTGTTTCATTGCTGTCGGCACCCGATGATGCCGTCCTCGATGACTTTTGCCATCCTAATTTGATCTCCTTCATCACAATTTTTTTTGATGACCTATGCCTGATCGGGCACCTCCGACTGATATTTCTCTTCCACATGAACCCCATCGAGACGAGGACGAGGATGAGCAAAAATGTCGTTATAGTGGGCAACAAGATCGCGATCAAGTGCATCTTCGTCGTGCCGCCCGAACTTGATGGCAGTTATGAAACCGTTGGTAGTCGAAGTCCCATCGATACTACTGTAATGAGAGAACTGAGTTGGTATTGCAAGAGGCTGACATCGAGGACGGTAGTAGAGATCCGTCCATCGGCTTCTGATGGAATGAAGCTGGGCGGGCAAACGCACTTGGAGACGTTGGCGCCGGTGGAGCAAATACTCAAAGAGGGGCAAGGGGAAGGGAGGTCGCAGTTGTTGCTTGGGGTCGTGAATTCACCGCCCACGACTGATGACGAGTTAGCGGTTGCGTAGCTGAGGATGTTGAACCTGGTTAAGTGTGTTAAAAATATAGATAGATATGGAAATGGAAGGAGAAGTAATGCAAACCTCCTCAACTATTTCCTTACTCGGGCAATGAGGCCAGTGGCAATGTATGCGTAGATTCCACCAGCAATGGCGATCAAAGGTACAATGGGTAGTGTTACAAGACTTGTCTGCCACACCTGAGAGAAGCCGATGGCAAAGCCTGCAATGAATCTACTAATGTAGTGCATGAAGTTTCCAACATGCATCCATTTTCATTATACACTTGCCAAATTACACTACTGGATCAACAATGAGCATCACCAACGGCCAAATCCATTGATAAACCGTTCCTGAAGACCATCAGCAACGGCTTGCAACGGCCCCGCCCGTTGCAACGCGGCCGTGGTAGAAGATTCGTCGTTGATAACTTAGCAATGGATCATCAACGGTCGGAGCGGTCGTTGCTAATAACATTATCAGTAATGGTTTCGCAACAAGAGGCATCCATTGTTGATAAGGATATCAACAACGGTGCAGCAACGCCGCGCTCTTGTTGCTGATATTCTTATCAGCAATGACTCCTCAACGACCACTTGGCTGTTGCAATTATTGACATCATCAATGGCTCAAACGCCGTTGAAGAGCCTTTGATGAATGGTTGTTGCTAAGCCGTTGTTGTAGTTCATCAACAACGGCTTTGAGTTTGTGGCCCAGGAATTACGATACACTTTCAGCAACAACTTTGACACAGATGATCGTGGGAAGGCCGTTGCTGATGTTTTTAACCTGTAACTGAGAAATTTCCATTGACACATTTATAACCTGATACATAACTCACACACTCATAAACATATCCATTCATATACACATACATTCACAAACACATCATAGATACACCTAGATATACATAAAAAATTATAATTATCCACAATCATATAAAAAATATACGAAATGAAAACTATCGTATCAACACGATATGAATCAATATATCCATGTAATAAGTATATAACAAGTCAATATCCAATTAAGTCAATCAAGTCATAAAAAAATAAAATCTCACTACGATGATGGAGGAAGGTCGGGATCATACTGTGGGGTTTGGAGTGCTTGAGTGTACACCGAAGTGAACTGAGTCGATGACGATGGATCTGAGTGTACACGGCTGGACTAACCTATCATCTATCTTAGCATGGCATGTATCTCAACCATCATCTGACTCTGATGAGCCATCATCTCACTCTGTCGTGCGATCGTCTCCTCCAGTGTCGATATCCTCTAATTTTGATCATTAATCCTGAAGGTGGAGGGCTGCTCACCGGCTGCCGGAGGGGTCGGTGCCCCAAGTGGCCCGAGCCTGGCTCACGCATGGCCACTGTCAGTAAAGCCATAGACATGGCCATGGTCCCAGCCACCTGCAGCCTCGATCCATGCTGCCGAGTCAAAGTCGTCAGGGTGCCCCCGCGCCGCGTCACCATCTGAGTGTAGGTCTCCTACACGAGTTTGGTTTTTGTTTCATATTTTTCCTAAAACTTAAATTATAAATAAATAATGCATAATTAAAATAAATATACTTACCATGATGACTGCAGCACGGGTGTCGATGTACTCCCCCGCCCCATGTCCTCGACGGTGAGTCCGCTCGAACACCTCCATCGGGGAGGGTTGTTGGACAGAGCCGTCAGGCAACATTGTCGTCTACATTTACAAAACAAATACATTAATTAGTAGATAGAGTAACAAATAAAATATATAATTTAAAATAAGGTATAATACTTACCATACGACTCGTGTGCACTACATATGAAATAGAGCTGCCAGTGTGACGCGCTCCTCCCCCCGACATGCAATTTCTAGCCACAGTCCTAGATACCTCCTGCCATCGCTCGGTCGACCATATCGACACGAGCTAATCCCAAAAATATGGAGTAATCCAATCAGGGCAATATCCCCGAGTCTCCGCCATAGTTGTGGCCCCAACTCGAGCCATCGCCTGTGCTTGAGCCTGCCCTAGCTGGCAGTGGTACCTCTGCTGGGAAATGGCCTCCCATGCATTGTAAATGAATGGCCTCTGCTCCTCTAGACAAGTATAGTGAACCTGCAAAACAATAATATCATTACCAATAATAATCATCATGTATATAAAATTTTTAAATATGTACCTTAAACTCGCGCCAAAGCATGTTCACATGCTCACGGGGCATGTGAGACCAAGTGGGCCAAGCCCCTTGCATATATCGTCAGATTGTCCCCGATATAGTCATGGTGACATCCTCCTGCTCGAACCTACACAATAAAATAAAGTATAATATTATATTATGATATAATGAATTATATATAATTCATAATTCATAATACATTACCGCTCGCTAATCACAAAAATAAGTAGGCATTGTTCCGCGGCTAGCGGAGGCTAAATCCAGTTCATCCCGCGTGGTCGCCTGCGTCTCGATGAACTAGCCTCGGCAGCAGGAGAATTAGCAGTAGGAGCAAGTGCGGCTAAATATCGAGTTTGACCGATCATAGATTCTATAGCTCTCATCGAGCTATAACCTCGACCCAAAAATCGTGCATTTAAGCAAATGCGGCACTGACATCGGATTTTATCACCGGCGCTAACAAATTTTCCATTCGAATAGGCAAAATTTAAGAAGTAAGTTACGCATAATCAAAACTCATTCGTTAAAGCTCCACGATCAAGACGTCAGTACATCCAACTTCGATCGCCCGACATGATTATGTCAATCAATGACAATATCTTCAGTTAATATCTTTAGGTGAGATGGTCCTATTGCATTCGGGGTTCATATTATTCATATTTCACTAAGTATTTCTTTTAACCGTTAAATTTATTCTAAATTTTGGCAGCATCTCCCTACAGTTCTCTGAATACGCATATCATCTAGGCGCGTATCAAAGAACAAGAGAGATACAATAGCCAAAATTTAAGAATGAGTTAACGGTTAAAAGAAAGAACTAAGTGCAATACAAATAATATGTTCCCAAATTATTCAATTAGGGATAATTCAATGGTTGTACGTCGTATAAAAGATCATCTTCTTCTTTTACATGAACATACAACCTCCGAATGGATCTAAAGTTTTGCTAAATTATATTCGACTCGCAGATGCGTACGTGAAATGTATCAACTCGTTGGATGAATGATTATTTTCTAAATTTATGGATGCCGGTTCGAGTCCACGGTGGACGAATCCAGCACAAGTCCAAATTGGACGATTCTAGAGTGAGTCCAAAGTGGACGATTCTAATTAATCTAAATCTAAAGATTAATAATAAAATTAATCTAATTAATTGAAACTAAACTTAATTAACAAATATAACAATAAAATTATTCTAATTAATCTAAACATGCATTAAACATTTAACCTAAAAAAACATTAATCAAATTAAATTAAAAAAACATTAAATATTAATTTAATCTACACATTAAACATTTAATAAACCTATATTAGGGTTTAATCTAAAAAGATTTAATTAGAGTAATAAAAAAAATTAGGGTTTAAAAAAACCCTAACTCACTATTCTGGCGCCGGAGTCCTCTGGACTCCGGCGTTGGCGTCCAGTGTCTGACATATGTCGGACCCTAGACAATGCTTCGGCGGCTGGTCGAAATCCTAGGTTTAGGGTTTCGGTCGGCCCTAGTATAGGACGAACGGAAGGGGGCGCTGAAATTACCTAGAGAGGGTTCAGCGGCGGGCAGCGTCAGTGAGTGGCGTTGGGGGGCGCGTGGCGGGTGGAGATCAGCAAGCGGCGGCGGTGGCAGAAGCAAGGAAGAAGAAGAAGCAGAGGGAAAGGGGCGGGTGCAATCGGGGTCTATTGGCTTAAGGTTTTCTTCCTTGGTCTTAATCTCGGTTTTGATGGTAACAAACATTGAACTAATGTTTCATTGAGAAATCTTTCAGGTTTCATATCAATTAGCACTCGATGTCCTCCATCGGAAATATTCAAGAAATCACAAAATTGGAAGGACATTGATCGACACGTTCGGGTTTGTTGCTGAAATATTTAGAAGTTCAACGTGTGCACCAAAGATGTCTTGGACGAGTCTAAAGAACACATAGAAAGCTCGCCAAGTTGACGCACGCTGAAGGCCGGAACCCAAAGACGAAGCGCGCAAGAAAAATTGTAATACCCAAAATTTTAATAATAATATTTTATTCTTGAATGAGGGATTGTGGACCCTAGTTAGCGTGGATTGGCAGGAAGCTTCGAGATTAGACTCGAGTAAGCATTTAATGTAGAAAAATTAAGGAAAATTTTATTTGTCTTATCTCTGTGATTTAGCATGCTTGGATGATAGAGGGTCTCGAGGCAAATTAAGCGGTGCAATCGGATCTCGAATCGGAGTTAGAACGGGTGAGTTATGGGTTGTTTAAGTCGGATAGCTTTGGTAGGGGTATTTTGGTCATTTGACCCAACCAGTGCCTATAAATTAGACCCTGGGGTGTGCAGCTAGGGGTTTTGTGCCGCACACCATCTGAGGATAAAGAGAGAGGAGAGAGAGGGTACCGTCGGAGCTGGATTTTCGCGAGTTCATCGGTGTCGATCGGGGGAAGATCTTGCGCGTCTTCTTCTTCTGTTTTCTCTCCGTCCGGTGAGTGGATTTAGGTCTTCTTTTCTCCAATTCTTGATTCATGTCCCTGTTCTTATGTTTCGGCATTTTTCGTCAATTTTTGACGTGCTTTCTCGTATCGGATCGGTCGTTTCTTAATCGAATCATGTGGTTTATCCCTCTTTTGGAATAAAATATTATTTTCTACCCCCTTCCTCTTCACTGCCGACAGGCGCCGACCGCATCGGGAGGTGGCACCCGGTGAGGCACCATGACGGCAGATGCATCGGTGAAGCGCTGCTGGGGAGGCGGCGCCCGACGCGGTGTGCGCGAGGTGCTGCCACCGCCGCGTGGTGGCGGCGGGGCGACGACAGGCGGCGGGGTCAACGCCAGCGCCTCGGGCGGCCCGGTGGCAGCCGGAGAAGGGGCGGCGGCTAGGTTGGGGAAGAGAGAAGGAAGATGACCTAAGGGGTGAGTTAAATGCAGGGTTGAGATTGATTTGGATAAGATGAAGGGTTGGATTGAATTGGTTGAGATGAAGGGCTGAGATTTGATCTTGTGTAGATGTAAGGCTTAGATTGCATTATATAGATGAAGAGCTATGATTGCATTTGGTTAGATGGAGGGCTAGGATTGCATCTGATTAGATGTGAGGCTATGATTTCATCATGAAGATGGGGGCGGAAATTGCATCTGGCTAGACGTAAGGCTGAGTTTGCATCATGTTAAATAGAGGGTTGTGATTGTATCAGATTAGATAGAAGGTTGTGATGTGATCATGTTTAGATGAAGGGCTGAGATTTCATTACTGATTATTGATTGTAACACTGTCATATTTATTCATAACAATGATTTATTAAATAAATTAAGGCATTTCTTTCATTATTCTAAATAATTATTTGGAGGCTTTAAAGTTAGCAAAAATATTCATGTTATATATGAATTTTTACCTAATCGAAGTTTCGGATTCATTGGTGAGATCTGTTTCTCCATCAGACCTTCAAATTTTGAAAATAGTAGGCGGATGTCGCCTCATTTTGCATGTCAAGCTAAAAAATCATATTTTATATATTTTTATGATTCGATCTGAGATGATTCATGGATATGGTAGTTAATGAGGTGAATTTTATCCTAGATCAGTGATTTCTTTGATGAATTGTTTTATCATGTTCCAATTCATTGATTTATAGTTGGAGTTTCTTTTTGCTCTGCTTCCTTGATACACGTGCATCTTTTCTTACAGTGCTATAATTCTATTTTATGATTATTTATTTATGCTGAGCATTCATGATTTATGAGCACTATTTATACATATATATAGGTATGTGATTGTGATGTATAACAGGAGGAGGTGGAGGATGGGGTATGCACTTGACATACCTTTTATTACTTGTTGATAGCACATATTTTTCATATTTATATACTTGTGTGTGTGGTGTTGTTATGTGCTTGTTGCATTTCCCGGAAGCCTCGCTGGTGAGGGGAGGGTATGCCCCAAAGAGATAGTCTTGGCCTTATTCCGAAAGTCCGACTGGTGAGGGAAGATCATACCCCAAAGAGACAGTCCGGAGATTCGAGCAGGTGAGGGGAATGTATGCCCCAACCGGCTAGCTCGGAAGAGCCAGTGTCGATGAGGGGAGGGCGTGCCCCTAAGAGAAGGCACTGAGGTGGGTGGTAGTTCAACGACCACCCGTCTACCTACCCTATGTGGCTATGTGGGACCGACGGGTTCAGAGAGCATGCATATGATTGGGGTGTTGCATTGCATGCATATGATTGAGGTGTTGCATTCATCCTTGGCTATGTTTATATTTATTGATGGATGTTTATACTTATTGTTGTGGATATGAGTAGGGTAGCGGGTGTGTTACTGATGTTGATTGCATGCATAGAGCTATGGATATATTATTGTTGATTTCTTCTAACGTTGTTGTTACGTTATTTATATCGGCTATTTGCGTTTTTATGCATGATGATTGATTTGGTGAATTGAGGACTGATCTACTCACTAAGTCCTAGTTGGACTTACCCCTCATTTATGTAGGTTTTCATCACCTGAGTTAGATAAGAGAGGTACCAGGGTGCAGTAGCGTAGCTGGTGGCGGCAGGGCAGCGGGTCTCGTGACATGTCGTGATCGAGGAGGATACTTGAGTCATTTTAGTGTCTCTTTGAAAAATGTCTCTTTGAGTTGTTGAGTCATGTTGAGTCGGGTCATGGTTTTTGCATTTATTTTTATTCGGGGAGTCTTATTTATTTATTTGAACTCCTTTTAAATAAACTTGTCCAGTGTGTTCATATTGAGTTTTGGTTTGGTTTGGTTCATGATGTCATGTTTGTTCTTTTCAAAAAAAAAAAATCTCCCATTGTTCAGGTTATTATTGTTGTGTTTGAGTTGGATTAGGCTTCGAGGTACGTGGTGTATCCTGGCCGATCATACCATGTTTGGGGTGTGACAAAAATTCGCAAGGAAATTGCCCTACCCAGATTCGGTCGACTGACAGAAGAGGAAATCGAGCAAAAGGCAATTTGGTCGACCAAATGTGGCGGAAAATTGGCAGTAGCCAATTCGGTCGACCGATCGATCGACCGAAGTGCGCCCAGAAGCGGCAGAATGCCGCAGTCGCTTGGGCGGTCGATCGATTGGTCGACCAATGATCGACCGGCAAGCGACCGGGCATCGGCAACGGGCAAAAATACGCCCGTTGACGAGCCCTTTGGTTAGAGGGTTATAAATACCCTCCCCCTCTCTCTCCTAGGTAACTATTGATGGCAATAAACCTTAAAGACTGATCTTTAGCATCCTCCAAGCTTCTCAATTGATCAAATTCTTCAAACCTAGCTCTTGATCGCTCATCTTCAAGTGTGTGTCATTGAAGGGCTCATCAAGGGTGCTAGGCTCAAGAAGAAGAGGTGTTTTCATTGAGATAAGTTTTCTTCACCTCCTTCTTGTAATAGAGTTGTTTTTTTATTTGTTTTTACTTAAATTTACTTGAGTTTGTAAGAAGACCTAGTGTGTGGTCTTGTGTGTAAGTGGTTACCTTGGTGTATAAGGTGTAAAACCACTTGTGTAAACTAAGTTAAGAGTAGGTCTTAGGAATTGAGGTGGGAAAGCTCACTCGGTAGGAAGGCGGGATACTTCCGGGTGTGGAGGTGCCTTCAAGGTGAGTGTACGATCTTTCTAGTGTAAATTTCTTAATTGTAAGCTACTCATAATTTAGTAGATTCGGGTGTGAAATCCTAAGCACAATGCTTAGGTAGTGGAGTAGGCATTGTGGCCGAACCACTATAAATCCTTGTGTTAGTATTGACACATTACTTGTGTTTAAATTATTTTATTATTGTTTTCGTACTTAGTTGATAAACTACATTTTGCCTAAGAAGTCTAAGAAACGATTAAAACCGAATTTAGGCAAAAAGATTAGTAAACACACTATTCACCCTCCCTCTAGTGTGACCATTCCCCAATAGGGTTGAGTTAAATAAACTTATCAGCAACGACTTACTCAACCGCTGGAACGTCGTTGCTGATAAGTAATATCATCAGCAACGGCTACACGGCCTTTGCAACGCCTTTGTTGATAAGTATTTTATTTTCGCGCCGCGAGCGCGCCATCGGCTAAAGAGTGACAGATGAAGTAGTCATAAATAAGTCGTTGCTAATGTGATAATATCATTAGCAACGGCCAACGCGACCTTTAGTTAGCCGTTGCAAATAAGTTATTTCATTTACGCATCGAGTTCACGCCATCCACTTGTTAGTAACGACTCGAGCGGCCATAATGAAGCCGTTGCAAATATATCACATCTTCAACAACCTGAGCAGCCGTAAGAATGTCGCTAGCCATTGCAACGGCTTGAGTGACCGTTGCTAAATAACATATTTCTAGTAGTGTTAGTTGCGTAATTCAGTGAAAACAACAGAAAATTGTACAATAAATATGAAAGAAATGCAATGTCTACAAGTCAATGTTGGAAATCAATGACAGGAATTTAACCTATGCCTAGAATCGTACATGTTAAATTCATTAAGGAAAACTAGAAGTGGAAGCGTACCTGAATCCATCGTCGGAGTTTGGGAAACGAGGGCAATCTTCCAAGTCAATGCAGCAACCATAAGACGCCTTTGAATAATGAGGCTTTTGAGACAGGAACCAAGTGCATGACCCGGGACTATAACCCCTCTATTTATAGCAAAAACCTAAGGTAATGGTAATTCCAATTTCGCCCATCATAAAATCAAAAATTACCCCTAATCAAAAATTTCGATCATACCAACAACGAACCAAAGCGACTTTCGTCACATTTATCGTGACTAAATCCATCAATGATCATAATGTTAACACTTTCGACGATAATATATGGGTGCACAACATGGAAATTACATGCAATGTGATCCAAACATGCATATTTCCAACTGGTCCTACTGTATTGAGATCAAATAAAATATTCAGAGTATAAAATAACAAAACTTTATTCTGCAGGAAAATCTTCATAAAGCAAAGTAACAAATTATAAACTCTCACTAAACCATCATATCACAAATGAGCAACATGCTCATGAAAGACCATGGGTGGTAAGCCTTTAGTAAGCGGATCCGCCCTCATGGAAGTTGTACCTATGTGCTCTATATATAATTGGCCACTCTGAATTCTTTCTTTAACAACCAGGAACTTGATGTTGATATGCTTAGATTTTGAAGAGCTCTTATTGTTATCGGAATATAGTATTGTCGATTTATTGTCACAGAATAGTTTCAGTAGTCTTTCGATTCCATCTACAATGCGCAGCCTAGTGACAAAGTTTTGCAGCCATATTCCATGATGGATGCCTCGGAACAAGCTATGAACTTTGCTTCCATAGTTGAAGCCGTAGTGAGTGTCTGCTTAGCACTCCTCTAAGAAATAGCTCCACTGACTAGCAGATAAACATAACCAGAAGTGGATCTTCGACTGTCTTGGCATCTAGCAAAATCAGAGTCATAATACCTGATGATCTCCAACTGATCTGATAAAAAGTAGGTGAGCATGTAATGCTTTTTCTCTATAGATACCGCATAACCCGTTTGGCTGTTTTCCAATGATTCATTTTGGGATTACTTAGATATCTGCCCAACATCCCTAGAATGTATGCAATATCTGGGTGTGTACACACTTTAGCATACATCAGACTCCCTACAGCAGATGCATAGGTGATCTTCTACATTTCCTTTTGCTCAAACTCACTCTTGGGGCACTAATTGAGACTAAATTTATCTCCTTTATCAACAGGGGTATGTCTTGGTTTACAATCCTTCATGCCGAATCTTGTGAGCATCTTATCGATATAGCTCTTTTGTGATAATCCAAGGATACCCTGAGAGCGATCTCGATGTATCTGGATTCCTAATACAAAAGAGGTGTCCCCAAGATCTTTCATTTCGAATTTCTCCGATAAAAATCTCTTGGTTTCGTGCAATCGGCCTATATGATTACTCGCAAGTAAGATGTCATCGACAAACAAAACCAGGAAAATATACTTGCTCCCACTAAACTTATGGTATATGCATTCATCAACCGCATTTATCTCGAAACCAAATAATGACTTGATGAAATTTATGATACCACTGGCGAGAAGCCTGCTTTAGCCCGTAGATGGATTTCTTTAGTTTGCAAACCATCTTCTTTGGGTCTCCCAACACAAAATTTTTTGGTTACACCATATAAATCGTCTCATCAATGTCACCATTGAGAAATGACGTCTTTACATCTATCTGATGCAGCTCAAGATCAAAATGAGCTACAAGTGCCATTATAATCCTAGAAGAATCTTTTGAAGAAACCGGATAGAAAGTCTCTTTATAATCAATGCCTTCCTTTTGAGTAAAGTCTTTTGCAACAAGACGAGTCTTATATCTTTCCACATTACCCTTTGAATCCCTCTTGGTTTTAAAAATCCATTTGCAACCAATGGGTTTCACACCTTCATGTAACATGACAAGATCCCAAACATCATTATGCTACATAGACTTAATCTCCTCATTCATGGCATCAATCCACTTTTGAGAGTTTGAGCTTTGCATGACTTGACATAAGTTGATTGGATCATCTTCCATTATATCGATGTCAGCCTCATGCTCCTAGAGAAATACAATGTAATCATCACGATCAGATCTAACAACCTTAATCCTTTTACCAAGCTCATTTTCAACCTCAGCCGTAAAGGACTTGAACAGATCCAGTGATTGAGACTTCTCACTAATTAGATATAGGTACCAATATCTGGAGTAATCGTCTATGAATGTTATAAAATATTATTGACCATTCCAAGAAGCCGTAGGAAAAGGTCCACAAACATATGTATGAATAGTTTATAAGACGTCTGAACTCCTATTAGTACCTGATTCCCTAATGTTTGTCTGTTTCCCTTAATGCACTCAATACAGACATCAAAGTCTGTAGCATCAGGGATATCAAGAATCCCTTCAGACACAAGCCGATGTATCCTTTGCTTGGATATATGACCTAAGCGCTTGTGCCACAAAATTGCAAAATTCTCATCAATTAATTTTTATTTTGTATCACGTGAACTGGTATGCAGGGTTTCATTAAATGAAGCAATTACATCAAGCATATAAAGGTTATCATCGTAGGATAAAGAACCGGTACTAATAATATTTGGACCAAGAGGCAAACTGAATTTTTCATTTCCAAATGAACAAGAATAATCGGATTTATCCAATACAGAAATAGAAATCAAATTCCGTCTAAAAGACAATACTACGAAAGTCTCTTTTAAGTCCAAATAACATCTAGTCCTTAACAATAACCTAAAAGTGTTTATAGCTTCAACTTCAACTAATTTTCCATCGCCCACATAGATGAATCTTTTAGCATCATTTGGCGTTCGACAACTCATGAAACCATGCATAGACACACTTCTGTGGGTAGTAGCACCAGATATATCCACCAAGTGTCTAGGGGTGTAGAAGTCAAATTAACTTCAGAACTTGAGTGAGAAATGTGCCTTTCTTAGCACACCAAGCATGAAACTTGGTACAATCAGACTTTACATGCCTAGGGATGTCAACGGGGCAGGGTGGGTACGGGGGGTGACTACCCGCTACCCGCCCCGCGAAATATACGGGTACCCGCTACCCGTTTATTCCCCGCGGGTATCAAAAATGGGTACCTGTTTACTTACCCACGGGGGACGGATACCCACTGGTATTAACGGGTACCCATGATACTTTTAAAAAAATATATATTTTGATATTTTGATAAAAACTTTAAATATAAACACTCTTCAAATACAAATAATTAAACACACTTCAAACACACAATATCAACACATTAAGACTTTAAAACATTTCTTAACATCAAGACTTTAAAACATAAAGTCTTCAACAACATGTCTTCAAGCATAAAGTATATGGAGTAAAAGCTTTGACAGAGGATTCGTTTACTACAGCGGAATCATATTTTGGGATTTCCAAATAAATTTGGTTAAGGATCAGAACTTAATTTGCTTTTTAAATAGAGAAGTAAAAAATCCATTTTTTAAAAAACATTAACTCATTTTTTTACGAAGGATCATATGACATTGAAAAAGAGGATCCTTTTGAATTAATCACCCTTCACCTGCATAGGTAGAGAAGAACACCATGTAAAAGTTTTCATCCTAATTCAACTGATGCTACTTGTTTGTGAGCATTTTTGCAGTATAAGAAAAGAGGGGATAAGAGATGAGTTCTGATATAACTTTAGCTGTACCGAGGTAGGTCTATTTATGAAAAGAGTATTAACTACAAATAGCAACCATGGACGCCTACTCTCTTTTAGCATTCTTCTCCAACCATAAATCTTGTTTCTAAAGGCAAAAGAAATTCCAGCACTGACATGTTTCTCTGCTTACCACAACACAAAATTGTTGTTACTTCTTTTGTTTTTGAAATCCTTCATTAGGGAAACAGATGAAAACTTTTGCAGGTTCTAAACCCTCTATTGTAGCAAACATCTCCTTGTGAAAGTCCTTGTGGAAGCAAAGTCCTTGCAGGTCCTCGAATCCTTAGCAGCGACACCCAAATAGCAAATTTAAATTCCTTGTGAAAGTAATCGTAAATTTAAACATGAACGAAAATGTATTCATATCACTGTTTCGCCTAAAGAAAGTGGAAGCAGATCGACCGAGCGAGGAAATGGCTTGGACATTAATGGACCATCCAGTTTCCGCTCTCAAATCATCTTTCTCAACACACCCACCAGAACTCGTACCCTCCCCGGAAACCCGACGGGCCCTTGCTGATCAACTGAGGAGAGGCGTGCGGGCTGTGAAGCTCAGGTGAATCCGACGCTGCTCAGGCGACGAGGGATGTTGATCGAGTGAGGTTGCTGATGGCGTGAAGCTCGGGCGAAGTGGGCGAGGGGCTGTGAAGGAAGTTGACGAGGGAGAAGGATTAGCGTTCGGGCGAATTCTGACGAGGGAGGAGGAGTGACCGAGTGAGGAGGCATGCAGCGTGTGTAGTGGGGTTTGGGGAATTGATTAGGTTAGGGTTTTTTTTAAGTATATGTATAGGGGTAATTAGGTAATTTACTAATTTTCACGAGTAACGGGTACTATAATACCCGTACCCCCCCCCCCCCCCCCCGTATAAATAAACGGGTAACAAAAAATACTCGCAAAATCCCCGTGGGTAGAATACTACCCCACATACCCGTCATAAACGGGTAAATACTCGCGGATACCCACCTAAACGGGTTTTTTTGCCATCCCTATACATGCCCACTGGTCTTGCAAAAAAAATATGTGGAAACCTTAAAATTCGTGCCAATCAATTTAGGTATGTAATTTAATGTGTCAGTAATTTTTGAAGAAGCATAAATATTGGCTGAATAGAGAACAAAATAAAATAATAATATAATCAGCTCAATAAATAATTAAAGTAAAAGATAAATAAATAATAGCAGGTCCCATTACAAGATACCAAGCACGAAATTGACACTTCATCTTTGGTCAAAAATATCAATTTGTAAGCGGTACTCTCAATGCAGTAATCAAATACTGACAGTCAATCATGTCAAACAAGAAACCTTTCTTTGGACCAACTTTTGCCCACATGAAAAACTTTATGATAATCACGTATTTCTCACCGCAAGCACAAAAGGAATTCAGCCAAGTAGTAACCTTCCTTTGGGCCGATTACTACCCGCATGAATTTCAAACATGCAAACATCTTTTATATTCTAAAATATGCTAATTCTACACAAAAGAGCTCACTTTAGCGAGATGTTGTTTCAAATCAACATATTTCAAAACATTAGCCATACACTAAAATGTGCCATTATTTAATTTGAAGTTAAATTGATCAAATTACAATAAAACGATCAAAAATTATGTTAAACCAATGGTAGTTTAGCTGAACCAAAGCTAAATTAGGTTGAACCTAATGCTAATTTTACTAAACCAATTGAAATTATGCTTAACCGAAAGCTAATTTTAGTGAACCAGTAAAGAAACCTAATGAACCGCTTATAAATTGCACTGAACTGATCTAAAGAAACCTGAACTAGTGATGAACTAGTGAAACTAGACCTAAACCAGTTCTGAGCTAGTCCCAATTACACTGAACCATACCTAATTTCAGTGAACCAGACCTTAATTGGACCAGACCAAATCGAATTTAAGTGAACCAAAATTTACTTAAGAAGTGGGTCGGGTTTAATTGAATATTGGGTCGAGTTTTATTCCTAATGGATTCGGATCTAATCGGATTTGGATCCTAAATATAACCCACCTCCCTAATGAAATAAACCCTAACTCCCTAACTCCTCTCTTGCACGATCCAGCCGCCGCCTCCCCACATCTCCCACTCCGACACAACGCCCACCATGATTTCGCCCTTCCTAAAACTCCGGCGAACATTGCTCCGACGTCGGGCAGCGACGTGAAGGCAGAGTCGTTGGATGTCTCCTCACCATACTGCTTGCGCCGAGTTCATTATCACGCTGTCATACGCCGGTGACAATCATAACAGCGTCGAGCGGTGATGTGAAGACCGAATCGGCGCAGCGAGAGATGACAAAGACTCATAGAAAATGACGTCGATCACAACCGCACGCCATCTGCACCAATATCTCACCGTCTGCAGCAGCATGCAATATTTCCTCTGCACGGCCAAAACCGTGTTCCTCACGAGGGGAAAGAGAAGGCGAGCTGTCGGGCTTCATAACAAATGCAATCATGATGGAAACAATATTATCAATCAATAGATTCATAACAAATAATAGCATGCAATCATGATTCATGAAAACTAGAGTTCTCAAATGAGAAATTACGACATAAACATATACAGTAATCATCAAACCATTAACCTTGAATTTAAACAGAATCATGACGCATGGAGGATAATCAAGAACAAACGTATATAATTTAATTTCCTCAACGATTCAACATGTATAAGCTCTAATACCAATGGATGGAAATCAATGACATGAATTTAACCTATGCCTAAAATCATACATGTTAAATTCATTAAGGAAAAATAGAAGTGGAAGTGTACCTGAATCCATCGCTGGAGTTTGAGAAACGGGGACGACCTTCCAAGTCAATGCACCGACCATAGGACATTTCTGAATAATGAGGCTTCTGAGACAAGAACCAAGTGCATGACTCAAGGACCATAACCCATCTATTTATAGCAAAAGTCTGAGGTAATGATAATTCCAATTTCATCCATCATAAAATCAAAACTTATCTCTAATGGTATCTATACAATTAATTCTCATATATTTTGAGATATCATGTGCCCACAAATAAATAACAATTAGATCGCTTAAGATCTGGGCCGTTAATTTCGATAGTGACGGATGCATGCCTATTGATATGTGTTGGCCCACGTAAGATTATTCAAATAATCTAACAATCAATAGTAAAAAATAACAAATCAATCAATGTTGACTCAGATAACCGAATCACCAATAATGCGATGGGGAAGAATGAACATGGAGGGAGAAAATTTTTTAGCCTCACCATGTATTATTTTATCTCACATCGCTTAATTAATAAAACATATTTTATTTTGGATTTTATTATATATATCTAATAAAATTGTATTGCATATTATTATATTTTATTATATTTACAAGAGGAGGACGGAAAATATGATCCTATTCCTAGCTCTATTCTAATTATTCCTGGAAGATGAAGGAAGTGAGATGATATACAATAAATTTGGAAATAAATGAAGGCAACGTGACTAGTTCGAAGATGGCAGGTGACTAAAGCGACATGGAATCACTGCCGCAAGAGGTTGACGTCAAGGACGGCAGTAGAGATCCGTTGGCCGGTACACAATCGTCAGCTTCCGATGGAACGAAGCTATGTGGGTAGACGCACTTGGAGATGTTGGCGCCGGCGGAGTAGATGCACAGAGAGGGGCAAGGGGAACGAAGGTCGCAGTTGTTGCTTGGGGTCGTGAATTCACCACCCACGACTGACAACGAGTTGGCAGCGGCGTAGCCAGGGGTGTATGCCGGATTTTGAAAATGGGGGACATAAAAAAATTTAAAATTGAATTTATGGTGTTCAGTTACAATTTGGGCATGATTGTATAAAAGTGTCTTTAACATAAGACTAACATAATACATAGATGAACAAACCAAAAGAGAAGTGACCTACTACATTTCACAATTGTCCTCTACGGCTTCTCATATTTTGGAAACGACTAATGATAGCATCATTAGTAACCTTTGAATATATTTCAGCCTCTATAAAAGTTAGTAAGCAATCATTCAAGAGTTGATCGCTCATACTATTGCACACTCTATTCTTCACAAAACTCATTGTTGAAAAAGCCCTTCCCACACTTGCTGTCGCAACCGGAAGAGTCAAAGCTAACTTCAAAAGCAAATAAACTTGAGAAAATACTATGTGTTTTTTTGTCTCAACAAGCTTCACAGACAATTCACTAAGCTCATTGAGTGCAGAAAATCTCTCATCACTTTGCATATCATAAATAAAACTTTCAAGTTGAAACTCAAGAGCCAACAAATCAGAAGGTGGAAACTTATTAGAATAAAATTTTGCAAGTTTCACCAACTTTCCCTTGTCAAAATTAGCAAATGATTCTTTAGGACTCAAGCAAGACATACCAATAAGTAACTCTGAGTTGACCTTGTCAAAACGATTGTTTAGCTCTTGAAGTTGTATATCAATCACCTTTAGAAACACTTCAACTCGAAAATGGTGCAAATTTGTGACTTGTTGAATTCCCCTCTTTGTTCTCCCCCATGGAGCATATGCATCATCCATATTAGGAACTTCAATGTGATTCTTAGCACAAAAATTATACACTTTATCCATAAGAGATTCCCATCCCTCGTCTCTCATCATCTGCAATCTCTTCTTAGTTGATATAACAAGTGATATAGCATTGACTATATCTTGATCTTTACGTTGTAAAGATAGATTTAGTTCATGTGTGAGACCAAAAATAGACATCATCAATCGAGCCACAAAGATAAAGTGAAATTACTCTAAGTTGTATGCAATAGATTGAGCTTTTATCCTGTCACTTGAATGTGAGCAGATTTCTCCAAGTGTGTGAAGCACACTACATATCGATGAAAACATAGTATGGATGCTCAAACGTGTCTTATAGTGGGATCCCCAACGAGTATCACCTCGCCTTCTCAAACCAATTTCTTGATTTAAACCACTTCCACTTTCAATTTCATCAACACATAATGCTTCTGCAACTTGTTCTGCTTGCTTTACTTGAAGCATTTCCTTCCGCTTACAAGAAACTCCGATTACATTCAACAAGTTTGTAAGTTGCTCAGAAAGCGAAACACAATCATCGTTATTTGAACAAACAGCTACAAGTGTTAGTTGAAGTTGATGGGCAAAACAATGAACATAATAAGTAGATGGAGTTTCCTTCATGATCAAAGTTTTAAGGCCATTGATTTCACCTTTCATGTTACTAGCTCCATCATAGCCTCGGCCTCGAATTCTAGATGGACTCAAAGAATGCTCCAGTAGTAATGAAAAGATTGAAATTTTAAAAGACATAGCAGTAGTATCAGTTACCCTTCCATATCTATCAACAAAACACAAACATATAGCCAATTGCTCCTTCTGAGATATATCACTTGACTCGTCAACTAATATAGAAAGATATTCATCACCTAGATCATAAATCATGGCTTTTGTTGTTTCCTTTGCACAAGCACTGATGATGTCTTGTTGTATTATAGGAGCTATCAATTGATTATTTCCTGGAGCATTCTTCAAAACAACACTATCAACATCATCACTTCGTTCGGCATACCATGACAAAAGTTCAAGAAAATCCCCTTTATTGCTTGATGTTTCACTTTCATCATGACCACGAAAAGCCAAACCTTGATGAAGAAGAAAGCTCAATACATCAATTGAGGTGGTTAGACGAGTTCTATACTCACGTTTTGCTTGATTAGATTGCTTGTAACAAGCGGTTTGGACTGAGCACTTTTCATTCATTAAATCCTCACACTTAATCCGAGCTTGATTATGAGCACTTCTGACTAGACCGACATGTTTATCATATCTATCTATTTTGTGCCAACTATAAAATCCTCCATTAACAAATGAATCACCACCTATAGCATTTTCGGTCTCATTCTTGAATAAGTAACACCACAAGCAAAACATAGCATCTGCGTCCACACTATATTCCATCCAACTATAATTCTTATACCAATCTGAATTAAATCATCATAACGCTCCTTTTGTATGTGCTACAGAGCTTCATTTTCTCCTTTCTCTTCTTTTCAACTTGGATCTGTTCATGGTATCAGAGTGTTTTCAAGATCCATGTGGATCCTCTAATTTTCTTTGAATCTTGTTGATTTTCTTGATCAATAAGCTTCTGTGATTCTTTCTCTCATTGTTTCTCGTTCATCTCTTGTTTGATTCAACAATGATGAGCAAGAACAACACAGCAAACCCTAAAGGCCTTTATTATGTTCAGGGGTCAGAAAATACAGGAATCTCTCTGGTTTCTGTTCAGTTTAATGGCAGCAATTATTTTACATGGAGTAAATCCATGAAAATTGCTTTGGTGGCAAAGCATAAGCTTGGTTTTGTTACTGGTAAAGTTGCGAAGCCAGCCGAGACATCTATGAGTATGATGACTGGTATGCTGCTAATGCGATGGTTGTAAGCTGGATCTTGAGTTCTCTCACCAAGGAACTACACGAAAATTTTGTATGTGCTACAGAGCTTCATTTTCTCCTTTCTCTTCTTTTCAACTTGGATCTATTCAGCTCCTCCAACTTTTCTAAGAGGATATTGCTCCATATGAGGCCGACAAGGACCTCTTTGTAGATATGCCCTCCTTACTTCATCCCGAATATTCGAATGAAAATCCGAGATCTTTCTCCTTAATCCAGGATCAGATTGAAGTGAATTAATATCAAACACAATTGGAATAGGCTCATTAGCTGATGGAGGAGTAGACTCATTAACTGATGGAAGAGTAGGCTCATCAAAGGTTGGAGTTGATGAAGAAGACTCTTGTCGTTTTCGTTTATGATATCGTTCAAACATGTTTTTAAGCATGATCTCAATATAACAAGTGTCTCAAAATGAGGCACTAAATAGATTTTTGCTCCAAACTACAATAAAGCTAGTGAAAGTCAAAAACTAATAGTTGAAATGGAAAGAACTAAAAAATATATTCCTTGCCTAATAGAAGCTAATAAAAACATCTAAAATGAAATAAATATCTATTGTACCTTAATTGAATTTTCTCTAGATTTATTTAGCAATGATAATACAATTTACATTTAAATTAGGTCCCTTAACAAGGAGATTGTTGTACAAGCTCAAACATATATAAATTTAGAGAGCAATAGCTAACAAATGCCTTGCAAATAAATTGTCACAAGATGTTTGATCGCATCTATATATTTTTTTGGTCAAGCTCAGTTATACTTCTATATTCTAGCACCTACCATGCATATGCACTTTGGACTTGGGACAATTTAAAATTTTCACAATTCTAAACTAATGTGACAAGAAAACTGATGAAAAAGTTCCATAAAGCAGGTAAGAATTAAGATGTAATTTGATGAAAATTAATTTTCTTTTGACATGGATACTTGGTTAAGGCTTGAAGCCTTGAAGAATATAGATAGACCAAAATCAATGATCTTGAGTGGCGAGTTCTCCTTCCGGTTGACAAAGAGAAAATTCTCAGGCTTGAGATCCTGATGCATCACCCCAAGAGAATGGCATGCCTGATACTCTTCTCCAGTAGCGTCAATGGTAAAGCCAATAGGGCAACAGGGCACAGGCGGCGGAGAGAAATAGAGGGGAAAGAAGAGAAAGGAGAAGGCGGGTGAGCGGCGACGATCGGCGAAGACCGGAGACGGCGGCGATCGGCGAAAACTGGAGAGGGCTCTGCAGGCCAAAATCGCTAGAGTTGTGTCTCATGCTCTCAGCGTTTGGGCGTCTTAGGGCGTATGAGTGGGATGTGGGGTGGGGTGAGGTCCATTAGGGTGAACTTAGTGGGGATGTGATGGGGACCATTAGGATATTTAATTTTTTTTTACAAAAGCTGGGGGAAAATGGGGGACAAAATGTCCCCCATTTACATAGGTGCATACGCCCCTGGGCGTAGCTGAGGATGTTGAACCGTCCCAAGGAATCCAACCTCATGATTCGGAAATTAGACGTTGGGAGGAACACCTGGAACACGACCTTCCCCTGGGCATAGAAAAGGTAAAGGCCAATGGCATTGGCGGCCATGCAGGTGACCACATCAGCATTTTTGAGATGACGTTTGACGAATTGGTAGATGACATAACGGATGGAAACTATATGCATTTACAGGAGAATTTTGAAATTGTGGATAGAACTTAAAATATAGCAAAACTTTATGATTTTTTTAGTCTGATTACCCGTTCTTAAACTCTAATTGTCATTCTTGCATAATAAGATGAGATCGTCGATGAACAAGAAGTATGTAATGTCATTCCTAAATTGTCGCCCGAGGACCCCATTAACATGACCATCATACCCTGCTTTGTCAATGAGTCGCGAGAGGCGGTCTATGGCCAAATTGAAGAGGAATAGTGAAAGTGGGTTGCCCTGTCGGACCCCACTTTTGTGTCGGAAGAACTTGCCAATACTACCATTAATGTTCAGTGCAGATTCGATGGATAATAAGTGACCAATCCATGCTCTCCATTTAGGCGAGAAGCCTCTCGCAGCTAACATATCCACTATGAACTTCCACCTTACGGAGTCAAAACTCTTGTCAAAGTCAATTTTCAAGAGCAATCCCTCCTCCCCGGAACAGTTGCTTGCCGAAGCTGTCTCGTGCCCGGCATGAAGCCATTGAAGGTGCTCCTTCCAACCACATAAGCGTTATGTTTGTCGGTTATCAACTCCTCCATTAGTGGCTTTAATCTTGCGGCTAAAAATTTTGAGAAGATTCTGATAAGATTATTCTCCAAGCTAATTGGTCGGAAGTCCCGAACCCCAACTGCACCATTAGTCTTGGGGATCAACACAATGTGTCCAAAATTTACCTGTCATAGCCTGTCTGGTTGGTGGTACAGCTCATTCATGATATCCAAAATGACCCTCTGTATACATTCCAGTACATGCGGAAAAATTCTGGGTATAAGCCATCAGGTCCTGGGGCTTCGTAGGATCCAATCCCAAAAGTGGCAGCTTTGATATCCGCCAAGGTAAATGGATCATCCAGCATCTGCAGGGAAGGAATTGAAGGGTGGTTGAGAGTGCTCCAATTGATGTTCAGCAGTGGTTTCCGTGTCGGGCCAAGTAGCTTATGGTAGAAATCTCGGAAGTGAGAAGCAATCTCGTTAGGATTTGAAATCTCCCCAAGTCCCGTGCTTAAGTGATGTATCTTGTTCTGTTTCTTCCGAATGGAGGCCCATTGACGGAAGAATATGATGTTGAGGTCTCCCTCGAGCCACCAGTTCTTGGCCCTCTGCCTCCAGAATAAGCTCTCATCACGGTATTGTGCATCAAGGCTCTGTTTGGAGACTTTAAGGGACAACATGTTCGCCTCATTTAGGTCCTCGTGTTCTGCCTTACAATTCAAAAGATCTACTGCCCCATCCAGTTTGTGCCTCTTTGCCTTGATCTCTATGCGCACAGTAAGATCCCACTGTTTGATATTCTGCCTTAGTCATTTCCATCTATGTGTACAATTTGTGACTGATGAAGCACCCGTTCCTTTCCACTTCCAAGCTTCCGTAATGATATTACAGAAGGCAACATTATTGAACCACGTATTCTCTACTCAAAACGGTTAACATCTTTGATGGTCGGACAAGATGCATGGAAGAGTAGGGCCAAGGGTAGCACAAGAGAGGCAGCCGATGAGAGTAGAACCCTATCCAGTTTGGCCAGGCAAGGTATCATTTGGTTGTTGGACCAGGTGAACTTTTTACTAGTGATAGGGAGATCAATCATCAGACGGTCAGCAATTAATTTAGAGAATTTGGTTGAGTCTCTGACAATTCCCACACAGTTCAACCTTTCGAATTCAAAATTAGTGACGTTGAAGTCCCCTCCCACAATGAATCTCTCGTCTGCATCCTCCAATAAACGATTAAGCTCACCGAAGAAGTTTGCTCGGTCCTCATGCCTCGGGGGTCCATAGACACTGACGAACACAAACTGAATTCTGGAAGCAAAGTGCCTGAGCTTCACTAAAAGAGTGTACTGACCAACTGAGCAGTCCGTCTTTGCCAAACATCACCATTCCAGATGTTCAGCTGACCACCAGCCAAACCATTTGAATTCGCACATATGCAGTCAGCTCTTCTAAAACCAGAAACTTGCTTCGTGTAAATTTTTGAGAATGCTGATAACTTGGTTTCTTGTAATGCAAGGATAGAGCAACCCACATCTTGACAATATCTCTTAATCATATATCGTTTAGACAATCAACACAGTCAACGTTCCAGAATAAAACTTTAAAGTTTGGATGGTTCATGGATCCAAGAATAAAGACACACACCAAGAAAGAACTCTAGAATCAAACACTAGCTACAGGAGGCATGAACTCAACCAGTTCACGCTCAATCACAGTCGGTGGTGCGGTATAGAGAAATCCCAGAGCTTCAACCCGGTTCTGAAGTTGTAGAGCAAAGAGATTAGTGTTGGCCATGCTCCTGAAGTAAAGTCCCAAAGGCGCTGGACCATCCAAATCGGGATCGTGAGTTAAAGTCGCAGTCGTATCCGACAAGTATTCAAGCTGAACTGTTAGAACACTGTTGCAAATCTCCCCCGAAAGGACGGATTTCCGAGTTTGAGCTCTCCGCAAGCACGAAGACATCGAAGCCACCACAAGTTGCAGACGTCGGCTCCTCCTCACCGACGTCGGGGAGTTACGACAATGGCGCCTCTTGTAGGCTAAGAGGAATGCGCGCTCCCTGCTCAATTGCTTCATCTCCGCTCGGGCGCTCGACTGGAGATTGGAAAGTTCTTCGTGTGGAGCGACGCTTGCTCTTTGGGTTGTGGAAAGAAAGCACTGGTTCGTGGCTTCTGTTATCCATCCGCAAGCTTGAACCCGGAGAAATAAACAGCGGGTGCAGAATGAGTTGATCCATCATCCATAGCATCTCGCAGATCATTTGCACTTTCTGGATCCTCAACAGGGAGCGGATGCTCACAACCAGGCAGGTCCACAGTAGAGGTGGCAACGGGCCGGGCCGGCCCATGGGCGGCACGGGCCCGGCCCGGTTTTGGGCCGAACTTGGCCCGGCACGACTGTGCCCAGGAGACGGGCCGGGCTCGCCTCCTGGGGTACGCGGGCCGTGCTAGGCACGGCCCACAGTCGAACCGTGCTCTGGGGGAGCACGGTGTAGGCCTGGTGTGCGCCAGGCCTAGTCTGGCGGGCGCTAGGCCTAGGTCGGCCGATAACGTTATAAAAAAAAAAAAAAAAAAATTCTATAAATACCCTTCTTCTTCTTCATTTCTTCTATCTTCGTCTTCAACTCTTTTTCTCAACTCTCAACTCTCTTACCCTCAACAATCTAAGTTCATTTACAATTATTCTCAACAATATTTTAAGTTCATCAAGGAGACAAAGATTCAAGATTGCTGTCAATTTTTTTTAATCTCTTAAATTTGTTTCATTGATCAGTATAATTTTTATATTTTTTATATTTTCAATTTTTACTAATGGCCGATGGAGATTTTTCAGGTTATACTCCACAAGCTAGATCAAATATCATTACTAGAAATTGAGTCTTCAGCAACGACTATTAGCAACGGCCGCTCAAGCCATTGCTATTTGCAACGACATTCTTATGGCTGCTCAAGCCGTTGCAGATATGTTGTATCTGCAACGGCTTTCTAACGGACACGCGAGCCGTTGCTGATGATTTTAATTATCAGCAACGGCTTTCTAACGGACAAGTGAGCCGTTGCTGATGATAACTTATTAGCAACGGCTTTCTAACGGGCGAGTGAGCCGTTGCTGATAAGTTTATATAGGTCGCAGGTTGCGCCCGACCCTTCTTCCTCCCGCTGCTGCCGCCGCCACCTCCTCCTCCCGCCTCTCGTCGCCGCTGCCGACGCCGAGCTGCCGCTGCCGACGCTGTCGTCCGTCCTCGACCGCCGATTTCAGGTATTCATCGCCGCCCGGTCGTCTCTTCCCTTGCGGCCGGCGGGAAATCCGACCTGGTGGACTCCGGCGCCGGAAAGAGTAGATTTATGATTTTTTTATTTTTTTATCTATATGTTAATTAATTATTTAGATTAATTGTTTAATTTGTTAGATTAGTTATTAGGGTTTAGATTAATTTTTAGGGTTTAGATTAATTTTGGAATTGTCCACTTCGGCATTGTGCCGGAATCGTCCACTTCGGACGCGCGCCGGAATCGTCCACTTCGGACTCTTGCCGAAATCGTCTAATTTGGACTCGTGTCGGAATTGTCCAATATGGATTCGAACTGTCTCGAAACATTTAGAAAATAATCATCCATCCGACGAGTTGATATGTTTCACATACGCATCGATGAGTCGGATATGATTTAGCAAAACCTTAGATCCGTTCGGGGATTATATGTTCGTGTAAAAGAAGTAGATGATCTTTTATACGACGTATAATTCTTGAATTGTCCCTGATTGGATAACATGGGAATATAGTTATTTGTACTGCACTTACGTTTTTATTTTAACTGTTAACTAATTATTCTAAATTTCGGCAACATCTCTTTTGTTCTCCGATACGCGCCCAGATGATATGCGTATTCGGAGAACTGTAGGGAGATGCTGCCGAAATTTAGAATGAAGTTAGCGGTTAAAATAAGTACTTACTGCAATATAAATAACATAAATACCGAATGGAATAGGACAATCTCATCTAAAGACATTAACCAAAGAAATTATCATTGATTGACAGAATCATGTCGGCTGATCGAAGTTGGATGTACCGACGTCTTGATCGTGGAGCTTTAACGAATGAGTTTCGATTAGGCGTAACGTACTTCCTAAATTTCGCCTATTTGAATCGGAATTTCGTTAGCATCGGTGATCAAATCCGATGTCTGTGCCGCATTTGTTTGAATGGACGATTTTTGGTGAATCTCCGGCGTAACGTACTTGTCACGGGGAGTCACGTGAAATCGGGATCTCGAGTAATCCTGTCGTTCAGACATATGGTGAATCTTCCTCTGCTGGTGCTTCTTCATCTAATCAATCTAATCCCTATAGAACTATGATACTTGATAGTCTTGGGGGTCAATTCCACCTGAATGATAATGTTGATCGGCCAGTTCTTCAAACATCACTCCTACCAGATACTACAGCGGTTGATATCATAGAAGTACAAACTGCGGTAGAGATTGAATTACCGAATAAAGAAGCTGCAAAATTTTACGAGATGTTGAAAGCTGTCGATGAACCTTTGTATGAGAATTGTCCTAAATACACTAGGTTTTCAGCAATGACACAGCTCTTAAACATCAAGGCCGATTGTAATATCAGCGGAGTTGCGTATGATCGGATTGCTGGATTGATTAATGGAATGCTGCCTACTGATAACAAGTTTGAGCCAACTTTTTATAAGACTAAAAAGCTAATGAAAAAATTGGGGCTTGGGTACGAAAAAATACACGCGTGCAAAATAACTGTATTTTATATTATAAAGAAAATGTGCAGTTGGATAAATGCCCTGTATGTCAACATCCTCGTTACAAGGAGAAGAAATCGAAGAAGAGGAAGAACAAAAGACTAAATGACCTGACATGTTGCGTATCTGAGATGAAGAAGATGAAGAAGAGGAAGAAGAGGAAGAATTCGACGACTATTATTCAGATGATGAGGAATAATTGTAAAGTATATATTTTATTAAATACAATTATTATATTTATTAAATATAATTATTATATTTATTCAGATGATGAGGAAGATTATATGTCTATTCGACAGATATGTCTGGTCGTGGTTATCGTCGCAGGAGAGCTTCGGAGTCTCCGATCGGTGAGACTCCTACACTTACTCATGCTGCTGATCCTCCTGTTGCTGATCCTCATGCCGATGATACTGTCGAGGCTAGTACATCCAAACGCAGGTGGCCACGCGGGCCGAACAGGTGGCAGCCTCCACCAGCCACAGAGTCACGTAGATTTATTAGCGTGATTGGGGAGCGGTAATATATCATGAATTATGAATTATTACAAATTCATTATATCATAATATAATATTAAAATTTATTTTTGTTGTGCAGGTTCGAGCAAGAAGAAGTGCCGAGGAGCATTTCTTCTACTATTCGACGATACATGCACGGGGCATGGCCTACGTGGTCTCACGTGCCTAGCGAGCACGTCGACATGTTATGGCGCGAGTTTGAGACACGTATTATTATTTTTTTTACATGCATGATGATTAATATTGGTACTGATATTATTATTCTGCAGGCTCGCTATACATGGGCTGAGCACCAAAGGCCCTTCATTTACGCTGCCTGGGAGGCTATTTCCCGGGCAAGGTACAACGGGCAGCTGGGGCAGGCCCGGTCCCAGGCGATGGCACGAGCTGGGACTACTAACATCGCGGAGACTCGGGGATACGGCCCCGATTGGATTACTCCGGATATATGGGACCAGCTCGTGGGAATATGGTCGACGGATCGATGGCAGGAGGTTTCTCGGAATGCGGCTAGAAATCGCATGTCGGGGGGAGCAGCGCGTCACACCGGCGGCTCTGTTGCATTTGCAGTGCACGTGAACCGTATGGTAAGTATACCTTTTAATTATATATTTTATTTGTTACTATGTGTACTAATTAATGTATTTGTTTTGTAAATATAGACGACGGTGTCAGATGACGGGACTGTCCAGCAACCCTCCCCGATGGCGGTGTTTGAGCGGACTCACCGTCGAGCACATGGGATAGGGGAGTACATCGACAACCGCGCTGCATACATTATGGTAACTATATATTTGTTTAAATTATTCATTATATATTTATAATTTAAGTTTTATGATAAATATTAAACAAAAAATCAAACTCGAGTAGGAGACCTACAGCCAGATGGTGGTGCAGCCCGGGGGCACCCCCGAGGACTTTGACGCAGCAACGTGGGTCAAGGCCGCAGGTGGCTGGGACCATAGCCGCGTATATGGCTTTGCAGATAGTGGTCATGTGCGAGCCGTACTAGGGCCACTTGGGGCACCGACCCCTCTGGTCGCTGGTGAGCGGTCGTCCACCTCTAGATCCAGTTATGATCATAGTAGCAGAATAAGGACTCTAGAGGAGACGGTCGCGCGTTAGAGTCAGATGATGGCGGAGATGCATGCTATGCTACGCAACATGTCAGGTCATCCCGAAGCAGGCATCTCTTCGGCATCATCTCATCCATTGTCCTCGAGTCAGTCCACGCCAGTGTACACTCAAGCACTCCAGACCCCGCCATATGATCCAAGCCATCCTCCATCGTCATCGTGAGATTTTTTTATATTGACTTTGTTACTGAGATATTGGACTTGTTTAATTTATTTTGTTTGGATATTGATACTTCAATTTTGCATTTGAATAGTTTTTATACTATTGTGGATAATTATCAATATAAATATAATTGTTTTGATGTATATCTTGGTATATTTGTGATGTGTGAATGAATGTGTGTATGAGTGTATGGGTGTGTGAGTTATGTATCAGATAATGTATCAATGTATCAATGTATCAATGGAAATTTTAAATTTTAAATTTTTTCGTTACCAGGTTCATATCATCAGCAACGGCTTTCCCACGGCCATCCGTGGGAAAGCCGTTGCTAAAAGTTTATCGAAAGCTGTTGCTGATGACCTACAGCAACGGCTTAGCAACGGGCTTTTACTAACGGCGTTGCTACGGGCTCACCGACCGTTGCTATTAATGTTATCAGCAACGGCTCCGCGTCCATGGCAAAACCATTGCTGATAATATTTTTAGCAACGGCCCGAGCGGCTGTTGCTGATCCGTTGCTAAGTTATCAGCAATGCGATTTTCTGCCACGGCTCCATTGCAACGACGCCAGCCGTTACTATTGTTGATGCCCATTTTTCTAGTAGTGTATGTTAGAAGAAATACCTCATGCTACTCCTACCACTCAACAAAATCAAAATATAGAGATAAGTCCATCTATTAATTTATGTCCATTAGGTAGAAAAAAAATATATGGTATGGGAATATTTTGAGAAAACTATTGAAGCTGATGGCACCATAACAAAAGTCCGGTGCAAAAAATGTCAAAAAAATCTTTTGACTTCAACAACAGGAGGAACTGGTCATCTATTACGTCATGCAAAGGGTCATGACAATATGGTTGCACAAGCTCAACAAATTCTTAATTTATCTTCTTCTGATTTAACAGCTTTTTCGTATGATCATGATTTTCAACGTCGAGAACTTGCAAAATTAATTGTTCAAAGTGAATCTCCTTTTAGTTTTGTTGATCAACCAAGATTTTCTAGTTGGATTCAAAATACTTTACAACCAAAATATAAAAAAATTACTCAAAAGACAATGAAAATTGATGGTTTGAAATTATTTTTTATATATATAGAAAATATAATGACTAGTTTTCAAAATAATAAATCAAAAATTTCTTTAACATCTAATATTTGGTCTAGTCAACATACTACTAATTCTTACATTTGTGTTACTGCGCATTGGATTAATGAAAATTTTATTTTGCAAAAAAGAATAATTAGTTTTAAAGTTTTTGAATATCCACACACTTCTGTTGCCATTTTTTCTGCTATTAGATTTGTAACATCTTTCTATAATATAAATGATAAAAAAAATTTGATTAGTTTTGATAATGCTAGTAATAATGATATTGTTATTCCTCCCCTTATACAGTTATTTAAGCTAGTATTAGATGGTGAATTATTTCATGTTCGTTGTGTTTGTCATGTTCTTAATTTATGTGTACAAGATGATTTAAAACTAATAAATATACATGTAGAAAAAATAAGAGATGTTATTAGATATATGCATTCTTCAAAAGCAAGAACACAAGAATTTAAAAAATCATGTCAATCTTTTAATAAATCATTTAAAAAATTTAATGGTGATGTTATTACTAGATGGAATTCAATATATCATATGCTTATGTCTACTACAAAATATCAAGAGATCCTTACAATGAAAATATGTTTGGTAATCCAATTAATGAAAATGATTGGTTAGTTGCTGGGCATATTACTCAAATTTTAGAGTTTTTTAGTAAAGCTACCGAACAACTTTCTAGTGTTTATTATCCTACATGTAATTTAACTCTTTCATATATAGTTCGTATTAGTGAAGTATTTTCTTCATATAGACATCATCCTTTATTTGCACAAATTATTTCTTTAATAAAATTTAAATTTAAAAAGTATTGGTCAGGTATACCTACTTTATTTTGTTTAGCAATATGTTTAGATACTAGAATGAAAATTGATGGTTTAAATATGTTGTTACATGATTATTATAAGAATATGAAATTAGATAATGTTGAAGAAAAAAAAAATTAACATTTCAAAATTTGGTGATACAATTACAAATAAGACAACATCTTCTTCTTCTAGATTAAGAGATGATAGTGGAAATAGTATTAATTCTCAACTTGGTCGTAGGATAAAAAAACTAAATCTACTAATTTTAATGAATTACTTTTTTTTCTAGATCATAATCATTCTAATGAAATAGATGATAATGAGATTTTAGCATGGTGGAAAAAATAAGAAATTGTGTATCATATTGTTTCCATCATGGCACGTGATATACTAACTATTCTTGTGTCTACAGTAGCTTCCGAGTCTTGTTTTAGTGCAGGAAATAGAATTTTCGATGAAAGAAGGAGCCGAATGAGTGCAAAAATGGTTGAATGTGCATTTGTTTAAAAGATTGGTTGGATGCTGAAGATAGATTACAAGATAGGGGAGGACACGACACTTCATCATCGTGAGAGGAGGAAGCTCAAACAAGCGAAGCTGGTGCTGTTGGTCCAAGTACAAGTTAAATCACCGGGACTACGGGTGATTAAAAATGTAAAAAGAACTACATAGACCTGATCCTTCTATAGTTAATCATTGGGAAGTACAAGTTTAGCTTTAGAAGGTACATAGGCAACCTTTTACGGTGCGGTCTATTATAATATTAAAAAAATTGTTTTATCATTGGATGAATATTTTTGTATTAAAGATAAATAAAATTTTAATTTTAATTTGATTTTTTTTAAATCTTTTTATTAATTTGTACTGCGTTACAATGTTACATATAAAAAATGTGTAAAAAATATATAATAAAGCTTAGTTCAATGGTTAAGCTATCTTAAATAAAATTAGAGGTCCAAGTTCAAAACTGACCCGTAACCATTAATTTTAAACCTTTAAAAATTTAAAAAACTTAATTTTCGGCCCGGCCCGAGCTCGAGCCCGTGCTGGGCTTGCCCGCTGCACTTTCAGGTCGTGCCAGGTACGGCCCATTGCCACATCTAATCCACAGTTGGGCAAGAGCAAGGCCCACAAGCAAAGCTTTTATGGGCCAAGAGTGATAGCATCCCATAAGTCATGGCAAGAAGAGGCCTGCCACACTCAAGGTTTAAGTGGTTCATCATGTAGTATTTTGAAAGGCTCTGTTGTCCAATTAATGTCATTAAGGTGAACAAGATAGGTGTCGAAGCACCCATTGCATCCACCTCTCCAAGCGCTAGATGTGCAGGAGCAACCTGCCCTAGAGTAGAGGTTGCATGGTAGGAGCGGTTGGCACTGCCTGTCCTGCGGAGTGGCAATGCTAGGCTCCTAGGAATAGAAAGCACAAACCCTTGAGCAGTTACTCAAATTTATAATTTCAATATGGTTTTTTTCTCAAAATCATAACATAGATCCGGATATTACCGGATCCATAACTTAATTATGCCACAAGTTTCGGTTTTGCCCTCAAAACATCCGGGCTACTGGTTTGAACCCTGGTCGACCGGTTCAAGAAAAATAGGGATCGGTTCAACAAAAATGGGGACTGGTTCACACATAAAACTTTTCAACCTAGTAACTTTTTTATACCGCCCTTTTTACCTTACACCGCTAATGTATGCATGTATTTGGCGTTGGAGCTTGGAGCACGTACATCTTCTTCATCTTCTATTCCTCTTCTTCGCCGGCGTTGGAGCTTCTAGAGACTCGAGGTGTTGAGGAGTTCTTGGCTACCTGGTTTCTTGACGGCGCACAAGCGTGCTCGACAGTAGCTATTGCTCGAAAATAGTCGAGTGGTCTTCACTGTGGTCGAGTAGTCAAGTGGGTAGTGTTGCTCGAAAATACCTTGAGTCTTGCCTAATATCAACTTGTTGATTCATTCCTCAACGATCTCGAATACCACTACTAGAATTGTCGTTGTCACCGATGGCTAATGTCGTGGCTGAACTATTGGTGAAAACTATCACGGACAGCAGGAGTCGTGGCAAAAGGTCGTCACTGATGTGTGCGTCTCAGATAAGTTGTGATGGCCGACCTCTACCGTCACAAGTAATCATCAGCGACAACGGGCGCCGCTGTCACTGATTTAAACACATTAGTGATGACCCTTGGCGGCTGTCGCTGATTTAAACACATCAGCTGCGGCTGTGAGCTGTCGGTGATATTATTAGCAACCGTGATATTTGGTGCTGCCCAGGCCATCAGCTATTTACGATATGCTTTCAGTCATGGCTTAGTGACGGGCAGCCATGGGTAAGGCGCGGCTGAAGTTATATCTTGTAATCGAAAAAAATTAAAATTTTGGAAATTCCTGTATATACAATGATATCATCAAATCATAGATTACAACTACATATTTTCAATCATAGATTACAACCACAAAACCTTATACACATACATTTTCAACCAACCATACAAGTTTTACTTAAATATCATCAATCTAAGCCTCAAACCGGAGGCAAACAAGTATCAAAATATCATATATATACAACTATAAGTATATAAACAACTATAAGCCTCAAACCGGAAGCAAACAAGTATCTAAGCCTTAAACGAATGCTAACAAGTATCAAATTATAATCAAAATACAATAAACCAAAATCTCACGGCTACGACGGAGGCGGTGGAGTCGACAGCGACTGGGTCGAGGAGGAGGACGACTGCGACATCATCGGTAGAAGGCCCGAGTGAGCTGCAATCTGAGTGAGGAGGGCTTGAAAGTTCTATATTGTCTGTCCCAACTCGTCATTCATGTGTCTCTGCTCCTCCATCGCATGTCTCTGCTCCTCTATCGCCGGTCTCTACTCCTCTATCGTCGCTCTCTACTGAGTTATCGTGGACTCTAAGGCCGCTATCCGGCTTTGGTCCTGCATCCACAATGTCGAGAGCCTCCCACCCACAGTGGGAGGGGTCGGTGCCCCAAGTGGCCCTAATACGGCGTGTGCATGGCCACCGTCTGCAAAGTTATAAACACGGTCGTGCTCTTAGCCACCTGCGGCCTCTGATGGAAAATTTCTAAAGTTGGAATTAAATCTGAAAGCCAAGAATCTTCATGCTAAATCATTAAGAACGACAAGATACGGAAGCGTACCTGAATCCATTGCTAAATTTGAGAGATGGGGGCGGCCTTCCAAGTCTATGCACCGACCACAAGACGTCTCTGAATAATGGGATTTTTGACTGGAAACAAGTGCATGACCCAGGGACCATAACCCCTCTATTTATATCAAAAACCTGAGGTAATACTAATTCCAATTTTGCCCATCATAAAATAGAAATTACCCCTAATGGTATCTGCACAATTAAATCGCATATATTATTGAGATGTCATGGGCCCACAAATAAATTACAATTAGATCACTTAAGATCTGGGTCATTAATTTTCATAGTGACGGATGCACTCCTATTGATATGTGTTGGCCCATATTAGATTTTAAGAAATTAATCCAACAATCTCTCACTTGGGCCAACAAACGTATCACCGTATAGCTATACATGCTAACTTTATGAGCTCGTTGTCACTATTATTATCAAGCATCTCCAACAATCTAGTCCATCGATCATACTAATAATGAACCAAAGTGACTTTCGTCATATTTATCGTGACTAAATCCATCAATGATCACAATGTTAATATTTTCGACGACATAGATCATATATGGGTGCACAACATAGAAATTACATGCAATATGATCCTAACATGCCTATTTGCAACTGGTCCTACTGTATTGAGAACAAAATAAAATATTCAGAGTGTAAAATAATCAAAACTTTATTCCGCAAAAAAGTTCATAAAGCACAGTAACAAATTACAAACTTCCACTAAACCATCGTATCATTACATGATGCAACACTTAAATGAGCAACATGCTCATGAAAGACCGCGGGTGGTAAGCCTTAAGTAAGCAGATATATATAACTAGCCACTCTGAATTCTTTCTTTAACAACCAGGAACTTGATGTCGATATGCTTAGATTTCGAAGAGCTCCTGTTGTTATTGGAATATAGCACTGTCGATTTGTTGTCATAGAATAGTCTCAATGGTCTTTCAATTCCTTCTATAATGCGCAGCCCAGTGACAAAGTTTCGCAGCCATATCCCAAGATTGGATGCCTCGTAACAAGCTATTAACTCTGCTTCCATGGTTGAAGCTGCAGTTAGTGTCTGCTTAACACTCCTCCAAGAAATAGCTCCGCCGACTAGCAGATAAACATAGCCAGAAGTGGATCTCCGACTATCTTGACATCCAGCAAAATCAGAGTCAAAATACCCGATGATCTCCAGCTGATTTGACTTTATGTAGGTGAGTATGTAATGTTTTGTTCTCTATAGACATCGCATAACCCATTTGGCTGCTTTCCAATGATCCATGCCGGGATTACTTAGATATCTGCCCAATATCCCAACAATGTACGCAATATCCGGACGCGTACACACTTCAGCATACATCAGACAACTTACAGCAGATGCATAGGGAATCTTTTGCATTTCTTTCTGCTCAAATTCATTCTTGGGGCACTGGTTGAGACTAAATTTGTCTCCTTTATCAACAGGGGTATGACCTGGTTTACAATCCTTCTTGCCGAATCTTGTGAGCACCTTATCGATATAGTTCTTTTGTGATAATCCAAGGATACCCAGAGAGCGATCTCGGTGTATCTGGATTCCTAATACAAAAGATGTCTCATTTAGAATTTCTTCGATAAAAATCTCTTGGTTTCGTGCAATAAGGCTATATCATTACTCGCAAGTAAGATGTCATCGACATACAATACCAAGAAAATATACTTGCTCCCACTAAACTTAGGGTATATGCATTCATCAACCACATTTATCTCAAAGCCAAATGAGATAATGACTTGATGAAATTTATGATACCACTGACGAGAAGCTTGCTTTAGCCCGTAGATGGATTTCTTTAATTTGCAAACCATCTTATTTGGGTCTCCCGACACAAAATTTTCTGGTTGCACCATATAAATCATTTCATCAATGTCACCATTGAGAAACGCCCACATTACATCCATTTGATGTAGCTCAAGATCAAAATGAGCTATACGTGCCATTATAATCCTGAAAGAGTCTTTCGAAGAAACCGGAGAGAAAGTCTCTTTATAATCAATGTCTTCCTTTTGAGTAAAGTCTTTTGCAACAAGATGAGCCTTATACCTTTCCACATTACCCTTTGAATCCCTCTTGGTTTTAAAAATCCATTTGCAACCAATGGGTTTCACACCTTCAGGAAACTTGACAATATCTCAAACGTCATTATGCTGCATAAACTTAATCTCCTCATTCATGATATCAATCAACTTTTGAGAGTTAGGGCTTTGCATAACTTGACAAAAGTTTATTGGATCATCTTCCATCATATCGATGTCAGCCTCATGCTCTTGGAGAAATACAATGTAATCATCCGAAATTGCACTTCTCCTCTCTCTAGTGGATCTCCTTAATGGCATCTGTTCTTGAGATTGTTGAGTTTGTTTTTCGTAGATAGATTCCTCGGGAGTGAACTCTTGAGGCTCAATGGGGAGTATTCCAATGTTGTCTTGTGGTTCCAAATTTATTGTCTGCTCAGAAATAAGAACAACAACCATAGGAAGAGAAACAAATTCCTCTTCAAAGACAACCTCCTTAACCTTATCTCCCCCCCCCCAAACTCAATATCTTCAAAGAATTGGGCATTTCTCGTCTCAAAGAATGTCCTATTTGTGGGTTCATAAAATTTATACCCCTTAGATCTCTCAGAGTACCAAACAAAATAGCAGCTAACCGTTGTAGGGTCCAATTTCTTTTCATTTGGCTGATATGGCCTGGCCTCAGCAGAACAATCCCAAATATGCAAATATCTTGGACTAGGCTTCTTGCTCGTCCATAACTCATAAGGGGTTTTTTGTACTGTTTTAGTTGGTACTCTATTCAGAATGTGAGCTGTAATCTTAAGTGCTTTGCTTCTCCCCGGAAGGACTCTGGTAATATAGAATGACTAATCATGCTCCTCACCATATCCTTAAGAGTCTTATTTCGTCTTTCAGCAACACCATTCATGGTAGGACTCCCTAGAATGGTGTACTGTGAGATGATACCGTATTCCTCTAGGAACTTAGCGAAAGGTCCTGGATGTTGTTCACTTGATCCGTCATATCTGCCATGGTACTCACCATCACGGTCAGATCTAACAGCCTTAATCCTTTTACCAAGTTGATTTTCAACATCAGCCTTAAAGGACTTGAACACATCCAGTGATTGAGACTTCTCACTGATTAGATATAGGTACTCATATCTGGAGTAATCGTCTATGAACGTTATAAAATATTGTTGACCATTCCAAGAAGCCGTAGGGAAAGGTCCACAAACATCTGTATGAATAAATTCTAAGATATTTGAACTCCTATTAGTACCTGATCCCCTAATGTTTGTCTGTTTTCCCTTAATGCACTCAATACAGACCTCAAAGTCCGTAGCATCAGGAATATCAAGAATTCCGTCAGACACAAGCCTTTGTATCCTTTGCTTGGATATATGACCAAAGCGCTTGTGCCACAAAATTGCAAAATTCTCATAAGTTAATTTTCATTTTGTACCATGTGAACTGGTATGCAAGGTTTCATTAAATGAAGTAATTACATCAAGCATGTAAAGGTTATCATCGCAGGATAAAGAACCGGTGCCAATAATATTTGGACCAAGAGAGAAACTGAATTTTTCATTTCCAAATGAACAAGAATAACTAGATTTGTCCAATACGGAAATAGAAATCAAATTTCGTCTAAAAGACGGAACTACAAAAGTCTCTTTTAAGTTCAAATAGGATTTGATCCTTAATAATAACCTAAAAGTGCATATAGCTTCAACTTTGACTGATTTGCCATCGCCCACATAGATGAATCTTTCAGCATCATTTGGCGTTCGGCAACTCAGGCAACCTTGCATAGACACACTAATGTGGAAATTAGTACCAGAATCTATCCATCAAGTGTCTATGGGTACAGAAGTCAAATTCACTTCAGAACAAGCTAGAGTGAGAAAAGTGTCTTTCTTAGCACACCAAGCATGATACTTGGTACAATTAGACTTTTCATGCCCACTAATCTTGCAAAAGAAACAAGTAGGAACTTTAAATTTTGTGCTAGTTAGATTAGGGATATAATTAAATGAGGCAATGTATTTTGAAGAAGCAGAAATATCAGCTGAATAGAGAATAAAACAAAATAATAATATAATCAGCTCAATAAATAATTAAAGCAAAAGAGAAATAAATAATAATAGGTCCCATTACAAGATACCAAGTACAAAATTGACACTTCATCTTTGGATAAAAATGTCAATTTGTAAGCGGTACTCTCAATGCAGTAATCAAATATTGACAATCAGTCCTGTCAAACAAGAAGCCTTTCTTTGGACCGACTTTTGTCCACATGAAAAACCTTATGATCATCACATATTTATTACCGTAGGATTAACCTTGTCCACAAGAAATCCGGTCAAGTAGTAACCTTCCTTTGGGTCTATCACTACTCGCATGAATTTCAGACATGCAAATATCTTTTATGTTCTAAAATATGTTAATTCTACATAAGAGAGTTCGCTTTGGCGAGATATTGTTTCAAATCAACATATTTCAAAACATTAGACATGATGGGCTATTATTTTATTTCATGTTAAATTGGTTAAACTACAATAAAGAGGTCAAATATGTGTTGAACCAATGTTAATTTGATCTGATTAAGACTAAATTAGGTTAATCCTAATGCTAATTGTATTGAACCAGTTGAAATTATGCTAAACCATAAGCTAAATTTAATGAACCAATCAAAAATCCTAATGAACCGCTTAAAAATGCACTGAACCGACCTAAATTGACCTGAAACGGTGCTGAACTATGGAAATTTGACCTAAACCAATGCTGAATCGGATCCGATTGCACTAAACCAAACCTAATTTCAGTGAACCAGACCCTATGTTACTAAACCTGTTGCAAAACCATAGTATATAAGGTTGAACCGGTTCAATTTGAAAATTAGACCAGTTAATGGGTCGGGTTTTCACTTAAAAAGTGGGTCGGGTATTGTCCTTTTCTTTTTCTTTTTCTTTTTTTAAATTTGAATGGATCCGGATTTCAACTTAATAAACCCGGATCCGACCCACTATTTAAACCCATCTACCTAATGAAATAAAACCTAACTCCCTAACTCCTCTCCCCACGATCCAGCCGCCGCCTCCCTCATGTCGCCCACACTAGAGAGACGCCGCCGACCAACCCCAGTTCCCCTTTCAATGCCATCGCTGCCCACCCTAAGACGCCGGCGATCATGATGCCAGCGAGAGTTGGCGACAAGAGGAGGAAGAGGCGCGACATCCATCTCTCCCACATCGGACTACATGACGACGTTCGTCCTCATGCGGCGACGACAATAACGCCGACACCGGGCGGCGATGTGGAGACAGGTGCTGAGCAAAGAACACCGACGATCGCTGTCCAACGGAGAGATGACTACTTTTGAAGCCGCCTGCGACAACCGAAGCATGAGGAAGAAGAAGGACAATGGATGCATCCTTCGGCATAGACTGCCGCATCCGAAGTAAATTTTTTTTATTGGATTGATGGAAACAGTGTAATCAACAGTTTGTTGTAAAATCATGATTCATGAAAACTACAGTTCTCATATGAGAATTTATGGCATAAATATATATGGTAAATCATCAGGTCATGAATCATAGAAGATAAAACAAGAACAAATATATATAACTTAACTTCCTTAACGATTCAAGCATGTAGAATCGTCAGGTCACGGACATGAGAAAAGCAGCGATCTTTCATTAACAGAGGAACAATGACGAAGATAAAGATCACATCTTGTGAGGGGGTTCGCCAATGAAGCAACTTAGAACGATGCTTCCCCCTTCTCTTCTCTTTCTCTCTCTCTCTCTCTCTCTGAATGGTGTTTCTGACTTGCCTGGTGATTGTGGTCGGCGTTGGCAGTGGAGAGGGTCTCGTGGTCATGGCGGCGGCGCCGGTGGAGGGGTGAGCGGGGCAGCGGCGAAGGAGGAGGGAGGGGGTGATGAGGAGGGAGATATTGATAAATAATATATTTAATAATACAAGTAAACTTCTTTATTTTTTATTTTAAAATATTAGTTAATTGGATTTATTAATACACATCATCTTTGCCTAAGTCAGCAGGCAAACAGAAAACTTAACTGCGGTATGACGGTGTGCTATAATTGAAACAAATTGAGAATTGAAGCTTGCATTTGAAACAAATAAAAAGTCGTGATAGATTTGGGAATTTCGGTAAAAGTCGTGATATATTCATTAATTAACTCAAATATATAGGTAAGTATACGTTAGCTTACCTAATTTTTACATATTAAATTAATGGCTGACTGGACTTAGATTGACACATCAGCAATGTCAGGTCAGCAATTTAACGGGAAACTTAACCCGAGTTTGACGGTATACTATAATTGAACTGAATTGATAGTTGAAGCCTGCATTTGAAAGGCCTCGTACAAAGTATTTTCACATCATGTCGGGCTTTCACATTATCTTTAGTTTTGCCAGAAATATCCATCACGATGTTAAAAATATTATCAAACATATTTTTTTCAATGTGCATGACGTCTAAATTATGCCGAATCAATAATGAACTCCAATACGGCAATTCCCAAAAGATATTTTTTTTATCCGATTATGTGTTTGATCAAAGCCTAAAATTCTTACATTCTGACCAAAAGTCACCTCTGAAAGCAATTCAACACGTGCTAACATCTGTTCACCAAACAACATCGGTGGTGGCTCATATCTTTTGACTCTACCCTTAGTAAATTTGTCACGATCCCTTCGATACTGATGGTTAGACGATAGGAACCAGCGATGACAATCAAAGAAGAAAATTTTTCGACTGTTATCAAAACTGAAGGCTTTTGAGTGTTCCATGCAATACAGACAAGAGAGTCGCTCATGTGTGCTCCAACCAGACAACATGTCGTAGGCCGGAAAATCATTGATTGTCCATAATATAGCAACTTGTAAAGTGAAGTTTTGCTTCCGGTGACAATCATAAGTGACAACTCCCTCATACCATAATGTTTTTAGTTCATCAATTAAGGGTCGGAGAAATACGTCAATTTCTTTCCGATGACCCCTAGGACCCGAAATCATCATCGAAAGATAGATAAATTCATCTTTTATACATATTGAGGTTGGGAAATTATAAACTGTTAGCAGCACTGGCCATACTGAATACGTAGTTGCCGAATTATCAAACGGATTAAAATCATCCGTGCACAATCCCAACTAGATATTTCTAATATCCCTAGCAAATAAAGGATAACATCTATCCAAATATTTCTATGCTTCACTGTCAGATGGATGAGTCATTATTGTATATTCACGACTTCTTACATGCCAACTCATATAAGGGGGCAGCCTTTTCCGACATGAATAACCTTTGGAGCCTCGGTGTTAGTAGAAAATACCGAAGCACCTTAAAGGGGATATGTTTTGTCGAACCGATTTCTTCTCCTTGTAACGGGGATGTTCACATACTAGGCATTGCTCCAACTGTGCATTTTCTTTATAATATAAAATGCAGTTATTTGGGCATGCGTGTATCTTTTCGTACCCAAGTCTCAATTTCCTCATCAACTTTTTTATCTTATAAAAAGTTGGCTCAAACTTGTTATCTGGAGGTAGCATACCATTGATAAAGCATGCAATCCGATCAAACGCAACCCTGTTGATATTATAGTCGGACTTAATGTTTAGGAGTTGCGTCATTACCGAAAATCTTGTATATTTAGGACAATTCTCATACAAAGGTTCATCGGCAGCTTTCAACATCTCGTGAAATTCTACAGCCTCCTTATTCGGCAATACAATTTGTATCGCAAGTTATTCTTCAGTTACTTCAACTGTCGTAGTATCTGGTAGCTGCACTGTCTCAATCACTGACTCAACATTGTCATTTAAATGGAATTGTCCGCCAAGACTATCCAGAATCATTGTTCTATAAGGATTAGGTGGATTGGAAGAAGAAACAACCATAGTAGATGATTCACCATGAGTTTGAACAAGAGGTTTGCTCGACGTCCCGACTTGATGTGACTTCCCATGACAATTTCATATAAAATATCTTGGTGTGAATCCTTTTGTATACAGATGCATTGTGACAATTTCTCGGTCCAAAAATCTTATGTTCGAATATTTTCGGCACGAACATTGGATTTTATCACCATAAATTTTTTTTTGATTCGATTAGGCAAAATTTAAGAAGTAAGTTACGCCTACTCAAAATTCGTCCATTATAGCTCCACGATGAATTCGTCGGTACATCCAACTTCGGTCGCCCGACATATTCTGTCAAAAAGTTGGCAATATTTTTAGGTAATGTCTTTATGTGGGATTGTCTTATTCCATTCAGGATTCATGTTATTTATATTGCACTTAGTATTTCTTTTAGTCCTTAACTTTATTCTAAATTTCGGCAGCATCTCCCTACAGTTCTCCAAATACGCATATCATCTGGGTGTGTATCGGAGGACAAGGGAGATACAAGCCAAAATTTAAATATGAATAATGACTAAAAGAAATAAATTAAGTGCAACATAAATAACTATGTTCCCAAATTATCCAATTAGGGATAATTCAAGGATTGTACATCATATAAAAGATCAATTACTTCGTTTACATGAACATACAATCCCCGAACGAATCTAAGGTTTTGCAAAATTAAAACTTAGACTCGTCGATGCGTACGTGAAACGTATCAACTCACTATGATTATTTTCTAAATATATGGATGCCGGTGCGAGTCCACAATGGACGATTCCGCGCGACTCCAAAGTTGACCATTTTGACACGACTCTAAAGTGGATAATTTCGGCGCGAGTCCACAGTGGGTGTTTCTGCGCGAGTCCACAGTGGACGATTCCACGCGAGTCCAAAGTGGATGATTTCGACGTGCGCGAGTCCAAAAAGGACGATTCTGGCACGTTCGAGTCTAAAGTGGACGATTTTAAAATTATAATTACACCCAACTAAAATTAACCGTAATATTTATTTTAGCCTGGATTAACTAACCCTAAAACTAACCTAAATTTATCATAATAGTAAAAAAAACTTAATTAATCTACGATTAACACATAATAAATCTACAATTAACAAATAATTAATCTAAAACTAGTCTACACTCAATACATAAATTCTACAAATGACAGATAATAAATAAATCTAAAAAAAATAAAACCTATGATTAGGGGTTAAACCCCTAATCAAACAATAGCCGGCAGCTACTGCCGGCTACTGTTCATCTGGTTGGGGCCGAGGGATTCGGCCTCAAACCTGGCGCCGTTTGCCACTGTCGGCGTTCGGCATGTAGACGCCGACAGTGGTGGCGCCAGATCAAAAAGGGGCCCGTCGGCGGAGAATACCTAGCTAACGGAGAAAGAGGGCCGACGTAAGGGCAGCGGCGAGGTGCAGTAGCAAGACGGGCAGCGGCGAGGTGCAGCAGCGACGACAGTGGCGACACATGGGAGAGAAGAAGAGAAGCAGGAGAGGAAGAATCGGGCGCGAACGCAAATAAAAAGTTTATCATCGTGGCCCAACAGCCCTCGATAAACCATGGACTCTTACTAAAAATATCACCGACAGCCGACGTGACCCATACTAATCCATCGGCGAAGAGTATTTTATTTTTGCAGCGCATTCGTGCCATCAATTAATAAGCGACGACCGATGCTAGCCGTGACTAATGACTTATTTTATATCACCAATGGCTCGGGGCCCCCGCTAAGCCGTCGCTACAAAGTTATTTCATTTCGCGCCTCGTGCGCGCCATCAGCTACGAGCGACGGCCTTAAGCGACTGTATACGAGCCACGACTGATTTGGTTACATCAGCCACGGTCGCTGCGGCCCTCAAAAAGCCGTGTATAGTTCTGAAGGCCTAGGCGTCCGTCGGTGAGCCTCGTGGCTAATAGCCAATATTCTAGTAGTGTACTACCTTGATAGTTAAATACTTTTGGCAAAGTCTGTAAGTAGGTTAACTAGATTTATACCTAACTATTTCACTATTTTTTTAAGTAGACAAATTTTATATTATTGAAGAAAAAACCAACAATATCCTCTTTTGGCTTGATTCCATACTTTTATAAAACTATCTAATGCTCTAGTTTTTGGATACTTAAGCGGTATTTCATTAAGTTTCTTTAGCAAAGTTTTTGGATACTTACTGACTTTAAACAAGAATGCTTGTTACACTAACTGTAACAGGAACCCTAGGTGTAATTTGCCAGTTCAAGATTTTCGCAAAAGTGTGTAAGTAGAATCGTCCGGGTTTGTATCATCCATGTGATTGATTTTTTGATTTATTAAGTAGAAACATTTTATATTAGTCAAGAAAAAAATTATGATATCATTTTTTTTGTTCAATTTCATATTTTTGCAAAATTCTTGAATTCTATAATCTATTCCATACTAATTCTCATTTCATTTTATTATAGGTTTAGGTGCGATGATTGATGCAAATAGCTTTGCTGTGAAAGATTCTGATGATTAATGATTGATGATTGATGCTGGTAATATCGTATTAGTTATTGAAATATATATCATTCCTTCTTATTTATTGCTAACTAAGAAAAAATAAATAATTGATTAACTTATATCATTGCGGTAGAAGCATCCACTGTAATATTTAGGACTTTCTACCGTGTTTAACGATAGCGTTCTACCAGAACGCTATCGTTAACTTTGGCTAAAATTTCAGCGCGCTGCATATCCCTCAACCTGCGTCCACCCCTTTCTTTTCCTCTGGCGACAAAACCCTCGACTTGATTGCCGCTGAGAGTCCGCCTCGTCTCTCCTCCTCGCCGAGAGTTCGCCTCATCTGATCTCCTTGTCACCGTCGAGCTCACGGCACCCGCTGGGTGGACCAAGAAGGTTTGATTCCCCATACCCTAGTTTCTATCGCTGCAGTGGTCGCACTCCTTTTTTCTCTTTTCTGGAATCACCATCACTTTGCTGGTCGCAGAGGTAAATTTGCTCCCGTATTTATTCTTCCTATTTCTTGATCGTAAAGGTCATCAAGGTCGTCATAAAATTCTCCCTCAAGGAACGGGCTTCTCGTCTGCTGCTCTTCTCTCTGGAGTTGGAATCCCGCAGATTTTCTCTGGATCTTGGGGCCGGCGACAGATTCCAGCAGTTTTTCGGCACCTTTGTTTCTTCAAGATCGTCATTTGGGATCTCTCTTTGGATCTCGAGTGGTATTTCTTTTCTCTGTGGAGTCAGCCTCTGTTCTCTATTACTGCTGTGCTGCATGTGTCCATCTGTTGTTTGCTTGGCCTTTTTGTAGCTCTTAATACTGTGTTTGGCACGCTGCTACTGATGGCAATTCTTTGTGTTAACTGTTAAGTTATTGTTTATTGATTTTAGATTGTTTTTCTTGTTTCCGTGGAGCTTTTCTGCTGATGTTTAGTTTAACATTAATCAAAAGGTTCCAAGATTTTGATACTGATAAAAGAAAAATAAGGTTCAAGGGAAATCCCGCTTCTGTGATGAGTGATGCCTTTTGGTTGCCACATCTTTCTTTAAGGCTCTCAGAAGGTGTTGGACTATTTGGAATGTTTTTTCCCAGCTTGTATTTTAAATTTGTTTTGTTCAGTGTTTTAATGTATACTACATATGTTCAGTGTGCTTGCAATTCCCTGATCATATTCATCTAAGGGGTGAAATAATTGAGTTTTCTTAGCCAGGCTTGAAGTGAAAAAGATTGAATTCCATCTAACTCTTGCTTCACTCATTTCAATTATGTAATTATACCTTCAAAAATAGCACTCATAGCCTTTGCTTTGCACCTTCATTATGCCAAAATAGTGAAATTATTGAATTGTGAAAATCCTTTCCTTCCATAACTAAGAATGATATAGGATAATCTTAATGCACAAAGCTTCCGCTTAAATGAGTATAAAAATATAAAGCTTGCCGTAGATCCTGTTTGACAAAGTTGTTTGAGCTGATAGCCGAAATAAATTATAAGTTTGTTTGCTTCAAAATTTATATTAAAGTAATTGTTACATTTAATAATAATAAATGACATTTAGTAAAATGGTGATATTGCTTATTCAAAATCATACTTGATGAAACAAATTTGCTTGCTAGTGCAGTCAACTTAATTTGAAGTCATGCATTCACATGATCTAAAGCCTAAAAGAAATGCAAGGCCCAATTATAGTTGTAATTTTATAATCTCATGGTCTAATTAATTAACACAATCACTTTCATGAACTAAGAAAATTAAGTTAGATTTTAGCCCCTCTCATGTACTAATTAATATATATATATATATATATATAGAGAGAGAGAGAGAGAGAAAGAGAGATTTCATGTACTATTCTTGGTTAAATGAGTTAACTTTTAAGAGAAACAAAAAATTTTGGGGCATGGGAAACTTCTTACATTCCTCGAAGACATAAAAATCAAATTATTGTAGAAAATATAAATGTTGGCGTTGACCGAGCTAGTTGTTTATAATAGTTTCCAATTTCAGACCTTGGAGGAAAGTTTACTGTTCACTATTTGATAAGCATGGTTATCAACTGAAAGAGACCCACTAATGTTTGCTAGTAGGGGTGGCAATTTTATTCGCATCCGCTAACTAAAAATTGCATCCTCACCGTATTCGATCCATATCCGCAAGTAAAAATAGATATGAATATGAATATGAATTTAGAAAATTTATATCCGCACAGATACGGTGTGGATACGGATATGACTGTGGATTCGCACCGTATCCGCATCGTCTATTCGCATCTTTGAATTACTATTTTGATCATATAAGTTATTAATATATATAAGAGCTCTATGGTAATTTCATGTTAAGATGAATTTTGAAGTATATTATATATTTGTTTTGGATCAATGAATTGGTAATTTGTTGATTTTTTAACTAAATATATTATTTTAATATATTTTTATTAAATACGGTGCAGAGACAGATGCGGTGTAGATATCCGCATTTGAAGTGGTGCAGATATGGATATCCATATTCACATTTGTAGTGAATACGGTGCAGATACGGATGCGCGGATATGAGGTGTGGTGCAAATACGGATAATGCAGTATCTGCACCGTATCTGATCCGTTGTCAGCCCTATTTGTTGGGATTAGTTTTGTTGAACTTAAGCTTCATTTTATTATGTTCATGTTCTTTCTTCAAATAGTTTTGCTGCGTATTATCAATTTAAGTGAACCACTTAGTTGAGAACGTTAGGGCATATTTGGTTAGCGAAATCAAGTTTGTTTTCATGATTTCGATTTCACTAAAACCAAAACTACTTACAGAAACGTGTTTGATTCAGTGTTCATGAAACTGAATCGAAACCAGAATGAAAATAGGTTTCAACGAAACCAATTTTCTTAATAAAAATAAAAACATCATAAGATTGTTTTCTGTGATTTCGAGATTGTCGATTTCGTTATCAAAATATAGTGGCAACATTGTAATTATAAATATTTTTTATAAAATTAATTAATTTAAAAATAAATCAAACTATATCTAATTTATAAAAATAAAAATAAAAATCATTATTTTCAACTCAAATTATTATTTTAAATTGACAAATTAATTAAATCAATTTATATTTAATTGACTCAAATCTAAATTTTAAAATAACTCAATTCTTTTAAAGCCAATCTATTTATAATATAATCAAAATTAATTTTAAACCATTGAACTTATTATTATTTTTTAAAAAAATTATAATATTTATTAATTAATTTTATATCTAATTTAACAAAAAAATCTTAAATTATCAATAACTTAATTAATTAAATCTTATTAATTTTTTATAATCATATTAACAAATATTTAATTTTCTAAACTAATTACAAATATAATACGTGACTTTCTCCTATAAATATATTAAATTTTATGAATTATTTCATATGAATTAGTTTACTATTTAATCAAAAATTAAATTACTACTAAAATTGTTCAAAAAAATATTATTATTTTTTATAACCAAATAAATATTCACGGGTTTCAATCAACTAAAACTCATGTTGTTTTCATTAACCAAAAGCATTTTCAGAAAACTGAAAACTAGAAACCAAAATTAAGTTTTCGGAATCAAATTTTCAGTTTCAATGAAATCAAATCAGAAAATAGTTTTCGCTAATCAAACAACATTTGATCCGTGTGGTGCAGATACAGATAATGCAGTATTCGTACCGTATTTGATCCGTTGTCAGCCCTATTTGCTGCGATTAGTCTCGTAGAACTTAAGCTTTATTTTATTGGGTTCATGTTCTCTGTTCAAATAGTTTTGCTGCTTATTATCAATTTAAGTGAACCACTTAGTTGAGAACGTTAAGATTGGGTGTGGAGAACCTCAGTAGTCAACCCTTTCGGTTTCCTTCTTTTGATACGCTCTCATCTTGTCGTCTTGTTTCAATCGTGATTTTAGTGTGGCCCGTTCAATTTGTTTGGCTGATTTTTTTTTTCTTCTCATATAGTGGGTTGGTTTCTGCTATCATTGCTTTCTTGATACCCCTTCTGATCGTGGGGAAGGTGAACACTTTGAACTATTTGCTTACTGATTTAGTTGATGACTGACATTTTGGTTTTATTGTGCTTGATAATAACTTAGATATACCATGTTCTGATATTCATCTTATATCACTTTTTTTATTTATCTTTTCTCTTATGCTTTGACTATACATCATGTAAAAGCAGGAAGCTTAAACATTACTTTTGGAAAATAGGAAAGTCTTTAGATGAACGGAGAGAAAATGATTCCTAAGAGCGGGGTTTGGGAATTCTATCAAATGTCTTATTTGTAACTTTGGTATGATTAAAATTAGGTTGTTTAGTTGCAAATTGCTCACATCTCTTGTATCCTCTAGCAATTTCCTTATATTCTTTCTTCCAATCAATGACCTTAGCTTACTAGTTAGAATTCTATAGTTCTTTACTGTATCTATAATGAGTTGATATTATATTTGATAATTAGACCATAAATTAGTTGCTTTGTTTTTTCTTCTGAGATGTTTCTTTTGATCTGTTTCACCTGTGGAGTATAGTAGGTACTTTGATTTAAAATAGAAGAAGCAAAGTAGCAAACACATTTAAAGATAGAGAAAAATATATAAGGTGGACAAAAGTTGAATTCATCTTAGCAGGTACTTTAATTTAGGTTTGTCAATTTTGTTTTTCTATGATTATAAATACAATTTCTAAGTTTATTTATTTTGATTAAATTGGTAGAGCATCAGATGAATATGTTCAAGAAGCATGAAAGTTTATTACAATGGCGGATACAATTATAGAGAATTCAGGAGTAATTTTGTGTCCTTGTAAAAACTGTAAAAACTTAATGCATCATAGTCTAGAAACTGTTCATGAGTATCTAATCATAAGGGAAATGAATCCTACATATACGAAGTAGTTTTATCATGGAGAACTAATTGATAGTGATAATATTGAAGATATATAGTTCTCTAACACATATAACTTATATAGGGCTATAAATTTGAGTGATGAAAATTATATGGAGCCCCTTAATGAAACAAATAATGAGGAGTTTCAGAGAGAATTAGAGGATGCTCAAACCCCTTTGTATGCTGGTTGTACAAAGTACACAAAATTATCATATGTTGTAGCATTATACAAGGTTAAAAGTGCAAATGGATGGTCCAACAAATGTTTCAATGAACTTTTAGAAATTTTACATGATATGTTACCCATGGACAATGTACTTCTCAAGTTCGTTAATGAGGTGAAAAAAATTGATTTAGGTTGTCAAAAAATTCATGCATGTGTCAAAGATTGTTGTTTGTTTAGAAAGGAGAAAGAATCATTAGAGAATTTTCCTACATGTGATTCTTCAAGGTGGAAAGTGGATGAAAGAACAAAAGAGGTTTGTATTGGTATACCTGCGAAAGTATTGAAGTATTTTCCTATTCAAACAAGGTTTAATAGGATGTTCAGGCCATCAAATATGGCAGAAGCATTAGTTTGGCATTCTACTCATAAAATTATTGATGGAAAGATGTGTCATCCTGTGAATTCATTATCTTGGGAGCTAATTGATAAAAAGTGGTCTAATTTTTTCATGGATCCACGCAATTTAAGGCTTGGGAGCTATAGGTATGCTACGAGATATGGCAACCATGACTGCACTCAGCGCACCATGCGGTTAGTAATTAAAATTACAATTGAATAAATTATTTATGTTAACGATGGAATTGTTTCTCTTTTTCTCTCTATGATAGAGTGATGGAGACTCACAATGCTGCACTAAGCGGTAGTGACAGTAATTTGGCAGAGCGTCGGGGCCGATGCCGAGGCCGGGGTCGGGGCCGGGGCCGGGAAAGAGAGCAGTCCAAAGAACATGGACAAAACTCTGCGATTGCTCAACTGCAAGCTCAGGTGGCTCAGTTAATAGAGGCACTCCTCAGAGAGCAGGAGTTGAGACATCAGATACAGCAGCATCAGCCACCGCCGCAGCCTATACTTGTGGTTCTGATGGTACCGGAGGTAGCCGAGACAGTAGCACTAGTGATCAGGGTTCCAAGAGCCCTATTTATGCAAACTTCATCACGCTGAAGCCGCTAGAATTCATCGGAATAGACTGGTAGGTGGAAGTCACTGAGTTTTTGGGGGACTGCTATGAACTGTGCATGGAACTGGGGTGCTCATCAGAAGCAGCGGCTCGTATGGTCGGACTACAGATGAGGGGACCGGCAAAGGTTTGCCTGCACACTTAGAGGGCTCGCAAGGCAGCAGGTGCGCTGCCTCCCACCTGGGAAGAGTTTAGGGCGGATGTGGTAGAACAGTACTTGCCAATGAGTGTTCGCGACAAGCGGGCACGAGACTTTGAGATGCTGCGCCAGTCTGGTGGCATGTCAGTGTCAGAGTATGAGATGGAATTTAACCGGCTTTCCAAATATCATCCGACCCTAGTGGCATCTGAGATCGCCAGGGTCAAGAGGTTCGTTGGGGGCTTGAGGCCTCAAATAGGCAAGCTCATCCACTACACCGAGGATTCCACCCTTGTCCGGGTGGTGGATGATGTGGCCCTTCAGAAGGAAGCTTTGGTGTCGTTCGAGAGGAACGACAGACCGGCCAAGAAGAAATTTCAACCGCAGGGGTCTAGAGGCCGACCGGGTTACTCTGAGGAGACTGTAGCTACCGTAGATCACCAGTAGAGCCAAGAGCAGGGTGGTAGCCGGGGCCGTAGGGGCCCAGGGTTCAGGACAGGGAGGCCGGTAGGGTCAGGGGTGTTTCGCAGAAGTCAGACATGCTGCAGTGTGGTCGCTGTAACCAGATGCACTGGGGGGCTTGTTTTGGCCGCTCGAATGCCTGCTTTAAATGTGGTCAGGTTGGGCACTTTAAGAAGGACTGTCCGAACAAAGTTGGCCAGAGATCTAAGCAGTCAAAAGGAAAGGCGCCTATGTTAGTAGGGTCAGTGGCTCAGAGAGGTCAGATGCAGAGCAGGGGACCGCAGGCTAGCCATTCAGAGAGACCGTCTGCCAAAGTTTTCACCATGAACCGCGATGGGGCAGAGGCATCAAAGGCAGTGGTGATAGGTACTGTTTTAGTCAGTTCGTGTGCTGCTTATGTTCTGTTTGATCCAAGTGCCACGCACTCGTTTGTATCTATCAAATTTGCTGTCGAATTGCCTATGGCACCTTCTTTTCTTGTTGTATCATATGTGGTGTCAACGTCTATGGGCGATGCATTGATAGCAGAATCAATCTTTCATGACTGCGAGTGTTAATCTGTGGTCATGTGTTGAAGGCATAATTGACACTTCTGCCTATGCTTGAAATTGATGTTATTCTCGGCATGGATTGGCTGGCGGAGCACTTTACGTCAGTTAATTGTAGGGCTAAGATTGTCACGTTCAGTAAGCCCGGGTTGTCGCAATTCACCTTCCGTGGAGAAGGGAAGGATGAGCCAATGGGCGTCATTTCAGCCCTTAAGGCTCGTAAATTACTGTTAGGCGACTACAAGTCTTTCTTGGCCTTCGTATTTGTGGCCGAGGAAAAAGGGGGCACGGCTCAGGAGATTAGTGGAACTCCGATGATCTGTGAGTTCCCCGATGTCTTCTCAGAGGAATTGTCAGGATTGCCACCTAGAAGAGAAATCGAATTCTGCATTGAATTGCAGCCCGAGGCGGCACCGATCTCCATCCCACCCTATAGGATGGCGCTGGTCAAACTTCAGGAGTTAAAGGCGTAGTTGCAAGAGTTGTTGGACTTAGGCTTCGTTCGCCCAAGTGTATCCCTGTGGGGTGCTTCGGTCCTATTTGTGAAGAAAAAGGACGGATCCATGCACATGTGCATCGACTATAGGCAGCTCATTAAGGTGACAATCAAAAATCGTTACCCGCTGCCTAGAATCGACGGCTTATTTGACTAGTTGTAGGGGGCACAATGGTTTTCAAAGATTGATTTAAGGTCTGGATATCATCAGTTGAGAATCCGAGACTGTGACGTGCCCAAGACTGCCTTCAGGACTCGCTATGGCCATTACGAGTTCCTAGTGATATCGTTTGGATTGACTAATGCATCTGCGGCCTTTATGGACCTCATGAACAAAGTGTTCAAAGAATACCTGGACAGATTTATGATCGTCTTTATTGACGACATCGAGTGTATTCCAAGAGCAAGGCAAAGCACTCAGAGCATTTGAAGATGGTCCTGGAAACCCTCAGAAAACATCAGTTGTATACCAAATTCACCAAGTGTGAGTTTTGGTTAGAAAGTGTGGGATTCGTAGATCATATAGTGTCCAAGGAAGGAATCAGTGTGGATCCCGCCAAGATAGAGGCGGTAAAGGACTGGAAGCGGCCGACCAGTGTGACTGAAGTACGCAGTTCTTAGGGTTAGCCGGGTATTACAGAAAGTTTGTAGAAAATTTCTCCAAGATTGCAACTCCTCTGACTCGGTTAATCCAGAAGAAGGTCAAATTTGATTGTCAAATTTGATTGGGATGGAAAGTGTGAGGAGAGCTTCCTGAAGCTCAAAGAATGTTTGACGTCAGCACCAATTCTGGTCGTACCTTTAGGCTTGGGAGGATTTGTGGTATACTGTGATGCCTCTCGGGCTGGCCTGAGTTGTGTTCTGATGCAATATGGCAGAGTGATCACCTATTCCTCTCGCCAGTTAAAAGTTCATGAAAAGAATTACCCAGCATATGATTTGGAATTGGTAGCGGTAGTGTTTGCCCTGAAGCTATGGTGCCACTACTTGTACGGTGAGGCTTGTGAGATTTATACTGACCATAAAAGCCTCCAGTACTTGCTCATCCAAATGGAGCACAATTTAAGGCAGAGAAGATGGTTGGAACTTCTGAAAGATTATGATTGTACCATATTATATCACCCTAGGAAGGCTAATGTGGTGGCGGACGCGCTAAGCAGGAAGTCCATGGGCAGCCTGGCCTATTTGGCAGCCGGGAGGAGACCGCTAGCATGAGAATTGGCACTGTGCTCGGATGGGGGAGCAGTTCTAGCAGTGTCAGCTTTGGGTGCCCTGGTGGCGCATCTGCGAGTACTATCCACACTGGTGGATATGTTGCATACCGCGCAGGGGGAGGAAGCCTTCTGTGCCTTGACTAAGGACTTGGTGCAGAGAGGCGATGTAGAGAATGGCTTCATGTTGGACTCGAAGGGTGTCTTAAGGTCAGATATCGGATAGTGGTGCCTAATATGGTAGAGGTGCACAAGCAGGTCATGGAGCTGGGGCATTGATCTACTTATATGATGCATCCGAGAGCCACCAAAATGTACCGAGACTTAAGGCAGAATTACTGGTGGAAGGGCACGAAAAGGGAGGTAGCAGAGTTCATATCCATGTGTTTGGTCTGCCAGCAAGTGAAGGCCGAACACCTAAAGCCCGCAGGGCTGCTGCAAAACCTCGAAGTTCCCGAGTGGAAGTGGGAAAAGATTACTATGGATCTAGTGACAGGGCTGCCTAAGTCAAGGGGCGGATTTGATTCCATTTATGTGGTGGTAGATCGGTTGACAAAGATCGCTCATTTCATTCCTGTCAAGACAACCTTTTCTGCTGAGCAGTACGCCAGACAATTCTTGGACAGGATTGTGGCAAACCATGGTACCTCAGTGATGATTATATCAGATCGAGGTACCCAGTTCACAGTCCGGTTTTGACAGTCCTTCTAAAAAACCTTGGGTACTCAGGTGTGCTTCAGCATAGCTTTCCATCCGCAGACGGACGGACAGTCAGAGAGCACCATCCAAACCTTTGAAGATATGCTAAGGGCCTGCGTTCTGGACCTGGCTGGCAGTTGGGAGAAACACCTATCGTTGATTGAGTTCGCCTACAATAATAGCTTTCACAGTAGCATTGGGATGGCTCCTTTCGAGCCCTTATATGGGCGGCGATGTAGGTCTCCAGTGGGCTGGTTTGAGGCCGAAGAATCTCTCATGGTGGGTCCTGATCTGGTTAAGCGGTGGAGAAGATGAAAATCATAAAGGAAAAATTGTTGGCGGCTCAGAGTCACCAGAAAATGTATGCTGACAAGAAGGCTAGAGAACTGGAGTTTGCGGAAGGCAACCTAGTGTTTCTGGAGGTCTCCCCCATGAAGGGGGTAGTTCGATTTGGGAAGAAAGGAAATTTGAGCCCCCAATTTGTTGGGCATGTTCCCGTTCTCTGGCGGAGGGGTTCTATAGCTTATGAGCTGGCCTTGCCCCCTAGCATGAGCAGGGTACACTCGGTTTGTCATGTATCAATGCTCAGGCAATATGTGAGAGATGATTCGCATATGATTGAACCTTCTGTGGTTGAGGTGGATTCAGTTGTCTCATTCGAGGAAAGGCCGATGGAGATCCTCGACCGCCAAATTGGGAAGCTGAGGTCCAAAGAAATCCCCATGATAAAGGTTAGATGGGAGCACCACTCAGGGCAGGAAGCCACTTGGGAGGTAGAGCGAGACATAAGAGAGCGCTACCCTTCCTTGTTTGAAGAACCGGTAAGTCCTTATAATTCAGCAAAATTCGAGGATGAATTTCCCTTAAGGGGGGAAGGTTGTGAGACCCGAGGTTTCCTAATATAAAATTTATTTTGGTGCAGCACACCGGATCGAAAGTTAGTCGGGTCGAGTCGTGAAATCGCCGCGAGTAGAAGGTATAATTTAAGCCTTATGAAATTTTATTTGATAAATGTTCCTTCCTTCTTAATCATAAGATGACTTAGTAGAGTCGAGTCTAAAATCATATTCACGGATCGAGTCAGAGCTCGATTCGGGCTTAGATTGAGTCGAGTAGGGGCAAAATAGTCAAGGGAAAATGAGGGAATAAATCCCTCATCCCCCTTGCAGCCATGTGTCTCATCATTGGAGCCGCACGCAGCCCGAGAAGAGAGGGAGAGAGGGAGAGCCTTGGGGTCGGTGTCGGATTCGTGCTGCCGTCAGAAAAATTGAGATCGTCGTCGCTTGTTCAATTTTTCCCTTAGATCAAGGTGAGTGGTTGGATATTAGATGTTTGGTGAGTGGCGGGTGGCCGAACCAAATAGAGATGCTAGATCGAGGATTTTTTTCTCGCGAAGTTCTTATCGATTGGTGATGGTCTTTGATCTTTTCGTCGTTTCTTCGTTAATGTATCGGATTTGCTTTAGACGAACTTGTTTTGATGATCTAGGGGCCAACCACATAGAAGGGAAAGGGGAAAGGTCATGCCGAAATTTTTCTCAATTCCCTCGAGTGATCTAAACCCCGCTAGATCAATTTCTATTAAAAATTTTGTAGATTTGTGATCGGTTTGTGATTTTTTTTTCGCGATGTTTTCTTGAGCAAGGGGCCGGCCACATGTAGGAACCCTTGTCTAAGGGGTCGGCCGAGTGGGGAGGGGAAGAATCAGAGTAGGAAAACATGTTTCGTAAGTGATCGACATGTAAGGATAAAATAACTTAAAGAATAGAATTATATCTTGTTTGTAGGCTTTTATCTTATATAGAACACCTACACTTGGGTTCTTACTTTAGCATGACCTTGCTGTGATTTAGTTTAATGTGCTGAAAAAGAGCAGGAAATTGTTGGAATTTAATGGATAATTGATGTGCTTTAATTGTAAATTGTTTCTTGCTTTGAGATGTGTTAGAGAATTCTCTACATGTTCATGTTGCTAGAATTTATTTTTATATGCTAAGATTAAATAATTACTTGTTGTAAATAATTATTTAATTGCTGAAATTATTGTTTACAAGTTGTTATGAATTATTAGTGCTTCGATTAGGCATGAAATCATGGTGACATAATTGTTGAATCTTCTTATTTTTAGCATGCTGAAATTCATTAAATATGGTATATATTTAATCAATGATATGCTAAATATGGAGGAACATGTATGGTATGTGACATGGAACTAGGTAGAGAACCATTTGTGAAATTGTTAAGTACCTCGGACCCGGGTACAAGATGTGAAACCCCGCTAGTAAATGACACAATTACTAAGACTTCTTGTGACCATTTTTGGAACCTAGAAATATTAGGTGTACGCGCCGAGGAAGAGTAACATTGAGTTGTTGATCCTACGGGGCCCCGGGTAGGGCCGGATACAGGTGAATGCCCGGGGTTTAAATAAGGAAACTTTAGAACACTTTGTTTGTGTACTGTGATTGCGATGGTTGGTTGAGAAGCATGAACGGTCGAAACAACTAATGCTTGACTCGGCGGGTGATTTGGGTCTTGAGATTGCACCAGCGGGGCCGCTAGGTGTTAGACCCGGGTGGCAGAGGGTCTTGAGATTATGTCAGTGAGCCACGCTGACGGTAGACTCGAGTTGGGTGGGACTAGCTATCCCTAACCCGGTGGGTTCCTGAGACTAGTTGACCATCATAGTCGACGACCCAATGATTTTTTTACTTTCCTTATATGATATGTGGGCCATGCGGCCGGATTATTATCTTGTGGTGTAGGCCATTTTTGGTCGGGTGTATGGTTATACAGGTTGGCCTTTGAGCCGGTAGTTATATCATGACTAGATTAGATCCCTATAACTATAAATGCTGACTTATATGCATGATTATTATTAGGGATTTATGTGGAGATTCGAAAGGACCGCTCACTGAGTCCCATGTGTACTCACGGTTTATTTCTTTTGTTTTTGCAGAGCCCTACCAGTGAGGTGAGGCTTGGAGTCATGGTGCAGCTGGAGGGTAGGCAGTGGCGTAGATCTCGTAGCAGCGTCTAGTAATCGTAGTCGTGATGTCTAGGGTTGTGTTTTTTTATATATACACTGTGAGATGTTGATTTGAAAAACATGTATTTGATTTTAACTCGAGTCGTTCTTAATAGTTGGTTGATTTTGCAACTCTTTTAAAATTGTTGAACCTTCTTTAAAGTTAAATGAAAGATTGCATCGTTGTTCTTTTATTCGTATGTTTTTTGGTTAGCGTGCATTCTCAATATTTTGTTATTCAGTGTATGTGGTAGGTTTCAGGGTAGGACACAGATCCTGGCCGATCACTCGACCCCGAATTGGGGCGTGACAAACATCATCAGATCACTTTTAGATATAGATGACAAATCCAAGGATGTATTGAATGCACAAAAAGACTTGAAAGAAATGGGCATTAGACCATACTTGTATTTTGAACCACGAGGGATTAGAACATACCTTCCTCCAGCACCTTATACATTAACTAGGCTTGAGAAAAAGAATTTTTGCAAAGTCCTATATGATTTGAAGGTGCCTGATGGTTATAGCTCAAATGTTGGTAATTGTATATCTGTAGAACATTGTAAAATTTCAGGATTGAAGTCGCATGCTTGTCATATTTTAATGTAACAGTTGTTACCCGTTGCATTAAGAGGGTTGCTTCCCAAAGGTCCAAAGAATGCAATTATGAGGTTATCTTTTTTCTTCAACAAGCTATGCCAACAAGTAATAGATAAGGAGAAGTTGTTAAATCTAGAGGATGAAGTCGTAGAAATATTATGCTTGTTTGAAAGATTTTTCCCACCTTCCTTTTTTGTCATAATGACTCATTTGGCTACTCACTTGGGATGAGAAGCATGATTATGTAGACCGGTCCAATTTCGTTGGATGTACCTTTTTGAAAGGTTAAATTCCATCTAATATACTCATGATTTCTTTTTTTAATATTTGGTTTTCCTTCATTTTACATTTTAAAATTTAATGTGTAGGCAAATGAAGATACTCAAAGAGTATGTTAGAAATTGTGCACGACCGGAAGGTTGCTTTGCTGAATGCTACCTTGCAAAAGAATGTATTTCATTCTGCAATTCATTCATAGATCATCCTATTCAAGTGTATCGTCTTGGTCGTAATAAAAAATGTTACCAATGAGGAAAATATCGAAGGTCGTGCACTTGGAAGTGGAACATCAATCATGTTAAGTAATGTAATGTTAGAATGTGCAAATAGATATCTTCTTTTCAATACAGTCATAGTTGAGTCCTTTTTGGAGTAAGATATTTCATTACTTACTTATAGATCAATGCAAACTTTTGGAATTTAAAATTAATTTATATCTTATATTAGAATGCGTTTGGAGGAACTAAAACAAACAACTAAAGGTTAGAAGCCTAAAATCTGAATCTTTAATAAATGTCTATATATTCCAAATAAATAATTACTATAACTTTTTCTCTCTCTTATTTTTGATAGATTCAAGCTGACTATAGTGATAGTGATGTGTCAAATACATTACAGATGCTTTCTTTTGGACATAAAAATAGTGTTCTATCTTACAAAAAATATGTCATCAATGGCCAACGATTTCACACAAAGGATGCTGAGAATTCGACACAAAGTATTGGCGTTATGCTTGAAGCAACAACTGTGTGCAGGTCAACTGCTAGAAATAACGCATAAGTTGTCAATGTGGTTTCGTATTATGGGGTGATAAGATAAATAATTATTTTAGATTATTTTTTATTGTCAGTTTAACTGTTTAAATGTAATTGGGCAAATGTTCTCAATGACATTAAGGTTGAAGAAGGTTTGACACTTGTCAATTTACATGCGGGTCAATGTCAATTTGAGAAGGATCTTTTTATCTTAGCATCACAAGCAAAGCAAATATTTTATGCAAGAGAAAGTGAAATATCCAATTGGTATTTTAGTAAAAAATTATGTCAGGTTTACATACTGCATGACATCAAAACTACTCTTGATATAGCATATAGAACCTAAAAATGATTTAAGATATAACAGATTATGCTAGTCATCAGAAACATATATGTATTGTGAGCATAAAAGTTTCGCAGGTTCAAATTGCAGAAACAGATTCATGGTTCATACGTTGCTGGTGTACACGTACGTGAGAATTAACATAAATGAAATGCAGCTTCTTTATTATATTCTCCCTTTATATTGCACTAGTGAAGTTGGAGTAAATTACACGCCATCCAAAAACTCCAAATCAAATAAGAGGATTAGAATTATAATCCTTATAGATCGGAGAAATTAAACTGCTTCATTGTTTCTCTTATGAAGTTCTAAGTTCAGTTAATAAAACCAAAAACTTGGAATAGAACGGGTGAGAATACAATTACATAATTTGAAGGACAATTTCCATCCTTCAGTTCAGTGGATTTTCATACTTAATACTATCTTATTAGTTATTACTAATGTAGCAACAGGACAATATATATGGTAATTTATTGTCATAATTTAGAAAGTGAATATAAGACAGTGCTCAAAAAGTTTGTTATGGTGCTCAGTTTCAAGTTTCAACTTTTTCTTTATTAGCTAGGATCAAATATGAAATCTGCAACCATTACTTTAACGAAATATTGTTCTGAACAAACTTAGTTCCTATCCTGGATTTTTGTGTCTGTAGGTCTTATAGGTTGGGTATATATAGCTCTGAAATATAGCTCTATTTTATTAAACAACCATATTATCAGACTAGATTTGTTATATTTTTGTGTCTGTAGATATTATAGGTTGGATATATATAGTCAACCATATTAATAACATGAGTGCAGTATGTTAAGAAGCTCCTCAAGTCTACATTCTGCCAAGTCTCAATAAGATTTGTTTAATAGCTTCTTGATTTGTTTATGTTGCGATTCCTCATGCACATTTCCTCACAAATCTCAGATCAGAAGAAAGTCAAATGATTCATACAAGCTTCAGATGAAGCATCGAAAGTTTCTTACAGAGAGGGAAAAGATAAGAGAAGCACACTTGAAAATTACACCTTACACCTGCTAAGTAATCTCTTGCGAAGTAGCAATCTATCTCAAGGTGTTTTGTTCTCTCATGAAATACAAGATTCGAAGTTATATGAAGAGCACTCCTATTGTCACAGTATATGGGTACTGGCATGTTGAACCTGAATCCAATTTCATTGAGGAGCTTTATGAACCAGATTACTTCTATTGTGATATTGGACAATGCCCGCGGTTCACTTTCAGCACTGGACTTGCTAATAGTGGGCTGCTTCTTGCATTTTCAACTTACCAGAGATGCCCCCAATTTCACTAGGTAGCATGTTATTGATCTCCTGGTGATAGCCTTCCCCAATCTGTATCTGAGAAGCCTGAAACTGAAGAGGTGGCTATTGTTGGATAAAACACACCCATGCCAAGGGCTTTCTTCAAATATTTCAGTACCCTTATGGCTGCTTTAAAGTATGATACCTTTGGATTTTGGCAGAATTGACTTAAATGATGTACTGTGAAAGCTACATCGGGCCTTGTAATTATGATGTACAACAATTTGCCTATTAAACTTTTGTATGATGTATTGTTGACCAATAAAGGATCTTCGTCTGAAATTTCATTGTTCAGCTTGCTATTTGTTTGCATTGGAGTGTCTTTTGGCTTACAATCTTGAAGTTTCATTTCACCTAGCAAGTCTGTAACATACTTCCTTTGGCAAATTTGTATTCCTTGCTTAGTTATGTGAACCTCTAACCCTAAAAAATAGGTTAGGTCACCCAAGTCCTTGATCTTAAATTGTTCGTTCAAGTATCTTTTCAGTTCCTGTATTTCCTCTAAATTAGTCCCTGTTAGCACTATATCATTCACATAAACAACTGCAATTGTAATTCTGTCATTGGCCTTTTTGATGAACAGACATGTATCAGCTGTGCTTTGCTCATATCCCTTTGACAAAATGCTAGTAGACAATTTTGCAAACCACTGTCTACCAGCTTGTTTGAATCCATAAATGGACTTCTTTAACATGCATACCTTCATGTCTTTAGGATCTCCATACCCTTGAGGTTTTATCATGTAAACTTCTTCATGGAGATCTTCGTGAAGATATGCATTATTTATGTCTAATTGCTGTAGAGGCCAGTTGAGAGATGCTGCCACTGCAATTATTGTTCTAATGGTGTTCATTTTAGACACTAGAGCAAAAGTTTCTTCATAGTCTACTCCCTCTTGTTGAGTGTAGCCCTTTGCTACTACTCTGGACTTTGAATTTTTCAACATGTCCATTTGGCTTATACTTGATTCAAAACGCTCATTTACTTCCTATTGCTTTCTTTCCCAATGGCAGATCACATAATTCCCATGTATTATTTTCTTCTAAAGCCCTTAACTCATCCTGCATAGAATCAATCCAAGCTTGTTTTTGGACAGCTTCACTATAGGTTTTGGGACTGCATGTGTTGTCTACATAAGTCAGAAAAGTTTGGCGAGTCTTTAGGATATTGGTTAGGCTTATGTAGTTGTGTAATGGATAAGGTGTAACTTTGGATTTTGCATTGGGTTGCGGCGATCAATGAAGTCTTATAGGTTTTTATGGCACTCTTTTGCTTTTTCTGATGACTGGTTCAACATTACTAGGTGAAGAACTCTCATGTCTGATGACTGATTTAGCTATGCTAGGTGAACAACTCTCATGTGGCTTTGTGTTGTCAGTTACTGGACTGAGAACCACCTCTAGCTCTCCTTTTGAAATATTTTGTCCTTCTTCATTTCCAAACAGAACACATTCCTTAATTTTACCCTTAGTGGATGACATAGTATGTTGTTTGGTGTGTGTTGAAGAAATGTCATGATCTGGGAAAGTTTTGTCAATGGCAATTGGGTGACATAGTATGTTGTTTGGTGTGTTGAAGAAATGTCATGATCTGGGAAAGTTTTGTCAATGGCAATTGGTAATGGAAATGTGGTTTTTTGTGAAGACAATGATATGTTGAAGGGATAAATTGATTCTACAAAAGTTATATTTTTGGAAATCAGAATGACATGAGTTTCCAAATCATAGACCTTCTAACCCTTCTTGCCATAAGGATGCCCTAGGAATACACACTCAGAAGCTCTAGGTTCAAATTTTGCCCTTCCCCGTTTGAGTGTACTTGCATAATACAAGCACCCAAATGATCTCATGTGGGTCACAATGGGTGGCCTTTCATTCAATTTTTCATAGGGAGTCAAATTGGTGAAGACAGTATTTGGTGTCCTCTTTATTGTTGGTGAAATGGTCACACTAGATGGGGGGTGAATAGTATGTTATTTAAATCTTTTTGCCTAAATTTTATTTTAATCGTGTCTTGAACTACTTAGGCTAATTATAATTTATCGACTAAATGCGGAAGCAATAATAAAACAGTTAAACACAAACAAAGATAGCAATACTAACATAATGAGATTTATAGTGGTTCGGCCCCAATGCCTACTCCACTACCTAAGCAACCCGCTTAGGATTTTCAAACTAAACTTTACTAGATTAATCTTGTTTCCCTTATAACGAGGACTTTGACCCGAAGAGTCTCGCTCTCAACCTAAGGCACTTCCACACCCAGAAGTCTCTGCCTTCTTACCGAGAGCACTCTTCCACCTCAACCTAAGGGACAACTCAACTAATCCTAGTAAACTATGTTTACACCGGTGGAATTAAGCCTCAAACACAAAGGCAACCACCCAATTTCAAGACCTAACAACCTAGGTCTTCACAAGCTCAAATACAATAAAATAAATAAGAAAATGCACAACTTAATGGAGCAATAAATCAAACAACTTATACTTAGCTCCAAATAAAGTTTCCTAGCTTCCTCTTGATGTCTTTGATGGTGAATCAATGAATTCAAGGCTTACCCAAGGAGTTGAGAGATCAAAGCTAGGGTTTTCAAGAATGGTGGCTCAATCAAGCTCAAGGATCATCAAAATATGGCTCAAAGTATATTGGATAAAGGGTGGAAGGCTTGCTAAGGCTTCTATTTATAAGCCTTGAGGAGATGGCATGAAACAACCAACTCAACGGGTGGAAAAATAGTTGTTTCCGCCGTTCGGTCGCAGGCCGATCGATCGTCGGTCGACCGACCGAGCGACCGTCGAGAGACCGAATGACTTTTACCCATTTCGGGCACCATTCAGTCGATCGACCGATCGACCGAAATTGAAAAAATCAGCCCAGTTTGCTGATTTTTCTGCTTGTTTGCTCGATTATGGGTTCCGTCTTCGCTAAGTCCTCTTATAATACATTTACTAACTTTAAGTTATAACTTTAAAACATGAATATTATATAAGGGTTACCTCCATTTGGATTCAATAAAAATATCTAAAAAATTAAAATCCTTAAGAATCAAAATCTAATTTTTGGGGTCTAATACAAATTTTTGAAAAATGGAAATTTTTTAATCTCCTGTGTTAAATATGGGTATGCTAAAGGCTTCCAAAAATTCTTTTAAAATGCCTCATTATCTAGTTTTTACCCAAGGAATAATTATCGTCATTTTTTGTGTCAAGAAAATGTCTAGGTCATATAGCCCTCCAAAGAGCTCCCTAAGCTTAGTGAATTCCAGGCTCATGTTTTAATTTGCCGGTTTTTCATGTTTTGGAGTTCGGGTTTGGTTTTTGAGTCCTTATGCATCACCATGAGGATTTACAACATAAACTAGACACCCTAGACCTAAACTTTAACTTCCCAAAGAATCTCGAGCGTCCTTGCCGATTTCTCCAATTTTTCGATCGCGGACGTCGTGCACTAACCGACTTGGAACCTGAAAGTATTTCTCAATGAAACATTAGTTCCATATTTGTTATCATCAAAACTGAGATTAAGACCAAGGTTGAAAATCTTAAGCCAACATTTATGATGTAGGTTGTTGTTAACAAGCAATCTCCCCAAAATTGCAATGGAAGTTTGGCTTGGAACTTCAAGTTTCTAGCTACATTTAGAAGATGCATGTGTTTTCTTTATACAAGGGCATTTCCACACAGGTGCTTTGGTGAATTATACCTAGACTAGCAAGATGGGTATTAAGGCATGCATTGAAAAATTCAGTGCCATTATCTGACCTGATGATTTTGATAGTGGTTTGGAATTGATTTTGTATCAGTTTGATGAAATCAATCACTATGTTTGGTACTTGGGTTTTTAAAGAGAACAAGTATGTCCAAACACTTCTATTATAGTCATCCACTATGGTCAAGAAATATTTTTTTTCATCATAAGTAGGAACCCTGTGAGGTCCCCAAACATCAACATGTATTATCTCAAATGGAAATGAAGCTTTATTCAATCTTTTTTGAAAAGGAGTACATGTCTGTTTAGCTAAAGGACAGACATTACAAAAGAGCTCTAAACTCACTTTAAGACTAGGTTTTATACTAGACATCAACTTCAATTTGTTCATGAGTCCTCCTTCCACTAATGAGAAGAGACCGGGCAGTCCTCCTTTCACCGTCGCCGCCACTTGCGGCTTGATGCCCCACATGGCACACTTCCTCGAGAAGAGAGGAGGAGACGATGGCGACGAGGTCGCCTCCGTGGTCAGAGCACGATGAGGGCGGAGGCGAAGGCAGGGAGGAGGAGGCGAAGGCAGGGAGGAGGAAGAGGAGGCGGATGGAAGAAGAAGATGACAATGATGGAAGAGGAAGAGTAAGAGAGAGAAAAATATGACCCATTTTAATTTATAAATGATAAAGCAAGCCACATAGGCACTTATAAATACACGTAAGCAAAGTCAACTAAATTTGATTTCACGTCATGAAAACGTTAGCCACATAGCTTCTTTTTTAACGGCAGGGTCACGACCAGGGACCAAAGTGACAATTACAAATCTTTAGGGACCCAATTGAGCCGAAAAAAAGTTATGGGACCAATGTGAAAATTCTAAAATAATTTAGGGACCATTTTAGACCTTTTCACTTGTTCTTATATAGAAACAAGAAAGTAGCGATCCATCTTTGGTTATAAGAAAGAGAGTCTGGGTTAAAGCATATACGAAAAAGAATGAAGAATCTGTAAACACTTCAGTTGGTGAAACAATAGTATGTTTAGATATTTCTGCTCTGAAATATTGAAGAATTTATTTTCCATGTCTACTTATACTTTCGCAAATTTTCTATTTTGTTTAGGCTAAGATGAATTCGGTTGAAGAAGATGAATCAGTGGGTATTGCAACAAGCATAAAAAGTGATGCTTTGTCTAAAGTACTTGGTCCTGAAAAAACCTAGAAGAGTGAGAGCACTTGGAAAAGGAGTTACTCTTACTAAGCTATAAATTTTAACGCAAAGTGAAGACCATTCAAATCAACTCGAAAAAATATAAAGGATTTAGAAGAGAAAGTGCTGCAGTTACATCACTTGGTTGAGACTTTAATGAAAAATCAGGTAATAACATAATAAAGAAAACCTTGTATTTTTCTAATGCATTATTAGTTTAACAATATTTTGAATTCTTAGGGACAAAATCAACAAAGTCAAGATAGTTTAAATCAACCTCTGTCTTCCCCTCTGGTAAATATGTATTTTCTTTATCTTTTCTAGATGAATGTTGTATGTATATGTTTAATTATGTTATCGAGTATGTGAATCTTTTCTAATGCATTTTTTTCTCTTCTTTTTGTCTTTTGGAGAGTGTCAATACTAGGACATCTAGCAGTACATGCAAACTGTTAGATTGGCTTGGTTCAAGAGAAGTAAGTGGCTGAACGTCGTTGGTCTTCAAATGATCCAAAAGTCTTGGTTCATCATGTTCCTTTAGGACCAAATGTTTGTGAGAGTTTGGGTGGATGTAGTAAAAAAACCTAAAATATTTTTATGGAGACCTACATCCGATATGAGCTCCCTTGAAGATGTTATAGGATCTACCGTTGCATGACCTTCAGACAAAGTTCTTATGATTGCATCACAATGGTATATTTTTATGATTGCATAATCTCTTCTTAGATTTTCCACTATTTTCAATCATTTATATGCATTAATGTGTACAATATGTTAGAAAATCAATGAGTCGTGGAGTTCTAAATTTGACAGTTTTCCCTTTGTTTTTAGATTTATTATCCATTTGATTTTTTCTAGGGCTAGCATTAAATCTAACTAAAGAACTAGAATCTTTTTTTGTTGTTGGGTTGGCATCAAAAAGAACTATGACACTTAATATATGGAGTTTCTCTTAACCAATAAGTTTTTGTTTTATTGAAATGTGTGAACTTTTTCCTTGTTTGAATGAAAAAGTTGGCATTTAGATCATGAGTTGAGAAACTGATAACCAGTGTTCTAGAGAAAGAACTAATTCTTCAATTAGTTATTTTTTTATCTTGGTTTGGGCTTGATTTTGTTCTGCATATATTTATTTTAATATGTTCCTCTCTTTATTACTATCTTACAATCTTAATTAGGATTATGTGTTCATTGTCTAATATCTATAATGACCAGACCAAGCATGCATCCAAGTTCGACATAGTTGTATAAATTTACTTGCAATCATTATTTCCTAAATCTATGAAACAATGACACTAATAACACAATATAAGTTCTGGAATTGGAACTTAAAGGGTGAAAGCACTTGGAAGCATATTTGTTAGAAGATTTCATAACAAGCAAGCTACTTTTGTTTTAGAAGACAATACAATCTACTTTTATTGACTATAGCAAGCTAGCTACTGTGTACACTTAATATTTAATCTACTTTTATTGATATTGACTAAGTTCAGATAATATTATATTTTAGTAGTTTGGATTTATGTAATGTACTCTTTATTTAATATAAAAATGATCTTTATATATTGATCTATGTATTATTCTTGATTTTAGTAATTTTTTGATAAGGTGAGAACCTACTTTTGTGACAAGTTGATATTAAACCTACTTTTGTATGATAGCTTTAAAATATTTTCTTTAATGACAAATCACAGTTTGAAAAAGTTATATAAGTATATACGATAACTAAATAATACTGCTATTGTAAAAATAAGTAATAGCAAGTCAAACATACTATAACAATAGTATATAATAACGGTTTGCAAATGCTATATAAATATATATGATAACAAACTAATTATGCTATTGTAGAGAAAAGTAATAGCAAGTTATGAATGCGATAACAAACTTATCGTAATAGATAAAAATGGTATAAAATAATATTCATATAACATTCACAATTGCATTTATGAAACGTTATTGTATCCTCCCTACATAAGATAGCGCGTGATTTGACAGTGTTGTTGGCTTAAGGTTTTCAACCTTGGTCTTAATCTTAGTTTTGATGATAACAAACATGGAACTAATGGTTCATTAAGAATATCTTTCAGGTTTCATATCAGTTAGCGCTCGATGTCCTCGATCCAAAATATCGGAGAAATCGCAAAGTCGGAAGGACATTGGTCAATGCGTTCGGGTTCGTCACGGAAATTTCTTGAAGTTCGATGTGTGCACCAAAGTTGTATTGGACGAGTCTAAAGACAACATGGAAAGCTCTCCAAGTTATCACTCATTGAAGGCCAGAACTTAGAAACGAAGCACGTAAGAAGAAGGTTGAAAAAATCAAGTTCAGCCTAGGTTCGGTCGACCTGTTGGTTGACCAAATGGGGTTTAAAAAATGGCAGTAGCTACTTCGGTTGACCGAGCAATCGACCGACAGAGGCCAAAATTTGGTAGAAGGTGCATCGGTCGACCGATTCGGTCGACCGAATTGCAGATCACAATTCGCGACTCTGGCTTCACTTCATCAGTCGACCAGACTGCGGATCGCAGGAATCGTGTTTGGCAGTTGACCCGTCGGTCGACCGCACAGAGTCATTGAGCCAGCGGTCGCTCGAGCGGTTGATCGGTCAGTCGACCGACAATCGACCGGAATGCGACCGAACGATGGTTATAAATATCCCTCATCTAACTCTTTTAACCTCTCTTACAAATTTAATTGAGCATTCAAATGAAACTTTTGAGCCTTCCAAAAATCGATTAATAGCGCTCGGTTCTTTCGCCGACAACTTCTTCAAGCGCACACTCTTCCTCAACTCGGGCTCCAATTTGAGCTCTACGACTTGGCGAGTTGGAGGCTTTGAAGGCTTGGAAAAGAGCACTGATTCTTGGTTTTATTCTTTAAGTTCTTTTCATTGTAATTTTAACTGTTATTTGAACTTGTTTTCCTTGGATTTGAGCTTGTGAAGACTTAGGTTGTTAGGTCTTGAAATTGGGTAGTTGTCTTAGTGTTAAGGCTTAAACCCACCGGTGTAAACTTAGTTCGCTAGGATTAGTTGAGGTATCCCTTAGGGTTGAGGTGGAAGAGAACTCTCGATAAGAAGACGGAGACTTTCGGGTGTGGAAGTGCATTAGATTGAGAGTGTGTATCTTCAGGTTAAAGTCCTCTTGTAAGGGAACCAATTTAATCTAGTAAACTTAGTTTGGAAATCCTAAACGGGGTGCTTAGGTAGTGGAGTAGGCATTGGGGCCGAACCACTATAAATTTATGTGTTAGCATTGTTATCTTTTGTTTGTGCTTAATTAGTTTATCTTGCTTCCGCATTTAATCGTAAAATTGCAATTTGCCTAAACGATTTGAGACACGATTAAAATTGAAATTAGGCGAAAGTTTTAAATAACACACTATTCACCGCCCCTCTAGTGTGTCATTTCACCCAATAGTTGGTATCAGAGCTAGGTTGTAGATTATGATTTCACCATCCCTTCTACAATTTATCTCGATCCTAAAATGATACTAGAGTCGATAGCATCTTCACCTCCTAGGTTCGATGAATCAAACTTTGATCTTTGGAAGTCTAGGATATACACCTTTCTAAAAACTCAAAGTTTAGGTGTTTACAACATAGTAAAAATCAAATATATTGAACCTAAGAAAAATATGGATTCATGGACCCAAGAACAAATTAATATGTTCGAATTAAATTCTAAGACAACAAATTGCATATTGTTCTTTGGAAAATAACATTTTTGAAAAAGTTATGCATTGTACTTCGGCATATGATATTTGGGCTACTTTGAACATGCTTTATGATTATGCTAAAACTGAAGAACTTGTTACTCTAAATGAATGAGACGATAACAATTGTCATACTCCTATATCTAATGAAGTTCTTGAAGCTAATAGTATATCTAGCCAAAGAAGTACAAAGAGTCGGAAAAGAAATGTGATATGTCACCTATGCAATGAGAAAGAGCACATGAAGAAGAATTATCCTAGTATGAAGAACAAGGCAAAACGAAGGTCAAATGCTTTCACTCACTCACGTGCATCAAGTGAAGCATCCTCACAGCATGATCACAAAGCTAACATCATGAATGTTGATAAAGAGGTATGCTCTTCTTCTAGTCATGATAATCATAATCATAGATCTAATTCATCTAGTTCCTCGGATCTTCTTTATGATGAATTATTAGATGAATGTAAAATTATGTATGCCTTAATGGTTAAAAAGGATAAAGAAAGAAAACTTGACTCTTAACTCTCATTTACATGATGCTAAACTAGAAAATGAGAAGCTAAAAATTAGTGTCTCCAATCCATGCCATGATGTTTTAAGTATTGACACTAAGGATTTGAAAAACAAAAATGACATGTTAAAGAATGAAAATAACATGTTGAAAACTCATTTGCATGCTTTGCATAAATCTATGAATGATTTGAAAAATGAGATATTGATTTTGAGTAGAAAAGTTAATACTTCTTCTCTTAATTCTAAAAATCAAAATGTCTCATTTAGGAAACCTCAAAAGAAAAATGTTTCCTTTAAGAATGCTCATGTTCAACATGTTTTTCATGCTAAGCATTCTAACATTAGACCTCATATTCATAAGAATAATGAAAAGAAGAGATTTAATGGACATTGCTTTTGTTATGGTACTTTTGGACATGCTATTTATGATTGTGCATTCAAAAAAAATCCAAGTGTAGCTAGGACACTTTGGATCCCTGGGCCATCTAACCCCCAAGGACCCAAAGTCATTTGGATACCAAAGATCTCATCTTCTATTGTAGGGGGAGCTACCACACAAGGGTGAGACAAAGTTGGTTGATTGAAGTTGTTTGAGGATTCAAAGATTGTAAGTCATCATGATGCCTTGGGTAATAAACTTATTGGCATCAAACACTTTGGTATCATCTCATATACTTACTTGATTAAATTAGAGCTGGAGCTTTGATACATGTGAAAATGGATAAATTAATAACAAGTTCACTTTAGGAGACCTAAAGTTGAGTATAGTTGACCTAAGTCAACAAATTGACTTAGAAATTTCATTTTAGGTCCAAACTTCACAAACATGTTTAGATTTACTCATGTTAGGTGTCCATATATTTAAATTTGAAAAATCATGAGTAAAGGTTAGAATTTGATACTTAGCCTTTTCATGTTTTCAAGCCTACTTTGAATGAAATCATGCTAAGTTCATATTCTGATCAAATGACATTCTTTTATCTTCAAACTTAATATACATGTTTTACATGACCATATCTTTGTATTTTGAAAGTTTGAATGATTTATAAAAATGTCATAAAAAACTTATTTATTTACGAAAATACCACTAAAGTATCTCTCTTCTCAAGTTGCTCATTTTTTCGATACTTTAAATTTCATTAGATTTTTTCAAATGAGACTTGAAGTATGATATTTTAAATTCACTTATGGTATCGTTCTACTCAATTGATGAGAAAAATTATTTCTAATATGATTTTGGATTTCATTTATTATTTGGCCGATATCATGTATTACTTAGTCTCTTATTCGATGTTTAGATTTCATCCCTTTAGTTGAGACTTTCACGGTTTTGAAAAATCTTTTAGAGCTTCAACTTTGACTTTTGATTGAATTTTCTTGCCCTTTTTGATTGATGTCAAAAGGGGGAGAAAAATATAGGAAAATGAAAGAAAATATAGGAAAATCATGCATATAGATAGGTGGAGTTTATTTCCATAGATATGCATATTGATAGGGGGAGAAATCCCATGTTTGGTATCCTTTGTGCTATAATATATATATATTCTTAAGGATGTTTGTCATCATCAAAAAGGGAGAGATTATTGGCTTAAGGTTTTCAACCTTGGTCTTAATCTCGGTTTTGATGATAACAAACATGGAACTAATGTTCCATTAAGAATATCTTTCAGGTTCCATATAAGTTAGCGCTTGATGTCCTCGATCTAAAACATCGAAGAAATCGCAAAGTCGGAAGGACATTGGTCAACGCAATTGGGTTCGTCGCGGAAATTTCTCGAAGTTCAACGTGTGCACCAAAGTCGTATTGGATGAGTCTAAAGACCACATGGAAAGCTCTCCAAGTTATCACTCGTTGAAGGCCAAAACCCGGAAACGAAGCGCATAAAGAAGAAGGCTGAAAAAATCAAGTTCAGCCTAGGTTTGGACGACCGGTCGGTCGACCGAATAGGGTTAAAAAAATGGCAGTAGCCATTTCGGTCGATCGAACAGTGCCAAAAATTGGCAGTGGCTACTTCGGTCGACCAAGCGATCGATCGACAAAGGCCAATATTTGGCAGAAGGTGCATCGGTCGACCAGATTACATATCGTAATTCGCGAGTCTGGCTTCACTTCATCGATCAACCGATTCGGTCGACTAGACTGTGGATCGCAGGAATCATGTCTGACGGTTGACCCGTCGCTCGACCGCACAGAGTCATTGAGCCAGCGGTCGCTCGAGCAGTCGATCGATCGGTCGCTCGAGCGATCGATCGATCGATCGATCGCTCGAGCGGTCGATCAGTCGGTCGACCGATGATCATCCAGCATGCAACCGAACGGTGATAATGGCTAGTCTTCCGCCCATTTTCTGCCCGTTGAGCTGTCGTTTCTTTGAGAGGTTATAAATATCCCTCATCTAACTCTTTTAACCTCTTTTACAGATTTAATTGAGGATTCAAAGGAAAGTTTTGAACCTTCTAAAGATAAATTAATAGCGCTCAGTTCTTCCGCCAACAACTTCTTCAAGTGCACACTCTTCCTCAACTTGGGTTTCAATTCGAGCTCTACGACTTGGCGAGTTGGAGGCTTTGAAGGCTTGGAAAAGAGCACTAATTCTTGGTTTTATTCTTTAAGTTCTTTTCATTGTAATTTTAACTGTTATTTGAACTTGTTTTCCTTGGATTTGAGCTTGTGAAGACCTAGGTTGTTAGGTCTTGAAGTTGGGTGGTTCCCTTGGTGTTAAGGCTTAAACCCACCGGTGTAAACTCAGTTCGCTAGGATTAGTTGAGGTATCCCTTAGGGTTGAGGTGGAAGAGAACTCTCGATAAGAAAGAGGAGACTTCCGGGTGTGGAAGTGTCTTAGATTGAGAGTGTGTCTCTTCAGGTTAAAGTCCTCTTGTAAGGGAACTAATTTAATCTAGTAAACTTAGTTTGGAAATCCTAAGCGAGGTTCTTAGGTAGTGGAGTAAGCATTGGGGCCGAACCATTATAAATTTATGTGTTAGCATTGTTATCTTTTGTTTATGCTTAATTAGTTTATCTTGCTTCCGCATTTAATCGTAAAATTATAATTTGCCTAAATGATTTGAGAAACGATTAAAATTAAAATTATGCGACAGATTTAGATAACACACTATTCACCCCCCCCCCCCCCTCTAGTGTGTCATTTCACCCAACAAGTGTTTTGGATAATGCTATACACTACCAATGATAGCGTTTATGACATGCTATTAATGATGATTATTGTTGTAGTGATCTTGACAATGATGACTTTATTGTGCCTGATACATATTATTGGGTGAAATGACCACACTAGAGGGGGGTGAATAGTGTGTTATATAAATCTTTCGCCTAACTCCGATTTTAATCGTTTACTTGATTACTTAGGCAAGTTGCAATTTATCAACTAAATACGGAAGTGATAAATAATAAAGCAATTAATACAAATAAAATATCAATGCTAACACAAAGATTTATAGTGGTTCGGCCCCAATGCCTACTCCACTACCTAAGCACCCCACTTAGGATTTCCAAACTTAGCTTTACTAGATTATATCGTTTTCCTTACAAAGAGGACTTTACACCGGAAAGTCTCCGTTCTCAAACCGAAGACACTTCCACACTCGAAAGTATCTCGTCTTCCTACCGAGAGCACTCTCTCACCTCAACCTAAGGGACAACTCAACTAATCCTAGTAAACCAAGTTTACAATGGTGGATTTAAGCCTTAACACCAAGGCAACCACCAACTCAATCAACCTAGCACTCTAGTTTTACACAAGTTGATATACAATCAAAATAAATCTAGGTGAAGCTTACAATGGTGAAGCTTGAAGGCTAAATCTAGGTGTGGAGATCAAAACTAGGGTTCTTGCAAGGATGGCTCAATGAAAGCTTGTAGAGATGCTTAGGATCACACTTTGAGGCTTGGAAGCATCAATAGTTGGCTAGAAGAGAGTTTGTGATGGGTATTTATAACCCCCCACAAGAAACGGCTCGTCAACGGGCGGAAAACTAGTCGTTTCCGTCGTCCGATCGATGGTCGATCGATCGTCGATCGTCGATCGACCGAAAGCAAACTGTCGCTTTCTGGCACATTTCAGTCGATTGATCGGTCGACTGAATTGGCTACTGCCAAATTCTAGCATCGTTCGGTCGACCAAAATGCCTTCTTCTTCGCTCGGTCGACCAGTCGGTCGACCGAACCTGGGCAGGGCAGATTTCTTTGCTTGGTTTGTTCCCGTCTTTGCTAAGTCTACTTATATAACATTTATTAACTTTAAAACATAAATGTTATATAAGGATTACCCCCATTTGGATTCAATAAAAATATCTAAAAAATCAAAATCATTAAGAATCAAAATCTAGTTTTTGGGGTCTAGTACAAATTTTCGGAAAACGAAAATTTCCTAATTTCTCGGATCAAATATGGGTAGGCTAAAGGCTTCCAAAAAATCCTTAAAAATACATCGTTATCTAGTTTTAACTCAATGAACAATTACCGCCATTTTTTATGTTAGGAAAATATCTAGGTCATATAGCCCTCCAAGGAGCTCCCTAGGCTTAGTTAATTTCAGGGCGATTTCCGAGTTTTCATGTTTTGGGATTCAGGATTAGTTTTTGCGATCTTATGCATCATCGTGAGGATTTACAACATAAACTAGACTCCCTAAACATAGACTCTATCTTCCCGACGAATCCGAGCACGTCGACCAACGTCCTTCTGATTTTCTGATTTCTCTGATATTTCCGATCGAGGACGTCGAGCGCTAACCGATATGGAACCTGAAAGAATTTCTCAATGAAACATTAGTTTCATGTTTGTTATCATCAAAACCGAGATTAAGACCAAGATTGAAAACCTTAAACCAACACATATGACAATGGTCAAACTTTGACCTCTATGTCTACACAACAAGCCTCAAATATGGTTGAAACTGTAGCTACCAGTGATATAGTCAACCCTCAAACATGATGATACGTATGATTATATTGAGGAAGAGCTGACTGAGGAGAGGATAAGAGAAGAAGTAGAGGCAATTGAGGAATTCCCTAATTCAATTTTTACTTCGCATGGTGTCATTGGAAGACAATTTCCCTTGGAGGAAGATATGTACGAAAATGGAGCAGATGAGGGTGTGGAGAATATCCAAACAAGTGATGAATATGATGAAACATATGTGAACAATGAGGAAGTTGTTATTCCTCCGTAATCCCATGATATTTTCACTTCGTTAATTGCGTTGATTATGACTTCAAACTGGACAATTGAAGAATTATTTTATTTTAAATAGACAACGAATGGCTGCAGTCAACCCTGTGATCCTTTATGGTCTGAACCATGACATCATCCCTTAAGACATTATTTGAATTCATTAACAACACTGTAGCATTAGTGATTTATGTAGTTCTATCATTCAGGTCTGTCTATATAGTATTTAGTATTTGTATGTTTGATAGCCATTGAATGATCAAAATATCTTCCGTTACCTGTAATCAGATAAACAAGATGACAACTGTACAATTTATTGATGCTAATTCAGGAACTTGTGGAGATGGAGGGAATGGAGAATGAGAAAAAGAAGTTAGAATGAGGATTTACATAACGATGCTATGGTGGACGACACCATGGGACAAGAGGATGTACCTGATGGTGAACTTTGTGCGTCATATGCTTATTAACACGAAGGATATCTGCATTTATTCCTTGTGGTTATCTTGTTTGTTGTCATCCTTGTGCTATGCGTGTGGTGTGTGATCCCTCACCAAAGTGCCATGTTTGTCGGCAAAATGTATGCTCTTTCTTTAGAATATATGATTCTTGAGGTAATGTAAACTCTGGCATAATTCACACCGCGATTCTTGGCCCTTATTCCTTTGTATACATGTTGCAGTAATTGGGGACATAAACTAGAGAGTTACAAATGTCATTCACAATCTCATACGAGTATATATAGCAAACATGTAGATATAGTTTCAAGAATCAATAAAAATTAATATATGAAAATTTCTAAAAAATTTATTGGAGAAGCTACATTTTTCAACGAAGATGCAATTTTAAGCACCAATCAAAAATAATTTTTCTATAATTTTCTAAAAATAACTGAATAGGTTGAAATTTTCAATGGCATTTTCGTAAATATTAATTATTTTTTAAAATATTTTCAGATTTCATTCAAACTTTTCAACTACCAAGATATGATCATTTAAAACATGTATATTAAGTTTGAGATGAAAATAAAGTCATTTAGTCAAAATTTCAACTTAGCATGATTTCATTCAAAATAGACAAGTTATCATGAAATTTGCTAAGTATCAAATTTTGTCATTTACTCGTGGTTTTTCAAGTTCAAACACATGAACAACTAACATGAGTAAGTCTAAATATGTTTGTGAAGTTTGGACTCAAAATGATATTTCTAAGTCAATTTATTGACTTAGGTCAAACTTTTTCAAATTTGAATCTCCTAAGGTGAACTAGTTATCACTTTGTTGATCTATACATGAATTTTCAACTCTAAACACCTGGAAGCATGTCATGTGTATATATATTTAAACATGTTTAATTTATTTGGACTTAAAAGGAGGTCTCTAATGACAAATATCAACTGATGATATGTTTATTTTTCATCTTCTATTGCTTATTTTTATGCTAAATTCGGATTAAATATTTCCTAAAATATGTTTATTATTTTGTTTAATTTTTAGGCAATGAAGGAAGGAAAGAAATCAAAAAGAATCTCCTTGTACGTTTTTTTGAAGCTAAAAATTTGAAAGAAAGTTGGACCTGGTCGTCATGCCTTGGACGTGCCCACGCCTTAGTAAAGATGCATGTGACAGATCCAGAATTTACCATGTTAAAGGCTGAAATTTTGTTTTCAAGTTTCCATATGAATTTGGACTATCCTTTTGTGTCTAAAATATTAAACCAAGATATTTGGTTGTTAGTTTATTATCTTGTAGGGTTGATTTAATTTTTCTTTCTATTTTAGTTAGGTTTGTGAATTCTACTATAAGAGAAGAAAAGTTGTAATGAACAAGGGATCTCGAGTTTTTTTAGCTTTAGTTTTTAGACATTTTGTTTTAGTTTTTGAATTTCAGTTTAGAATTAAGTTTTTCAATTGAGTAGAAATATTTTAAAAAGATGTTTGTCTTTGCGATGCATGGCTAATTCTCTTTTATCCAGCTAAAGGATGTTCGACGTTTTGGTTCTACCTGGATTGTGAGATCTCCCTGTGTTTAATTTCTCTTGATCTCTAATATTCATTTATTTTTTGCAATAATTTATTTATTGATCCTTTTTAATTGTTGGTCTATTACCGGGTTATTAGGATAATAGTTTTCCTTTCGGTATGGCTGTTTCATGTCGGATTTAGAGGCAATTAGTCGAGGTTGATGTTCAATCCGTAAGGGGGAAGGTCATGCCGAATTTTTTCCCAATTTCCTAGAGTGGTCGAAAGCCCTCGGATTAAGTTTTCCTCGCGATTGACAACTCGATTCTTCACAATAATGGCCGAGACCTTATCCTCCTATCCTGCTTGCTTTCAGCTGAGTATGATCAGCCTTGGGTAGGCTCGGCCGAGTGGTCATTGGGGGGAGAAAAGCTTTTGATGTGTCTTATGCTTACATGTAGGGTACCAAGTCCCACTTTTATGTGGTAAATCATTCACATGATATATGAAATTTGGTAGTGATGGATCGAGATTAGAGCATTGTAAGGAAATGTTCTTGATGGTGCATACATGGTAGGATCTTAGTATGGCACGTGAATTATGGTAATATTTCATTTACTTGTAATATCCTCTTGAATGCGCATATATGGCTAAGATTATGTATGGTATATGATTTGTAGAATTTTCTTCATCAATTATTAATACTAGTATTGAAACTACCATGATAGATTAAATGTTACATTGTTGGAATTTATTGATTAAATGCAGAATTTAATTATTCTATTATTGCAATTATGTGGTTATTCATGGTAGTAGTTGTAGGTTAATTTCCTTATAACTTATGGGTTGTGACATGTATGTATTTAGATATTTCTACACTTATGACATGTAGTTCACACTTGAAATGTGGCATATGACGCTAAAGGACTATTAGGAAACTCTAAGGTGCTTGTTATTTAGAGAAACTCGAATGTAGACAAACTAGGTCTCACACCAAGGGAACAACTAATGAGCAATAGTGTGCGAATGGTAAGGCCCGAAGAAAAGGGCTGAGCTCGGGTGAATGCCCGGGATTTTAAATAAGAAAATTTTAGGACACTTTGCTTGTGTGATGTGATTGTGATGGTCAGCCAATAAGCATGGATAGTCGGAATGACTAATGCTTGACTCGGCCAGTGATTTGGGTCTTGAGATTGCACCAGCGGGCCCGCTAGGTGTTAGACCCTAGTTGGGTAGGACTAGCTATCCCTAACCCTGTAGGTGTCCGGAGACTAGCAGACCATCCTAGTCGACGGCCAGGTATTTGCTCTGATTTACTCATGTGTTATGTATGTCGTGCGACCAGAATATTACTGTCATTGCGTGGTAAGGTTGGTTAGGGCCGAACCATTAGTTCATGAGCAGGCCCTAGTGTCCAGGTGCCATTCTACTTAGTAGGGCTATTATGGCTGGTTATATGATTGTATGGTCTATACAAGACGGCTCTTGTGGTCGATTGTCATATCAGGACTAGATTAGATCCTTAACTTTATATTTTTTGACATTATATACATGTGATTATTGGAGATTTATATGGAGGTTCGGAAGAATCACTCACTGAGTCCCATGTAGACTCACGGTTTATTTCTCTTATTTTGCAGAGCCCGACCAGTGAGGTGAGGGTTAGAGTCATGGTGCAGCTGGAGGGCAGGCAATGACGTATATCTCGTAGCAACGTCCAGTAGTCATAGTCGTGATGTTTAGGATTATTTTCTTTACATACACTGGGAGTTGTTTAGTTGAAAACATATATTCGACTTTAACTCGAGCTATTTTATTTTGTAGTTGATGTTTCGCAACTCTTTTTTTAAAATTGTGAACCTTCTTTAACAATTAAATAAAAGTTGCATCGTTGTTTTTATTTACATACTTTCGGTTTCTTGTCAGTTAGTGTATGTGGTAGGCTTCAGGGTAGGACATAGACCCTGGTCGGTCACGCGACCCTAAGTTGGGGCGTGATAAATCCATACTAAGGGAATTCTTGAATTAATTAGATATGTAAGATTGATGTTCAATTTACATAGTCTATTAAAATCGGTGATCCCAAGAACTTTCGCTATTGATAGTTTCATAGAGTGTCTCTAGGAATACTAATCAATAAGGGTTTAATTGCAACGCTTGTTTGGATTAACCATAGATTTAAAGAAGATCACGGTTCTTAGCCCTTGTCTACGATCAAACCGATTTGCTAGAAATAAAGAAACTCATCCTTTGTGTTTATGATCAATCCTACGAACCGAAATCGAGAATGTACCTTTAGCTAGGCTTCTCTCTAGTTGATTTCTCCTCAATTTTAATTACTGTTTTTAATTACGTCTTCTTGCATCTAATCAAAATCTCCCCTTTTTTCTTTTCTTTTAATTTCTAGTTTTGAAAGAATTTGAAACTAACCAGTCTCTGTGAATTCGACCCTACTTGTCATGACTATAAAATCTCAAGAAGTATGTATTTATTTTTGGTGGATTCGACACTCATCAACCTAGAGCAAGTTTCATTCAATGAAATTTGTCTAACTGCTAAATTCTACCTACTCTTGAAAATTCAAAAATTTGTCATGCAATTTCAATCATGAGCATAGAGAAGTCATTAAAATATAATTATTCAAGTATTTCACTAAGATTTTTGCAAAACAAGGATCATATCTTATTCTTGGGATTTTTGTCAAACTTGTCATTGTCTTTCCAATTTCAAAAGTGTTCCAATTCTATAATTTCCTCAACTTGCAAGTAGACTTCGTTAGTAAATTTGGGGGTTATTTGATTGTCTGCAATTGGATTTGCAAGCAATTGAATTTGTAGCATTTAAAATCTCTAGCTGTTTGGTTACCTGCAATTAGATTAATGGGAGGATTTAGATTTTGCAGCATGCATTTGTAGGCTGCAAACAGGCTACTCTGTTAACAACCCAATGCCCTTGACTCCCTCAACTCCCTGACGCAAACAGCCAGCCCTTGACTCCCCGAAGCCCCAACGCCCTCGACTCCTCAGCTGCAAGGGCTGTGTTAACAGTCTGAAAACAGACATTTACTTGCCCTCTCCCACTGTCTCTTTCTCCCTCTCCCTCTTCCTCCAATAGCCAGCCTACAGAGCAAGTGTAGGTACTCAAGACGTCGATTGCATGCAGCTTCCTCTCCCCCTCTTCCTTTCTCCCTTCATTTCTGCCTCTCCCTTTCTCCCCCTCCCCTTTGTCTGCAGTAGGCTACCTAATTTGTACCACTATCCTTGGTCCCTTCTGGTTTTATACAACATAATGTTGTAGTTGTTCATAATATTTATGTTCATAAGTTTTTCCTCGAACAATTTTTATTCTTTATTTCTGGGCTGAAATTGATTGGATAGCTACTACGCAGCTATATCTTTTTAGTTGATGAACATGTTTTTTGTTGATACTAAATTGGATAGCTACCACACAGCTATTTCATTATTACTTGTTTGTGATCTTTGCAACTTTTCCATCCCTTTGGAATTTAAAACTGCTGCTTAGGGCCTGTTTGGTTAGCGAAACCAAGTCTGTTTTCATGGTTTCAGTTTCACTGAAACCAAAATTGCTTACGAAAACGTGTTTGGTTTAGTGTTTTTGTGAAACTGAATCGAAACCAGAATGAAAACGAAACCAGTTTTCTTAATAAAAATGAAAACAACAGAATGTTGTTTTCTGTGGTTTCGAGACTATCGGTTTCGTTATCAAAATGTTGTGACAACTTTGTAATTATAAATATATTTTTATAAAATTAATTAATTTAAAAATAAATCCAATTATATCGAATTTTTAAAAATAAAAATAAAAATCATCATTTTTAACTCAAACTTTTATCTTAAATTTATAAAATAATTAAACCAATTTATATCTAATTGACTCAAACCCAAATTTTAAATAACTCAATTTTCTTAAAGTTGGTCTACTTATAATTTAATCAAACCTAATTTTAGATCATTGGACTTGTTTTTTTTTTGAAATTTTATAATAACTATTAATTAATTTTTATATCTAATTGAACAAAAAAATCTTAAATTATCAATAACTTAATTAATTAAATCATTTAAATATTTTATAACCATATTAATAAATATTTAATTTTGTAAACTAACTAAACATTTAATTACTACTAAAAATGTTCAAGGAAAATTAATATTATTTTTTATAATCAAATAAATATTTACTGATTTCAACTAATTAAAACTGATGTTGTTTTTATTAACCAAACGCGTTTTCAGAAAACTGAAAACTAGAAATCAAAATCAAGTTTTCGAAACCAAGTTTTCAGTTTCACTGAAACCAAATCAGAAAATAATTTTCGCTAACCAAACAGCACCTTATATTTTCTATCCCACTGTTCTTTGTTTGTAGAGAAGCATAAGAAGTTGTTTGTAGAGAAGCAATATATGAAGTTATTTCTCAGTCACAACTTTTACTTTTTAAGCTTGTGCGTCTATCTACAGGGCCTCAATGTTCTTTGTTTGTAGAGATAGGTCATAACGTATAGTTTAGTTTAGTTTGCCCATGTATATCACCTGCAACAAGAGTGACATTTCAGAACTAAGGATTCTCAAGTCAATTTATGACTCAAAAGTAAAATGGATGCAAGCAAATAGAGGTATCCTGTTACAAGCATACAATACAATCTAATAATATACACATGCATACTTATATTTTGAATCTGACACAATACTTAAAGCTGAGAACGGGTAAGTAGATTTGATAAATAGTACCTATAGCACAAGAACTGAGTAACACTACAACATACACAAATTTTATGTTAGTGTACTTGAGGGAATTAAATTACTAGTTTAACTGGAAAAGCTCCGAGCAGGCAACTCAATTTTGCATTCCAAGCATGCATATGTCAGTTGGCCTTACAATAAGTGATGATAACTTTATAGCACATTGTTTCCCTAATTCTTACGGTCTTGCTAATTCAAATCATATGGATTATTTGCTTTGGATTCTGTACCTGCTGAAATATAGAGTTAGTTTTAGCCTTATGTGAGAGCTGACATGAATGAATAGATTAAGCAATATAGTCAGAATTCAGATTTCTTCAATTTATCTCGGTCTTTCCTCATCCATTCTACTCTTTCATCTTTTCCTTATCGATTCTTGATACAAGCAGTAACAATTTAGAGACCTTCATGTCTCCTTAGTAGCAGATTCTTTCAAACTAAACTATACGTTATATTTCAAAACTAAACTATGCGCTGTAGAGATGGGTCATAAAGTGCTCAACACGTAGAAAGCCTTCCTTAGTTCCACGCAACAAACGAAGAAATGTTTTCTTAATATATCTGGATGGCAGCTTGGAGGCATTTTAGCAATAAATTAGTATCAAATTGTTATAAATAGGTATGTTATTATTCGACTGAATATTACTTTAATTAATATTTGGAGACCTTTTCGAATCGAGACAAGATGGTTGAATGTTGATCAGTTCTCTAACATCATTCAAGCAGGGTTGGTCTCTTACGCTGTCTCCCCCTCCTCGGGATCGTTGTTGGACAGATGGCTTTCACATTGGAAACCTCTTCGGCGCATCATTTTGGATAGGGACAAACTCAGACGTGCCTCCTGGTCTAAACACAGAGTTGAAACTGAGTCTCACATCAGTGCTTTGAATACTAAGGCGGATACTGGATCTATCTCTGAGGCAGGATTAGCGGAGCTTAAATGACTTAAGGGGGTTCTTGATAAATGTTACAGCGATAATTGTATATACTGGGGGCAGAGAGTGAAGAAGAGATGGCTGAAAGATGGCGACCGAAACACTTGTTTCTTTCACTTGAGCGCTTCCTACCGTAGAAAGACCAACTGGATCTCTACTACTTGCCATGGGGGACCCTCATTTCTGATGGTGAGGGAATTGCTTCTACATTCAGGGATTATTATGCAACATTGCTCAGGAAGGATATTAAACCTCTTTTACAAGTCAAATGGAATCTTATTTATGAGCCTCATGGCCCGAATCTACTTTGTTTGGATGACCCTTTCACTATGACTGAGGTTTTCGATGTCATTAAAGTGGCTAAAATCTTCAAGTCTCTGGGTCCGAACAGACTCAATATAGAATTCTACAAGAAGTTTTGGCCACTCAATGGGAATCAGCTGTTGGACATTCTCCTCCAGATGCGGGCGAACCCGGATATCATGTTCTGTATCAACAAGGCAAATATCATTCTCATTCCTAAGACACAAGGAGCCAACGAGTTGGGCGGTTTTAGACCTATTAGTTTGGCAAATAGCATCATCAAGATTTTCTAAGCTGTTGGCTGATCGATTGGTGACTTTTATTTCTGATCTGATTGATAATAACCAGGGGGTCTTCACCCGGGGCCGTAGCACTTTGGACTGCTTCATGACAACTGCTGAGACTGTGTGGGGTTGTCGTAAAAAGATCCGGATGTTTGTCTTATCAAAGTTGATTTTGAAAATGCATTCGATTCGATCAACTGGCTTTTTATCATTCAGCTACTTAGGGTTATAGGCTTCCTCCTTGGTGGATTTCTTGGATACATAATCTTATACACACTGCGAAATCTTCCATCATTATTAACGGTATTGAAGGCAGGACTTTTAAACACAAAATGGGGCTTAGAGAAGATAATCCTTTATCACCTCTACTCTTCGTTCTGGTGACTAATGTGCTCTCAGGGCTTGTGTCCAAGACAGCTACCTCGAGCATTATTTCTAGCGCTCTCGGGCAGTTCGTGGGGGGTGGGATTACACATATCCTTTTCGCAGATGACTTACTTCTTTTTTTATCTTCTTTGGGCATCTTGCTCAAATGCTTTAACTTGTGCACCGGTCTAAAGCTCAACCTTTAAAAAACCAAGGTTATTCATATAGGCGGGGATGTTTCGAAGGCAGAATCTGCGGCGATCAGACTGGGCTGCTCCTTTGGTTCATTCCCGCTTGATTATTTGAGGCTGCTCCTGCGACCCGACAGTTTGACAAAGGCTGATTGGACTAAGGTTATCACCATAATGGATCGCTCGCTAGCTTCTTGGCAAGGGCCTCTTCTTTCCAGAGCCGAGCACTTAACCCTACTGAACATCGTCCTTACGAGCCAAGTCTTCTATATCTTCTCGATCTACAAGGCTCCGTGCTGGGTTTTAAAACAGGTGAATAGAAGGAGAACTTTATTTTGGACGGGGAGGCAAGAGGCTAACATCGGGGAAAAATGCTTGGTTGGGTGGAACGCCCTCACTCGGAGCAGATCTGAGGGCGGCTTGGGGATTCTGGACTTATAGTAATACAACCTCACGAGACTAGGGAAATGGATATGGAAACTTCTGCAGCCTGAGGGCATGCCATGGAGGGAGGTACTGTTGGCTCTTTACCCTGGATTATCGTTTCTTAGTCTGGCTGATCGGCAGAATCTCTCTCTTGTTTGGAAGGGGATCTGCAATCTCTTTGACATTTTCTGGATATCTTTATTATGTCAAGTGGGGGAGGTCTCCTTTTTCCACTTTTGGCTTGACCCTTGATTTAACGGCGATAGATTGAACAGTAGACACCATACTCTCTTCTCGACTGCTTGTAACCAGGAAATTTCCATTGACGCAACGAAGACCAGGGCTCCCTCAGGAGAGGTAATCGGCTGGTCCATCTAGTTCCGATATCTAGTCCCCACACATTTATTACATAAATTGACTGAGGATCTAGCCCCTTTTTTGCATTGCTCAGGTTCTGACGGGTACGGTTGGAGGTGGAACAGTGATGGAATTTTCTCGATGAGTTCTCTATACTGGCTTCTAAATTTCAGAGGGACTACGGACCCTTGGGTACATTTCTTTTGGCAAAGTAACTTCCCTGCGGCCTTATCTTTAAATAATTGATTGATAGAAAAGAAAAGACTTCCCACGAGAGACAGATTGATCAAGCACAACGTCACAGTCCTGGCTTCTTTCCCTCTTTGCAACAATGGTGACGAATCTCATTCTCAACTTTTCAGGGACTGGAATTTCACCCTGCAAGGTTGGAGACTCTTCTTACGAATCTTGCGATCTGTTTTCTTTCCGATTGCCTACATACCTTGGGAGTCCATGTCTATTAGGCGGACCGCAATGGAGAAAAAGCGTTTTCGTTTGGTGATGATTTGGAGATCCAAGATTTGGCATGAACGAAATTTGAGAATATTTGAGAACAATTCTAGATCTTTCTTTGAGCTTGCTGCAGAGGCCTCGGCTAGTCTTAGTCCTTTGGCTTGATTTGCTGTAGTGGGACCCGTGTGAGCTCTTCGTTCGTTGTCTTTAATTTTTTGCTTTTACTCTCTTTGTTTTCTCTCTTCCTCCCACTTATATCCTTTTCATAACTCTTGAATAGAATACAAGTCTCTTTGGTTAAAAAAAATAAAAATTCTTTTTGATCTTGATATTATAGCGAGTATGAAAGTTTCATCATCTCTTGTCCGTAGCTATGAAAGTTTCATCATCTTTTGGTCTAGATATTATAGATTGAAATGAAATCTTCTTAGTTCCTCTTACATCTTATTTGGTATTCAGGTTCAAAACTTTTATGTTTAGTTGAGTTATATGTTCTGAAGGTAGATGACTTAAGTTTTGCATTTTGTTTATACCCTATTTTGACCTCTCTCTTTTTCTCAATCTAATATATAATTCTTCAATGATATAGAGATTGCTTTTAAGGTGGAAGTCAACTTTGCTGGTTCGGATCTTGGATAATTACTTAGTTGCTGAAGATTCTTCTATTTGCTTGTTCTTCCAGTGAATGGAAAATGTGCTTCAAATGGAAGCCATTAGTAGTAAATTCAGTATAGTCACTCCTCTGTTCTCAGTTTCTCTAGGATAAGCTACTTCTCTGTTCTCAGCTTTTCTAGCATAAGCTACTTCTCTGTTCTCAGTTTCTCTAGCATTAGATTTGTTTGAAGACAGTCAAACGAGTGTTGGTTTGCATTTTATCCTGCTACAAATTCCTCTGTCCCTCTCATTTTTGTCCTCGCAATCTATGTTTTCAAACATTTGAGAAGCAAAGCCCTATGAATCCGCAACTTCGCCATGAAAATTAGAGAAAGGAGCAAATATCTTTATTTTATATGCATATATACGATCAAGCTGTATCTCTGAGACAAAAAATTTCATTTGTTTTATGGTACATCAAGCGAGTTTTAGTATCTCCATAGAGTGCTCAATTTGTGCAGCATGTAATTGTAACTTTTATTTGCGGGCAATCAAATGATAGGTTGTAAAATTTATCTGCGGGTATTTACTTTTGCATACAAATAAATTTTATTGCATTTGTATTTGCGGGCAATCAAACACCCCCCTTAATGAAAATAAAACTACTAGCAAGCAACCCAAACCAAATAGCAACGAGAAGAATCAACTATCATTTTCAAAGTCTACTTTGTTAAATAAGTTGAAATTCGTTCCAAAAGAAATTATCATGTATCCGAAACTAATCAAGAGATCTCAAAATATAAAATATTTAAAAATTAATATCTTCAACCCTTCCTATTGGTTGAAAATCGAAAGGCCAAATGAGCCTACGATTTAGAATCGCAAGGTCGCTTAAGCCCGTTATAGGTCACAAGAATCTCCGAAGAGACCGAAAATCAAAAATCAAAATCATTTTCTAAAATCATATCAAGAGCAGATAAAACGAACTCAAATCAATCAAGTATCATAAAACTCTAACTCAAATAAATTCAAGTAAAGTAAAGGAGATGATACCAAATTTACTTAGATGCGAATTTTCATACCTAAGGCATCATGATGACTTGAAGTTGCAATTTTAAAAAGATATAATCTTTGAATCCTCAAGCAACTTCAACCAATCAACTTCATCTCACCCTTGTGTGGTAGCTCCCTCTACAATAGAAGATGAGACTTTTGGTACCCAAATGACTTTGAATCATTGGAGGTAAATGGGGCTCAGGCACTCGAAGTGTTTCCACAACACTTGGGTTCATCTTAAAAACATAATCATATATTGCATGACCAAATATACCACAACAAAAGCAATATCCAGTAAATTTCTTCTTTTCATTTTTAGTATGGACATGAGATTTAGTGTTAGAATGTTTGACATGAGAAGGATGATGGGCATGAGCATTCTTAAGGGTAACATTCTTCTTTTGAGATTTTCTAAATGTGATATTTTGATTTCTAGAGTTATTAAGGAAAGGAACATTTACTTTCCTACTTAAGATCAAAACCTCATTTTTCAAATCATTTATGAATTTATGTAAGGCATGTAATTGAGTTTTCAACATGGTATTTTCATTCTTTAAATTGTCATTTTTAGTTTTCAAATCCTTAATTTCAAAAGTTAAAGCATCATGACATTGATTAAAAGAACTAATCTTTAGCTTCTCATTTTCTAATTTTACATCATGTAAATGAGAACTAAGACTCAAGTTTTCTTTCTTCAATCTATTATTTTGTTTATCATTTTTAACAAGCAAGACATACATGTTTTTACCCTCATCTACTAATTCATCATAAGGCATATCATGAGAACTAGATGAGTTAATACTATCATTATCATCAACATGACTAGAAGGAGAAGAGTGTATCTCATCATTAACATGAGGCAAACTTTTGAAATGACATAGGTGAGTGACCATTGTCATCACCACCTTCATCAAAAGTGTCAATCTCTTCGATTTTGGCATAATTATATAAAGGGTTAATTAATGAATATATCATGACTTTTATCGAAATTCTCAAATCTATCATAACTTTTCATTTGTTTCAAATGCAAGCTTCAACTCTCGATTCGTTTCAATTGTATCACAGCGTCAGACTTGGGTTAAGTTTTCCGTTAAATTGCTGACTTGGCATCGATGACGTGTCAACCTAAGTACAGTCAGCAGTGGCGGAGCCAAAAATCAATATGAGGAGGGGCAAAGTTCACACAGAACAAAAGGGAAAACACAACAACCAAATATTACAAATGAGAGCGTAGGGTTACATTTGGGGTCGACACGTTTAGAGTTATGCACATAAGTGTGAGCGCAATAAGGGTTACTGCATATGAGGTCACGACGCTGAGCACAAAGGGAGCTGATATGCGTGATATTGGAGCGCTTGGAATTAGCACGGTTGCAACGAGAATTGGTGGGGGGAAGGGGCCGGGTTGGGTATGTGTTTTCATGATTGTGAGGATGACAAAACATATCGTGGGTGCGGAGATAAGACAATTCAAACAATATTATTGGGAAAAGGAAAAAAGGAATAGGAAATAATGATATAATCATGGATTGAGTTCTGTAGTTTAGAAAATTGTATAATTATTTCATGTTCAAACTATTGAGTACACTACTAGAAATTGGGTCTTCAGCAACAGCTATCATCAACGACCGCTCAAGCCGTTGCAGATATGCTACATCTACAACGGCGTTCTAACAGACTTGTGAGCCGTTGCAGATATTAATTACCTTAGCAACGACTTTCTAACGAACACGTTAGCCGTTGTTGATGATAAACTTATCAGCAACGGCTTTCTAACGGACGAGTGAACCGTTGATGATAAGTTTATATAGGGCACACTGCGCGCGCGCCCCTTCCTCCTTCTTCCTCTTCCTCTTTCGATGTCGTCGCCGCCGACACTGCCGCCCGTCCTCGAACGCCGATTTCGACCACCGATTCTAGGTATTTCTCGCCGCCCCGCCTTCCCCATTGATTCCTAGGTATAATCCGACTAAAACCTCGTACAGTGTCCAGACACAGTGTCCGGACACTGGACGCCGACGTTGGAAATGCCATTTTTTATTTTTTATTTAATTATTTAATTGTTAATTAATTGTTTAATTTGTTAGATTAATTTTTAGGGTTTAGATTAATTGTTATGATTTAGATTAATTTTTAGATTAATTATTAGAGTTTAGATTAATTTTTAGATTAATTTATTTAGATTAATATTTAATAATGGTAGGTTAATTATTTAAATTAGTTAAAATATTGTAGATTAATATTAATTAATTATTTAAAATGTTAATTAGTTTGGAGTTGTCCTTAGTGGACTTGCGCCGGAATCGTCCACTTCGGACTTGCGCCGAAATCGTCCACTTCGGACCCGCGCCGGAATCGTCCAATTCGGACTCCTGCCGAAATCGTCTAATTTGGACTCGTGTCGGAATTATCCACTATGGACTCGAACTGACTCGAAATATTTAGAAAATAATCATCCATCCGACGAGTTGATATGTTTCATGTACGCATCGACGAATCGGATATGATTTAGCAAAACCTTAGATCCGTTCGGGGGTTGTATGTTCGTGTAAAAGAAGTAGATGATCTTTTATACGATGTACAATTCTTGAATTATCCCTGATTGGACAATTTGGAAATATAGTTATTTGTATTTCACTTATATTTTTTTTTAATTGTTAACTTATTCTAAATTTTGGCAGCATCTCTCTTATTCTCCGATACGCGCCCAGATGATATGCGTATTCGGAGAACTGTAGGGAGATGCTGCAGAAATTTAGAATGAAGTTACCGGTTAAAAGAAATACTTAGTGCAATATGAATAACAGAAATCCCGAATGAAATAGGACAATCTCACCTAAAGGCATTAACCAAAGAAATTGTCATTGATTGACAGAATCATGTCGGCTGATCGAAGTTGGATGTACCGACGTCTTGATCGTGGAGCTTTAACGAATGATTTTCGATTAGGCATAACGTACTTCCTACATTTCGCCTATTCAAATCAGAAATTCGTTAGCGTCGGTGATAAAATCCGATGTATGTGCCGCATTTGCTTGAATGGAAGATTTTTGGATCAGGAGACTGTCACTCTGCATCTATATAGCAAAGGATTTGCACCAAGATATTTTCTATGGACTTGTCACGGTGAGTCACGTGAAGTCGGGACATCGAGCAATCCTGTCGTTCAGACATATGGTGAATCTTCCTCTGCTGGTGCTTCTTCATCCAGTCAATCTAATTATCCCTATAAAACTATGATACTTGATAGTCTTGGGGGTCAATTTCACCTGAATGATAATGTTGATCGGCCAGTTACTCAGACATCAGTCCCACCAGATACTACAGTGGTTGATATAACAGAAGTACAAACTGTGGTAGAGATTGAATTGCCGAATAAAGAAGTTGTAGAATTTTACGATATGTTGAAAGCTGCCGATGAACCTTTGTATGAGAATTGTCCTAAATACACTAGGTTTTCAGCAATGACATAGCTCCTAAACATCAATGTCGATTGTAATATCAGCGGTGTTGCATATGATCGGATTGCTGGATTGATTAATGGAATGCTGCCTACTGATAACAAGTTTGAGCCAACTTTTTATAAAACTAAAAAACTAATGAGAAAATTGGGGCTGGGTACGAAAAAATACACGCGTGCCAAAATAACTGCATTTTATATTATAAAGAAAATGTGCAGTTGGATAAATGCCCTATATGTCAACATCCTCGTTACAAGTAGAAGAAATCGGTCCGACAGAAAAATATCTCGTTTAAGGTGCTTCGGTATTTTCCACTAACACCGAGGCTTCAAAGATTATTCACGTCGGAAAAGACGGCCCCCTACGTGAGTTGGCATGCAAGAAGTGGTGATGATACAGTAATGACTCATTCATCCGACAGTGAAGCATAGAAACATTTGGATACATGTTATCCTTCATTTGCTAGGGATACTAGAAATATCATATTGGGATTGTGCACAGATAGTTTTAATTCGTTTGAACATTCTACAACTCCTTATTCAGTTTGGCCAGTGCTGCTTACAGTTTATAATTTGTCACTGTCAATGTGTATGAAAGATGAATTTATTTATCTTTCGATGATTATTCCGGGTCCTAAGGGTCCGCGAAAAGAAATTGACGTGTTTCTCAAACCCTTGATAGATGAATTAAAAACATTGTGGACTGAGAGAGATGTCACTTATGATTGTCATCGGAAGCAAAACTTTAATTTAAATGCCGTGATCTTATGGACAATCAATGATTTCCTGGCATACGGCATGTTGTCTGGTTGGAACACTCACGGCTGACTCTCTTGTTCGTATTGTATGGAACACTCTAAATCAATCAGTCTTCAGAACAAACGAAAAATCTCATTCTTTGATTGTCATCGTCGATTCCTATCGGCTAACCATCAGTATCGAAGGAATCATAATAAATTTACTAAGTGCAGAGTCGAAAGAGATGGGCCACCACCGATGTTGTCTGGTGAACAAATGTTAGCACGTGTTTCAGCACTTTCAGAGTGTCAGGCTTTGGTCAAACACATAACTGGGTGAATAAAAGTATCTTTTGGTAATTGCCCTATTGGAGTTCATTACTGATTTGACATAATTTAGATGTCATGCACATTGAAAAAAATGTGTTTGATAATATTTTCAACACTTTGATGGATGTTTCCAGAAAAACTAAAGATAAAGCCCGACATGATCTGAAAATACTTTGTAAGAGACCAGAGTTGGAGTTACAAGAGGTCAACGGACGATATCTGAAATCGAAGGCCCCCGTATGTGTTAAATAAACAACAGATCAAAGATGTTTGTCAATGGATAAAAGAACTTAAATTACCCGATGGATATGCTTCAAACTTATCTCGATGTGTGAACGTCGATGATTGCAAAATATCATGGATGAAGAGCCATGATTGTCATGTATTCATGTAGAGATTACTTCCGATCGCATTCCGAGATCTTCTACCTGATAATATTTGGGGTCCGCTGACTGAATTAAGTATGGTTTTTAGAAACATTTGTGCAAATGTCCTTCGAGTCAAAGATATGTCAACACTTGAAAATAATATTGTTGAAATCATATGCAAGTTGGAGCAGTTTTTCCCTCCTGCATTTTTTGACTCGATGGAGCATCTACCGATACACTTGACATACGAGGCACGAGTTGGTGGCCCCGTTCAATACCGGTGGATGTACTTATTTGAAAGATACATAAATCGTCTGAAGAAAAAAGTAAAGAACACCGCAGCTGTTGAAGGATCAATATCTGAATCGTATATCATCCAAGAAATTTCAACATTCTGCTCATTTTACTTTGAATCGACAGTACAGACAAGATTTGATCGTCTTCCACATAACGATGACATGGGAGTTCAACATTCAGATGGACGTTTAAATATATTTTGTCACTCTGGTCGTGCTTTTGGTTCTCGTCCATCTCGACACTTAAGCGAGGAAGAGTATCATTTGGCACACTTGTATGTATTACTCAATTGTCCAGAGATTGAACAATTCATTGAAATATTTGACATTGAGATGGTGCAAAAATACTCTATTCACAACGATCAAGAATTGGAGAGATTACGGAATCGTGATTTCCCTACATGGATTCAAGCTTACAGCAAAGATCACCGAGCTGAAATAGATGAAAGAATATTTGAGTTTGTTAGTGGACCGTCGCGACTAGTGTCCTGTTATAGCGAATATTTTGTTAATGGATACAAATTTCACATGGTGGAATATGCATTTACAAAGAAGACGATGAATGTCGGGGTCTGCGTGAAAGGGACAACCTATATTGAATGTGATATGGATTTTTATGGACTGGTGGAAGAAGTGATAGAGTTGCACTACTTCGGCTTAAAATCAGTGATCCTATTTAGATGTCATTGGTTCGATACAACAAAAACGGGCATGAAAGTTCATCCAAAATATAAACTTGTTGATGTTAATTACAAATTCAAATTGGCAGCAAATGAGCCTTTTATATTGGCATCATAAGCCGAACAAGTATATTACACGAAGTATCCAGCTCGAAATAAAGATAGAGCAGATTGGCGTGTAGTCTGTAAGACTAAAGGTAGAGGAAAAATTGATCTGATATCGGGCATCACCGACGGCCGCCTCGGCCGTCAGAATCAGTCACGGTTTTTCGACGACCGTAGCGACCGTGGCTGATGTAACCAAATCAGCCGCGGCTCACATACGGCCGCTTATAGCCGTCGCTCATAGTTGATGGCGCGCACGGAGCGCGAAATAAAATAAGTTATTAGCCACGGCTTAGCGAGGGCGCGAGAGCCATTGGTGATATGGATAAGTCATTAGTCATGGCTAGAAGCGGCCGTCGCTTATTAATTAATGGAGCGAACGCAGCACGAAAACTAAAACACTATGAACCAACGGCTTAGAGAGGATCAACCGTTGGAGACATTAAAATTACGAATCCACAGTTTTTCGACGGCTAGCGAGCCGTGGGTGAAAATAGTTTTTATTTGCATTCGGGCCCGACCCTTCTTCTTTCCCCCGCTCTCTTCTCTCTCCGTCGTTGCCGACGATTTATCGCCGCCGATCGTCATCGCGCCGCACCCTCGCCCTCACCGCGTCGCCTCCCCGGCCCTCTCCCCCTCTCTCTCGCCCAGACCGTCGCCCCTCTCCCGGCCCCCTCAATCTTCATCACCCACGCGTGCCGCCACCGACCTACTCCCTCGCCCTCGCCGCCGATCACTCTCCTCTCTCGGCCACCACCAAGTGAGTTCATCCCCCTCCCCTCTCCGGTCCGGCACCGGTCGAAACCCTAGGGTTCCGACCGGCGCCTATATATATATATAAATTTAATTAATTAGTGTTAATTACTGTTATTATTGGTTAATTAGATTTATTTACTATTAATTAATGTTATTAGAGATTAATTAGGGTTAAGTTTAGATTTAATTAGTAAATTAGTGTTAATTTTTTTAAAAATTAGATTAATTAGTTTTCAATTAGATTTAATTATTGTTAATTAGTTGTTAATTAGATTTAATTAGGGTAGAATAAATGTTAGGATTAATTTTAGTTTGGTGTAATTATAATTATGAAATCATCCACTTTGGACTCGCGCGCTCTGAAATCGTCCACTTTGGACTCGCGCCGAAATCGTCAACAAAGGATGGACTCGCGCGCGCCAGAATCGTCCACTTTAGCCTCGCGGCCAAATCGTCCATGGTGGACTCGCGTCGGAATCAAGACGAGTTGATACGTTTCACGTACGATCGACGAGTCAAGTTTTAATTTTGCAAAACCTTAGATTCGTTCGGGGGTTGTATGTTCGTGTAAACGAAGTTAATCATCTTTTATACGACGTACAACCCTTGAATTGTCCCTAATTGGACAATTTTGGAGCATAGTTATTTATATTGCACTTAGTTTATTTTTTTTAGTCATTAACTTCATTTTTAAATTTTGGCTTGTATCTCCCTTGTTCTCCGATACGCGCCCAGATGATATGTGTATTCGGAGAACTATAAGGAGATGCTGCCGAAATTTAGAATGAAGTTAATGACTAAAAAAATACTAAGTTCAATATGAATAACATGAATCCCGAATGGAATAGGACCATCCCACCTAAAGACATTACCTAAAGATATTGCAAACTTTTTGACAGAATATGTCGGGCGATCGAAGTTGGAAGTACCGACGAATTCATCGTGGAGCTATAACAGACGAATTTTGAGTAGGCATAACTTACTTTTTAAATTTCGCATACTCGAATGAAAAATTCCTTAGTGGTGATAAAATCTGATGTCCCTGTCGAAAATGTTCGAACATAAGATTTTTGGACCAAGAAACTGTCACAATGCATTTGTATACAAAATGATTCACATCAAGATATTTTGTATGGAATTGTCACGGGGAGTCACGTCAAGTCGGGACGTCGAGCAATCCTGTTGTCCAAACTCATGGTGAATCTTCTTCTGCTGATGTTTCTTCTTCCAATCCACCTAATCCTTATAGAACAATGATTCTGGATAGTTTTGGAGGACAATTCCATTTAAATGATAATATTGAGTCAGTTACTGAGACGGTAGTGCCACCAGATACTATGACAGTTGAAGTCACTGAAGAACAACCTAGATACATATTAAATTGCCGAATAAGGAAGCTGCACAATTTTACGAGATGTTGAAAATTGTCGATGAACCTTTGTATGAGAATTGTCCTAATTATACAAGATTTTCGGGAATGACACAACTCTTGAACATCAAATCCGATTGTAATATCAGCGGGGTTGCGTTTGATCGGATTGCAGGCTTTATCAGTGGTATGCTACCTCCAAATAACAAGTTTGAGCCAATCTTTTATAAGACAAAAAAGTTGATGAGGAAATTAAGGCTTGGGTACGAAAAAATACACGCGTGCCCAAATAATTGCATTTTATATTATAAAGAAAATGCACAGTTAGAACAATGCTCGGTATGTGAACATCCTCGTTACAAGGAGAAGAAATTGGTCCAGCAAAAAAATATCCCCTTTAAGGTGCTTCGATATTTTCCACTGACACCGAGACTTCAAAGGTTATTCATGTCGGAAAAGATTGCTCCCTATGTGAGTTGGCATGCAATAAGTTATGATAATACAATAATGACTCATCCATCCGACAGTGAAGCATGGAAACATTTGGATAGGTGTTATCCTTCATTTGATAGAGAGGCTAGAAATATCAGGTTGGGATTGTGCATAGATGGTTTTAATCTATTTGGTAATTCGGCAACTCTGTATTCAGTATGGCTAGTGATGTTAACAGTTTATAATTTGTCGCCCTCAATGTGTATGAAAGATGAATTTATCTATCTTTCGATGATTATTCCGGGTCCTAGGGGTCCTCGCAAAGAAATTGACATATTTCTCTGTCCCCTAATTGATGAACTGAAAACATTGTGGGCTGAGGGAGTTGTCACTTATGATTGTTACCATAAGCAAAACTTCACTTTATGAGCTGCTATATTGTGGACAATCAATGATTTCCCGGCTTATGGCATATTGTCTGGTTGGAGCACGCATGGTCGACTCTCTTGCTCGTATTGCATGGAACACTCAAAACCCTTCGGTCCTAAGAATGGTCGGAAAATTTCCTTCTTTGATTGTCATCGCCGGTTCCTACCGTCTAACCATCAATATCGAAGGAATCGTGACAAATTTATCAAAGGTAGAGTCGAAAGAGATGAGTCACCACCGATGTTGTCTGGTGAACAGATATTAGCACGTGTTCAATTGCTTCCAGATATAACTTTTGGTCGGAATGTAAGAATCTCAAGCTTTGGTCAAACACATAATTAGGTGAAGAAAAGTATCTTTTGGGAATTGCCGTATTGGAGTTCATTACTGATTCAGCACAATTTGGACGTCATGCACATTGGAAAAAATGTGTTTGATAATATTTTTAACACAATGATGGATATTTTCGGCAAAACTAAAGATAATGTGAAGGCCCGACATGATGTAAAAATACTTTGTAAGAGGCCTGAGTTAGAGTTGCAAGAGGTCAATGGACGATTTCATAAGCCAAGGGTGTCGTATGTGTTAAATAAACAACAGATGAAAAATATGTATCAATGGATCAAAGAACTCAAATTACCCGATGGATATGCCTCAAACTTATCTCAATGTGTAAACGTCGATGAATGCAAAATATTGGGGATGAAGAGCCACGATTGTCATGTATTCATGCAGAGATTGCTTCCGGTTGCGTTTCGAGATCATCTACATGATAAGATTTGGGGTCCATTGACAGAGTTAAGTATGTTTTTCAGAAACATTTGTGCAAATGTACTTCGAGTCGAAGATATGACAGCACTTGAAAATAATATTGTTGAAATCATATGCAAGGGACAACCTATATTGAATGTGATATGGATTTTTATGGACTAGTGGAAGAAGTGATAGAGTTGCACTACTTCGGCTTAAAATCAGTGATCCTATTTAGATGTCATTGGTTCGATACAACAGAAAGGGGCATGAAAGTTCATCCAAAATACAAACTTGTTGAGGTTAATTACAAATCCAAATTGACAGCAAATGAGCCTTTTATATTGGCATCACAAGCCGAACAAGTATATTACGTGAAGTATCCAGCTCGAAATAAAGATAGAGCAGATTGGCGTGTAGTCTGTAAGACTAAAGATAGAGGAAAAATTGATCCGATAGCAGGAGAAAATGAGCTGATACCTGATGTGACAGATGGTTTCTATCAAGAAGATGATCCTCCTACAGTAGATCGTATTATTCCAATACTCGAGAACGCAGACACGGCGTCAATTCAATTAGAAGTTGAATATGTTGATGATGATAATCATGAAATTGAGGAAGCTGGAGATGAAGAAGATGAAGAAGAGGAAGAATTCGAAGACTATTACTCAGATGATGAGGAATAATTATAAAGTATATCTTATATTAAATATATCTCTACTATATATATAATAATCTAATTATATGTCTATTCAACAGATATGTTTGGTCGTGGTTATCGTCGTGGGAGAGCTTCGGAGTCTCCGATCGGTGAGACTCCAGCACTTACTCATGCTGCTGATTCTCCTGTTGTTGATCCTCCTGCCGATGATATTGCTGAGGCTAGTACATCCAGACACAGGCGGCCACGCGGGCCGAACAGGTGGCAGCCTCCACCAGCCGCAGAGTCACGTAGATTCATTAGCGTGATTGGGGAGCGGTAATATATCATGAATTATGAATAATTACAAATTCATTATATCATAATATAATATTAAATTTTATTTTTGTTGTGCAAGTTCGAGCAAGAAGAAGTGCCAAGGAGCATTTCTTCTACCATTCGACGATACATGCACGGGGCATGGCCCACGTGGTCTCACGTGCCCAGTGAGCACGTCGACATGTTATAGCGCAAGTTTGAGGCACGTATTAAAAAAAATTTATATACATACATGATGATTAATATTGGTACTGATATTATTGTTTTGCAGGCTCGCTATACATGGGTTAAGGACTAGAGGTCCTTCATTTACGCTACCTGGGAGGCTATTTCCCGGGCGAGGTACAACGGGCAGCTGGGGCAGGCCCAGTCCCAAGCGATGGCCTGAGCTAGGACCACTAACATCGCGGAGACTCGGGGATACGGCCCCGATTGGATTATGTTCGATATATGGGACCACCTTATGGTGATGTGGTCGACGGATCAATGGCAGGAGGTTTCTAGGACTGCGGCTAGGGGTAGGAGCGCGTCACACTGGCGGCTCTGTTGCATTTGATGTGCACGCGAACCGTATGGTAAGTATACCTTAATTTTAATTTTATATTTTATTTGTTACTCGGTGTACTAATTAATGTATTTATTTTGTAAATGTAAATGACGTGTTGGACGATGAGACTATCCAGCGACCCTCCCCGATGGCGGTGTTTGAGTGGACACACTGTCAAGTGCATGGGACGGGGGAGTGCGTCGAGGGGGGCAAATATTAATTTGGGGAAGGAGAAGGGAAAAATTATCCTTTCCCTTAGACATTAATGGAAACATCTTAAATGTGAAGGGGGGCAATTACCCCCCTTCTTCGTAAGGTAGCTCCGCCCCTGACAGTCAACCATTAATTTAATATAAAAAATATGCAAGCTAACGTGTATTAGTAAGTACAGTATTTTGGTTACCTATTAAATTAGTGTACTTACTAATATACGTTATCTTACCTATTTTTTATATATTAAATTAATGGCTAACTGAACTTAGATTGACACATCATCGATGTTAGGTCAGTAGCTTAACGGAAAACTTAACTCGAGTCTGACGGTGTGATACAATTGAAACGAATCGAGAGTTGAAACCTACCTTTGAAACAAATAAAAATCGTGATAGATTTGAAAATTTCGATAAAAGTCATGATATATTCATTAATTAACCCTTATATAAAATATTTAAACAATTCCATAAATCAAGAGCCATAGAATAATACATGACTTTTTTAAGGATATTATTTGGTAAGGCACAAAATATACAATTCATAGCATCTCCGTTAAATTTAAACATTTTCTTATCAAGTTCACTCCAATCATACAAGTCAACCTTAGGTTCAATCTATTCTAATTTCAACATGTTATAAACAACAAAACCTCTAGTCTTTAAGTAGGTGTACATCCTAGACTTTCAAAGACCAAAGTTAGGGGTGGAAATAGGCCAAGCGGCCTGCCAGGGGCCTATGGCGTGACCTATTTAAAAATAAAACAAGGCTCAATCTTTGAAATAGACTTATTTTCTTTATCAGGCCAGACCCAGACTCAATTTAAAGCCTATTGAGCCTGGCAGGCCGGCCTAGGCCTGTTAAGGTGATGTGCACAGTGCATATATAAATATATAATGGAAGCATGCCTTATAAACAAGCTCAATTTTTGTATTGGAAGCAAGTTTTATAAACAGGCTTCGAGCTTTATATTGGAAGTAGACTTTATAAACAGGCCACAAGTCAGGTCGGGCCAAGCTTAGACAAATAAAAAACCTATAACAGGCCACAGTTCAGGCTCAGACCAATTTGTTACTATACATGCCTGGCTTGTTTCCACCCCTAACCAACGTTCGATTCATCGAACCTAGGGGGTTTAGATACTACCGACTCTAGTGTCATTCTTCGGATCAAAGCTAGATATAAACGAGATGGTGAAATCTCAAACTATAACCCGCTTTGATACCAAATATAAGTCGAATGACCTACACTAGAGGGGGGGTGAATAGTATATTCGCAAAATACTTTAGCCCAAATTCAATTTTACTCCTTTTCTTGATTACTTAGGCAAGTGTTTTATTCAACTAGATGAATACGGAAGCGAGTAAATAAGACAAGTAATCAAAACGCAAAGTAAGCAATGCAAATAATAAAATTTATAGTGGTTCGACCCCAATGCCTACACCATTACCTAAGCACTCCCACTTAGGATTTCCAACTTAACTTTACTAGATTATGAATGTTTCCCTTACAATGAGGATCTTTGCCCCGAAGATTTCGCTCTCACACCAAAGGCACTTTCACATCCGGAAGTCTCCGCCTTTCTACCAATAGCATTTTTCTACTTAAAATCCTAAAGGACAACAATAACTAATCCTAGTAAATCAAACTACATCAGTGGACTTATGTCTTAAACACCAAGGTTACCACTCAATCAAACAAACCTAGCAATCTAGGTTTATACAACTTGAAATACAAAGAATAAACCTAAAAAATACACAAATAATTAGAGCAATAAACCAAATAAAGTATACTTAGCTCCAATACAGAATCTCTAGTCCTATTGATGCATTGAGAAGACGAATCTTGAAATTTCAATGGCAAGATCAAGATGTAAGCATAAAAACTAGGGTTTGTGAAGAAACGGCTCAAGAAAGCATGAAAATAATCCTAGAATGGCTCAATGAAGTGTTAAGTCATTGGGAAGGCAAGTTTATGGTCTATTTATAAATATTCCAAAAGCATGGGCTCAAATATTCAAAGGATCTATTTCAAAATTTCTACACTAGGTAAAGAGGTCGGCCCGCCACTGAGTAAAGAGGCCGGCTCAGCACTTAGTAAAGAAGTCCGCTTGGCACTTAGTAAAGAGGTCCGCTCGGCACTAACACTACTAGAAACTTGATCTTCAGCAACGGCTATCAGCAACGGCCGCTCAAGCCGTTGCTATTTGCAACGGCATTCTTACGGCCGCCCGAGCCGTTGCGGATTATTTTAATTATCAGCAACGGCTTTCTGACGGAAAGGCGAGCCGTTGCTGATTTTTTAATCTTCAGCAACGGCTTGCTAACGGATAAGTGAGCCGTTGCTGATGATAACTTATCAGCAACGGCTTTCTAACGGGCGAGTGAGCCGTTGCTGATAAGTTTATATAGGGCACGCTCTCGCGCCCGACCCTTCTTCCTCCCGCTGCTGCCGCCACCGCTCCTGCCGATGCCTCTCGCCGCTGCTGCCGCTGCTGCCGACGCCGACGCCTCTCGCCGCCGCTGCCGCTGCTGCCGGTATGTTGATCGGTCGGCCGGCTCTCACTATGTTTCGGCTGAAGTATAGGTTAAAATCCGACCGAAACCCTATTTCTAGGGTTTCGGTCGGCGGCGGTCGGCCTATGGCCGCCGTCGGACCTTCTACAGTGGCCGGACAGTGTGTCCGGCCACTGTACGCCGGCGCCGGAGGGTGGACTCCGGTGCCGGAATTTATATATATATATATATATATAAATTATTGTTTTGAAATTGTTAATTAATTATTTTATAATTGTTAATTAATTGTTTAGATTAATTGTTTAGATTAATTGTTTAATTTGTTAGATTAATTATTAGTGTTTAGATTAATTTCGGACGCGCGCCGGAATCGTCCACTTCGGACGCGCGCCGGAATCGTCCAATTCGGACTCGCGCCGGAATCGTCCACTTCGGACTCGCGCCGAAATCGTCCACTTCGGACGCGCGCCGAAATCGTCCAATATGGACTCGAACTGTCTCGAAACATTTAGAAAATAATCATCCATCCGACGAGTTGATATGTTTCACGTACGCATCGACGAATCGGATATGATTTAGCAAAACCTTAGATCCGTTCGGGAATTGTATGTTCGTGTAAAAGAAGTAGATGATCTTTTATACGACGTACAATTCTTGAATTGTCCCTGATTGGACAATTTGGGAATATAGTTATTTGTACTGCACTTACGTTTTTATTTTAACTGTTAACTAATTATTCTAAAATTCGGCAACATCTCTCTTGTTCTCCGATACGCGCCCAGATGATATGCGTATTCGGAGAACTGTAGGGAGATGCTGTCGAAATTTAGAATAATTAGTTAATAGTTAAAATAAAAACGTAAGTACAGTACGAATAACATAAATCCCGAATGGAATAGGACAATCTCACCTAAAGACATTAACCAAAGAAATTGTCATTGATTGACAGAATCATGTCGGCTGATCGAAGTTGGATGTACCGACGTCTTGATCGTGGAGCTTTAACGAATGAGTTTCGATTAGGCGTAACGTACTTCCTAAATTTCGCCTATTCGAATCGGAATTTCGTTAGCATGGGTGATCAAATCCGATGTCCGTGCCGCATTTGTTCAAATGGACGATTTTTGGATCGGGAGACTGTCACTCTGCATCTATATAACAAAGGATTTGCACCAAGATATTTTCTATGGACTTGTCACGGGGAGTCACGCGAAGTCGGGACGTCGAGCAATCCTGTCGTTCAGACATATGGTGAATCTTCCTCTGCTGGTGCTTCTTCATCCGGTCAATGTAATCCCTATAGAACTATGATACTTGATAGTCTTGGGGGTCAATTCCGCCTGAATGATAATGTTGATCGGCCAGTTCTTCAGACATCAGTCCCACCAGATACTACAGTGGTTGATATCGCAGAAGTAGGGGCTGCGGTAGAGATTGAATTGCCGAATAAAGAAGCTGCAGAATTTTACGAGATGTTGAAAGCTGCCGATGAACCTTTGTATGAGAATTGTCCTAAATACACTAGGTTTTCAGCAATGACACAGCTCTTAAACATCAAGGCCGATTGTAATATCAGCGGAGTTGCGTATGATCGGATTGCTGGATTGATTAATGGAATGCTGCCTACTGATAACAAGTTTGAGCCTACTTTTTATAAGACTAAAAATCTAATGAGAAAATTGGGGCTTGGGTACGAAAAAATACACACGTGCCAAAATAACTGCATTTTATATTATAAAGAAAATATGCAGTTGGATAAATGCCCTGTATGTCAACACCCTCGTTACAAGGAGAAGAAATCGGTCCGACAGAAAAATATCCCGTTTAAGGTGCTTCGGTATTTTCCACTAACACCGAGGCTTCAAAGATTATTCATGTCGGAAAAGACAGCCCCCTACATGAGTTGGCATGCAAGAAGTCGTGATGATACAGTAATGACTCATCCATCTGACAGTGAAGCATGGAAACATTTGGATACATGTTATCCTTCATTTGCTATGGATACTAGAAATATCATATTGGGATTGTGCACAGATGGTTTTAATCTGTTTGGACATTCTGTAACTCCTTATTCAGTTTGGCCAGTGCTGCTGACAGTTTATAATTTGCCACCGTCAATGTGCATGAAAGATGAATTTATTTATCTTTCGATGATTATTCCGGGTCCTAAGGGTCCGCGAAAAGAAATTGACATATTTCTCAGACCCTTGATAGATGAATTGAAAATATTGTGGACTGAGGGAGCTGTCACTTATGATTGTCATCGAAAGCAAAACTTCAATTTAAAGGCCGCGGTCTTGTGGACAATCAATGATTTCCCCGCGTACGGCATGTTGTCGGGTTGGAGCACTCACGGCCGACTCTCTTACCCGTATTGTATGGAACACTCTAAATCAATCAGTCTTCAGAACGGACGAAAAATTTCATTCTTTGATTGTCATCGTCGATTCCTACCGGTTCATCACCAGTATCGAAGGAATCGTAATAAATTTACTAAGGGCAGAGTCGAAAGAGATGGGCCACCACCGATGTTGTCTGGTGAACAAATGTTAGCACGTGTTTCAGCACTTCCAGATATAGTATTTGGTCGCAATGAAAGAGTGTCAGGTTTTGGCCAAACACACAACTTGGTGAAAAAAAGTATCTTTTGGGAATTGCCCTATTGGAGTTCATTATTGATTCGACATAATTTAGATGTCATGCACATTGAAAAAAATGTGTTTGATAATATTTTCAATACTGTGATGGATATTTCTGGAAAAACTAAAGATAATGTCAAAGCCCGACATGATCTGAAAATACTTTGTAAAAGACCAGAGTTGGAGTTACAAGAGGTCAACGGACGATATCTGAAACCGAAGGCCCTATATGTGTTAAATAAATAACAGATCAAAGATGTTTGTCAATGGGTAAAAGAACTCAGATTACCCGATGGATATGCTTCAAACTTATCTCGATGTGTGAACGTCGATGATTGCAAAATATCAGGGATGAAGAGCCATGATTGTCATGTATTCATGCAGAGATTACTTTCGATCGCATTTTGAGATCTTCTACCTGATAATATTTGGGGTCCGTTGACTGAATTAAGTATATTTTTTAGAAGCATCTGTGCAAATGTCCTTCAAGTCGAAGATATGTCAACACTTGAAAATAATATTGTTGAAATCATATGCAAGCTGGAGCAGTTTTTCCCTCCTACATTTTTTGACTCGATGGAGCATCTACCGATACACTTGGCATACGAGGCACGAGTTGGTGGCCCTGTTCAATATCGTTGGATGTACTTATTTGAAAGATACATGAGTCGTCTGAAGAAAAAAGTAAAGAACACCGCAGCTGTTGAAGGATCAATATCTGAATCGTATATCATCCAAGAAATTTCAACATTTTGCTCATTTTACTTTGAATCGACAGTACAGACAAGATTTGATCGTCTTCCACGTAACGACGACGGGGGTGTTCGACATTCAGATGGAGGTTTAAATATATTTTGTCACTCTGGTCGTGCTTTTGGTTCTCGTCCATCTCGACACTTAAGCGATGAAGAGTATCATTTGGCACACTTGTATGTATTACTCAATTGTCCAGAGATTGAACAATTCATTGAAATATTTGACATTAAGATGGTGCAAAAATACTCTATTCACAACGATCAAGAATTGGAGAGATTACGGAATCGTGATTTCCCTACTTGGATTCAGACTTACAGCAAAGATCACAGAGCTGAAATAGATGAAAAAATATTTGAGTTTGTTAGTGGACCGTCGCGACTTGTGTCGTGCTATAGCGGATATTTTGTTAACGGGTATAAATTTCACACGGTTGAATATTCATTTGCAAAGAAGACGATGAATGCTGGGGTCTGCGTGAAAGGGACAACCTATGTTGAATGTGATATGGATTTTTATGGACTGGTGGAAGAAGTGATAGAGTTGCACTACTTCGGCTTGAAATCTGTGATCCTATTTAGATGTCATTGGTTCGATACAACAGAAATGGGCATGAAAGTTCATCCAAAATACAAACTTGTTGAGGTTAATTACAAATCGAAATTGGCAGCAAATGAGCCTTTTATATTGGCATCACAAGCCGAACAAGTATATTACGCGAAGTATCCGGCTCGAAATAAAGATAGAGCAGATTGGCGTGTAGTCTGTAAGACAAAAGGTAGAGGAAAAATTGATCCGATAGTAGGAGAAAATGATCCTCCTGGTTTCTATCAAGAAGATGATCTTCCTGCTGTGGATCGTATTATTACAATACTCGAGGATGCAGACACAACGTCAATTCAATTAGAAGTTGAATATGCTGATGATGACGATCATGAAATTGAGGAAGCTGGAGATGAAGAAGAGGAAGAAGAGGAAGAAGAAGAAGAATTCGAAGACTATTATTCAGATGATGAAGAATAATTGTAAAGTATATATTTTATTAAATATATATCTACTATTTATACAATAATCTGATTATATGTCTGTTCGACAGATATGTTTGGTCGTGGTTATCGACGCAGGAGAGTTTCGGAGTCTCCGATCGGTGAGACTCCAGCACTTACTCATGCTGCTGATCCTCCTGTTGCTGATCCTCATGAGGATGATACTGCCGAGGCTAGTACATCCAAACGTAGGCGGCCACGCGGGCCGAACAGGTGGCAGCCTCCACCAGCTACAGTGTCACGTAGATTAATTAGCATGATTGGGGAGCGGTAATATATCATGAATTATGAATCATTACAAATTCATTATATCATAATATAATATTAAAATTTATTTTTGTTGTGCAGGTTCGAGCAAGAAGAAGTGTCGAGGAGCATTTCTTCTACTATTCGACGATACATGCATGGGGCATGGCCTACGTGGTCTCACGTGCCTAGCGAGCACGTCGACATGTTATGGCGCGAGTTTGAGGCACGTATTATTATTATTTTTTACATGCATGATGATATATTAATATTGGTACTGATATTATTATTTTGCAGGCTCGCTATACATGGGCCGAGGACCAGAGGCCCTTCATTTACGCTGCCTGGGAGGCTATTTCCTGGGCAAGGTACAACGGGCAGCTGGGGCAGGCTCGGTCCCAAGCGATGGCCCGAGCTGGGACCACTAACATCGCGGAGACTCGGGGATACGGCCCCGGTTGGATTACTCCGGATATATGGGACCAGCTCGTGGGGATATGGTCGACAGATCGATGGTAGGAGGTTTCTCGGAATGCGGCTAGAAATCGCATGTCGGGAGGAGCAGCGCGTCACACCGGCGGCTCTGTTGCATTTGCAGTGCACGCAAACCGTATGGTACCTAGATCGACCAAAGTGTGTGAAAAATTGGCAGTGCATCCGTCGGTCGACTGAATTACGGATCGCTGAACTCACGACTCATTCGGTCGACCCGTTGGTCGATCGAATAGCGCGTTTAAGGCATAGAAAGCCAGCGGTCACTCGAGTGGTCGATCGGTCGGTCGACCGACGATCGACCGACAAGCGACCGAACGACGGAAACGGCTAGTTTTTCGCCCGTTGAGCTGCCGTTCTGTTAAGGGGTTATAAATACTCCTCTTCATCCTTCATTAACTCAACTTAACAATTGATCCAAGCTTCCATTGAGCCAATTCTTGATCATTCTAAAGCATTTTTTGAGTCATCCCTCTACAATCCCTAGTTTCTAGGATAACACCTTGATTTTGCCTTCAAGATTTATCGATTCATCATCTCAAGGCATCAAGGGGACTAAGGAGTGTCTTTTGGAGCTAAGTATAGTTTGATTGATTTATTGCTCCAATTGTTATTGCATTTTATTGTTTATTTTGATTGTACATCAAGTGTGTAAACCTAGATTGCTAGGTTTGATTGAGTTGGTGGTTGCCTTGGTGTTAAGGCTTAAACCCACCATTGTAAACTTAGTTTACTAGGATTAGTTCTTGTTATCATTAGGATTGAGGTGGCAGAGTGCTCTCGGTAGGAAGGTGGAGACTTTCGGGTGTGGAAGTGCCTTAGGTGTGAGAGCGTAGACTCTCCGGTGAAATCGTCCTCGTTGTAAAGGAAACAAGAAAATCTAGTAAAGTTAGTTTGGAAATCCTAAGCGGAGTGCTTAGGTAGTGGAGTAGGCATTGGGGCCGAACCACTATAAATTCTTGTGTTTGCATTGATATCTTGTTTGTTTTAATTGCTTTATCATTTATCGCTTCCGCATTTAGTCGTCGAATTATAATTTGCCTAAAGTAACCAAAGAAATGATTAAAATCAAATTTAGGCTAATTGATTAGTAAACACACTATTCACCCCTCTCCCTCTAGTGTGGCCATTTCACCCAATAATTGGTATCAGAGCGGGTCGTAGATTGAGATTTCACCATCTCCTCTACATCGTCTCTCGATCCGAAAAATGGCACTAGAGTGTTTAGCGTCTTCACCTCCTAGGTTCGATGTCTCGAACTTTGGTCCTTGGAAATATAGGATGTACACATATTTAAAGACTAAAGGTTTTGGTGTCCTTAACATGTTAAGACTAGAATTTATTGAACCTAAGATTGACATGCATGCTTGGAATGAATTAGATAAGAAAATATTTAAATATAATGGAGATGTCATGAATTGTATTCTTTGCACACTACCAAATGACATCCTAGATAAAGTCATGCATTACTCTTCGGCTTATGATTTATGGGTCACTTTAAATGTTTTATATGATTATGCCAAAATCGAAGAGATTGGCACTTTTGATGAAGGTGGTGATGACAATGGTCACTCACCTACTACTAATCTCGGTTTTGATGCTCATAGTGCTTCTAGTCAAAGGAGCAAATCTAAGAGCCAAAAACGAAAGGTGATTTGTCATGCTTGCAAGGAAAAGGGGCATGTAAGAAAAAATTACCCCACCATGGTGAACAAAGCAAGGAAGAGGTCAAGTGCTTTCACCTCCACATCTTACTCAAGTGAAGCATCCTCTTTTCATGACCATGAAGCCACTTCAAAAGTTTGCCTCATGAATGCTAATGATGAGGTACATTCTTCTTCTTCTAGTCATGCTAATGATAATAATAATGCTAGCTCTACTAGTTCTCTTGATATATCATATAATGAGTTAGTAGATGAATACAAAAAAATATATGCCTTGCTTGTTAAAAAGGATAATGAAAATAAAAGATTGAAGAAAGATAATATAAGGCTTAACTCTCATATGGATGAATTAAAACTAGAAAATGAGAGAATGAAATCTAGTTCTTTTGATTTTTCCCATGATAGGTTGAAACTTGAGTTTAAGGACATAAAGCTTGAGAATGAAATGTTGAAACTTGAGAATTCAAAAATTATAAGTCAAAACAACAATTTGAAATCTCAATCAAAAGCCTTATATCAATCTCTTGATTCATTGAAAAATGAGACTGTGTCCTTAAATAAGAAAGTAAATGAATTGAAAAATGTTTCATTTCCTAATAACACAAGAATGAAAATTGCTTATGTAAACAATGTCAATGTCCATCATGTTCAAAATGCTAAGCATTCTACCATTAAACCTCATGTTCAAAAGAAGAATATTTCCATTAAGAATGTTTATGTTCATCATCCTCCTCATGTCAAGCATTCTAACTTTAGACCTCATATTCAAAAAATGACAAAAAAAAGGAATTTCAATGTCATTGTTTTTGTTGTGGTGTTTACGGGCATGTTATATATGATTGTGCATTTAAGATGAACCCAAGTGGTGTTAAGACATTTTGGATAGCTAAGCCCTCTAACCCCCAAGGATCCAAAGTCATTTGGGTACTAAAAATCTCATCTTCTCTTATAGGGGGAGCAACCACACAAGGATGAGTTGATGATAGTTGATTGGAGTTGCATGAGGACTTAGAGCTTCACCAAATCCAAGTTGCAACTTCACATCTTTTGGATGCCTTCGGTATGAAGAATCGGCATCTAGTTAGTTTGGTATCATCTCTTAACTTTAATTGATCCATTAATAGTTGGAGTTCATGATACTTGCTTAAATTGATTGTTTTTCTCGTTCATAATATGCTTTCAAAAATGTTTTTTTTATTTTTGATTTTCGGTCTCTTCAGAGACCAATGTAGCCTGTAATGGCTCATGCGACCTTGTGGTTTCAAATTGTAGGCTCATTGTGACCTTTCGATTTTCAACCAATATGAAGGGTTGGAGATCATGTTTTCATATTTATCATTCTTGTGATCTCTTAAAATTCGTTTTGGTATGACTTGATTTTATTTAAAATGAATTTCGAACTATTTAGCAAAGTTAGATTTTAAATGAAATCTATGATGCTTACTTTGCTATCTAGAATGATTAACTTGCTTGAAATAATTATATCATTATGTTACCAATGATTTCCTCATGCAAGTTAAATCTAAGGTTAAATGGAAGGCTAACTAGAATGAAAAAGATTAGTTTGGCTAAATTTTTAAGTATAAGGTATAACTTCGATAAATTCAAAATCTTAGTGTTGTACCTCAATATTTAAGCTTAAATTATGTCTCTATACTCATGATTAGAATTGCATGTTAAACCCTTAAATTCTCATGAGTATGTAGAATTTTAGCACTTAGGTAAATTTCATTAAATGAAACTTGCTCTAGGTTGATATTCATTATTACAGACCTTATCATTAAGTCCAAACTAGTTAAACATGTTTAGAGATCTTATTCCTCAAATATTTCATATCTTAAGATATCTTTAATTTATTTTGATATCATGACAACTCTTTAAAATGAATCTCCACTATCTAGCATAGGTTAAGATTTTAAATGAAACTTTGCATTAAACCTTTGATATTTAGTATGTTAGTTTGCTAGTTGGTATATAATTTCATTATGATACTAATGAAGCCTACTTGCAAGTTAAGAAAGTGGTAAAATTCGGAAGGCTAAAGGAAAATAGAAAGAATGTGGAAATTTTGAAATTTCTCAAGAAATGAGGTATGAGTTTCATTTTGGTAAAATTCTTACATAACACATCTATTTTCTTGGTAAAATAATTTTTTTATGCTCATGATTGATATTGCATGAAAATTGATTGAAATCTCATGAGTAGATAAAATTTTGATACTTAGGCAATTTCATGAAACCTTGTTTGAATGAAATGTGCTCTAGGTAGAATTTCATCTTAGAGACTTCATTTTAAGTTGAAACTTGATAAACATATTTGAGTACACTCATGATTTGCTTCTATGTGATTAAAATTGAAAAATCATGAGAAAATGGATAAATTGATTACAACTTCACTTTAGGAGACCTAAAGTTGAGTAGAGTTGACCTAAGTCAACAAATTGACTTAGAAACTTTATTTTAGGTTCAAACTTCACAAACATGTTTAGATTTACACATGTTAGGTATCCATATGTTTAAATTTGAAAAATCATGAGTAAATATTAGAATTTGATACTTAGCAAATTCATGTTAACATGCTTACTTTTGAATGAAATCATGCTAAGGTAAAATTTTGACCAAATGATATTATTTTCATTTCAAACTTAATAAACATGCTTTAAATGATTATATCTTGATATCTGAAAAGTTTGAATAGAAACTGAAAACTTTTGAAAAATTTTAATTATTTACGAAAATGCCGCTAGAATTCAATGAATTTTAGAAAAATGCATAAAAAGGAATTTTTGTCGATTCTTGAATCTGCATCTTCCTTGAAAAATCTAGTTTATGGCATACAAATTTTGAAAATTTTGAGTATGAATGTGATTTGATATGGGTTTTTGAAATTGGACTTCAAAACTTTAAAGTATCGTTCTTTTCAAATGTTCATTTTTCTGATACTTTAATTTTTGGTCCAATTTTCGAATGAGACTTCAAGTATGATATTTTGAATTCACATTTGGTATCGTTCATCTCATCTCATGAGAAAAATCATTTCTAAAATAATTTTTGACTCCTTGATCGATATACGAAAATATCAATACTTAAGCTTATACATGATTTTTAGACTTGGAATGTATTTCTTATCTAATGTTATCATGTATGTCTTAGTCTCATATTAGATATTTGATCTTTCATCCCTTGAGTTGAGATCTTCATGCTTCATGAAAACTAATTTTAGAGTCTCAACTTTGACTATAGGTTGACTTTTCTTGCCCTTTTTGATTGATGTCAAAAGAGGGAGAAAAATATAGGTAAAGGAGAAGAAAATATAGGAAAATCATATATATAGATAGGGGGAGTTCTATTATATAGATATACATGTTGATAGGGGGAGAAATCTCTTAGTTGATATCCTTCATGTTTTAATATATATTTTTTCTTAAGGATGTTTGTCATCATAAAAAATGAGGAGATTATTGGCTTAAGGTTTTCAACCTTGGTCTTAATCTCGGTTTTGATGATAATAAATATGGAACTAATATTTCATTGAGATAATCTTTCAGGTTCCATATCAGTTAGCGCACGACGTCCTCGATCAGAAATATCAAAGAAATCAGGAAATCGGAAGGACGTTGGTCAACGCGCTCGGATTCGTCGGGAAGATAGAGTTTAGGTTTAGGGTGTCTAGTTTACATTGTAAATCCTCATGATGATGCATAAGAACCCAAAAACCATCCCCGAATCCCAAAATATGAAAACTCGAAAACCGTCCTGAAATAACCTAGGGAGCTCCTTGGAGGGCTATATGACCTAAATAGTTTCTTGACATAAAAAATATCGATAATTGTTACTTGGGTTAAAATTAGATAACGATATATTTTTTAGAAATTTTTGGAAGCCTTTAGCCTACCCATTCTTGAGTCGAAAGATTAAAAAAATTTCGTTTTCTGAAAATTTGTACTAGACCCTAAAAACTAGATTTTGATTCTTAAGGATTTTGATTTTTTAGATATTTTTATTGAATCCAAATGGGGGGTAATCCTTATATAACATTTATGTTTTAAGTTAAGAAATGTTATATAAGTAGACTTAGTTAAGACGGAACTAGAAAACGAACAAACAAAACCAAACTGCCCAGTCCAGTCCAAGTTCGGTCGACCGAAGTGTGTGAAAAATTGGCAGTACGTTCGTCGATCGACCAATCGGACGAATTGCAAACTTTTTGACAGAACATGTTGGGCGATCGAAGTTGGATGTACCGATGAATTCATCGTGGTGCTATAACGGACGAATTTCGAGTAGGCGTAACTTACTTCTTAAATTTTGCCTACTCGAATGAAACATTCCTTAGTGGCGATAAAATCCGATGTCCGTGCCGAAAATGTTTGAACATGAAATTTTTGGACCGAGAAACTATCACACTGCGTCTGTATACAAAAGGATTCACACCAATATATTTTGTATGGAATTATCACGGAGAGTCACGTCAAGTCGGGACGTCGAGCAATCATGTTGTCCAAACTCATGGTGAATCTTCTTCTGCTGGTGTTTCTTCTTCCAATCCACCTAATCCTTATAGAACAATGATTCTGGATAGTCTTGGAGGACAATTCCATTTAAATGATAATATTGAGTCAGTTACTGAGACGGTAGTGCCACCAGATACTATGACAGTTGAAGTCACTGAAGAACAACTTGCGATACAGATTGAATTGCCGAATAAGGAGGCTGTAGAATTTTACGAGATGTTGAAAGCTGTCGATGAACCTTTGTATGAGAATTGTCCTAATTATACAAGATTTTCGGCAATGACACAACTCCTCAATATCAAGTCTGATTGTACTATTAGCGGGGTTGCGTTTGATCGGATTGCAGGCTTTATCAATGATATGCTACCTCCAAATAACAAGTTTGAGCCAACCTTTTATAAAACAAAAAAGTTGATGAGGAAATTAGAGCTTGGGTACGAAAAGATATACGCGTGCCCAAATAACTGTATTTTATATTATAAAGAAAATGCACAGTTAAAGCATGTGAACATCCTCGTTACAAGGAGAAGAAATCGGTCCAACAAAAAAATATCCCCTTTAAGGTGCTTCGATATTTTCCACTGACACCGAGGCTTCAAAGGTTATTCATGTCGGAAAAGACTACTCCATATGTGAGTTGGCATGCAATAAGTTATGATGATACTATAATGACTCATCCATCCGACAATGAAGCATGGAAACATTTGGATAAGTGTTATCCTTCATTTGATAGGGAGGCTAGAAATATCAGGTTGGGATTGTGCACAAATGGTTTTAATCTATTTGGTAATTCGGCAACTCTGTATTCAGTATGACCAGTGCTGCTAACAGTTTATAATTTGCCGCCCTCAATGTGTATGAAAGATGAATTTATCTATCTTTCAATGATTATTCTGGGTCCTAGGGGTCCTCGCAAAGAAATTGACGCGTTTCTTCGTCCCCTAATTGATGAACTCAAAACATTGTGGTCTAAGGGAGTTATCACTTATGATTGTCACCGGAAGCAAAACTTCACTTTACGAGCTACTATATTGTGGACAATCAATGATTTCTCGGCCTATCACATGTTGTCTGGTTGGAGCACGCATGGGCGACTCTCTTGCTCGTATTGCATGCGGAACACTCAAAATCCTTCAATCTTGAGAATGGTCGGAAAATTTCCTTCTTTGATTGTCATCGTCGGTTCCTACCATCTAACCATCAGTATCGAAGGAATCGTAACAAATTTATCAAGGGTAGAGTCGAAAGAGATGAGCCACCACCAATGTTGCCTGGTGAACAGATGTTAGCATGTGTTCAGTTGCTTCCAGAAATTACTTTTGGTCGGAATGTAAGAATTTCAAGCTTTTGTTCAAACACATAACTGGGTGAAAAAAAGTATCTTTTGGGAATTGTTGTATTGGAGTTCATTACTGATTCGGCATAATTTGGACGTCATGTACATTGAAAAAAATATGTTTGATAATATTTTTAACAGAGTGATGGATATTTTCGGCAAAACTAAAGATAATGTGAAGGCCCAACATGATGTAAAAATACTTTGTAAGAGACATGAGTTAGAGTTACATGAGGTCAACGGACGATTTCATAAGCCAAGGGCGTCGTATGTATTAAATAAACAACAGATGGAAGATGTGTATAAATGGATCAAAGAACTCAAACTACCCGATAGATATGCATCAAACTTATCTCGATGTGTAAATGTAGATGAATGCAAAATATCAGGGATGACGAGCCACGATTGTCATGTATTCATGCAGAGATTGCTTCCAGTCGCATTTCGAGATCATCTACATGATAAGACTTGGGGTCCATTGACAGAATTAAGTATGTTTTTCAGAAATATTTGTGCAAATGTACTTCGAGTCAAAGATATGTTAGCACTTGAAAATAATATTATTGAAATCATATGCAAGCTGGAGCAATTTTTTCCTCCTGCATTTTTTGACTCGATGGAGCATCTACCGATACACTTGGCATACGAGGCACGAGTTGGTGACCTCGTTCAATACCGGTGGATGTACTTATTTGAAAGATACATGAACCGTCTGAAGAAAAAAGTAAAGAACACTACCGCAGTTGAAGGTTCCATATCAGAAGCATATATAATTCAAGAAATTTCAACATTCTGCTCATTTTATTTTGAATCAACCATCAAGACAAGACTTAATCGTCTTCCACGGAACGACGACGGGGGAGCTCGACCATCAGATGGTTGTTTAAATGTCTTTGGTTACCCCGATCGTGCTTTGAGTTCTCGTCCGTCTCGATTCTTAAACGATGAAGAGTACTATTTGGCCTACTTGTACATTTTACTAAACTGTCCAGAGATTGAGAAGTTCATTGAAATATTTGACATTGAGATGGTGACAAAATACTCAATTTACAACGATGAGGAATTAGAAAGATCCATCCACCATTCCCCACCTTCGGCCACCATCCCCCTACCTCCAGCCACCATCCCCCCATCTCCAGCCACCATCCCTTCAGTCGATCCAGGCCCGTCGACATCGAGACGTAGGTCACGAGGGCCTAACAAAATTCTCCCTCCGCCACCCGAGGGACAACTACGAAGAGCAGTTAGTGTTCGCGAAAGAAGGTAAGTATATGCATTAATTATTTCTTATAATTTATTTATAATTCAAAATATCATAATATGAATTTATATTTGGTGCAGATTTGAGCAGGAGGATGTCCCCCGCACGATAGTGGGGATGATCCGAAAGTTTATGCACGGGGTGTTGCCTACATGGTCTCACGTGCATCGTGAGCATATGGATTTATTGTGGCGAGAGTCCACGGTAAGTATATTTATTAAATTAATGTTAATGTTAAATATTCATCAGTAATAATAATAAAAAATTACAGGATCATTATACATGACTGGAGAACCAGATCACTTTTGTGGAGGCTACATGGGAGTGTGTTGCCCGCGCTCGCTATAACGGGCTATTTCAGCGGGCCCGTCAGACCGTGATGAGATGGCTAGGGGCCACACAGATAGGGCAGACTCAAGGACACACCCCCCGAGTGGATTCCTGGCCATGTGTGGGACCAGCTCGTTGAGCACCGGGACACACTTGAGTGGTAGGAGGTCTCCCGGACTACGTCGAGAAATCGCATGTCCGGGGGGGATGGCACGGGCGCTCGCCACACTGGTGGCTCCATCTCTTTTGCGGTTCATGAGCGTCGTATGGTATGTATAATTTAATTATTTTTAATTAAATTATATATTATGTATAATGATACTAATGTATTTTTTTTCTAATATAAGACGCGCGTGACGGAGGACGGCACCATCCAACGCCCGTCGATGATGTTTGAGCGCACCCACCGTCGTCGACGAGGAGCGGGGGACTACGTTGATAGCAGAGCCTCGTATATAATGGTAAGTATTTATATATGTCTATTTGATTTACATAATTTTTATTTATAGTTTATATATATATTTAAAATATAAACATGTGTAGGAAACTTACACGAGGACTGTGATCGAGCGTGGAGGTACACCGGAGGAGTTTGACGCAGGAGCTTGGGTGGAGGCCGTAGGTGGCTGGGAGCACGACCGTGTTTATGGCTTTTCAGACAGTGGTCATGCACGCGTCGTGCTCGGGCCACTTGGGGCACCGACCCCTCCGACTGCGGGTGAGCGACCCTCGACATCCCGAGCGCAGGACCAGAGCTGGATAGCCACCATAGACTAGGAGCTCACCTAACAGAGACAAGCGATGGAGGAGCAAAGGCAGATGATGGAGGAGCAGAGGTAGACGATGGAGGGGCAGAGGCTGGCGATGGAGGAGTAGAGGCTGGAGATGCAGGAGCAGAGACGGACGAATGATGAGTTGAGATAGATGATCCAGAACATGCAGACACTCCTCACTCAGATTGCGTCTCACTCTGGCCTTCTACCGATGATGTCGCAGCCATCGTCCTCCTTGACCCAATCGACAATCCCGACCCAGTCGTTGTTGACTCCACCGTCTCCACCGCAGCCGTGAGATTTTGATTAATTGTATTTTATTTATATTTTGATACTTAATTGTATATAGATGATATTTTGATAATTGTTTGCCTCTAGTTTGAGGCTGAGATTGATGATATTTATGTAAAACTTGTATGTTTGGTTTCAAATGCATGTGTATGATATTTTCTGATTGTAATGTGTGATTGAAAATAGGTTGTAGTTGATATATCATTGTATGCATGAATTTATAAAATTTTTAGTTTTTCAGTTACATGATACACCTTTAGCCACGGCTTACCCACGGTTCACCATCACTAAGCTGTGGCTGAAAGCTTATCGTAAATGGCCGATGGCCTGAACAACACCAAATATCACTGTTGCTAATATTATCACCGACGGGACTGGGTCGTGGCTGATGGGTTGGTATCAGTGATAGCACCTAGAGCCATCACTGATGATTTTAAATCAGCGACAGCCCACGAGGCTGTCGTGGGCTGTCGCTGATGATTACGTGTGACGGCCGCACTCAACCGTCACAACATATCTGAGACGCGTACATCAGTGACGGTTATTTGTCACGGCTAACGTCGTCCGTGATAGTTATCACCGACGATTTAGCCACGGATTGAGCCGTTGGTGATGACGACAATTCTAGTAGTGAATGCTACCACCCAATCAAATAAACCTAGCAACTTAGGTTTTCACAACTTGTAATAAAATGAAATTAAACACAAAATATAAGTATAAATAGAGCAAATAAATAATCAATACAATACTTAGCTCCAAACAGTGATTCATAGCTTTTTCTTGATTCCTTTGAAGATGAAATGATAAAGTCAAGAAAATTTCAACACAAAGCTAGGGTTTGATGAAAAGTGGCTCAATCAAAGACTTAATATCTCATAGAATAGCTCAAAGTGTTAAAGGGACGAAGGAAAGTCGGGGTCCCTTATTTATAGGGAACCAATGAGTGAAGCTCGGGTGAAATGCACATTGTTCTTGTCTAAAGGACGTCGGAGTCGTGCGGTCCAGTCCGGGGGGCTACTAAAGACACTCCGAGACATATCGTGTTTCTATATATTGCAGGATGAGGAATGATCACTTCAAAAAATATCACTTTTCGTGATCGCTACTAAAAGGGGTCATGTGATGGCCCCCAACAAAACATAATTTTTTCAAGGACCAAACTATGACTCACAGCAAAATATAATTTTTCCGAGGGCCAGCATCTACTCTCCAGTAAAATGTAATTTCCCGAGGGCCAAACTCCAGCCCACAATAAGATTTGTTGCTAAAATTCTCTCCCTTGGAACGAGAAAATTGGGCCCCAAAGAAATAGTTTTTATGGGGCTATTTCGACCCTTGTTAAATACTTTTCCTGGGGGCCTTTTAAAGCCCAGCAAAACAATCCCGCCACAATTTCACTTCGCTCCACCCACACGATGGATGAACCGCCACAATACACGCATCGGACTCGGTTTGGGAAGCAATGGCGGTGGCGGCGGCTCTTCTCTCCCCTCCTCCACCCTCACTAGTTCTTCTTCGTCCCTTCCCCCAATTCTCCCTACCGCTCGGTATGTCCCAACTCGAATTCCTCCTTCTTCGCCTTTTGCTATGCTGCTGTCCTGGCTCAATTTCTTGAATTTTTACATCCGCAGAGGCCGAAGTCGCTCTAATTGTCTGAATAGAACTGGACAACTATCTTTGAGAACGAGCGCTGTTGTTGATTCTTGTAATTCTGCTGCGGTGGCTTCGATGAGCAACTTTAGCAGGAGCGATTTGTTGTTCTCAGCCCTAACATCTTCCTCTGTTTTCACTCTCCCAATCTCGGGTGAGATATTTCCCTAATTGGCTAAAGCCTTCGTGTTATCGTGACGAGATTTATATATTTATACTTTCGGAAAAGATGGAAATCTGCTTTCCTTCTTACCTCTATTGTGTCGCCGCTGTAGATTTGTATGCTATTTAGATGATGATGTCAAGATGGAATTGCTAGTAGATGACATAAATGCATATTCTTTCCTGTACCCTGTCAAATTGCCAGCCAAGAAGTTTGCTTTTAAATGGTAATTTGTTTAAGTGTGTCTTTATCAATTAAATTGTGGCATTTTTGATATATCAGTTTCTAGTTTATTTCTGTTTACGTGATAGTACTTAACAAATCCAAAATAACTAAGGTGCTTTGGTTAGTTTCATTAAACAATGGATTACTTTAAGTTCCATTAAGACGTTACGATATCATGTATATTAAGTACTTGTTTTGTTTAAATAGTACGTTTGCACCTAGACATAATTTACATTCATGTATTACTTTCTGGCTGTAGTAGGAAACTTTCAATCTACTAAGTTCAGGTAGACAACTCAATTTGTGAGCATTTGATTTGATTAATAAAGGCTTGTACTATCCAACGGTAATTTGATTTGTATATACATTTCATTGACAGAACTTATATATGTTGTTACCTCAATTGATAAGTAAATAACTATATTTAGCTTTGCGAACTAACAAGTGCGGGTTCTGATAGTAGATTGTAGAACTTATTGAATTTTTAGTTTACATTTGGTTTACATTTTGGTTTCCATGATCCATACCATCTGCAGAAGACGAAGATTTTAATTACAGGTTCAACTCCATTAGCTTCAAAGGCAAAGAATGGTGGATTGTTGGAAAACCTGCTATTTTATTGTACACTTCAGATGCTGGTGAAAGCTGGGAAAGAATACCTCTCAGTGCTCAGCTTCCTGGGGATATGGTAATGGAGTCATATAAACATGATGTTACTTTCCACAAGCTATGGTATAGAATTATATAGGGACATATATGATATAGAATCCCATATATGATGAATTATATAGAATTATATGATATAGAATTATATAGGGACATGAATATTTATATATATAGAAGCTACTATTCTTATCTATATATGGCACTTATATTGATGATAGTTTTTGATTAATCTCCAGTCTCTGGTCAAAACCAATAAAATTGAAAGTGCTCCTACATATTGGAAATTAGACTGTACCAAGTGGACTTGCCTAATATTTCTTTTCTTCATCCAGCTTTTGATCTCTGATCTATAGCTAACACAAAACACAGTAATCATATGATGCAAAGAAGCTTGCCTAAAGGTTTCCTCAGCATCATATGAAACTAGAATGTGGGATAACATTACTCTGCATTTTTTTGTTTGGAGAACTTAATATCAACAAATGAACTAATGAAGTCTTGGTTTGGATGTACTAGAGGTTTTTAACTGAATATCAATTATCACAGATGAACTCAATCATTTCAGCTTCCCTAACCAAGTCATCTGCAATAAGTATATAATTCACTGATGCTGCAGGGTTACATTAAAGCAACAGCGGAGAAAAGTGCAGAGATGGTCACTGATCAAGGAGCAATCTATGTCACATCAAATCGAGGATACAACTGTAAGGCTGCTGTTCAAGAGACTGTATCAGCTACTCTTAACAGGTATAATTCTTATTTGATGTTTAATGTATTCCCCATATAATATGAAGAAATTGACTACATAGGATAGGAGACTTTGAGAGCTCATAAGTAGAAGCATTGAGAAATATAACCAACTGTTGTTTTAGAGGTGATAAAAAATAATAGACCTTTTTTATGCGACTTTTAGATTTAGCTCTACTCGATGATAATCACGAAGTTCACATTACATACATTCTCCAAACTTGCTATCATTTATTCATCATTAGCTATTTATTGTGTTGTTGATATCTATTGTGCAAAACAGTTTCTAGTGGCATTAGTGGTGCAAGCTATTATACAGGAACCTTTAACACTATAAGTCGCTCTGCAGATGGAAAATATGTTGATGTTTCCAGTCGTGGGAACTTCTACTTAACCTGGGAGCCTGGGCAGGTTTGTCTTGAGCTTTAATTTAATTTCTAAGTCTCATACATTTAAATTATGCAAACTGACAATCTAACTAAAAAGGGTGAGGCCTCGTGATGTTGAATCTTTAAGTAGAACTTAGTTTTCTATTAGTACTTTTTTCCTTGTCCAAAAACTGAGTTATTTATTTTCTTTATTTAGTTATGTTTGTTAGATACTGTTTTTTTAGTGTACTATTTCTAGATATTGTTGATCTTGCTTAAGAATTCACATCTATCTTATGGTGTTTAGTCGGAAAAGCTTAATTTTCTCTCAGGCATTTTGGCAACCACACAATAGAACAGTTGCATGTCGTATTCAAAATATGGGATGGAGAGCTGATGGTGGCCTTTTGGCTTCTTGTGCGGGGTGGACTTTATCAGTAAAGGCACAGGGGTAATGCCAATTATTTATACTTTAAATAGAACTGCAATAAGAAATCTGCTAAGTGTGGTCTGTCAAACTTTCTTTTCATCAATTGTTGACTGGGATTGTGATTCTGGACTTCATGATGCTGATATGATAAATTAGGATGTCTTGATAATTGATAACTATATTTATTGAGAGTTGAGTTAGTTGATAATTATAACTATATTTTGGGTTGATGAATTTACTTATATTTAATATGTTACTTCTCCCAACACAAATCATGGAGAACTCAGTAAAAAGTTCAAAATATATTGCTATCAGTTATCTTCCATTCTACTTTCATGGAGAACTCACTAAAAAGTTCAAAATATATTGCTATCATTTATCTTCGATTCTACTTAAACGTTTTTTAAGTACATGGTTTTTAATTCTGAGCTGACCATTTTGAAAGGTGTTCATTTTACTACAATCTTGATAATTGTTGTATAACTGTTAAAGTCGGTATTAGTAACAAGTTTGTAACCTTGAGTTTTTATACGTGTTCTAGATAACCGAGGAATTTGAGACTACTCCAACCAATGTCTTTGGGACTACTCCCAGGCGCATTGAGCATGATAGGAGGAAGATGGAAGAGAGGATGGAAGAGAGGATGAAGGAAAGAACGAAGCTAGAGGGAAATGGAGAGGAAGAAAATGGACGAAAAGATGGAGGAGGATCGATGGGGATGCACATACTACTTGCTTTTGTGGAGGTAATGAATTAGAGAGTGAACAATTCACGTAAAAAATGACTTGTTTGATGTAACTATGTAAACATGAATCTATGAATCTTATTTTGAATCTATGTAAAGATGAATATCTGAATCTTATTTTGAATCTATGTAAAGATGAATCTATGTAAAGATGAATCTATGTATTGGGATTTTGGTTTGCAATTTAGTTTATTAATTGGCTGTAGTTTTTGGTTTGTAGCTATAATTTGGTTTAGGATGTAACTTTTTGGATCACCATGAATGAGGAAATATCGGGGGCCGCGACCTTCATTCCCGAGGATCTCGGCCCCTAGGAAAAGTTATGTTTGCTGGGATCGAGACCCCTAGGAAAAAGTATATTTCTTGGGTCTCGGGCCCCCCCACGAAAAGTTATATTTCCTGGGGATTGCGGCCTCTAGGAAAAGTTACATTTCTCGGAGGTCGCGGCCCCTAGGAAAAGTTATATTTTTCGGGGGTCGAGGCCCTCAAGAAAAGTTATATTTTTCGGGGCCGCTTGCTAACCTTCGATAAAGGTCAGATATACCTTTACAGAGATCTTTCTTGGCAACATCTGAGGGCCGCGAGGCCCCCACTAAAAGATTTTATTGGGGAGCATGGTTAGTTTTACCGGGGGCCACGACCCTCGAGAAATGTAAGTTTTCTTGTAGTGGATTGACGATGATGTCGCTCGGTAATCTCGTAGAGATGTTGCTAAGAAAGGATCGAGGCTGATCCTAGAGATGTCAGGCTCATAATGACGAATCTCTCGTAGTTAATGAGGACGTGGAGGTCCTTGTATGACCCGCTGTGTTGGAAAATGCAAAGGGATCTATTGTGCAACGAAAATATATGGACAACAAAACAATTTTATTGAACAAAACAAACAAACATATCAAACGCACTAAATCCCATTCGATGTGTGCAGTATCACTTTGTTTCAGATCTAGACAACACAAAACTAATTACTACAAGATAGGTTCAGGAGTTATACCTCTTGTAGCACTGGCCCGATGGTGTAGAGAGCACCGTCTCACGATCTTTGATGCATGATCACGTAGTTGTGCAAGCGTTCGACCTCTAGCTTGTCCACACAAGCACGTTCTTCACTGAGAAGCACCTGCTCACGATCCAAACACGTCCTCGTGTTGCCCCACGCTCGGACAATAGGCGCACACTCACAAGTCGCAAGGTGAAAGTGGTGTCAGTGGGGCTCCTTCTTGAGAGAAGTTGTTGCCGCCCTCTTCTCTAATTGAGGTGTGGCAGCAAGCTCTTTGGAAGGGGGGCGATTCTCTCTTGCTCTTTGTGGGAGGGACGATTGTCCCCTTTTCCATTTGAAAGGGGCGGTTGTCCTCTTTCCTTCTAGGGAGGGTCGGCTACCAAGAAAAAGTCTCAAGGATCTCCTTCCTTGTATTCCTTTCTTATCAAATAAGCCTTACCCATAAATAGGAATCAGATTCTTTAATTCCCAATAAGCCCTTGACTTAAGCCTCCTCATATAGACCCTTTATATATGGTAGCTCTCCAAATAAGGAAGTATCTGTCTATATCTCATATAAATATTCCTCATTCGGATCCACCTAGTCGATAAATTCGTCTTGGGATGTGCTAGCTTCCTTGCAATCGTATCGCAAGTCGAATCGGGTAATTGCTTCCTAATTAACTGCCTTAATTAGAATCAATTCATTCACAGCTAGAACGTGCTCTATTGTGTGACTAACGTGCAATGAGATTTTGATATCAACCCTTTGACATCACCGGGAACTCTTTTTCCGTACCTAGAGTAAAATCCCCCAAATATCCTTGCTTCTCCTAAGTCATGGGTAACGTTTAGTACAACATGCCATAACTACCCAAGTAGTGACGAATGCTTCTATTAGAACATTCCAATGAACCAAATAGATCATATCCTTTCATTATAAGGTCCGATCTAGCTAGGGTCATGGCTAGTGTCAAACCTTATAGCTTAGACCATATGGATACCTCTTGGTTTCTATTATTTGATCAATAGGACTTAAACTAGAAACTCCTTTATGTTTAAGTCTCCAATACCTTGGCCAAGGATTTCTTGATCACGAACAACCTCACATCCATATGACCTTATTCCTATTTACCCAGGGTAATGAATCTCATCTTGACTTGTCACCTATCTCCATACATAACTAACTAAAGCCACCAAAAGCCGGATCCATAGGCAAAGCACGAGTATGTAAGCAGTAGCAAACTCTAGCCACCTATGCACAAGATAACCGTGTCATCTCAGGTCAAAGGATAATATGCACTAATATGATCTAGATAACGTTTCAGTGACATTGGTAAAATAACATGTCAACAATTCCTTTGTGTCACGTTCGACCCACTTATCTCATAAGTGTCCACATATTTGTCTCGACATCTAATGTCAAGTAGCATGAGACTCACTACTCCATCTTCATTAATATCTCATACTAATCATGGAAACAAACAAGGGTGACGATCTCCTAGAATAATAATGCCCAATTAGAATTATAATTCTTATAAAGGCGAGACTGCAAAAGGGGTCAATAAGGAGGACCACGACGTTCTTGTCTCGGGTTGTGGGATATTCGCTCTGACGACGAGATGACCATTCATTTCCTGGGTACACTCGCATAAATATGAAAGACACGATCTTTATTAATGCTAAAAGAAATTGTTAATACAATAGAGTTTTCAAAGGTGAGGTGCTCGACCCGAGTGTGGCTGCACCTGCCAAGGCAAAAGAGACAGGAGAGGAGGAACCAGCGATTGTCCATGGTTCGCTCCGAGCCTTGCTGAACTCAGGCTCATGTCTTTGTTTCCAAGTTGCACCAGGCCGGGACCATTTCTGGACACCTCTGCTTGGGTCTCGTTCAGGGGTTCCCTCCGACTGTTGACCCACTGGTGTTGAGAGTGTCTGATGAGACAGAGTGTCTGACTCCTTCTTTGGTCTGGTTGCCCTTTGCCTGAGGCATTCGTTGTAGCATCGATGAGCTTCTTTCTGGTCAACGTAGAGTATGTCTACTTCTGTTTATGAAATATTGAATTTTAGTGCCAGGTGGGGGGTCGATATGATGGCTCCCAAGCTATTTAATGAATGTCATCCCGAGATCATGTGGTAGGGACTAGGACGCCGATGACCAAGTAATGCACATCGATTGTCTTTGCTCTAGGCTGAGAGTTGAATGTTGTTCTTAGTCATATGGAGTCTCAAACATTACTCTCTCTCTCCTAAGAAACCTACCAAGTCTCCCTTGCAGGGCGAGAGTGAAACTTTAATTACTTGCATTTTTTCGAACCTATAGTCGGGGAGGATATCAGTTAAGCTCCCTTGATCCATGAGGATTTTCTTAATGATAAAATTTGATGCGATCACATAAATCACGATCGGGTCATGTCAGTTTTTGTCAATTCCCTGAAAATCGAATTCATAGAATGATATTATCAGGATTTTAGAGATATGCTCATGCGGGCGAGCAATGTCGTCGTCCGCCATGATTGCTCGGGGAGATCTCTTTCTAGTCGAACTCGACTCGCCTCCTCCTGCAAATCCACCGGCTATGTGGTTGATGATCCCTCGTACTTTGTTTCCTGAGCAAATGGATTGGTCGTTATCTCTCTGACCTCCATGATGGTTCGAAGGCGCCTAGCTTCGACTTCGGTGTTGGTGGTCTCGACTTCTGCTCTGACCATATTCACTTTCGCGACTAATGTATCGATCGAGGCACCCTACACAGACTAAGTCCTCGAGCTAGTCTCTGAGATCCATACACTACAAAAAAATAAGAAGTTGTGGCAAAATTTAGGAATGACCAACAACAATTGGTCACACAATGTGTAATATGCAACAAAACTAGTGGCAAAATTATTTTTACGGTTAAAAGTATAAGTTCGAACAATCTAAGAAATTTTTTCTAATTTTATCATTATGTTTGCCACTAATAATTGAGTCAACGTTTAAAATTTGCCACTGATTCAAAATATTTTACTATGACCAATATTTGCGACAAATTTTTTGCCATAAATTTCTCACGGTATTATGTGGCAAGTGTTTTGCAATAATATTTTTGTCATAATTTTATCACGATATTTTGTGATAATTGTTTGTAATAATATATTTATCATAGACATAAAACTATTTATTATGATAAATTACGTGTGCTATAAATGATAAAATAATTAAAAAAATAAAAAAATAATTTTAGCCTCTCTCATTTCCTCTCACTTTTTTTTTTCTCTCTTCTATTTCAACCTTTACCCTTCTATTTTTTCCAATAGCCCGCCTAAAAGACGTGCCTTCCCGCTCAACCAAAATATACCCTTTCCATTTCCCCTTTTTCTTCGTAGCCGACGAACAGCTTCCCTTCCCCTTCTTTTTCATAGCCGTCAAAGCTCTCTCTTCGGCGACGCCTCCCCTCGCAACGAATTTGCCAGTGTGCTTGCCTCCCCTCGCGACGGCTCCTCGTACCTTGCAAGAAACTAGCCGCTCCCCTAAATCCCTAATCCTCTCCACCTCACCCTAAATCCCTAACCTCTCCATTTCACCTCCCCCATTTGGCTCCTATCTCCCGTCCCCGACTCCCCGTAGCCCAGGCGCCGCCACAACCTACTGCATGCACACCTTGGCCGCTTGACATCGGCTCCTCGACAGTCGGCAACGAACGGCAGGAGTATGCCTCAAGGAATTGCAGCTTTCCTCCCATGTGTATGTATATCCTTTCCTCCTTCCTCCTGCTTCGCCCCTCAAGGACTTGCAGCTTTCTCTCCCAAATTGGATGCCTCCTGCTTCTGCCATCTGATTTTGAGGTGCGTGGTCATTGCAGATAAGGTGTTTGCGTTTGTCATCATTTTGATCATCGGCCTCTTTAGTTCTTTAGCTTAAGTGGATACCAATTTTCTTTGTTTTTATTTATAGAATTAGCATTTTTTGTTCATAACATGGTCTACTTTTGAACTATATTAATATTATTCTTGCATAATTGTCACCAGTACCGTAACATATTTTCTACTTTGAATTATATTTCTTTATTGGGTAGTTTTGTCAAAGGGAAAATAGTCGCCATCGGATGATGCTTTTACTGCTTTCTTAGATGATGGTGGGGATTTTTTTTTTCTTGGCATCAATTAATAATCATTTCCTTTTCAATTTGACCGGCTCCTTTGAGGTTGAATATGCCTTTCATTTATGATTAACTCATTTTGTTTCTGATGATTATTCACTACTAGAATAGTTGCTATCACCGACGGCTCATGCCGTTGCTAAACAATCGGTGGCGACTATTATGGATGGTGCGAATCGTGGCAAAGCGCCGTCGCTTATGTGCACTTCTCAGATAATTTTTGACGTTGTGGGGCTGCCGTCTCAAGTAATTATCAGCGACAGTCGCGTGAGCTGTTGTTCCTTTAAACATATCAGTGACGACCGAGACAGTTGTTGCTGATAATTAATTATCAGCCGCGGCTATGAGCTGTTAGTGATATTATTAGCAACCGTGATATTTTCTCCAGTTACGATACACTTTCGGCGACGGCGTAGTGACGTTCATCCATGGGTAAGCCGTCACTAATGTTATATCCTCTAACTGAAAAAAATTAAAATTTTGGAAATTCATGTATACAACAATATTCACACGATACAATCTATTTACAACCATAATTTACAATCACAAAACATCTTACACATACAAATACAACCAACCATATAATTTTTAATGAAATATCACCAACTAAGCCTCAAACGGAGGCAAACAAATATCAAATATCAAAACTAAAGTCTATAAACAATTATCAAGTATCTAAGCCTCAAACGGAGGCTATCAAGTATCAAGTTATTAAAATATAATCAAAATACAATAAATCAAAATCTCATAACTGCGATGGAGGCGACAACGACTGGGTCGGGAGCGCCGACTGGGTCGAGGAGGATGACGCAGACATCATCGGTATATGAATGCCAGAGTGAGATTCAATTTGAGTCAGGGAGCCTGTATGTTCTCCATTATGTGTCTCTGCGCATCCATCGCCTATCTTAACTTGTCGTTTGTCCGTCTTTGCTCCTTTATTGTCTGTCTCTGTTGTTTAAGCTCAAACTACAAGGCTACTATTCGGCTCTGGTCCTGCGTCCGGGATGTGGAGGACCGCTCACCCGCAACGAGGGGTCGGTGCCCCAAGTGACCCTAACATGGCTCATGCATTGCCATTGTCTACAAAGCCATAAACACGACCGTGCTCCCAGCCATCTGCAGCCTCGACCCATGCTACAGGGTCAAAGTCACCCTGCGGCATTCCCCCGCGCTCGATCACGGTCCTCATGTATGTCTCATACATGTGTTTATTTTTTAAATATTATATATATATATAAAGTATAAATAAAAATTGCGTAAATCAAATAGACATAAATACTTATCATGATGATCGCGACTCTCCTATCGACGTAGTCCCCCGCCCCATGTCGCCGACGGTGAGTGCGCTCAAACACCTCCATCAGCGAGGGGTGATGGATGGTGCCATCCTCCGTCACCCGTGTCTAACATTAGAAAATAAATACATTAGTATAATTGTACACAATATATAATTTAATTAAAAGTAAGAAAATTATACATATCATACGACGCTCATGCACCGCAAAAGACACTGAGCCACCAGTGTGCCGCGCCCTTATGACATCTACCCCGGACAAGCGGTTTCTCAACGCAGTACGTGCCACTCAGGCGTGGCCCACCGCTCAACTAGCTAGTCCCACACGTGTAGGAATCGACTAGGGATCGTGTTCCGTAGTCTGCCCAATGTGTGTGGCCCCTAGCTATCTCATCATTGTTAATTTTTCGGGCCTATTGAAGCAACCCGTTGTAGTGAACGCGGGTAACGTGCTCCCATGCACTCTCTACACAAGTGGCTTGATCCTCCGACCATGTATAATGGGTCTGCAAAAAAAAAATTATTTTTATCGATTGATATTTTATAATTAACATTAATTTAATAAATATACGTACATGGAACTCTCGCCACAACAAATCTACATGCTCATGGGGCACGTGAGACCATATAGGCCATGCCCCGTGCATGAATCGTCGGATCATCCTCGCTATCGTGCGTGGGACATTTTCCTGCTCAAACCTGCACCAAATGTGATATATTACAATTACATATTATGATATATTGAAGGGTGTTAGATCATCCTCGCCATCGTGCGAGGGGATATCAGTGGGTGTTGGCGAAGGGTCGACGGTGTTTAGAGGCAGGGGATGGTGTGTCGGCGAAGGGATGATGGATACAGGGGTGGCGGACTGGCGGGTGGTAATCATTGAGAGGTGGTCCTGCGAGCACCATATCCTCCTTAAGAATGCACTTCTCGAACCATAGCTGTCAAATATAAATATAATTAAATTATATATAATATATTGAAAGATAAATTTAATAATTGAAGATACACTATTCATTTACAATTTATTCATCATTAGTGTAATACTCTTCTTGTTTTTCTGTATTGGAATCTTCAAATAATTCTTCTTCTCCCTCATCATCATTCTGTCCTTTCCTAACTTCATTATTGTCGTCATCAACATATTCTACTTCCAATTGAACTAACTATGTGTTATCATTCTCGAGTATTGGACTAACTCCACTACAAACATAATGCCATCTACTAACTCATAACTCATAATGCCACCTACACCAACGACATGCGTATAATCGTTGGCTCAAGTCCCGTTGGTATAGGGATTAGCCAACGGATTATATGTTCGTTGTTAAATACTTGCACATGTGCTAACGGATTAGCAATACCGTTAGCATTGTCATTCCGTTAGTAGATGAGTTACTATACTAACGAAGAGTTTATCTGTTAGGAGAAAAAATCTCTTAGTAGAAAGGCTGAAAATCCAACAATTATTTTCGTTAGTAGATGTAAATTGTACTTTAATGAATTATATTTCCGTTGCAATTGCAAGTTTATGGTAGTGGTTATAATCATTGAATGTGCGACACTGTGCTAATAATAATTTCCATTGCAATTGGTTAAAAATAATACTATCGAATGAAAAGATGTTGACAAGCTAATTTTATATCAACATGCTTTCATTAGTGTATATGCTAGATATACCATTCATAGAAATTGTTAGTAGAGAAGTCAACATTCGCAATCCAATTAATTAATAAATAAAATATCATAAAATTGACACATAATATATAGAAAAATATCATAAATTGTAAATTTATTGATTTATTTATTCAATTCATATGAAATTACAAAAATATCAAAAGAAGATTGAATAGAAATTCTAGAATTGTGTTCACAAAAATTATTTCATCATTTCCACTCTTTTTTTTTAAAAAAATCCACTCTCTTTATTGTCTAAATCCCTACTAAATCTTAAAAGCTCTTCCTTGATTGATAATTGACATGCTTCCTAATTATGACCTGCAAAATAAAAAATTAAAAACAATAAATAATATTTCCTAAGCAAAAGTATAAAATCATAAAAGAATTTCAATATGAAAAAGGAGTTAAAAAATAAAGTGTAATACAAAATGTATTTTACCTTTATGAAGTGTAATACAAAATGTATTTTACCATTAAACTAATTTCATTAAACTAATCAACAATAACATTAAATAATGTAAAAATAATTAAACCCTAATCAACATTAACCCTAATCACAATAATTAGTTAGCATTAACCAAGCTATAACATTATTAACATTAATAAAATTATAACATTAATTAACATAAACAACTAATAAAAAAATAAAAAAATAATAGGATAAAGATTAGGCTTAATTTAACCCTAATCAACAGTAGTCGGCAGTGCTGCCGACTATTGTTGCATCAGTTGGGGCCGAAACCTTCGGCCCCAAATCCGGCGCCGGTGTGTAGAGATCGGCGCTGTTGCCTAGTGTCGGTGACCGGACGGTTGCCGACACTGGACGGTGGTGGAGTAGCGCGTGACGGAGGAGAAATGGGGGGTGGCAAAGAGATTAGTACCCAGCGGATCAAATCGAGTGGCGACAATCGACAGAGATAAAGGGTCGACCAGCGGAGACAACCGGTGGCAAAGGGCGGTAACAGGTGAAAGAGGGTGGCAACAGGCGACATCGGCGTAGCGGGAGCTGAGAAGAAGAAGAAAAGGAAGAAAGAGGAAGGGTCGGGTGCGAACGTAAATAAAAAGACTTTTCACCGGTGGGCCGCTAGCCGTCGGCAAACCGTGAATATTTAATCACGATATAAATGACGGCCGACGTAGCCCTCTCTAAGCCGTCGGTGATGAGTTTTTTATTTTCGCGCCGCGTTCGCACCATCAAGTCATTAGCGACGACTGCTGTTAGTCGTGGCTAATGACTTATTTATATCACCGACGGCTTGTGGGCCCTCGCTAAGACGTGATTACTAACTTATTTTATTTCGCTCCCCGTGCGCGCCATCGGCTATGAGCGATGGGCTTAGGCGGCCGTATGCGAGCCGTGACTGAGTTTGTTACATCAGCACGGTCGCTGCAGTCGTCGGAAATCCGTGGATATTTCTGATGGTGCATGCAGGTGGCCGTTGGTGAGCCCTGTTTCTGAAAACCATTATTCTAGTAGTGATTATTTGGTTTGTTTTTAATTGAGAAGGCTGCGTAGCACCTAGACTGGGTTAAAACTGATGCTCATTTAATATTTCAAGCAGTATTAACAGAGCTTATTGCATATATTTCAACTACACCAAGTTTGGAGCCGGTTACACAATTGCTTAAATTAATGCATGCACGAGGGTTTGTTTCTAAAGATAATCCATGGATGAATATAATGGAAAGTTGCAGTAACCGGAGCAAAACAGTTTCCCCATTGCCTTATGTATGCAAAATTGGAAGTCAGATGCTTGCTTTTGTCAAGAGGATAGGTAAGTTGAATACGTTGTGAACTGTCATTGGATGCTAAAACTATGTCTGATTGAATTACTTCGATCTCCAGATAAATTGTGTTTACTATGTGAGATTTTGTATAGATACTTATCAATATACTGATAGATTTAGATGCATTTTTCTTAAATTTTCTTTATTAAAAGGATTTTTCCCTCTGAGACTTCTCTCATCCAATTTTGGAATCCCTCTGGCACCAAATTGGATCCTGAATCTGAGGTCCACAAGTTGGCTTCACTTCATCTTCCTCATCCAGATAGTTTCGACATGCATTGTTCTTGAAAGGCTTAAAGAGGCTTAACAATGTAGCAAGGCAATACCATCTTTAGATGTTGATAAGTGCTCTAAATCTTTTCATGTGTTTTTAGGCTATAAATTTATATATCTATTTTTCGTATCATGAGCCAATCATGGTGGAGACATTTGTGTTGGTGAAATGACCTACACTAGGAGGGTGAATAACGTGTTATCTAAAATTTTAGCTTAAATGCCAATTGTCGATTTAATTTTTTCTTAAATTACTTAGACAATTCACAAATCGAATAGCAAGCGGAAGTAAAGTAAATATGACAATTGAAACAACATGCATAATATCAATGCTAACACATGAATTCATAGTGGTTCGGCAACCCGCCTACTCCACTATCTAAGCACCACTGCTTAGGATTTCAACCTAATCCACTAGATGTACGTAGAGTTCCTTTACAATGAGGACTTTTCACTGGAAAGTCTCCGCTCTCACACCAAAGACACTTCCACACTTGGAAGTCTTCGCCTTCCTACCGAGAGCACTTTCCCACCTCACTTTCCCTAAGGACACTCTAATCCTAGATTACACCGGTGGAATTATGCCTCAACACCAAGGTAACCACCACACTCAATCAACCTTACACCCTATGTTTGCACACTTGAAATACAATAAATAAACATGAAAAATACAATAACAAATGGAGCAATAATCAAAACAATAATACACTTAGCTCCAAATAGCGAATCCTAGCTCCTCTTGATGCCTTGATGATGAATCGATTAAAGCTCAAAGGCAAGATCAAGATTGTAAGGATCAAAGCTAGGGTTTACTAAGAATATCTCAATGAAGGCTTAGTATAGGATCATATGATGGCTCAATAGGTTCCAGAGGTTAATAAGAAGGCTGTAGAGGGTCTTAAAAAGGCATAACACAAGATGGAGGTCGGGCACAACGGATATAAACAACTAGCTATTTTTCGAGCCGTTACAACGCTGGTCGATCGTTGGTCGTTGGTCGATCGCCGGTCGCTGGTCGATCGCCGGTCGCTGGTCGATCGTCGGTCGATGGTCGATCGACCGCCCGAGCGACCGGTCATTGACCGCGAGGCTTTTATTGATTTTGAGCCTCTGGCGGTCGATCGTTGGTCGATAGTTGGTCAACCAGCTATCGACCGGCCAACGACCAGTACACAATCTGCAGGTTGATTTCTATTATCGTTTGGGTTTCGTCTTTCGGATTTGATTCTTTAGGGTCTTAGCACCATACTGAGTATTTTACAATTTATCTAGACAGTTTGAAATGGCGCGCCATGGCGCGGGGCTCACACAGGCGTAGGCCCCCGCGCCATATTTCCCCCGAGGCGCTAACCTAGCGCCTCGGGCGCCTTGGCGTGCGCCTCAGCCCAGGCGCGAGGCGCGCGCTATTTGCGCCACACGCATGTGTGGCGCACGGGTGCAACGGGTGCCCTAAGTTAAAACTTAGGGCACCCGATTTTTTTTTGTTTTTACATTTGCTTCCGCTTCCGCTTTCCGCCTTCCGCACGAGATTTCTTCTTATTTTCTCGTCCTCCGACCGTCCGACGAGCCTCTCCACCGGATTCCGGCGCCTCTCCATCCGATTTCAGCCTCCGCCAGGTATTTTTCTTTTCTTTCTCATTTTCTCTCCTTTTCTCAAATTTTCGTTGTTTTTTTTACATTTCTTCAACATGGTGAATTCTCAGCATGCTGAAACTCTCGCATGCTGAAGAAATTCTCAGCATGCTGAGAGTTTTAGCATGCTGAGAGTTTCTTCAGCATGCTTCTCAAGTTCAGCATGCAGCATGATGAATTCATGCTGAATGCTGAGCATGGTGATTGGTGAATTCAGCATGCAGAGAAATAGAGACTCTGCAATTCTGCATGCAGAATTCAGCATGATGAGAGCTGAGAATTCAGCATGCTCAGCATGCAGAATTCAGCATGATCATATTTTTTTAATAATATTAAACTTATTGTTCTCATGTTCTATAATTATTTTTAATTGTTTTTTTAATGATGTGATTTTATGTATAAAATATATTTTATAATTATATTTTATTTTTGCGCCTCGCCTCGTTATGGCGCGCCGTAACCTTGCGCCTTGCCCCATGGCTCCAAGAGCCCTTTGCGCCTTGCCCCATGGCTCCAAGAGCCCTTTGCGCCTTTGTGCGCCTTGCGCCATTTAAAACTATGTATCTAGACATCCTAACCTAAACGTAATCTAACTTCTCGAAGAATCCGAGCGCGTCGATCGACGTCCTTGCCGATTTCTCTGATTTCTCTTATTTTTCCGGTAGGGGACGTCGTGCGCTAAACGACTTGGAACCTGAAGATAATTTTCCATGAAATCATTAGTTATATGTTTGTTATCATCAAAACCGAGATTAAGGTCAAAGTTGAAAACTTTAGGCCAACAATTTGACCTCTTGCTCAAAATACTAGATTTTTTCAATAAGTCACCAATTTGGATGATGTTCCAGATAAACTAAATGTCGACCCTATTGGATAAGTGATCACTACTACAATTTGGCCTGTTAGCGATGATTGTTACGATGATTGCTAGCAATTGTAAATATTGCAAAAATCTTTACCGGCAATTAATGAATTCCCACTAGATCAATTGTCGTTAAAAGGCTTTGGAGCAATTTATACAATTGCTGGTAAAGATAAAAAATAATCACCACTAAATGTATATATATTTAAATCTATAACTTTTTTGTAGAGTTTTTAATAATAGTTGCTAAATGATTCAAAATATTTGCTCCTTCTAAGTTATTTCGCTACAATTATCTTATTGTTACTAATTAATTGCCACCAAATAAATAATCTCTTGTTGTGGCTATAAGTTTCCATTCGAATGTTTAATTATGAGATTTAGACACTATATACATTATTGGATCTATCTTTTGATAATTTCAGAAGCTTTGCATTAGTTCATTCTTTTGATAATTTCCGAAGTTTCGCAGGTTACATTCCTATTCATGCTAAGACTGATTAATTTCTGCTATACATATTCACTTCATGTCATTCTTCTGGCACCAGAAATTGTACAAATCTATAATTCTATTAGCTAGTTTAAATTTTAGTTTATCTGATTAATTTGTGGATATTTTAAAAAATTTCAATTTACTAATCGGTTACCCGTTTACTAACCCAGTTAGTATCCGAATCGAATTCACCGGTTTTGGTTATCCATCGGATAACCAATAATAAATAGTTTCGGTTTTGGATACTGGTTTTTGAAACCGAAAGGTTTCGATTTCGGTTTCGGTTAGTGGGTTTTCTACTCGGTTTCAGTTTCAGTTTCGGTTAACCAGCATTTTGACAGTTAACCGAACTGTTACCATCCCTAATAATATGGACATGTGGTCATTGATTTTAACTTTTGAAGTGTCATATGGAATACACAATATAATGAGAATCTGCGGTTTGTGCCCAAAGGAGATTCAGTCTTAACATCTTGTGATGACTTTGTAAGGCTATCTAAGATTTCCCATCTATCTAGAACCTTCTATATAAATCCTTAGTGTTTCCCATGTCACCACCATTGCAAGCATAGAGCCTTGGTACAATGGTAAGCTTTCTTCATTGCAATCTAGGAGAGTAGATTTTGTGTCTTAGAAATATCCTTTTACTCAAGAATAAAATTGCATAAATTGACCCTCTCCAGATCCTGCATAGCTAGGCAAGAGCTTCATGCACTAGGATTGCCTTTTCTATTGTGACGTGCCAACAACCTGATTTTAAATTGCATTATTAGGTACGTTTTCTATCTTGAGTCGTTGACACAAATATTCTCCAATTTCTTCATAAGAAATCCTCACAGAATGATAGAAGTTATACTAGCAAAGTGATCAACAATTGTTTCTGTTTATGACGTTTTTGCAATTTGATAACCTATCGTTTCTACTTGTTAGAGTACTCCAGTAAACGTGAGGCTGTGTAGGACGACTTCAATGTAGATTATGCATAAATCTTTGACCAGTTTATGCAACAGATTTATGTCCATGAAGTAATTAAATAAAAAGAAGAGAACTAGACGAAGATTATTCTCTGTTTTTGGAATAATGCATAAGATCCAGATTATAGTCAACTGATACTATTTCATCTGTTTGTATGGCAAGCTTGTTTGTTAATACAAGTAATTATGTGAGGTACTCAGGAATTGCTTCAACTATCGGCTGAATGATAAAATTTAGACAACCGACAGGTGTGTATAGACTCTCTCTCTCTCTCACTCTCAACTATCGGCGGAATGATAACATTTAGACAACCGAGAGGTGTGTATACATCCTAATGTTTTGAGTTCCCTTTTTTATGTTCTATACTGAGTTCCGTTTCATACTAACTAGTGGATTCCTTCAGGTTAAACAAGAGTTTCTTTTGTCTGGCCCGATGTAGACAATTTTGGTTAAATGAGAATTTTTCTCCAGTAGAACTCCTAGTGGATTCTTTCAGGTGCAAAATCTCTCTTGTTTGTCATGATCGATTTTGAATCATTTTTTGGCATAATTACTCTATATATCAAATTGTTTAGAAAGGATGGGTATTTTTACTACTTAAAATCTGAATGTGATATAGTTAGCTGGTCATGTAGGTTTTTCTTTAAACCTCAACTTGTTTTACATGTTTTACAGATAACACGATAGGTTGCTAATTTCCTTTGGGTATGTATTAAGTTGCTTCAAATAATTGCTTTTATAATAAAGTTTTACTACCAAGCTGCTATGGCTATCTAATGTGATTTGTGAAATGTGAAGAGAGGTGTTCTCTTCCCTTTTATTTTTTGGAAAAATATGCACACCTTCCCCAGTTTGTTTACAGTAAATAGTATTATACAGGGTGATTTTTGGCCTTATCTGTAGTTTGTACTTTCCCAGTTCGACTTAATTCAAATGAGTTAAATTTAATTCATATGAAATTAATTTGACTTGTTTTGCATATCTGGTGTCCTGAAGTTGGGATTGACGGCTAATCCATAGCTGAGACTAAATTTTACGTACTGCATTGTTTTTTTTAAAGAGGCGAAGGCGAAAGGGTTCTTTAAGATCAAAATGAAAAAAAGTTGACTACCTCGCGTGCAACAACTCTCTGAAAAGAAAGTCTACGTTCTTTCTATTCTTTTTTTCATAAGCTTTTGAAACTGAGGCACAACTTGGTGTTCATTGTACAAGTAACATCTTTGCCCATCCGTCAAATTGCAGGGCTACATCTTTGCCCAAATTTGTGCGCAAGAAGCCTTGGATGCTGCTAGTAGTGAAAATGAGGACCATACCAAAAACTTTAAGCGAGAGACAAACAACCTAAGCTCAAAAAAGAGAAGCTAGGGTCATTCTAGATTTCTCAGACGATGATGAAGAGGAGGAAAATGTTATTAGTCTTGCATCTCGAGATCTTCCTAAAGGGAAGCAAGTTGCAAATTCCTCGTATGCAGATGGGAGCTTACTGGAGATCAGCAAATCCATCAAGGGAGATAGATCGATCAGCTGGTTGTACTTCTAGTTTACCCAAAAGAAGAAAAGATCTTAAAACTAGAATTGATGATCGAGGAAGAGAAGGTATTATACCATATTTGCTTAATTCTTTGGTTTTATCTTTTCTATAGTAGGCTTTATTCTAACTAAATTGTGTAACATTCATTTCTACAGCTTGCTGGTAGTATTACTATGATTTTTAAACTGGTTTTGTAAGCATATAGTATTATACCATATTTGCTTTTTTGGTTTTATTTTATCTATAATAGTCTGTCTAACAAGTTTTATTCTAACTAAATTGTGTGACATTCATTTCTGCAGCTTGCTGGTAGTATTACTATGATTTTTGAAACTGATTTTGTAAGCATTTGATGTTTTATTTTTTGATTATCTGTTAAAAATCATATAGGTCAGTACACTGGTTTCAGAACATGCGAGAACTTGATTGAAAATATACTCATGCCATATATTTTAAGGAAGAATGATAGGAATGCTTCAGCAATAAATATAAAAAATTTTACATTAAACTGAATGATATTTAATTTTTGCTAACAGTTACAAGTAAAGCCATACTATAGACTGTGCTACTGATTTGACATGACGACAAGGTATATCGATCTCTTCTTTGGTAGGTCGGTGCACTTATTCTGGCTTCTTGCTGTAATTTTTCAAAAAATTCTATTGATGCACAACTGAGTTATATAGATGAAGTGTTCCTTTGCTTCTCCAAATAAATGGTAGTTAAAGATAATAGAAACACTACTAAAAAGCTAGTCATCTGCGACAGACCTGGCCGTCGCAAAACGGTCGCTAAAGACTTTCTGCAACGGCCAAGGGCGGTTGCAAAAGAACTCGTTGCAGAATGTTTGCGACCTTGACCGCCGCGATTGCAAGTAAAAAATTTCTACGACCATTTTGCGACGGTATGCAACCGTCACAGAATATGGTCGCGTGACATTTGCGATGCTCATTTGCCGTCGCAGCCTTTATCTCTGCGATGACACTGCGACCGTAGTTGCCGTTGCAGACTTTAGCTTCGCAACGGCGTTGCGACCACATCTGCCATTGTAGTACGGTCGCAATTGTAATTGCGATCGCCTTTGACGACCGGTTCGATATACCTTTTGCAACGGTGTCGCGGTCGCAATGCCGTTGCAAATGTGTATTTTGTTTTTTTATAAAAATAATTTAATAATATAAATTCATGTTTACAATATTTGATTAAAATGCCTATAATATCAAACGAGACATCAAATTATATAATATAAACCATCATATTTATATAAAAATATAATATTTACATTGTATCAAAACATATTACATCATATCAAAACATGTTTACATCATATCAAAATAGAAAATCAAATATCGTGAGGCGTATCAGGTGTCAGCGAGGGATGCGACGAGGAGAGGGGCTGCTTGGGGAGGGCATTAGCCGGCGTCAACGATAATGATGGATCTGATGTTGATGTCGTCGCGTCGAATGATGGGGGAGGTGGAGGGGCCATGTACTGAGTCATCTGCGCCATATGCTCCCTCATAGCGGCCACCTCAGTGATGAGGCACGCATGAGAAGCCTTTAAGGCTGCAAATCGATCCTGACCCGCATGTGAAGTTGAATCGATCTTCCGTCGTGATACTATACGTGATATATTACAACAATTACTTCTTTTGAACTCTTCATAGGTGGGGTGGTCCTATTCCATTCGAGAATCAAATTATTCTATTTGAATTTAAATATTCTTTTTAATATTCAATTTCAGTCGAAATTCCGACAGCATTTCCCTACAGTTCTCCAAGTATGTATATCATCTAGGCTCATACTTGGAGAACAAGGGATATCTACTAGAATTTCAAACTGAAATGAATGTTAAAAAATATATTTAACTGCAAGTAGAATAATTTTGATCCCAAACTGTTCGATCAAGGACAATTCAGAAATTATAAAGAATCTATAAGTTTTATACTTCTTATAGACAATGATACGATCTCCGAACGGATCTAAGGTATTGTAAAAAAAATTATGATTCAACGGTCGATGAGGTTGTGTCACTTTATCAACTCGCGAATCATAATATTATTTTAATTTCAATCCTAAAATTATATTGCCAAGTTAATTGCAATTCAATGGACTTGCATATAAGATTGTACTGAAAGGCTGGAATAGGATTGGAAAAAAACCCAACAGATTTAGCAAAATAAAAGGCATATTATAACATTAAAATATAAAGCTGTAGATCTAATGTCATTGTGTCAATTATGGATGCCTCAGCTGTCTTGACATTAAAATAAAAAGCATAGCTAGATCTAGTCAAATTGAACTAGTCAAATTGATTATCCAGTAGCTTATATCAGTTGAACATTGGGTCTGGATTTAAAAACCCTTGAAACCACTGTGCACTCTAACTGCATATGAAATTATATATATTTTCAAGGAGTACTCAATATTATTTGGTGGTTCTGCTCTAAACAAGGACTTGGTTTCACATCCTCAATATTATTTGAAATCAAGGAGTACTCAATATATATATATATGTAAGGCCTTTAGTGATCTTTGTGGGAATGATCGAGCAAAGCTTTGTTTTTTGTTTTAAGACCCCCCTTCCCAATTGGCATCCTAATCAAAGACCCAACAAACTCACTAGTCACTCCAGTTCTACTATCAAGACTTGGATTATTGGAAGGTAAGTTGGAGATGCAGCACTAGCAACATCTCTGACCATCTATAATTTTTTCTCCTTCCTGTAGTCCAATCAATCTTAAAGTCACACTTGATACTTTGATAGCATATAGACTTCAACGAGGGAATCTCATAAAAGACATACAACTGAAAGCTATAGTATAAGTTTTGATTTCAAGAGCCAACTTAATTTACATAATACTGAAGAATCAATCATGGATAATCTGGGTCAGAATGCTATCCAAGAAGAAAAGGCCACAATTTAAAGAAGAAAAGGACTAGAATGAACAAACCCATTATTTGCTTCACAGTATAATGAAGTATTTAACAACTAAATAGGGACAGGAAACAAGAAATTATCTGAGGTTGCCACTGACCATTTATATTATTCCTATTATACAAAACCAAATGCAAGGAGACTAAAGTTGATGGCTTCATGTATGAAAGCTGGAGAAAAAACCAGATGCATGATGCATGAAAAATATACTCATACCTGGATTCAAACCAGATTAACTATTTGCCTAGATGAAATCTGCTCATGCCTAATTCTGAACAGAGATTTTGCCTTACAGGTAGAGCAATCAACAATTGAATATGTATGGATGGCCTTGTTGCTTCAAATCCGTATGGGTATTTATTTCTACATTTGAAAATAAATTTGATGGCCTTATTGCTTCATGATGAGGGTTATCTTTTCTATGTAGGTTAGTTCAGTTTCAAATGGAAAAGTTATCTGAATGGGTATATATGAATAGTATAATAACTAATAACTTGTATGGTCATTTAAAAATAGAAAGTTTCTAACCGACATTAAGGACATGAAGCAAGGATGAAGTACCTCTTTAATCTCCTTCAATAGAGATTGCACATGTAAACTAACAGATGAATGAGCACCAGTAACTCCATTTTGCATGGAATTTCTGACACTTGAAATCTTAGAGGAATTTTAAAATAATCTATTTTGCAGATATCAAGCAGACAGTACCATGATTGAAAGGTTAGTGCAAGACTGAAAACATGAAAAATATAATCTCTTTTGTAGATATTAGACAGTACCATAATCTATTTTGTATAATACAAGACTGAAAACATGAAAACTGCTTAGGCAAAGCTCTAAAACTAATAAATGAAACAAAACTAACTTGGTTATAAAAGGTATCCTATTAAAGCAACAATAGCATAAATCATGGAGTATTGACCAGGGAGAGAAAAAAACACCTCTAGTAGCGGAAAAACCAGATGGAAGAATGTTAGTATGCAAGATGTGCTTTGTGGAATGAAACAAATCTGTCATCCATAGAGAAACAAGGGAAATTAGTCAAGCAGAAGAATAAAGTCAGTCAACCAGATAGGGACAACATGAATTACTTACTGCTTTTGTAGAACATGTGAAACTAAGCATGAAAAAGAGGAGGGATAAGCAATGAAATGGGTAGTGGCACGGGCAAAACACATTCTTGCAATCATCAACTTCCAATTGCCTCTGGGAGGTAGTCTTCAAATGAGAAGATTTTGTGAACTTATTATTTTTCAAAAAGAGGTCAAGGTCATGGATGTGCCTATCTCAGTCTAAGAAAATTTTTGTCACTACTAGAAAAGACTCCTCATTTGCAGTTACCTACGGATAATAGTCTTGTTTATAGGACTATATGCCACCAATGCATCTATTAGATTAAAAACAGATCTCAAGAGGTCATACTTATAGGAAAAAGTTGACATTCCATGTTATCTGATCGATCCCTGACGGATTGCATGTAAAATGAAGAAATTAACATGTAAAATTAATTTAAGTAGTAAGTATTCTTCTTATTTTGATAACATGTAAAATGAAGAAACCCTAGCCGGCGGCTAGGGTTTCGACCGGAGATGTGTGTGTGTGTGTGTGTGTGAGAGAGAGAGAGAGAGAGAGAGAGAGAGTGCAAGCAGGCGGTGGTCGGCGATTGCAGAGGGAGTGAGAGAGGGCGAGTGAGTTTGTGAGCGGGGAAGAAAAAAATTAAGGGATTGGGGGTTTAGTATAGGAATATCCGACGGTTCTGCGATGGCGAAACACGATCGCAAAATGTGGTCGCTAGGCGTCGCGGAGATGATTAGTTTGCGACTACTAAAAACGCGATCGCACAGACGTCGCATAGGTGGCAAATCTGCGATGGCTTTCGACAGCGGTCGCAGAACCATCGCATCTGCGACGGCTTTCGACAGCGGTCGCAGAACCATCGCATCCGCGACTGCTTTCGTAGTCATCGCAAAAATGCCATCGCAAATGTCCTGAATTTTAGTAGTGAAATGATATTGCATTTTTTTTACCTCATGGGCTACTTTTTTGACATTAAATTTTATACCTCTTAGTTTGGTTCAACTTTGGTTTACTAGTGTTTGGCCTTAACATATTATTAATGTCATATTCCAAGTTTTGAACTATTCTTTATTGAGTATTATATTTAGCGAATATTATTCTTTATTGACTAATATACTTAGCGAATATTATCTAATATTTGACAGTGTACAACTAAGATACTTAGTTGATGGTGGGGATTCATTATTGGGTCACATCTCAACATTCCAAAACATATTCTACTCTTCAACTTGTTCAATTTCGATTAATGGAGCGTTGCTTTATGATTATGTGCTAGTTGCATTACTTTTCTCTGGAATGTTAGCAAAATATTATTATGCTTTAACAAAAAGAGTTAACTATTATTAACTTTTAGTAATTTGGGCGCTTTTTTGATGATTTTTATTAATGTGCTATGGTTAATTGATTATTGTAAATTTGAACTATGGTTTATTGACTATTGTAATTGACTGAACTATGGTTAATTGACTATTGTAAATTCTGAACTATGGTTTATTGACTATTGTAATTGACTGAACTATGGTTAATTGACTATTGTAAATTTTGAACTATGTTTTATTGACTATTGTAATTGATTGAACTATGATTAATTGACTATTGTAAATCCTGGACTATGGTGAATTTGTATGCATGCAAGGTTACTAAAAAGATAGAATGAAAATTATTAAGTAAAAATTTAAGATAGAATGAAAGATGGCTCCGGAAGTTATTTGAGAAAGACACTATGATGGGAAGATATTCCATAATAATGTATAGTCTAGCCTAGAAGCCCATTAGATAACAAATAAACTTCTAGTTATATTCTATAAATTCATTAGTTGCAGATAAACTTCTTGGTATATTCTAGAAATTCATTAGTTGTTTATCTGTTGGTATGCACTGTCCTTGGCACAGATAGTTCTTTCAATAAACATAAACAATGTCATTAGTTGTTTATTTTTGTAGGAGAAAAAGAAGAAATGAAGAGCAACTTTGGTCATGCAATTGCAGGGGCAACAATGTTGATCAATTGCTGATTTAAGCAAATTCTCGTTTTTGTTGTTGTCTTTGGATATTAGATACCTCTATTTTGTGTTGGTTGAATGTGTTGTTTTTTATGTATTTTGTTACCTTAAGTCTGTTTGGTGTTAGTTAAATGTACGTTGTATTTGGATTAATGTTGAATTTATTTTGGATTTGTTGGTGGTTGGATTTGTAGGTGGTTGATTTTATACCGGCTAAGTTGTAAGGGTTTTATAATTAGCAAGTGGATTATTATATTAATGAATGGTCAATTGTAATTATGTATATTTGTGACAAATTTATTTTTCACATATTCTCAAGGTTGTGGCAAAATCATCACTAATATTATGGCAATAATCTAAATTTGAAATGGAGTTGGTGGCAAATTCATTTTAACGTTTAATGACAAAGGATCAAACATGTAGTTGCAAAATCTTTTATAGCAAATTTGATATGTAATGACAAAATGTAACACGATGTTAGCGGCAAATTTTATATATTTTTGCTGAAAAGGTTTCAGAAAGAGTAGAATAGTGAAACATTTATGATAAGTGGCAAAAAAATTTGCCATAAAAAATACAAGACGTCAGCAAGCATCGTTTGCCACACTACTAGAAAACAAGCAATCTATGACGGCGATTTTTTTCGACGGCACCGTCAGCGGGATTCTGCGATCGTTGCAAACTGTGGTCGTAGTGTTGCAACATCTGCGACGGTTTTGCGGTCGCTGCATTTGCCGTCGCAAAACTATTATCTCTGCGACGGCTTGGCAATCGAGTAGCGATTGTCGTCGCAAAAAACTGTCACTGAATCAATACCTTTACCATTTAACCCGCGCATGATCTTTTCTTCCCCTTTGACTCGATGACGATCTCTCCCTCCCTCCACGCACGATCTTTTGTTGCCCCCACTCTCTTTGATCTCTACCACCCGAGCATGATTTTTTCTTCCCCTCTCACTCGATGACGATCTCTCCCTCCCTCGACGCGCGATCTTTTCTTCCCCCCGCTCTGTCTGATCTCTGCCACCACCCCCCGCCCCCTCGTCGGTATGTCTCTCTCTGTCTCTCTTCGGTTGAAATCGTAGCCACCGACGCCTAGGGTTTCGGTCGATGACTGCAAATGAGGAGAGCCGGTCGGCCGACCCTTCCACCTGCTGCGAATCCGGGACAGGTGGGAGGGCCGTCGGTCCTCCCTCTCCCTCTCTCTAAGGTTTCGGCCGACGATTGCAAATGAGGATGATCGCCGAAACCCTAGCCGACGAATTTTGCTACTGCAGGATCGACGATCCAATGATAAAATTCAACTCTTTTCCAATCTGGCTATAGCCCATCCTCCTTGGATGTGCAATCCTGGCAATTTGCAGAGTTCAAATCCCAATCGGAAGTAGCTTACGAGAAAGGCAAGTACTTTTAACACCCTACTTTCATCACTATGTTAGTGGTCGTGATACACGGACAGGTCATGCATATATTTTCATTTTTTCCTACGGCTCTAGATACCTTTGTAGATTCTATTTAGTGGTTTTCATGTTCATGCAACTATTCATCGTTGCTATGTTTTCTGATCATATTTAGCTTTGTTGATTGTAATTTTTTTTTCCCACTTTATATATTTTCTATATGTGAATTTCTCAATGTTACTGGTGGTGGTTTTGATCCTTTTGCTCTTTCATATATTTTTCTGATCGTGATCTATCAATCTTTAGTGATGTTCATGAGTAGGCATGACCTGCATGCATTGAGTTGCTATCTATATTGTTAATTAAGTTGTTTCTTCCTTGATGTGTAACAATTTCCATTCAGTAACTTAGATGTTTTCTTTGGCTGGGTAGGAAATGGTGAAGCTAATAATTCAGAGATATACTAGAGAATTGGTGTCCGCAACTTGGAATGTCCAAGGAACTTAGCTGCTTTGGCTCGTGCAGCTGCCGTCAAAGTCGCTGAGCAATATTGCAACGTGCAAATCAGCCAAGAAATTTTTTGGTAATATAATACTAATCAATTTTAACATGTAACAAAAAAATTCACTAATATATATATATATATATATCCACCATGAAAATTGCAGCTTTCCAAATTTGATCTAGTAGCTACTCCAAGAGTATCTGTTGGTCTTGTCGGGACATCTTTTGGTGGGGAAGTTCAATTTGTTGAAGCGACAACAATGATGGGCAAGGGTGATTTGCATCTTACAGGATAACTTGGCGATTTAATCAAAGAATCAGCAAAAATAGCTCTTACATGGATATTGTCATCTGCTTTGTTCTATATGCAACTTCTCATGCAATGTATTCTTTTTCCCTAGTTATCGTTTGCAATATTTGCTTCCTACATTTTCTCACCTAAACTACAAATTGGAAGATTTAGATGTCTTAAACTTGTTTTCTTATTTGTCCTCTTTAGTTCTCTGTTAATTTTGATCGAATCAAGTGAACAAATCATATATATCCAAGCATAACTTTACTCTGGGTAATTTTTTCATTTGCCAATGAATTGTGATTACTTGTTTTCATCATTTTACTTATTAGATACTCAAATAACTGGTAGATTATCCTTTAAGTATCAATTAAGTTATGCAAATTGATATCTTGATATCAAATTCACGAGGTAAAAGTTTCTTATGTTTTTTCATGTTAGAGTTCTTAGAGGTGAATTATGAGACTTATGGATGTTTTAATGCTTTTATATTTTTTTGTGATTTCATTGGATTTTTTATTGATATAACCTAGCTAAGAACAACAATATTTTTTTTTTTTTTCATTTTGTAGTCTGTATAGGCATTCTCAAACTATTGCAATTAGCAATCAAGATAATTTGGGGATCGCGAGGTTGTAGGGAGATAGAGAAGTGAAAGAGGGAAAATAAAATATATTTTATTCCAACTCAAAAATCAAAATACACACAAGCGCTCATTTATACCTGTAAAGTTCAGCTACAAGAAAATTACACAAATAACCTCAAAAGACTTCATTTATTACATGCCAACTAATGTAAAAGTAATAAAGTACAATGTAACTATTACAGTAGTCGAAACCTTAACAGAGCAGTTTAATGACTATCTTCATTGTCTTCAATACACCCCATCAAGTTGGTATTGGAGAATGGGTTCTCCAATCCCAACTTGCAAGTGAGGGAAGCTGATGTTGAGCTTTGGGCAGTTCTTTTGTCAATATGTCACCTTGTTGATTATTGCTTGAGATGTAAAGTGGTTGAACTATTCCCATTTGATACTTCTCCCTTACAAAATAGCAATCCACTTACAAATGTTTGGTTCTTTCATGGAAGACCGAATTAGCTGTTATGTGTAGTGCGCTTTGGTTGTCACAATAAATGGGTGTTGGTTCCTTATAGGTTTCACTAATTTCACCTATCAATTTTCTTACCTAGATTACCTCAGCTGTTGTGCTTGAGAGGGCTCTTAACTCACTTTCAACACTTGATTTACTGACAGTGGATTATTTCTTACACTTTCATGTTACCAAGGCTGATCCATATTTAACCAGATAACCTGAAACTAATCTCCTGGGCATGCTACAACTCCCCCAATCAACATCACTATAAGCTGATATCTGAGTTGAATTTTCTGCTGCATAAAATAAGCCTAAATCAGGTTCCTTTTTGAGAAATTTCAATATTCTTATTATTGCATGATAATGTGACTTTTTGAGTTTCTGAGTAAATTGGCTAAGTGTATGAACACTGTATGTTATATCTGACCTAGTCATAGTTATATACAAGAGTTTTCCAATCAACCTCTTGTAAGTACTGTCATCTTCAAAGACGAGATCTGATTCTGATAACTCAACTCATCATCATACTTAACATTGGTTTGCATTGGTGTGCTCTTTGGCTTGCACTCCTTCATTTTCATCCCACCAAGTAAGTTTATAATGTACGTTCTCTGACAAATATGTATCCCTTTGGTTGTTCTTTGAATTTCTAGCCCAAGAAAATATTTCAGCTCATCCATGTCTTTAATTTTGAATTGGTTATTCAAAAAACTTTTTAGATATGTAATTTCACTGTTATCAGTACCAGTGACTATTATATCATCAACATACACTAACACCAATGTTATTTTTTCATTTTTTCTTTTGACAAACAACATGTATTAGATGAACACTGTTCATAGCCTTGTGACATGATGCTATTGGATAGCTTTGAGTATCATTGTCTGCCTGCTTGCTTTAATCCATAGATGGATTTTAGCAATTTGCAGACTTTGTTGTCATGTGGATTACCATACCCTGGTGGCTTGCGCATGTATACTTCTTCCTCAAGTTCATCATGCAAATAGGTATTATTTACATCCAATTAATGTAAGGGCCAGTTTGAACTTGCTGCTATAGCCAACAACACCCTGACAGTTGCCAATTTCAACACTGGAGCAAAGGTTTCCTGATAGTCAATTCCCTTTATCTGTGTGAAGCCTTTAGCAACTAATCTGGACTTGTTTTTCTCTATACTTCCATCAGGTTTAAATTTGATGTGAAGCACCCATTTGCAACCAATTGCCCTCTTCCCTAGATGTAGGTCACATAGTCTCCATGTGTGATTATCATCTAATGCCTTAAATTCATTTTGCATGGACTCAACCCACATTGGATCTAGGACAGCAGCTTCATAGGAGTGAGGGTCTTGATGTGTTTCGATGGTTGTGATAAAAGCTTTGTGACTACTTGGTATTTTGGATAGGTCACAATAGTTTTCCAGGGGATATGGAGTAGTTTTGTTGATGCATGGGAGTGTATTTTTCAGAAATTAAATTGCACCTATAGTCCTGGAGCTTCAAAGGTTTCCTAGTTATCATCTGATTCTTCCTTACTTTTGGAGGACTATTTGTTTTGGTAATGGAATCACTCTCATCTAATGTTGGTTCAATGTTTTGAGGGGAATTTCTAACCTCTGACTCAGATGTTTCTGCAATAGGTGGCATTTCTACATAGAGCTCATCTTCTTCTCCTAAAATGATGTCTTCCTCTAACTGAGTTTCTAGTTCACCTTGTTCCTTGACTTTGGTGGAATTCAGATCAATGTCAAAAGGTTCATTTGGCATATTGCAATTTTCATCAGGTTGTTGTTTTGGCAATGGAAATATAGTGTGGTTTATGTCTTGCTGGTGAAATGGAAAGATATGTTCAACAAATGAAATGTTTCAGGAAACAATGATGGAGTGAGTTGTTAAATCACAAACCTTATAACCTTTCTTTCCATATGGATAGCCTAGAAAAACACACATTTGCTTTGGGATCAAATTTAGTCCTACCTTGTCAAAATGTGTTGACATAGCAGAGGCATCCAAAGGCTTTCAAGTGGTTGAGGTTTGGCTTTGCATGGTAGAGAAGTTCATATAGACTACAATTGTTGGTTACAGGACTTGATAACCTATGTATTAAGTATGTAGTTAACAAAAGACATTCTCCCCAAAATTTCAAAGGCAATTTTGATTGAATTTCAATCATCTACCAACCTCTAGCAGGTGTCTATGTTTTCTCTCAACTATGGAATTTTGTTGATGAGTTTCTACACACGAGCTTTGATGCATAATACCTAAACCAGAAAGAAAGATTTTTAAAGTGGAATTAAAAAACTCACTCCCATTGCCAGTTCTCAAGATTTTGATGGTTTTGGAGAATTGGTTTTGTGTCATTTTGATGAAGTTAATGAGTAATATAGGTACTTGGCTTTTGTGGGAGAACAAGTATGTCCAACATGATCTAGTGTAATCATCCACCAAAGTCAAGAAATAACGGCAACCATCATATGTTGGGACCTAGTGAGGCCCCTAAACATCACAATGTAACATATCAAAGGAATTGCTACTTTTATTCAAACTTTTGGGAAAATGCAAGATACATTGTTTTGCTTTTGGGAATACATTGCAAAAGAAATTTGAAACTTTATTCAACTCAGAAATATCATGAGCTAACATTTTCATTATAGAGATGGACATATGTCCTAACCTAAGATGCCATAAGGCAGACTTGTCTAGACTAATGTTCATGGCTTGTGAAGTGTACTCTCTTGTAGTTGAAAGGTGAAGCCTCAGTCAATAGGTACAACCCATTTTCCTCCTTACCACTCCCAAGTATTTTCCTCGAAGCTAGGTCCCGAATCACAAAATTGGATGGGTTAAAGGTGATTGAACAACCTAGTTCTTTGGTTAACTTACTGACTGATATCAGGTTGAATTTGAAGGAGGCTACAGATAAGGTGTTGTCAAGTTTAATGTTTCTATTCACATATACTGTACCTAAATGAGAAACAGTGGTGGAGGAACCATTTGGAAGTGAAACTCTATCTAAATGATTAGGTTTTCTAGTGTTTTCAAGCATAATGTGATTGGAAGAATTTGTTGTTTGAAACCCGACACTAGATGGGGGGTTGAATAGTGTCTGTCCCCTTATATGTTTTAATCAAAATTTCTTTTTGCTCAATTTAACTTTAATCAAATGCAAGTGTATTTTAACAGTGGATGTGATCAAATATCAAGATCAATAATAAGCAAATATTGAAAGCAATGCAAATACGATCAATTATAGTGGTTCGGCCAACCGCCTACTCCACTACCTTAGCTCCTCACCAAGGATTTCTAACCAACTATTTTATAGAACTTGTGTTCCCTTTGAATACAACTGAGGAAACTATTCTCACCTCTTTGAGAACTCCTCAAACCTATTCACCTAGGCAAAACACAAATCTACAAAGTCTACCATAAGTGTTTCTCTAGCACACCTAGCAGACTATTACAGATGAAAAATAAGTTTGAAAGAAATCTTCAAATACAGTGAAAAAGAGCTTAAGAATCGTAAGAAGGAACCGTTGCTCTTTTCCCAAGCCTTCAAGCCTCCAACTTGCCAGAAGATGAACTTGAGTTGTAGCAGAGTTGAGGGAAGCAGGCGCTTTAAGAAGGATGTTGACAGACGAGTAGGGCGCAGCAAATCAATCTCTTTGAAGGCTCAAATCACTTCTTCAATGCTCAATTAAATTTCTAAGAAGCTTTAAAGAAGTTAGGTGAGGGGTATTTATAAACCCTCAGCTGAACGTGCGGTTCAACGGGTAGAAAAATAGTTGTTATAGCTATTCGATCGCTTGTCAATCGATTGTCGATCGACCGACCGATCGACCGCTACCCTTTCTGTGCTTTACTTGCGCTGTTCGATCGACCGATGGGTTGATCGAAGTTGCAGCTTCATCAATCCCAGATCCGATCGATTGATCGGTCGACCGATGCACCTTCTGCCAAATTTTCACCAACTTCGATCGACCGACAGGTCGACTGAATGACTACTGCCATTTTACGGTATCATTCGGTCGATCGACCGGTCAACGAAACTCAGTCTGAGGCTGATTTTTACTTTGAGTTTGTTACATGCTTTTTCATGGGTTTAGTTACCAAATTTCAACTTGAATAACTTTACAATTTGGATTGGGATAAAATCATCCTAGGGGTATATTACATGATTTCTACTTGATCTAAACCCGAGCCTTTCTTTGACATTTTTTTCTTTCGTTTCTTTGACGGTCTTTTCTTTCATTTCGTTTGAATGAACTTCGCATGCTTATCGCAACCTCAACCTGAACTCCAAACTTCACACATAGATTAACTACATGTTTGTTATCATCAAAATGAAGATCGAAGCTTGAGAGAAACCCTTAAGCCAACTATCTCCCCCTTTTTGATGATAACAAACATAACATGGAATTTTAAGAAACATTATGTATATTTTTTATGAGTTTGAGTTAAGGCATACATGAGTTAAGGCATACAAGATATATAACTCAATATATGCATACCAATACTTATAACTCAATCTATGCTCCCCCTATCAATGTACATATCATTTTTGTAACTCCCCATAACTATATGCATCGTAAAAACCAAGTGTGACCTTACTTTTTCTCCCCCTTTTGACATCAATCAAAAAGGGTAAGAATTAAGGTACAATTAATGAGTTTCATCATAAAAAAAATAAGAAAGCCATAAAACCAAGTATCATCTACCACTATAGTCATTCCTATTAATGTAAGCCTATAGAAGGCAAACATCAATAAGTTGCAAAGCCCCACCACAGAGTATTACATAAGTGTGATGATACTTTATAGAATGCAAGTTTTAAAAACCATATAAATTTTGGAGAAGAATCATCTTAACTACTAGGAAAAATACAAATTCCTAATTGCATTCTTAAATTTGTGAAGCTTTCCTCAACCAAGGGTTTTGTAAATATATCGGCAAGTTGTTTATCGATGGATACAAATTCTATTGATATATTTCCCTTAGTCACATTATCTCTAAGGAAATGGTGCCTTAAGTCAATATGCTTAGTCCTAGAGTGTAAAATAGGATTCTTTGTTACATTTATTGCACTAGTATTATCACAATGAATAGGTATGCAAGAATACTTAAGTTCATAGTCTAAAAGGGTTTGTTTCATCCAAGGGACTTGTGCACAGTAACTAGCCGCAACGATGTATTCCGCTTCGGTAGTTGAAAGTGCAACTAAGTTTTGTTTCTTTGAGAACCAAGAAACAAGACTCGCTCCTAAGAATTGATAACACCCACTAGTATTTTTTCTATCTACTTTACACCCGGCAAAATCCGCATCCAAAAAACCAATTAAATCAAATGATGTATGACATGTATACCATAGTCCTAAGTCAACCATGCCATTTAAATATCTCAATATGCGTTTGACCGCACTTAAATGAGACATCCTAGGGCAAGATTGAAACCTAGCACATGCACAAACACTAAACATAATATCGGGTCTGCTTGCGGTTAAGTAAAGAAGACTACCAATCATACCTCGATATCGTTTTTCGTCAACTTTGACACCCTCTTCATCTTTGTCAAGCTTGATGGATGTGCTCATTGGTGTAGAAGCTATCTTGGCTTCATTCATTCCAAACCTTTTGATGATCTCCTTTATGTACTTGGCTTGATTGATGAAGATTCCTTTGTTGGTTTGCTTGATTTGGAGACCAAGCATGAATGAGAGCTCTCCCATCATGCTCATCTTAAACTCATCTTGCATACACTTAGCAAACCACTTACAAAGAGTTTCATTAGTAGCACCAAAAATTATGTCATCAACATAAATTTCTACTAATAACATATCATTTTCATGATGCTTAATAAAAAGTGAAACATCGTCTTTTCCAATATTAAAACCTTGTTCAATTAAAAAATTTGAAAGCCTTTCATACCAAGCCCTAAGGGCTTGTTTTAAACCATATAATTCATTTTTAAGTTTGAAAATATGGTTTGGAAACTCAAAACTTTCAAATCCGGCGGGAGGTTGTTCAACATAAACTTCTTCACTAATGAAACCATTTAAAAATACACTTTTAACATCCATTTGGAAAAGTTTAAAACCCTTAAAGCTAGCATATGCCAAAAGCATTCTAATTGCTTCTAATCTAGCTATTGGAGCATAAGTTTCATTATAATCTATCCCTTCTTGTTAATTGTACCCTTGTGCCACTAATCTAGCTTTGTTTCTAATGACTAATCCTTCTTCATCTAACTTATTTCTAAATACTCATTTTGTCCCAATTATAGTTTGTTCACTAGGTCTAGACACTAAGTCCCATACATCGTTTCTAGCAAATTGGTTGAGTTCTTCTTGCATAACTAGTACCCAAAACTCATCTTCTATTGCTTCTTTAATGTTCTTAGGCTCTACTGGAGATATAAATATATATTGACAAGTATTCTTGAGTTTAGAGTGGGTTACCACTCCTGTTGAAGGTTCTCTAATGACTTGATCTATTGGATGATCCTTTACCAACCGATATCCTTTAGAGAGAGGCGGTAGAGCTTCTTCATCATCATCTTCAACTTGAGGTAGATTCGAGGATGGTCGATCTTCATGTTGAGTTTTCTCATTATCTTCATCCTCCACCTCTTTGTCATGAAGTGTGAGATCCTCAAGTTCCTCACCTACATTTATAATCTTCACATTTCTAGAATAATCATTAGTTTCTTCAACAATCATGGTTCTACGATTGTAAACTCTATATGCCTTAGAATTAATGGAGTAACCTAGGAAAATCCCTTCATCGAATTTAGAATCAATTTTTCCTAAATTCTCCTTAGTATTTAATATGAAACATTTGCATCCAAAAATATGAAAATATCCCACACTTGGGATTTTACCATTCCAAAGCTCAAAAGGTGTTTTCTTAATTTTAGGTCTTAATAAAACTCGATTAAGAACATAGCAAGAGATATTTATGGCTTTGGCCGAAAACTACTTAGGTAAATTATTTTCACATAGCATGGTCCTAGCCATCTGTTGTAAGGTTCTATTCTTCCTCTCCACCATCCCATTTTGTTGAGGTGTCCTAGGGGAAGAAAAGGTATGTTCAATACCCAAATCATTACAAAACTCGAATTTTTTTTCATTTTTAAACTCTCCTCCATTATCACTTCTAATTTTTAAAATTGAAACTCCTTTCTCATTTGTAACTTTCTTTGTAAACTTTTTGAAAAATTCAAAAGTTTCATTTTTCTTAGCTAAAAAGAAAACCCATATAAATCTAGAAAAATCATCGACTAATACATAACAATATAGCTTTCCACTTAGACTAGCTACGTCACATGGACCAAAGAGATCCATGTGCACAAGCTCAAGAATTCTAGATGTACTCACTTGATTAATGCTATGAAATGAGGATTTGACTTGCTTACCTAGTTGACATGCATCACAAAGTTTGTCTTTTTCAAATTTTATCTTGGGTAATCCTTTAAGTAGTTCTTTCTTAGATATTTCTTGGATGAGGCTCATGCTAGCATGTCCTAGCCATCTATGCCACAACCAAGAGTCATTCTCCATGGCAACTAAGCATCTAACATGGGGAGTTGGCAAGACATTTAAATATAAGGTGTAGACATTTTCTTGCCTATTTTCAATAAATATGATATCATTTGATGGTGCACTCCTAATGATACATTTAGATGCTTCAAAGATAATTATGTATCCATTGTCACATAATTGTGATATGCTAATCAAGTTATGTTTTAACCCATCAACTAATAAAACATTCTTAATGCATGGGTAAGGGAGTATACCTATATCACCAATGCCAACAATCTTACCTTTGGCATTGTCTCCAAATGTGACATGTCCACCATCTTTGTATGCTTATTTGATAGGATTGCAAATAAGTTGATGTCACCCGTCATGTGATTTGAGCAACCGCTATCTAATATCCAGGTGCTTCTACTTGCTTGAGGATGCTTCTCCATCTACAAAAGGAGAAGAAACTATTTTAGGTACCCAAAATTTCTTGGGTCCTTGAGTGTTAGCCATTTTGGGAACCCATGTAAATCTTGCATGTGGGTTCCTCCTCAAAGCACAATCCTTAGCCATATGGCCAAATATATCATAAGAGAAACAATTTCCATTAAATTTTCTTCTATTGTGTGTGTGAGCATGGAAGTGTGATGATTTCTTTTTATGGACAACCTTAGGCATGACATTTTGTATGGTTGTCATCTTTTCATTGAGCATGCAAAGTTCATTTTTTAATGTTAGCATGCTATTATTCAAGTGCTCTACTTGATCACTTAAATACTTGTTTTCATCTTCTAATTTTTTGTTGTCATTTTCTAGGTCCTTCTTAGCTTTCTCTAGGGTGTGTGTTTCTTCCTTAAGGGTGTCTACTTCTTTTCTTAAGGCATTGCATAAGAGTAATAAACTATCATTTCTCAAGCTCTAAAGATTTATTATCTTTTTTAAGATCTTTAAATTTTCTCCTAATAGCATTAAATTCATCATGCATTTGTTCAAATTCATTTTCTAGCTCTTCTTGAGTAAAAGAAACTTCACCAAAAGTAAATCTTACCTCATCATCATTTGCCATCAAGCAAAGATTTGCCTTTTCACTCTTTGTGTCTTCTTCACTTGATGAGACCTCGCTTTCATCTCTTGAAGCCATCATTGCCTTCTTCTTCTTCTTCTTCTTCTTCTTCTTCTTCTTCTTCTTCTTCTTCTTCTTCTTCTTCTTCTTCTTCTTCTTCTTCTTCTTCTTCTTCTTCTATTTGTCCTTCTTGTGAGGGTTGGAGGTGGAAGCCATCTTGAGAAGTGGGCAATCCTTCCTTAGGTGCCCGTCCTTGTTGCAGTGATAGCATGTATAGCTTCCTCTTCCCTTCCTCATGCCTCCCCTCATGAAACTCATAAACCTTCTAGCTAGCATCGTCATTTCTTCAAAGTCATCCGTCTCTTCCTCGGATGATGATGACTCTTCTGCTCGATGTGATGCTTTTAAGGCAATGGTCTTGCCTTTGGGGGCATCTTCCTCCTTGTATTGCTTCATGTGGGTCTCATGTGTCATGAGAGACCCAATGAGCTCGGTGATCTTCAAGGTGCTCATGTCTTTTGCTTCCACCATGATAGCTATGACCTTGGGCTCCCAAGCTTTTGGAAGGAAACGAAGGAGCTTCCTTACCTTCTCATCTTCTTTTATTTCTCTGCCAAGGTTAGCTAATCCATTTGTAATAGTTTGAAATCTAGCATATATGGCATCAATGGATTAATGCGATAATATTTTAAACATTTCATAGTCATGCATGAGTAAGTTTATTTTAGATTCCTTAACTTGTGAAGTCTCTTCATGTGTGGTCTCTAGAACTTTTCAAAGTTCATATGCGGACTTACAAGTAGAGATTCTATTAAACTCATTAATTGATAGGCCACAATATAATGCATTGATAGCCTTTGCATTAGCATTAAAGAGTTTAATTTCCTCTTAGTCTCACTCATCCATGTTCTTATTGGGTTGCGTATACTCTACTAGAATCATCCTCCATACATCCATACCTAGAGATTGTAGGAAGCCATTCATACGAATCTTCCAGTAGGCATAGTTGTTTACATCGAATAGTGGTGGACTATGACTAGAGGACCCTTGAGCTTGTTGGATTTCACTAGACATCTTAATTTGTTGGGAAAATGGTTAAATCTTATCCTACGACCAAGCTTTGATACCAATTGTTGTTTGAAATCCAACACTAGAAGGGGGGGTTGAATAGTGTATGTCCCCTTGTTTGTTGTAATCAAATTTTCTTTTTGCTCAATTTAACTTCCATCAAATGCAAGTGTATCTTAACAGTGGATGTGATCAAATATCATGATCAATAATAAGCAAATATTGAAAGCAATGCAAACACGATCAATTATAATGGTTCGGCCAACCGCCTACTCCACTACCTTGGCTCCTCACCTAGGATTTCTAACCAACTATTTTATAGAACTTGTGTTTCCCTTTGAATACAACTGAGAAAACTATTCTCACCTCTTTGAGAACTCCTCAAATCTATTCACCTAGGCAAAATACAAATCTACAAAGTCTACCCTAAGTGTTTCTCTAGCATACCTAGCAGGTCATTATAGATGAAAAATAAGTTTGAAATAAATCTTCAAATACAGTGAAAAAGAGCTTAAGAATCGTAAGAAGGAACCACTGCTCTTTTCCCAAGCCTTCAAGCCTCCAACTTGCCAGAAGATGAACTTGAGTTGTAGCAGAGTTGAGGGAAGCGGGTGCTTTAAGAAGGATGTTGACGGACGAGTAGGGCGCAACAAATCAATCTCTTTGAAGGCTTAAATCACTTTTTCAATGCTCAATTAAATTTCTAAGAAGCTTTAAAGAAGTTAGGTGAGGGGTATTTATAACCCCTTAACTGGACGGGCGGTTCAACGGGTAGAAAACTAGCCGTTATAGCTATTCGGTCGCTTGTCGGTTGATCGTCGATCGATTGACAGATCGACCGCTACCCTTTCTGTGCTTTACTTGCGCTGTTCGATCGACCGATGGGTTGATCGAATAAGTTGCAGCTTCATCAATCCTAGATCCGGTCGACCGATTGGTTGATCGATGCAGTAAAGCCAGAGGTGAGATCTGCAATCTGCAATCCGGTCGACTGATGCACCTTATGCCAAAATTTGGCTTCGATCGACCGATATAGCCTACTGCCAAATTCTCACCAATTTCGGTCGACCAACAGGTCGACCGAATGGCTACTACCATTTTGCGGCATCATTCGATCGACCGACTGGTCGACCGAATAGGCTACTGCCAGAATTCTACCTTGTTCGATCGACCAACCGATCAACCGAACTCAGGCTGAGGCTGATTTTTACTTTGAGTTTGTTACATGCTTTTTCATGGGTTTAGTTACCAAGTTTCAACTTGGATAATTTTACAATTTGGCTTGGGATAAAATCATCCTAGGGGTATATTACATGATTTCTATTTGATCTAAACCCGAGCCTTTCTTTGACGTTTTCTTCTTCCGTTTCTTTGACGATCTTTTCTTTCATTTCGTTTGAATGAATTTCGCATGTTTATCGCAACCTCAACCTGAACTCCAAACTTCACACATAGATTAAATACATGTTTGTTATCATCAAAATGAAGATCAAAACTTGAGAGAAACCCTTAAGCCAATAGAAATGTGGTCTATGGCACCACTGTCCAAGATACAATGCTTATGAATTGAACATGCATTTGAACAAAATGACATACCTACCATGTTAGCCTGATGTTGCCCTGCACAGTTGTTGTTAAGCAAGCTCATCAATGCACTTACTTGCTCTTTAGTGAGATTCTGTGATGCATCTGGTTTTAATTGCGAGGCCTTTTCATCTACACAGCCTTCCTTCTCAATAATTTTGTTAGCATGCACACTGTTAGCTTATTTTTCACTTGAGCTTGGCTCATTCAACCTTTGTTTGCCTTTGTACAGTCTGTGTCCAGGGGAATACCCATGCAGTCTATAACAAATGTCTTGTGTGTGCCCTGATTTTTGACAATAGTCACAAAACTTCTTGTTATAAGGTTTCATTTTGTTCTTGTTGAATTTGTTTGAGCTGCTTGAATTTTGATAAACACTATTTAGAGCTACACTGTCTACTCCACCTCCTTCTCCAATACCAACTTGCCTTTGAGTTTCTTCCTATTCCAGCATGGAATAGACTTGATTTAGGTCCGGTAATAGTCTCATGAGTAACATTTGCCCTCGTATGTTCACATACATCTCATTCAACCCAATCATGAACTAAGTGAGTCTGTTTCTATCTCTATTCATGTGTCCTACTTCACAGTTGCAATTCATACCCATTTCCAAAGCATCTAATTCATCCCATAAACCTTTCATCTTGGTAAAGTAATATGCAATTGATTGATTCCCCTGCTTGGTTGAATTTATCATCATCTTGATTTCAAAACTTTTGGGTTCACTACTCCTTCCAAACCTTCCCTCTAAATCTATCCACATCCTAGATGCAAATTCAACATACATGATGCTAGTGCTTAACTTTGGAGCCATTGAATTGATCAGCCACAAACAGACCATGCCATCACAACGCTTCCAGAGTCGATATTTTGGGTCTGATTCTTTGGGTGTTGGTAGAGTACCGTTTATGAAATCTATCTTGTTTTTTGCAGACAAAGCAATAATCATCGATTGCTTCCAAGGGAAGGTAATTGTCATGACCAGTAAGTTGAACTGAGATAAGATTCATACCGGGATTATCTTTTCCTTGTAGAACATAGGGATTGTCATCAACTCCAGCTATCTCTGATGATGAGATGCCATCTTGACTGTTCTGCGATCCCGCCGCCGCAGATCACGCTAGCCGATTTCTAACCATGGATCACAGATCTCAGATGTTGATATGATGCTGGTTATCAGATCTGATCTCCGATCCCTTCTCGACCATTAGCTCCGATCGATCTCAACTCCTTGCTCTGATACCATATTGCAATTAGCAATCAAGATAATTTGGGGATCGCCAGGTCACGGGGAGATAGAGAAGTGAAAGAGGAAAAAATGAAAATGTATTTTATTCCAACTCAAAAATCAAAATACACACACACGCTCATTTATACCTGTAAAGTTCAGCTACAAGAAAATTACACAAATGACCTCAAAAGACTTCATTTATTACATGCCAACTAATGTAAAAGTAATAAAGTGCAATGTAACTATTACAGTAGTCGAACCTTAACAGAGCAGTTTAATGACTATCTTCAATATCTTCAATACAAACTATTAATGTGGTTTGCATCTTTCTTTAGGAGGATTGAAAGCTACCTTCAAGAGCCAAATGTTATGCACAAGTGATGCAACTATTTTGAGTTTATTTCCTTTATCTTAGTAATAAATTTGGTCTCTAGAATTAATTATGTAAGATATAATGTTATAGCTTGTGGTTCTTTCTTTTCCAATCTAGTTTCAGTTGGTTCATTTACCAATGACTAACTCTGAAAATAAATTGTCACCTAAACATTCTTGCTACCCAATACAAAATTTCCATTGTTCTACTAACTAAAATTATATTTATGTATGTTGCAGTTCTTTTATTTGTTGTTAATCTAATGGACCATATGATTTTTCATATTTTGTTTTTAATTTTACAACTGATGATTTAGGACTAATATGTATTTGCAAAAAGTAATGTTATTTTAGTTTTTTGATTATTTGTTGTAGACATCAAAACAACACATGTTCTTAACAACTATTTGAGTATAGGAAATCTTTAATCTTTTTAATTTTTATAGGAAACAGATTATAGGAAATCTTTAATTTTCATGTCAGCAAGACTTTTGGATTTCTGTGTTCTGTTTACTAGTTTAATTAAATATTTGATATTTTAACAATCATAGCAAATTGTTGTTCACTGAATTTCTTTCTTATCAAGTTTTCGATGAAAACCTTCTAGCAGATAACCTTTTCCCATTAGGTGTTTATTCTTCTTCTATAAGTACATGTTAGCAACTGAGGAGGGCTTTAGATGTATTTATGAATAGTTACATGATTGTTAGTTGAAGAATTGATTGAGTAAATTTCTTTATGTTACTATCCTTTCCTTTTATATAAGTTATTCTTTCAGGAAATACACTATTGAATCTTGATGAATGTTGGATGTTATTTTGTAATCCCAAGTTTGAGTAATAAATGTTGCTTATACTACTAAATTCAGAAAGCACATTAAGGAAAACTGATTGCACACTTTATAAAATGTTCATGCCAATCCTTTTAAATAAATTTAAATGATTGTATTTCTTAATTATTTGTAGTTGGTGTCAAATTGAATAGATTTGTAATTTAATTTTTTAAGCTTTAAATAGAAAATTTTATTTAAAATAAAATAAAATTATCATCTGCTACGGCAAAAGCGGTCGCTGTTAAGAGTTTCTGCGACGACACTTGCGATCGCAAAGAGGTTGCATTTAAGTTATCTGCGACTGCACTTGCGGTCGCATTTAAGGTTATCTGCGACTGCACTTGCAGTCGCATTTAAGGTTATCTGCGATGGCTATTGCGGTCGTAATGCAGTCGCAGTTTAGTTATTGGCTACGGCTTTAGCGGTCGCAGTTACAACGGCGAACATCACGATCACAATTTTTTTGCGACGAAGTCATTTGCGACAGAGTTTTGTGACGGTCAGTTGCTGTCATAGAAAATCTTCTGTGATGGTTTTGCTACCGCAGAAGTCGTCGCAGAAGACCATTTTTCTGGAAGTGATAATAGGGTTGAGATAGTTTGACTTTTTTGTTTGCCACTAAAGAAATGACAATTCGTCGTAATTCGCTAAAGCTTGCCATGAAAGCTAAAAATGACTTTTAGCGGCGAACCTAATGTGGCAAACGGTTGGCGAGCACTTTTTTGCCATTGAATCATCATTTTGCCACTGTATATCACTATTGTGGCAAAAATAGCTTGTTATTAATTTCATTTTTTTTTTGTAGTGACACAATCTTCTATGGTGTGCCTATAGGTGTTGTGAAAAGCACACTTTTTGCTCATGTCAGCGTTCGATGACAGTTTCTGCTTCCTGGCATTGACGGGGTGCCTAAGGAGTTTCAAATCGTAGATCTCACGGAGGATGGTCTCCTACTTCGTATTGAATGGGCTATACTTCTCGTACTGGGCATTCGGGCGGAGTGGCAACCTTGACATTTTGTCATTATCCTGCTCACGGTGATTTCGATCCTTGCCCTTCTTGTCACTTTTCTTGGATTTCTTATATTTGGCAGTATCTTTCTCATTTTGCATGTCGACTTTTCCGGCCTCACAGAGTTCTTCCATCTCTATGTGACTTGCAGCCTTCTCTTGGAACTCAGCCATGTTCTGTGGCCTTTCCAGGGCAATTTGATCTGCAAAGTGTCTGGCCTTCAACACGTGCTTGATAGAGAATAACTTAACTCGTGGGTCAAGATTAGGGATCTCTGAGGCTGTGACCTGGAATCTTTGTATGTAATTCCTCAAGGACTCATGTTGCCCTTAACTGATGTAGTGGAGGGCATCAACGATTTTAGAGTATATCTGGGATGAGGAGAATCGACTGTTGAAGGCGCGGGAGAGCTCCGCAAAGGTGTGTATAGACCCCGGTGGAAGGGAAGAGAACTATAATAGTGCGGCCTTTTCCAGCGATGGCACTCGTGTTCGGCTGGGTGTTGTTCTTGGTACCACATCAACATCTCGAATTGGGCAATTAATCGTTGGTTCTCCACCTCAAGGTCGTTTATTCGACGCTGGAATTCTTCTGATAAGGGATTGGCTGGTGCCGGAGTGTCACTCCTCACTATTTCAGCGTCTGTAGGTAGCGGGGGGACGTCACCTCTAGGGTGTTACCTATGTGGGGCAAAGTTCACCTGACTCAGAGTAGCAAACATTGCGGGGCAGATAAGTTTTACTCGACCCCGCTGTCACGGGCCAATTGTTTTATGCGAAAGAACCCGTGCGGCACCCTTGCATCTCGTGCAAGAGATAAGCCTATCATATCGAATCCGTCCCGAATTGGGTGTCCCGACTTCACATCGCGGGGCATGCGTTAGTCCACGTGCCAACCTCGCGTTTCATATCCACGCCCCCAAAAGTCCATGTTGGCCGAATGGTATTGAAGGCATAAAGTAAAACAACAATTATAGGACAATGGATGTAAGAAAACATAAAACCAAGTGTAGGACGAGCTTCGCAATTGTCTTGGGCGAAGAACGACTAGTCGCACGCCCATATGGGCCGATCATGCATCTCTGCCCAAGGCAACCGCTTTGTTTGCCAACACTCTCCTACATTATACAAGAGACCCCTAACCCCCAAGTGCCACCCCCAAGGTTCCCAAAAGCACGAAGAGCATGAAAAAAGCGTGGTCATGCGAGATGGTGATTTTCCATGGCCACGTCCATGACAAATGCAAGAAAACTACTCCGCTTAGCCGTCACGCACGCACCAAGCGCCGAATGGCATCGAAATGCATCCAACTCGTACCGTGGGCCCTCAGGGATCGCACAAAGGATTTTACATGTACAAACTAGAATAAAAGACAAAATTACATAGACGCGAAAATATATTTACAAATATGTAGGGAATATTCCGTCATGATTCGTCATTGCTCGGCCTCATCGAAAAGTCCCTAACATTCTCCCCCACATCAAGCTTCGACGTCCTCATCAAACTCACCTCGGCCGCACCGCCTTTCTTGCATAGGCTACAATTGTTGAAGTAAATTCTTCACAAGTAGTCGAAGGGAACACTGCCCGAGTAACGACATGCCGCAGTGGGGCTGCAACATGCCAAGTTTCGCCATGAAGTCCACCACTAGGAAATGACTACTTGGAACATCATTGAGTTTCATCATCTCCTGTTGTTGCGAGAAAGGGCTTTGAGATTCCCAAACTCATTGCTGGGCAATGAAATTCCCAGACTTGTGGAGTAAACAAGTGTCGTTGAGCAACGTTCGCTTGAAGGGGCACCAGCGTTGTTGAGCAACGCTCGCTTGAATGGACACTGAGAAATAGCTACTGGGTTCACTAGCGTCATTGAGCAACGCTCGTGTGAAGGAACCCGAGAAATGGTTACTCAATTCACCAAGTCCCATTTTTGCTGGGCAATGAAAAGTCCCAGACTTAAGGAGCATACGAGCAACGCTCGTCTCAGATAACATCTGGGTGTCATTGTGCAACACCCAAGTGATGAGTAGTTCTGTGGCCGCACCACACTAGAGCATTGCCTCCACTGCCGCCTTGAGCCGATCACTACTTGCTCACTCGCCCCCCGCAGGAGTCATGGCACCCTCCTCCGAGCCCATCTCAATGAGCTTCAAGTCTTACAGATCACTGCTTGCTCACTCGCCCCCCGTAGCGGTCATGGCGCCCTCCTCCGAGCCCATCTCAATGAGCTTCAAGTCTTACGCTGCTCCTCGAATCATGACTTGTGGGATTTTCTCCAATCGAGTCACAACGATCGTGAACTCTTCGTACTAAGAGCATTGCTGCCACACCACAGTTGTTCTTCATTAGTGCTTGGTTCGGACTTGCCAATCTCGCATCTTAAGAGCCATCTACTCTACGCACAAATCTTGCATCTTAAAGGCCATCTTGCCATGTGCACCAACCTTGCGACTTAGGGGACATCAGCCCTGCGCACCAACTTGGCATCTCACGAGCAATCTGCTCTACGTCTTAGAGGGTATTAGCCCTGCACACAAACTTTGGTGACTCATGAGCATTCGACTCTGCGTTGCGTCTTAGGGGACATCGCCCTGTGCACCATCCTTGGCGACTCACGAGCCATCGGCTCTGCACTGCGTCTTAGGGGACAACGCCCTGCGCACCATCCTTGGCGACTCACGAGCCATTGGCTCTGCGCCGCGTCTTAGGGGAAAACTGCTCCGCTTAGCCGTCGCACACGCACCAAGCACCGAATGACCACGAAATGCGTCCAACTCGTACCGTGGACCCTTGGGAATCGTACAAATGATTTTACATGTACGAACTAGAATAAAAGACAAAATTACATAGACATGAAAATATATTTACAAATATGTAGGGAACATTCCGTCATGATTCGTCGTTGCTCGGCTGCATCGAAAAGTCCCTAACACCACGGTAGGTGACAAATGTCATTGCCTGAAGGTCGGTGTGTTCCGGCGTGTCTCCTAGTTAGGCGTAGTTTCGGCGATGGGGGGGTGACCTGCAAAAGACACTTTGACGCTCAGGTCAAAATATGTTTGAGGTGGAGAGATAATTAATAGAAATTGGACTCTAGGTTACCTAATGTGTGTCGTGTCTATATATATTATAGGATGGGGGATGATTAGTGATGACGTCGCCCGGTAGTCTCGTAGGGATGTTGCTCAGAATGGGTCGAGACTAATTCCGAAGATGTCAGATTCGTAATGGCGAATCTATCGTAGTTAATGAGGAGATGGAGGTCCTTGTATGGTCAAATGGAGCTCTCGGGCTTAGCCATTTGGCTTGACTTGACTTTGGTTCATGAGTGTAGGCGCTTTTGGGCCTAATCCGACCGGGCCCAAGTGCTAGTCCAATCCACACACAACGACTCAAAATAAAGTCGATGCGGCCCCGTCGGTCGATCACCAACCGATGGTTGGTTAATCGACGATTGACCAAGGGTCGGCCGATAACTGCATTATGGGCTACTTTTTTGATTTTCCTAGTTTTTGGGTTTTTGGGGTTCGGGTTTCGGTATTTAGGGTTGTTTGCATCATAATGAGGATTTACAACATATAGTATACACCCTAAACATATACTCTAACTTCCCGTTGAATCCCGAGCTTCAACGAGCGTCCTTTTGATTTCTCTGATTGTGGATGTCATGTGCTACTCAACATGGAACTTGAAAATTGAAGGATGTCTGGCGATAATGCATCTTGAAATGTCGTAGGGATGTGCTCATAATGGGTCGATGCTGATCCCGGAGATGTGGGGTTCATAATTGATGAATCACTCATAATTAATGAGTATGTAAGTGTCCTTGTATGGTCGGGGACTGACCCCGTAGGGACTGACCCCTTGAATCACTCATATCCCGAGCTTGGTCAAAGTCTGAGGACTTCGTACCGAGCTCTAATGGTGTGTTGGCTCTCGCTTATCTGCTGAGCTATGGACATGTATCGACTTTGGCTTGCTTACCGAACTGCAGTAGGTGTCGGGGACTGATCCCGTAGGGAGTGTGCACATGTTATCTCCTGTGTTTGATTGGCCGAGGTAAATCAGGTCGGCATATCTTTGTCGTGTCATTTTGCGTAGTGGAGGAGTATTTCCTCCCACGTGGCAACCGTTGATTGACGTCTGCCCTCTTAAGCAGTAACTCCTGCTCGAATAGTAACCATGACGAGGAGAAACGTGACTGGCGAGCTGGTTGGTTGGGATTTAGATTGTCATCATTGTGCCGCTATAAATCGTTCAACGGGGAGGCTGCTACCTCTCGACCTTTAAAGCAGATTTTCTCTTCTTATTTTGAATTCTTCCCACGTTCTCATCATCCAGCACTTGCATTCTGGAGATTTTCTCTTATGACGCCGCTCTGATCATTCTTGATCGTCGTTGCTTTACTTCCGATGAGTCTTTGGTTCTGCTCTTTAGCTTTTCACACTATTGTAGTCGGCCTTAGGTTGATAGGTGTTACTGACTTATCCCTATTTGTTAGGGTTTTGCAATATTCACCGAGTTAATGGCGAGGAGAGGTGATGGAGTTAAGTCAAAGGTAGGGCCGTCGGGCAGAACTTCCGACCCATATTCGTGGGTCCATAATGAGATACGACAATAGAGTTCGGTGATGACCGACTTGAGCAGTATTATGTCTTTTTGGGAGAGCGTGTTGATCTCCTGCTAGGATGATGATGAAGCGTTTGATTGCCTCCCCTATTCTTCGATGGATAGGGTTTTCCATAGAGGAGAGCCTGATTTTGTTTTTATGTATCGGACTTTGTTTGAGGACCTTGGAGTCCGATTGTTTACTGAGTTCTAGCTCTTGGCGTTGAATAAGGAGAACGTCGCTCCGACGCAGTTGCATTCGAATAGTTGGGCATTTGTCCATTGTTTCGAGATTCTGATAGAAGTGTCTTGGAATCAAGCCGAGCCTTAGTGTGTTCTTCTCTTTCTTCCAATCAAAAGGGACCCAAAAGGGTTGATGCGTGTCTTTTAGTAGCGCCCCAGGGAGGAGGCTCTTCGGTTTGTTCAGGAGTTCTTATAAGAATTTCAAAACACACTTCTTCAAGGTGATGTCAAGGCGAGACATTTGGCAATTTTTATTGGACGAGAAGTCCCAATTGGAGAGGTTCCCACTATCCTGGACCCATGCCTATCTTGTTTATGGAGGAGGAGGACGTACATCTCACCCGGGAATAAGCGAATGATTGAGTTCTTGGATCGACATTGCCCTTTTCATCCCTTTTCTTGCAAGGAACTGTTGAGACAGGACCAGGATGGGTCCTTGGTCTCAGGATCTATAAGTAAGTTTGGGGAGTTTGTAAGGTATTGTTACCTTGTCATTCCTGAGTGTCCTAACTAAAAGTTCCTTTGGTGCAGGTGAGATGTCTTTCCTCCTGGATGAACAGATCATGTGCGCTTTATAAGTCAAGCAGCCTACACTAGAGGGGGGGGGGGTGAATAGTGTGTTCGCTAAATTTTTTAACCTAAATCTGATTTTAATCGGATGCTTGATAACTTAGATTAATTCTCAATTTTAACTTGATGAATGCAGAAGCAAAATAAATATGACAATTGAGCAAACACAAGTAAAGACAATGCAAACAAAGAGATTTATAGTGGTTCGGCTCCAATGCCTACTTAAGCTCCCCACTTAGAATTTCCAACTTAGCTTTACGAGATTAATTTGTTTTCTTACAATAAGGAATTTACACCGGAGAATATCCGCTCTCAACCCGAAGGCATTTCCACACTTGGAAGTCTCTGCATTCCTACCGAAAGCACTCGCCCACCTAAAGACCCAAAGTACAAGAAATTCAATCCTAGGGCCCATTTGTTTCATTAAAAAATGGGAGACTGGACTAGATTTTTGCTCTTGTCCCCCATTTGTTTTGCATAAATGGGGAGGGACCAGATTTTAAATCCTATTGGGGATAGAATTTTGTGCCTTTTTGGTGTAACGAGAAAATTCTTGATACACCAAAACAGAGCGAGAACACTGAGGAAAAAAGACCTCATTGCCCTCGACTAAACACGGGTCTCTAACCCTAGCCGACATCTCTCGCCCGCTGTTATCACATCCTCGCCTCTCGCCTACTACTCTCACACCCTACTCTTCGCCCGTCGTCGTCACCTCAAGGTCTCTCGCCTAGGTATGTCATGCGATCTCCCTCCTCTCTCTCTCTCTCTCTCTGATCTCTCTCCTCTCGCCTCTCTCTAATTTCAGTCGAAGCTGATTTCTGCCGAAGCTTTATTTTTGTTGCTTGATTTTTTATTTTTGTCGCTTGTATCATGTTTGATTGATTTCTATCGAAGCCTGCAATGCGATTTCTGTCGCTATGTCATGTTTGATTGATTTTTGAGTATTTCTATCGAAGCTTGATGAGGATATCATGTTTGATTGATTTCTGTCGAAGCCTACCATGCTTGTCGCTTGATCCTGGTTGAAGCTGCTCCTCAATGAACTTGTCGCATGTTTTTATATGTATAGGGGTGTTTAAAAGCATTAGATGGTACGTATATAGCTGTTACACCACCTGCGGTAGACAGACCTAGATACATGACAATGAAAGGAGATCTTGCAACAAATGTGTTAGGAGTATGTACACCAGATATGAATTTCTTATATGTGTTATCAGGTTGGGAGGGGTAAGCTTCTGATTCAAGAGTACTACGTGATGTAGTTACCAGACCCAATGGATTGAACATCCCAGTTGGTATGCCATACATAAACTTTATTATAATTATTGACTTACCATAATAATAATTAAAATTCGTATAATAATTTTGTGGATAGGTATGTTGGTGAAATGACCTACACTAGAGGGGGGTGAATAGTGTGTTTGCTAATCTTAAACCTAATTCTAGTTTCAATCATTTTCTTGATTACTCAGTGTCACACCCCAACTGAGGGTAGTGTGACCAGCCAGGGCCTACATCCTTCCCTGAAGCCTACTGTCTACACTGACATATAAGAAAATAGAAGATATCAATAAAAAGAAACCTCAACACAAGATTTATTTAAAGTTTTTCAAAGTTCACAATATATGTTTTCAAACCAAAGAGAAAACCATTATCGGAACAAACTGAACATCTCAAATATCAAAGTTTTACCAACTTTTCCAAATACAACTGTCAGTGCAGAAAAAGAAACAACTACTAAGACACTAGACTATGACCCAAGGACGCCGCTACGAGATATGACACCACCACCCACCCTCCAATTGTACTATGCCGATAGGTCACAATCACTACTCATGCTCTGCAAAAAAAACAAGGAAAAAAACTGTGAGTCCACTTGGGACTCAGTGAGCGATTCATGCGAACCTCCACATAATCCTCAATTATTCAGGCATAACATATCAGGTAACATAATATATATTTATGGAGGTAAGTTACTTTCTAGTGTGACTACTGACCCTATGGGTCATTCTATATAAACCATATATGTGAAAACTTACCTTCTTGGCCTATCAAGTCTTCGGCATCCGGCCCTTGGGCCTACTTATGGTATTAGAATCCCGGCTACAACCGGCCCTACCATACAAGGTAGAATCACACTGGCCGACCGACTACATCATAGCAAGTTGTAAATAAGAAATCCCGGGCCATCGACTAGGATGGTCCACTAGTCTCCGGGCACCGTCTGGGATAGGGATAGCTAGTCCCACCCAACTGGGGTTTGACACCTAGCGGGTCCGCTGGTGCATCTCAAGACCCAAACACTAGCCGAGCTAAGCATTGGTCATTTTCGACCTCCACACTTCTCGGCGGACCATCTCAAGCACATCACACAATCAAATGTCCTAGGGTTTCCTTATATACACTTTGGGCCCTTGCCTGTATCCGGCCCTAATTCGGGCTAAATGGTCAATAAATTAATGCTGCCCTTCCAAAATTGTGCACACCTAATAGTTCTAGGTTTCCAAAAATGTTTACTAGGAGCCCTAGAAAGTTGTGTCATCTCTTAGCTAAGTTTCCATATATGCTAAGCATCTTGCAACGTCCTACATGTTATTTAGCGTTATACGCTACCTTGGGTGAGGAATTCTATGTACCGACCTTGGAATTCCACCCATGAACATTTTAGGATAGCTTAAACTGCATTTATAATTTATTTCAATAAGAAGCAACTTATAAAACATGGTAAGATAACCATAAACTCACAAAGCACGAAATACTAAGCATGGTAACATATTTCATCATTTTAAAAATTAAAGAGGAATGAACTAAGGATGGTCACTAAGTAATCATTCCTACAATTACATAAATCAATAAATTTACTTGCTATGGTTAGAGTTCTTCCTAAGTATCATCATGTATCTATAATTTTAGCAAGAACATTACCATAACTGACATAAATATAGATCTATAGTTGCGACAATCTCTAAGACGAACATCAATCATATGATACAAGTTCAACTTATCTATAAGCATGCGATCGCGAATCAAAACAACAGAACCTGAAACCAAGCATGTTAAATTCGAGCAGTCCACTTTTTCTCACCCTTGCCCTTGCTCGGCTGACTCAAGCAGGGTGACCCCCTGTTCGACCGAGTCCTCAAGGATGAACGAGCATGGTTACGACAATGACATGAGTGATAAATTCATAGATCTAACACATACGAACATAAAGCGATCTACGAGTTTCGAGACGAGCGAGGAAATTGGGAAAAATTTCGGCATGACCTTTCCCCTTTTTCCTCTACTCGGCCAGCCCTCAAGAATGCGAAATAAACACGTTTAAAACACAAGATCATAGGAATACACAATGATTAAAGTTCTAATACGAAGAAACACATCGATCGGTAAGAACTCGCGAGAGAAAACCTGATTTCAAATCTTATAGGGCCGGCCGCCCACCTCCCTTCAAAAACTATGCTAACCACTCACCTTGATTGGATCCGAGGAAGCCTCGATAAAGATGAGCTCTGATCTCCTCAAGAGTCGACGCGGACTCGGCGCCGACAAGATCTCCCCTCTCTCCCTTTTCCCCCTTGCTCAGGCTGTGTGCGGCTCCAAGATGAGCCACACGGCTCATGATGAGGGATTATATTCCCTCATCCACAAATGACTCAAATGCCCCTCATATGACTTAACCTCTACTCGATTCGATCCGAGTCCGATTCGGGCTCCGATTCAATCCGCACTCAAGAGTCGAACTCGACTTTAATAAACATCTTATGCATAAAACCATTGAGCTAATTTAAACTTCATATTCTCATGAGTCGAGTTATATCTTCTACTCGAGGTGATTTTGCGGCTCGACCCGACTAACCCCCGATCCAGTGCGCTGCACCAAAATAGATTTTTATATTAGGAAATTTTCGGGTCTTACAACCTTCCCCCCTTAAGGGAAATTCATCCTCGAATTTGAAGATTCATACGGACTTTCCAGATCTTCGAATAGGGAAGGGTAACGTTCCCTCATGACTTGCTCTACTTCCCAGGTAGCTTCCTATCCGGAGTGATACTCCCACCTAACTTTTACCAAGGGAATTTCCTGGGACCTCAGTTTCCTGATCTGTCGATCAAGTATCTCCACTGGCATCTCCTCATACGAGATCGTCGTGTCCACCTCAACCACAATCGGTTTGATTACATAGGACTCATCCCTCACATATCTTCGGAGCATTGACACATGAAAAACTGGGTGAACTTTGCTCAGACTAGGTGGCAGAGCCAGCTCATAAGCCACTGCGCCTCTTCGCTTGAGAATAGGAAAAGGCCCAATGAACCTAAGGCTCAACTTTCCCCTCTTCCCAAACCGGACCACCCCTTTCATGGGGGAAACCTTTAGGAACACCAAGTCGCCTGCCAGGTCCAGAACGCAAGCTCTCAGCATATCTTTCAGAGTTTTGGATGGTTCTCTCAGACTGCCCATCTGCTTATGGATGGAAAGCCGTACTAAACTATACTTGAGTGCCCAAGGCTTCTTGGAAAGATTGCCAAAATCGGGTTGTGAACTGGGTACCTCGATCTGATACGATCATCACTGGGGTACCGTGATAAGACACAATCCGATCTAGAAACATTCGAGCATACTTATCTGCGAAAAAGGTTGTCTTCACTGGAACGAAGTGTGCAGTCTTGGTTAATTGATCCACTACCACCCAAATAGAATCAAAGCCTCCTCTTGACTTAGGTAATCCGGTCACTAGGTCCATGGTGATTTTCTCCCACTTCCACTCGGGCACCTCGAGGTTTTTCAGCAACCCCGCGGGTTTCAGGTGTCCAGCCTTCACTTGTTGGCAGACCAGACATTTGGATACAAATTTTGCTATCTCTCTTTTCGTTCCCTACCACTAGTAATGCTGCCGTAGATCTCGGTACATTTTGGCAGCTCCCGGATGCATCGTATAAGTGGAACGATGGCCCAACTCTAGGTCTTGCATGCGCACCTCTTCCATATCCAGCACCACGATTCGATCTTTGAACCTCAGCACACCCTCCAAGTCCAACCTGAATCCATTCTCTGCATCGCCTCTTTGCACCAGATCATTGGTCAGCGCACAAAAGACATCCTCTCCCTACGCGGCACGCAGCATGTCCACCAACGTAGATTGTACCCGCAGGTGTGCCACCAAGGCACCTGAAACTGACACTGACAAGGTTGTACTGACAAGGTTGTACCCCCATCTAGGCCCATCGCCAACTCTCGAGCTAGAGGCCTCCGCTTATTTTCAAATGAGCCAAATTGCCCATGGATTTTCTGCTCAGAACATTTGCTACCATATTTGCTTTTCCCGGATGGTATAGAATGGTGCAGTCATAACCCTTTAGGAGCTCCAGCCACCTCCTCTGACTGAGGTTCAGCTCCTTTTGGGTAAGCAAGTACGGGAGGCTCTTGTGATCCGTATAGATCTCGCAAGTCTTCCCATGCAGGTAGTGCCGCCAGAGCTACAGTGCAAAGACCACTGCTGCTAGCTCTAGGTCGTGCGTCGGATAGTTCTTTTCATGAACTTTCAGCTGGCGGGATGCATAAGCTATAACTCTGCCAAACTGCATTAGAACACAGCCCAGGTCAACCCAAGAGGCATCACAGTAGGCTACAAACCCTCCTGAGCCAGAAGATACAGCCAACACGGGTGCAGATGTCAAACATTCCTTGAGCTTCTGAAAGCTCACCTCGCATTTGTCGTCCCAAATGAACCTGACCTTTTTTTGGGTCAACCGAGTCAAAGGGGCTGCAATTATGGAGAAGTTCTCCACAAACTTTCGATAGTACCCGGACAAACCACGAAAACTACGGATCTCAGTGACGCTAGTCGACCATTTCCAGTTTTGCACCACTTCCACCTTTGCAAGATCTACCCTTATCCCATCCTTGGATACTACATGGCCCAAGAACCCTACACTTTCCAACCAGAATTCGCACTTGGAAAATTTTGCAAACAAGTGGTGCTCTCTGAGGGTTTCCAGGACCATTCTTAGGTGCTTAGAATGCTCTTCCTCACTCTTGGAGTAGACCAGAATGTCGTCAATGAAGACGATCATAAAGCTGTCATGGTACTCCTTAAATACCCTGTTCATTAGGTCCATGAAGGCAGCAGGTGCATTGGTTAAGCCAAAGGACATCACTAGGAACTCGTGGTGACCATAGCGAGTCATAAAGGCCGTCTTAGGCACATTGCAGTCCCAAATTCTCGGCTGATGGTATTCGGACCTTAAGTCTATCTTTGAAAACCATTGTACCCCTTGCAGCTAGTCAAGCAGATCGTCTATCATCGACAGTGGGTAACGATTCTTGACAGTCACCTTGTTCGGCTGCCTATAGTCGATGCACATGCGCATCGACCCATCCTTCTTCTTCACGAAGAGAACCGGGGCACCCCAGGGTGACACGCTCGGCCGGATGAAACACAGGTCTAGCATTTCCTGCAATTGCACCTTTAACTTCCTGAGTTCAGCCGGTGTCATCCTATAAGGTAGAATGGAAATTGTTCCCTCCCCCCCCCGGGCTGCAAATCAATGCAAAAATTGACTTCCCTTCTGGGCGGCAATTCTGATAATTCTTCAGGAAACACATCAGGAAATTCACAGACCACTAGGGTTCCGCTGGCATTCCTTGCCTCACCCCTTTCCTCCTCAGCCACAAATACGAAGGCCAGGAAGGATTGGCAGCCGCCCTGAGCAGCTTACAAGCCTTTAGGGCTGAGATGACCCATATCGGCTTGTTCCCTCCCTCCCCTTGGAAGGTGAACTGCGGCAACCCAGGCTTACTAAACATCACCAATTTTTAGCTCTACAATCCAACATCGCAAAGTGCTCTGCCAACCAATCCATGCCAAGAATGACATCAAGCTCAAGTGTGGGTAGGAGTGTCAAATATGCACTTAGTACATGGCCACAGATGAGCACTTCGCAGCCTTGGTATATTGAATTTGCTAGGATTGTATCGCCCATAGGCGTTGATACTACCAATAGTCCGTCGAGCATGGAGGGTACCACTGGAAACTCCGTGGCAAATTTGGTAGATACAAACGAGTGCGTGACACCCAGATCAAATAGAACATAAGCAGCGGATGAACATACTAGAATAGTATATGTTACCACTGCCTTAAACGCCTTAGCCCATCACAGCTCATAGCAAACACCATGGCAGACGGTCTCTCTGAATGGCTTGCTTGCGGCCCCCTTTGAATGCCACGGTCGACCCCCAGATCCCTGTGGCCAAAATTTCTTCTTGGTCGGCCCATCATTCCTCTCGAACGGCACCAAGCCTTCCTTCCGAAGGGCCTCATCCACCACCCGTGCAAGAGTGGAATCCTCGGTGTAGTGGATGAGCCTGCCTATCTAAGGCCTAAATCCCCCAACAAACCTCTTGACCCTGGCAGTCTCAGATGCCACTGAGGTCTAATGATATTTGGAAAGCCGGTGAAATTCCATCTCATACTCTAACATTGACATGCCACCAAACTTGTGCAGCATCTCAAAGTCTCGTGCCCGCTTATCGCGAACACTCATTAATACATGTCATGCTCATGAATGCCAAAATCACTCGGCCCATGCCGGCCCCATAGAAAATAATACATTCATACGACCCAAACTGGCCCAAACCTAGCAATCATACAAGTCGGTCGCTAGAATCTATCTAGCGAGCCTTCTACCTGGGCCCTCTCTGGTTGGGTATGGCTCACCCAACCAAATCCACTCGGGTCTAAAGTTAGTGTGGCTCCCCTTGGGTCTAACGTCGGCGTGGCTCACTCATGCAGTATCAAGACCCAAAATCCACTCGCTGAGTCAAGACCAACTTGCCAAGTTGGTACGCTTCTTGGCTCAGCCATCGCTCATCCACAAGCACAAACACAATCAATATCCATGCACAGTACGCACAAGTACATAAAAAATATTTTTTACCGACAACTAGGGTACGCGTCTAGCGCCCCAACTCAACCCTCTCTTGGGTCTAACCTCTTGGCTCTATGTTTCATCACCCAATTTACTGCCACTGCCGCTTAGTGCAGCATTGGGAGCCTCCATTACACTATCACAAAAAAGAAAAAGTTTCTTGTCACATAATAAATTTTTAACAGAAGCTTTCAAAATTTACTAACCACATGGTGCACTGAGTGCAGTCGTGGTCGCCCGATCTCATAGCATAACTATACCGTATGTCGACACGCTAGCATATGCCTCATACGGTACCCAACACTTAGTCATAGTCAAGACCTAACCTAGTGCTCTGATACCAACTTTGTCACACCCCAACTGAGGGTAGTGTGACCGGCCAGGGCTTACATCCTACCCTGAAGCCTACTGTCTACACTGACATATTAGAAAATAGAAGATATCGATAAAAAGAAACCTCAACACAAGCTTTATTTAAAGTTTTTCAAAGTTCACAATATATGTTTTCAAACCAAAGAGTAAACCATCAGCGGAACAAACTGAATATCTCAAATATCAAAGTTTTACAAACTTTTTCAAACACAACTGTCAGTGTAGAAAAGGAAACAATTACTAAGACACTGTACTATGACCCAAGGACGCCGCTACGAGATATGGCACCACCACCCGCTCTCCAGCTGCACCATGTCGACAGGTCACAATCACTGCTCATGCTTTGTAAAAAAAATAAGGAAACAAACTGTGAGTCCACTTGGGACTCAGTGAGCGATTCATGCGAACCTCCACATAATCCTCAATTATTCAGGCATAACATATCAGGTAACATAATATATATTTATGGAGGTAAGTTACTTTCTAGTGTGACTACTGACCCTATGGGTCTTTCTGTATAAACCATATATGTGAAAACTTACCATCTTGGCCTATCAAGTCTTCGGCATCCGGCCCTTGGGCCTACTTATGATATTAGAATCCCGGCTACAACCGGCCCTACCATAAAAAGTAGAATCACACTGGCCGACCGGCCACATCATAGCAAGTTGTAAACAAGAAATCCCGGACCATCGACTAGGATGGTCCACTAGTCTCCGGGCACCGTCTGGGGTAAGCATAGCTGGTCCCACCCAACTAGGGTCTGACACCTAGCGGGCCCGTTGGTGCATCTCAAGACCCAAACACTGGCCGAGCTAAGCATTGGTCATTTCCGACCTCCACGCTTCTCGGCGGACCATCTCAAGCACATCACACAATCAAATGTCCTAGGGTTTTCTTATATACACTTCGTGCCCTTGCCCGTATCCGGCCCTAATTCGGGCTAAAGGGTCAACAAATTAATGCTGCCCTTCCAAAATTATGCACGCCTAATAGTTCTAGGTTTCCAAAAATGTTTACTAGGAGCCCTAGGAAGTTTTGTCATCTCCTAGCTAAGTTTCCATATATGCTAAGCATCTTGCAACGTCCTACATGTTATCTAGCGTTATACGCTACATTGGGTGAGGAATTCTATGTACTGACCATGGAATTCCACCCATGAACATTTTAGGACAACTTATATAATTTAAAGAAAAACAAGAATAACTTACAGCAACTACTATATATACCTACGAGATTCATCAATAATCATTTATACATTGCATTTAGAATTTATTTCAATAAGAAACAACTTATAAAGCATGGTAAGATAACCATAAATTCACAACGCACGAAATACTAAGCATGATAACATATTTCATCATTTTAAAAATTAAAGAGGAATGAGCAAAGGATGATCACTAAGCAATCATTCCTACAATTACATAAATCAATAAATTTACTTGCCATGGTTAGAGTTCTTCCTAAGTATCATCATGTCTCTATAGTTTTAGCAAGAATATTACCATAACTGAGATAAATATAGATCTATAGTTGCGACAATCTCTAAGACGAACGTCAATCATATGATACAAGTTCAACTTATCTATAAGCATGCGATCGTGAATCAAAACAACATGTGAGGAAGGCTCTCAAGGCTAGGAATTTACAAATAATGGCTCAATAAAATCTTAGATGACTGAAAGGATGTCTCAATAGGCTGAACAACATGTGAGGAAGGCTCTCAAGGCTTGTATTTATAAGTCATGAAGAGAGGAGACAAAAACACACAATGCAACGAGCGTTTTTCTACCTGTTGGCGTCGCTCGGTTGGTCACCGGCTGATGGCCGCTCGTTCGGTCATCGATCGGAAGCCTTTATAAGGCTTTTAGAACCCCTGGCGGTCGACCGACTAGAAAGTACCAGTAGTTTTCGATGATTAGGGGTTTAGGTCTCGGATTACGGGTTTGGTTATTTTGGCTCTTTGCATCACGATGAGGATTAATACAAATGATCTAGACATCCTAAACCTAAACTCTATTCTTTCCGACGAATTCGAGCGTGTCGACTAACGTCCTTTTGATTTTCTGATTTCTCCGATATTTTTGATCGCGAACGTCGAGCACTAGCCGACTTGGAACCTGAAAGTATTTCTCTATGAAAAAATTAGTTCCATATTTTTATCATCAAAACCGATATTAAGACCAATGTTGAAAACCTTAGGCCAATAAGGTAACTACTATCTTGTGGATGGTGGATACACAAATGGGGATGGATTCCTTGCACCATATCGCGGTAGACAATATCATATTCAAGAGTGGGGCAATAGTCGAAGAGCAGCCCAAAATCGTGAGGAACTGTTTAACTACAGACATGCACGAGCAAGAAACATAATCGAGAGATGTTTTGGTCTATTAAAGAAGAGATGGGCTATAAGTAATTTTGGGTAGTTTGTAAGGATTCGTTACCTTGGCTTTCCCAAGTGTACTAACAGAAAGTTCCTTTGGTGTAGGTGAGATGTCTTTCCTCCTGGATGAACCGGTCTTGTGCGCTTTGTAAGTCGAGTAGCCTACACTAGAGGGGGGGTGAATAGTGTGTTCGCTAAGAAATTTAACCTAAATCCGGTTTTAATCGAATGCTTGATAACTTAGGTTAATTCTCAATTTTAACTTGACAAATGCGGAAGCAAAGTAAATATGGCAATTGAGCAAACACAAGACAATGCAAACAAAGATTTATAGTGGTTCGACTCCGATGCCTACTCCACTGCCTAAGCTCCCCGCTTAGGATTTTCAACTTAGCTTTACTAGATTAATTTGTTTCCTTACAAAAAAGAATTTACACCGGAGAATCTCCACTCTCAACCCGAGGGCACTTCCACACCTGGAAGTCTCTGCATTCCTATCGGAAGCACTCTCCCACCTAAAAACCTAAAGGACAAGAAATTCAATCCTAGTAAACTAACTAAACCGGTGGACTTAAGCATTACAACCAAGGCAACCACCCAATCAAACAACCTACTAACCTAGGACTTCAAGTATGAAGAAATAGACCATAAAATATACAAGTAAAGAGAGCAAAACATAAACAATTACAAACTTAGCTCTCAAATTCAATCCTCTTGATGCCTTTGAAGATGGAACGATGAGTTCAAGGCTCAATCAAGAAATTTCAGCTCAAGGCTAGGTTTTAATGAAAAGTGGCTCAACCAAAGGCTCAATATCTCATAGAATAGCTCAATAAGTGTTAAGAGATGTAAGGAAGGCTGGGGAGGCTTATTTATAGGGAACCAAAGAAGTATGAGTCGGATGAAACCACACAACGGCTCAAAATAGAGCCATTGCCATCCGTCGGACAATCACCGGCCGATTGTCACTATATATTTTTATTCTCCATTAACTTTAAAACATAAATGTAAATAAGCAAATACCCCCTGGACTGGACTAGCACTTTGGGCCTGCTCGGATTAGGCCCAGAAGCGCCCACACTAATGAACTAGACTCGAGTCAAGTCAGATGGCTTAGCCTGGGGGCTCCATCCGGCCATACAAGGACCTTCACGTCCTCATTAATTACGAGACCGACATCTCCGGGATCAGCCTCGACCCACTCAAAGCAACATCCCTATGAAATTACCAAGCGGCATCATCGTCAATCATCCCTTATCCTGTAATATATATAGACACGACATGCCTCAGGTAATCGAGAATCCAATTTTTATTACCTCCACCTCATGGATATTCTGACTTGCGCGTCTTTTGCACCCCCCCTGCGCCGGAGTCGGGTTGGACCACATCACACCGATCTTCAGGCAATAACATTTGGCGCCCATCGTGGGGTCCAATAAAATTTACTTACCCCATAATGGTTTGTACCCGGAGTCAGGTGAATGTCGCCACACGCAGATAGCACCCCCATAAAATGGAGAACGCCCTCCATTGTGTCAAGCAAGGGCAACATGAATCCCTAAGAGAATACATATGTAGGTTTCAGGCTATAGCGGCCCAAATCCCCAACCTCGACCCCCGAGTCGAATTCTTCTCCATCAAATTCGGGCTGAAGCCCGAACACTTTGTCGATCAAATCGCCCTGACAAAGCCCAAGGACATGGCCGGGTTCCAGAAGAAAGCCACAAGCTTCGTAGAGATGGAAGAACTTTGGATTTTTTTGTAATTTATAAATCATTATTATATATATATATATATATATATATATATAATATTAAAAATTAATATATTATATTGAACCGGTCGGTTAATCGAAACCGATGGACTTTTTAGATTATGGACCGAACCCAAAACCGAAAATCAGTTTTTTCAAAAATATAAACCGAAACCGAAAAAACCGATTTGGTTTCGGACCGACTGGTATTTTTTTCTCATCCCGACCCTAAATTCATCCTAGGGTTCTAGGGTAACTAGGTGTCTATAGGGTCCTCAATTAATTACTTGTATGTCTCTACAATTTTCCTAAAGTGTAGAAATAATTCAAGGTACCCTAAACTATGTTCCTTAGGTATAAAAATCCTATTTTTATTTTTCCCAAATCTGCCCCTAGGTGATCGGCCACCCTAGGGTTCTTAAGGACCCTCCTAAAGGGGGCGGCATGCCCTAAACTCACTTTATCTTCCTCCTTTCATCAAGGTATTAACCAAACATCAAGAATTACCAACAACCATCAAGAATCAACAAGGTTTCATCAAGAAATCCAAGATGAGAAGGGGCGGCACCGCAAGGTAAAGGGGCATCCAATTGCCCAAAAATCAATCTGATAGAACCACTGCGATCACGATAGAATTCTCAACACATTTATCCAAATCAATTCACGAAAAATCCAACGAAAAATGACAAAATCCCCATGACATAGGGGCGGCAGCATGATTGAAGAAAAGGGGAAGAAGAGGGCTAATCCACTCACCTTATTAGAGAAACCGGGGAGGAAGAAGAAGCTAGGGATTTTCCTACGATGAACGCCGACAAACTTGCGAAAATTCGGCACCGACGGCTCCTCCTCTCCTCTTGCGTCGCCCTCTCTCTCCTCTCTCTATGCCTCAGGTGGCGTGCAGCTAAACCCCTGACGCGCCCCATGTTCTCTTTTATGGACCCTAGTTGGGTCCAAATGATTAAAATACCCCCACATAAGTTTTTCGACTAAAATAGCCTGTATCTAACCCGTTCTAACTCCGATTCGAGTTCTGATTGAACCGCTAAATTTATCTCAAGGCCCTCTATCATATTAGCATGCTAAACTATGTAAACAAAATAAATACATTTTTCCTAATTTTTTTTCCATATTTAAAGCTTACCCGAATTAAATTTTGCGACTCTACGCCAATCCATGCTAACTCGGACCCACGGTTCCCTACTAAAGAATAAAATATTATTTTAGGATTTTTGGGCATAAGAATTCCTCCCCCCTTAAAGAAAATTCATCCTCGAATTTTGAGATGAAAAAAAGAAGCTCACCTCGGCATCAGAAAGGTACATGTACTTCTCTCTCCTATTCTGCTCGACCTCCCAAGTGGCCTCTTGCTCTGAGTGATGCTCCCAACGAACTTTCACCAAGGGGACCTCCTTGTACCTCAGCTTCCTCACCTGCTTGTCTAGGATCTCTACAGGTCGCTCCTCATAGAAATGGTCGGATCGACCTCCACCTCAGCAACATCTAGAATATGGGACTCATCCTGAACATATCGCTTAAGCATGGAGACATGGAAGACACGATGCACTCGATCCATGTTAGGCAGTAGAGCCAACTCATAAGCAACCGCTCTTCTGCGCTGCAAAATAGGAAAAGGCCCGATGAATCTGGGACTCAACTTTCCCCTCCTCCCAAAGTGCACAACCCCCTTCATAGGGGACACCTTCAAGAAGATCGAATCCCCTTCCTGAAACTCCACATCACGGGCTTTACCATCGGCATACATCTTCTGACGACTCTGAGCTGCTAGAAGTCGCTCCTTGATCAGCTTCACTTTCTCATCGGCGTCATGAACCAAGTTTGACCCTAGTATCTTGGACTCGTCGGCCTCAAACCAGCCTATCGGCGACATGCACCTGCGCCCGTACAAAGCCTCAAATGCGGCCATACCGATGCTACTATGGTGGCCGTTATTATAGACGAACTCTACTAAAGGTAGATGCCTCTCCCAATTACCCTCCAGGTCCATCACGCACGCCCTCAGCATGTCCTCAAGCATCTGAATGGTCCTCTCCGACTGACCGTCTGTCTGAGGATGGAAAGCGGTACTGAACCCCACTTGCATTCCCAAAGCCTCCTGAAATGACTGCCAGAACCGAGTGGTGAACTAAGTACCTCGATCGGATATGATCATAACTGGGATCCCATGGTAAGCCACAATACGGTCAAGGAACAATTGTGCATACTATTAGGTAGAGAAAGTGGTCTTCTCCGAAATAAAGTGCGCCGATTTGGTCAGGCGATCCACCACCACCCACATAGATTCATTTTATTTTTCTGACCTTGGTAACCTAGTAACAAAGTCCATGGTGATCTTTTTCCATTTCCATTCTGGTACCTCAAGATTCTACAACAACCCTACGGGTCTCAAGTGTTCGGCCATTACCTATTGATAGACCAAACATCTGGATACGAACTCTACCACCTCCCGCTTCATCCCTTTCTAGCAGTAGTGCTCCCTCAGATCTCGGTACATCTTGGTGGCCCCCGGATGCATAGTGTAAGTGGAATAGTGGGCCACCTCTAGTACCCGCCTACGGACCTCTATCATGTCTAGTACCACGATCTTGTCCCTATATCTGAGAATCCCCTCAGAGTCCACTCTAAAACCCTCTGCATCACCTATCGCAGCTAGATCCTTCGTCAGAGAACAAAAAGCATCCTCGCCCTGAGCCATTCATATCATATCAACCAAAGTGAACAGTACACGCATGTGTGCCACCAATCCACCTGAATCAGCCACAAATAACAAATCCCCTGGGCCAAGGCTCACCGCCAGATCTTTGGCCAGGGATCTCCTACGTATCATGCCCAAGTGGGCTAAGCTCCCCATCGACTTCCTGCTCAAAACATCCGCTACTACATTTGCCTTTCATGGGTGATACTGAATAGTGCAATCATAATCTTTTAATAGCTCAAGCCATCTCTACTGACTCAAGTTCAGATCATTCTGAGAAAGCAGATACTGGAGGCTCTTGTGATTGGTGAATATGTCACATTCCTCCCCATATAAATAGTGACGCCACAACTTCAAGGTAAAGACTATGGCCGCCAACTCCAAATCATGAGTTGGATAATTCTTCTCATGGGTTTTCAACTGCCTCGATGCGTATGTGATCACTCTATCGTGCTGCATCAGAATGCACCCCAATCCGACTCCAGAAATGTCACAATAGACTACAAATCCTCCCAACCCTGATGGTAGTGCTAGTACAGGAGCGGTAGTCAAGCGGTCCTTGAGTTTCCAAAAGCTCTCCTCGTATTTGTCATCCCAAATAAACTTTACTTTCTTCTGAGTTAGGCGCGTGAGTGGGACAGCAATCTTGGAAAAAATTTCCACAAACTTTCTATAGTAGTCGACCAACCCTAAAAAGCTACGGACCTCGATCACGCTGGTCGGCCTCTCCCAGTTCTGAACTACCTCAATCATCGCAGGATTAACTTTCACACCATCTCGGGATACAATATGCCCTATAAATCCCACATTGGTCAATCAGAACTCACACTTTGAGAATTTTGCAAAGAACTGGTGCTGTCTAAGGGTCTCCAGAACCACCCTCAAGTGCTCCCTGTCCTCCGCCTCGCTCCTGGAATATACCAAAATGTCGTCAATGAAGACTATGATGAATTTGTCTAGAAATTCCTTGAACACCCAGTTCATCAGCTCCATGAAGGCTGTCGGGGCGTTAGTAAGCCCAAAGGACATTACCAGGAACTCATGCCGCGTCCTAAAAGTCATCTTCTAGATATCATGATCCTTGATCCTCAACTGATGATACCCTGACCTTAAATTGATCTTTGAGAACCACTGAGCCATGTACAACTGATCAAATAAGTCATCAATCCTGGAAAGCGGGTATCGATTCTTGATCGTTATCTTATTGAGCTGCCGGTAGTTGATGCACATCTGCATGGACCCATTTTTCTTTTTCACGAACAACATCGGCGCCCCCCAGGGCGAGACACTTGAGCGAATGAACCTAATGTCTAACAGCTCCTACAACTGCACTTTAAGCTCCCTCAGCTCAGTGGGCGCCATTCGGTATGTGGGGATCGATATGGGCTTCACCCCCAACTATAGATCAATACAAAACTTGGTCTCCCGCACTGGTGGCAGTCTCGGTAACTCCTCAGGAAACACATCTAGAAAGTTCATGACAATTGGAGTACTCTCAATGTTGCTGGCTGAGCCCTCGCCGATAACATCTACAGAGACAAAAGCCAAGAAGGACTGACAACCACCCACCATCAGCTTACGGGCCTGGAGAGCAGTGATCACCCTGATAGAGTCCCCTCACCCATTGCCCTGAAAGGTAAAGGGTGGTATTTTTGGCTTGCAAAATGTAATCACCTTTGTCCTGCAATTGACTGATGCATAATGGGCTGATAGCCAGTCCATGCCTAGAATTACATTCAACTCTAAGGTCGGTAATAACATCAACTTTGCTTTCATATTGTGCCCACCCATGGAAATGTCACAGTCCCTGAAGATCATCCTTGCAAAAATAGTACTACCCATAGGTGTAGACACTGCTAATGGTTCAGCTAACTAATTTTTATCTTTCCCCAACCTCAACGCCAGCAACTTAGATAGGAATGATTGAGTAGCACCTGGATCAAACAGTGCTTAAGCAGGTAACGAACTAACTGAAATGATACTTGTCACCATTGCATTGGATGCCTAGAAAATGATATATATTTTTTATTTTTGATCTTCCAGTCTCTTTGGAGACTTAAGAGACCTATAACGGGTCTATTCGATCTTGCGGTTTTAAACCCTAGGTTAATCATTGGCCTTTTAATTTTCAACCAACAGGAGATATAATTTTTAAAGATTTTATGTTTTGAGATCTCTTGAATTCATTTTGATATTGTCGTATGTAAGTGATCTCTTGAATTCGTTTTGATATCGTCGTATGTAAATCGAAAGGCCTACACTAGAGGAGGGTGAATAATGTATTTACTAAAATCTTAACATAATTTCGATTTTAATCAATTCTTATGTTACTTAGGCAAATGATAATTTCATGCAAATAGCATAAGCAATAGTTATGAAAATTCAACACAATTAAGAACAATGCTAACAAGATAGATTTATAGTAGTTTGGACGTAATGCCTACTCCATTGTTGGCCCAAGGGTTCAACCCAGGCCTCACACTCTATTTTGATAATAACAAATATGAATCTAACTCATTTGTTGAGTTTTAAGTACAGGTTGATACAACAATACGCCTACAAAGTTCGTTTGAAAAATCGCAAAGAATCAAGCAAAAAATGATTCTAATTGCTATCAAGTTGTCATTGAGTTGAAACCTAGGTTTAGGCTTATAATTGATTGTAATGTATCCCTAGGATATTAACCAAACCAATTATGAATATTTCCCAAGTCAAAATCCAAGACAATACCCAAAAACGAAAACCAATTGTCAAAAATCCGTAAAATTGTGCTCATATTGTGTTTGGCCGGATGTCTGATCGATGGATCGATCGACCGACCATCGACCGTGTTTGGGTCAAAATCCACAAAGAGATTTCGGTCGATGATTGGTAACTTGTTTGGTCGACCAACCAATCGACCAAATGATCGACTATTGAGCGTCAATGGATACTTTTTTCTCAGTTGCAACAGACTGTTGCAGCTCTCACACCCCATGGCTTATAAATACAAGACATAACTCTTTCACCTATCATGTTCACTATTCCATTGAGTTAATTTCCAAGTGTTCAAGCCTTCAAGAATGATTTTCAAGCCCTAGTTCTCAACTCTCAATCTCTCTAGAAGTGGTATTCATGTTTCAACCCTCACAAGGTGATTCTTTCGTTCATCTTGAGGCGTTGGAAAGATTGAAGGATGTGAAAGGAGCTCTCCAAGTTTGATTTTCATTTTATGCTCCTTTAAACTTGTTTTCATAAGTTGTTTATTTCGAATTCTCAAAGTAGCTTGTAGGGTGTGCTTGTGAAACACCTTAGTGTGGTTATAGGGTTTTGTTTTGCTAGAGAGTAGTTGGTGAGTCTTTCTCAAAGGGTTGAGATGTGAGTCTTCATTGTATTCTTAGGAAAATATGACTTCTATAAAATGTTGAGTTTAGAAATCCTTGGTGAGGAGCCAAGGTAGTGCAGTAGGCGGGTTAGCTGAACCACTATACGCATTGTGTGTTTGCATTGCTCTATACTTGTGTACTTGCTTATTGATTGTGCTTAGTTACTTGTCAAAGCATTCATCTCAAGAGAATTCAAATTATGTTGTTAAATTGATTAAAATTGAAAAGAGTAAAATTTGAACTTAGAATTAACCTACACACTATTCAACCTCTGCCCCCCCCCCTCCTTTTATTGTAGACATTTGGACAACATTTGGTATTAGAGCTTTGTTGTAGATCTAGATTTAACCATCTACCCTACATTCTAGAATGACTACTGAAAACCAACTAGCTCAAGGGACGTCTACTCATGCTCCTCCACTCTTTGATGGCAATAACTATGCCTATTGGAAGATTAGAATGAATATCTTCTTTCAATCTCAATGAAAGGATGAATGAAGGTTGATACTAGTAGAGTATAAACAACCTACTAAAAATATGGATGAATGGAACCTAAATGAGGTTAAACTCTTCGATGCTAATGCCAAGGCCATGAATGCTTTGCATTGTGGTCTTTCCATAAATGAGTTTAATAGGATTTCAAATTGTAAGTCAGCCTTCGAAATTTGGAAAGTTTTAGAGACTACACATGAAGGCACCTCACAAGTTAAGGAGACTAAGATAAATCTTCTCATGCATGACTATGAAATGTTTAGAATGCATTTACATGAAACCATTGATGAAATGTATGCTAGATTTCAAAATATTACTAATGGTTTGTGTATTCTTGGAAAAGACATGAAAGAAGAGGAGAATGTAAGGAAGCTCCTCCGGTCTCTTCCCAAAGCTTGGGAGCCAAAGGCAATTGCCATCATGGAAGCCAAGGATTTGGCAACCATGAAAATCACCGAACTCATTGGATCTCTTATGACTCATGAGATCCACATGAGGGCACACAAGGAGGAAGATGCCCCCAAAAGCAAGAGCATTGCTTTAAAAGCATCACACAGAGTTGAAGAACCCTCATCATTCAACGAAGATTTTGGTGATCAAGAGAAAATGGCTATGGTGGCTAGAAGGTTCATGAAATTCATGAGGGGTGGCATGAGAAGAGGCAAGAGAGGCTACACGTGCTACAATTGCAACAAGACGGAGCACCTAAGGAAGGATTGCCCTCAACTCAAGATGGCCTCTACCTCCACTTCTTACAAGAAGGACAAGATTAAGAAGAAGAAGTAAGTCATGATGGCCTCATGAGATTAAAGTGAGTCCTCATCAAGCGAGGAGGACACCAAGAGTGAGAAGGCAAACCTTTACCTCATTACAAATGAAAATGAGGTAAAATTTACTTTTGGCAAACTTTCATTCATGTAAGAAGAATTAGAACAAGAGTTTGATCAAATGCATGATGAATTCAATGTCATTAGAAAAAAATTTAAAGAACTTAAAATGGAGGACAAATCTCTAGAAGAAGAAAATGATAGCTTACTACTTTGATGCAATGCTTTAAAGAAAGATGTAGAAAGTCTTAAGGATGAGAAGCACACTTTTGAGAAAACTAAAAATGATTTAGAAAATAAAATTGGAAAATTGGAAAATGAAAACAAGTTTTTAAGCTCACAAATAGAGCACTTGAATGATAGCATGCTTAGCTTAAAAAAGGGATTATGCATGCTAAATGAAAAAATGGTAACCTTACAAAATGTCATGCCTAAGGTTAATCATGATTATGCACATTTCTATGCTCATATTCATAGCTCTAAGAAATTTAATGGAATTACTTTTGTTGTGGAATTTTTGGGCACATGGTTAGACGCATTAAAAAGGAATTCTCATGCTAGATTTACTTGGGTTCCCAAGATGACTAACACTCAAGGACCGAAGAAGATTTGGATACATAAAGTTGTCTCTTCTCCATTTGTAGATGGAGAACCATCCTCAAGCAAATAGAAGCACTTGGATCTTGGATAGTAGTTGCTTGAAACACATAACGATTGACATCAACTTATTTGCAACCCTATCAAACAAGGATGATGGATATGTAACATTTTGAGACAATGCCAAAGATAAGATTATTGGCATTGGTGATATATGTATACTACCTTACCCATGTATCAAAAATGTCTTATTAGTTGATGGGTTAAAGCATAATTTAATTAGTATATCTCAAATATGTGATAATGGTTATCTAGTTATTTTTGAAGCATCTAAATGCATAATTAGAAATGCACTATCAAATGATATAATATTTATTGGAAATAGGCATGAAAATGTTTACACTTTATGCTTAAATATATTGCCTAATTCACATGTTAGATGCTTAGTTGTAATGAAAAATGATTCTTGGTTATGGCATAGAAGGCTAGGACATGCTAGCATGCACCTCATCCAAGAAATAACTAAAAAGGAATACCGAAGATATAATTTCAAAATGATAGATTTTGTGATGCATGTCAACATGGTAAACAAATTAAGTCATCCTTTCATAGCATGAATCTAGAATACTTGAACTTGTGCACATAGATCTTTTTGGCTCTTGCGGTGTTGCTAGCTTAGGTGGCAATCTTTATTGCTATGTATTAGTTGATTATTATTCAAGATTCACATGATTTCAATTTTTGTGATGAACTTGGTATTGAACATACATTTTCTTCTCCTAGAACCTCTCAACAAAATGAGGTGATTGAGAGGAAGAATAGAACTTTACAATAAATAGCTAGGACCATGCTTTGTGAAAATAATTTGCCTAAGTATTTTTGGGCCGAAGCCATAAACACTTCTTGTTATGTTTTGAATCGAGTTTGCTAAGACCAAAGATTAAGAAAACTTCTTTTGAGCTTTGGAATGATTGAGTCCCAAGTGTGGGATATTTTAAAGTCTTTGGTTGTAAATGCTTCATTTTGAATACTAAGGACCATTTAGGAAAATTTGATTTAAAATTGGATGAAGGAATTTTTCTTGGATATTCTACTAGTTCTAAAGCATATAGAGTTTATAACCGTAGAACTATGGTAGTTGAAGAGTCTATGCATTTTACATTTGATGAAACTAATGACTTTTCTAGAAATATCAAGATTGTGAATGTAGGTGAAGAACTTGAGGAATTGACCTTTCATGATAAAGAGGTTGAGATGAATCGAATGAGGTTCCTCATGATGAAGAGCCTTTATCCTCATCATCCCAACCTCAAGTTGAAGAAGAAGCTATGCCTCCTCTCCTAAAAGTCTACCATTTGGTAAAAGATCATCCAATTGATCAAGTCATTGGAGAACCTTCTACGGGAGGGGTAACACGTTCTAAACTCAAAAATGTTTGTCAATATGTTGCCTTCATTTCTCAAGTAGAGCCTAAAAACATTAATGAAGCTATAGATGGTGAATTTTGGGTTATTGTCATGCAAGAGGAACTAAATCAATTTGTAGGAAATAAAGTTTGGGATTTAGTACCGAGGCCTAGCTAGTGAACGAACCGTAATTGAGACTAAGTGGATTTATATAAATAAGTTAGATGAATATGACTTAGTTATTAGAAACAAAGTTAGGTTAGTGGCCCAAAGTTACAACCAAGATGAGGGTATAGATTACAATGAGACTTATGCTTCCGTAGAGAGATTAAAAACCATTTGCATGATTTTAGCTTATGTAAGTTTTAAATGCTTTAAACTCTTTCAAATGGATGGTAAAAGTGCTTTTTAAATGGATTTATCATGGAAGAAGTTTATGTTGAACAACCCCCCGGTTTTGAAAATTTTGAGTTTCTTAATCATGTTTACAAATTAAAAAAGGCTTTGTATGCATTAAAACAAGCCCCTAGGGCTTGGTATGGAAGACTTTCTAACTTTTTGATTGAACAAGGTTTTGATGTTGGAAAAGCCGATGTTTTCCTTTTTATTAAACATGATAAAAATGATATCCTACTTGTGCAAATATATGTGAATGATATTATTTTTGGTGCTACTAATGAAATTTTGTGTGAGTGATTTGCAAAGTACATGCAAGATGAGTTTGAGATGGGCATGATGGGAGAGCCCTCCTTCATGCTTGGACTTCAAATTAAGCAAACTAATAAATGAATCTTCATCAATTAAGCAAAATACACCAAAGAGCTCATCAAAAGATTCGAGATGAATGATGTCAAGGTTGCTTCAACCCCAATGAGCACATCCATTAAGATTAATAAAGATGAAGACGATGTTAAGGTAGATAAAAACGCTATCGAGGTATGATTGGTAGCCTTCTTTACTTAGCTGCAAGTAGACCTGATATCATGTTTAGTGTATGTCAATGTGCTAGGTTTCAATCTTGCCCCAAGATGTCTCATATGAGTGCGGTCAAACGCATATTGAGATATCTTAAGGGTACGATTGACTTAGGATTACAGTACCCTAATGATGCATCGTTTGAATTGATTGGTTTTTCTGATGCCAATTTTGCCATATGTAAAATAGATAGAAAATGCACTATTGGGTGTTGTCAATTCTTAGGGATGAGTCTAGTTTCTTGGTTTTCCAAGAAACAAAACTCGGTTGCACTTTCAACTACCGAAGCGGAGTGCATCGTCGCGGCTAGTTGTTGTGCATAAATCCTTCGAATGAAACAAATCCTCATGGATTATGGATTTAACTATTCATTTATACCCATTCATTGTGATAATACTAGTGACATTAACTTAACTAAAAATATGGTATTATACTCTAGGACCAAACACATTGATTTAAGGCATCATTTTTTAAGAAACAATGTAGCTAAAATAATATTTATATAGAATTTGTGCCTACCGATAAACAACTTGCGGATATATTCACAAAGCCATTGAATGAAGAAATCTTTACAAATTTGAGAATGCAATTAGGAATTTGTTCTATTCCATATGTTTGAAATTCTTTTAGAAAATTGCATGTTTTCTCAAGTCTCTTTGAAAAATTGATTTTTATGGTATCATCACACTCAAGTATATGCCTTGTAATGGGGCTTTGAGACTTATCGATGTTTGCCTTCCATAGGCTCACATCGGTAGGAAGGACTATAGTGATAGATGATACTCAGTTTTATGGATTTCTTGGTTTTCATGATGAAACTCATTGATAGAATCTTGCATTCTTGCCCTTTTTGATTGATGTCAAAAGAGGGAGACAAGACTTGGTCACATTTATTTTATGATGCATATAGATAGGGAGAGCTATCTCTTAGATATGCATGTTGATAGGGAGAGCTTAAATTAGCTTTTATCATAAACTTACAAATGAGCACTTATCATCTACATTGAATTACTTATTTTTAATGATATGTTTGTCATCATCAAAAAGGAGGAGATTGTTGGCCCAAGAGTTCAACCTAGGCCTCACTCTCTATTTTGATGATAACAGACATGAATCTAACTCATATGCTGAGTTTTAACTTTTAAGTACAGGTTGATACAATGATACGCCTACAAAGTTCATCTGAAAAATCGCAAAGAATCAAGCAAAAATGGTTCCGATGACTATCAAGTTGTAATTGAGTCAAAATCTGGGTTTAGGCTTAGAATTGATTGTAATATATCCCAAGGACATTAACCAAACCAATTACTAATATTTCCCAAGTCAAAATCCAAGACTAGAACCAAAAACGAAAACCAATTGTAAAAGTCAACAAACTATGCTAATATTGTATTTCGGTCGGATGTTCGGTTGATGGGTCGATCGACCGACCATCGACCAACGATTGACCATGTTTGGGCCATGATCCATAGAGATCTTTCGGTCGATGACTGGTCGCTTGTTCGATAGACCGACCAATCGACCGGATGATCGACCATCGGGCGTCAACAGATACTTTTTTATGTGTTGCAATGAATTGTTGCAGCTCTCACACCCCATGGCTTATAAATACAAGCCATAACTCCTTCACCTACCTAGTTCACTATTCCATTGAGTTAATTTCCAAGTGTTCAAACCTTCAAGAGTGATTTGCAAGCCCTAGTTCTCAACTCTCAATCTCTCTAGAAGTGGTCTTCACGTTTCAACCCTCACAAGGCGATTCTTCCGTTCATCTTGAGGCGTTGGAAAGACTGAAGGCTGTGAAAGGAGCTATCCAAATTTGATTTTCATTTTATGCTCCTTTAAACTTGTTTTCATAAGTTGTTTATTTTTAATTCTCAAAGTAGCTTGTAGGGTGTTCTTGTGAAACAGCTTAGTGTGGTTATAGGGTTTTGTTTTGCTAGAGAATAGTTGTTGAGGTTTCTCAAAGGGTTGAGATTTGAGTCCTCATTGTATTGTTAGGAAAACATTACTTCTATAAAGTGTTGAGTTTAGAAATCCTTGGTGATGAGTCATGGTAGTTGAGTAGGCGGGTTGGCCGAACCACTATACACATTGTGTGTTTGCATTGCTCTATACTTGTGTACTTGCTTATTGATTGTGCTTAGTTACTTATCAAAGCATTCATCTCAAGAGTATTCAAATTAGGTTGTTAAATTGATTAAAATTGAAAAGAGTAGAATTGAACTTAGAATTAACCTACACATTATTCAACTTCCCTTCTAGTGTGGACATTTGCACAACATCCACTACCTAAGCACCCTCACTTAGGATTTCCAAACTCAACTTACTACACTACAAGAAAACATAGCTTCAGCAACAGAATTTTTACCAACGGATATAATTTGTTGGTATTACCAACAAAATTACCAACGGATACATAATCCGTTGGTAAATTAGCATTTTTTTTCGTTTCAGCCGACCAAATTTTTTTCCCCCTCTCATTTCGGCCGACCACTTTAGTTTCCCCCTCTCCCACTCGTCAAAATAATTTCTCGCGCCTCTTTGACGCCGACAAAGCATCGTCTTTCTTCCCCCTCTCCCACTCGTCATCCTTCTTCCCAGGCCGCGCCGACAAAGCCATTTCTTCCTTCCCCACAGTTTCCTTCCCCGCCGGTTCCCTCCCCGCAGACTCCTTCCGCACAGTTTTCTTCCCCGCAGCCGACAAAATTATCGGTTCGAGCTAGTCATCACAGATAGCGCGCGCAGGTTCCTTCTAATTCCCCCGCAGCTGATTCAAGTTTTTATTTCTTCCCTCCCTTTCTACAGGTTTCTTCCCTTCCTCGTGCCCTAATCCTCTGTTACTTTGTGGCGAAGCGCAGGAAGCGCTCAGAGGAAGCGCAAGTAGTCACAGACAGCCGACCGACGAGTGAATTCCTTCCCTTCTACGGGTTTCGAGCACTCGATTTCCCATTCGATTGTGGAGGTTTGATTTTAGTTGCGATTTCATGATGTTCAAATGATTTTAGTTGCGATTTTAGTCAAATATTAGAGATGCTTTTAAATTTAGTTAATGAAGGTCAAATTTTTGTTAATGCTCGTCTCCACTCTCACCATCTACCCATATTTTTTACTAATCACAAGATCTCATATAAAGATGAGATGCTTACACGATGAGTACATGTTGAGAACCCAAATTCCTGTTTTGCAATTATATTCTGCACTCATTTATTGGGTACATGTTGAGAACCAGTTAGACCTAAAATTTAGGTTTAAAGATGGGTGGATTAATGGAGATTGGCTGAAAGAGGGAGAAGAGTATGAGAAGGACTCTGAAAATAAACCGAAAGCTTTCATTGCAAATTCCTTTTAGTTTCTATGGAAGAACAGAAACAGAATTAAGCATGAAGGGAAGAATGGGGAATTCAGCATGCTGCTGAGAATTCATCAGCATGCTGAGTGTTCTCATACACTTAGCATGTTGAACACTCAGCATGCTGATGAATTCTCAGCAGCATGCTGAATTCTGATTTCATTCAACATTACAAGATATAATAATCAAACATTTAGATGAAGTAATTAAGTAATTGGTTGCTGGATCAATTGGTGATATGCAATGAAAGCTTAGGAGTGAAGAACATGAATGACTTGCCCCTATCATAGCTACTGTGGTTCCGTTTGTACTTCCTATGCATAAGTAAATATATAAAACTAGTTTTAACTTGTAAACTACCTTGTGGACGTGAATTGTTAACATGTAAATAGATCTCTAATCCTGGCTGGTGAATGCTTAAGGATCCAAATCAAATTGGAGCCTATGGAGGGAGGATCAGACTGATCAGTATAGATATGCTTAACATTGTTATAGTTGCAAGGTCAATTTTTGCATTTTTTAAAAAGAGCATTCAATTGTGTGAGGTTCCTGTCTATATCAGCCTATGATGCTTGAGGGGATGGTAGTAAGAGGGGTAGTTTCTCTTACTCATACATTGATAGTTACCAGAATTCAGCATGCTGCTGAGAATTCATCAGCATGCTAAGTGTTCAGCAAGCTATAATCCCAATGCCTGCCAGCTATTCTCCTGCAAGCTATATGCATGTAGCTTGTGTCAAATTAATCCCAAAGTCCAATAAAATTCTTCTCATCCAAATTGCTTGACAGCTTGCTGAAGTAGCTGATACATATTCAGCTTCGGCTGAAGATAATGTAGTTGAATTCTGCTTTTTAGAACACCAGCACACTGTACTTGCTCTAACTTTGAATAGATATTCAGTAGTACTTTTCCTGTCAACTATTTATCCTCCCCAATCACTATCAAAATACCCCAGTAGTTTCAGATCATTGTCTCTTCCCAAATGTAATCCATAATTACATGTCCCCTTCAAGTATCTCAAGATTCTCTTTGCTGCCTTGAAGTGTACTGCTCTGAGATCATTCATGAAATGAGATAGAACTTCCAAACCTAGGAAGAATTTCATCTCACCCAGATTAGTCATCTTAAAAATCTTGAACATTTTGTTCTTCATCTCCTCTCTCATTTTTTCATTGTTACTACAATAAAGCAAGTCATCCACATAGAGAAGAACAATTAGAATATCTTCATTTTCATCTTCTTTTGTATATAATGTGTGTTCATTCCTGCTTCTCTAAATTTTTTTTCAGTAACAAAGTAACTATCAATTTTTTCATACCAGCTTATTAGAGCTTGCTTTAGGCCATATAAGGACTTCTTTAGCCTATAGATCATTTGTTCATTTCCTTTAACCCTTTGGTTGAACTGTTGAACTACATAAACCTCTTCTTTGAGTTCTCCATTTAAGAATGCAGATTTTACATTAAGTTGATAAATTTTCAGCCCTGAAATTTAAGAATTCACAATTTTAGCTTCATCCTGATCATATCAACCCTGAACTTGAACTGTTAGCTAAATTTTCTATGATGACTGAGATCTGATTTTCTTCCACACCAAATTTCAGCCCTGAAATATCTAGCCTCTTTCTTCTATGCATTTTAAACTTCTATTATACTTTTCTCAAATTATCTAATATATGTGTTTAGTGGGCCCCGAGGCCTTATAGTTGAGGAGTCACTATTTGTAATTTATTTCTAATGCAGACATGACTGACTATCTAATATGTTTGAATTATTTTTATGCTTGATGTTTGAGTTCCTTCATAATTTCCCCTTTCTCTAAAGGTACATAGTTTAGGTGGTGTTATTGGGTTGTAATTGCTTAAAATTAATCCTTACAGAGCTACAAGAAGTGGAAGTTGCTGCCAATTGGTCTTGCTGAAGTGGAGAAATTCCAAGTTAATTAAGGTTTGCATCTTGTCCAAAAGCAATCATCAAATTAATATAGTAGTGTTCTATAATTTTCCTAAAGAGAATGTGGCTGGGGGGTCATTTCATTCACTTAGAAATATGCCCATGGGATCATTTCATTCACTTTAAACTTCATTGACTGAAAGTAATATAAAACAGATCCATAATATAATTATCTGCTAATTACTGCAACCATTCTTCTATTAAACAGATTCTTCTGAAGGATTTGCCAACACTTTGAATTAACTGTATCAAGAACTCAGGGAACCAAGGTATCATGCACAATATCATTTTTTAAAGTCATTGACTGAATGAACTATGTCTTTAAGTCTAGAGGAGGTATTTTCTTTTTCCTGTTTTTTATGTGAATATGTTAGTCATCAAATGTTTATTTTGCTCTTCAACTAAGTAAATTTATTGCACTTCTGAAGCATCCAGTAATAGTGAATTAGTAACTAGGTTTTGTTGATGCCTTTCTCCAATCTACTCTCAAGCTACTTAAGGTCCCTTAGGCTCATAGAGTCAAGAGACTCACCCATCAAGTTCTTGGTAAACTAAGTTTTTTAGAGGCACAGACTGCTTTATATGTTATCCATTGTTATCACACAATGATTATATATGTCGAATGGGAAATCAATCAGGCACAGGCTGCTTTATATGTTATCAATTACACATGTACCAAGCATCCATGTGTAAGTTATGTACCTACTGATTATATATGATCACACAATGATTATGCTTGCATGTAGTAATTAATTAATAACTGATATATACCTATTTATGCTTTGTAATTATTGCTGACGGAGTTTTGATACTTCTTGCTGAGAGTACTGGAAATAGAGGATGTTGAAGTAGAGTGATGAGATTATTGTTGACTAGAGCATGATATAATCAGTAGGTACATAACTTACACATGGATAATTATTTCACTCTAACCCAATGAAACCAAAGTAGCTCATGTAGTGTTCAGTAATGATAATTAATATTAAACTGGCCCAACCTTAAGATTATTAAGAAGCTATGTAGAAATTTCATGTAACCACTTTGAGTTGCAGTTAAGGATAAGGATTTCTAGTGACAGTTAACTCCATTAGTAAGCAATTAAGGATTTCTAGTGACAGTTAACTCCATTAGTAAGCAATTAAGGATTTCTATGTTGGACTTGGCTTTGAGATCTCATCATGGGTCGCTGCATCTCAAGGAAGATGGCTGAAATGAGATCTCCAGCAATGAGATTGGTGGCACTGGTTGCTGCCGGAGACTTCTTCCTATGATGGCAACCTGGTGTGAGCTCATTAAAATCAAAGAGAGCACACAGTTAATGTAGTTAAGGATAAGGATTTCTAGTGACAGACACCCGCTGTTTTGACATGAGGTAGCTTGATACATATTCAAGTCTATAGTCTCCAGTTGCATAGGAATTTAACAAAATAGGGTATTTTATCATAATTTGGATGGCACTATATGTTTATACATCGTTAATTATTTATATATGCTTCATTTATTTTATTAAGTAATGGTGAATACACAAAGTCGAGGTCGAGGTCGAGGACGAGGACGAGGGCGTCCTCCTTTGAGTAAATACCCTTCTACCACTTCTATACATTCATAATCTGAAGATACACCTGTACCACCTGTGATCATTTCTTCTGCACCCATGATAGTTGAACCTGTACCTGTGATTGACTCTTTAGCACCCACGATACCTATATCTGTACCTGTACCTATTACTGTTCCCATAGAAACACCTAATATTCCTAGTATTCCTACACCGTCGACATCGGCAGCACCGTTACCCTCACAACCTTCAGTGAATTTGCCTTTGACGTCATCAGTTCCTATTATACCATCTACGTCTATACATGACACATCTATTCCTACACAAAGTGATGGTACTTCACATCAAAGTCGAGGAAGAGGACCAAATCAGCCTTCACAGCCGCCAGAGACACCAGATGATAGACGCCTACTAATTATTGATAAGAAAAGGTATATATGTAGTCAGATATTCAAACACCATCATTTGTAAATACAAGATATTTGTTAACATTCTTTTTTGCAGCTTCCCCGAGACAGAAGTAGTACGAGATATTTCATCAATAATTAAGGCAAATTTCACGGGTGCATGGCCATGTTGGTCTCAAGTACCATCACATGTGAAGGAATTCATTTGGGACAAATTTAAGGTATTTTCCTATAAAGCAAGTCAAATTTTAATATACAGTTATTTCCATATCCAGTTTGTTGTTGCATCATGCCCATGAGTATTGACCATTTTATTACTTTCATACAAATTGTTTACATGAGAATCCACATCTACATGGACAAAACTACTAAGTATGCTAAGTATGCTGATATAGGATACTGATCGAATAGGTATAGGATACTGACTGATATAAGATACTGAATAGGTATGCTAAGTATACTGATATAGGATACTGATATAGGATACTGAATAGGTATAGCATACTGACTGATATAGGATACTGAATAGGTATGCTAAGTATACTGATATAGGATACTGATATAGGATACTGATATAGGATACTGATATAGGATACTGAATAGGTATCCAGTTTGTTTACATGACTGATATAGGATACTGAATAGGTATGCTAAGTATATTGATATAGGATACTGATATAGGATACTGAATAGGTATAGGATACTGACTGATATAGGATACTGAATAGGTATGCTAAGTATACTGATATAGGATACTGATATAGGATACTGATATAGGATACTGAATAGGTATCCAGTTTGTTTACATGACTGATATAGGATACTGAATAGGTATGCTAAGTATGCTGCTCATGTGGATATCAGTATCAGGATACTGAATAGGAATTGAAGAAGCTCACATAGGATACTAATATTGACTGATACTAGAAAGTTTACATACTGATACTAGAAAGTTTACATACTGATATAGTTTACATACGGCTTAGTTTACATACTGATATAGGATACTGATATTGACTGATACTGAAAGCTCACATAGGAATTGTTTACATACTGATATAGGATACTGATATTGACTGATACTGAAAGCTCACATAGGAATTGTTTACATACTGATATAGGATACTGATATTGACTGATACTGAAAGCTCACATAGGAATTGTTTACATACTGATATAGGATACTAATATTGACTGATACTAGAAAGTTTCTCACCAAGTTCCATACGAATTGTTTACATGCTTCTGCTGCTTATCCAAGAGCAACGATGACACTACAGGTGAAGCCACAAATTCAGCTCCTCTGGTTATTGCCCAATATTTAGCTAAAGTATCCATAACAGACTTACCCTATTGTTTGAGCTCCCCTTCCTAGACAAACTCCGCTCCGGTGGTTCCACCCCACCAAGTAGCCTTTTTGGTATTGCCAAAAATCCTGCCTTTTCAGTTAAGAACACCCAGGCCCCTTCCTCACTGTCCTCTGCAGATGGGAAAACAAAGGCATCAAGAACTTTGGCCCCCATCCCATGGTAGATCAAACTGATAGAGCCTTGTGGAACCTCTCTTCAATAGCTGCTAACTGTTGCAGTTCCATCTCCAAATAATAATATCACAGGAAGGTAACAACTCATTAGACAAGCCAGCCTTAGGGAAGCAGGCATAAATGCATATTGTCAAGTAACTCAGAAAAAAATATATAGATATATCATCATTGCATTTCTTTAATGCAAATGGGTAGTTAAAACACCTACCATCTTCACTGTACTTCAACGCACTTCACTGCACTGCAAATGCAGCTTCTTTTCCTTTTTCAGTATATCAGTCAATATCAGTATCAGGATACTAGTATGTGGTGCTTTTTAGCTTTACTTATCTAGATGTTTTCTCTTTGGCACAAAGTCATTAGACCAAGAAATAATGTTCTACTGCCCATAAGCTGTTCTAATACCATGGCCTGTTCTAATACCTTTGTTTATTATAAACAATCTATTGTTATCCATTGCTTGCACAAGGAAGTAATAGAAGGTTGGCTGAAGTAATATAAGATTTAGCTGAAGTAATAGAAGATTTAGCTGAAGTAATAGATGATATAATTGCATCAAACCCATACTCATCATGTTATTGGTACACAAAATATTTAGCTGAAGTAAAGAAGGTTGGCTGCATCAAACCTGCATATGCCATGATTGATTGTGTGATCATATAATTGCATCAAATTGGTACTTTTTTAGAATATTGTCAACTATCATTTCATTAACATATTTGTCTTTTTTCAGACAGTCTATCGTTGGGATCCATCTAGGACAAGCGAGGTTCATGAAATATGGGATAGAACAGCTTGTCGATGCTTTTCTGACAATATGTCTGATGCAAGGAATTATGCGAAAAGAAAGGCCAATACTGATGATATTAGTCGAACTAATGGATTTGGCCCTCCATGGATATCTCCAGATGTGTGGAATCAACTAATTAGTGAGCATTGGGTCACGGAGAAGTGGAGGAGAAAATCCGAAGTTGCTCGTCAAAATCGTAAGAAAGAGGTAGATAGTGACGTCACACGACATACAGGTGGATCTATTTTATTTGTGGCTCATCGAAGAAAATTGGTATGATATTAATAGAATTTGTTATCCTATATGTTTTTTAAAATATTATTAATTAAATATTATTTGTCATTTTTTGTAGGAAGAAAAGTTGAACCGACCCCCAACCCATCTTGAGTTGTTTAAGCATACTCATAAGCGTAATAGTGGTGAGGGTGACTATATCGACAACAAATCGCAGAGTGTTGCGGTATGTATTTATTTTATTTGTTGCTTCTTTTTAAAATATCGTAATTAACTATTTTTATAAAACATTGTGCAGGAGGCTTATGAGGTATCGATCATAGAAAAGTATGGTACAAATGTAGCATCACAACCCATTTTAGATCCAGAAGAATGGATTAATGCCTCTGGACATCCATCTCATAATCGAGTTTACGATTTTGGATGTCGAGAGAATGTTAAATCCATTATGGGGAGTTCTAGCTCAGCAGAATCTAGTACATCGGGCCATGGTCGAATGAATGAGTGGAATGCAATGCAAACTGAGATGACATCCATGCGACAGTATATTACTGAATTGGAAGCATCAATGCAATCACAACAATCACAAGTGCAGTCGCAAGTACAAGCACAAGTGGAAGCTCAAGTTCGGTTGATGTTAACACAACTCGGCTTTCCAATCAACTCTTTGCAATCAACAGATTCACCTTCAGCTTCCACTCCACCTCCACCTCCACCTCCACCTCCATCTGGGTTATGATGTTGGTTAAGATTTGTATTTGGTTATGATTTTGCACTACACAATTCGGTTAATGTTAGGGAAAATTTGACTTAGTAATGTTTGTATTTGTTTGATAATATACTCGATTGTAAATGTTTGGTTTTGGTTATGAAATATGAATTTCTTTTTCTTGACTTGTATATATATTTGTGATTGGGTAAATAAAAAATTTGATGTGTGATTATAGGTTGTATACAGGAAAATGAAAATTCATATGGGTATGAGCATTTTAATTAAAATGTATTAGCAACAAATGTTTCTGTTGGTAATACCAACGGATGTCAGTTGGTAATACCAACGGATACCTTTGTTGAATATGTCAGCGTAAACAAGGATGATATCTGTTGGTATTCCCAACGAATATTATCTCCGTTGGTAATACCAACATACTATGATCCGTTGGTGACACCAACGAATAGTGATCCGTTGGTATCACCAACAGAGTATATTTCTGTTGGTGTTACCAACGGATAATATTTTTCGTTGGTGTTACCAACAGACCTTAATTACCGTTGGTGTTACCAACAGATATAATAATATCCGTTGGTAATACCTAGCATGGTCATCACCGACGTATTTACCAACCGATAATCCGTTGGTAATGTATTACCAACGGATTTTTGAGTATTACCAACGGATTTTGTCCGTTGGTGATACCATGTTTTTTTGTAGTGCTAGATTATGAATGTTTCCTTACAATGAAGACATTTTACCCGAAGAGTCTCCGCTCTCACACCGAAGACACTTCCACACCCGGAAGTCTCCGTCTTCCTACCGAGATCAATCTTTTACCTCAAACGCTAAAGGTCAATAATCACTAATCCTAGTAAATCAAGCTACACTGGTAAATTTAGGTCTCAAACACAAATGCTATCACACAATCAAACAAACCTAGCAACCTAGGTTTGCACACTTGATATACAACAAAAATAACAACAAAATACAAGTATAAATGGAGCATAAATACAATCAACACAATACTTAGCTCCAAAACCGAATCTTATTTCCTCTTGATGCCTTCGATGATGAAACAAAAGGTTGAAGGCTCAATCAAGGGTAGGAATCATCAAAGCTAGGCTTTTGCACAAAGAACGCTTATTGAGGCTTAGGGTTGATCAATAAATGGCTCAATAAGGTTACGAGTGATCAATAATAGGTAAGGAAGGCTAGGGACATCAATATATAGAGAGCCATGAAGTAGGCTTAGATGAAACACCACTCAACGACTCAAAAAATAGTCGTGAGGTTCCGTCGGTCGATCCGTGGATCGTAAGTTCGGTCGACCGAATGCCGACTGTGAGTTCCTGACCAAATTCGGTCGCTCGTCCGTCGCATGTCGGTTGACCGAATAGTCGACTAGACTTTTGATCGAAATTGCACTTAATGCAGTTTTAGCAAGGTATGATCTCCAAGCCTTATTTACATTTATTAACTTTAAGTATATAACTTTAAAACATAAATATTAAATAATGAATACCCCTCATTTGGATTCAATAAAAATATCTAAAAAATTAAAATTCTTAAGAATCAAAATCTAAATTTTGGGGTCTAGTACTAATTTACGAAAATCGGAAATTTGAAAATCTCCCAAGTTTAATATGGATAGGTTAATGGTTTTCAAAAATTCCTTCAAAATAGGTCTTAAACTTATTTCTACCTAAGGAACAATTACCGACACTTTTGGTGCTAAGGAGATGTCTAAATCATATAGCCGTAGACTTTGAAAATTTCTAGGTCATTTTTTAATTTTCTTAGTTTTCATGTTTGTAGTACTCGCGGAATTTATTAAATCTATGTATGTTAGTTTCAGCGGGATGAGCGCGACGCGCACGACATGTTTTGAGTTCATCGCGGATAGATGCGATTGAGGTGAGACCCTTGCTCAATTTAAATTACCTAAATATAGGGATATTTATCATGTTAAGTTCAAGTTGGGTTCGAGCCGAGTCCGAGGGTGCGATCGGAGCTCGAATCGGACTCATTTTGAGCAAGTTGGGTCGAGTTAAGTGAGGAGGGGCAATTTCATAATTTGGCATTTAAAAAAAATATATATAACTGCCACTTGGGGCGTACGGCTCCAAGAAAAAGCCGCATGCCACCCAAGGGAGGCGAGTGAGGGAGGAGGTGAATAGGAGGAATCAGTCGGAGGATCGAGGCTTCGTCGGATCGGATACGATGCGGGGCTTCTCCATCGTCTTCCTCATCCTTAATCCAATCCTATGGTTCATCTCCAAAATCCCTAGATCTGATATTAGGGGCTATCGATCCTTGATGATGGGTTTGGTAGTGATTTTGATTCGTTTTCTTGCTAGTAGGTTTTCTTTGGTGCATGATTGTTGCCTCGGGTTGTTTGTAGGGCGCCTCCTCGAGATTTGGAGTGGGCGGCAGCCCTAGGGCATGCCTCAAACCTTAGGGAGGGCCGGCCTTATTGTAGAGAACTTGATATTTATGTTTAGAAATTATTGCATAATTATCTACTGTTTAAATCCGAATTTCCATGAAGGCATGCTAGAAATCCAAAGTTGGTTGTGGCCTAGGGTGGCCGAGTAACCCTATGGGTGTAGGGTAACCCAAAGGATATTTAGAAGAGTTTTACTTGGTTAAATATTTATCTCCATGCTGTGATCATATGGTTAAAATGAATATTTTATGTATGCTGAAATTATATTGTGTATGTTGGAAATTCTTAAAGATATGCTAAAATTACATCATGTTTATCTCGGGAAGAGTATTACATGTTGTATAATGTTTGTATAGTATATCGATCTTTATGTACGCTACATTATGTGAATTTTGAGTACCATACTGTGATATGTTCAGTTGTGTATGAATGATAACCAGACAAGTCATGTAGGTTGGAAATTATGTTTTGCTTATTGAATGGGTAGAGTTACGAGCTGAATAACACTTCACGACTTGCTGTAGATGTAATGAATAAACCTATATGATCAGAAGGTTATTTAGACATTTCTATACTCGAGATAAGGGTGTAAGCCCTCGGGTGGAAATTAAGGAAAGTGACCCATAGAGGGTTGAAATTCCGGCTACGGGCTGAATTTTTGCGGGTCTCGGGTAAATTGAGGAAACTGAAAGCTTTAGGACATTTCATTAATCAGGAAACCCGTGGACAGACATGGTATCCCATTGTTGTTGTCCGGGAATGTTTCCTCAAGCTCGAATGAGATTTCGAATGAGTAGGACCATGGCGGAGAGGTACGTCGTGCGGAAACTGTTCGACAGAACATAGTGTTACGCTACTCGACGATCTTGAATAGAAAATGCTAAGGCAAATGATTGATGTGTTAGTGGTGGGTAATACGGCGGAGAGTAATTTAATTGGGCCGAGTGGAGGCCAAGCAAGTGCTACCTAAGGTGCACTGAGAAATGTAAAGTAACCCGTAATTACCTGATTAATCTACCTCATTACAAGTGTACAATCTACTTCCTTAATGAACATGGGTTGGATGTTCTTAGGTTGGGCCGAGTGGTGCGCATCGCGCACGAGTTGATATTGGGCCGGATTGGGCCGAGTGGTGTGCCTCGCGCACGAGTGATTCTAGGTCGAGTCATATGTTAGTGAGCCATGCCAACGACTAACCCGAGTGGCATGGGTCAGAGAGCATTTCCCGACCGAGTTGTGGGCACTGAGGCTAGAGGGCCTTCCTAGCTCAATGAGCCCGAGTTGGAAAGTTCGCTAGGATGGCCAGCCTAGCGAGCACCCCGTGTGTTGTAGGCAGGTAACTAGAGGATTGTTTTTAATTGGGCCGAGTCAGGCCATGCGGTGTGCGTAGTGCACGAGTTTACTAATGAACAATGTTACCATGATTTATACCTATCATTGAACACAGAGTTAATTACTTCATTATCTATTTAATATGGTTTGGCTTGGTGATGGTTGAGACGACCACTCATTTAGTTCTTTGAACTCATCATTCTTTTCTGAATGCTATTTTGGAGAGCTTGATCATTGGGGTATGGCGTGGCTGGTGGCGGTCTCGTGAAATCTGTTGGTGTAGTCAAGTCGAGTCGAGTTTAGTTTGAGTATTATCTTTTTGAGGCATGTAGTATACCTGAGACATGTAGTTCTTTGAATATGTGAACTTATATAGTATTAACATTGGTACTTGGATATGTAGTTATACTTGAGTTGGTACTGAATTGCTACTTTTATCAATAAATGTGCATGTTATGGTGTCCTAAGTTGATTATATTGCATGGTTGATGTGTGTATGGGTTAGGCTTTGGAGTGTCTATTTGCACTCTGGCCGGTCGCGTGACTCGATTTCGGGGTCGTGACAAAGTGGTATCAAAGCATGTGGTTAGGTTTAGACTACATCATTAGGGCATAGAGTACCGTAAGTATCCATGCCAAATTTTAGCAAATTCCTACTTGAGTAGTCTGGGTTTATAAATTTTGTTTGAAGAATACCCAAACTGTCTATTTCTGCACATAGCAGAAATTGTAAAAAGTTGAAAGTTTGATATAATATTCGGGGAAGGAAACCTTGTCCCATGAGAGTGAAATTTTGGGGAGTCGTGGTGGGGTATGTAAACAACCATATGAACTGGTTTGGAGGAAAAAGAGTAAGAATTGATTTAGTTATGAATTTTCTAAGTTAGCAACTTAAACTGAAAAATTTGCTAGTGGATGCAAAAATTTTAGGATAGCTAGTTTGACGCATCGTTTCGCGGTCGACCAGTGGTCCAAATGATTTGAAATTTTGTGGTTAGATTGTATGATATTCATACTTGATATTCTGATAAGGTTCGAGAAGTGCCGAAGTTTGGCTAAGTATGGGGGGACTGCCTTGACCCCATTTGAGGGCCGAATTACCTTGATGTTATTGTTGTGTGTGTATAATAAAGTTTGGTATGCACTCCTATTATTTTACTCGTGGGTGGTGATGCATATTGTAGCATCAACAAAATTCCAAGTTGGAGGCACTTATACCGATGCTAAAGTCTCTAACTTGTTAAGTAATAATGAGTTGCTTGAATTCCCTTCTGGAATGGATGGATAGTGAATGGTTAAGCACATATACTCCTGGGCTTGGTTTTATTTATTGGAATGGTGGGGTGCACGGCGACCGAGAGGGTGAGGCCAGGAGAAGGTCGGACTCGATGCGGCCCTGTGCGCACCCGTTATATCAACGGATTGCCTAAACCACTCGAGTAGTACTATTGGTGTGTATTCTTGTGAGCTTCTTTATTCTTGTGATGGTGCTCATGCTTGGAGCATGCTCGGGTTGAGAAGTGCTTTAGTTGGTGGAGCTATTGCCCGACTCGGCGAGAGGATTATGGACTCAGGAAGCTCATCATCGAGCTACACTGACGACCGACCCAGGGAGTAGTATTGGTTGGAGGGCCTTCCCAACTAGAGGGGGGGTTACCGGGGCTAGTAGGCCATCCTATTTCGGAGGGCCAGGGCGAGAAGCTTGCTAGACGGTGTTCCAGTGACTGACTCATGAGATTCTTAAATGTTGTGTTATGATATGGCCGATGTAGGCCGATGTGTTTAGATATGCGGAGGTGCACTAGACGGTTGCTTAGATGTTGTGACTTGTTCATGATAGGGTAAAATTTATTTTTTATCCAATGTTGTTTTAAAAAGAAAAAGAGGGGTGTGTGCTTATGTATTGTGCTTGTGATGCCATTAGAGTGCATTCCTAACAGTGGAGACTCGCTAGAGGGCTTTCCTAGCGCTTAATCATGTCGGAGGGCTTTCCCGACGGGAGAGGGCACACTACAACAAAAGCTTGAATTAGAGGCAATTATTTAGAAACATATAATTATTTGTCTCTAAATATAAGATTTAAAGACAATCAAAAAAAATTGTCTTTAATTCTAATTTTATAAGTGACATTAGTCTCTAAATCTATCACCATTAAAATTTAATCATATCAAAATTAAATAAAAATAAATTTAATTAATTAATTCTCCCAATAATAACTGCAGCCCTATTACCAAATTAATAAGTAACATTAGGCTCCTATATCATCTCCCCCCCCCCCCCCCCCCCCCCCCAAATTTCCCTTCTCCCTCGTTTTTCTCATACGCCCCTCTTCTCTCCTCTAATTTTGCTGCAGCCCTATCACCAAATTAATCTCGCCCCCTCACCCACAGCCATATCACCAAATCTCGCCCCTCTCACCCACCTTCTCCGCGCCCTATCTCCGGCTCGCAACTACGCCCTACCTCCAGCCGTCGTCCATCGCCGCAGTCACAGTAACCAACCACCCCCTATCTCCGCGCCCTGTCTTCGGCCTTTTGATGGTGGCATTTTGCATAAGGAAACCATGTAAATGACCCCAAATGGCTGGGATTTACATATTGTTTGTTTCTTGTTAAGCTTGCATTGTGCGATTAAATTGACTGTGGAGCGATGTGCTTTCTAGAGTTTACTAATATCCCAATTTATCTAGACATTTATATTTTTTTTCTTAGTGTTTGTGCTAGTTCATAACATTTTGTGATCAATAAGAATGTATTTATTGAAGGATATAGGTAAAAGGGAAGGGAAGTATTACGCTATTAATGTCCCACTCAAGGATAGAATAGATGATGCTAACTTTACTCGTCTTTTCAAAACTGTAAGACCCAACATGAATAGTTCAGAGGCTTACAGGCTACAACTACTTCATTAATTTTCATCTTCATTAATAGTAAACTACGTTGTAGGTGTTAATCTTGTACAATCTTATTCATTTTGTTTTTTATAAATAAGATATACATGTGTTAATCTATAACCTCAAAGGTGACTTTTGTAGTTTTGCAGTTCCTATCTACATCTTTTTTTAAATGAATTTTCTAAACATCTTTGCAATTCACAAATACTTATAATGTTATGCCTTGCAAATGTTTATCATAACTTTTAGCTTTTTAGGTCATGAAGGAAACTACATACATCTAGTTAGAAATGTGATCCTGAACTAGTCAAATATTTGTTATTTTGGGTTGCAAGGAGTTAATTGCATTTTACCTATTACTTATTGGTTGCTAATAGGACATTCAGAATGTGTAAAATTTGTCAAGAAATTCAACTTGCCCTTGTTGGTAAGTATCCCAGTCAGATGCGTATGTTACTGATTTATGAACTTGGTTTAGGTGTCAAATGTAACTCTTTTCATGCAGGTTACTGGAGGGGGAGGATATACAAAAGAAAATGTTGCTCGCTGCTGGGCTGTTGAAACTGGTGTTTTGTTAGATGCTGAACTTCCAAATGGTGGGATAAAAGTTTAACTGAAATTGTTTGAAGTCTTACTTTTATTCTCCTATTATATACTAGTAATATTCATGACAGTTATGTACTTTGTTTAGAACTTAAATTTACTATGTATTCAGAGAAGGTAGCTAAAATGGACTTCTATATGAAGTGGATGGCTCAATGCATGCATATATGTGCTTATTGATCATGTTTGCTCTTGTACGTTGATTAATGCAAAGCCTTTAAGAACTTGCATTGCATTTGCTTGCTGTTGCTGCTTATTCAATTCTCACCTTGGAAACAATACGTTATCTAGGCTTTGGAGCCTTGTTTCTTGTAGAAATTCCATAAAATGATTACATCAAGTATTTTGCACCAGATTATACTCTGAAAACTCCAAATGGCAGCATGCTAGGTGCTTTTCTAGTATAGTTTATTTCTTTGACGAAATCAAACCTTTCTCATAAAAATGTTGTTCTTGGTATCATTAGCAAGATTAAGTGTTTTTTTTCATTTGGTCGGACCATTGATATTATATTTGGTCAACTAATTAAGTTGATTGAATTCTTTACCATCTCATCAATTAATTAACATCTAAAAGTGCTGCAATTTGTAATAAACCTATGGATGTTCACCTGTTTAATCCATTGAGTATGCTTATTGGAACAGGAGAACTTGAATAGTAAGTCATACCTTAGCACAATCAAGGTGCAAGTTCTAGAAAGTCTCCGGTGCATACAACATGCTCCTCGTGTTCAGATGCAGGGGGTAAGTTTCTCTTTCTCAACTGTAATATAATTTTTTTTAGCTTTTTACTGATATTGTACTTGCTTCTATTTTTGACCTGAGTGTGGGTGCCTATGTTTTCATATTCTTTCTAAGGAAAAGAAAAACAATGAGTCCCTTTCAATTTATTTTTTTCTGTGATGTATAACCCGGACGTTTTCGGGATGCCCCTAATAACCAACGAATGGCAAGTGCTTTTCCTTGTGTAGATCCTATTTCAATAGGAACTTGATGAGTCGATCCGCCTACACGTCTTGCTTTTACTGCTATATCGGGAGTTACTCCACGTATTGCTTGACGTAAAACAGATAGTGGATTTGTTTCTGTCTTTTGTTGAATCTTTTTCATGGCTCGATAGATAATTTGATAAGCCAATGATTTTTTTCCGTGTTTCAGAATACGGTTAACCAACATGTTAACTAATCGATTACGATAAATTGGATCGGATTTTGCAGTTTTTTCTTCTGCAGTACCTCGACGTGGCATGGGCGTGAAAGAGGTTCATCTGCACATTGAAATTAAAGGTAAAGCACACCAAACATTTAATTCAAGATTAATAGGAGAAGTCATAGGTCATGCTGTTGTATCACTTAGAAGATATATTATTACCTTGCAAAATCAGAGAAATAGCATAAAGTTCTTTTTTATTTCTTTGTTCGTGCAGTCAAGGAGGGAGTTAAATGATCCAGAGAATGCTCTAATTGGTGCTTTTGCTGGTAAATCTCAATTCCTTTAATGCTTCTTGCAGTCTAGTGTTTCTTCTGTTGCTTAACAGTATATAGCTGGATCTTGGGTATTTTGCAACCTTAACCTTCTTTGACTACTTGTTAAGGTTACTATCTTTTTTCAAATGCAAGTTTTGTGGGTCTTTTTTTTAGTATGGTACCAGAATCGTTATATCTTAGCTATGTTACCAAGTACTAATGTGAATGCTTTTACTCATGGATACATCTTATCCTGTTCTCTTCTTAATGTATGTTGATTTGAAACTTCTTTCCCTCTTCATATGTACAACTTTAAATTGAAAATTGAGTCATAACTTATCCAGCTTGGAATGGCTGCTACTGCCTGAAGTGCTAGTTTTGGTTATACAAAAGATTATGGTCAATTTTAGTGAACCATTACATTTCTCAGGTGCAATAACTGGAGCTATAACTACACCACTTGATGTAATGAAGACAAGATTAATGGTTCAGGTAACAGCTTTCTTCCAAACCTTGTTCTTAAGTGCCGGATGCATATATGGTTTTCATTTCATTTTGCTTGGGTTACAGGGTTCGGCAAACCAATATAATAGGCTACTTAGTTGTGCCTATGCCTAGACAATTTTGAGAGAAGAAGGTCCAGCCGCTTTCTTAAAGGTCCGATTCTGTCCAATTTGCTATATATTTTTCATGAGTCCAAAATATAAAGTACAAAGAATTACTAACTAAATGTTGTCAACTATAAAACTTGCATGTTGACTATTTCATAAGAATTGGGCCCTCAAAAAAATACATCCCTAGTGAATTATTGGGACGTTATACAATGTTATTAACAATCTAGTCCATTAAGGAATTGTATGGTTAACCATTGATATTTCCCTTTGTGAAATGAAAGTATATTCCTAGAAAATTTAGCTACATAGAAGTGGTCTGCACTCATGATTATCACTGAGTATGCATCATGTGCTGGTAATTTGTGGGGGTCACTGTCCTATGTTTTGTCAAGGATAAATGCTTCAGTTATATCTAGTAATAGTTATTCAATTATAGTAGTTAACTCAAGAATATTTAAATCTTACATAATCATGATTACTATGCAAACCAAGTGTCCTACTCATTTACCGTGGGTTTATATTGGATACAATTCTTATGCAGTTTTCGGAGCATGATATAAGTTTTTAACAATTGCAAATTGTTTGTATTGTGCATCATATATTCTTTGATGTAGATCAATTTTCTCTTTGCCTTCATCATTTTCAGTTTCTTCGCAAGTATATTGAAATTATTTTGTTTTTGTTTGTTAGGATGCAATGTTGAATAAGATCAGGATGTTGGATACTCATCTCATTTGAAGCATAAGGATGAGAACTCACACAATCCGTTGGTCCTTCAAAAATGAGAAGAGAAGGGTCTCTTCCAAAGTTCTTTGCAAGTATACATATGTCATCTTCTATCTTCTCCAAGGTTGTTGATGTTAAGCTTCATTCTATTAATTCTGTTGTAGAGAATGGGAAAATTATGATAAGATTTTGTCTAGCTGCAGTCTACATGGATTATTATGAAACTTGTAGTTTAGTCTTTTAAGATGTATTTTCTTGAAAGTGACATATCGTGTAATCAATTTTTTTTATTAATTATAATATTTTTAGTTAAAAATACATTGTCTGTAATCTTAATCAATTTTTTGAGCAAAATTCATTGTCTTATTTATATCTCTAATAGTATTTATATATTAAAGGCAAATATATATGCCTCTAATTATATTTTTAGAAACAAATATGATCTATGCTCTTAATAGTATTTGTATATTGAAGGCAAATATAAATGCTTCTATTAATAAATTTGGAGACAAATATAAATATCTCCACTAATATTTCTAGAGACAAAAATATATGCCTCCACTAATGTTTCTAGAGGCAAATATATGTCTCTATTAATATTTTACAGGCAAATACATTATATGCCTCTAATAGTATTTATATATTAAAGACAAATATATTATAGGTCTCTAATACTTTTAGGGACGGGGGCTTTAGAGACAAACAATTTTTTTTTTCTCTAAAAGTTATAGAGGCAAATATTTAACTTTTAAAGACAAATTTGATTGTCTCTAATTGTCACTTTTGTTGTAGTGGCAGCAGCACTAGAGGGCCTTCCTAGGTTGTTTATCCCATGGATGGATACGTGCTAGAGGTCATTCCTAGCACCCTACACGGTGGCGTTGTGTGTTTACGTTAGAGGGCTTTTCCTAACGTTATCCCTGGCTTGTGTGCTTACTGTTGCGTGATTTATGAATATGGTATTGGCCGAGACTGGTTAGTATGGGTGTGTGTGAGTGCGCACGAGAGGTATGCATGGACATTGCGTGAATGTTTTTGATGATAATGGGTCTATAGATGAGATAGATTAGTTGGCACCTCTGCAAGTTTAGGACCAGTAGGAAGGTCCGAGAGTGGAGGATGCCCATGTATGCACCCGAGGTCTGGGCAAGGTACCCCAACCACCCGATGATATGTGTAAGTGCACACGTATAATTTTCGGAGGAGGATGGTGTCTTTGTGGCTGAAAACTTTGGCTTGGTAATTCTATTTGAGTTTCTGAAAGTCAAAATGATACGTGGAAAACTTCGATCTGGCAGTTGGTATGATTAATGAGGTCGATGAGTCGGTGTGGTTGGGTACTTCAGGGGTCGGGATTAAGGCCGTGGGGTGAGTACTCTCGACACACCTGAGTTTGATAGTGGTGAACAGACATAACTAAAAGAAAACATAGTATCACCAACAGATTCAATTTGTTGGTATTACCAACAAAATTTCCAACAGATAAAAAATTATTTGGTAAATCAGTCTATATTTTTTTTCCCGCTTCTATTTCAGCCAACCCATTATTTTCCCCCCTCCTCAACTCGCCAGATTAGTTTCTGAACCCTATTTTCTTTGCAGCCGACCCCGACTCACCGCGCACTAATACCTTTTCCTCTCTTCTTTTTTTCGCAGCTGACCCTGACAAACCCCTCGCTGCGCCACCTCCACCGCCAGTGCTCTCCCTGTGCCTCCTCCTGCGACACCTCCCCCGCGATCCACAAATGGACTAGGTGCAATCGAACACTAGAGTCGGCAGTAGCCACCGCCAGGCTAGGCCCAAGGGTGTATGGTTGTTTGGAGTAGTAAATCTCTCCCCCGAAGGAGAAGGCGATGTCGCCGGCAGTGGCAGCAAAGAAGGCATATCCTTGAGTCTAATTTCACAGTCGCAAGAATCGTCTACGCTCCCTCCTTATTGCAGCAGCACAGCAGTCAGCAGCGTCGAATCCTCCATGGCTTCATCGTCTTCAACAAGCAAGGAGCAGCACTCAACTTTGGATCATGACATCTGAGGAAGATTTTTGCATGGTGAAATGCCAAATATTGTCATTAACTTATTGCGGAATTTGAGAGGTCAAAGCTTTAACTAGAGGCTAATTTTCTTTAATTTTGCGCATATTTATATATATACACTTTGAGCAATATATGAAGAACAGAAGGACAACTGCTGCAAATTGTTCAAGTTATTTTATTCTTCAAAATCTTCTACTCAAGTTGTAAATAAATTGAAAGATATAAAGCTTGGCGAGCCTCCAAATTCGAACTTATATATTTGTTATATTTGGAGATATATGATATAATCTCTCAATCATTATTTGGTTTGATACTTTTCTTTCTAATATCAATGTTAATGTTCTAATTAAGCCAACTTTTATGAGCTTTATCTCTCTTCAGATAAGTCCAACTTAGTCAAGTTGGGAGTGCCAAAAATGGAGAGAGGGCATTAGATCGATAAAATGTGAATATTCACAATAGTTTTTTTTGTCATTTGCACAATTTTTAAACTTGTAGACAAATTCAATAAGCTATGCTGAATCCACTTTTTTTTCTCTCGCTTTCTTTCTTTTTCTTCTAGGAAACTTGGCGTACCCAGTAGATTCTGCTTTAAAACTCTCTAACTTTTGTGCTAATGTGCAATTTGTCTACTTCTTAGTTCTCAAAAGTTCTGAATTACTATGAAACTATTGTGATGATTTTATTAGATTTTTTAGATGAATATTCTGATGTATTTCCCAGTAGAGTAATTAATGTTTACATTACATGATTGGTGCCTTTTTTCTCTCCATGTGAAAGTATCTTTGTTAATGTTAGCTAACCTTATCTTCTAATTCCAAATTTATCAGTACCAATTGAATTCACTAATTCTGGAGACTTCATAGTGGTTTTCCATGTTGAAAAGCTGCATGATTTCAAATCATCTTGCACTTACACTTTAAAGGAGTGCATTACGTCCTTCCAAACCTTGTAACCATATATAATGTATTCTCTTACACCTTTAAATGAATGGTTGGAGTACTGTCCCCCAAATTTCCTAAAAGAATGAATTCACTAATAAAATGTTCTTGCTGAAATTATTTATGCTGGTATGTTGGAAGCGATCTCTGTTTATGTATGCATGTCATATTTTTTAACGTATCCTTTCTATTTTTGACTAGTGTACCAACTAGTGACAATACGTTCACGGTAGGTGAATCGGCTAGAAACTGAAGGTCACTATGGAGGGGTGAGATTGAGATTGCTTATGGCAATTTGCAAAGTTTTCTACAAGTACTGCTTTGATAAAAATATTGAGCTAAAAGGAGGAAACTTCACTCTATCTTATGATACCAACATCCCTCGTCAGGTTGGTGACATTCAATCACATTTTGTTGGTTCAATGCATAAGAAAATGTTTTTCTTTATATGCCTAAAAATAATGGTACTTTCCAAAATATTGGAATTAATAGAGCTTTCTCTTCTTACACTTCATATCTGAAATTTAGCATTCCAATACATTTGTAGGTTATCTATTATGTTCCATCATTTATGCCATTCCAAATAATCTTGTCTTATTTCAGTCAGTACAATTGACTCCTTTTTGGGGGAGGAAAAATACAATTGCTCTTTGTCGCCTTGTGTAGAACTTAAGAAATAACAATTCTGGTGTTTATTAACCTTACATAAGGAATTATCACGATTTTGCAGCAAGTTCATCATACCTCTCCCTAGATATTCTAATAATTAACAAAATATCATTTAGGCAAAATCAACTTTAATCTAGTTGATACAACTATGTGTACTTTCTATATCTCACTCATTTAGGTAAAATCTCATTTATATGCATACAACCAGTACAAGGCATACTGATAAGTGTTAAATGACTATATTGGTCCAGTGATCGGAGAGTATTTGCTATGAACTCCTATTATTAATAATATAATATATTGAAGCATGCTATTACACTATAGAAGCTTATGGTTAGGAAAACTTCTAAATTACTTAGCATAATTTCCTTCAATTACTTTTAAATTATTGTTATTAACAAAGGATCTTACTCTGGTCAAGAGTTTGGATCTCATTTTATATGTAGTGTTTTAATTACTTTGTCTTCATCATTATGGTGTATACTTCGATAAGGAAATTGAGCTAAGAATGCTGATGCTCATAAAACACAGCAAACTATTCCTTCTTTTTGGATGAAATCCCCCTTAACCTCTCAATCACCGGATTGTGATTTTAATGTTACTAGAATGAAGGTTTCGTTGTTGGTAGATCAACAAATTGTTGAACCCATAGGGTCACAGAGTCTGGTATAGCTATGCTATCTGGTACTGATCCTTTGCCCATAGCTTGTTGTTTCCTATCAGATAGTATACTAGACGATTTAAAACCTCCATGGTTAGTAATTTACTATTGAAAATGTCACCTAGTACCCTTATTGCAGCCTACATGTCACATGATTGTTTTCTTGTTTCTATAATGTTCATGGATATGCTTTAATTCACTTGAAGATTCTTTTTGCAAATAGGTAGTACCCTTATGGATATGCTTTAATTCACTTTAATTCACTTGAAGATTCTTCTGATCCCTTTGCTTGTCCTGGATCAAAAATCAAAACTTTCAATTACTTCTTCAGTTCAAATCCCTCTTTTCTTATTTTGTGTTATCCAATTTTTTGCTTTCTCAAGTCCCTCTTGTTGAGCCTGCACAGAACAACATGAGGTCTTACTATCATTTTTTTTAATGCAAATTGGTTCTTCGAAACAGCTGAATGAGATTAAACTAGGGCTTCACATGCCTTTGAATGGATTTTGGTGAGGGCCAGCATCAAAAGTGCTAGTTGTTACAGTGTATCACTGTAAATGGCTTCTCTTAATATTTTATCCTTTTGGTTATCAACTCATGCTCAACTTTGTTGGTCTTGAAGAGCGTTCTCAACTTTGTATCACTAAAGAAATGATAGGGAGGCTATCCAATTTGCAGTAATATGCTACTCTTAAGAGGCTTGTTGAGCAGCTGCATAAGTCACCAAAATATGTCTTGATGCTCTCAAGAACTAGACAGTTGATCTAGTTTTAACTGCACATCCAACACAGTTAGTCAGGACATCACTGCTTCAAAAACATGCTAGGTATTTTCACAAACTCTAACTCATTGACTCATTAACAATATACCTCAAACCATATCTTATGGAACTTATTTCTTGTGAAAAAATTGTTCAGTCAACCTTCTTTCTTGCAGTTATAAATGACACTATATCTTATGGAACAGAATTAGTGATCCTCTGATTTGGGGGCAACCTAATTTAGTGGTGGTGGATGTCTTGTATTGGTATTTATTTTACAAGCTGAGTAAACATATCTTATTATTTTGAAACAACTAAACTTAATTGAATCATTTTCTACTTTTTATCCAAATTCTCCTATATTGGTCCTTTTTTGGCTGGCAAATGGCAATCGAAGCACTCCAAAGCTTTGCATTTGCCATTTGGAAATGAACATGGCATGATTAGAATCTGCAATATTATGGCGGTAGTTTTTTGCATCATAAATCTACATTAAAGAGCTTTTTTATACAAGTATCAGCTGATTTAATTCCAAATCTTCTACAAGTCAAAGTCACAAAATTGAGTGATAAATAAAATATTTCACTGTCAACATGCAGGAAAAACAGAACACCCCTGCCAAGACTATTTTAATCTCCGATATATTTACAAATTTCTGGCCAATTGTGTATAAAGTTTGTCAATTTTAAGTAAAAGAATTAGATTGTAAACTGTTAAACTTAATATGCTATTACAATAATGGATTTTGAATAACTATTTATTGCAAGCATGTTTATTGCCAATCTTCAGTTTGTTTTCTCATGTTATCAACTAGGACCATCTTAGCTTCTTCCACGCTTCGTAGGTTGTCTTGAAATTCATCTGTCTCCGACCTTAATCTTGTGATATGTGCATTTTGTGATGAAATAGTGACTTCCAAGCTAATGACCTTATCCACGAGTTCATCAATCCTTCTCTTGCATTTCAGAAATCTCCTTCTCTTGCATTGCAAACTCGACCTGATCAGGGAAAGCATAAGTTATTTTGTGGTTGGCCTTGTGCAATTCTCCTGATATTCTGTCGCACCTATCGGCCAGAGCTTTGTAAGCTTTATACATCTCTTCCACAGTTTATTAGCTCAGGTCTTCTCCTAAAATACAACTCTGCTTTATTTCCAAAGGTATGTGCATGTTAATAATTCATGTGCTTAATATTGTTGCTAGGTTGAAAAAAGTTAATCAAAATGTATACTGATCGTAGTTAGATGAAACGCCAGATAATTGGAGGAGCTTTGACTAATGAAATAAAGTTCATTTTTTTGAGGATATTGTGGCACAATTTGTTAAGCAATAAAGTTCATTTTCCATATGAAATTTGCATTTTATTATGTCTTTGCAGATTTAGAAATTGGTGAACTCTACCGAATAGATCAATTAGTTTCTACTTTCTAAGGTACATATAATGTCTTCCATTCCATTCCTCTATTTGTTCCACGCATAATCTTGATTAGCTATTGTGATTATAATGTTTGAAGTAGTGAATATGTTCAATTTGTTTTGCCATTTATATTGTTGCAGGAATCTTTGGCCGATCTTAAGGCACTTGATACATTTAAACACATCAATTCTTCACCAAAAGGAAGGTTTGTTAATGATTCTAATTTTTATTGAGCTCTCCTATGCTCCTTTTTTTTCTTCTTTTATTAGTTATTGTGCAAGTTCTTTTGGTGATAAGCTGAGTGCAAGAATATTGACAAGTGTATTATTGCCATGAGGAAATAGACAAAGAATGAGAACATTGTAGTTGAAGTGTTTGAGTATGTGAAAATGGACATGAGAAGAAACAAGTACAATAAGACAACCACCAATACTCATTTTGATTCTATAAGGCTGATATGAGGAAAAGGAAATTAATAATTATATAGGTGGGTTGTTCATTTTGATTCTGATAATAAAAACATGAAGAAGCCTCATGCAAGTTGCAAGGCAATTCAAATCTGATCTTATCTCTATGTTATAATTTGACTCTAAGATACCTTTTCTTTTTCTGATACCTTGAATTTGTTTATAACTTTATATATTAGTGGCATTGCTTTTGCTTCTCCAAAATAAACTGAGATGATGAAAGATGTTATTATTCTGCCTCTAAGTAAGAGTATATCTTTTGTTTGAATATACTCCAAAATAGACTGAGATGATGCAAGGTGAAGTATATTAATATTTAATTTGGATAGCATGTATGTGAAGTAGGACTGATTAGACCATATGCAACAGCTGGTATAATTTCTTAAACCTTAAGATGGACATATTTTGTTACCTTGGCATATGTTAAAAGAGTTGGTTTTATATGTATTTTGTTGAAAGAGTTGACTAATGTATACCAATAGTTTTTGACTAATGTATACCAACAGTTGATTTTAATCAAAATATTTTCACATATATGTTAAAAGAGTTGGTTATTTATGTAATTTGGTAGATGAGTTGGTTATGAAAATGTGAGTTTGGTTTCTTAAATATGTATGTGTATGATTAGTTATGAAAATGTGAGTGGTTGTATAATTAGGAAATTTGATATATATGTGTGTAATTCGATAACCAGAAAGTAGATTAAATGTATACAAATGATATTACCAATGGATAATTATTGGTATACCAAAGGGTATAAATTGATATTACCAGTGAAAGTATATCTGTTGGTAATAACTATGGATATTACCAACGGATCTATTCGTTGATATTACCAACGGATCTATTCGTTGATATTACCAACGGAGTAATACCAACAAACACAAATCTGTTGGTAATACCAACAAACACGAATCCATTGGTAATATCAACAGAAATAAATCTGTTGGTATTACCAATGGATGTTGTAATATCCGTCGGTAATACCTAGCAGGGTATCACCAACGGATTTTACCAATGGAAGTCCGTTGGTAATAGTATTACCAACGAATTTTTGACTATTACCAACGGATTTAGTCCGTTGGTGATACCCTATTTTTTTGTAGTGCATACATATTTTGTTTGTTAAGATTGTGAAGGTTAGACCAACGTTTTGGTCGTTTAGGAACCATGGCGAAAGGAGTGATATAATCACCTTGCTTGGTTTGTACTTGTGCCTAGACTAGGGATTTAGCTAGAAATCTATGGGTAGCCTAGCACACTCTTGGCAGCGGAGAGGAGCCCACTGGCGGCAACCTAGCACTCTTGCTCGGGAACTAGCGGTTGTCGTCTTATGGTATACCCATGACATGGTGAAACGACTGAGGAAGATGCGGGAGAGGTCTTCGAAAGAATGAATAGAGCTCGGCGGGAGAGAGGCAAACCACAGTAGGGCGGTTTTTTCAAGAAACGTCGGAAAAGCTCTGTAAAGTGCGGAATCGGTTACTCCGTGATAGAGCATCATAGTCTGAAATGTCGTCAAGTGCAGCGCGGAACCGCTTGTACCGGTGTAGGGTGTTAGGATGGTAGGTAACTCGCTCCTCGGCGGGAGGCGAGTTGTCATGATATGCTCGACGAAGGGCCCCGCATCAAGAGCGGGGGTTGTTCCGGCCCTTTTGGTTTCGTTGTCTTTTCTCGGGCGATGGATGTTGGAGATTTTGTCGTGGAGAGTAGGAATCAGCCGCTTCCTATCGGGATGGTTGCTTTTTCCATGTCCCGAGTGGCGACGCTCGTGTTGAGCTGGGGGTTGTCCCTAAGATCATGTTAGCATCTCGATCTGGATAGTTAGCTATTGATTTTTAGTCTCTAAATCATCTATTCATCGGTAAGGATCTTCAGAGGGAGGATTTGTCGATACCAGAGCGTCGCTCCTCGCTGTGTCAGCGTTACCAGGTTACGGTCGAACATCACCATCGAGTCATGGTCGTTGGTGTAGGGGAGGCAAGCTTTATTCGGCCCCATGGTGGGCGCCAAATGTTCTTGCCTAAGAGTTAGGGCCTTTTGGTCTGGTTTGGAATGCGAATTGGAATTAGGGTTATGTGAGGTGTGTTGTGTCTATATTTATTTCATGTGGAGATGATGATGCCGCCCGAAAATCTCGTGGGGAGGTTGCCCATAATGGGTTGAAGTCGAACCCGGGGATGGTGGGCTTGTAATGGCATATCTCTCTTGATATTGTATGATGTGGGTATCCTTGTGTGACCAAGTGGGGTCCCTAGGCAGAGCTGCTTAGTCAGACTTGGATTTGGCTCGGGGGCGTAGTTAGGCAAAGCCCCCTAGGCGGAGCCGCGTGGTATGGTCTGATAACAAATGGAGGAATGTTGTTGGGTCTGATTCGACCGAGCCCTATGGTCCTAGTCCAGTTCACTAGACTTTATTTTTCTGATAAAATTCGAGCGTCAACCAGCGTCCTTGCCGATTTCTCTAATTTTCCAATCGCGGACGTCGCACACAAACCGACATGAAATTTGAAAATATTTCTTACTCAAATATTAGTTCCATGTTTGTTATCATCAAAATCAAGATTAAGACCAAGGTTGAAAACCTTAGGCCAACATCGTATCATACTAAACGAGTTTAAAACTATTTAGCAAAATTGGATTTCGAAATTTATACTTGAGCTTCTCTTTGCCATTTGGTTTAGATAGCTTGTTAGTAGCTATGTTTTCATTATAGAAGTTTACTTTCGAGTTATGAAAATTTTAATGGTAGACTATTATGAACAAAATTGAAGAAAATTAGAAGTTCTTGAAAAAGTTATCAAGAAAAGAGGTATAAGTTTCATTCTAGCAAATATATAGTGTAATAACTCAGTTTTCTTACAAACATGTTTGTTCTATGCTCATGATTGAATTTACATGATTATTGATTGATAATTTATTAGTAGTTAGAATTTTGATACTTAGACAATATATTTCATGGTACATAGTTGATTCTTGAATGAAATTGTGATAGGTTGATAAATGCATTTAGAGATATTATTTTTTGCACAAACTTCATATATATGCTAGCTAGCATCATATCTTGATTATATGAAAGTTTGAATGAAATTTAAAAATATTATGAAAAGTTTAGTTATTTACGAAAATGCCACAATATATTCAGTGAATTTTATAAAAATGCAGATAAATAATTTTTGACTAATTCGTGAACCTGCACTTTCATTGAAAAATCTAGTTTATGCTATTAAAATTTGAAATTTTTCATCAAGAATATGGTTTTCTATGCAGTTTTTAGTTTAGATTTTAAAACTTTAAAGTATCGTTGTATTCATGTATTCATGTTCCGATACTTTGATTTATCGCATATAATTTGTTCTTTTATCTTGATAATTATAATTCAATTCTATACTTGGTATCGTCCTTATTGTTTCTTGAGTGAAATGATTTTGATATATTGATCGGTACTTAGGATATTTCCAAGATGAATGAGATTTTGAAAATTTGTGAGCTTTCTTGTGCTCATCTTTACTTAAGCCCTATAATGGGAATTCACAACTTGATGAATGAGATTTTGTCTTGATTTCATTTCAAAGAGCTTTGTTTAAGTTTTCATGAAAAATTATTTTTTGCTTTCCCATTTTGATACTTTAATGCTTGCTTTTCTTGCCTTTTTGATTAATGCCAAAAAGGGGAAGAAAATTCTTATAAAACATATAGGGTAGATAACTTTGAAGATTCATGCATATAGTTAGGGGGAGTATTAATATTTAGAAATGCATGTTCATAGAGTAGAAATCTCATTAGTGATACTCTTTACCTTCATTATAATTATTTTTATAATAGTGTTTATCATCATTAAAAGAGAGAGATCATTGACATAAGATTTTTAACCTTGGCCTTAATCTCAAATTTGATGATAACAAACTCGAAACTAATGCTTGAATAAGAAATAATTTCATGTTCCAAGTCGAGTAACATGCGACGTCTCGATGTAAGCTAAGTTATCACACTATGGGGAGGGTGGATAGTGTGTTAAGAGTCCAATGTTGACTTTTCAATTTTAGCTTGCTTGTTAAATTTTAACCTTAGGCACAATAACTTACCAAGAAGATAATAAACCAAATATGAATAAGTTAAGCAACACATAAAAATAAGCAATGCAAACATAAGTATTTTAGAGAGGTTCGGCAACCACCCCTACTCCACTACCTAAGCTCACCGCTTAGGATTTCACTCTTTTCACTAAATGTAATATTTTTCTCCTAAGAGGGTTACACTAATGTTTTATGTTGGCCTAAGGTTTTCAACATTGGTCTTAATCTCGATTTTGATGATAACAAACATGAAGCTAATGATTTCATGGAGAATTATTTTCAGGTTTCATATCGGTTAGCGCACGACATCAACGATCGAAAATATAGAAGAAATCAAAAATCGGAAGGACGTTGGTCGATGCGCTCAGATTTCATCGGGAAGATAGAGTCTAGGTTTAGGATGTCTATATAATTTGTAAAACAACACTACAAATACAACCAAGGTGTGTCCCACAAACTAAGCACAAATACAAGTATCAAGTGAGAACAAACAATAGCAAAACACAATAAAAGAGCTCAAAATAAAAACAAACACTAATGGAGCTCTTGCTTGCTGCCTTCTAGTCCTTCAAGACCTTAAAAGATTGAATCTTGAAAGCTTGATGGCTTGAAGAAGTGGAGAAGGCTTAAGTATGTAGTAGATTAAGAATTAGAGTTTCAAACTCAAAGATTTTGGCTCAATCTATGAAGGATGGACTCAATGAATCATTAGAGGTCAAAAGAAGCCGATTTTAGGGGTATTTATAAGGTTTACAGAGAGTGGGGATGAAAACTAGCTATTTAATTTGACCAAACCTTCGACCGGACATCGATCCAAAACTTGTTGCACTTCACAAAAACATTTCGATCGCAGGTCGATCACAGGTCTATTGACCGACCCTTCGGTTGAACATTCAATCGATAACTAGTAATTGACTAATTTTTGATTTTTCGATTTGGTTGTGGTTTCGAGTTTCAGTTTGGGTTTGGCTTTGAATAAATAAAAGGAATGAATTGATTTGAGGCCTTAGAAGCCTTTTACATCGAAATCTAAGCCCAACTCCGATTTGATCGCCTCTGAAACCATCAACACCTTAGGCCAACACTTGATTGGAAGATCAGTGCGAAATTAAAAAACTCAAGTGGACGTTGATCGATGCTCGGAAAGCGAAAAGAAGTTAGAGTCTAGGACTTTGTGTCTAGGTATATTTATATTCCTTGAAATGTTTATTGATCATGAAAGAAACCATACCCGAAACTCAGATCGAGAGCCAAACTACTCTGAAACTGCTTACAGTGTAGTTTTGGTCGTAGGATGGTTGATCAGTCGGTCGACTGACCATTGACCGGTGAGCAACCAACGACAGTAACATCACTTTTTCTAGTATTATTTTCCACCCGTAGAACCCGAGCTTTGCTTGGGGATTTGCCTATATTAAGGCCCTCGTAGCCTTCCTTTTGGTCTTTAGAACCTCTTGAGCAATCTTAACAATATTTGTGAACTTTACTTTAGCCATCCTTCACAAAAACCTTAATTTGAGCTTAATTTCTTGATTTGGCCTTTGATCTTCAAAAGTTTCATTATCAAAAGGCATTAAGACGACTAGGTAATTTGTTTTGGGAGTTAAATATTTACTTGTTATATTTGTGCTCCATTTATCTGTATATTTTTGTGATTTATTTGTTGTATTTAAAGTGCTTGTGTAGACCGAGGGTGTAGGTCTTGGAATTGGGTGGTTGTATTTCATAGTGTCAAGGCATACATTTAGTATTTGTTTGCTTCATAGGATTAAGGGAGATATGATAAGATATGAATTTGAATTCATTATTTGTTTAGTGCATTGATAAAAAATAGAATAGAATAATATAAAATTAATATGATATCTGATGTACACCGAATTTAAAAGATTCATATTCAATCATCTCCTATTTATTATACAATCTCATCCTATCATATCCAATGAAACAAACATACAATTAGGGTGTCCTAGGAGAGTGATGTGAGAAGGTGCCTTCGGAGAGCAGGCGAAGACCTTGCAGTGAAAATTCCTCATTATAAATGAACGTTAAATTAATATAGTGTAGTTGGGTTGAAATCCTAAGCGGGATGCTTAGATAGTGAAGTAGGCAAGGTTGTCGAACCACTATAAATTCGTCGTGTTAGCATTGCATTGATTGTGTGTGCTCACTTGCTTTTATATTTGCTTCCGCATTTGATTGATATTGCATTTGCCTAAAATCGTAAGATAAGGATTATACTTAAGTTTTAGAGTAACACACTATTTTTTTCTCTAGTGTGGCTATTCAGTCAATAATTTCGCGCTGTCACTAATTCGTCACAAACTGTGATAAATTTTAGTCGTCACAAATTTTTTTTCATCAATGCCTGTTTTTCTTGTACTTAATGACATTCACATAAATAGGTACATATCATATTTTATAATAATAAAAGTTTTTAACGTTACAAATGTTTTTCATGATAACTACGGATTATAATTTATAGTAGTTGATATAATATTATTTATTTTATATATTTTATTACATAAAATATAATGTATTTTTTATGCTATTATAATATGTAATAGTTGATATAACATTCTTTATTTTATAAATATTTTTTATTATATAAATTAATAGAATATTTCATTTTATAATTTTATATGTCTTAAAATAATTTTTGAAATTTATATTTTAATTTATCTATTTTACAAATAAATAGTATATTGGTCATTAATTTGACGTGTATTTTTTAGAAAAATATTTTTTTTATTTTTAATACTTAAAATAATTTTTTAAAATTTACCTTTTCGACGTTCACGCCAATAGATCGATATCATTATTTTATAATAATGAAATATTTTAATATTTTAAAAGCTTTTTATTATAATGACAATCCTAATTTATAATAGTTGATATGGTATTGTTTTATAATATTTTTGTTATATAAAACATAAATATGTTTTTCACTATTGTATATGAATTGAAATAATTTTTAAAATGTACATTTTAATTCATTTTTGTTAAATAAAACGTATTTAGTTATTTGATGTGTATAATTCAACTAAATATATATTAGATGAAATTAATTCATAGAAAAGTACTAATAAAAGATTTCTCATAATACTTTTCGTAAAGTACGTGTAAAATATTAATAATGAGAAATCTTACTTTATATGTCAAACTTGAAATTGTGAAAGAAATAATTAATAAACAAACTCGATCAAACTAGGCTGGCAAATAATTTGAAATTAAGTATATGACATTACAATACGAATGCGCATGAAACAAAACAGGAAACCGCTTATCAGTACTATAAGTCTATCGATGGATTGCCACACTTCAAAAATAAAATATAAACATAAATTATTTATAAAATAATCAAATTTTGTTTCATATATTTTATATATTTTACGAAGAGAGAGAGAGAGAGATTCCTACTGCAAGACGTATCCATGATGGGAGTCATGGAACGAGACCCAAGGAATTCACAAAGCTTACCCCCAGAAGCAGACACCGTCGCAGAGATAAACAGCACATTTCTCTCTTTTTTTTAATTGCTCTCTTCTCTTCTCTCGATGCCCAAATAAATTCCACTACTTCGTGACATTACACAATACTACACAGAAGGCCAAGCCTTTCCTGCTCCTCCTTGGGTTTGCGAAGCAGCCAAGAGAAGGCCGCAGCGAGAGCTAGATAAAGCTTCGGAGTTTGAGCACCAGATAGGGAGAAGTTTTCTCTCATCATCATTTCCTTTTCTTGGTTTCCGGGTTTGGATTTGCTTGATCGAACCGGCCGGCCGAGTACATGTCATGGAGATGAGCGGCTGGCTTGGCTTCTCCTTGTCCTCCTCCGCCAAGCGGGAGGACAGCTCATGCTGCTGCGAAGAAGATCAGGTTGGAGGTGGAGCTGCTGCTGCTGGACGAGGAGAAGATCAGGGAGGAGTTGGTGGTGGCACCGGGACCGGCTCCGGAGATGGTGGTGGTGGTGGTGGTGAGGTGGGGTTCAATAATCCTCTTGTTCTCATGCCGCTGCGTTCTGATGCCTCCATCTGCCTCATGGAGCCACCTTTGAGTCATGCTTCTGCTTCAGGTAGAGAAAACTAGCTGATGGATTTGTTGCCTCCTTTTTATCCATTTTACTTGATCGGTCTTGTTAACACTTCTTTTCCCTCAGAATGTTTTTATTTTGTTTGAAGATATCACCAGTTTTATGTTCAAATGAGTCCTTTTTTGTTGGTTTAGATAGATTTTTTGCATCTTCTCGTTCACCGATCTTAACTATTTGTTGTCGATAATATCAGGTATTTTATATTGAAAATATTTTTTCTTGAAACCTTTTATTTTCTTCCAAGTTATGACCAGCTTTTGTGTTCAATTTTTACTTCCATGGATTGATTCTTCTGGGAGAGGTTGATTGGGTTTAGTTTTTGAGCTCTCTAGGTTTGAGAAATTTTTGTTTTTATTTTTGTTTATGTTTATCTTGACAGTTCTTGCTTGTAGCAAGCCAGTAGTTAGTGCAATCTTCTTAAAACTATCTACTGCAAACAATTTTAATTACCATGTATATATATGAAGTGGTGTAATTTACTTGTTGCCATCTTCTTTATCACTTGATATCTATATATATATTTCTTGTCAAGGAAAACTATGGAATATACTTATGAAAATTGGATTAAGTTTTCCTCCATCCCGCTTGCTTAAAATTCTTGGTCTTGAGAAAAAAGTATTATTTGGAAACAAAAAAACTGTCTTTTTCATTAATTACTTTCTATATCAAAACTTAACTTGTGATCTTCCACACCTGGTAAGGATGTTGAAGCTTTTCCTTAACTTGACAATTAATTCTAGATAAACAAGTTATATTCTCCTTGTGAAATTTACAATTTAATGGATGGAAGTTGGTTGTCATGTAGAATGGAAATATGGTGCAATTGACAGCTCTAGCCTTAATAATGGGGAAGAAGGGCCAAAGTTTGAGGATTTTTTGGGTGGCTACTCTGAGAACCCAAATGGGGACAACCAAAGCCTGCATCAACCCGTTTCCTTCTTCCATGACTTGTATTACCAGAGCTCAGGTGGCCCTGCAGGAATCAATGTTAACATGCCCCCATCCTTTGCTGATGCCGAGCGAGCTGCCGCCACCAATGAAAACATCGAAGACCCTTACCACTACTTTCATTCATTCCACCACCCCAATTCATTTCAAGACCCCAGCACCTTCAAACCTCCATTCGTCATGGCTGATGCCAACCAAAACTTCACTACCCCCAGTGCCATGTTTAATGTTGGGATGGATGGGTCAACATCAATTTCTTGCATGAAGTCGTGGCTCCGGCAAAACCAGTATATGCCAGGGAAGCAATCAGCTGAGGCAAACGAATCCAATATACAATCTCTAAGCCTCTCAATGAGCCCTGGTTTGCAGAGTAACTCTCACGAAATTGTGCCGGTGGCAGCAGCTTCACCACCGGAGGCGGTTAGTGATCCAAAGTGCTTGAATGGAAAATCTATCATGGTTCGTGAACCAATTCCACGCAAATCAATTGAGAGTTTCGGGCAAAGAACCTCACAGTATAGAGGAGTTACAAGGTGAGTCCATGAAATAAAAGCTTCATTTTCTATTTTTATGACATTATAGTTGCTAATATCTCCATGGATATTTGTGCTTTGTAGGCATAGATGGACCGGAAGATATGAAGCTCATCTTTGGGACAACAGCTGTAGAAAGGAAGGCCAAACAAGAAAAGGAAGACAAGGTGTATATACATTCATTATGCTCAATTATCCATACAAAATGTGTTCTTTTCATAATTTTCTCAAGCAAATTTCTGACATCTTACCCTCTTTCTGTGGCATGCAATCTTAATTCTCTTCCTGATGGTGACAGTTTATTTAGGTAAGGAAATATATAGCACATTAGATATGAACGCCCTAATTTGTTTGAATTCACTTATGCATTGATTAATGTTTGCTGAATTGTAGGGGGGTATGACAAGGAAGAAAAGGCAGCCAGGGCATATGATTTGGCTGCACTCAAGTATTGGGGACCAACAACTCACACAAATTTTCCAGTGAGTGGATATATTGACTCACTTGTTCTATTAACTTGTAGATCCCTCTAATTTGTTCCATTAATTGCAACTACTAATCTCAGCTGAGCACCTACGAGAAGGAACTTGAAGAAATGAAGAACATGACAAGGCAAGAATTTGTCGCCAATTTACGCAGGTTTGTTTAATTACTTCCTGTGAATCCTATATGAAAACAATTGTGCAAATTACCTAAGCAAATGCCCTAAATCCAATAAATGATAAAATAGCGCCTCTTTTTTAAAAAAATAGAAAATGTAATAAATCTGATCGATTGTATTAGTCATGAATTTATTTAACTTATTTTTTCTCTTTTTTTTTTGCAAAAATCTTCAGAAAGAGCAGTGGTTTCTCAAGAGGGGCATCTGTCTACAGAGGAGTAACTAGGTTCCGTTCAATCCCTAACTTTAGCATTCATTCATTCAATTAGGACCAGCTTTTTATTTACTGCTCTTTACAGCTTTTTTTTTATCTGCAGCCACAGCACTGTGCTATTATGAACCCCATGCTCTCCTCCCTCTTACCTTTTCCTTTTCCTCCATGTTTGTAGGCACCACCAACATGGGAGATGGCAAGCTAGAATTGGCAGAGTAGCAGGCAACAAGGACTTGTATCTCGGCACATTCAGTGAGTTTCCTCTTCACCATGCCTCATTCTATAAATGACTTTATATGATTGATTCTTTTCTTGATCTACTTTTGCTCTTAAATTTAGTAGTTCTCTCATTATCTGATCGTATTTGATGCCATGACCAATATTATCTCGCACTACCAATTTTAAATCAAATATGCTAATTGTATGCCATTGAATTATCCATTAATATCCAAGTATGCATGTACTGGTGTAGTATTATTTTTCCATGGTTATCTTTTTCTTGTGTTCATGGACATAGTTCTTTACATATAGTATAAATTGTCACCCTTGGTGGATTATTTTTATAAATCAGCTAATTATTTGATATCAAAGATGTGCTATAAAGAATCTCCAGATATTGTATAAAATGTGTTTAATTTGATAATTGTCATAATGAACACTTGCAGGCACACAAGAGGAAGCTGCTGAAGCATATGACATTGCGGCAATCAAGTTCCGGGGGCCAAACGCAGTGACAAACTTTGACATCAGTAAGTACGATGTGAAGCGAATTTGCTCGAGCTCCCACCTCATTGGTGGTGATCTTGCAAAACGGTCACCAAGAGAAACCCCTACTTCATCTGAGACAGCCATCACAGAGCAACAAACCAAGCCGGATGTTGCTGCTGCTGATGAATTGACTGATATGCTATGGAGTAACAAGTCTGACAACAATACTTCAAACCCGTTACCAGCAGATGCTTTACCTTTGGGTCTACCTTCATCAAGCAATCCTAACAGCTCAGGAAGCAAAGCAGAAAATCTGAGAAATGCTATCTCCAACCCTGGCATATACGGAGACTTCTCACCTGCATTCTTTTACCCTAGTTCGCTGAAATATGAGTATGGGGATGGTAGCAACGGAGCCAACGGTGTAGCCGGGAACATGAATTGGATGGTGGCAGCTGCGCGACCTCCCGATCTACCAGCAGTCAATCAACTTCCCTTGTTTGCCCTGTGGAATGATTGAAGAACAAAGCCTGTAGTAGGTGGGATTCAGTTTCTTTTCCTCTAGAACCTTGCCTGAAGTTCACTTGCCATCAAAGATGACAGCAATTTTGAAGCAACTTGTAATTGTCCTACAGTTCACTGCAAGTTCTCAGCTGTCATTGATCTAATGGTAATTAACATTAATGATCTTTATCATTTTGTTCTGTAGGTCTCAAGTAAAGATCATATATTTGTGTTATAGATCTTTCAACGTACTCATATTTTTTGCTTTTTCATTAAGATAACTGCAATACTATACATCTTGCAATGTTTAACATTTCAATGCATCTCATCAAAATGCTTGTGGAAATATAGATGAAAATGTTCGTCAATTATACATATGTCAGATCACTGCATCTGAGTATGGATACTTGTTATGAGTTCTCACCATAGAAATTTGCAGATAGCGAAAAGGTCAAGGGTACAATCTTTGCTGCAAACTTTTCGCAAATATTACCTGAGTTTTTTTTTTCAACTTTCAGTTAAGAAAGTAAATAGAATTATTTTTATTTAATTTATTCTAAAAGGAACTTTGAGCATCCCTATTTATCTCAATCTGTCGCTGGAATTTAATGTATTGTGCTGTGCCATCTCACTCTAGGTATTGCTTTTGCTCTTAAACAGCAGCTAATAGCAGGCAGCTGGAGCTTATGTTTCCCATGTACTTTCTGCAACTGGCAAAAGTTCAGGGTCCTTTTTCTCATAATAATATAATAAAAAATGAATCCTGCAAATTTACACTGTCTATTTGAGGAATGAATTTGTTCACAGGCAGCAGAACCCAACAAGAGAAGAGCAAGAAGAGAACAAGTCTTAATTTTACAGGCTTTACAGTGAAAAGCTGAAAAGAAGGGGCCAGAGAGACCTGATCAAAATAATCTTTATAAACTTTATAGTTTAAGGGAATCACAACAGTATATATCTGTTATTTTGAATGTGGGTACCAAATTATTGCCATATGACTTCGCATGTGCTTGACACGTGTGCTTTTGTCAGTCCGAAATGAAAATTCGAAGCCTCTCGCAGTGAGGAATAATATTATTTATGAGGTGCTGTTCCAGAAAACGGATTAGGCTTTACATTCTTTTATCACATAATAAATACATAAACACCATTAAATAAATTTAAATATTCAAATTTGAAGTTTCAAAAGAAAAGCAGAAATTATTCCTCCAATTAATTTTGTCTCCTTGCATGTCCTCATGACTCATTCATTGAAGAAAAATGAGAGGATAGTGCAAAGATGTCAAAGGCTCCCCTGCAAGCTTTGACTCTGGAAGGCAGTGGCGAGGAAAAGGCTAAAAGGAGGGGAGACTGAGAGGGCGATGCCTTAACTTGCGTGCCCTAAATGGCAAACCCGCCCTTCCTATTCTCTTCCATATTCAATCCCTTGTCCTCTTCTCCTCCTTTTTCTTTTCCCATGCATGCATTCCACTGCTTGCTTCATTTATTTTCGTGCTGCTCCTCTTCGGCTTCGTGATCGATGACTGATGGGGAGAGAGAGGATAAAGCGAAGAAAAGCAACCGCAGAGAGATCGAGATTGCGTCGAGGATCTTCTTCTCGATGGCTGCAGACAAAATCTAGAGGACAAGATACCCTATAAATCCTGCCGCTCTCTCGATCAATCCATCAAACGTCTGCCCTCCGTGTTCCTCTAGTTGTCTTCTCTTAATTCGATAGATCGATCGCCTATATTATTGCTGCTGCATGCAACAGAAGCAATGGCCGCAAAGTTGAGCAGCCCTAGGAAATGGAAATGACGCCTCCGAAACCCTATATAATATTGGACGTAAATTAATTGGACCGATGATCGAGAGAGAAAATACAATATAGCGCTGCAGGAGATAAACGGATGAGGAAGTAAGGATTGGACGACGCTGCACGTTGAGACTTGTCATTTTTGCATGCAAACTACTGCTACGAGCTGCTGCAGCCTGCAGGACGTGATAAGTATTAAACGCTTCCCACTTTCATGGATGACTGCGAGATTACATTTCTTTTCTGTTTTCAAACTTAGACCAGTTTGAATGGATTGAATCATTTTACTTCTTTTAGTCTAATGGATTCAATCTCGGCTCAACTACAGTAAATAAATAAATAAATAAGGAATAAAAATTATATTTATCCCTAAAATATTTTAAAAAGTACAAATTTATCTTCAAATTTTCTTTTTTTTCAAAAATAATCTCGTCGTCCAAATTTTAGGCTAAAAATATGACTACATGTAACCGTTTCACAAGTCAACAAACGGTTGCTTGCGTGACAATGATAAGAGTCATATTTGCTCCTAAAGTATTCAAAAATATATATCATCGCCGTCCAAATATTGAGCCAAAAAATCACTGCTTGTAATAATTTGATAAGTCAGCAAATAATTGCTTACGTGACAAATAAAATAAGTCACATCATCAAGTCACACTAGATGTTAAGTTGCCAACATGTAATATTCAATATATTTACAATCCAAATTAATTATGGGTGACATATAGAGTTCGTATATATCATAGCTTTTAGTTATAAGCCATTAAAACACGCGTCAAATTGAACGAGCTGAAAAGATATGTAAAATAAGAAAAGAAAAATAAAGTAACCCAACCGACTGCAAAAACTAGCCGACTAAGGGGTGTTGCAAAAATACGTCCCACCACTTCTTTGTAATACCCGAAATTTTTTAAAATATTTATTTAATTATTTCAACGGATAATTTAATCGCACGTCAAGATGGACCGGATGAAACACCAGATGGCTTGAATTGAAGATTGGCCTTTGCGTAAGAGAAAATTAATTCATCTAAGTTTGATTAGTCCTTAAATGGGTTGCTTGATTCGAGACGAATCTGGAGATTCGAACGGAACTCGGATCAGACTTGTATTGGTTGAGTTATGACTTATTTTAGACTCAACTTAAGTTAAGATGCAATTTGGTCTTTTGACGATTGAGATTTTAGTATTTATACCTCATAAATCCCTTAGGGGCGTGAGGGATTTTTAGTCCAAAGTTTGGACAGTGAGGGTATTTTTCAAAAAATAAAAAGTTTAAGGACAAATTTGTACATTTTCAAATATTTTAGGGGCAAATATGAGCCCAAAATTTGGACGACGGTGATATTTTTTTTTAAAAAAGTTTAAGGATAAATTTGTATCTTTTTCGAATATTTTAGGGATAAATATGATCATTATTCTTGTCACGTAAGCAACTGTTTGTTGACTTGTCAAATAATTACAAACAATGACATTTTTTGGCCTAAAATTTGAATGACAAAGACATTTTTGAAAAAAATATATTTAAGAATAAATTTGTACTTTTTCGAATACTTTAAGAATAAATATAGTTCTTATCCTAATAAATAATAGATACATCTTAGTCAATTTGACAGGATTTTTTTTAGGTAGACTTAGTTTGAGAGGATTGATCTTAGTTGGGGAGGATTGATAAATGCACTTTTTATTAAGCTTATTTTCTTCAATTTTAAGTAATTTAAATACCCAATAATTGATTAGATTTAAGAAAAATATAAAAAAGTATAATAGATAATCTAAAGTGAGAAAATTAATATATATATATATAATTCAAATAGAAATTATATAAATAATATTTCATACATTCAAATTGGGGTAGATGAAGAGATGCATTTAAGTTAAACTCTTTGTCGACGAAGACAAATATGCTAATTAGTATTCGGTGCGATGCACGTAAACTAGCCACCCAATTTATTTGTATAATTGCTCATTTGTATAATTTTTACTTTTCATTCTTTTTGAACTAATGACTAGGACTGGCAATTTTATTCGTATCCGCTAACTAAAAATCGCATCCGCACCGTATTCGATCCATATCCGCAAGTAAAAATGGATATGGATACGGATACAGATACAGATTTAGAAAACTTATATCCGTACGGATATGGTGCGGATACGGATATGACTATGGATCTGCCCCGTATCTGCATCGTATCTGCACCGCCTATCCGCGTCTCTGAATTACTATTTTGCTCATATAAGTTATTAATATATATAAGAGATCTATGGTAATTTCATGTCAAGATGAATTTTAAAGTATATTATATATTTATTTTAGATCAATGAATTGATAATTTATTAATTTTTAAATTAAATATATTATTTTAATATATTATTATTAAATACGATGCAAATATGGATGCGGTGCGGATATCCACATTTGAAGCGGTGCGGATATGAATATCCATATTCACATCCGTAGTGGATACGGTGCGGATACGAATGCGCGGATATGAAGTGCGGTGCGGATACAAATAATTTAATATCCGCATCGTATCCGATCCGTTGCCGGCCCTACTAATGAAACTATACATGATAGTTATGGATTGATCACATTTACAACTCGATCTCAAATTCTCCTTTTCTCTCCTACTTTTTCATCTTCCATACACGAGCAATACAAGAATATTCCTATGTAAATGTTATCATAGAAAGTTCCTAATATCTTGAAGCTTCATATATCGTGTAATTCCTGTAACCCTTAGCAAACCTTTCCTAGGTGAGGGTAATAAGGACAGGGTTAACCGATGTCAGTCTTCTTACTTTTCTGAATCCAACAATATCGACATGATACGTGACATTCGTTCATGGTGCATTCGATTATTCATCAAATTTGACCCACTAAATCTCGATGATACTTTAAGATATTAATTAGTTACAATTTTATTTCATTTTGATTCTTTTATCCAAAATACTCACAACACTCAAAATTTTATCATTTTCTCGTTACGTATAAAATACTACAGTCTTTGAGTTCCTTTAAATCTATTCAAATTTTTTTGGATTATATCTTTGCATCCTTATAAGACAATTTTAGATAAAAATATTATAATATATTAATTTGGGATAAAAGTATCATTATAAATATTTTCTTTTTATTTTTAATAAGAATAGCCTTCTAACAATTACAATAATGAAGGTTCATGCAATTTTTTTCCTACAACAAAAAATTATTTTTTTAAAATTTTTAAAATTTTATTATAGAAAATAATAACTATAAAAAACATCACATAATTTGAATTATCATATATATACTAAAATGAATGGAAGTGATCGATTTGGTCTTTATATTGTAGATGTGTTAATTTATGATTTTCTTATCAACGATATATGCAATGTTTTCATCTTATATACAATTATACATCAATAATTGTGCTAGATCCTCACATCTTATGATTTTGTTTGGTAGACTGTTATTGTATTAATATACAGCATTTATTGGCTAACATGAGTATTAATCTGTATTTTATTATTATTTAATATTTGGTGCAGTCTTGTATAATGAGCTTGTATAATCAAAATATAAAATATTTTGAATAATTTCATCTTTTACATTTATATTTTTTATGTTAAAATTTTTATGTTTTATATATTTATCAATAAAAAGCTATATAATTTTATAAAAATTGAAGTTACCAATAATGAAAATGTACAATAAATAATACATTTTATTTTCATTCTCTAATTTTATATTCTTTTATATTTAAATCCATTAAATTAAAAAATTTAAAGAAAATATTATTTTTCAATTTAAACATTTCAAATTTTTTAGAAAAATTCCAACGTACGTAATTATACAATAAAAATTCGTGTATATTCCTAAAATATTCTCCAGGATATACCATTATAGACCCGTCATCTCTGAGATCAGTCTCGATCTATTCAGAACAATATCCCCACGAGATTGTTGGGCGGCATCATCACCTCCACATGCAATAAATACAGACATGACACACATCAAGTATCCTAAGTTCCATTATTTATTACCTTCACCCTCCACCTTGGACTCCGACTAACTTGAGTGTCCACTACTAGAAAAATGCCCATCAGCAACGGCTGGTGCCGTTGCTGGGCCGTTGTTGAAGAGCATCAGCAACGGCCGAGCCGTTGCAATAGAGCCGTGACAGAAACGCGCGTTGCTGATGACTTAGCAACGACCGCTCGGGCCGTCGCTAAAAATATTATCAGCAACGACCGCTGAGTCCGTAGCAACGCTGTTGCTGATAACATATACACTTTTTAGCAACGGTCGGCCGAGGTAGCTCTTCACCGTGGCCTGCGCCGGCACCAGCGATGCATCCGATATGGCCTTCACCGCTCGAGGTTTTATTGGACTTCTCCGGTGCCGCGGCGATAGCCTCCGATATGGTCTTGTAGTTTCCGCTCCCATCTTGCGCCACTGTCGCGTCCGGCTTCATCTCCTGCGGCGAGAGCGCGAGGAGCCTCCGTCTCTCATGGTGGAACCACTCGGGGAACTCCCGGCGGTCGCTGACTTCGTTCTCCGCGAGCAATCGCCGGCTAAGGGACGACAGCTGGAACGAGGTGAGCACCGTCGACATCTGGTCGACGATCGCCAACGTGTTGCTCGTCAGCATGGAGGAGCTGTTCAGGGCTTTGGTCATGGACGCCGCCGCGTCGCCGGATGTGTTCTGGAACCCGTCGAGGCAAGTTTCTTGGTAGGTGACGGCGGCGCTGAGCCAGACCTTGAGGTCGTCGACAATGTCATCCATCTTGGCCACTTCCAAATTGGAAAACTTGTCGACCGAGTTCCTGAGCTCGCCGATGGCGTAGTCGAGCAGCTCCTTGCAGTTCTCGAGGGCTTCGCTCGTCCGGTTGTCCTTCGCTGAGTCCATCGGCCGACCGCCGCCGGCCGAAACCCTAGAAATAGGGTTTCAGTCGAATTTCAGCGGCGGCGAGAGGCGAGAGCAGAAGCGGCGGCGGCGGCAGTAGTGGGAGGAAGAAGGGTCGGGCGCGACTGCGTGCCCTATATAAACTTATCAGCAACGGCTCACTCGCCCGTTAGAAAGCCGTTGCTAATAAGTTATCATCAGCAACGGCTCACATGTCCGTTAGAAAGCCGTGGCTAATAAGTTATCATCAGCAACGGCTCACTTGTCCGTTAGAAAGCCGTTGCTGATAATTAACATCATCAGCAACGACTCACTCGCCCGTTAGAAAGCCGTTGCAGATACCTCATATCTGCAACGGCTCGAGCGGCCGTATGAATGCCGTTGCAAATACCAACGACTTGAGCGGCCGTTGCTGATAGCCATTGCTGAAGACCATATTTCTAGTAATGGTCGGAGTACCTTTTGCAGGTTCCCCCCTACCCACCTGCCAAAGTTGCACCTGACCAGGAGAGACATCGAGCCGGACCAGACTACTCCAATCCTTAGGTAGAAATATTTGGCGCCCACCGTGAGGTCGAGTAAAGCTTACCTCCCCCACAATGGTTGGAACTCGGAGCCAAGCGATCGTCGTCGCATGCCAACGACAACGACCCAATAGTGACGATCATCCGCAATCTAGTGACGCTGAAACAACAAGGAGCGACGCTTCAGCACTAGTCCAGTCTCCCCAAAAGAACCCCAATGTCGGATAAATGACTTGGGGACGAAAAACTAACGGTTAGCAACCCAGGTCAAGATACTAACACGGTCTCGGGGACAACTCCTGGCTGACCACGAATGCTGCCACTCAGAACACGAAGAAAGCAATTACTAGGAAAGGAGGAGATCAGTTTTCGTACTTCGAGATAAAATTTCCAGCACCCTCCGCTAGGAAAAAGAGAAAGACTCCAAAACTAGGGAGCTAGGTTGCGACTGCCCTCCCTATCGACGCAAGACCTTTCATCGACCACATCATGGCAACAAGCCTCCTATCTAAGAGCAAGTTGCCCACCACTCTGATACCCTACGATGGTACGGGCGACCCTAAAATACACCTGACGACGTTTCAGGACCATGATGCTCTACAACAGAGCGACCGACCCCACTCTCTGCAGGGCTTTCCCGACTTTCCTAGGAAAAACCATTTTATTGTGGTTTGCTTCCCTCTCGCCAAGGTCTATTCACTCCTTCTAGGATCTCTCCCGTGCCTTCCTCAACTAATTCTCCACATCGCGGGTCTACTATAAAACAGAGGACGCCCTCCACTATGTTAAGCAAGGGCAACATGAGCCCTTAAGGGAGTACATATGCAGGTTTCAGGCTACAACGGCCGAAATTCCTAACCTCAACCCTCGAGTCAAGTTCTTCATCAAATTCGAGCTGAAGCCCGGACACTTTGCTGACTAGGCCGCCCTAAAGAAGCCCAAGAATATGGCCGAGTTCTAAGAGAAAGCTGCCAACTTCATAGAGATGGAAGAACTCCGAGAGGCCAAAAAGTCCGACAGACAGAACATCAAAGTCGTTGCCGACGACAAAAAATCCAAAAGGGTGACAGGAAGAGCGAAGATCGCAACCGTCTCGAACAAAATAGTGGCAGAGGGCCAAGGTCACCTCCTCGCCCAAACGCCCGATATGAAAGGTATACTCATTTCAATACTAGGAAGGAAATCATCATTCGTGACATCTACAACTTGAAGCTTATCAAGATCCCTGCCAATGCGGGAAAGCAAAATCTATCACCTAATGCCGATATGAGAAAGAAATGTGTCTTCCACGACACTTCTAAACACACCATCGAGCAGGGGCGGAGCCAATGTAGTCTTAGGAGGGGCAATTGCTCCCCTTGAGATTGGTCCCCCCTTGAAATATGTATATTAATATATATTATATATTATATATATAATAGTGTAATACTTTGTTGCCCCCCTGAGATGTGAGAAATAATACTATGTTTGCCCTCCCGGTGACCGTACTAATATTTTAAGTGTTCCAATGTTTCATGATGATCTTTCATCACAGAAGCTGAAATGTCTCAGTAGAGAAGAAGAGGCTGACAGAAATTTCACCAAAGCAATCGGCATTCGACAGTGTCAAAGTCTCAAACTCTTACTCACCAACTGTTGAACTGCATTAGGAGATCTTATCGACAAGCAGCGCCATAACGACCCCGATCGAGATGTGGCGGAGCACCGCTCGCATAGCGCCAGTGACTCAGAAAAGGTTTTCTAATTTCCTTGGTTGCCGGTGGAGCATCGCCCGCCCAGCGTCGATGACTCAAGATTGAGGCGTGTCACGGTGACCCGACAGCAACACACAACCTTCTGTCCTTCTTAGTGACTCTGACGGCTTCGTTTCCATTCCTCTGGCATCCAACGAATGAGTTGCTGCAACAGAGAGAAATAATTGTCTCTTCATTATCTTCTCGGCTTGTATCTTCGGTGATCGATCGCGAGTCAAGCGGTGACTACAACTAACAACTTGAAGTCTTGAAGTCCAGCCACTCTTCGGCTTTGCCTTCTTGACTTCCTCTCTCTCTTTGCTAAGAGAAGGTAACCAATTGGGTTGTGTTGTATTTATAAATAATAAATCGATGGAGCTTCATTTTCTGTTATGTCTCATTTGGTTTTTCCAGATATGTTCTTGTAATCCTATATGTTCTTGTAATCCTGTTCATGCTATGTTTTGACTTTTGAATATTTGCTCTATAGCTTGTGATTTGTGAAGATGATATATTAATATGTATCTTTTGGCAATAACATGATCAGTAACCAATTATTTTAAGGATTAATTTAAGTGAAGATATACATTGAAGCTTATATATCATGGATAAACATTTCACTTTTCCTTTGAAATAAGATACTCTCATATCTCCATTTTTTGGGTGTTTTGTATTGGCTTTAGGTTTTCAACATTGGTCTTAATCTCGATTTTGATAATAACAAATATAAAACTAATATTTTATTGAGAAATCTTTCAGGTTTCATATCGATTAGTATTCGATGTCCTCGATCGGATAAATCGGAAGAAATCAAAAAATCGGAAGGACATTGATTGTCGCGCTTGGATTTATCGCGGAAATTTCTCAAAGATCGATGTTTGCACCAAAGACATCTTGGACAAGTTTAAAGAACATATGGAAAACTCTTCAAGATGACGCACGTTGAAGGTCAGAACCCGAAATGAAGCGTGCAAGAAAAATGGCTAAAAAATTAATATTAGTCTATGTTCGATCGACCGAATAGGGTTAGAAAAATGGTAGAAGCCATCTCGGTCGACCGGTCGGTCGTTCGAAGAATGTCGTAAATTGGTAGTAGCCTCCCGATCGATCGATCGATCGATCGATCGAAGATGGGTAAAAATAGACAGTGGGCTACTTCGGTCGATCGGGCGATCGATCGACCGAAGCCAGAAATGGGCAGTAGCCTTGTCGATCGACCGAACTGCGGATCGCAAGGTTCGCGATCCATTCGGTCGACCCATCGATCGACCAGACGGTGAGAGTTAAGGCTGTAACGGCTAGTTTCTTGCTTGTTTAATAGCCCGTTGAGTCGAGGGGTATAAATATACCTCATCTAACTCCTTTAATTCTTCTTCCTCCACTCTTACAGATTTGATTGAGCATTCTAAAGGAAGATTTGAGCCTTCAAAGGATCGATCAGCAGCGCTCTGTTCTTCCGTGAACATTTTCTCAAGCGCCCAGCTTTCTTCCTCAACTTAGGTTTTAATACGAGCTCTACCTCTTGACGAGTTGAAGGCGTTGAACGCTTGGAAAAGAGCCGTGGTTCCTCTCTCATTTCTTAAGCTATTTTGATTGTATTTTAATCGCTATTTGGATATTGTTTTATTTGAATTTGAGTTTGAGTAAGACCTAGGTTGGTAGGTCTTGTTGTGTGAGTAGTATCCTCGGTGTAGAAGGAGTCAAGCCACTTGTGTAAATTTAGTTTTACTAGGATTAGTTGAGTTGTCCCTTAGGGTTGAGGTGGAAGAGTGCTCTCGGTAAGAAGGCGGAGACTTCCGGGTGTGGAAGTGCCTTAGGTCGAGAGTGCGACTCTTCGAGTCAAAGTCCTCATTGTAAGGGAAACAAGAATTAATCTAGTAAACCTAGTTTAGAAATCCTAAGCGGGGTGCTTAGATAGTGGAGTAGGCATTGGGGCCGAACCACTATAAATTTGTGTGTTAGCATTGTTATATATTGTTGTTTGTGCTTAATTAGTTTATCTTACTTTTGCATCCAATTGTAAAATTGCAACGTGCCTAAACGATTTGAGAAACGAGTAAAATCGGATTTAGGCTAATTAATTAGATAACACACTATTCACCCCCCTCTAGTGTTGCCATTTCTCCAACACTTTGTTTAAATTGGTTTTTTTTCTTGTGTAGATATGGATAAGTATCTCATAAAGAAGAAATCAATAGTAGAGGAAACATCAATGACCATAGCGAATGATGATTGCTCAAAAAGAAGACATGTGAAAATCAATTTGGACGGTCCCCCTTCAGATCTCGGGCTAAGGAAGAGAATTTCTTATTATCATCCTAATGATCGTGATAGGATTAGAAGGCATTATTTGCAACAAGGTCCGTGTCAACTGAAAGGACATGATTTCCCTCAGAAGAAATTCAGCAATATATTTCAACGCTTTGTTTGTGTTGTTATCTTTATAGGCCGGACATTGGAGCGCAAGCAAGTGGTGAAGTATTTGTGTCGGAAGGATATACAAATTGGAAGAAAAAATAAAAAATCAATGAGCATGTTGGAGGTCCAGATAGTGCCCATACAAAGCTTGGAGAAGATGTGAAGATTTGATGAATCAACAACAACATATCCAATTTGCTTTTGAGAAGCAATCGGAACAAGCACGAAAATATTATCGGCTTCGTTTGACCGCTTCACTGGATTGCATTCGCTTTCTTCTATCTCAAGGTTTGGCATTCGGTGGGCACAATGAAACAGAAGAATCACATAATCAATGCAACTTTCTCGAGCTCCTCTCTTTTCTTGCTAGTCACAACGATGCTATAGAAAATGTTGTCTTGAATAATGCTCCAGGAAATATGAAAATGATAACCCATGATATTTAGAAGGATCTTGTCCGTGCTTGCGCTATGGAGACCACTAATGCTATTCTCCGTGAGCTTGGAGATGAATTCTTTCCTATCTTAGATGATGAATCTCGTGATGTTTCAGTCAAGGAACAAATGGCGGTTGCTCTTAGATTTGTCAATTTCGAAGGGTGTGTTGTTGAGCATTTTCTTGGTATTGTTCATGTTAGTGACACCACCGCTTCCTCATTAAAAGCGGCTATTGAGGTTCTATTTCTCAAGCATAATTTGAGCTTATCTAAAGTGTGGGGGCAAGGCTACGATGGGGCAAGTAACATGCGAGGTGAATTTAATGGACTCAAAACTTTGATCATGCAAGAGAATTCTTCTGCTTATTATGTTCATTATTTTGCTCATCAACTTCAACTAGCTCTAGTTGTCGTGGCAAAGAAAAAGCCACAAGTTGTTGCATATTTCAACTCAGTGGCTAACATAACTACTCTTGTTGGAGTTTCATACAAGCATAGAGATCTTCTTCGAGAGAAGCAACTAAACAGAGTCTTGGAAGCATTTGAAATAGGTAAACTCTCAATGGGTAAGGGTTCAAATCAAGAGAGAAGTCTTCAAAGAGGAGGTGATACACGTTAGGGATCTCATTATAGGTCATTGATAAATTTGACTATCATGTTCTCATCGGTCATGGAAGTTCTCCAAATCATTGAGAAATATGGCTCTATTGCAGATCAAAAAGGTGAAGCGTTTTCCTTATTAAGTGTTATGCCAACTTTTGGATTTGTGTTCATCTTGCACTTGATGAAGACTATCTTGGGAATCAAAATGAGTTGTCTCTAGTATTGCAAAGGAAAGACCAAGATATAGTGAATGCAATGGCTTTGGTTAAAGTGACAAAACAACGTTTGCAAGATATGCGGGATGAAGGATGGGACTCTTTGATGAGTGAAGTATCTATGTTTTCTGAAGGAAATGACATTGATATCATAAATATGAATGATATGTATGTGGCTCTGGGACGATTGCGGTGGAAAGGCAAAGCCTTGACAAACTTGAGTTATTTCCAGTTTGAGCTTTTTAACAGTGTGATCGATTGGCAACTTCAAGAACTCAACAGTCGCTTCAATGAGGTGAACACAAATTTGCTTCTACGTGTAGCTTGCTTAAGCCCAAATGATTCTTTTGCCGCTTTTGATAAGTCCAAATTGATTCAACTCGCTCACTTTTATCCTTTGGAGTTCTCTGAGATTGATATTCAGTTGCTTGACAATCAACTTGAGACGTACATTCTTGATATGAGATCTCATGAAGAGTTCTCAAACCTAGAGACTATTGGAGATCTTTCTCAGAAGATGGTTGCCACAAGAAGGCATATTGTGCATCCACTGGTTTACTTGCTTGTGAAGTTGGCGTTGATATTACCAGTTGCTACTGCATCAGTGGAGAGAATTTTTTCAGGGATGAAAATCATGAAGAACCGCCTTCGTAATAACATGGGAGACTCTTGGATGAACAATTGTTTGGTTACCTATATTGAGAAAGATTTTTTTTTGTAATATTGACAATGAAAGAATCTTGAATAGTTTTCAGGTTATGAAACCTCGTAAGGGACATTTGTAATTATTTAGTTTTTAATTCAATGAACTTCATATCTCTCTATCGTTATTATATCTATTCGATATAGTTATATATATATGTTTATTTTTGTTTTATATTTTGCCCCCCTAGATAATGTTCTGGCTTCGTCCCTGCCATCGAGGACTATGTGGTACTCAGCGACCAACTTGAGGATTTGGTATGTACAGGAGACCTAGACAGGTATATCCATCGCCGAAGAGAATAAGGTCGGAGCAGAAGTTGCGACCATCGACGAGGAAGTCGAATGCCTCCAAATCCCCACTCGAGTCACAGGGAGAGCAGCCGAGCTAATCGCTTAGGAAACGAACTCCGAGGAGTTATCGACTACATCACCGGCGGATTTGTGGGAGGTGGTGAATCAAGCTTGGACAAAAAGAGATCTCTTCAGGCAATCATGGTGGTTGATAGCACTACTCACCCACGCCAACCCATCTCTAAAACCTCGATAATATCATTATATGAATATGATTTTCAAGGAACTGATCAAAACCTACACGGCTCAGTCGTAATCTCCGTGATTGCATGAAATATTTTTGTCAAAAAGGTCCTAGTCGACCAAGGCAGCTCTAACGACATTCTTTTCTACTCCACTTTTGAGAAAATATAGCTAACCGAAGTTCCACTCACCTGCAAAGGAGACTTGGTAGGCTTCTCGAGGGAAATTGTTGACGTCTGAAGTGTCATATGGCTAAGGATGACATTCAACTCTCAGCCAAAGACAAAAACGATTGATGTCCACTACCTGGTCATCAACATCCCTAGCCGTATCATATGATCATGGGACGATCTTCATTAATTGAACAATCTGGGAGCTGTTGTATCTACTCCCCACCTAGCATTAAAATTTTCTATTTTTGAAATAGAAGTAGGCGTGCTCCATGCCGACCAAAAAGAAGCCCGACGGTGCTACAACGAGTGCTTCAGGCAAAGGATAGCACAACCAAAGAAAGAGCCTAACGGCCTAGCAGCACCTTCCATAGCCCTAGGTGAATAGATGGCAAGAATGTCCGAGCAAAACCTAGGTTGAGACATGCGAAAACAACCCCGACCCGATGCTTGAAGGATGAATCAAATCATGCTCAAATTACCTCAACAGGCACAAATAAAGCTCAGGCAGAGCACTTTATTGTATGTACAATTTTCTTTTATTATTCAATAAAATTGCATTTCTCGCTTCTTTCTAGGTTGAGACATTTCTCGCTTCTTTCAATAAAACATGCACATGAATTCTACGGCCATCTCGCCTCTTTATCGAATATTCTACTATTCAAAACTTATTCGACCCCTCGCGCGTGGTCTTGCCTTACTGTCCTCGGCTAGATCGACTTCAACCCCCGAGTTCGGTCCTCGCCCCCAAAGCTGCTACTTTCGGTTTCAAAGCCCTTATTCGACCCCTTGCAGACAGTCCTACCTTACGCTCCTCGGCGAGCTCGACTTGAACCCTCGAGTGCGGTCCTCGGCCCCCAAAGCCGCTACTTTCGATGTCAGTGCCCTTACACGACCAGGATTCGGTTTTCACTAGCCTGACTCGTCGGACACCGCACCACTACTTTCGACCTTAGAGCCCTTATTCGACTCCTCGTGCACGATCATGCCTTACGCTCCTTGGCGAGCTCGACTTGAATCCCCGAGTGCGGACCTCGGCCCTAGAGCCACTACTTCCGGCTTTACCACCATTACACAAGTTCGCTCGATGCCGAGCCTCTTTGTTACTACTTAACCTCCAAAACCACTTTGGAGATGCTACAAGAGGTTCATCCTGAAACCAAGATTCTCCCTTCAAAGGGAGCTAAAATATTACCGGCAACAAAAACTCTACTATCAAGTCACTAGAAAAATATATTGCAAAAAAGAAAACATGCAAGGCGCAAAGTAAACCCACAAAGGGCTAACAGTTGAATTGCCCCGAAAGGCAATAATTCGTTACAAGCAGTCAAGATAGCCCACACATGGATAGTTTAATGTTTAAACCATCATGAGACTCCTCGGCCCCAACCGATATAATAGAAGCCCTCCCCTCTAAAATGTCGCTATCTGGCGGACGCCGTCCAGGAGCCGTTGAATGTGACCTCTCACCTGAATAACTAGGAGTTTCCTCCTCAATCTACAGAACCACAAGAACACTGCCCTTTACCTCCTTGGAAGGATCCAACTCTAGGAGCCTACTCGATCGCCTTATATAAAAAAAACCTTCAGCATACACCTCAAAGGCAGCATCATTGAAGCGACTCACTTCGTTCTCAAGGCCCTGAGCTACAGATCTCCATCTGTCTACCTCAGCTCTAGCCGACTCAAGCTCGGCCTAACAACATGCTCTAATCGACCCGACCTCGGCCTGTAGACACGAATTCTCCATCGTGGCCTTAGCAAAGTCTTGATAGAGCTTAACCAACTCTACTTTTGCAATGGTGGATTGATTCTCCATCTCTTTCACTCGAGCATTCAAGCGATCAATCTCACCAACATTGGAATCTAGAGCCCTCTTCAACGGCTCAACCTCGCGAGAAAAGGCCTCCGACACCCTTGACAAAAACCTCCTTAGCCCACCCGTCAGGCCAAAAAGATTAGTCTGATAATATTCCCATGGATCCATCCCCTCAGGAAATTTCACATGAGCACCAAGGTGAACACTCCTATCACCTCCAGAAGGTACAATCGGCGGGCGATTTCCCGTCACCACCGCGGACGTAGCAGCGATGCCTCCCACTCGGAGCACAACTGTTTAAGGGCTTGGACCCTCTTCAACACTCCTAATTCATTTTCGCTGCCTCAGAGGAGACCCGGAGGGAGTCGGAGAATCTAAAGGCATACACCACCCTATCACCTCCGGGGGCAGGAGGCATTGAAGACCTCAGAGCTCATAGACTTCAGTAAACTCTCTGCCAAGGGAGTCTTCTCTCTACTGCTCGAATCACTCCCTTTAATCTTCGCCAGATGTATGCGAGCGTCTGGAGCTTTCAACTTTGAAGACATTTTTCCTATACAAACCGAAAGAAAGCAAGTGAGTATTTTTCGAACGAAGGAAACCATAAATACTCCATACTACAAACCTACCTATATATTCTAGAACCAAGAACTTCTCATGACTCCGATCGAATATCTCTTGCGGGGCGAGAGGACCAGAAGAGTAATTCTATGACAAAAAGGGCGAGAGGACCAGGCATGGAAGACGCTCGTAGTCCCCCTTATTGCCCTCACGGGCAATGGACACATTGTCCCGAAAGGACAGAACACTATCAAGGTCGGTCATCATCGAGCCCTGCAACTTCACATCTTCTTAAACCCAGGAGTAGGAATCTGAATCTCCCACTGGCGTCCCAAACTCTGACTTCACGATGGTATTTTTATTCGCCATCGCAGAAACCCTAGAACGTGTACGAGTCAGTTCAAACCTATGAAAGCTAAGATAAAGCATCAGAAAACACAAGCCTTACAGGCACATGGCGATGAATCCCTCATTGAACGACCAATGATCAAACAAAGAACAAATCTCAGTCGTCCAAACACAAGCTAGGGATGCAGCCTCCTAGAAAATAGCGAGGCACGTGCGGGCACCTTTTTTGCCATGATCTCCTCTTAAACCGAAATGGGCAAGAGCCAATCAGAAGGTACAGCGAAAGAAGAAAAACCCCACCACTAAGTTGCCATACTAGGTGCAAAAGTCGAGAATTGAGACATATGCATAAGCACGACAAGGATATGCCAATTTGACCCACTCTATAACAAGACAAGGTTGCCACATGCCAACCAAAGAGCCCGCATGGCCTCTACAAGTAACTTTCTCCAGCACGGCCTTTACGGTCGCCTGCTTCAGTCTGGCCTTTACGGTCGCTCGCTTCAACTCGACCTCTACGATCATCTGTTCCATCTCGGCCTTTACGGTCGCTCACTCCATCTCGACCTCTACGGTTTGCACGCTATTCCACCCCGACCTTTACGGTCGCTCGCTCTAACTCAACCTCTACGGTTGCCTGCTCCAGCCCAGCCTTTATGGTCGCTCTCACCAACTCGACCTCTACGGTCTCTTAATTCCAGATCGGCCTTTACGGTCGCTCGCTCCAACTCAACCTCTACGGTTGCCTGTTCCAGCTCGGTCTTTACGGTCGCTTGCTCCAACTCGACCTCTACGATCGCCTGCTCTAGCCCGATGTTTATGGCCACATAACAAAACTCGACCTTTACGATGGCTAGACATAGCATGGTACAATATTTTTAGAAATTCCTCAAAATTGTATAAAAACCAGAGATGAAAAGTTGACTCTACTTAAGAGCTTGACACGTAGTCCTCTAGACTCCGACCGAGCTCGGGGGTTTTGGACTGGACTAGAATTATTGGGTCCGATCGAATCAGACCTAGCAGCACCCTACAACCCAATTCGAGCCAAACCAGATGAGTCTGCCCGAGGACCCCACCTGGCTGCATACTCAATATTAATAACGCATGTTAATGAAGGGGTTGGGTGGTGTATTACTAATACACCATATTTTATATTATTTCATAGTCCAACATTATATATTAGTTTACACCTCATTTAAAAACTTCACAAACGTTGTATAGTATTATCAACGTTGTATATTTGTCATTTCTTATTATATTATACAAGATACTTATATAGTGTCCCAAAATATGCTTTATGTTATACATTGTATAAAGCCTCATCGTATCAATCTAACATATTAGATATTGTGTACAGCGTCCCTAATAATATCTTATTTGTAGTACCTTAATTTGATTTTATATCAAGAGTATATTAGATATTGTGTTGATTAATAAAGCTCGATGTGTATTAAGACTTTCCAAGTTGATGGATATTTTGCATACAACTAAATAATGATACAATTTTAAAAGTCCTGAGAATTTCAAAAATGAGATAGATCAAATAAAACAAAGTAGTGAAGTTTATTAGAATCTTATTAATATTTTTAAAGTAAAAAAGATAAAACTGATAAAAACTTGAAACTAAAGCAAAATGAAATTAACCCTACATGATTCTTGGGTAGAATTTGAGTCCGATCAGATATTGAATTTCTACTGAATCCATTAATTAATTTAATTTTCAAATATTAACATTAGTTGTTCCTATTCTGGCATGTGGGTGGTAATAAACAAGGAAAAGAGGAATTCTCATTCAGAATTAGATAATATTGAATCAGATAACGGCAATTAATCTGACATAGAAACCCACTCTACGACAAATAATTGGTTTCCAGCGAGAGCAGCATTTCCAAGGCAACATGAGGTGCTTGGACTTTCTATCAACTTTTTATTTTTTCTTTCACATATGTACCCTTCGCTCACAGTCTTCTTTACATGCCTATCAAACCTCAAACTTTGTAACATCAATTTACCTTTAAAATGATGCAGGAATTAATTCTCACCATGTATTTGTCATTTTGTCTCCACTTCCAACATATCAAGTCACCATCTAAATCCTTTTTAAATGAAACCTCTCTCCCGGCCCCCACGAGCACCGCAACGTTCTGAATGGTGATTAAAATATATTCAGAACTTTCGCAAATGTTTAAATTCTATTTATTTATATATTGTATATAAAACTATGAAATTTATATTATACTCCAGTGTTAGACATCAAAATTAGCTGGCACTGTTGTTGTGAATTTTTAAAATAAAATAAAAACAATAATGATATTTTTCACTGCACTTACAGCTACTGTTAGAACACTAAAAACTTAAATAAAAAATTGACATCAGAACTAGATTTTTGAGTCCTCTAAATGTGATCAAATTAAATTCAATAATAATGGAAGAAAAAACATGGATACCAATGCTTATAATAGGTGTTTGGATCAAATTAGAATTTGGACTCTTCTAAATGCGTGTGTATATATATATATATATATAATTAACAAAAAATAAGATAAGATAATGATATTTTTATTTTACAATATTTTTTAAAAAAATTATGTTAAGATGCATTTTAAGGTTTCATGAATTAGAAATAGAAGTATGATATTTACAGTAGTCAACGATGGTTAATAAATAAAAATTATTTGATGTAAAATTAATTAAGGAGATATTTATAGTAGTTAATGATTGTTAAAATATAAAAATTATTCAATGTAGCATTAGAGAGCTGATTTCTAGAAACAACAACACCAAATTAGGTCCTAGTTTCTTGTAACGGTTGGCGCCGGTTTTTCTTTTTCTTCTTTTTCTTTGAGACTGACACCTTAGACAGATGTTGGTTTGATATATAGTGTTGGATTTTCTTCTTTTTGTAGTACTGGAATTTTGTTTAGTTTTTATGGGCTATTAGCGACTATCGACCTTAGAGTTGCGAAGGGAGATGATTTAGCAACGGGTGGATGCGTTGTTGCTAGTTGTTAAAGAAAAGATGTATTACGCGATGGTATAGCGACGATACATTAACCGCCGCATATAACTTACATATGAGACCATATAGCTATAGATGCTTTGCATCATTGATAATTAATTTATCACCAACAACTTTGCTTTGCTACGATCGACCTGAGCCATTGGTGAAAATTAATTCATTCACTATAGGAATAACGATCTTCACCGACGGCTGGTTTCGATGGTATGTCGTTGTTGAAAACCATTAGCATCGACGAGCAACGGTCCGACCCGTTGCAACGACGTCGTGGCATAAGAGCGCGTCGCTGATAACTTAGCAACGAATCAACAACGGCAGCGCCGGCCGTTGCTAATATGGTATCAGCAACGGCTTAGCAGCGGCCCACAGCTGTTGCTGATATCATTATCAGCTACGGCTCTGCAACGATCGCTTGGTTGTTGTGGATATTGATATTAGCAACGGCCCATCAACCGAGGTAAAGTCGTTGCTGAAAGGTTATTGCTAAGCCGTTGCTGTAGGTCATCAGTAATGACTTTGAGGTTGCTCCTCCGGCATGCGATTTTTAGTTGCAGTCCGGGGTACTTCCTGCCACCGCTCTATCAACTAGGGGTGAGCAAAACTCGAACCGACCTATTTTACCCGCATTACCCGACCCAAAAATTCAATTTGGGTCGGGTAATGCGAGTAAAACGGGTCGGGTCGAGTTGTATTTTCTAAAAATTTTATTAACTTTTTTGGGTCGAGTTGGGTCGGGTGAAAACCTCGATTATCCCGACCTGACCCAAAACAATATAAACTTAGTTAAATTTTAATACCCAATACCCGTTTAGCCTAAAGTCCTAATCCCTCACTCGATCCGTCGATCACCCCCATTCGCCCCCTCCCACTCTCCCAGTTTCCGACTCATATGCCCTAAGCCCCAAAGCTGGCGCCGACGCTTGTTGCTCACCTCAACGACGCCGACAATTACTGTTCACCTCGCTAGCGTCGACGTTTGCTGCTCACCCCGCCGGCGCTCCGCCTACCTACTTTGTCAGCCCCTCGGCCTCCTCCTCCTCACCCCATCTTGCCATTTCCTCCTTCTCCTCAACAATCGGCGGCAACTGCGAGCCTCCTGCTACGACGTCCGGCGTCCGGCCCGAGCCTCCTCCTCCTCGAGGTCGCCTCCTTCTACGGTGTCCGACGACCAATCCGGCGATCCTCCCTCCTTGAGCCCCACTGCCTGTCGTGTAATTTGGTATTTTATTTTCTGTTAATCAGGTAATTCGTGTCGGGGCTCGATTTTTTCGGGTTAATCGGGTTGGGCCCCGAATTATATTTCGGGTAGGACCGGGTTGAGAAATACCCCAAAATTTTGGGTTGAGTTTTGACCCAACCCGACCGATGCTCACCCCTACCGTCGACCATGTCGCCACGAGCTGGTCCCAGATATCCGAAGTAATTAGGGGTGAGCATCGGTCGGTTCAGTAAATTAACCGAACTGACCGGTCGGTTAACCGAACGGTCGATTAACCGAACCGAAGTTGTATATATTTTTTACCATTTACCGAACCGAACTGTTCGGTTAACCGACCGAATTAACTGAAAAATTTCGGTTCGGTCCGGTTAACCAACCGAAATAACCGAAAAAGAGCTATGTATAATTTTCAACAAAATTGTGAAACTAATGATTTGATCCACATTTCTGCAGCAAAAATTGTAGCACATAAAGAAAAAAAAAATCAAAATTTGATCCACAAACATTATGCAGCAAAAAATTATAGGATATAAAGAAAAAAAATCAATTCCATCTCAATTCCACATTCCACGTTCCACAAAATTTCAGATTCATCCACAAACCACAATTCCACATTCCACATTCCACAAACAATTAACCACAATTTCACATGATCAAAGTTTTTTGCAGCATAAAAGTGTAGCAAAACAAACTTCAAAGTGTATTGGAATACTTGTAGCAACATAGCAAGATAAACACTTCAATTAAACATAGCATCATAATCAAAATACTGCATATTAACACTTTGAAGTTTCATCCATCAATATCTCCAGACTCCATTCTCCAACATAGCAAGAACCCCTGTGGCAAGAAAAACTTACACTAAACCAGTAAACCTCATCAACCACAGGCCTGAGCTGAATGCAATGTTGCTGAACTGCAAAGAGCAAAATGAAAAGTTAAAGAAAAGTTCATTAGATAATGTTCAGGACTAAGTAAGTTCAATCCTGAACTAAGTTCACTGTCATGTGAGTCCTGTTCCAAGGACCAATTTTGCAATGTAAAATAGAACATTAGTTTCACCTATTCTTCTACCCTATATTTCTTACTAGCATTACCTATTGGTTTCTACTAGTTATTTCCCCTTTCATTAGGAAAAGTAGTCTTCACTTAACCTAATATAGTATCACTTATCAAAGTCATCAATCAAACATGTAATATAAGAAACTTAACCTAATCAAGTTCTGTTACTGCTTCTAGTTTGAAATGGCTCCTGGTCTTTAGCTATTAAGAAAAACAATTAAGCTTCAATGAAACTTCAACGAAACACTAATCAATTGAAACTTACAATCACAAAATTCATGAAAACTGAAAAAGCTGAATTATAAATTTAGCTTTACAATCAAAATACTTGAACAAGAACTCACCGAGTTAAGACTCTTCAACCGATAACCACACTCGGGCCAACCATACTCAATCCAATAATTGACAAATCTAATTTTTCCAAACAAACAAACATATTCAATTAATAATATGCACACAGAATTAAACAAAAAACATAAAAGATGGGACTTTCGAATCTAATTTTTTCAAATACCTTTTTCAAACTTCTCAACTTCTATGATATCTTCTTCAACATTCAATCGATTGGACTTTCGAATCCAATCTTGTGCATATATCAAACATTCAACCACCTTCGGAGTCAAATAACTTCTAAATGGATCAAGAACCCTTCCGCCAACACTGAAGGAGATTCAGAAGCTACTGTGAATATAGGAACAACAAGATATCTCGAGCCATGTGTGAGAGAACCGGAAATCTCTCGGAATTAAGCTTCCACCACTTTAGAATATCAAAATCATCCCTATCTTCCTGTATTGCCTCATCTAAGTACAAACCAAGTTCAGACTTCGTATGAACATTTCCATTCTCAATTCTTCGTTTCTTGGCAATTAACTTGTAATGTCGTCTTGGTCTATTACCAACTAATTCATTACTTGAAGTAGTGCTTGATGGACTTGTTTCACTTGAATGACCACTCTCAATTTGTAACATATTCTTGTAGTCCTTAAAAATGTCATAAAGTGACATTTTCACTCTTTCAAACTAATCAGTCCCTTCATTTTCACCATAAATATCACAAAAAGAAACTTTCATTACCATGAATTTCTCACAAGGATCAAGTACAATAGCGAAGAAAATGATTTTATTCATTCGATCAACATTTCCCCAATATTTGTCAAACTTTGTCTTCATCTTTGTACCCATTCCCTTCACATTAATTAATCTCGCTTCGAGTCTATTCTTGGATTGCTCCGATTAGGTCATTAATTTCAGTCCAAAATGTGTTAGATGTAACATATAATGACTCAGAAACACGTACCGTCGTATCATAAAAAAGCCCCAGCATACTAATTGTTCTCCTCACGACATCCCAATCCACGGAACCCTTTGAATTTGCTTCTACCTCAACTCCGAAGTATAGATCTTCTAACTCAAATCTTTCAAATGTCTTCTCATACTTCTCAGCTACACTCAACATCAAGTAAGTAGAATTCCATCTGGTGGACACATCTAAATACAATGTACTCTTGCATTTTAACTTGCAATGAATCAGCACACTCCTTGAATTTCTTATGCGTGACTGGAGAACTTCTAATATATTTCACGGCCCCGACCCACCTAATTGCAGGATCCAAGTCCTTTAAGCCATCTTGCACAATCAAGTTAATTATATGAGCAATGAACCTCATGTGTAAATACTTGTCATTTGCAATAGCAGTCCCCCAGTTAATTAATTTTCTCTTCAAGTGCTCAACAACCACATCGTTTGAATTGGCATTGTATACTGTAATAGTGAACACTTTATCTATCCCCCACTCTAGTAAGCATGTCTCTATTGCCCTACTAATAGATTCACCCTTATGACTAAAGATTGGACAAAAATTTAAAAAACTTTTGTGCAGCTTCCAATCCCTATCAATGAAAAGAGCCGTGATGCACATGTAATTGATTTTTTGAATGAATGTCTATGTGTCAGTTGTTATGAAAATCCGTTGATCATTCTTTTTCAAATAATATTTCAGCATCAACCTCTCATCCATATATAATTGAAAACAATCACGTGATATAGTCCATATTGAAAGGATTTTAAATCTAGGACTACATCTTGCATAAACTCTATAAAGCCTTCAGATTCAACAAATTTAAATGGCAACTCATCAATAATTATCATGCATGCAAGACTTTTTCTAACAGCAGATTGATCAAACTTCCAAGTAGATAGCGTACCTGTATTTTCACCATCTCCCAATGGTTGCAAAGACAATTGTGACTGTGTTTTTCTTCATTCCCCGGTATCTTCTTACATGTTTTCACCTGATAGTTGAGCGCACTTGTCTCATTTTTCTTTGTATCTGCAGCATATTCTTTTTGACAATACTTGCACTTGCCTTTGATATTCCCTTTCTCTTTATCAACATAAACTTCAATGTGTTCCCACACTTTTGACCATTGTTTTGACGGCTTTGTTGATTTTTCGATTGAATTGCCGTTTTCATCGCTTCCAGGTATAGACACTGTTTGTGCTACTGTTACTGTATTTGAATTTGCCTCTTCTTGAGAGTTGGACATCTAACATTTATTGATTCAATACTAAAAATATCAATATAGAACTTGTTATAAATACTAAAAGCAAGCTGCAGATTTCTTTTCCAAAATATACAGAGGACTTTTCACTTGAAGAGACGCACTCTCGACCTAAGGTACTTCCACACCCGAAAGTCTTCGCCTTCTTATCGAGAGCCCTCTTCCACCTCAACTCTAAGGGACAACTAAACTAATCCTAATAAACACTAAGTTTACACAAGTGTCTTTAGACCTAACACTAGGTAACCACTTCCACACAACATACCTAACACAAGGTCTTCACACGCTCAAATAAAAGAAAACGTTCAAATAAACAGATAAAATACAATCAAAAGAGCTACAATATAAAACAAGATTAAAAGCTCTTTTTAATCCTTCAAAATCCTCCAACTCGCCAAGTAGTAGAGATTGGGTTGAAGCCCGAGTTGAGGAGTAGACGATGCTTGAAGACGAACTCAACAGAGGAACGGAGCGCGCTGCGATTACTCCTTGGAAGGCTTTAAATCTTCCTTATAATGCTCAATGATAACTGTAAGAGAGGGAGAAGAAGATTAAATGAATCATATAAGGGTATATTTATACCCTGCTGAAGAAACAACTGTTTAACGAATAGAAAACTATCCGTTACAGGCCGCTGGTCGAATGGTCGGTGGATCGACTGGTCGATCGGTCTTTCGATCGCTTCTCTTTTCTATGTGGTCGGTCGATCGACGGATCGACTGCCCAGACGCAAAAACATCAATCCCGATCTTCGATCGACCGACGCGATCTGCGTCTTCGGGTATCAGCAGGTTGATCGACCGACGGGTCGACCGCCCGAGCTACTGCCCGTTTTGGGCTTCCATCAGTCGACCGCCCGGTCGACCGAAGTAGCTATGCTACTTTTTTATCTTCATTCGGTCAATCGAACCTAGGCTGAAGTTTATTTCTTTAGCCTATTTCTTCCGCGCTTTATTTCCGGGTTCCAGCTTTCAAAGAGCATCAACATGGAGAACTTTTATGTGATCTTTGAGCCCGTCCAATGCGACTTTGGTGCACTTGACGATCTTCGAGATACTTCCGCGACGAACCCATGCACGGCGACCAATGTCCTTCTGATTTCTTCGATTTTTTCAATCGAGGACATCGAACGCTACTGATATGGAACCTGAAATATATTCTCAATGAAATCATTAGTCTCATGTTTGTTATCATCAAAACCATCAAAACCGAGATTAAGGCTAAGGTTGAAAACCTAAAGCCAACAATCTCCCCCTTTTTGATGATGACAAACATCCTTAAGAAAATATATAATCATTAAAGCACAAGGATATCAACTAAGGGATTTCTCCCCCTATCAACATGCATATTTATAAGAATAAACTCTCCCTATCTATATGCATGGATTTCCTATATTTTTCTCCCCTTTACCTATAATTTTCTCCCCATTTATACCTATACTTTCTCCATATTTCTCCCCCTTTATACCTATTTTCCCCCCCCCTTTTGACATCAATCAAAAAGGGCAAGAAAGGACAATCTAGTCAAAGGGATAAAGAACAAATAATTTTTCATGAAGTTGAGACTCTAAAGATTTTTCATGAAACATGAAGATCTCAACCAAAGGGATGAAAAAACAAATCTTTAATATGAAACTTAAATCATACATAATAAAAAATGATAGATACAAATCAAAACTCAATCATGTATGCACTCAAGTATGAATGTATTCATATCTTTTTCGTGACATTTTTAAATTTCATTGAAACTTTTAAAATACCAAGATATAGTTATTTAACTCATGTATATTAAGTTTGAAATGAAACTAATGTCATTTGATCTAAATATGAACTTAGCATATTTTCATTTGAAATAAGCATGAAAACATGAAGGTGCTAAGTCTCAAGTTTTGCTATCTACTCATGTTTTCTCAAACTTAGGTATCGAGACATTAAACATGAGATAATGTGAGTCTATGAATTAAGTTTGGACTTAACATGAGATTTTTAAGTTACTTGGTTGACTTAAGTCAACCTATACTTCTAATTTTCAAAAATCACCCTTTTGAGTTTATACAAAACCATATTTTTGATGAAAAACTTTGGTGCCAATTTTTGGATGAAAATCTTTGATACCAAATATTGAATGGTCATTTGAAATGCATGAATAAAATTTGAACTCAAAAGAATTTTCAAAGATCATTTTTCATCCTATATTGATTTTAACCAAAACACTAAATATTTCTATCTATCATTCAAGAATACAAAATCATTCCTAGGAATGATTTTACTCAATCAATGATGTGAATGATATTAGAAACATAATCAAAATGATATACACAAACTTTCATTTGAAGTTTAAAAAAAATATCAAAGTATTGAAAAAAATTGATATTTCAAAAAGATGATACTTTGCATTTTGAAAATCCAACTTCAAAATTTCACTATAAATTAGATTCTTGATGAAACTTTTTGAAATTTTTATTGATAAAACTAGATTTTCCAGTGAATGTGTAGTTTCAAGAATCAATTAAAAATAATTTTTCTATATTTTTCTAGAAATAATTGAAATTATGCCAATTGTAGATTGAAATGACATTTATGTAATTTTCAATTATTCTTAAAACTTATTCAATTTTCATTCAAACTTTCATGACACTACATGATGGTCATTTAAAGAGTATATGTCAAGTTTGAGATGAAAATTATGTCCTTAAGTCAAGATATCAACCTAGCATGGTTTCATTCAAAACTAATTAGTTTTTATGAAACTTGCTAAGTTTCTATCTTAACATTTACTCATGATTTTTCAAAGTTAAAACTACGAATACTTAACATGAGTAAACCTAAACATGTTTCTAAAATATGGATCATAAATGAGATATTTAAGTCAACTTGTTGACTTGGGTCAATTAGGTTCAGAGGAGGTTTTCATGAAATCACCTCTATGTCATTTTATCCATATCCATATGAATTTTTTATTCTAAGTGCTTGGAAACATGTCATACCTATTCCTAAACATGTTTATGAAGTTTGGACTTAAAATGAAGTGTCCAAGTCGATTTGTTGACTTGGGTCAAACCTTTCAAAGTTAAGTCCCCTAAAGTAATATACCAATTGTATTTATTCATCTAGACATGAATTTTCAAGTTTTAAATATCTAAACTTATGTGGTATGTGTATCTAAACATGTTCATTTGGTGTTTACACAAAATGAGATCTCTAATAAGAAATTTAACTTAGTTCAATATCATAATTATCATGATATCATGAAATGAGCTAAGTTATCAAAGTTTTTCCTACTCATGAACATTCAAATGTTTGTCATGCAACATCACTCATGAGTATAGAGACATCATTAAACATGAAAATTCAATTATTTTTCAAAGATTTTTGCAAAATAAAATCCATACCTTATCTTTTAGAAAATTTGCCCAACCTTTTCATTTCCTTTGTCATTTTCTCTTAGATAGCATAGTCTTCAATGTTTGCCACTTTCTTAACTTGCAAGTAGGCTTTATTAGTATCAAAATGAAATCATATACCGACTTAGCTAGCTAATATACTAAATAGCAAGGGTTTAATGCAATGTTTCATTTAAAAAACCTTAACCTATGCTAGATAGTTAAGATTCATTTTAAGATGGATACTATGGTTTCAAAATGAATCTAAGGGATCTTAAGATGTGAACCATTTGAGTAAAAAGGTCCCTAAACATGTTTAACTAGTTTGGACTTAAAGGAATGTCTCTAATTATGAATATCAACCTAGAGTAAGTTTCATTTGATGAAATTTGCCTAAGTACTAAAATTCTACCTACTCATGAGAAATCAAGAATTTTACATATAATTACCACCATGAGTATTGAGACATGATTTAAGCTTAAACAATTAGGTATAACACTAAGATTTTGAATTTATCTAAGTTATACCTCATTCATGATAATTTGACCAAACTAATCTTTTTCTTCCTAATTAGCATTCCTAAAAACTTATAACTTGCAAGTAAGCTACAATCATATTTTTAGAGAAAATATAGCCACTTAGCAAGCTAACTCAACCAAAAAGCAAAGAGAAGCATCAAGTATCATTATCAAATATCACTTTGCTAAATGATTTCAAATTCGTTTTAAAAAAAAATCGAGTGATATCAAAACGAACTTTAAGAGATCACAAGAATAATAAATGAAAAATATGATCTCCAACCCTTCCTATTGGTTGAAAACCGAAAGGCCACAATGTGCCTATGATTTAGAACCGCAAGGTCGCTTAGGCCCATTACAGGCCACCGGGGTCTCCAAAGAGACCGGGAAATCAAAAATCAAAAATATTTTTGAAATATATTAAGAGCGGGGAAATCAACTAATATTAAGCATATATCAACTCCAACTATAATCTTAAGCAATGTGATATAGGAGATGATACCGGAATAATTTTGATGCCAACTTTACCTAAGGCATCAAGGTAGCTTGAAGTTGCAACCAAGGGATGATTCATCATTCAAGTCCATGGTCAACTCCAATACACCACTTCTCATTCATCCTTGTGTGGTAGCTCCCCTTACAAAAGAAGATGAGACTTTTGGTACCCAAATGGCTTTGGGTCCTTGGGGGTGAGTTGGCCTAGGAATCCAAAGTGTCTTAACTACATTTGGATTTTTCTTAAATGCACAATCAAAAATAGCATGGCCAAAAATACCACAACAAAAACAATGTCCATTGAATTTCTTTTTATTTATGTTATGGACATTAGATCTATCATTTGAATGCTTGACATGTGAGACATGATGAGTATGAGCATTCTTAAATGAAACATTCTTATTTTGAACATGAGGTTTAAATGTGGAATGCCTAACATGAGAATGATTATGAACATTGACATTCTTTACATAGGTGTTTTTTATTCTAGTGTTCTTAGTAGATGAAGTATTTTTGAATTCATTTACTTTCTTATTCAATAAGATAACCTCACTTTTCAAATCATTCACTGATCTTTGAATAGCATGCAATTGAATTTTTAGCATGCTATTTTCATTCTTTAAATTTTCTTTTTTATGTTTCAACTCATTAACTTCTAGAGTTAATGTATCATGGCAATGATCAATCATGCTAGTTTTCAATTTTTCATTTTCACTCTTCAACTCATGCCCATGATTGACAAGCTTCAAGTTTTCTTTCTTCTATTTTTTGTTCTCTTTATTCTTTTTCACAAGCAAGACATACATTTTTTGATATTCCTCGACTAGTTCCTCATATGGCATGTCAAATGAACTAGAGGAGCTATGACTATCATTTTCAATAAAATTTATATCATGACAAGAGGTGGAGGGATTTACCTCATTTTTTAATCCCATGAGGCACAATTGAGAAGTAGCTCTATTGTCATGATGAGAGTATGCTTCGAGGGACTCGGAGGACGATGTAGAAGCATTTGACCTCTTCCTTGCTTTATTTTTAAATAATGGGCAATTCTTCTTGATATGCCCCTTCTCCTTGCACAAATGACAAATCACATTCCTTTTTCGATTTCTTGTGCTCTTATGACTAGAGACACTATGGGCTTCAAAAACCATGTTAGTATTGGGTGGATGACAATTGTCATCACTCCCTTCATCAAATGTATTAAGCTCTTCGATTTTTGCATAATTATAGAGCATATTTAAGGTACCCCAAATATCGAAAGCGGAAGTGCAATGCATGATCTTTTCAAAAGTCTTATCATCCAAAGAACAAAATATACAATTTGTAGCTTTAGCATTTAATTCAAACATATCAATTTGTTCTTGGGTCCATGCATTTATATTTTCCTTAGGTTCAACATATTGGATTTTACCATCTTAAAAATACCTAAACCTTGGGTCTTTAGAAAGGTGTACGTCCTAGATTTCAATAGACCAAAGTTCGAGGCATCGAACCTAGGAGGTGCGGAAACAACCGACTCTAGAGCCATTTCAAGATCAAGACATGGTGTAGAAGAGATGGTGAAATCTCAAGCTACGAACCCACTCTGATACCAAATGTGGGCGAAATGACAACACTAGAGGGGGGGGGGGTGAATAGTGTGTTTACTAAATCTATTAGCCTAAATTCCAATTTTAATCGTTTACTTAATTAGTTTAGGCAATTTGCGATTTTACGATTGGATGCGGAAGCGATAAATAATCAAGCAAATAAAACAAACAATTAAAGGCAATGCAAATACAAAATTTATAGTGGTTCGGCCCCAATGCCTACTCCACTACCTAAGCACCCCGCTTAGGATTTCCAAACTAGTTTTACTAGATTAATTTACGTTTTTCTTATACAGAGGACTTTTCACTTGAAGAGACGCACTCTCGACCTAAGGTACTTCCACACCCGGAAGTCTTCGCCTTCTTACCGAGAGCCCTCTTCCACCTCAACCCTAAGGGACAACTAAACTAATCCTAGTAAACACTAAGTTTACACAAGTGGTTTTACACCTAACACTAGGTAACCACTTCCACACAACAGACCTAACACAAGGTCTTCACACGCTCAAATCAAAGAAAATGCTCAAATAAATAGATAAAATACAATAAAAAAAGCTACAATATAAAACAAGATTAAAAGCACTTTTTAATCCTTCAAAATCCTCCAACTCGCCAAGTAGTAGAGATTGGGTTGAAGCCCGAGTTGAGGAGCAGACGATGCTTGAAGACTAACTCAACAGAGGAGCGGAGCGCGCTGTGATTACTCCTTGGAAGGCTTTAAATCTTCCTTATAATGCTCAATGATAACTATAAGAGAGGGAGAAGAAGATTAAATGAATCATATAAGGGTATATTTATACCCTGCCGAAGAAACGACTATTCAACGGATAAAAAACTATCCGTTACAGGCCGCCGGTTGAATGGCCGGTCGATCGACTGGTCGACTGATCTTTCGACTGCTTCTCTTTTCTCTGTGGTCGGTCGACCGACGGGTTGGCCGCCCAGACACAAAAACATCGATCCCGATCTTCGGTCAATCGACGCGATCTGTGTCTTTGGGTATCAGAAGGTCAATCGACCAACGGGTTGACCGCCCGAACTACTGCCCATTTTGGGCTTCCATCAGTCGACCGCCCGATCGACCGAAGTAGCTCTGCTACTTTTTACCTTCATTCGGTCGACCGGCTTCGTTTTCGGGTTCTGGCTTTCAACTAGCATTTAACATGGAGAGCTTTTATGTGATCTTTGAGCCCGTCCAATGCAACTTTGGTGCACTCGTCGATCTTCGAGATACTTTCGTGATGAACCCGAGCGCGACGATCAATGCCCTTTCGATTTCTGATTTCTTTGATTTTTCCGATCGAGGACATCAAACGCTACTGATATGGAACCTGAAACATATTCTCAATGAAATCATTAGTCCCATATTTTTTATCATCAAAACCATCAAAATCAAGATTAAGGCTAAGGTTGAAAACCTAAAGCCAACAATGGCCTCCCACGCAATGTAAATTAAGGACATCTGGTCCTCTGGCCATGTATAGCGAGCTTGCAAAACAATAATGTCAGTACCAATATTAATCATCATGTATATAAAATTTTTAAATATGTACCTCAAACTCACGCCACAGTATGTCCACGTGCTCACGGGGCATGTGAGACCACGTGGGCCATGCCCCATGCATGTACCGTCTGATTGTCCCAGATATAGTCCTTGGGACATCCTCCTGCTCGAACCTGCACAATAAAAATAAAATAAAATATTATATTATGATATAATGAATTATATATAATTAATAATTCACAATACATTATCGCTCCCCGATCACACTAATAAGTCTACGTTGTTCCGCAACTAGCAGAGCCTAAATCCTGTTCGGCCCACGTCATCGCCTGCATCTGGATGAACTAGCCTCGATGGTAGGAGGATCAGCGGCAGGAGCAAGTATGGCAGAATCTGGAGTCTCGTCGATCGGAGACTCTGAAACTCTCGTCCGATGATAATCTCGACCCACCTTATCTGTCGAATAAACATATAATTAGATTATATATATAGTAGAGATGGATTTAATAGAAGATATACTTTACAATTATTCCTCGTCATTTGAGTAATAGTCTTTGAATTCTTCTTCTTCATCTTCTTCAAATTCTACTTCTTCATCTCCACCTTCTTCAACTTCATGATCGCCATCAGCAACATATTCAACTTCTAATTGAACTAACTCTGTGTCCGCATCCTTGAGTATTGGAATAATACGATCTACAGCGGGATGATCCTCTTCTTGATAGAAATCATTTGTCACATCAGGTATCATCTCATTTTCTCCTTCTATCGGATCAATTCTTCCTCTACCTTTAGTCTTACAAACTACACGTCAATCTATTCTATCTTTATTTCGAGTCAGATACTTCACATAATATACTTGATCGGCTTGTGATGCCAATATAAAAGGCTCATTTGCTGCCAATTTCGATTTGTAATTAACCTCGACAAGTTTGTATTTTGGATGAACTTTCATGCAACTATCTATTGTATCGAACCAATAACATTTAAATAGGATAACTGATTTCATGCCGAAGTAGTGCAATTCTATCACTTCTTCCAACAGTCCATAAAAATCCATATCATATTCAACATACGTTATCCCTTTGACGCAGACCCCGACATTCATAGTCTTCTTCGTAAACGCATATTCAACCGTGTGAAATTTATACCCATTAACAAAATATCTGCTATAACACGACACTAGATGTGACGGTACACTTACAATCTCAAATATTTTTTCATCTATTTTAGCTTTGTGATCTTTGCTGTAAGCCCAGATCCAAGTAGGAAAATCACGATTCCGTAATCTCTCCAATTCCTGATAGCTGTGAATAGAGTATTTTTGCACCATCTCAATGTCAAATATTTCAATAAATTGTTCAATCTCTGGACAATTGGGTAATACGTACAATTGTGTCAAATGGTACTCTTCGTCGCTCAAGTGTCGAGACGGACAAGAACCGAAAGCACGACTAGAGTGACAGAATATATTTAAATGGCCATCTGAATGTTGAACTCCCCAGTCGTTGTTACGTAGAAGACGATCAAATCTTATCTCCACGGTTGATTCAAAGTAAAATGAGTAGAATGTTGAATTTTTTTGGATGATATACGATTCAGATATTGATCCTTCAATAGCTGCAGTGTTCTTTACCTTTTTCTTCAAACTATTCATGTAACTTTCAAAAAAGTACATCCACTGGTATTGAACGAAGCCACCAACTCATGCCTCGAATGCCAAGTGTATCGGTAGATGCTCCATCGAGTCAAAAAAGGCAGGAGGGAAAAACTGCTTTAGCTTGCATATAATTTTGACAATATTACTTTCAAGTGCTGACATATCTTCGACTCGAAGGATATTTCCACAAATGTTTTTGAAAAACATACTTAATTCAGTCAACATATCCCCAATATTATCATGTAGAAGATCTTGGAATACGATCAGAAGCAATCTCTGCATGAATACATGACAATCGTGGCTCTTCATTTGTGATATTTTGCAATCATCGACGTTCACACATCGAGATAAGTTTGAGGCATATCCATCGAGTAATCTGAGTTCTTTGATCCATTAACAAACATCTCTTATTTGTTGTTTATTTAACACATACGGGGACTTCGGCTTTAGATATCGTTTGTTGACCTCTTGTAATTCCAACTCTGGCATCTTACAAAGTATTTTTAGATCATGTCGGGCCTTGACATTATCTTTAGTTTTCCTGAAAACATCCATCATAGTGTTAAAAATATTATCAAACATATTTTTCTCAATGTGCATGACGTCCAAATTATGCCGAATCAGTAATGAACTCTAATACGACAATTCCCAAAAGATACTTTTTTAAACCCAATTATGTGTTTGACCAAAGCCCGACACTCTATCATTTCGACCAAAAGTAATCTCTGAAAGCAATAAAATACATGCTAACATCAGTTCACCAAACAACATCGGTGGTGGCTCTTCTCTTTCGACTCTGCCCTTAGAAAATTTATTACAATTCCTTCAATACTGATGGTTAGCCGGTAGGAATCGACGACGACAATCAAGGAATCAGATTTTCCATCCATTCTGAAGACTGACAATATAGACAAGAGAGTCGGCCGTGAGTGCCCCAACCAGACAACCTGCTGTAGGCTGGGAAATCATTGATTGTCCACAAGACCGCTACTTTTAAAGTAAAGTTTTGCTTCCAGTGACAATCATTGCTTCCAGTGACAATCATAAGTGATATCTCCCTCAGCCCACAATGTTTTTAATTCATCTATTAGGGGACTGAGAAATACGTCAATTTCTTTTTGCGGACCCTTAGGACTCGGAATAATCATCGAAAGATAAATAAATTCATCTTTCATACACATTAACATTGACAAATGATAAACTGTTAGTAGCACCGGCCAAACTAAATAAGGTGTTCCCGAATGACCAAACAGATTAAAACCATTCGTGCACAATTTCAATATGATATTTCTAGTATCCCTAGCAAATGAAGGATAATATCTATCCAATTGTTTTCATGCTTCACTATCGGATGAATGAGTCATTACTGTATCATCACAGCTTCTTGCATGGCAACTCATATAGGGGGCAGTCTTTTCCGACATGAATAATCTTTGAAGCATCGGTGTTAGTAGAAAATATCGAAGCACCTTAAACGAGATATTTTTCTATCGGACCAATTTCTTCTTCTTGTAACGAGGATGTTCACATACCGAGCATTTATCTAATTGCACATTATCTTTATAATATAAAATGCAATTATTTGGGCACACGTGTATTTTTTCATATCCAAGCCCTAATTTTCTAATCAAATTTTTAGTCTTATAAAAATTAAGTTAGCTCAAACTTGTTATCTGTAGGTAGCATTCCATTAATCAATCCTGCAATCCGATCAAATGTAACTCCGTTGATATTACAATCAGCCTTCATATTCAGGAATTGCGTCATTGCTGAAAACCTAATGTATTTAGGACAATTCTCAAACAAAGATTTATCGACAACTTTCAACATCTCGTAAAATTCTACGGCTTCTTTATTCGGCAATTCAATCTCTTTCGCAGGTTGTACTTCTAGTGGCAATTCTATGACATCAACACCCGTAGTATCTGGTGGCACTGACGTCTCAGTAACTGGCCGCTTGTCATTATCATTCAAGTGGAATTGACCACCAAAATTATCAAGTATCATAGTTCTATATGGATTAGATGGACTGGATGAAGAAACACTAGCAGAAGAAGATTCACCATGTGTCTGAACGACACGATTGCTCGACGTCCCGACTTCACGTGACTCTCCGTGACAAGCCCATAGAAAATATCTTGGTGCAAATCCTTTGCTATACAGGTGCAGAGTGATAGTTTCATGATCCAAAAATCGTGCATTTATGCAAATACGGCACGGAGATCGAATTTTATCACCGCTAACAAATTTCCGATTCGAATAGGCAAAATTTAGGAAGTAAGTTACGCCTAATCAAAACTCATTCGTTAAAGCTCCACGATCAAAATATCGGTACATCCAACTTCGATTGCCCGATATGGTTATGTCAATCAATGACAATATTTTCAGTTAATATCTTATGGTGAGATGGTCTTATTCCATTTGAGATTCATGTTATTCATATTGCACTAAGTATTTCTTTTAATCGTTAACTTCATTCTAAATTTCGGCAGCATCTCCCTACAATTCTCCGAATACGAATATCATCTGGGCATGTATCGAAGAACAAGGGAGATACAGTAGCCAAAATTTATGAATGAGTATCGGTTAAAAGAAACAACTTAATGCAATACAAATAACTATGTTCCCAAATTATCCAATTAGGGACAATTTACGGGTTGTATGTTGTATAAAATATTATCTACTTCGTTTACACAAACATACAACCCCCGAACGGATCTAAGGTTTTGTAAAATCATATCTGACTCGTCGATGCGTACAGAAAATGTATCAACTCGTCATGCATGATATTTCCTAAATTTGTGTTCATCGGCGCAAGTCCACAATGGACGATGTCGCCGGCGTGAGTCCATAGTGAACGTCGGCGCAACTCCTTAACCCTAATTAACTAATTGAATTAGCTAATTAACCTAGGATTTAACTAAGCTAGGGTTGACCTAAACTAAATTAATTAATAATATTACTTAACCCTAATTAACAAAATAATACTAATTAACAAACAATTAAATAATAAAACATACTAATTAAAAACATATTAATTATCAAAAAAGTTAACCCTAACAATTTAATCAATTAACACATTAATCAATTAACAAAACCCTAATTAACACATATTAATCAATTAACATATATTAATAAAACCCTAATTAACAAAAAATAAAACCCTAATTAACAAAAAATAAAACCCTAATTAATTAACACATTATTCATTTAACATAATAATTAACAAATAAAAAATAAGAAAATGATGGCCGGTAGGGCCGAAACCTAGGGTTTCGGCCATAGTTGGTCGGAGAGGGGAGGAAGACGGTTACCTGAAGGGCCGCAATGATCGGCGGCGCAAAGGGCGGTAGTGAATGACGACAGAGAGAAGGATGGTAGTGGCGCACGACTGAGAAGAAATCAACGAAGGGAATGGCGGCACTGGCGTGCGATAGCGTGGATGCAAGATTGGCGATTAGCAACAGCACCCAGCAGTGATTCGACGACGACTAGAGACGAAGGTGTAGCGACAGTGGTGATTCGGCGGCAGCAGCAGCATAAGAAGAGAGTGAGCAAAGAAGAAAGGGGGGGGCGGGGGCGGGCGCGATCGCAGAGATAAAAACACTTATCACCAAAGACTGACTCATCCATTGGTAAGCTATTGCAGATAAGTATTTCATTTTTGCGCCGCGAGCGCGCAATCAACTAAAGAGGGATAGATACAAAAGCCGTACTTAAGCCATTGCTAATGTAATAATATCATTAGCAACGGCCGACGTGGCATCCGTAAAGTAGTTGCTAATAAGTTATTTCATTTGTGTGCCACATTCGCACCATCGACTTGTGAGCAACGGCCGTTGCGGGCGTAAGGAAGCCATTGCAGATATAGCACATCTTCAATGGCTCGAGTGACTATAGGAACGCCGTGGGTCATTCCAACGGCCTGGGTGGCCGTGGGTGATGGCCGTCGGTGATTCTAACATTTCTAGTAGTGATTTATCGGGTAGCATCCACGCCCTTCCCCTCTTCTTCATCGACTTCACTCTACTGTCATTGTGATTCAAGAAACACCGCTAAAGAATTGTTGTCTTCTGCCACGTCCATGTCACTGATTGGTGCATCTCATTGTCAGTCGTCATCTCCAAGTAATGCTCGCCCTGCTCCGTGTCCCTTGTTGTTCAAATATACCACACTAGAAGGGGGGTTAAATAGTGTGTAGGTAAATTTTAGGTTCAATTCTAGTCTTTTCGGTTTGAAGCAACTTAGCACTCTAACTTGAATTCTTTAAAGGTGAATGCTATGGATGATAAACTAAGCACAATTATGAAGCAAATAAACAAGTAAAGATCAATGCAAGCAAGCACAATATATAGTGGTTCGGCCAACCCGCCTACTCAACTACTTTGGCTCCTCACCAAGGATTTCTAACCTTAACACTTTATAGATGAAATGTTTTCCTAAGAATACAATGAGGATTTAATTCTCAACCCTTTAAGAAGACTTCAACACCTATTCTCTAGCAAAAAAATCTCCACAACAAACCAAGGTGTTTCACAAGCACACCATTACAAGCTAACTTATTGAATCAAAGAAACAAGATGAAAACTCTTTACAATGGAGCAAGAAATACAAACCAAACTTGAAGTGCTCATTTCACCAACCTTCTAGACTTCCAACGCCTCAAGAAGATGAAGAACTTTGCCTTGAGAGGATTGAAGAATGTAGAGCACCACTTGAGAGAGTAGAGTTGGAGATTAGGGCTTGAAATCACTCTTGGAAGGCTCAAATACTTAGGGATTAACTCAATGAACAGTTAGAAGGCTTTGGAGGCTGAAACAGGAGTATATATAGAGGAGGTGAGGGCGATTAGGGTTAACTAGACGTTCAACGAATCTAAATAGATATGTTGGACAATTCGGTCGATCGCCAGTCGATCCTCGGTCAACCGAGGTTTAGTTGCGGGTCGCTCGAATAGGTTTTGAAAAATTTCCAAAACACTTCTAGTCGATCCTCGGGCGATCGTCGGTCAACTAAGGATTGGCCGAGATTCGACCGATATCCGCATCAGTTTCCTAAAATTGATTTTTGTGCTGATTTTTCCAGCTTAGATGGTTTTTCGAATTTCGTCTTGGATTTTGACTTTGGAAAACATTGTAATGGGTTTGGTTCATATCATAGGGATATATTACAATGAATTCTAAGCCTAAACCTAGGTTTCAACTCAATTACAACTCGATAGCCGCTGGAGCCATTTTTACTCGTTTCTTTCCGTTTTTCTGGATGAACTTCGAAGGCGTATCATTCTATCAATCTGAACTCAAAACTCAACAAATGAATTAGATACTTGTTTGTTATCATCAAAATAGAGAGTGAGGCCTAGGTTGAACCCTTGGGCCAACAATCTCCCCCCTTTTGATAATGACAAACTTAACATGAAAAATAAGCAATTCTAAGTGATGATAAATTCTCATTTGTGAGTTTATGATACAAACTAACTTAGGCTCCCCCTATCAACATGCATATCTAAGAGATAGCTCCCCCCATCTATATGCATCATAAAATAAATGTGACCAAGTCTTTTCTTCCCCTTTTGACATCAATCGAAAAGGGCAAGAATGCAAGGTACTATTAATGAATTTCATCATGAAAATCAAGAAATCCATAAAATCAAGTTTCATCTACCACTATAGTCCTTCGATGTGAGCCTATGAAAGGCAAACATCGATAAGTTGCAAAGCCCCATTACAAGGCATTTATTTAAGTGCAATGATACCATAAAAACTGACTTTTCAAAGAGACATGCAATTTTTGAAAATTTAAACATGTGTAAGAGTACAAATACCTAATTGCATTCTTAAATTAGTAAAACTTTCTTCATTCAATGGTTTAGTGAATATGTCCGGAAGTTGTTTGTCGGTAGGCACAAATTCTATGAAAATATTATTTTTTGCTACATTGTCTCTAAGAATGTGATGCCTTAGGTCTATGTGCTTAGTTCTAGAATGCAATACCAGATTTTTTGTTAAGTTGATGGCACTAGTGTTATCACAATGAATATGTATGCATGAATAATTCAATTCAAAATCCATGAGGGTTTGTTTCATCCAAAGCACTTGTGCACAACAACTAGCCGCGACGATGTATTCTGCTTCGGTAGTTGAAAGTGCAACCGAGTTTTATTTCTTGGAAAACTAAGAAACTAGACTCATGCCTAGGAATTAACAACACCCACTAGTGCTCTTTCTATCTAGCTTACAACCGGCAAAATCGGCATCAGAAAAATCAATCAATTCAAAAGATGCATTATTCGGATACCATAAACCTAACTCAATTGTACCCTTAAGATATTATAATGTGTTTTACCGCACTCAAATGAGACATCTTGGGGCAAGATTGGAACCTATCACATTGGCATACACTAAGCACTATATCGGGTCTACTTGCGGTTAAATAAGGTAAGCTACCACCTCGGTATCATTTTTCATCAACTTTGATACCTTCTTCATCCTTATCAAGCTTGGTGGATGGACTCATGGGGGTTGATGCAATCGTTGCTCCATCCATCCCAAATCTTTTGATTAGCTCCTTTGCGTATTTAGCTTGATTGATGAAGATTCCCTTCTAGGTTTGCTTGATTTGACGTCTAAGCATGAAAGAGAGCTCTCCCATCATACTCATCTCAAATTCATCTTGCATGCATTTGGCAAACCACTCACAAAGGGTTTCATTAGTAGCATCAAAAATTGTCATCAACATAAATTTGAACTAATAAAGTATCATTATCATCATGCTTAATGAAGAGCGAAACATCGGCTTTTCCAACACTAAAACCTTGTTCAATTAAAAAAATTGAAAGCCTTTCATACCAGGCCCTAGGGGCTTGTTTTAAACCATATAATGTTTTCTTTTCAATTTGTAAACATGATTTGGAAAATCAAAGTTTTCAAAGCCGAGTGAAACATCAGCTTTTCCAACACTAAAACCTTGTTCAATTAAAAAATTTGAAAGCCTTACATACCAAGCCCTAGGGGCTTGTTTTAAACCATATAATGCCTTTTTTCAATTTGTAAACATGATTTGGAAAATCAAAGTTTTCAAAAATGGGGGGGGGGGCGTTTAAAACATGCAAAAGCTAAAAACATACGAATAGTCTCTAATCTAGCTACGAGAGTATAAGTTTCATTGTAATCTAAACCCTCTTCTTGATTGTAACCTTGGGCCACTAACCTAGCTTTGTTTCTAATGACTAAGTCATCTTCATATAACTTATTTCTATAGACCCACTTAGATCAAATTATGGTTTGTTCACTAGGCCTAGGTACTAAATCCCAAACTTCATTTCTTTCAAATTGATTTAGTTCTTCTTGCATGACAATAATCCAAAATTCATCATCTACAGCCTCCATAATGTTTTTAGGCTCTACTTGATGAAAGCAACATATTGACAAATATTTTTGAGTTTAGAATGTGTTATCACTCTCGTAGAAGGTTCTCCAATGACTTGATCAATTAGGTGATCCCTTATCAATCGGTAAGCTTTTGGGAGAGGAGGTAGAGCTTCTTCTTCTTCTTCTTCAACTTGAGGCTGGGATGTTGAGGATGAAGGTTCTTCATCATGAGATTCCTCATTGGGTTCATCTTCAACCTCTTTATCATGAAAAGTCAATTTCTCAAGTTCTTCACCTACATTTACAATCTTGATATTTCTAGAAGAGTCATTAGTTTCATAAAATGTAACATGTATAGACTCTTCAACTATCATAGTTCTACGATTATAAATTTTATAAGTCATAGAACTAGTAGAGTATCCAAGAAAGATTCCTTCATCCGATTTTGAATCAAAATTTCCTAGATATTCCTTCGTATTCAAAATAAAATATTTGCAGCCAAAGACTTTAAAATATCCCACACTTGGGATTCTATCATTCCAAAGCTCAAAAGGAATTTTCTTAATCTTTGGCCTTAACAAAACTCGATTTAAAATATAGCAAGAGGTATTTATGTCTTCGGCCCAAAAATACATAGGCAGATTATTTTCACAAAGCATAGTCCTAGCCATTTCTTGTGAAGTTCTCTTCTTCTTCTCAACCACCACATTTTGTTGAGGGGTTATAGGGGAAGAAAAGGTATGTTCAATACCAAGCTCATCACAAAATTTGGAAAAAATTTCATTTTTGAATTCACCTCCATTATCACTTCTAATTTTCGAAATAGAAATTCCTTTTTCATTCACAACTCTTCTAGCAAATTTTTTGAAGAAATCAAATGTTTTATTTTTCTTAGCTAAAAAGAAAACCCTTGTGAATCTAGAATAATCATCAACTAAAACATAGGAATAAAGTTTACCACCAAAGCTAGCAACATCATAAGGACCAAAGAGATCCATATGCACAAGTTCAAGTTTCTAGATGTGGTAACTTGATTTAAGCTATGATAACTTGCTTACCATGTTGATATGCATCACAAAGTCTATCCTTTTATCTTGTGTATTCTCTTAATTAAATCCTTTTTAGTTATTTCTTGGACGAGGCTCATGCTAGCATGACCTAGCCTTCTATGTCATAACCAAAAATCATTTTCCATTATAACTAAGCATCTAACATGTGGATTAGGCAATATATATTTAAACACAAAGTGTAAATATTTTCATGCCTGTTTTCAATAAACACAATATCATTAGGTGGTGCATTTCTAATTATGCATTTAGATGCTTCAAAAACAACTAGATACCCGCTATTACATAATTGAGATATATTTATCAAGTTATGTTTTAACCCATCAACTAATCGAACATTTTTAATACATGGGTATGAAAGTATACCTATATCACCAATGCCAACAATCTTACATTTGACATTGTCTCCAAAGGTCACATATCCACCATCCTTGCTTGATAGGGTTACAAATAGTTGATGTCACCCGTCATGTGCTTTGAGCAACCGCTATCCAAGATCCAAGTACTTCTACTTGCTTGAGGATGGTTCTCCATCTACAAATGGAGAAGAGGCAACTTTAGGTACCCAAATTTTCTTGGGTCATTGAGTGTTAGTCATCTTAGGAACCCAAGTGAATCTAGCATGGGGTTCCTCTTTAGTCCACAATCCCTAACCATGTGCCCAAACACTCAACAACGAAAATAATACCCATTAAATTTTCAAGCTATGAGTATGAGCATGGGAATGGGCATGATCATGAGTGTGTGATGTCTTTCTAACATGAATAACCTTAGGCATGGCATTTTATAAGGTTATCATTTTTTCATTTAGCATGCATAATTCATTTTTTAAGCTAAGCATGCTATTATTTAAATGCTCTATTTGTGAACTCAAAAGCTTGTTCTCACTTTCCATTTTTTTTTTTTTTCTAACTCATTTTTAATTTTCTCTAAAGTGTGCTTCTCATCCTTGAGACTTTCTACTTCATTTTTAAAAGTATTGCATGAAAGAAGTAAGCTATCATTCTCTTCCTCTAAGGATTTATCCTTTTTAATTTCTTTAAATCTCTTCTTAATAGCATTAAATTCATCATGCATTTGTTAAAATTCTATTTCTTATTCTTGTTGAGTAAATGAAAGTTCACAAAAAGTAAATTTTACCACATTATCATTTGCCATGAGGCAAAGATTTGCCTTCTTGCTCTTGGTGTCTACCTCAGTTGATGAGGATTCACTTTCATCCCATGAAACTATCATGGCTTTCTTCTTGTTGTTGTTCTTGTCCTTCTTGTAAGGAGTGGAGGTAGAGGCCATCTTGAGTTGTGGACAATTCTTCCTTAGGTGCCCCGTCTTGTTACAATTGTAGCATGTGTAGCCTACATTGCCTCTCCTCATGCCATCCCTCATGAATCTCATGAACCTTCTTGCCATCATCGCCATTTCTTCTTGATCATCAAAATCTTCATCGGATGATGAGGGTTCTATAACTTGGTGTGATGCTTTTAAAGGAATGCTCTTGCTTTGGGGGGCATCTTCCTCCTTGTGTGCCCTCATGTGGATCTCATGAGTCATAAGAGATCCAATGAGTTCGATGATTTTCATGGTTGCCAAATCCTTGGCTTCTATGATGGAAATCACCTTTGTCTCCCAAGCCTTGGGAAGGGATTGGAGGAGCTTCCTTACCTTCTCCTCTTCTTTTATATCTTTTCCAGGATTACATAAACAATTAGTAATAATTTGAAATCTAGCATACATTTCGTCAGTGCTTTCATGTAATTACATTCTAAATATTTCATAGTCATGCATAAGGAGATTAATCTTGGACTCCTTAACTTGTGAAGTACCTTCATGTGTAGTCTATAGGACATTCCAAATTTGAAAAGCCAATTGACAAGTTGAAATCATATTAAACTCATTAATAGAAAGACCACAATGGAAAGCATTCATGGCCTTGGCATTTGCATTAAAGAGTTTGACCTCCTCTAGGTTCCATTCATCCATGTTTTTTGTAGGTTGCTTATACTCTACTTGAATCATCCTCCATATATTCATGCCTTGAGATTGAAGAAAGATATTCATACTAATCTTTCAATAGGCATAGTTGTTTCCATCAAATAGTGGAGGAGCATGAAAGTAAAGGTCCCTTGAGCTAGATGGTTTTCGGTAGTCATTCTAGAGTGTAGGGTAGATGATTAAATCTAGACCTACAAACTTGTTTTGATACCAAATGTTGTTCAAATAATCACACAATAAAGGGGGGGGGGGGGGGGGGGGGGGGGGTTAAATAGTGTATAGGCAAATTTTAGGTTCAATTCTAGTCTTTTTGGTTTTAAGCAACTTAGCACTCTAACTTGAATTCTTTAAAGGTGAATGCTATGTATGATAAACTAAGTACAATTATGAAGTAAACAAACAAGTAAAGATCAATGCAAACAAGCACAATATAGTGGTTCGGCCAACCTGCCCACTCCATTACCTTGGCTCCTCACCAAGGATTTCTAACCTTGACACTTTATAGATGAAATGTTTTCCTAAGAATACAATGAGGATCTAATTCTCAACCCTTTGATAAGACCTCAACACCTATTCTCTAGTAAAACAAATCTCTACAACAAACCAAGGTGTTTCACAAGCACACCTTGCTAGCTAACTTATCGAATCAAAGAAACCATATGAAAACTCTTTAAAAGGAGCAAGAAATGTAAACCAAACTTGAAGTGCTCCTTTCACCAACCTTCTAGACTTCCAACGCCTCAAGCAGATGAAGAACTTTGCCTTGAGAGGGTTGAAGAATGAAGAGCACCACTTGAAAGAGTAGGAGTTGGGGATTAGGGCTTGAAATCACATTTTGATGGCTCAAATACTTAGGGATTGACTCAATGAAAAGTTAGAAGGCTTTGGAGGCTGAAAACATGAGTATATATAGAGGATGCGAGGGTGATTACGCTTAACTAGCCGTTCAATGGATCTAAATAGATCTGTTGGATAATTCGGTCGACCGCCAGCCGGTCCTCGGTCAATCGATGTTTGACTGTTGGTCGTCCGAATAGGTCTTGGAAAATTTCCAAAACACTTTCGGTCGATCCTCGGGCGACCATCAGTAGACTGAGGATTGATCAAGATTCGATCGATATCCGCATCAGTTTCCTGTAATTGATTTTTGTGTTAATTTTTCCAGCCTACATGGTTTTTCGAATTTCGTCTTGGATTTTGACTTTGGAAAATATTGTAATGGGTTTGGTTCTTGTCCTAGGGATTTATTACAATCAATTTTAAGCCTAAACCTAGGTTTCGATACAATTACAACTCGATAGCCACCAGAGTCATTTTTACTCGTTTCATCGTTCTATCAATCTGAACTCAAAGCTTAACAAATGAATTAGATACATGTTTGTTATCATCAAAATAGAGAGTGAGGCCTAGGTTGAACTCTTTGGCCAACATCCCTTTCTCTTATATCTAGCCAACGAAAACTCTAAAAACTAGGTTTTCAACCGAGTTGTCCACACTAGGATACTACCAACTAAGGAATCTCCGATTGACAATGTCCTTAATTTGTTTTTCTTTACTTCAATTCATTTTAGTATTTTATTCAGTTAAATAGGGTTTAATTAAATTAATTAATAAGTTAATAATAATGTCAATTAATTAATTTTGAATAGTATGTTTTAATTATAATATCAACATATATTATAATTACTTAATTGTGTTGTTTTATAATTATAAGTTATATAATTATGATCTTTTATATAATAAACTATTCCTTCTTGAGGATCGGAGCGTTCTGGTCCGGTGCGTTGTCTCTCCTAGTTAGGTGCAACTCCGACGGGGAGGGGGGGACCTGCAAAAACACTCCGACACTCAAGTTAGTATGTATTCGAGGTGGAGGTAATGAAACTAGAACTTAGCTAACCTGAGGTGTGCCATGTCTGTATTTATTGCAGGTGGAGGTGATGGCGCCTTTCGGTATGGTAATCTCGTTGGGATATTGCTCTGAATGGGCCGAGACTGATCCCGAAGATGTTAGGTTTGTAATGGCGTATTTCTCGTAAGTAGGGAGGACGTGGATGTCTTTGTAAGGATGGGTGGAGCCCCCAGGTGGAGCCATTCGGTCTGGCTCGAGTCAGGTTCAAGAGTATGGTCAGGTGGAGCCCCCGACCGGAGCCATCTGGTCTATCTCGAATTGGGTTCAAGAGCGTAGGGCATTGATGAGACTAATCAGATCGGGCCCGGTAGTACTAGTTTAGTCCATATCCCTCGAGCTCGATCGCAATCTAGAGGATTGCGTGCCGAGCTCTAAGTAGAGTTGCCTCATGACTTTGGCTTTCTTGCAGCTCTGAGGAATCTCTAGAAGTATTTTTGTCGAGCTGTATCAAGTTATCGTAGAGGCTGAGCTTGGCCTACGGGTCGGCGCGTGGCGACCTTATTTTGGTTTGAAGAGAATCAGACGACATATTTTTGTCGTGTTGATTTGTGCCTCCTCAACTTCTGCGCCTAGTATGGCGGCTTAGTGATGGGGTTTATTTCTCCTCCGTGGCGACTTTTGATTGGTACTTTCCCTTTCGTCTTGAGGAGCAATCATGGTTGAGAAAGTGTTCGCACATTCCTTGTTGTTTTCTAGGAAATCGCCATTTTGGTGGGGCTGGACGGTCGGGATTTGTTTGTGGAGTGATCGCTGGTTGTTTTATGAGTGATTTACCTTTTGTATGCCTATGAAATTGGACTGGACTAGAACTATTGGACCTGGTCAGATTAGACCCAGTAACACCCCACAACCCAACTCGAGCCGAACCAGACGGCTCTGCTTGGGGGCTCCACCCAATCATATTCCTAAACCAGACTTGAGCCAGACCATACGGCTCCACTCGGGGGCTCCACTCGGCCATACAAGGACATCCATGTCCTTTCTTATCACAAAGGATACACCATTACAGGCCCCACCATCTTCGGGATCAATCTCGACCCATTCTAAGCAATATCCCCACGAGATTGTCGAGCAGTGTCATCATCTCCACCTGCAATAAATACAAACACAACATGTTGGTCTAAGGTTTTCTACCTTGGTCTTAATCTCGATTTTGATGATAACAAACATGGAACTAATGTTTCACTGAGAAATATTTTTCGGTTCCATATCAATTAGCACTCGATATCCTCGATCGAAAATATCGAAGAAATCGGAAAATCAGAAGGACATTGGTCGACACATTTGGGTTCGTCGCGGAAATTTCTAGAAGTTTGACGTGTGCACCAAAGACGTCTTGGACGAGTCTAGAGAACATATGGAAAGCTCTCCAAGTTGACACATGCTGAAGGTCGGAACCCAAAAACGAAGCGTGCAAGAAAAATACACAAGAATTCAGTCATGCCCATATTCTAGCCTACCATTGATGCTTCCAAGCCTCAAAGAGTGATCCTAAGCATCTCCTAAGCTCTTCCATGATCAAATCCATAAAACCTAGCTCTTGATCCCTCATCCTCAAGTGTTCTTCATTGAAGGGGTATCCAAGCTTTCTAGGCTCAAGAAGAAGAGGTGTCCCTATTGTGATAAGTCCTCTTTACTCTCTTCTTGTGATTAAAGTGTTTTTTATTTTGTTTTGAATTGATTTACTTGAGTTTGTAAGAAGACCTAGTGTGTGTTCTTGTGTGTGAGTGGTTACCTTGGTGTAGAAGGTGTAAAGCCACTTGTGTAAACTAAGTTGGGAGTAGGTCTTAGGAATTGAGGTAGGAAAGCTCACTCGGTAGGAAGACGGGATACTTCTGGGTGTGGAAGTGCCTTCGAGGTGAGTGTAGGGTCTTTCCAATGTAAAGTCCTCAATTGTAAGCTACTTATAATTTAGTGAATTTGTGTGTGAAATCCTAAGCACGGTGCTTAGGTAGTGGAGTAGGCATTGGGGTCGAACCACTATAAATCATTGTGTTAGCATTGATATTTTATTTGTGTTAATTGCTTTATCATTAATCACTTTCGCATTTAGTTGATAAACTGTGAATTGCCTAAGTAGTTGAAGAAAACGTTTAAAACGAAATTTAGGCGATAAATTTAGTTAACATACTATTCATCCCCCCCTCTAGTGTGGCCATTTCACGCTAAGCCAGGGAGGCCACGACTGCCCTCCCTACCGACGTGGGACCTTTCGCCGATCACATCATGGCAACAAGCCTCCCATCGAAGTGCAAGTTGCCTACCACTATGACGCCCAACGACGGTATAGGTGATCCTACAATACACCTGACGGCGTTCAGGACCATGATGCTCTACAATTGAGCAACCGACCCCGCTCTCTATAGGATTTTCTAAATTTCTTGGGAAAAATAGCTTTGTTGTGGTTTGCTTCCCACCAGTAGAGGTCTATTCATTCATTCGAGGATCTTTCCCGAGTCTTCCTCAACTGATTCACCACATCGCTGGTCTACTACAAAATGGAGGACACCCTCCACTATGTTAGGCAAGGGCAACATGAGACCTTAAGGGAATACATATGCAGGTTTTAATCTATAGCGGCCGAAATCCCCAACCTCGACCCTCCAATCTAATTCTTCTTCATTAAATTCGAGCTGAAACCTGGACACTTTGCCCACCAAATCGCCCTGACAAATCCTAAGGATATGATGAGTTCCAGGAGAAAGACGCCAGCTTCATAGAGATGGAAGAACTCCGAGAAGCCAAGAAGGCCGACAAGTAGAACCTAAAAGCTGCCGTCGAAGATAGAAAATCAAAAAGGGCGGTCAGAAAAGGCTAAGACCGTAACGACCATGAACAAAGTAATGGCAGAGGACCAAGGTCACCACCTCACCCGAACGCCCGATATGAAAGGTATGCTCCTTTCAATACTAGGAAGGAGACCACCCTTCGCGACATCTACAACTTGAAACTTCTCAAGTACCCTGCGAACACGGAAAAATAAAAGCTGCCACCTAATGTTGATATGTGAAAGAAATGTGTCTTCCATCACACCTATGGACACACCACCGAGGACTGTGTGGTATTTGGCGACCAACTTGAGGAATTTGGTACGTGCAGGAAACCTAGCATTTATATCCATTCCCAAAGAGAACAAGGTCGCAGCAGAAACCGCGACCCTCAACGACGAAGCCGAACTCCTCCGAACCCCCACTCGGGTCAGAGGGAGATTAGCCGAGTTGATCGCTCAAGAAATGAACTCTGAGGAGTTATCGACTACATCGCTGGTGGGTTTGCGGGAGGTGACGAATAAAGCTCGACCAAAAAGAGATCTCTTCGGGCAATTATGGTGGTTGACAACACTACTCGCCCATGCCAACCGATCTCGAAAACCCCGATAATATCATTCTATGAATTTGATTTCCAAGGAACTTATCAAAACCTACACGACCCAGTCGTAATCTATGTGATTACAAGGAACTTTATTGTCAAAAAGGTCCTAGTCGACAAAGGCACCTTTGTCGATATTCTTTGCTACTCTACCTTCGAGAAAATGCAGCTAATCGAAGCCTCACCTACCCCTTGCAAAGGAGACTTGATAGGCTTCTCGGGAGAAAGGGTTGAAGTCCGAGGTGCCATATGGCTAAGGACAACATTCAAATCTCAGCCAAAGGCAAAAACGATTGATGTGCAATACCTGGTCATCAACATCCCCAGCCCGTATCATATGATCTTGGGACGACCTTCTTTGAACAATATGGGAGCTATTGTATCTACTGTCCACCTAGCATTAAAATTTCCTGTTTGGGAAGCAGAAGTAGACGTGCTCCATGCTGACCAAAAAGAAGCTCGACGGTGCTATAATGAGTGACTCATGCCACGGGTGGCCGAACCAAAGAAAGAGCCTATAAGAGTGGCTAGCACCCCCCAAGTCGTAGGCGATCAGCTGACAAGAATGTCCGAGCAAAACCCAGGTCGAAACATGCGAAAACAACCCCGACCCAATGCTTGAAGGATGACTCAAATCATGCTCAAATCGCTTCAACAGGCACAAATAAAGCTTAGGCACAACACTTTCATCAGCGTACAATTTCCTTTTATTATTCAATAAAATTGCATTTCTCACATCTTTCTATGTGTATGCACAGGAATTCTACGACCATCTTGCCGCTTTAACGAATAATCCACTATTTAGAACTTATTCGACCACTTGCGCGCTGTCATGGGCCAATTGTTTTGTGCGGAAGAACCCGTGCGGCACCCTTGCATCCGTGCAAGGGATAAACCTTAATCCTGAATCCGTCCCAAATTGGGCTTCCCGACTTAACATCGCGGGGCATAAGTTGGTCCATGTGCTAACCTCGCGTTCCATATCCGCGCCTCCAAAAGACCATGTTGGCCAAATGGTATTAAAGGTGTAAAGTAAAACAATATTACAGGACCATGGACGCAAGAACACATAAAACTGGATTTAAGATGAGCTCCGCAATTGTCTTGGGCGAAGATCGACTGGTCGCACGCCCATATGGGGCGATCGTGCATCTCTGCTCAAGGAAACCGCTTTGTTTGCCAACGCTCTCCTACATTATACATGAGGCCCCTAACCCCCAAGTACCACCCCCAAGGTTTCCAAAAGCACGAGGAGCATGACAAAATCATGGCCATGCGAAATGGTGACTTTCCATGGCCACGACCATGACGAATGCAAGAAAACTGCTCCACTTAGCCGTGATGCACGCACCAAGCATCAAATGGCCTCAAAATGCATCCAACTCGTACCGTGGGCCCCTCGGGGATCACACAAAGGATTTTACAAGTACAAATTAGAATAAAAGGCAAAATTATATGGACACAAAAATATATTTGCAAATATGTAGGGAATATTCCGTCATGATTCATCGTCGCTCGGGCGCATCGAAAAATCCCTAACATCCTCCCCCACTTCAAGTTTCGACGTCCTCGTCGAACTTGCCTCGGCCGCATCACCTTTCTGGCATAGGCTGCAATTGCTGAAGTGAATTCTTCACAAGTAGTCGAAGGGAACACCGCCTAAGTAACGACACACCGCACTGGGCTGCAACATGTCGAGTTTCGCCGTGAAGTTCGCCACCAAGAAATGACTACTTGGAACATTGTTGAGTTTCATCATCTCCTGTTGTTGCGAGAAAGGGCTTTGAGATTCCCAAACTCGTTGATAGGCAATGAAAGTCCTGGACTTGTGGAGCAAACGAGTGTCATTGAACAACGCTTGCTTGAAGGGGCACTAGTGTCGTTGAGCAACGCTTTGCTTGAATGGACACCGAAAAATAGCTACTGGGTTCACCAAGTCTCGATGTTGCTGGGCTATGAGGGTCCTAGACTTTGTGGGGCACACGAGCACCGTTGAGCAACGCTGGCATGAAGGAACCCGAGAAATGGTTACTCAATTCACCAAGTCCCATTTTTGCTGGACAATGAAAAGTCCCACACTTAAGGAGCATACGATCAATGCTTATCTCAGATAACATCTGGGTGTCGTTGTGCAACACCCAAGTGATGAGTACTTCTGTGGAAGCACCACACAAGAGCATTGCCTCCACTATCGCCTTGAGCCGATCACTGCTTGCTCACTCGCCCCCCGCAGGAGTCATGGCGCCCTCCTACGAGCCCATCTCAACAAGCTTCAAGTCTTACAGATCACTGCTTGCTCACTCGCCCCCCGCAGAAGTTATGGCGCCCTCCTCCTAGCCTATCTCAACGAGCTTCAAGTGTTACGCTGCTCCTCGAATCACGACTTGAGAGATTTTCTCCAATGGGGTCAGAACATCCGCGAACTCTCCACACTAAGAGCATTGCTGCCACACCACAGCTGTTCTTCACTCGTGCTTGGTTCAGACGTGTCAATCTTGCATCTTAAGAGCCATCTGCTCTGCGCATAAATCTTGCATCTTAGAGGCCATCTTGCCATGCGCACCAACTTGGCGTCTCACGAGCAATCTGCTATGCGCTGTGTCTTAGGGGTCATCAGCCCTGTGCACAAACTTGGCGACTCACGAGCCATCGGCTCTGCACTGTGTCTTAGGGGACATCGCCCTGCGCACCATCCTTGGTGACTCACAAGCCATCGGCTCTACGCTGCATCTTAGGGGACAATGCCCTACACACCATCCTTGGCGACTCATGAGCCATCGGCTCTGCGCCGCGTCTTAGGAGACAACACCCTGTGCACCATCCTTGTCTACTCATGAGCCATCGACTCTGCGCTGCGACTTAGGGGACAATGCCCTGCGTACTATCCTCGCGTCTTATGAGAGAGTATGCTCTGCGCACCACCGTGCATCTTATGAGAGATCTGCTCTGCGCACACTACTTAAGAGCCATCTGCTTTGCATGCAAATGACTTTGCGTCTTAGGGGCCCATTCGCCCTGCACAAAAGTCACGATCTTCAGATTGATCATCGATCTGCTCTGACACCAACTGTCACAGGTCAATTGTTTTGTGCGAAAGAACCCGTGCGGCACCCTTGCATCCCGTGCAAGGGATAAGCCTTAATCCCAAATCCATCCCGACTTGGGCTTCCTGACTTAACATCACGGGGCATATATTGGTCCACGTGCCAACCTCGCATTCCATATCCACGCCCCTAAAAGACCATATTGGTCAAATGGTATTGAAGGCGTAAAGTAAAACAACATTATAGGACTATGGACGCAAGAAAATATAAAACCAGGTGTAAGATGAGCTCCGCAATTGTCTTGGGCGAAGATCGACTGGTCGCACGCCCATATGGGCCGATCATGCGTCTCCGCCCAAGGCAACCGCTTTGTTTGCCAACGCTCTCCTACATTATACATGAGACCCCTAACCCCCAAGTGCCACCCCAAACATTTCCAAAAGCACGAGGAGCATGAAAAAATTGTGGCCATACGAAATGGTGACTTTCCATGACCACGTCCATGACGAATGCAGGAAAACTGCTCCGCTTAGTCGTGCCCTTTCTCATTGCATAGGTGACATATCACCTTTCTCTTCTGACTCTTTGTACTTCTTTGGCTAGAAACACTAAAAGCTTCAAGAACTTCATTAGATATAGGAGTATGACAATTATCATCGTCTCCTTCATTTAGAGTAATGAGTTCTTCAGTTTTAGCATAATCATAAAGCATATTCAAAGTAGCCCAAATATCATATGCAGAAGTACAATGCATGATTTTCTCTAGTACATTATTTTCCAAAGAACAAAATATGCAATTTGTAGCTTTAGCATTTAATTCAAACATGCTAATTTGTTCTTCGGTCTATGTATTCATGTCTTCCTTAGGTTCACTATACCTAATTTTTACCATGTTGAAAACACTCAAACCTTGAGTTTTTAAGAAGGTATACATCCTAGACTTCCAAAGACCAAAGTTTGACTCATTGAACCTAGGAGGTGAAGACGCTATACTTTCTAGTGCCATTTTCGGATCGAGATAAGGTGTAGAAGAGATGGTGAAATCTTAAGCCACGGACCCACTCTTATACCAATTGTTGTATAAAATGGCACACTAGAGTGGGGTGAATAGTATGTTAGACTAATTCTTTTTGCCTAATTTGATTTTAATTGTTTTCTTAAATTACTTAGGCAAGTTATAATTTGACAACTAAATGCGGAAGCGAGTAATGAAAATAAATAATGGATGCACAATGAGAGCAATGCTAACACAATTGTTTATAGTAGTTCGGCCCCAATGCCTACTCCACTACCTAAGCACTCCGCTTAGGATTTCTAAACTAGGTTTACTAGATTAATTCTTGTTTCCCTTACAATGAGGACTTTGACTCGAAGAGTCGCACTCTCGACCTAAGGCACTTCCACACCCAGAAGTCTCCGCCTTCTTACCAAGAGCACTCTTCCTCCTCAACCCTCAGGGACAACTTAACTAATCCTAGCAAAACTAAGTTTACACAAGTGACTTTACACCTTCACAACAAGGTAACCACTTCCACACAAGACCTAACAACCTAGTTCTTACTCAAACTCAAATACAATGAGTTGAAGGACAAAATTAAAACAAAAACTTGTTACGTGGAGAGGAATGACAACTTATCACACTTAAACGCCTCTTCTTTCTGCGCCTAACCGGCTTGATGAACCCTTTGAAGGAAGGCTCTTTTGACAGCAATGGATCAAGATTTAGGCTGATGAACTTTAACGCTTTGAAGGTTAAAGGATTCTATTGAATCATTCTTTGAAGCTTTTTTCATCCAAAAAAAATCTGAGAGCCGTTCCACAAAAGAGGTTAGAAGAGAGTATTTATAATCCCAACTAAAACAGGGCATCAACGGGCATAAATTTTACCATTACAGACTCCCGGTCGATGGTCCGGTCGATCGACCGCTGGCTTACTGCGAGATTTTTACACTGATTGATCGACCGACGGGTCGATCAGTTGACGCAAAACTATCAATCTCCAATCCGGTCGACCAATCGGTCGATCGAAGCCAGCTATTACGCGCCATTTGGTCGACCGACTATCGCAAGATTTGGCGATCCTGAATCCGGTCGACCGAATCAGTGATGCCAAGATCTGCGACTCGCGTTTTTCCATCCGGTCAACCGATCGGTCGACCGATGAGCGTTCTGCCATATATTGGCTTCGATCGATCGATCGATTGATCGACTGACGCAGCCTTCTGCGGCTACTACCTCTTTTGCACATCATTCGGTCGACCGATCGATCGACCGAATTAGTTGCTGCCACTACTTAACACTATTCGGTCGACCGTATTGTTAGGGACCCTCGGGTTTGTCAAGTCCTGTACGTGTCATGACGGTCTCTAACGTGCATTGTAAACATTTGTAAATATTACATCTTTCGCATTTATGTAAAACGTTTGCGCACCACCCACCGCTCTTGCCCACGACTAGGAAACGACCCTCATTTGCTAGCCGTGGCATGGGCCGGTGGGGTGTGTGGATCATGTAATTATGCATTGTAAAAGCGCTCGCGCACCGTCCACCGCTCTCGCGCACGACTAGGTAACGCCCCTCGTTTCCTAGCCGTGGCATGGCCGGTGGGGGAGTTGGGCCATAGGAAATTTTGTCATGCTCCTCGAGCTCTTGGGAACCTTGGGGGTGGCACTTGGGGGTTAGGCTCCAAAACTATATTGCCCCCGGGCAAACATCTCTCTAGTTCATTCGTACAAGCATTCGCACAAGCATCCGTTCAAGCATTGTAAGCACTTTTCATACAATCGGCCATTGGCCCAAATGTTTTTGCATCTAAACGCAACGAGGTTCGAATGCGGGTGAGCCCGGGAGCCCGCGACTTTCGAACATTGGCAAGGCGATCCTTGCCCAAGGCTTATCCCTTGCGTTGGCAAGGGAGCCGAACGGATATTTTCCGCCCAAACAAGTTGGTCCGTGACAATATGCTCGACCGGACTAGAGCTGGAAAATTTTATATTGGCTTTCTCATTTCGCGCTTGGTTTTCCGGCTTCATTCTTCAGCTTGCTTTAACTTTAGAGGATTCTCCATGCTATCCAAAACATTTTTGATGCACACATTGATCTGTTTTGGAGATTGATCGAGAGACGTAAGGCTTGACGTATCTTTCATCGATCCTATAATTTTCATACTTCAAGCACTTGTTAAATAGGTTTGTTATCATCAAAATAATCGGCCTTAGAGTCACGACTCCCGACATTACCACCACCGCTCGATTTTGAAACGAGCCTAGCTCGACACCAGATCTCATCGTTACTACTTAACCTCTGAAACAACTTCAGAGTTGCGGCAAAAGCTTCAGCCTCAAACAAAGATTCTCCCTTCAAAGGAAGATAAATGCTACCGATAGCAAAAATCCTACTACTAAAACATATTGCAAAAAGCAAACATGCAAGGCGCAAAGTAGACCCACAAAGGGCCAATAGTTAAAATGCCTTGAAAGGCAATAATTCTTTACAAGCAGTCAAGATAGCCCACACACAAACAGTTTAATGTTTTAAACCATCATGAGACTACTCGGCCCCAACCGAGGTAGTGGAAACCCTCCCCTCCGAAATGCCACTCTTTGGCAAACGCCGTCCAGGAACTGCTAAAGGTAACCTCTCACCCGAATAACTAAGAGTTTCTTCCTCGATCCCCGGAACCACAAGGACACCGCCCTTTTCCTCCTTGGAAGGATCAACCCCTAAGAAGTCAGCTCCATGAGAAAAAAATTGAGCCTGATCGATCGCCTTATAAAAACCTTCATCGTAGTAATCATATGCAACATTAAAGCGGCTCACTTCGGTCTCAAGGCCATGAGCTATGGATCTCCATTTGTTTGTCTCAGCTCTAGTCGACTCGACTCGACCCCCCCCCCCCCCATTAGACCGAAAAAATGGGACTGATAAAATTCCCACGGATCCACCCCCTCAGGAAACTCCATCTTATAAGCACCAAGGTGAACATCCTTACCACCTCTAGAAGGTGCAACTGGTTGTAGAGATGTCAGCGGGCGATTTCTCGTCACCATCGCAAGTGCGGTAGTAACACCTCCCACCGGGAGCTCGACCGTTTGAGGGTTTGTCCCCTCGTGAGCACACCTAACTCTTTTTCGCTGTCTCAGAGGAGATCCAAGAGGAGTCAGAGAATTTGAAGGCATAAGCCACCCAATTGCTTCCGGAGCAGGAGGCATTGAAGACTTCGGAGCCCGAGACTTCATAGATTCAACAAACTTTCTGCCAAGGGATTTTTCTTATTACCACTCAAATCAGTCCCCTTTATCTTCGCTCATCGAAGGAAAAAGCAAGTGAGTATTTTTCAAACGAATGAAACACTGAACACTCCGCACTATAAAACTACCTATGTATTCCAAAACCAAGGATTCGTCATGACTCCTATCAAATATCACATGCGGAGCGAGAGGAACAAAATGACAATTCTGTGACAAAAAGAGATCAAAAATTTCATCCTCAGGGGGAACACTTTCTTCCTCAAAATCCGAAGTGGAACATGGTTCCGACCTCCAAGACAGAGGAAACCTCTATGTGCAGTAAGATGACTCCAGAAAGAAGGGCCAAGCGCCCTCTCGCAATCTAACCCTAAAATAAAGGGTCTTCACCCCCCTTATATGAACTCTTGAACAAAGCAAAGAGTTTCCTTCTGAGGTTGACATCGAAAGACACCCACAATCTTTTTTGTTCTCCCTTTGTCTGAAAGAGAGAAAAGAATACATAGAGGCTTGGCCTGATTCTTAGACACTCCATCACAATCTCAAAGCACCGAACAAATGCCCAACTGTTCGGGTGCTACTGAGTTCGAGCACATTAACTAGACTCAAAACGTTGTGCTCGAAGTCGGTAAAAGGAAGATGAACCCCCAACTCGTGGAACAAAGTCCGATACATAAGGTTCCAAGTGTTGGGATAGGAATAAAAAACGTAGCGAAAAAGCAATTTAAAAAATTCAAACCATCCCGAAAACAACGATCAACTTTAGCAATCTTTAAGGAATTCAATGTACGAGTAGAATGAGAAGATATACCTTATACCACGGATGGTAAGACTGCTCCTATCCGCGTTTCAAGACGCACACGGGCACGTCCTCTAAGAAAGGTCCACACCAGGTGCCTCGTAACCAAGGGGCAATGAATACCAAGACTCGTGGCTCAACGGAGAAGCAATCTCAATCCCAAAATGCACCAAGGTGAAGCCGGCCCTTCCACCAAGAACCGAGCACCAAAATGAAGGAAAAAGGAATGAGAAAACCATAGAACGAGAAGGAAGATGAAAGAATACCTCGTTGTTCTTCTTGGACTCCTCCAAGAAGATGAAGGACATGACACACCCAAGAGAAAGAGACCTTCAATAGGGCTTCACAAACTCGGGAAGGAAGAACTTGATGGCCGGCCACCTATGGAGATCAAGAGGAGCTCTTTGGAGTCTTTCTCTTCAAGAAGCCTCTCAAGAATCCAATCGTAAATCTTCTCCAAGATGAGTAACCAATTTTCTTAACCACTTTGAAGGAGATTAGGCCATCTATTTATAAGGGGACTAGACCCCCCCTTTAAATCCTCCCCCGGAATTTAAAATTCCGGGGTTTGCCTCCAATACAATAATTTATATTTAATGGATTTATAATTGATTCCAAATTAATTAAATCTAACTAAATATAAACTTTAATTTATCTCTATAAATTAAATTCTTATTGATTAGGATTTATCATGTGCCAATCCCTACAATTTAGGGATGTCCTACCAATTAGGGTTACCGAGGAACTCCTTCCTCATATATTCGTTCCTATAGGAAATATCTTTCTTATCATGTCTGTAAATGAGATCTGTGATCGTGTTATAGCATGTCCATGCTAGTAGACATATAGTGCCGCATTCGGATTTTAAATCATAAGATCCGTTACGAGGTTAGCCCGTTGTGTGTGACCCATTGGGCCCCACACTAAGCCAACAGTGAGATGTGCATAACAGAGAGTCGAATCCGATAGAACGACTTCTATTCGAATCTTACGAGCCACCACTAAACCCCTTCAGTGTGATCGTGAGAGACTCCACTCACAAGTCAAGATTGACGTCTAGCAACATGTCATGACTACCCGGATAGTGTGAGGTTCAATCTACAGGGATCGAACGTCATTCGGTGATTAGTTATTGTGTAACTAAATCCTTCGGTTACAATATCTCAAAGTCGGCTAGGTACGGAAGAAGTGCCAAACCCTAATACCGATTCATATGTATTCCACCCACCAAGATATCGTCTCAATAATGAAATGTCAGAAACATCTTCCCGGCTTTCATATCTACTCTAGCCAAAGATTCTCGAGTCGACACTTGCAGGGACACATAGGACATTTTCTTCACTTACTATGAGTAACTGATTCCATGTTGGTCGCTCACCTACCTCCATGAATGCTTCCTCTTCCTCAGTAATACCCGGAACATGACGCTGAGGGCCACGTAGGGATAGAACCAAAGCAATGGGTCGTCACTCACAAGGTAACCATGGTAACCTCATGTCCAAGGACTGCTTGCACCTTCTATCACCTGAGGAACATCCTATTAACACTCATGTAAGCATTCCATTTTGTGTTCCTCGTGCAGGTCCGTTCAGTGAACTCATTCCCTTATGAGCACCTACATTTGTACATTAATGACGGCTCATAGGTAACTATGAGATCAACTACCCCTTACGATATAGGGCATGTACCAAGTGCACTACTCTATCTGGAATCACAGGTTCCCTAATTGATGACCTTGCGACTAGGAACATTTAGAGCATGGGCATTTGGATTCCAAGTCTTACTGGCATGAACTCATCATGGCCTCGGAATCATTTGTCTGGGTTCATGGGGTTCATCACAATCTTTATGAATAAAGATGCAATATATGATGAAAAGGTTGCCTTATCAAGTTTATTACCCTTGAATAGTCCATAAACACATCGATATGTGATTGGCTCAAGGGCACTATTCCTTTCAATCTCCCACTTGCACTTTAGCCAATCAACCTTGTATATGTATACCAAATTTCGTTGGTGATCGAATCTGCTGGTGTGGTAATCAGTTTAATGTACATCAATGTCTTCAGGCATCACCTCTTTCCAACGACGAGATGATACCGCCTTTAACCTCAGGAACAACTCTCACTGAATGATAAACTCTTTTATTCGGTGTTATCATAAGCGGCAAAGTAAGTAGCAAAATACAAAGCCTTAGTCACCTTACCGATTATAGTACCCGCTGGGAACACTTTCTTGCTTACTGCACCACCATTAAAGGTATCCTCATACCATCATATGGTTTCATTGTCGTATATAACATTTCTCATCCTTCTCAAGTGCCTGAGAGAGTTCTCCATTTGCTTTTCAGTGTTATTCTCCAAGGTTTTGCTTAAAATCTGCTAGATACCTCTAAGGTATAAGCAATATCAAGCTATGTGCAAAGCATCGCATGATGGATCCCACTGTCGAAGCATAATAAATCTCACTCATCTTTGATCTCTTCTCGGGTGTCTTAGCAGACATCATCTTAAAAAGACTAATGCAATCACTCTTAGGCAAGTAACCTCTTTTAGTGCCTTCGATGCTAAAACTCTTTTAGCACTGTATCAACATACATGGGTTGGGGTAAACCAAACATCCTTTCAGACCTATCCATATAGATCCTAATATTAAGCATACAGGAGGCCTTTCCCAGATGTACCATAGAGAATCAGTATGGGAAATAACTGGAGTGTGAGAACGCTTTTTCCATAAGTATGTCATACAATATGACTACACTCCCACTAAACACCTTGTCTACACAAGGTTCATCCACATTTTTGATAAAATCAAAACACTTTTGACTATCTCATCAAAAACGAATGTTTCAACTCTTCGATGCTAGCTATAGTCCATAAATGTACCTTTGCAGCTCGTATACCTTACTCGGTCCAATCGAGGATACGAACTCCTCTAACTATGTCATATAGACTTCTTCATAAGGGAAGAAGGCAGTCTAGACACCCACTAGCCAGATCTCATATTCATAGCATACACTGATTGCTAGTAATATCCTGATGGACTTGAGTGTTGGAACTAGTGAGAATGTCTTATTGCAGACAACCTCTCTAGGTTAGATCTTATTCACAATCAGTCTGGCCTTATAGGTCCACACCATGCTAGCTGCTCAGATCTTTCCTAAAGATCCACCTGCACCCTATAGGAGTCATCCTTTTGGAGCCAATCAACCGAAGTCCGCACTTGGTTTGCGTCCAGTTTGGATTTGCATAATGCCACTGCATTGTGTCAACACATTTGACCATTAAGAGATCGCGGATTGTCTGAATCTAGGTCATACCCTATGGCTAGATATCATCACTTAGGCAGTCTACGTAGTCTCCTAGAAGAGTGATGGGAAGTAATAATTACATGGATTGGTTTAACCTGTGAACTTTCCACTAGTTGTCGTGAATTTATTCGTGATTGCTGAACTTCACCAAGTTCAGCATATCTTCCTCTCCCACTTTCCTTGACAAACTCCTTTACTAAGAAAGTGGTGACAAAACTCCTTTTGTTCGGTAGACAGAACTTGATACCCAAAACACTTTTAAGGGTATTCCTCAAAATTTTGCACCTGGTCAAGTTTGTCATACGCTAGGCAACCCCAAATCACCAGATATCTTGGACTCGACTTTTTTTGCCATTCCATATCTTATATGGTGTATCAGAGACAAACAAAATTATGGCCGCTACAATAGTTTATCCTCTAAAAAGAGATTGGAAGCTAAGTATGGATCTCATCATATTCAATAAGATGTGATTCCTCCTTTCAGACACTCCATTGTGCCAGGAGGGCTCCATACATAGATTATCTTATTGTCTTCGAGATAACTCACAAACTTAGTGGATAAGTATTCTCTGCCTCGATCTAATTGAAGGGCTATAATACCTTTTCCAATATGTTTCTTTAATTTCACCTTTCATTCTCAAAATGATTCAAAGGTATCGGGTTTGTGCCAAAACAGGTGGATGTACCTGTGCCTAATCATATCGTACGAGTATCCTTTTTTGGCTTCAATTGTTATCAGCCTGCATACACCTATGTAGGCCAACTCTAATCAACTCAGCGAGCTTTTCGCCAAGTCTAGTGAACAGAGACTCGATCAGAATCTCCTTGAAACATACTTCTCAAGTTATGACTGTGATTCATAATCATCCAAACTCATAAAAGTCAGAAGTAGGTGAGCTTAATTTTATCTCTTTGTGCGTTCATTCAAAAATATTTAACATTTACTCCAAAAACCATTAAACCAATTTAAATTAGTCCAGTCGCATGTAACTCATCAGAATGGTCCATGTGGCAACTATTTCCTATTTAAGAACTTTTCACAACCTTGTTCAGAGAACAAAGGAAAAGGATGTTCTTTTATTAACACTGGAACAAATCAATATTAATGGTCTTGTCGAATAGAAGACTTATACAATAGGTTCCTACAGCTAAGGCTGCAACTCTTGCGCCATTGCCTACCCGAAGGTCGTAGTTGCCTTTTGTCTAGTCTTTTACTTTTTCTCTTATTCTGCAACACCTTGCAGATGATGATAGGTATCAAATACTCGGAAGAGTTAATGACGAATTATTCTTATAACGTACGCACCTGAAGCGACTGTTTCTAAAAACCAACTTCAGGTTCATCTCTACAAAATACTACTTGCAATTGCGCTTTTGGTGGCCATGTTTACCATAATGGTAGTAGGTGTCATTGGGAAAAACTTTCCCTTTCTTCTTGATATTAATCAAAGGTTTCACGGCTTTGTTTTTCACTTTGTTCTTAATGGAGTGCAACTTTGCCTCAAAGGCATCTCCCACTAATGAGACTGTGTCCTTATCCTTCATAAGGTGGGACTCAGTAGTCTTCGGGAAGCGAGTTGTCCAGCTTGATTATGTGGAAGTTATCATCAGACTATGAAAATGAATCCTGGAGGGATTGTAATGTTAAGTCCTGACTTAGCCTCTTAGCTATGCTTACGCACAATTTCTTTAACCTCTCGATCAAATCGATTAGTTTGAGGACATGGTTTCAACAGAGGTCCCCGTTGTGATCTTGGCCTGGATGAGTTGCTTTGACTGCTCAAACCTAGCAGTCCGGCTCTTTTCACCATACAACTCCTTGAGGTGAGAGAGGATGGCCCTAACGTCCATCTTTTCATATTGTCGCTGCAACACATCGGACATAGAGGCAAGCATAATGCACTGAACAGTAGTGCTGTCATCTTGCCACTTCTTGTAAGTGGCTCTCACATCCTCAGTAGCCCTTTGAGATGGGACATCCGGTGGCCAGATATCAAGAACATCGGAAAGTCTCTCCTGGGTGAGGACAATCCTCAAATTTTGCAACCAATCGATGTAATTTTGTCCAATTAATTTATTAGCATCAAGAATATAATGCAACGACGGTGAAGATGACATGTTATGAAAAGAGAGAAATAAATGAGCAGATATGTTATATGCAAAATTATTAAGGTCTTACGATTAATCATGGCTCCCACTAATTTTTGCGATTCCCAAATGACCCTCCTATTGGAAAGTGCGAAGCCCTCGTTGGTAGACTTCCTTAGGGGAAGATGGAACCCCACTTCTCCTACTCGAGTCTCGCATTTAATATGACAAACCCTAATAGGTCCATGGGCAGGTAAGTCTTTACCGATCACATCGTTATGCAACTTCCATCGAGTTTTTCCTCTAGGGTTACTATGGCCTTGTGTTTGCACAACAAACCAAGGAGCCCCTAGTTGAGTCAGACCCATCATTCGTATACCCTAGCGAGAAAACAACCACCCTTGAGTTTGCTCAACAAGGTAAGTCATGTTCAACCTAGTAGTAGAGACACAAGGGTATGTGCCATATGAGATGCAACATGTTTATTAGCACAAAAAGGCCTTGTGTTTGCACAACAAATCCGTTGTGAAAATAGACACACTTGTACCTCATAACAATTGAAGGTATGACCGATATTCTTAATATCTTAACCATTCCGACTCAATATTATCAGTGGCTTTCTTCATACAATTATAATTATCTAAGGTATCAACAATTGAAACAAAAGTAATCAATAAAAGCATAAAATAAATAAAGATGATTATGGATGTTCTAAGGGTTCTACCTGAGCCACCGGGCGAACTAAGGCCATCATCCTAGGGTTTTAGGGAGCTCCGTCTTGACAATGTGCTGCCCAAAAATATCTTGTAGGTTGTCAATTCCATCAGTGCCTTCCTGGGGTTCTAGTCTTCATCAACATGGCGACAAACACCTCCTCTCCGTGCGTGCACCAAAATGAGGCATCAAGTGTGCTTGTCGTGAATCTGCCCCTAAACTTCTAATTTTACAAAACTAAAATAAGAAGACCCCAAACAACCCTTTGGGAAAGGTTTAAGGAGAGGGAGAAAAAGATTACAATCAGAATTCTCAAGAGGAAGATAGGGGTACACAGGCCCTATTTAAAAGTTACAATGCTGAAATTTCATTAATTTACAAGCAATCAACACAACCGTATTTTACACACAGTCACAACACATAGGGCTCATCCATAATTATCATTTCATGCATCTTAACAATTAAGAAATAGAAAGGAAAAAACAAAATCCAAAAACGCGCTAATCGGGTTACGTTTTCACCCAAAACGGTCCAAACAACACATGCTGAAAATTTTAGTTTTCGGGGTACTTCAACCATGAACCCATGGGGTTCTTGAGTTCAAAATCTGTCCAAGACAAGTTTGGATAGTAGGATACCACCCCGATTCATCGCATGAACCGTGGAGCCAAAAGAATGACTCAAGAACCCCCAAAAATAAAAACCGGGCAGCATGACATTTAGGGAGTGAACGGTTTGTAAACGCAACAATAACGCGTAATAAAACTTCCAAAAAATTGCTAAGGTGGCTCTGATACCACTGTTGGGATAGGAATTGAAAATGCAGTGGAAAAAGCAATTTAAAAAATTCAAACCATCCCGAAAACAACGATCAACTTTAGCAATCTTTAAGGAATTCAATCTACGAGTAGAAGGAAAAGATATACCTTATACCGCGGATGCTACGGCTGCTCCTATCCCCGTTTCAAGATGCACACGCACGCGTCCTCCATGGAAGGTCCACACCAGGTGCCTCGCAACCAAGGGGCAGCGAACACCAAGACTCGTTGTGGCTCAACGGAGAGACAATCTCAACCCCGAAATGCACCAAGGTGAAACCGGCCCTTCCACCAACAACCAAGCACCAAAAGGAAGGAAGAGGGGATGAGAAAACCGTGGAACGAGAAGGAAGATGAAGGAATACCTCGCTGTCCTTCTTGGATTCCTCCAAGAAGATGAAGGAGATGAAACACCCAAGAGGAAGAGACATTCAATTCGGCTTTACAAACCCGGGAAGGAAGAACTTGATGGCCGGCCACCCATGGAGATCAAGAGGACCTCTTTGGAGTCTTTCTCTTCAAGAAGCCTCTCAAGAATCCAATCCTAAACCTTCTCCAAGATGAGTAACCAACTTGCTTAACCCCCTTGAAGGAGGTTAGACCATCTATTTATAACGGGAGTAGACGACTACCCAAGGTAGACCCCCCCCCCCTTTTAAATCATCACACCGAAATTCAAAATTTCGGAGTTTGACTCCAATATAATAATTTATATTTAATAGATTTATAATTAATTAAAAATTAATTAAATCCAACTAAATATAAACTTTAATTTATCTCTATAAATTAAATTCTTATTGATTAGGATTTATAATGTGTCAATCCCTATAATTTAGGGATGCCCAACAAATTAGGGTTATCGAGGAACTCCTTCCTCGTGCATTCGTTCCTATAGGAAATAACATTCCTATCATGTCCGTAAACGAGATTCGTGATCATGAGTGTTGCAGCATGTCCATGCTAGTAGACATATAGTGTCGCATTCGGACTTTAAATCATAAGGTCTGTTACGAGGTTAGCATGTTGTTTGTGACCCAATGGGCCCCACACTAAGCCAACAGTGAGTTGTGCATAACGGAAAGTCGGATTCGATAGAACGACTTCTATTCGAATCTTACGAGCCACCACTAAACCCCTTCAGTGTGGTCATGTGAGACGCCACTCAAAAGTTAAGATTGACGTCTAGCAACGTGTCATGACTACCCGGATAGTGTGAGGTTCAATCTACATGGATCAAACGCCCTTCGATGATTAGTTACCGTGCAACTAAATCCCTCGGTTACAATATCACGAAGTTGGCTAGGGTACGGAAGAAGTGTTAAACTCTAATACCGATTCATATGTATTCCACCCGCCAAGTTGTCGTCTCAATAATGAAATGTCAGAAACATCTTCCTGACTTTCATATATACTCTGCCCATAGATTCCCGAGTCGATACTTGTAGGGACCCATAGGACACTATCTCCTCTCACTAGGAGTAACTGATTCCATGTTGGTCTCTCACCTACCTCCATGAATACTTCCCCATGCCCAGTAATACCTGGCACATGACGCTGCGGGCAACGTAGGGATAGAACCAAAGCAATGGGTCGTCACTCACAAGGTAACCATGACAACCTCAGGTCCAAGAACTTCTTGCACCTACTATCACCCGAGGAACATCCTATTGACACTCATGTAAGGATTCCATTTTGTGTTCCTCGTGCAGGTCCGTTCAGTGAACTCATTCCCTAATCAGCACCTACACTTGTACATTAATGACGGCTCATAGGTAACTGTGAGATCAGCTACCCCTTATCATATAGGGCATGTACCAAGTGCACTAGTCTGATCCCCTAATTGGTGATCCTACAACATCATGGCCTCGGAATCATTTGCCCGGGTTCATGGGGTTCATCACAATCTTTATGAAAAAAGATGCAGCATATGATGAAAAGGTTGCCTTATCAAGTTGATTACCCTTGAATAGTCCCTAACCACATCAACATGTAATTGGCTCAATGATACTATTTCTTTCACCGAGTTGGTATGATGATATACTCGATTGACACACTATCCCGAAAGGACAAAATGCTATCAAGGTTGGTCATCACTTAGCCATGCAAATTCACATCCTCCTGAACCCAGGAGTAGGAATCCAGATCCCTCATCGGCATCCCGAAATCTGACTTCACGATGACACACTTCTTCGCCATCGCACAAACCCTAGAACGTGGACGAGTCAGTTCAAACCTACTGTCCTAAGGTGTGAGAGCTAAGACAAAGCATCAGAAAACTCACTAGAGAAGAAACGAAGGTGGCAACGATCAAACAAATAACCCATGAAGATGTCAACGAAGGAAATCTTCAAAGCACCAATTGCCTAAAGCACGGCTAAGAGTTTGGTAACAGAAAAAGAATGCCGTAAAGGCAGCATAAGGGGTGTTAAACCCCTCATTGAATGGCCAATGATCACACTAGAGATAAATCTAGACTGTCCAAACAAATGCCACGGCAGCGGCCTCCTAGGAAACGGTGAAGCACATGCGAGCACTTTTTTCGCTATGATCACCACTTAAACTGAAAAGGCAAAAGCCAATCAATAGGTGCCACGAAGGAAGAGAACCCCCCACTAAGTTTTCATACTAGGTGCACAAGTCGAGGAGACATGGCGAAGATATGCCAATTTGGCCTCCACAGTCGCTTGCTCTAGCTCGGCCTCCACAGAAGCTCACTCTAGTACGACCTCTATGGTCGTTCTCTCCAGTTCGGCCTCCACGATCGCTTGCTCTAGTTCGGTCTCTATGGTTGCTCGCTCCAGCTTGGCCTCCACGACCATTCATTCTAGTTCAACCTCTTCGGTCGTTCACTCCAGTTCGGCCTTCACGGTCGCTAGCTCCATCTCGGCCTCTATCAACCACTCAAGATAACTCAGCCTTTACGATGAATAACACAACACAGAATAATATTTTTGAAAATTCCTCAAAGTTGCGGAGAAACTAGAGACAGGAAATTTAACTCTACTTAAGATCTCGACACACAGTTCTCCAAACTCCGACCGAGCTCGGGGGCTGTGGGGTAGACAAGAATTATTGGGCCCGGTAGAATTAGACCTAGTAATACCCCACAACCCAACTCAAGCCGAACCAGGGGGCTTCACTCTATCATATTCCTAAACCTGACTCGAGCCAGACCAGACGGCTCCACCCGGCCATACAAGGACATCCACGTCATTCCTTATCACAAGGGATATGCCTTTACATGCTTGCCATCTCCGGGATCAGCCTCAACCCATTTTGAGCAATATCCCCGTGAGATTGTCGAGCTGCGTCATCACCTCCACCTGAAATAAATATAGACACAACACGCATCAGGTATCCTAAGTTCCATTTTCTATAACCTCCACCTTGGAGTCCCACTAACTTGAGCGTCGGAGTGACTTTTGTAGGTCCCCCCACTGGAGTTGCACCTAACTAGGAGGGACACCGAGCCGGACCGCACTACTCCGATCTTCTGGCAGGAACAAAATTAATTTTCTCTTCTCCTTTTTCGAACTTTTCTTCGCAGTTATGATGCTCAGGTGCTTTGGAGGTTTCGTTGTTTTGATATTCTGAAGCAGTGTCTCGAGCTTGAGCTGAGTTTCTATGTACTCTTTTCCTTCTTCTAAATAAAGAGCTCTCAAAAGGGGATTTTGGTGTATCCCGGTAGTTTTTCAGGAAAGAAACTCTTCAATCCGTTCAGGTGTTCTCACAAGAACTTCAAAGAGTATTTTTTCAAGGTGAAGTCGAAGCCATTTCTGTGCCCGTTTTACTTAGACCCCGATTCCCAAAAGGAGTTGTTTCCTCTGTCCTAGATAGAGGAGCCCATGTCTATCGCGCACATTGAAGAAGGGGCCCTTTCTGCTAGGGAGAGGAGTATTATAGACTTTATGAGCAGGTGTTGTTCTTCTTAACCCTTCTTTTGTAAGGAAATGTTGAAGCGGGACCCGGAGGAGCCGCCGATTTTGGCCTAAATAGGAAGGTGTTTAGGAGTGTTCTCAATGTATTATTTGTTCTTCTGATTTATTTAATAAGGGCTCTTTCTTAATGCAACCAAAATGTCATCTATGTTAGATGAGATGATTTTTCGTACTTGCCTTAGAAGCAAGAGGGAGAGCATTCCCGCGGCTGGTAGAAGGAAGGATTTGCTGGTAGACGATTCTCCTTCAGGGCCGAGCCAACTGGCGTCATTGCTTGCTCCAGAGTCTCCGTCGTTGGAAGTTTAGGATGTGAGAGATCTAAGCCCCCGGCCTTTGGGGGCGGTTGTGTTGTCTAGTCTATGCGATACAACTCCTCCTGTTTCGCCTTCCGGGATGATGGAGCGGGCCAGAAGTCCCAGCATTAGTGGGGGTCCATTTTCTTACGAAGGCATCGCTTCGGCGGATGAGGCCTCAGCGCCGGGTATGGTGGCTATGGGAGGTGTCCAATGTCGACTCAGTAGTTGGCCATGGTCCTCTATAAGGGCTCGTTTGGTTTGCTAAAAAATGGGGGACTGGACTGGACTGGACATCCGCCCATGTCCCCCATTTGGTTTGCAAAAGAAGCTTCGGGACAAGGACTTCTCCTTGTCTGGGATAGGATTTCCACCTATTTCGGTGTACCGAGAAATTTCTCGGTAAATCGAAATCGGGTGGAGGACAAGGACTGCAATGGTTAAAATCGGGTGGAGGACAAGGACTGGTCGCGGAGGTCAGGGAGAGGGCGAACGTGTCACCGGGGTGATCGTCAGTAGCTGGGAGGACCGGCTGGTGTGGGTCCAAGCGGAGCAGAGGAAGGCGGAGCTCGGACGGGAGGAGGCGGCGGGATCGGGCGTAGAAGGGGTTGGCGGTGAGTCGGATCGTGTCGCCGGGAGTGATCGCCGACGGCCGGGAGGATCGGCCGGCGTGGGTCCGAGCGGAGCAGAGGAAGGCGGGGCTCGGGAGGGCGTCGGGTGGAGGCGGAGACGAGTGAGGGAGAGGGTATTTTAGATTTAATGTATTTAATAAATTGGGTAATTAAAGAAGAATGTATTGCATAAAATGAGATTGAATTGTGAATTATTAGGGTATTTTTGTAGTTGATCGTAGAATCGTCGCATCGAGTCGAGGTGAATACCAAAGTTGTAAATTTTCGCGTGCTAAACGCAATGGTGGTGTCAGATTTTAGATTGGAGATTGTTTGGTATGATTTTTATATTTTTCAGTATTATCCTATTATTATACTTTTAGGTTAATTGAAAATTAGTTGAAAACTTATTAGTTAAACTAAAACTTCTTATTGTATTAAAGTATTTGATACTATATATTAATATTTTTTTACATATTAATTAATTTTAAGACTAATTTACAAGGGCATTTTAGTCATTTTGTCATGTACAGTACTTTGTTATAGCGAAACAAACGCAGGACGGGGTGGAATATCGTGTCCTGTTCTTGACGAAACAAACACGATATAGCTATTGTCCCAGGACATCTAATGTCCTATCCTTGTCCCTGTCTGGTGTCCTGTGATGAGCAGTTTGCGAACCAAACGGGCCCTAAGGGGGGTTCTTTCCATCCATAGGACCGTGTGGGTTTACTGGAGGAGGTAGACATGTGGGCTCAGCTATCGACCTTGATAGGCAAGCTGAGGGAGTCCATGTTAGAGGAATCTGGAGCTCAGGTCTAAGAGATTAAGCTATTGAAGATTGAGTTATCCAAGGTCAGGAGGGTGAAGTCTCGCGAAGTTGAGCATTTGAATGTTGTTGTTGCCGAGTCAGCTGTTCGGTTGAAGAAAGTGGAGGATGGATCTAGAAATGAGGTAGAAAGACTTCGCCATGATCTTGAGATGGCGATAGCAGAAAGTTCCCGTCTGTGGATAGAGGTCGAGGGATGCAGGCAGATGTCGACGAATTTTGAGAACGAGGTGAATCATTGGCGAGACACCACTGTATCCTTGTATATTGAAGGTTTCAACAAGGCAATCGAGTAGACTTAATTTTTTGCTCATGGGGCTGATTTTTCTGGAGCTGATTTCCTTAAGGAGGTATGAGACGGTGCTTTGGTAAATTCTAAGGCTGGGGCGGAGTTGTCAGCTGTTGCTCCCAATCAATGTATTGTTTCTTGGATGGACAAGGATGTTTTGGAGGGGAAATTTTGATGCGGCGGTTGGGGCCGGAGTGTCTTCTCCCTCGTAGTTGTATTTTAGATGACCCATATGTGGGCTATCCAATTGTTTGTAGTGAATTATCGCCCTCTACGGGTTGTTGAAGTGTTTGACTATTGCCCCTTTGTGGGTTCATTTTTGTGTCTTCGGGCATTTATGCACATTTCTTGTTGTGGTTACAATTGGCATTCCTTGGTAATATATAGGTAATCTTTTCCATGGTGTTTGCCTGAGGTCAGGCTTCATATAGTGAATTCCGAATTTACTCTTTGCGGTTTAGTTATGTCGGTAAGGCTGAGTGAATGCTCCGAGGCTGGAAGTAGTGGCACGATGGTCGAGGATTACGCCCAAGGGGTCAAGGAGAGCTCGCCTAGGAGCGTAAGGTAGGACTGTGTGAGGGGTCATGTAAGAGCTCTGAGGCTGGAAGTAGCAGCTCTAGGGCCGAGGAGCCAGGCTGGTAAAAATCGAGTCATGGTCATGTAAGGGCTTTGAGATCGGAAGTAGTGGCATGGTAAGCGACAAGCCAAGCTGGTGACAACCGAGTCCTGGTTGTGTAAGGGCTTTGAGGCCGAAAGTAGTAGCGCGGTGGCCGATGAGCTAGAATGGTGAAAACAAAGTCGTGGTCGCATAAGGACTCTAAGAGCGAAAGTAAGGGCTTTGAGAACAAAAATGATGACTTTGGGATCGAGGAGCACGCTCGGGGGGTCAAGTCGAGCTCACCGATGTCTGAGGAGCGTAAGGCAAGACTGCGCGAGGAGTCGTGTAAGGGCTCTGAGGTTGGAAGTGGTGGCTGACGAGCCAAGTTGATGAATACCGAGTCCTGGTTGTGTAAGGTTCAAGTTGCGGGGTATTCACTGAGATGGCGAAATGGTCATAGAGTTCCTCGGCACACATAGAAATGCAAGGAATATGATTTTTATTAATGATAAAAATGAAATTGTCCGTACATGAAAGTGCTCTATTCAAGCTTTATTTGTGCCTATTAGGGCGGTTTGCATACGACTTGAGTTGGTGCTCGGCCTTTAAGCTGTGCTGGGTCGGGGTCGGTTATGCATGTCTTGGCTTGAGCTTTGCTCAGGGATTCCTATCGGCTGCTTGCCTATAGTTGTCAAAAGTGCCTATAGAGCCAAGAATAAATGAAATAAAATGGGCGGCTCAACGGGTAGAAAACTAGTCGTTTCCGTCGTTCGGTCACTTTTCGGTCGATCGTCGATCGACCGATCGATCGATCGCCCAGTGACCGCTGGCTCTAGTCGTTACCATATTTGTTATCATCAAAATCAAGATTAAGACTAAGGTTGAAAACCTTAAGCCAATAGTCTTGGCTTGACCAAGAGGAGAAGTCCAAGAGAGGCCTTGTGCACTGATGACCTCGAGCCCATACAAGTTGGAGCTTCCCCAGAACAAGTAACTTACATGGGAGCTCACCTCCCCACCGAGCTCAAAGCTCAACTTGACGCTCTACTGAACAAAGATAATGCCGACCTCTTCACATGGACACTAGCCGACATGCGAGGGATGGACCCTCAAGTTGGCTGCCACAAGTTAGCCATCGATCCCAGGATCAAGCCCATGGCCTAGAAGAAAATAAAGCTCGGAGCTGAGCACCAACAAGCATCCCTTGAAGAGACCGAAAAGCTACTGAAACCAGGATTTATCAGAGAAACCAGGTTCACCACATGGCTTGCAAATGTCATGATGGTTAAAGAACACTCGGGGAAATGGTAAATGTGCGTCGATTTCACCAACCTCAACAAAGTATGTCTGAAAGATTCCTACTTGCTGTCGAGCATAGACAAGATTGTTGATGGCTCCTCAGGATACCAGTACCTAAGTTTTATGGATGCCTACTCAGGCTACAATCAGATCTGAATGCATTCGGAAGCTGAAGAAAAGACATCTTTTATCATCGAGTACGCCATCTTCTGCTACAAGGTAATGCCCTTTGGGCTCAAAAATGCAGGAGCCACATGCCAGCGTTTAATTAACAAGGTCTTCGAGCAATAGGTCGGACGAAATATGAAAGTGTATATAGATGACATGGTCGCCAAAACACAGGCCACCGATGACCATTACAGCGATCTCATCGAGATCTTTAGCCAACTCAAGCACTATAAAATGAGCTGAACCCGGAGAAGTGCATAGTCCAATTTTGAAAAATATCGAGCCATCCAAGAGATGCGAGGTGCAACAACTCACAGGGAGGATGGATGCTTTGACAAGGTTCCTCTGTAAGTCGACATATAGGGCCGCACCCTTCATCAAAATCTTGAGAAAGAAACATGATTTCCATTGGGATGAGAAGTGTGAACAAGCCTTCGAGGAGCTCAAGCACTTCTTGACCAGCCAACCAGTCCAGGATAAGCCACAGCCGGGAGAGACACTCTTCCTCTATTGTACAGACATGAAAAAAATGCCCTCAGCTCGGTGCTAGTTTGGGAATAGGGAAAGGATCAGAAATCGATCTACTTTCTCAGCAAGGTCCTCCACGGACCCGATTGCAAATACCAGAGGCTAGAGAAGCTCACCTTCGCCTTGGTCATCTCGGCCAGAAGACTAAGGTCGTACTTTCAAAGTCGCCACATCCAGGTACGCATAGAATAGTCGATCAAGCAAGTCCATGCCAAGCCTGAGCTCGTTCGGTGGATGATATCTTGGCCAGTAGAGCTCTCAGAATTCAGCATCGAATACCAACCCAGAGGTCCCATCAAGACCTAGGCGCTAGCAGACTTCATCGCCAAATTCACAGGCCCGGAAGACATCCTCAACCAGGTCAACACTTGGACATTGTTTGTAGATAACCCCTCCAACGAAAAAGGAAATGGAGCCAGCATCATTTTAGAGAATGGCCAACAGATCGCCTTAGAGCAGTCCGTCCAATTCCATTTCGAAGCCAGCAACAACTAGGCATTGTACGAAGCCCTCATCGTCGGGATGAAGCCCACCCAGGATGTGAAAGCTCGAAATATGATTGTGAAAAGCGACTCACGGCTTGTCGTAGAACAAGTCAACGACAACTGCCAAGCAAGCGACCCCTCCCTCAAAAGGTACCTCTCACTAGTACATTCTTTAATCATTAACTTCGACAGTTGTGCGATTCAGCACATACCTTGGGAGAAAAATGCTTGAGCCGACCTATTATCCAAGCTCGCCAACACCAGGAAATCTCAAAACAATAGGTCGATCATACAACAAGTCCTTGGCCAACCAAGCATCCAAGCGGCCAACACCTCGACCGAAGTCCAAGCAGTCGAACAAACCACTAACTGAAGGACTCCTTATATAATCTACCTCAAACGAGGTGAGATGCCGGAGCATACCTACAATCCAAACAGATTCAGGAGGACGACAAGCTACTACACCCTTCTTGATGATCAGCTCTACAAAAGATGAAATTCTCGGCCACTACTCAAATGCATCAACCGACCTCGAACAGACATAGTGATGGCAGAAGTACACAACAGCATCTGCGGCAATCACAACGGAGGAAGGTCCTTAACAGCTAAGATCCTCCAGGCCAGATATTTTTGGCCAACGACGAAAATAGACAACAATCTATACGTCAAAAGGTGTGACAAGTGCTAGAGATTCTCTAAAGTCTCACAACAATATCTCGAGCCACTGCACAGCTCGAAAGTCAATTGGTCATTCCACAATTAGGGCATCGACCTCCTCGGCCCGTTCCCTCAAGCACTAGGATAGGTCAAATATTTGGTAGTAGTGATTGACTACTTCACCAAATGGATAGAGACCGAACCCCTAGCCTCAATTGCGATCGAGAAGGTCAGAAAGTTCGTTTGGAAGAATATTATTTGTAGGTACGACATACCTCACGAGCTCATCAGCGACAATGGTACACAATTTATAGATCAGTGGTTCCGAGAATTCTGCTCGGTCCTCAATATCTGATAAATCTTCTCCTTAGTAGACCATCCACAAAGCAATGGCCTAGTCAAAGCAGCAAACAAAGTCATCCTGGTAGGACTCGGGAGAAAACTTGACCAAGTTAAGGGGCACTGGGCCGAAGAACTGCCCGAAGTGCTATGGAGCTACAATACAACCGTCCAATCTTCCACTCTGGGAAGTCCCTACAGGCTCGTCTATTGAGCAGAGGCCATGATCCCCATCGAGATTGTAGGACCCAGCCTCCATAGAATGACCTTCAAAGAATAAAGCAATTCAGAAACCTATCAATCCAAACTCGACCTCATCGAGGAAGAATGGGAACTCGCCAGAATCAGGGAAGAAGCTATGAAACTCAGAATAGTTTGGAGATATGACAAGCAAGTCAAATTGAGAAACTTGAAAGAGGGAGATCTAGTCCTGCGGAAGATTGAACCCTGAAGAAAGCCAATTGAAAAAGGGAAGCTTGTTGCGAACTAGAAAGGCCCCTATAGAATCACTGAACCCTCGGAAAAGATGCCTAGAGAATCTTTGAACTCTCTGAAAGAGAACTCCCAAGGTCGTGGAACACGGCCTCCCTACTGACCTACTACAGCTAAGCTTTGTCCCTTAAACTATAAGTGGTTAGTGTACTCTTTTTCCTTCATGGTGGTTTTTCTTATATGGTTTTCCTCTTGAAAGGTTTTAACAAGGCACCACCATGCATAGGCCGAGTACATCACTTGGTGGGACACAATGTACTATCATCTTGATAGTTATTAATAATACTACTCTTCTTTTTTTGCATATTCTCTTTGTGTCCAGACTATCTACAACTATCTCATAGCATGCATTGGAGGAACCTCTACGATCTCACAACAGCGCGCCGCCAGACAATGACGATTGCTCCTACCCTACGCGACACATCAATCCTTCCCGGCCTTAGTGCCTATCACGGGCTTCGACACCCTCAACGACCATATCTCGATTTTCACCAGTCTGACTCATTGGCCTTAGTGCATATCTTGGGCTCCCACGCCCTCAACGATCAGAGCTCGATATTCACCAGTCTAGCTCATCGACCTTTGTGCCTATCTCGGGTTCCTGCGCCCTCAGCGATCAAAGCTCGGTTTTCACCAATCTGGCTCGTCGGCCTCAGTGCCTTTCTCAAGCTCCCTCGCTTTAAACAACCAAAGCTCGGTTTTCACCAGTTTGGATAACTAGCTTGAGTGCCTATCTTGGGCACCCACGCCCTCAGCGACCAGAGCTCGGTTTTCACCAATCTAGCTCGCCGACCTTAGTGCCTATCTTGGGCTCTCACGCCCTCAACGACCAAAACTCAGTTTTCACCAGTCTAGCTCGCCGGCCTCAGAGCCACTCGCGAGCTGCCACCCTCACAATGACCCCAGGCGCGGTCTTCCCTTACACTCCTCGCAAGCTCTACTTGACCCTAGGCACAATCTTCGGCCCTAAATGCGGCCTCCAGCTCAATCTAACTTGCTCTAAATGAGCAATACTCTCAAGGACCCGAAGTGCATTCCTCACGAGCTAGATTTTCACCGAGTCTGGTTCTCGGCCTCAGCGCCATCGAAGACTTGGGCCACGTGCCCTCAACAATCCAAAGTGCGCTAGCTCCTCGTGAGCTCGGTTTTCACCGTGTCTTGTCCTCAACCTCAAAATCATCGAAGACTTGAGCCCCGCGCCCTCAACGACTTGAAGTGCGCTCCTCGCGAGTATTTTCATCGAGTCTGGTCATCGGCCTCAATGCCACAACTCTCGACCTCAGCACCTCCACTCCCAAATTCAAACATCTTCGAAGGGAGCCCACAACTACCTAGCAGGTAACCCAAGCCATAAATTCATTTTTGGCAGGAACGCATGATTGACTACAATCGATAAACACAATGTCGATATCATTCGACATCTTGGCCGGAAATGGCCGGTCAACTCAATAGAAGCTAAAAGATAGTCAAAACGAAAGCAAAATGCATTTTTTATCCATAAAGCCCCACCAAGGGAAGATTTACATTTACAGACCCACAAAGGATGATTTACAAGTGAAGAAACAAGCTATGAAAAAATACAAAATACTGACCTATACAATTACTAGACGAAAAACAATCTGATGAAATTGTCGAATACTATAAGAGGGAAAAGGAAGTACTCTTCTCCACAACCACATCTATTCTGGACCACAAGCAGATGTCGACACTACTTGTGAATGACAAAAACAACAACCCCCGGTCTGGAGCAGCCCAGAACTACTCTTGACAAAAAGTACGAGGCACGAGGCGGCCAGACGCTTCTAAGAGCAGGACGATCGACCGGCGAAAGTGACATCCAGTGCATAGGCCCTAGGTATCTCCGGTCGTAGGTCTCTAACCACCTCCGCCGCCATGACCAACCTCGCCCTCGACTACCAACGCCGATGTAGGAGCAGGACACCACCGCCCCGCCGCACGACAAGCAATCGCGACGATGTCGGGACCGAGCGGCCCCACACTAAAATTTACGGAGTCATCGAGTACATCATGAGCGAATTCAATGGAGGAGGCGAGACAAGCTCTACCAAAGCGGAATCACTCCAGACCGCCCTAACAATTGGTGATGCAACTCGTTCCCGGAGGCCAAACGTGCCTACCCCGGTAATATCTTTCTATGAAGCCGACTTTCAGGGGATTGACAAAAATTTGCATGACCTTGTTGTTATTTCTATGATCGCTGGTGATTTCCTTGTAAGGAAAGTCCTAGTAGACCAGGGGAGCTCAACTGGTGTCCTGTTCAACCCAACACTTGAAAAGATGCACATCAGCAAAAACTCACTACGCCCTTACCATGGCGAACTAGTCGATTTCTCAGGAGAGCGGGTCGACGTCAGAGGCTACTTATGACTAGCAACAACATTCGCATGATCTTAGGCTGACCTTTCTTGAACGCTCTTGGAGCCGTGGTATTGACTCCCCACATCGCCATCAAATTCTCTATCTCTGAGATAAAGGTAGGAGTGGTACATGCAGACAAGAAGGAGGCCCGCGTTTGTTACAATGAATGCCTAAAACTTAGGCTAACCGAACTAGAGAAAACCCAAGACACTCTGCCTTCTCTAGCAGTACCGGTTCTTCATAGAGAACAACAACGTCGAATATCAGAGTTAGACCCTGGAGGGGATGTCCAAGAGCAGCCCCATCCCGCTGACGATCTAGAACCTATACAGGTCGGGGCCTCCTCCGAGAAGGTAACCTACATGAGAGCCCACCTCCCAACCGAGCTCAAAGCTCAACTTGGCACTTCACTCAAAGATAACACCGACCTCTTTGCATGGATGCCAGCCGTCACTTTACCCAAAAGTTGAGGATAAGACAACCTTCATCACTGAACACACTAACTTTTGCTACAAAGTGATGCCTTTCAAGCTGAAAAATGCAGGGGCCATATACCATCGCCTAATGAACAAAGTCTTCGAGGACCAGATCGGCCGAAACATGGAAGTGTACGTCAATGATATGGTCGCCAAAACATCGGCCACTAGGAACCACTGCGATGATCTCATCAAAACCTTCAGCTAGATCAGATGCTACAACATGAGACTGAACCCAGAGAAGTGTGTTTTTGGTGTCCATGGCGGCAAATTCCTCAGCTTCATGCTCACGAACCGAGGGATCGAAGCCAACCTGGATAAATACAGAGCCATCCAAGAGATGCGAAGCCCGTGTAACATCAAAGAGGTATAGCAGCTCACTAGAAGAATGACCGCCTTATCTAGATTCCCCTCTAGGTCGTCCGACTGAGCCTCCCCTTTCTTCAAGATCCTAAGGAAGAAAAAAGACTTCCAATAGGATGAGAAGTGTGAACAATCCTTCGAAGAGCTCTAGCACTTACTCACCAGCCCACCGATTTTGCACAAACCACAGTCGAGATAAACACTTTTTCTTTATCTCACGGTCATGGAGAACACTCTTAGCTCAATGTTAGCCCGAGAATAAGAAAAAGTTCATAAACCAATCTACTTGGTCAGCAAGGTCCTCCAAGGGCTTGAAACTAGATACTAGAGGCTAGAGAAGCTTGCCTACGCACTGGTCATCTCGACCAAATGACTAAGGTCGTATTTCCAAAGCCACCACATTCAGGTGCGCATAGAACAACCAATCAGGCAAGTACTGACCAAACCGAAACTCGTTGGTCGGATGATATCCTAGTTAGTGGAACTGTTAGAGTTCAGCATTGAATACCAACCTAGAGGGCCCACCAAGGCCCAAGCACTGGCGAACTTCATCGCCAAGTTCACTGACCAAGAGGATATCCCCAACTAGGTCGAAACTTGGACGATGTTCATGGACGGCACCTCCAATGAGAAAGGAAACGGAGCAGACATCATTCTGGAGAATGGCTAGGGAATCGCCCTAGAGCAGTCATTTCCCTCAAGCCCTAGGACAAATCATGTATTTGGTTTTAGCGATTGACTACTTTACCAAATGCATAGAGGCTGAACCCCTATCCTCAATAACAATTGAGAAGATTCAAAAGTTCGTACGGAAGAACATCATCTGTAGGCATGACGTACCTTGCGAAATTGTCAGTGACAATAGAACATAATTTATGGATCGACTGTTTCAAAAATTCTGCTCAAACCTTGGTGTCTGATAGCTCTTTTCATCACTAGAGCACCCACAAACAAACGGCCTGGTCGAAACAATCAATAAGGTCATCCTGGTGGGACTCAGAAAGAAACTCGACCAAGTCAAGGGGCATTAGGCCAAAGAACTACCCGAAGTGCTCTGGATCTACAATACAACCACGCAATGCTCTACCCTGGAAACTCCCTACAGGCTCATTTATGGAGCAGAGGCCATGACCCAATCGAGATCGCAAGGCCTAGCCTCCTCAAAATTACCTTTGAGGAGTAGAACAACTCGAAAACCCGAGGGGCCGAGCTCGATCTCATCGAGGAAGAATGAGAACTCGCCAGGATTAAAGAAGAGGCTATGAAGCTCAGAGTAGCTTTGAGATATGACCAGCATGTCAAGCCGAGGAGCTTCGCAGAACGAGTCTTGTTCCTTCGAAAGATCGAACCTCAGAGAAAGTCGGCCGAAGAAGGTAAGCTCGCCCCAAACTAGGAAGGCCCCTACAAGATCACAGATGTCCTTAGGAAAGGCGCATACAAAATCGCTAAACGGACGAGAACTCCCACGATCGTGGAACACGGCCTCCTTGCAAGCCTACTACAGTTAAGCTCTCCCTTTAAAGAGTAAGTGGCCGGTGTACTCTTTTTACCTCATGGTGGTTTCTCCCACTGGATATTTCCCCTTGAAAGGTTTTAACGAAGTTCCATCAAGCATGGGCCGAGCATAGTCCTCGGTGGGATACCATGTACTTTTGCAATAATTAATAATATTGCTCTCCCTTTCCTACACATTTTCTTTGTGTTTAGAGTGTTTGCAGCTATCTCTTAGCATATACAAGAGGAATCCTTATGGTCTTGCGACAGTTCTTGCCTCGCTCCTGTGCGACACAACAGTCCTCCTCGGCCTTAGCGCCACTACTCTCAGCTCATGAGCCCTTATTACGATCAGGACTCGGTTTTCATCAGCCTAGCTCGTCGGCCGCAAAGCCACGCTCGGATTCTAGCAACGACCAGAACTTGATCTTCACCAGTCTAGCTTGCAAGCCATAATGCCTATCTCAGGCTCCCACTCCCACACACGACCAAGACTCGATTTTTATCAGCTTGGCTCGTTGGCCATCGTGCCACTACTTCCAGCCTCAGGGCCCTTACATGACCCGGACTTGATTTTCACCAACCTGGCTTGTCGGCCATCGCGCCACTACTTCCGGCCTCAGAGCCATTACACAACCAGGACTCAATTTTTACCAGCCTGGCTCGTCGGCCATCGCGCCACTACTTTCGGCCTCAGAGCCCTTACACGACCAGGACTCGGTTTTCACCAGCCTAGCTCGTCGGCCATCGCTCCACTACTTCCGACCTTAGAGCCCTTACACGACTAGGACTCGGTTTCACCAGCCTGGTTAGTTGGCCATCGCGCCAGTACTTTCGACCTCAGAGTCCTTACACGACAAGGACTCAATTTTAAATAGCCTGACTCGTCGGCCATCGCGCCACTACTTCCGACCTCAGAGCTCTTACACACTCGACCGCATCGCCCTGCTCACAATCACCGAATAGATAACCATAGCCTTAATACCTCATCCTTTTTTGGCTTCAATATGAAATCAAACTCCAAACATATCTACAATAATTAAGCAGCCTATTAAACTCGGCAAGACACGACAAGAATAAAAATGGAAAACATCCTCTTTATTCATAAAAATCCCACAAAGGGAGTACTTACAGTTACAAACCCACAAATGGCAGATTACAAGTAGAAAAACAAGTCATAAAAGTACACTAGCAAATCAGCTATTTGAAGAACATTCCAGCAGAAGTGCCATTACCAGCATCAAGCCAAGTCGCACACATGGAATTCCCAAGTCCAAGGATATGCTACCAGGATTTATCTCCATACGCAAACTTGGTCGAACCCCTTTAAGTCGCATGAGGGTTATGGAGGGGAGAACGGATTAGAAGGCGGGAAATGTAAGCCCTAATAGTGCAAACCTACCCCAGTCCGATCGTTGAGGGGACACGAAATCGCGGATAAGGTTCCAGCCAGCCATGAAGGCTACCCGTACATCTATACAATGCCTCCCTCAAATAAGCAACAAAGGAGGCACCCCGGGCATAAGCCATGTGGTGCGAACTCATGACAGTCCTCTCGCCTCCTACCCTCCTCTTAAGCCTAACGGTGCAAACCCACGACAATCCTTGACCCAGTCCCTACTCCTGGAGGAATGGTAACCTTCCACATTTCCCATTCTATTGCAACTAATGCATGCAAAACACAAAAAACAGGGGGCTATTTATAGACCCGAAGCAAGAATCATCGCCCTAACAGAGGACGTCACCTCCCCACTAACGACACCACGACCATCAGTTTACAACTGACGCTTAGTGCCTCAGAAACCACTAGGTGAATCTTTCTTCATAATTGCTTTCTTGCCAACGATATTGACCATACAGGTGGCAGGCACGCAGAAAGGCACTTTCTCCCTTTCACTCAACCGTCGCATTCATCCAGTATAACAAAGAGTCATACAAAAGGTCTCATGACCAGCACATGAAGGTAACCGAACCGACATCGGGAGCCGACACCACTTAGAGCTCGATACGAAGCCCTTCAGACTCCGACCGAGCTTGGAGGCTGTGTACTGGACTAGTACTTCTGGGCCCGATCGGATTAGGCCCAACAATGCCCATACTCATGAACCAAACTCGAATAAAGCCAAATGTCTCAGTCAGGGGCTCCACCCGACCACACAAGGACATCTACATCCTCATTAATCCACGAAGGATTCGTCATCACGAGCTCGACATCTACAGGATCAGCCTCGATCCATTCCGAGCAATATTCCAGCGAGATTATCGGGCAGCATTATTGTCATTCTTTCCTCATCCTGCAATATATACAAACACAACACGCCTCAGGTAACATAGAGTATAATTTTCCATTACCTCCACCTCGATGACATAAAGACTTGAGCGTCGGAGTGTCTTTTTGCAGCCCCCCCCCGGAGTTACACCTGATCAGGAGACACCACGAACCAAACTGCACCGCTCTGACCTTTAGGCAGGAACATTTCTCTAAATGTCTAAACATTGTTAGATGAATTCAAGGACATCACACATGATGAGCTACCTAAGGAGTTATATTCAATGAAAGATTTTCACCATGTAACCGACTTAGCTCCTAGATCATTCTTCTTGAATTAGCCTCATTATCATATGAACATGTGAAAGGAAATAACATACTAAAAAGAGGGGGGGAGGTTGAATTGTGTGTTCCAAGAATTAAACCTAAATTTCAATTTTAATAGATTATTATTAGACAAATACAAATTTTAATTAAATAAGTGGTAGCAATATTAATCAACTAAGCACAAACAAAAGAAGAGAATGAAAACACACTAATTTTTAGTGGTTTGGCTTTTAACCAATCCTACATCTACTACATAACCTCCCTGCTTAAAATTTTATTCGATATATTTGATGATAGAGTTTTTCTCTAACATGATTTAGAGTGAAAGATTATAACATTATCCCTGAAGGCAACTTCCCACTTCAAGCTCCAAAATAATAATAAAATCTAGTTACACAAGTAGATTTATACCTCTACACTAATGCTATCATTCAACAAAGACCTAAACCCTAGGTCTACCAAATACCTTTAAATCAAGCAAAAAAACAAATCGAGATACAATTAAATGGAGCAACCAAATTAACAATACTTAGCTCCAAATAAAGTCAACTAGCTCCTCTTGATGTCTTTTGATGATGAAACAATCAAAGGTTGAGGCTCAATCAAGAAGAATAAAGTTTAAAGCTAGGATTTTAAGAGAATAACTCAACTGCTAAGAATAAATCAAAATATGGCTCAATATAAGCATTAGGGTTAGATGAATGTAGAGAACCAATATTCATATACAAGGAAACAATGAAAAAGGCTCGGGTTTGGAATGATAGTTTGACTCGTCAGTCGAAGACCAGTTGTAGGTCGGTGTTGTAGGTACGGTCGATCGTGTGAGAGGAAATGATACAGTAGAGGGAGGGAGGGAGGGAGAGGGGGTGGTGGTTAATAGTGTATTCCTAATAATTAAGCCTAAATTAAATTTTAATCGATTCTTAAAATTAGGCAAATAACAAGTTCAATTAACCATGCAGAAGCAATATAATTTAATTAAGCTCACAAATTTATAGTGGTTCAGCTTCTAACCAAGCCAACATCTTAGGGTTTCAACTCATTCACTAGATAATAAGATTACTCTAAGAGGATTTATATTGGAAACGCACAACCTTCTCCCTGAAGGCACCTTCCCACCTCAAGCTCCATGGCAACCCTAAAACATAGTTACACAAGTGAATTTATGCATCTACACCAAAACAATCACTCAACCAAGACTTAAACACTCAAGTTTACACTTAACCAAAAGTACACAAATAAGTGGAGTAATAAATCAAATACAATTACTTAAGTCCAAATGAAGTAACCTAATTCCTTTTCATGCCTTTTGATGATGAAACTTGGAAGACAATGGCAAGATCAAGGTGGAAAGCTCAAAACTAGGGATTCCTAAAGAAATGACTCAATGGAAGCTTACAAAGGTTCATAGAATGACTCAATATGTTCTTAGGGGTCAGAATGCATGAACCATGAATATACTAAAAGCCAAGACTTAAAATTTCGGGTCCAACGACTCTCAATGGCAAGAAAATTAGTCGTTACAATGCTAGTCCGTCGTTTGGTCTAATGTCAGTTGATCGAATATCGGCTGAGCTTCAATAGAACCATACTGGAAAATTTTAGTACTAGTTGGTCGAACTTTGGTCGACTGAAGATTGGCCTGAGATCAACCGAAACTTAGGTTCATAGCTAATTCCGAATTTCTCAGGTTTCGAGTTTTAGATTGGGTTTACAACTCAATCATCAAGCATCTTGAGGAAAATACAATTAATTTAAGACTCCAAACCTAGACTTCAATTCTTCTTCTTCTTTCGAGCATCGATCAACATCCTTGAGATTTTTGATTCTGAGTCGATCTTCCAGTTGCACACTTTGTGTGCATATTGACTTGGATCCTAAAGTTATTTATCAATTTACCATTAGTTTCGAGTTTATTATCATCAAAACCAATTTTGAGACTAAGGTTGAAAACCTTAAGCCAATAGAGCGTTGATCGACCAAACAAGAGCAAGACTTCAATAGAGATGAGAAGATACCACTATGGTTTAATGAATATCTTTTAAATTTGTGAAGATAATAAGGATAATTTCATAAATTTATTTTAGATGAATTTTTTATAATTTTATTCACCATCATTCAATCCCAAATCGATGTTGAAAGAAAATTAAAATTTAAAAAGGAACTAAGGTAAATAATTCTTTCATTTTCTTCTACCTTCGGTAAAATCATAAAATCAAATAAGAGAAATTTTTCTTCTTTCTCTCCCCTCCTTTAACCCCAATTCACACAATTAGGCAAAGCCTTGATGGAGAATGACACCATGAGGGTTACGGTGTGACAACATCACATTATATTAAGAATTGTTTTGGGACGAAGGTAATGATATCGGTTGCTGTTTTTTTTTGCTAAAGACAACTCACATATTTCTTCAATTTTGTGTAATAAGTTACTGTCCTGCCGTTAAGTGGTATTTTTGGATTGTGCATAATTTATATTTGTAAAATGAACATGGGACAACTCGTATTATAGATTCCGTGTTGCCTTATGACATTGAACAGACTCATAATATGTTTTAATTAGTGACGTAAATTAATTAGTTCTATAAATCACAATAGGCAGTGTGATATTTTTCCAATGGCCAGTTGAGAAAATTTCAAAATGGACGAAATCACAAGTAGGTATTTGATTTGTTTGATTGTTTTTTTAACGACAGATGCAATGCTTAATTTTCAAATTTGTAGTAAAGATAATAGTCAGAAATTACTATATATATGTCACGCATTTTGTTCCCGAGTGTAAATCAAAGACACATAATCTTAGGAATGACAACGGTTCAGTTAATTATCTTTTTGGTGATTAATCGAAATTGAAATCGAAATCAAGTATAAAACTCGCTAATCGAAATCAAAATCAAAATCAAAACGGTTCGATTTCAAAAACCAATATCCAAAATTAAAACTAGTTTATTATCAATTATCCGACGAATAACCGAAATCGGGTTTTGGATAAATGGGTAAATGGGTTTTGGGTAATGGGTTTAGGGGTTTTGGGTTAAGAATGTATATAATCGAGTAAACCGATAGCCGATTTTGAGTTTTTGGTTAAGAATATATATATAATAAGTTATTATTGGTTCCAGTTACATGTTAATCGCGGATAACTAATAATCGAAATCGAAATATATAATTGATTTCAGTTATCGATTATCCGCGATCCGGTAATTAATGGAAATCAAATCGATTAAAATTGATTTTTAATTTTTACTAATCAAAATTGAAATTGAATTATAAATTCTTATTTGAAATCGAATTTTATAATTTAATTAACTAATTTCAATGGTCATCCCTGCTTAATCTTACCCCATCGTAAATAAGATAGGTATATAGGAAAACAACGATTTCTGTATTACTCTTAATCAAATCAACAATGAAATAGTTGTACTTATGTCTCCTTCACTCCCAACATCAAGTCACACTCAAAACACCCTTTTTTATCCTACATCTGTTCCCCACAAATCCCAAGTCCCAACTCGCCATTGTAACACTAAAATGGCACTATTAAGTCGGCCTTTTGGGGGTTTGCACTGCATGGCCACATGGGAGATGGAGAGAAAAAGTGAAGCCACCTAAAAACTTGTCCTTTAGTCCTTCTGATGTGCTTGCAAAGAATCATCTCTTTATCTCACAAATTCGTCTTCTCTTGCCTTAATCTTGTTATAATATATTATTACTTCTTCTTTTTGAACCTTGGAACTTGTTGTGATTGATCTGAAATGGTCAGGAATCCTCAGTGTTCTTTGGGCCATAAGTGCCCTCTTTGTACTGACCTGCATGTGGGTGCTTTCCTTACTCTACTAATTCTTTCGATTTCAACTGAAACTTTACCTAGTTCTCTTTTGTGAATATACTTGATTATTACAATTTAGGTTAAAATTCTAAAAAAATAATTATTTAAATATATTTTCAACTTTGTATTTTGACTCAAATATATTCAAAACTTTTATTTTACCAAATTATCTTATGAACTATTAAATTTGTATAAATTATATTCCCCCGTTAAAATTTCATTACCTACCTTGTTAATTATGATTAATTATTTTTTTCAAACTTGATTAAAATATTAATTTTTTTAAAATCTTATTTTTTGTCCACGTATGAGATGATGGGCGCTGACCTTGACCTCCTCTTGCTCCTTGTCCTCGGCATCTTCCTCGAGCTCCTCCTCCGATGAGGAGTTCTTGCCGTCGACGGTGGCAACAGAGGCATTGAGGAGCAAGAGGAGGCCGGAGAGGTCAAGGTAAACAGGGGAGGGGGATGTCCGATTCTTAAATAAGGTTTTTTAAAAATAATTTTTAATCAGGTTTGAAAAAAATAATATTTTAATTCACATGTGCAAGTCACGTCACATGATTAACGGGGTAGGTGATGGAATTTTAACAAAGAGATACAATTGATACAAATCTAATAGTTCATGATACAATTAGGTGAAATGAACGTTTTGGATACATTTGAGATAAAGTTTAAAATTCAAAATATATTTAAGTAATTATCCAATTCTAAAAGAATAAACATTAGAAAAGATATGATTGTTATGTAATGTTCGTAGGATGTGATATTTAATAATGATAATAATAATAATAATAATAATAATAATAATAATAATAATAATAATAATAATAATAATAATAATAATAATAATAATAATAATAATAATAATAATAATAATAATAAGGGAAAATTAATGAATTTGCCCAAACTATAGCGAAATTAATAAATCTAACACAACTTTTAATTTGCATTAATTCTAACCTGGAGTTTCGAATTAACATCAATTATATCCCGACATCAAGTTGTTGTTAATGAAATCATTAGTTGCTGACGTGGCATCTCAGTTAGCAAATTATATATTAATTTTTAACACTCATATACACAAGTTAGCTGTTGATTTTTTTTAAAAAAAAATAGACACAAAATTCTAATTCGGCATTCATCTCACCCGAACTCCCCTATTGTTTACTAATATGACTTGACAATATGACGTGACATCCCAATCAATAACTATCAGGTTGTCAAGTCATATATTACTAAGCGAGTGGTATGAGAGTTCGAGTGGGAATGAATATCGAGTTAGGATTTTATGTATTTTTTTTTATTTTTAGTTGCTAGCTTGTGTATATGAGTATTAAAAATTAATATATCGGTTGCTGACTAGGATGTTATGTCAGCAACTAACAGTTTTATTAACATCAACTTGACGATGGGATTAGATTCGTTAATTTCACGATAATTTGGGTTAGATTGATTAATTTTTCCTAATAATAATAATTTCGATTATTATTATTATTATTATTATTATTATTATTATTATTATTATTATTATTATTATTATTATTATTATTATTATTATTATTATTATTATTATTATTATTATTATTATTATTATTATTATTATTATTATTATTATTATTATTATTATTATTATTATTATTATCATCATCATCATCATCTAACAATAGATATGTAAGTTAAAAAAATATAAGATAAATTGGAAGTTTCTTAAAAAATTATCATTAAGCGTAAGATTGGTAATTATGCGTGGAACTTTTTAATAATTCATTCAAAAAATATATATACATATATTATGATGCATCTTATTTTAAATGAGAAAGGGAAGTATAGGAGCAGTGCTGTTTTTCAATTGGTGGGTAAAAAAATTGATTTGTTTTAACAAAACACAAACACCAATAAAAAGCCCAATATGAAAATTTAGTAATTTGGGCTGCGATGAAGAAAGAACCCCATCTCATTTCTTCAAATTTGGGCCATTAATTAGATTTTACCAGTTTGCATTGAATACCTAGTGAAATTTGCTTAATTAAAGGGGTTTTCACGGATTTACCCTTTCCAGTTTATATGGAAATTACTTATTCTTGTAAAATATAATATCTTAATATATCTTACAAATATATAAATATTTCATAGATATTAATATTCTTACTAATATTTTAGTGTGGAAAATGACAGTTAGCTAGGTCAAGCTTTAATTCACTGGTTCATTAGTTAGATCAATCAATCAATTATCATGTTAGAAATTAACAATATTTTTTTTTTTTTATTGATACACATTGAAATTAGCTTTTTCATAAAACTATTTTTTTCAACATTTTATAAATAGAATCAACTCAATATATCTCAAAAATAGATTTATTTTAATTCAAGATGTACACATTAATTAAATTCTTTTTATAAATTTTGAAAATAAAACTATCTTTTTACAAATTAAATAAAAACCAATATGAAATAAGAATTGAATGAGCTGCATTCTTTACTATATATGATTTATAATAAGAATGGATGAGATTTCTAAATCCATAATAAGGATGAACAAAATTCATATATTCATACTAATAACGCAAAGAAATCAAGGAACTAGATTTTCTCTGTGAGGGGAACTAATCGGAGATTGTGCACGCAACAGTAGTTTCCTAGATTTGGCAAGTGTTCACTTATTTCGCTTCTAACAATGATAGCAAATCAGTTGTTTTTCCTTTCCAATGTATTTTTCCAATTTTAATATACTTTTTTGGAACCTTCGCGGACTAAACCGTTTCTCGAAATGATATATGGTCAAACAAACGATTAAAGACCTTAGCTGTAGTGTGTTCTTTCTTTTTGAATCTAAGTTGGCTCAAGTCTCTTCTAGAATTATGAAACAAGATGGTTGATCAAAAAATCCTAAGGGTCCCTTCGCAGCAGCCAAATGTGGCAAACTTCCCATAGATTTTTTGCTCTAGATGTTCGCCACTATTTTCACCTTCACAGGAAGATACAAAATGGTGCGGTCATAATCTTTCAAGAGTTCCAACTATCTCCCTTGCCTTAAATTTTGGTCTTTCCCTGTCAACAGATATTGGAGGCTGTTATGATCCGTATAAATCTCATAGGCCTCCCTATACAAAAAATGACGTCCCAGTTTCAATCTGAACACTACTGCCACCAACTACAGATCGTGTGTTAGATAGTTCCTCTCGTGGTTTTTCAATTATCGGGACACATAGGCGATCACTTTGCCATGCTTCATCAGTACACATCCCAAGCCAATCCGTGAGACATCACTGTACACCACAAATTCACCAGAACCCAATGGCAACACTAACATTGGTGTCGACATCAGACAATCATTGAGCTTTTGAAAGCTCTTTTCACAGTAGCCATCCTAGACAAATTTGACATTTTTTTGTGTCAGCCGAGTCAGGGGTACCACAATCCTCGAAAAATTTTCCACAAACTTTATGTAATATCCAACCAAACTATCACACCCCAAATCCGGTATGATTGGCCAGGGTACGCCATGTACCCCGAAGTCTAATCCCAAAATAAACTATGCGTAAACAAGTAATGAACCCAAACATTTTATGACATTTAAAACTTAAAGGAAAACATCAAATTCTAAAACAACCCAACCACTAATTAAAAGAAAATACTGAAGGTTTAATTTATTTTCAAAACTTTAAAGTCCCAACAAGGACACCTCAAACTAAGGAAAATGCGAAAACGAAATAACCGAGTCTACATGACTCAACAAAATAAAAACGACTGGACTCGGTATCCTCCTCGATCACGACATGTCACGAGACCTGCTGCCCTGTCGCCACCGGCCGCGCTACTACACACTGGTACCTCTCTGATCTAGCTCAAGTGCTGCAAAATAACAGTAATGAGGGATAAGTCCAACTAGGACTTAGTGAGCAGATCAGTTCTCAATTCACCAAATCAATCATCATGCATAAAAACACAAATAGCCGATACATAATGAACAACAATGTCAGAAGAAATCAGCAATAATATATCCACAACTACATGCATGAAATAAACATCCGTCAACAAGTATAAAATATCCTTAAAAATGACGGAACAAGCATCAGTAACACATCCACCACTCCGCTCATATCCACAACAACAAGTATAAGCATCCATCAATAAACATATCCACAATAATAAAATAGGATGGATGCAACACCGCAATCATATGCATGTGATGACATATTTATTTTCCATCTTTTGTTGCTTATTTTCATGCTAAATTTAAATTAAATACTTCCTAAAATGTGTTTATTATTATTTTTTAATTTTTAGGCAACAAATGATGGAAAGAAATAAAAAAGAATCCCCTTGCATATTTTTTGGAAGCTAGAAATTGGAAAAATAGCTGGACCTGGTCGCACTACCTTGGACGTGTCCACGCCTTAGTAAAGATGCATGTGACAGATCAAGAATTTACCATGTTAAAGGTTGAAATTTTATTTTCAAGTTTTCATGCGAATTGGACTATCATTTTGTGTCTAAAATATTAAATCAAGATATTTAATTGTTAGTTTATTGCCATGTAAGGTTGATTTGATTTTTATTTTCTATTATAGTTAGATTTGGAATTCTCCTATAAGAGGAGAAAAGTTGTAATGAACTGGGGCTGAGTTTTTTTTTAACTTTAGCATTCTTTTTAGTTTTGTTCTTTTCAGTTTAGAATTAAGTTTGAATTCAGTAGTGATTTTTGGAAAATGAAAATATTTGTGTTTGCGATATGTGGCTAATTCACTTCTTTCTAGCTAAAGGATGATTTGACATTTCGGTTCTACGAGTTATGACATTCCTCTAAGCTTAACATATTTGCTTTCTAGTATTTATTTATTTTCTTCAGAAATTATTCTATTGTTTCTTTTTAATTGTTGGTCTGTTACCCTATTATTAGGACAATAGTTAGTCTTTCGGTATGGTTGTTCCATGCCAGATTTAGAGACAAATTAGTCGAGGTTGCTGTTCAATCCGTACTAATAGAATTCTTTAATTAATTTGACATGTGAGATTGCTGTTCAATTCATATAGTCTATTAAATTGCTAGAAATAAAGGAACTCGTTCTTTGTGTCTATGATCAATCCTACGAACCGAAATCGAGAACGTACCTTTAGCTAGACCTTCCTCTCATTGATTTCTCCTTAATGTAAATTATTGTTTTTAATTACTATCTTTATTTACGTCTTCTTGCATCTAATTAAACTCCCCCCCTTTTTTCTTTCTTTTAATTTTTGATTTTGAAAGAATTTAAAACTAACCAGTCTCTGTGGATTCGACTCTACTTGTCATGACTACAAAATCTCAAGAAGTAGGTATTTATTTTTGGTGAATTCGACACTCATCAGCATGCTCCCCGGACCCGTTGGTCCCACATAGCCACATAGGGTTGGTAGACGAGTGGCTGCCGAACTACCACCCAGCTCAGTGTCGTATCTTTGGGGCATGCCCCCCCTCACCGGCACTGGCTCTTCCGAGCTAGCCTATTGGGGCATACGTTCCCCTCACCTGCTTGGGTCTCTGGACTGTCTCTTTGGGGTATGACCTCCCCTCACCAGCCGAACTTCTGGAATAAGGCTAATGATGTCTCTTTGGAGCATACCCTCCCCTCACCAGCGAGGCTTTCAAAAAATACAACAAGCACATCACAACACCACATACGCAAGTATATAAGCATAAACAAGATGTGCTATCTACAGGTAAAAAATGGTATGTCAAGTGCATACCTCATCCTCCACCTCCTCCTGCCATGCATCACAACCACATAGAAATATATATGTAGAACTAGTACTCATAAATCATGAATACCCAGCACAAATAAACAATCATAAAATAGAATTATAGCACTGTAAGAAAGGATGCACATGTATCATGAAAGTAGTGGAAAAAGAAACTTCATCTATAAATTAATGGACTGAAACAATAGGATTAAATAACTCGTCATAGGAATCATTGATCTAGGATAAGATTCACCTCATTAACTACTATATCCATGAATCATCTAAGATTGAACCATAAAAATATATAAAATATTATTTTTCAGCTTGGCACGCAAGATGAGGCGACGTCCGCCTATTGTTTTCAAAGTTTGAAAGGTTTGTTGATGAAACAGACCTCGCCAATGAATCCAGAATGTTGATTAGGTGAAATTTTATATATAACATGAATATTTTTGCTAACCTTAAGGCCTCCAAATAATTATTTAGAATAATGGAAGAAACACCTTAATTTATTTAATAAATCACTGTTATAAATAAATATAACAGTGTTACAATCAATAAATCAGTAATGAAATCTCAGCCCTGTTGGCTTAAGGGTCTCTTTTAAGCCTCGATCTTTATTTTCATGAAAACAAACATGTATTTAATCCAAAGTGTGAAGTTTTGAGTTCAGGTTGAGGTTGCGATACACATGCCAAATCCGTTCAAACAGAACGACGGAAAAGATCGTCAAAGAAACGAAAGAAGAAGTCATTGAAGAAGGCTCAGGATTTAGACAAGTAGAATTAATGTAATATGTCTCTAGGATAGTTTATCCCAAGCCAAAATTGTAAGGTTATCCAAGTTGAAACTTGGAAACCAAACCCATAGAAAAGGCATATAAAAACACATGGAAGAAATCATCCTTAGCCTGGGTTCGATCGACCGAACACGGCAATAGCATAGCATGGTAGCCTATTTGGTCGACCAAAATTGGCGAAGGCAAGAATGCAGGGCTGCGTCGGTCGACCGGTTGGTCGATTGACAGAGGCAAAAAAATGGCAAAAAGGTAGCGGTCGGCCAATCGGTCGACCGACCTAAAGATAACCACAATCGCGACTCGCTGCAGCCATTCGGTCGACCGACGGGTCGACCGAATTTCAGAATATTTGTTGGCGATCGACCGGTCAGTCGATCGACCTCTCACATCTACGAGCGATCGCACTGGTAGCCGATCCGTCTGTCGACCGACTGATCGACTGGCCTTGCGACCGAACGGCTTCAACGGTTGATTTTTCATCCGTTGAACGGTCTGTTCCGGTGAGGGGTTATAAATACCCCCCACCAAACTTCTTTACACACTTTTGCAAAAATCATTGAGCATTAAAAGAGTTCTTTAAAGCCTTCAAAGACCTACACCTGCGCACGCTCTCTGCTCCCAGTCTTCAACATCTAAACCAGGCGCTGCTTCTGCTTCAACTGTGCTGCAATCCTTGAGTCATTAACCTGTTGCAAGTTGAAGACAAGAAGGCGGTGGAAAGAAGCTTGGTTCAATCTTTTAATCTTTAAGCTCTTTCCTTGTATTTTAAGTTTATTGTAACTTATTTTCTAGTTTGGGATAGCTTGCTAGGTGTGCTAGGAAACACTTAGGGTCAGCTTTGTAGAATTGTGTTTTGCCTAGGTGAATAGGATTGAGGTGTTCTCCAAGTGAGGGAGAAGGGTGTCCTCAAGTGTATTCAAAGGAAAACATAAATTCTATAAAGTAGTATTTAAAAATCTTTGGTAAGGAGCCAAGGTAGTGGAGTGGGCGGTTGGCCAAACCACTATAAATATTATTGTTTGCATTGTTTATTTACTTGCTTCTATCATTGACATTGAATTGAGGTCATATCAACCATCAAAGAACCACTGCATTCAGTTAAGATAAAATTGAGTAAAAGAAAACTGAAAAAGGGGATTGACACTATTCAACCCCCCTTCTAGTGCCAAGGTCCATCCAACAAGCCCTTCATTTAAACAAGATCAAATCACACCCTTCCATCTAATATGATGCAATCACAACCCTCTACTTAACATGTTACAATCTCAGCTTTACATCTAACCAGATGCAATCACAGGCCTCCATCTACATGATTCAATCACAGCCTTACATCTAACCAGATGCAATCACAGCTCTCCTTCTACATGATGCAATGACAGCCTTATATCTAACCAGATGCAATCACAACCCTCCAACTAACCAGATGCAATCACAGCTCTCTATCTACATGATGTAATCACAGCCTTATATCTAACCAGATGCAATCACGGCCCATCATCTATATGATGCAATCACAGCCTTACATCTAACCAGATGCAATCTCATCCCTCCATCAACACGAGATCAAATCCCTGCCCTTCATCCACCCAAATCAATCTCAGCCCTCTATTTCATCTCCCCACCTAGGTCATCTTCATCTCCTCATCCCCTCCACCTGCCGCCGCGACGCCGACACCAACGTCGGGGCCTGCCGGCACACCGTCGCCAGCACGTGACGGTGGCGGTGGCGGCGCCTCGCGCGGCCACCCTACCGCGTGGCTCGGCTGCCCATGCGCGGCAGCGACACCATGCTGGGCACCGCCTCTCACCGCGGCCAGCACCGACCGAAAGCACAGTAAGAAAAAAAAAGGAGAAAAGAAAAAGAAATATTTTATTCCCATAAAGGGTAAACAACATGGTTCAATTAAGAAACGATCGATCTGACTTCCGATCCGATATGAGAACAACGACTTGAATCGAGAATTAGAGAAAATAAGGTCTAAATCCACTCACTGGATGGAGAGAAAATGGAAGGAAAAGACGCGCATCATCTTCCCTCGATCGACACTGACGAACTCACGAAAATTTGACTCCGGCAGCTCCTCCTCCTCGACGACGCCCTCTCTCTCCTCTCTCCTTTGCGTCAGGTGGTGTGCAGCTAAAACCCCTGGCGGCACACCCCAGGGTCTAATCTATAAACACTGGTTGGGTCCAAATGACCAAAGTACCCCTACCTAAGCTATCCGACTTAAACAACCCATAACTCATGCGATCAAACTCCGATTCGAGATCCGATTGCACCGCTAAATTTGCCTTGAGACCCTCTATCATCCTAGCAAGCTAAATCACAGAGATAAGACAATTAAAATTTTTCTTAATTTTTTTACATTAAATGCTTACTCAGGTCTAATCCCAAAGCTTCCTGCCAATCCATGCTAACTAGGGCCCACGATCCCCCGCTCAAGAATAAAATATTATTATTAAGATTTTTAGGTATTACAATTCTGTGTCAGCCCAGACAAATTTGACCTTTTTTCATGTCAATCGAGTCAGGGGTGTCGCAATCCTCGAAAAGTTTTCCACCAACTTTATGTAATAGCCAACCAAACCCAAGAAATTGCGAACCTCTGTCACACTGGTTGGTTGTTCCCAATTATGGACTACCTCTACCTTTGTAGGATCTACCTTCACCCAATCTCATGACACAATGTGTCATAGGAATCCCACACTATCTAGCCAAAACTCAGACTTGGAAAACTTGGCATAAAGCTTATGCTCTATAAGAGTCTCCAAAACCACCTCAGGTCACTATGCTCCTCCCTGCTCCTGGAATGCACAAAGGTGTCATCAACGAACACGATGACAAATTCATTCAAAAATTCCTTGAAACTCAGTTCATCAAATGCATGAAAGTTGCCGGTGAATTTATCAACCCGAAGGACATGACCAAGAACTCATAGTGGCCACATCTCGTCCTGAAAGTTGTCTTGGGCACATCATGGTCTTGAATCCTCAACTGATGATAATCGGATCGCAAATCAATCTTGGAGAACCACTTTGCCCCTTGAAGCTAATCAAATAGATCATTAATCCTCGGCAGCGTGTAACGATTCTTGATCGTCACCTTATTTAGTTGGCGATAGTCAATGCACATGCACATGAATCCATCTTCCTTCTTAATGAATAACATTGGTGCTCCCCACGAAGACACACTTGAGCGAATGAAGTCAAATTTATTGGCTTAAGGTTTTCAACCTTGGTCTTAATCTCGGTTTTGATGATAGAAAATATGGAACTAATGTTTTCATGAAAAACTATTTTTAGGTTCCAAGTTGGTTAGTGCACGACGTCCTTGATCGGAAAAATTGAAGAAATTCGCAAGGACGCTCATTGACGCTCAAGATTCACCAAGAAGCTTGAGTGTAGGTTTAGAGTGTCTAGATTTATGTATATCCTCTATTTGATGCATAAGGACTCTAAAACCAAAATCCGAACACCAAAACATGAAAAGTAGGAAAATTAAAAAATGGCCCAAAAATTCTCTAAGCCTAGGGAGCTCCTTGGAGGGGTATATGACTTAGACAATTTCTTGGCACCAAAAGTCTCGGTAATGGTTCCTTAGGTAGAAACAAATTAACGGCCTATTTTTAAGGAATTTTTGGAAACCTTTAATCTATCCATACTTGACATGAGAGATTATAAAATTTTCGGCTTTCGTAAATTTGTACTAAGCCCCAAAAGTTAGATTTTGATTTTTTAGATATTTTTATTGAATCCAAATGGGGGGTAATCCTTATTAATAACTTAAAGTTAAGAAAATTTAAATAAGGCTTAAAAGATTAGACCTTGCTGAAAACTGAATCCATTGTAGTTTCGACCAAATGGTCGGTCGACCGACCTACGACTAACGAGTGATTGAACTCCATCAAAACCCCACAGTAGGCTTTCAATCGACATCCAATCAAATGTTCGATCGACCGAACCATCGATCGACACATCGACCGGCGGAAGGTAACAACTCTATTTTCAGCCGTTGTGTGGTTTCATCCGAGCCATAGTCCTTTGGGTCCCTATAAATAAGTCTCCTCATCCTTCCTTACATTAGATAATTATTATTGATCCATTATATGAGATATTGAGCCATTGATTGAGCCACTTTTCTGTTGGGATGGGAATAAGAAGAACAACGGAAAAGTGATTTAAAAAATTCAAACCATCCCAAAAACAACGATCTACGGATGATATGGCTGCTCCTAATCCCGTTTTCAAGATGCACACACGCACGTCCTCAAAGGAAAGTCCGCACTAGGCGCCTCGCAACAAGGGGGCAACGAACACCAAGACTCGTAGTGGCTCAACGGAGAGGCAATCTCAACCCCGAAATGCACCAAGGTGAAGACAACCCTTCCACCAAGAACCAAACACCAAAAGGGAGGAAGATGGGATGAGAAAACCACAGAACGAAGAGGAAGATGAAGGAATACCTCGCTGTCGTTCTTGGACTCCTCCATGAAGATGAAGTAGATGACACACCCAAGAGGAAGAGACCTTCAATCAGCTTCACAAAATCGGAGAAGGAAGCTTTAGATGGTCGGCCACCCAAGGAGATGAGATGAGTTCTTGGAGCTTTTCTCTTCAAGAAGTCTCTCAAGAACCAATCCCTTGCTCTTCTCCAAGATCAATAACCAATTTGCTTAACTCCCTTGAAGGAGGTTAGGCCATCTATTTATAAGGGGCATAGGTTGCTACCAAGGTAGACTTGGGCCCCCTTTTTTAAAACCTCTCCCCGAAATTCAAAATTCTAGAGTTAGACTCTAAAACAATAATATATATTTAATGGATTTATAATTAATTCAAAATTAATTAAATCCAACTAAATATAAACTTTAATTTATCTCTATAAATTAAATTTTAATTTATTAGGATTTATCATGTGCCAATCCCTACAATTTAGGGATGCCCTATAAATTAGGGTTACCGAGGAACTCCTTCCTCGCGTATTCATTCCTATAGGTAATATCTTTCCTATCATGTCCGTAAACAAGATCCGTGATCGAGTTACAGCATGTCCATACTGGTAAACATATAGAGCCACATTTGAACTTTATCTCATAAGATCCATTACGAGATTAGCCTATTGTGTGTGACCCATTGGGCCCCACACTAAGCCAGCAGTGAGTTATGCATAACAGAGAGTCGGATCGAATAAAATGACTTCTATTTGAATCTTACAAGCCACCACTAAACCCCTTTAGTGTGGTCGTGAGAGACTCCACTCACAAGTCAAGATTGACGTCTAGCAACGTGTCATGACTACCCGGATAGTGTGAGATTCAATCTATGGGGATCGGACGCCCTTCGGTGATTAGTTACCGTGTAACTAAGTTCCTCGATTACAATGTCCCGACGTCAGCTAGGGTACGGAAGAAGTGTAAAACCCTAATACCGATTCATATGTATTCCACCCATCAAGATATCGTCTCAATAATGAAACGTCAAAAATATCTTCCTGACTTTCATGTCTACCCTGGCTAGAGATTCCCGAGTCTACACTTGTAGGGACACATAGGACATTAATTATCTCCTCTCACTAGGAGTAACCGATTCCATGTTGGTTGCTCACCTACCTTCATGAATGCTTTCTCATGCCCAGTAATACCCGGCACATGACGCTACGGGCCATGTAGGGATAGAACCAAAGCAATGTAACTATGACAACCTCAGGTCCAAGGACTACTTGCACCTACTTTTACCTGAGGAACATCCTATTGACACTCATGTAAGGATTCCATTCTGTGTTCCTCGTGTAGGTCTGTTCAGTGAACTCATTCCCTAATAAGCACCTGTACTTGTACATTAATGACAGCTCATAGGTAATTGTGAGATCAGCTACTCCTTATCGTATAAAGCATGTACCAAGTGCACCAGTCTATCTAGTGATCCTACGACTGGGAACATTTAGAATATGGGATCTGGATTCCAAGTCTCACTCGCATGATCCCATCATGGCCTTGGACTCAATTGCTCGGGTTCATGGGGTTCATCACAATCTAATATATACAAAATATAGATGTAGCATATGATGAAAAGTTGCCTTATATTATTCATTAACCAAAAAATAATTTCCTACACATCCACATGTGATTGGCTAAAGGACACTATTTCTTTCATTTTCATCAAAACCTAGCCTTGATATTGAATTTTTGATTTCGGCCTTCAACTTCGCTGTTTCATTATCCAAGGCATAAAGTGGAAGCTGGGATCTTGTGTTGGAGCTAAGTAGTTTATTGTTTACATTTTTGATCCATTTATTATCGTATTTTGTTGTTCATTTCATTGTATATCAAGTGTGTAAACCTAGGTTGCTAGGTTTGTTTAAGCCGGGTGGTGAACTTGGTGTTTGAGGCTTAAATCCACCGGTGTACTTAGTTTACTAGGATTAGTTTTTGTTGTCCTTTAGGTTTTGAGGTGGGAGAGTGCTCCCGGTTTGAAGATGGAGACTTCCGGGTGTGGAAGTGTCTTGGTGTGAGAGCGGAGATTCTTTGGGGAAAAGTCCTCAATTGTAAGGAAACAATCATAATTTAGTAAAGCTAAGTTGAAAATTCTAAGCGGGGATGCTTGGATAGTGGAGTAGGCATTGGGGCCGAACCACTATAAATCTTAGTGTTTGCATTGCCTCATATTGTGTTTTGATTACTTGTATTATTTACTCGCTTTCGCATTCATCTATTTGAATTGAGTACTCGCCTAAGTAATCAAGAAAAGGGATTAAAACCGAATTTAGGCTAAAGTTTAGTGAACACACTATTCACCCCCACCCCCACCCCCTCTTGTGTAGGTCATTCGACTTTCATTTGGTATCAGAGCGGATTATGGATTTAGATTCACAATCTCGTCTATATCTAGCCTCGATCCTAGAATGACACTAGAGTCGTCGGTCTCTACACTTCCTAGGTTTGATAGTTCTAACTTTAGACTTTGGAAACATAGGATGTATGCTTTCTTAAAGACACAAGGCTTTGAAAAATGGCCTCAACTTTCACGAATTTCTCAATTTTGGTCAATCCTTTGATTGGTCTCAATTCTATATAAGAAGTTTAGGAATGGTTCCAATAATAGCCATATGTCAGCCCGACGTGATCTCGCCCGTTAGTTCGCTGACGTGGCGAACCGATAATAATATTTTATTATCGTCACGTCACTTAAAGAAATATGGTTCGGGTTTTTTAAAGTGACGTGGCGTTAATAAAATATTATTATCGTTTCGCCACATCAGCGAACTAACAGGCGAGATCACGTCAGGCTGACGGATGGCTATTATTGGAATCAATCCTAAACTTCTTATATAGAATTGAGACCAATCAAAGGATTGGCCAAAATTGAGAAATTCATAAAAGTTGGGGCCATTTTCATCTATTTACCCAATATTTAACATGTTAAAAGTTGATTATATCAAACTTAAAAGTGATATGCATGCTTGGACACAAAATGAGATTGACTCCTTTAATTTGAATGCTAAAACAATGCATTATTTATATTGCTCATTTTCAAATGACATACTTGAGAAGGTCATGCATTCTACTCCCGTATTCAATATTTGGGCATGCTTAAATATGTTATATGACTGCAAAAATTGAAGAGCTAATTACTCTTGATGAAGGTGGTGATGACAATGGTCGTACACTTATTACTAACTTGATTTTTGATGCCCAAAGCCTATCTTGTCAAAGGAGCACAAAAAATCAGAGAAAAAAGGTAAGGTGTCTCTTTTGTCAAGAAAATGGACATAAGAAGAACAATTGTCCCCATATAAAGAAAGATGACAAGAAGATGAAGAATGCTTCAAAATATTTTATTTAATCAAGTGAAGCCTCCTCTCATCGTGAACAAAAAGCCGCTTCGAAATTATGCCTCATGGGTATCCAAGATGAGGTACAGAACTGGAGGCGGCCAACTAGCGTGACTGAGGTTCGTAATTTTCTTGGGTTCGTCGGGTACTATCGGAAGTTCGTAGAGAACTTCTCTAGGATTGCAGCCCCTTTAACTCGGTTGACCAAGAAAAATGTCAAATTTGATTGGGACGATAAGTGTGAGGCAAGCTTTCAGAAGCTCAAGGAATGCTTGACGTCGGCACCTGTATTGGTCGTACCTTCTGGCTCAGGAGGGTTTGTGGTTTACTATGATGCCTCTCAGGTTGGCCTAGGTTGTGTTTTGATGCAGTTTGGCAGAGTCATAGCCTATGCTTCCCGTTAATTAGCTGAAGGTTCATGAAAAGAACTATCTGACGCATGACCTAGAGCTAGCAGCGGTGGTTTTTGCACTAAAGGTATGGCGGCACTATCTCTACGGGGAGACTTGCGAGATCTATACGGATCACAAGAGCTTTTAGTACTTGCTTACCCAAAAGTAGCTGAACCTCAGGTAGAGGAGGTGGCTGGAGCTCCTAAAAGATTATGACTACACCATTATGTACCACCCGGGGAGAGCCAATGTGGTAGTAGACGCTCTAAGCAGAAAATCCATGGGCAGTTTGGCTCATTTGAAAATCAAGCAGAGGCCTTTAGCTCGAGAGCTGGTGTTGTGCTTGGATGGGGGTACAACCTTAACAGTGTCAGCTTCAGGTGCCCTGGTGGCACACCTGCGGGTACCATCCACACTTGTGGGTATGTTGCATGCCGCGCAGAGAGAGGATGCCTTTTGTGCGCTGACCAAGGACTTAGTACAGAGAGGCGATGCAGAGAATGGGTTCAGATTGGACTGAGAGGGTGTGCTGAGGTTCAAAGATCGAATTATGGTGCCAAATATGACAGATGTGCGCAGACAAGTCCTAGAGTGGGATCATCGTTCCACTTATACGATGCATCCGGGGCCCATAAAAATGTACCAAGATTTAAGGCAGCACTACTGGTGGAAGGGCATGAAAAGAGAGGTAGCAGAGTTTGTATCCAAATGTCTGGTCGGCCAACAGGTAAAGGCCGATCATTTGAAGCCCGCGGGGCTGCTGCAAAACCTCGAAGTGCTCGAGTGGAAGTGGGAGAGAATCACCATGGACCTGGTGGCCGGGTTGCCTAAGTCAAAAGGCGGCTTTGACTCCATTTGGGTGGTAGTGGACCGGTTGACCAAGACCGCACACTTTATTCCAGTGAAGACTACCTTTTCTATGGAATAATACACCCGACTATTTCTAGACAGGATTGTGGCTTACCATGGTACCCCAGTGATGATCATATCAGATCGAGGTACCCAATTCACAGCCCAGTTTTGGCAGTCATTCCAAGAAGTCTTGGGCACTCAAGTGCGTTTCAGCACGGCTTTCCATCCGTAGACAGACGGACAGCCTGAGAGAACCATCCAAACCTTGGAAGATATGCTGAGGGCCTGCATTCTAGACCTAGCAGGCGGTTGGGAGAAACACCTGCCGTTGATTAAGTTCGCCTACAACAATAGTTATCACAATAGCATTGGCATGGCTTCCTTCGAGGCATTATACGGGCGACGGTGTAGGTCTCCTATGGGCTGGTTTGAGACAGGAGAGACTCTCCTGGTTGGTCCGGACTTGGTTGAGGAGGCGGTGAAGAAGGTGCAGCTGATAAAAGAAAGGTTGTTGGCGGCTCAGAGTCGCCAAAAAATGTATGCCGATAAGAAAGCCAGAGAGTTGGAGTTCGCTGAGGGTGACTTGGTATTCCTAAAGGTTTCTCCTATGAAAGGGGTGCTCCGATTTGGGAAGAAAGGAAAGTTGAGCCCTAGTTTCATTGGGCCTTTCCCTATTCTCAAGCGAAGGGGCGCGGTGTCTTACGAAATGGCCTTGCCTCCTAGTTTGAGTAGAGTTCATCTAATTTTCCATGCGTCAATGCTCCGGAGGTATGTGAAGGATGAAACCCATGTGATCGAGTTGACTGTGGTTGAGGTGGACACGTCAGTCTCGTATGAGGAGAGGCTAGTTGAGATACTTGGCAGGCATATTAGGAAGCTCAGGTCCAAGGAGATTCCCTTGGTAAAAGTTAGGTGGGAGCACCACTATAGGCAAGAGGCCACTTGGGAGGTAGAGCGGGACATGAGAGAGCGCTACCCTTCCTTGTTTGAAGAGCCGGTAAGTCCTTGTAACCCAACAAAATTCGAGGACGAACTTCCCTTAAGGGGGAAGGTTGTAATACTTGGGGTTTTCTAATATAAAATTTCTCGTGGTGCAGCCCATCGAGTCGGGAGCTAGCCAGGTCGAGTCGCGTGATCACCTCGAATAGTAGGTAAAATTTGTTTAAGTCGTATCAAAGTGTTAGTGTTTGAGTGGATGAACAAATTGTTTGACTCAAGTTTGGTTTGAGTTTAGTTCGCGGATTGAGTCGGGACTCAAACCGGGTTAGGTGGAGTCGCATAGAGGGGTGAGTAAGTGAATGAGGGGTAAATGAGTCATTGGATGAGGGGAGATAAAACCCCTCACCCAAGCCAGCCGTGTGGCTCAAGGAGAGAGCCGCACGCAACCCGAGCAAAAGGGAGTGAGAGGAAGAGAGGGGAGACTTGTAAGGCGCCAAGTTCGCGTCGACGCTCAAGGAGATCGGAACTCGTCTTCATCAAGGCTTCTTCGTGATCTGATCAAGGTGAGTTGTTAGTGTAGTTTTTGATGGGAGGCGGGTGGCCGGCCCTACAACTTTTGAAATTGGGTTTTTCTTCACGAGTTCTTGCCGATCGACGAGTTTCTTCTTGTTAGAACTTTAATTGTTGTTTAGATCGTGATCTTGTGTTTTAAAACAGGTTAATTTCTCATTTTTGAGGGTTGGCCGAGTAGAGGAAAAAGGGGAAATGTCATGCCGAAATTTTCCGCAATTTCCTCGCTCGTCTTGCAAACCGCGTATTGTCTTGTGTTCGATATATTTGAGACTTTTGGATTGATACTCGTGTTGACGCCACAACCATGTTTACCACCCCTAGGGGGTTCGGCCGAGCAGGTTATTACCCTGCTTGAGTCGGCCGAGCTGTGGAAAGGGGAGGGAAATTGGGGCTGTTCGGATCGATTCGCTGGATCTTACGTTATGTCGTCTAAATTCCCACTTTCATGCTTAATGTTAGGTTCAATTTAAATTATATGTTTACTGTTCATCTTGTTAATTGATAGCAATTTTAATCTACATTCTCATGCATCCAAGGAAATGTTTCATTAAATTTCTTATATCATGTTAAATTGATGTTATGTTTATTGCATGTTCCTTATTCGTTTAATCAATGAATTATTTACCTCTGTAATCCAGCTTCCTCATGATATTGTTACTCATGATTAAATTTGGTAAGTGTCGTTGACAATGGTATGCCGAGTGCTCTTCTATAGTCGGCAAGTTCGATCAATCTAGAAATAATGGTTTAGGTATCTAGTGGTGACATTTAACCTAGATACAAGATACACTTACTAGGTTCTACACCTAGGGAAACAATATGACCCTAGGAGGAAGGTCGGATATGGGCAATGCCCGGAAAACAAAACATAGGAAAACTTGCACAACCGGGTTCTGGTTGTGGTTGAGATGGTCTACTGAGAAGTGTCATTAGTCGAATAGCTATCACACGACTCAGTGGTTTATAGGGTCTTGAGATTACACCAGCGGGCCGCTAGGTGTTAGACCCGAGTGGCGTAGGGTCTTGAGATTTCGTCAGTGGGCCACGCTGACGGTAGACCCGAGTGGACGAGACTAGCTATCCCTAACCCGGAGGATCTCTGAAGCTAGTGGCCATCCTAGTTGACGGATCCGAATTATAAAGGTTCCTAATTGAGAAGCCCGTAGGGGCTGATTTGAGTAGGCCGACCGGTCGGGTTACATAGAAGGAAGAACCGAACCTTCCATATATATTTTAGGCCATTATTGGCCGAGCTATTAACATGGATATGGGCCCGAGAGGCTGGTTCATCCATTCCTCTATATTGGCAAACTGATTACTTTTGAGATGTGATTTTATATAAATTCCTTACATATGTTATTGTCGAAGTTTTAAGTGGAGGTTCGAAAGAACCGCTCACTGAGTTCCTCGTGAACTCACGGTTTCCTTTATTGTTGTTTTGTAGAGCTCGACCAGTGAGGTACGACTTGGTGGCATGTCGCGCAGGAGAGCAGGCGTGGGTGCAGATCTCATAGCTGGCAGTTGTTAGTCGTAGTAGTGTCTAATAGAGTTGGTGTATGCACTGTGTTATTTCTGTAAAAACTTTTAGATGTTTTATTTGGAAAACCTTTGGATGTTATTTAAAACTTGTGATGATTTAGAACTTGGTTTGATTAAACTGATTTCGAACAGTTAATGAAGTTGGTATTCTTGCTTTTGTTTTTGACTTGATGTTATTCTAGTTATTGTTCTATGAATTGTTGGTCAGTGCATAGGGTAGGCTTCGGGGTACTGAGTCGTACCCTGGTTGGTCATGTGTACCCTGAGTCGGGATGTGACATATGACTTGAAAAATGATTTTTATTTTTGATTTCCCGGTATCTTCGGAGACCTATGTGGCCTATAACGGGCCTAAGCGATCTTGCGGTTCTAAATTGTATGCTAATTGTGACCTTTCGATTTTCAACCAATAGGAAGGGTTGGAGATCTTATTTTTTAAATATTTCATATTTTGAGATCCCTTGATTCATTTTGTTCTCATGAATGATTTATTTGAAAATGAATCTATGCTATTTAGTGAAGTTGAATTTGGAAAATGATACTTGGTTTTTTTTTCACTTCGCTATTTAGTTTGATCGCTTGCATGTAGCTTTGGTTTTATTTTCCTACTAATGAAGATTGCTTGCAAGTCATAAAAAAATTGAATGGAAGGCTATTCTGAGGAAAATAGAAAATAAAATGAAGTTTGGTTAAATTCACATGGATGAGGTATGTTTTTGGTTATTGCATATTTCTAGTCTAATACCTCAATTTTCATGGTTGATTGATGTCTATACTCATGATTGAAATACCATGAAAAATGATTGAAATCTCATGAATAGGAAACTTCTAAGTACTTAGGCAAATTTTCATTGAGTGAAGTTGCCCTAAGTTAAAATTTGACATTAGAGACTACTATTTTAAGTCCAAACTCATGAAACATGTTTAGATATACACATGACATGCTTCTAGGTGTTTAGAGTTAAAAATTCATGTGTAGATCAACAAAGTGATATGTAGATCATCTTAGGGGACTCAAAACTAAAAAAGTTTGACCTAAGTCAACAAATTGACATAGAAATTTTATTTTGGGTCCAAACTTCACAAACATATTTAGATTTACTCATGTTAAGTGTCCATGTGTTTAAATTTGAAAAACCATGAGTAAAGGTTAAAATTTGATACTTAGAAATTTCATGATACCATGCTTATTTTTTTAATGAAATCATGCTGAGGTAAAATTTTGACCAAATAACATTATTTTCATTTCAAACTTGATAAACATACTTTAAATGATTATATCTTGATATCTGAAAAGTTTGAATAAAAACTGAAAACTTTTGAAAAACTCCAGTTATTTACGAAAATTCCACTAGAACTCAATGAATTTTAGAAAAATCCAAAAAAATGATTTTATGTTGATTCTTGAATTTGCATCTTCATTGAAAAATCTAGTTTATGGCATAAAAGTTTTGAAAATATTTGAGTATGAGTGTGATTTGATTTGGATTTTTGAAATTGGATTTTGAAACTTTAAAGTATCGTTCTTCCCAAATGCTTATTTATCGATACTTTGGATTTTCGTCGAAATCTTTGAATGAGACTTCAAGTATGATGTTAGATTCATGTTTTTGGTATTGTTCTCATTTTGACTCATGAAAAATCATTTCTAAGATGGTTTTTGATATGTTGACTGATACATGAAAATATCATAACTTGAGCTTAGTACATGATTTCTAGTTTTAGATTATGTTTAGCATTCTATGATATCATGTATTGATTAGTCTCACTTGTATATATGTTTTCATCCCTTGAGTTGAGATCTACATGTTCTCATAAAAATAAGTTTTTAGGTCCCAACTTTGACTATAGGTTGACCTTTCTTGCCCTTTTTGATTGATGTCAAAAGGGGGAAAAAAATATAGGTAAAAAGGGAAGAAAATATAGGAAAATCATGCATATAGATAGGGGGAGTTTATTTCCATAGATATGCATGTTGATAGGGAGAGAAATGATATATTTTGTTAAGGATGTTTGTCATTATCAAAAAGGGGGAGATTGTTGGCCTAAGGTTTTCTACCTTGGTCTTAATCTCGGTTTTGATGATAACAAATATGGAACTAATATTTCATTGAGAAATATTTTCAGGTTCCATATTCGTTAGCACTCGATGTCGTCGATCGGAAATATCGGAAGAAAATCAAAAAATCATAAGGATATTAGTTGACGCGTTCGGGTTCGTCACAGAGGTTTTTAGAAGTTCGACGTGTGCACCAAAGACGTCTTGGATGAGTCTAAAGAACACATGGAAAACTCTCCAAGTTGACGCACATTGAAGGCCGGAACTCAAAAATGAAGCACGCAAGAAGAAGGCTGAAAAAATCAAGCTCAACCTAGGTTCGATCGGCCGGTCGATCGATCGAATAGGGTCAAAAATTGGCAGTAGCCAATTTGGTCGACCGATCGATCGATCGAAGGTTGCCAGGAAGCGGCAGAAAACCTTCGTCGCTCGGCGATCGCTCGGTCGGTCGATCGACGATCGATTGGCAAGCGACCTTCGGTCTTGTAACGGGCAAAACTCTGCCCGTTGAGAAGAGGGGAGCTCTCTCTTCTCTTCATGGCTTATTAATAGGGAGCCATGAGAGCCTTCCTCCTTGATGTTGGTCACTTCTAACCTCCTTGAGCCATCTTTTGATCAATTCTAAGCCTTCATTGAGTCAATCTTGTGAAAACCCTAGCTTGAGCCAAAAACCTTGATCTTGCCTTCATTCCTTCATTGATTAACCATCAAAGGCATCAAGAGGAAGCTAGGAATCTTATTTTGGAGCTAAGTATTTTATTGTTTGATTTATTACTCCATTTAGTGTTGTATTTTCTTGTTTATTTTTTTGTATTTGAGTTTGTGTTAGACCTAGAGTGTAGGTCTTGAAATTGGGTGGTAGCCTTGGTGTTTGAGGTTTAAATCCACCGGTGTAAACGTAGTTTGCTAGGATTAGTTGAGTTGTCCTTAGGGTTGAGGTGGGAGAGTGCTCTAGGTAGGAAGGCGTGATACTTCTGGGTGTGGAAGTGCCTTCGATCTGAGAGCAGAGACTTACGTGTGTAAAGTCCTCTTCGTAAGGGAATTGATATAATCTAGTATAACTAAGTTTGGAAATCCTAAGCGGGGTTCTTAGGTAGTGGAGTAGGCATTGGGGCCGAACCACTATAAATCTCATTGTGTTAGTATTGTTATCTTTGTTTGTGTTTAACTATTTTATTATTGCTTCTGCAATTAGTCGATAAATTGCAATTTGCCCAAGTTGTTGGCTTAAGGTTTTCAACCTTGGTTTTAATCTCGGTTTTTATGATAACAAACATGAAACTAATATTTCATTGAGAAATCGTTCAGGTTCCAAGTCGGTTAGCGCATGACGTCCCCGATCGGAGAAATCGGCAAGGACGCTCGTCGACGCTCGGAATTCTTCGGAAAGTTGAAGTTTAGGTCTAGGGTGTCTAGCATGTGTTGTAAATCCTCATGATACTTCATAAGAACCCAAAAACTAAACCCGAATCCCAAAATAGGAAAACCCAGAAACCATCCTGAAATTCACTAAGCCTAGGGAGCTCCTTGGAGGGCTATATGTCCTAGACATTTTCTTGACACAAAAAATGGCGGTAATTATTCCTTGGGTAAAAACTAGATACCGAGGTATTTTAAAGAAATTTTTGGAAACCTTTAGCTTACCCGTACTTGACCGAAAGATTTGAAACTTTTCATTTTTCGGAAATTTCTACTAAACCCCAATAGTTAAATTTTGATTCTTAAGAATTTTGATTTTTTAGATATTTTTATTGAACCCAAATGGAGGGTAATCCTTATATAACATTTATGTTTTAAATTTTTAAAGAATGCCAATGTTCATCATCATTCCCATGCTATGCATTCTACCATTTGACCTCACGATCATAAGAAGAAGAATGATGTTTCTAAGAATGCTCATACTCCTCATGTTTCACATGTCAAGCATTCTAATGATAAATCACATGTCCATAGCAAAAATAAAAAGTTTCATGGATATTGTTTTTGTTGTGGTATATATGATCATGCAATCTATGATTGTGCATTTAAGAAGAATCCAAGTGTTGCTAAGACACTTTGGATACCTAGGCCAACTAACCCCCAAGGACCCAAAGCTATTTGGGTACTAAAGGTTTCTTGCTCTCTTGTAGGGGGAGCTACCACACAAGGGTAAAGAGAAGTGAAGAGTTGAAGTTGACCATGGACTTAAATGAAGTATCATTTCTTGGTTGCAACTTCAAACCATCATGATGCCATAGGTATGGAAATTGGCATATAGGTATAGAAATTGGCATCTAGGTATACTTTGTATCATCTCCTTACTTTGATTTGTTTTATTTAAGTTGGAGTTATGATACATGTTTAATTTGAGTTATTTTCCCCGCTCTTGTTAAGAGTCTTTTGGATTTTTTTTTAATTTTTGATTTCTGATCTCTTCGGAGACCTATGTGGTCTATAACGGGCCTAAGCAACGTTGCGGTTCTAAATCATAAGCTAATTGTGGCCTTTCGGTTTTCAACCAATAGAAAGTGTTGGAGATCATATTTTCATTTATATTTCACTTGTGATCTCTTTAAATTCGTTTTGATATCACTCGATTTCATTTTGAAACGAATTTGAAACTATTTAGCAAAGTAGACTTTGATATCGATAATTGATCTCTCTTTGCTACTTAGTTTGATAACATGCTAGTAATTACATTTTCATTATCCTACTAATGAATATTGCTTGCAAGTTATGATGTTAATGGAAGGCTATGCTATCATGAAGAAAATTGAAAAGTAAAAAAAAAATGGACAAGTTTGGCAAAATTTCCAAGAATGGGGTATGAGTTTGACTTTGCAATAATCTTAGTATAATATTTGAATACTTGTGATATAATGATGTCTCTATACTAATGATTGTTTTTTCATGATAAATATATGAAATTTCATGAGTAGGTAAAATTTTGATAACTTAGGCAATTTCATGATATCTTGATTGAATAAAATTTGCTCTAGGTTGAAATTCATATTAGAGACCTCATTATGAGTTAGTGATTGGAAAACATGTTTAGATACACATATCACACGAGTCTAGGTATTTAAACTTGAAAATTTATGTCTAGATGAACAAATGTGATAACTAGATCACTTTAGGGGACTTTAACTTGAAAAGTTTGACCCAAGTCAACAAATCGACTTGGACACTTCATTTTAAGTCCTAACTTCATAAACATGTTTAGGAATATGTATGATTTATTTTCATGCATTTAGAATTAAAAATTCATATGGATATGTATAAAATGACATAGAAGCTATTTCATGATAACCTCTTTTGGACCAAGTTGACCCAAGTCAACAAATTGATTTAGAGGTCTCATTTTCAATCCATATTTGAGGAAAAAGTTTAGAATTACTCATGTTAGGAGTCCATATATTTAAATTTGAAAAACCATTACTCATCCCTTGAGTTGGTTGACTTCATTTTCATGAAAACTAGTTTTCAAGTCCCAACTTTGACCATAGTTGACTTTTTTAGCTCTTTTTGATTGATGTCAAAAGAGGGAGAAAAATATTGGTAAAATGGAAGAAAATATAAGAAAACTATGCATATAGATAGGGGGAGTTTATTTTCATAGATATGCATGTTGATAGGGGGAGAAATCCCATGTTTGATATCCTTTGCGCTATAATGAATATATTTTCTTAAGGATGTTTGTCATCATCAAAAAGGGGGAGATTATTGGCTTAAGGTTTTCAACCTTGGTCTTAATCTCGATTTTGATGATAATAAGCATGTAACTAATGTTTCATTGAGAAATCTTTCAGGTTCCAAATCGGTTAGCGCACGACGTCCCCGATCGGAGAAATCGGCAAGGACGCTCGTCGACATTCGAAATTCTTCGGGAAGTTGAAGTTTAAGTCTAGGGTGTTTAGCATGTGTTGTAAATCCTCATGATGATGCATAAGAATCCAAAAACCAAACTCGAACCCCAAAATATGAAAACCCGAAAATCGCTTTGAAATTCACTAAGCCTAGGGAGCTCCTTGGAGGGCTATATAATCTAGACATTTTATTGACATAAAAAATGACGGCAATTGTTCCTTGGATAAAAACTAGATAATGGAGTATTTTAAAGAAATTTTTGGAAGCCTTTAGCATACCCATACTTGACCCGAATGATTAGAAACTTTCTATTTTTCGGAAATTTGTACTAGACTCCAAAAGTTAGATTTTGATTCTTTAGATATTTTTATTGAATCCAAATGGGGGGTAATCCTTATATAACATTTATGTTTTAAAGTTATTAGCTTAAAGTTAAGAAATGTTATATAAGTAGACTTAGCGAAGACCGAACCTAGAAATGAGCAAAAAATAGCAAACTAGGTGAATTTTTCCAATTTCGATCGATCGATAGATCAATCGAATGGTGCCTGAAATGGGCAGAAGCCATTTGGTCACTCGACGGTCACTTGGTCGGTCGACCAATGATTGATCGGCCTACTACCGGACGACGAAAACGGCTAGTTTCCTAGCCGTTGAGTTGGTTGTTTCATGCCAACTCTCCATGGCTTATAAATAGGAGCCTTAGCAAGCTTTCCACCCTGAATCTAAGCTTTCATTGAGCCATCTTTGATCATCTCTAAAGATTTCTTGAGCCATTTCTTTGCAAACCCTAGTTCTCATGATAAAACCTTGATTTTGCCTTCCAAGCTTTGATCAATTCATTATTAAGGCATCAAAAGGAACTAAGACTCGTATTTGGAGCTAAGTATAAGTTGTATTATTTACTTGCTCCATTACTTGTGTATTTTATTATTTATTTCATTGTATTTTGAAGTGTGTAATCAGATTTCGGATCAATCTATATTGATTGATCCGAAATCTGATTCAAATCTAATATAGCACCTATGGGTACATAAGAAATGTATCTAATCGATTCTTTTTAATGAATAGATCCGATCGCAACTTCGAATATGGAATTCAAAGGGATCAAATAGGAAACGAGACTCTGAATCATATAACTATAATGAAATATAGAATCAACCAACATTTATCGAATTTGAAAAAGAGTCAGAAGAAATGGTTTGATCCTCTTATTTCTCGAACCGGGGGATCCATGAATCGGGATCCTGATGTATATAGATACAAATGGTCCAATGGGAGCAAGAATTTCCATGAACATTTGGAACATTTCGTTTCTGAACAGAAGAACCGTTCCTAGGTTGCTAGGTTTGATTGAGTTTGTGGTTGTCTTGGTGTTTAGGCTTAAATCCACCATTGTAAACTTAGTTTACTATGATTAGTTGAGTTGTCCCTTAGGTTGAGGTGGGAGAGTGCTCTCGGTAGGAAGGCGGGATACTTTCGAGTGTGGAAGTGCCTTCGATTTTAGAGCGGAGACATTCCAGTGTAAAGTCATCTTTGTAAGGGAAACGATATAATCTAGTAAACCTAGTTTGGAAATCCTAAGCGGGGTGCTTATAGTAGGCATTGGGGCTGAATCACTATAAATAATTATGTTAGCATTATTTTCTTTGTGTATCGCATTGTTTATCTTTATTACTCGCTTTCGCATTTAGTCGTACAATGGTGAATTACCTAAGTAATTTAGGAAATAATTAAAATCAAATTTAGGCTAATTGATTAGTTAACACACTATTCACCCCCCTCTAGTGTGACCATTTCACCAACACAAATAGTTCAAGAAACGATTAAAATAGAATTTAGACAAAAAGATTCAGATAATATACTATTCATCCCCCATCTAGTGTGGCTATTTCACCAACATATTCTCTATTTTGATGCATAAGAACTCTAAAACCGAAACCCGAACACCAGAACATGAAAAGTAGGAAAATCAGAAAACAGCCAAGAAATTCTCTAAGTCTAGGGAACTCCTTGGAGGGTGCCACGGCCCAACTTAGAGTCACGTGACCGGCCGGGGTATACATGCCTATACCCCGCAGCCTATCCCATGCACAAGCCAACTCATAATAAATCATAGCGGAAAGAATAATAGATTTTTATTATGAACGAGAAACCAAAACAGATTCCATTTAAGAAGTAAAGTTTTTAGCAAAATGTTTAAAGTGCAGAAATAAGTAAATCAAAGTTCAACAATTTACTTTAACAAGTGAAATTTGAATGAAATACATGAATGTCCCCAAGGGACTACAATTCCAAAATACTAAAACACAAGTGCATGACAAATCTACCGAAGACTCGACAACGACCCCTAACTAGGACTGCTATGATATCAATGTGGCTCCTCCGCCCTCCAGCCGCGCCAAGTGCTCCAGCCCACCTCAGTGGTCAGGCTCTACAAAAAAATATAGAAATAAATAACGGGTGAGTTCAAAGGAACTCAGTGAGAAGTTCTACCAACCCCCACCACAAAAACCAACCACAGAGATATATGAATTAATGCACCTATCTCACACAGGAATAATGCAACAAGTGGTATGTATAGCAAACAAGCCATCTGACCATCCCATGCTGAAAGGCAAACCTATTCACTTAGTAGTAAAGAATAACATGCCTCAGCCCATCCAAGCCCTAAAACAATAAATCACACTCAAGGGTTATGAGGATAATCAGAATTGACCCATCCGAGCTTATCCTATAATCATACCCTTAAAGATAGCGCAGGAATAATCAAGATTCGCCCATCCGAACTTATTCCAAAAGAAAACTCGGGAATAATCGGTATTCGCCCATCCAAACTTGTTCCACAAGAAACGCAGGAACAATCGGGATTCGCCCATCTGAACTTGTCCTATAAATGATCGCAGGAATAATTGGGATTCGCTCATCCGAACTTATTCCTTAAACACAGGTTGGGAGTTAACCATCCAACCTTCCGGGCCAAGCCCGCAATCCGGCTCCTATCCGAGCCTCTCTGCCATTCATAAAAATATGGCGCTAACAAGACCTAAGCCAAGTGTATCCTACGGTATCTTAGGGGTGTCTTTAATGGGAAATGCCGCAACACTCTATGCCTGATCCCGACGCCCTAGACCCGCAATATCATCAACCAATGAGGTTTTATTTCATGTAGATAAATTATTTTGTTTGTTCTTAACATATTATTCTGCCCCTTGAATTTTAATTATATAATTAAAATTTTCATTGCCGAAATTAGGATTTTGTTTTAGGGGTTTTATTTTCAGTTTACTGTTGCGCCAAAACTGGTGCACCCAAGCCGAATTTGATTCTCAAAGTGTATACTGTGATTCCAAACTATGTTTTCTGGTTAAAATGATAGGTTACATGACTATGTTCAGTAAACTATACGCATCACAACAGATATTACAAAATCAGCCTTGAATTAACAATTTCAGCATGAAATTTTTGCAAGTTTGAGTTTTCAGCATGTCAAAGTAATTAATCTGAAAATAACAGTAATTAAATTCTAAATTACCACCACAACAGATTTATATCATCAAGATAAATCATACAAAAATTAAATCATAATTCCTAATCAAGATTTAGCATGCATCCACATCATCTTTAATTCAAGACTCAAGCTTCAAAACCAAGAAACCCAAACATGAACATACATGACATCAAGATTTAATCTTTTCACATGCAAAACATAGATTCATACGCTGAAATTTTATTTCTAGATACAAATCATGCATTGGCATCATAGGAACTTGAATAAAAAAATTAATCCAAAGCCTAGATTACAAAAACCATCAAGAACTTCTCTTAGGCATTTCATCAAACACCCTGAGAGCGATCCTATTCCCACCTTGGCCGAGCACCCCTAGAATAGTCCTAGGGCTGCCGAGCCCCTTAGGGGGGAGGTATCTAGCCCCCTCTTTCATGGCAATAAAAGAAATCGGCAAGAACTCGAGAATCGATGAAAAACCTGACAAGAAACGCGCCAATCTTCAAGATCGGCTCAAGAAACACGAAAGAAACCCAAGACAAGGAGAGGTAAACCACTCACCTGATTTGGAAGAAGAAAAAGAGTATTTTTCCGATCGGCATCTTCCGAATTCGGCCTCAATCAAGTGGCGGTGGCTCGGCTCCTCAAAGGAGAGGAGACGACGGCTCCCACCAAGCCGGCAGCTTGGCTTCCAAGGGAAAGGAAGGAAGAGGGGGGAAAAGAGGGGCGGCGGCTTGCGACTCCTCTCTCTCCCTCGGCTCGGCTTCACAAGGGAGGGGGAGATGAATCGGCTACTGGCGGCTTGGCTCCCAAGAGAGAGGGGGAGAGGGGCGGCGGCTTGCGACTCCTCTCTCTCCCTCGGCTCGGCTTCACAAGGGAGGGGGAGATGAATCGGCTACTGGCGGATTGGCTCCCAAGAGAGAGGGGGAGAGGGGCGGCGGCTCAACGGTTCCTCTCTCTCTCTCTCTCTCGGCGGCTTGTGCGGCTCCAACAAGGATCCACCTAGCCCTAGGGGGGATTTTATAATTCCCTCCCAAACCTCATCCAAACCCTAACCTCTTTCTAACCCGCATCCGTCTCATGCACGGATCCAACCCGCTAACTCCTCAACCCAAATTAACCACATGCTAAATACAAGCATCAATCACATGCACACCCATGCAATATAATTTAATAAATTAAGCACATAAAATATAAAATCCACGGATCAACTTACCCGAGCTCTCAAGCTCACACTGGACCACGAGTCGACTCGACTCGACCTCGAACTAGCCCACCAGGTTGGCAACTCAAAACAAATAACAGGAATCAGAATAATATCTAGGATATTACAGAGGGCCACATGACTTAGATATTTTCTTGGCACCAAAAGTTTCGGTAATTATTCCTTAGGTAGAAATAAGTTAACGACCAACTTTTAAGGAATTTATGGAAACCTTTAACCTATCCATATTTGACCCGAGAGATAATAAAATTTTTGGTTTTCGTAAATTTGTACTAAACCTCAAAAGTTAGATTTTGATTCTTAAGATTTTGATCTTTTAGATATTTTTATTGAATCTAAATGAGGGTAATCCTTATTAATAACTTAATATTAAGAAATGTTAAATAAGGCTTGAAAGATTAGACCTTGCTGAAAACTGGATTCACTACAGTTTCAGTCGAATGACCGGTCGAATGGTCTGTCGATCGACCTGCGATCGATGAGCGACCGAAGGCTTTGGTCAATGTCTGGTCGAATGTTTTGTCGACCGAACTATCGACCAATAGATCGACCAACAAAAGGTAATAGTTCTATTTGCAGCCGTTGTGTGGTTTCATCAGAGCCATACTCCTTTGGTTCCCTATAAATAAGCCTCCCCAGCCTTCCTTACATTAGATAACTATTATTGAGCCATTATATGAGATATTGATCCATTGATTGAGCCACTTTTCATCAAACCCTAGCCTTGATATTGAATTCTTGATTTGAGCCTTCAACTTCACTATTTCATCATCCAAGGCATCAAGACAAAGCTAGGATCTTGTGTTGGAGATAGTAGTTTATTGTTTAGATTTTTGCTTCATTTATTATTGTATTTTGTTGTTCATTTCATTGTATATCAAGTGTGTAAGCCTAGGTTGCTAGGTTTGTTTAAGTTGGATGGTAGCTTTGGTATTTGAGGCCTAAATCCACTGATGTGCTTAGTTTGCTAGGATTAGTTTTTGTTGTCCTTTAGGTTTTGAGGTGGGAGAGTGCTCCCGATGTGAAGGTGGGGACCTCTGGGTGGGGAACTACCTTGGTGTGAGAGCGGGGATTCTCCATGGAAAAGTCCTCAAGTGTTAGGAAACAATTATAATCTAGTAAAACTAAGTTGGAAACCCTAAGCAGGGGTACTTGGATAGTGGAGTAGGCATTGGGGCCGAACCACTATTAATCATATTGTTTGCATTACCTCATATTGCATTTTGATTACTTGTATTATTTATTCGCTTCTGCATTCATCTAGTTGAATTGGGCACTCGCCTAAGTAATCAAGAAAAAAGATTAAAACCAAATTTAGACTAAAGTTTAGCGAACATACTATTCACCGCCCCCCTCTAGTATAGGCCATTCGACTTTCAAAAATCCATCAATTCCTCTAGCTGAGCCTTAAGTTCTCTTAATTTTGTCGGTGTCATTCAATAGAGGGAATCGAGATCGGCTTTACCCCTAGTTGCAAGTCAATACAGAACTCAATATCCCTCTCCGGCGGCAGTCTAGAAGCTCGTTCTAAAAGACACCAAGAAACTCGTTAACAATCGATGTCTCTTCTATTTTTGTGGCCTCCCCCTCAGCCATAGATACAAAAGCCAAAAAGGATTGGCAACCCCCGGTAAGCAACTTCCACACTTTAAGGGCTGGAATGATCTTAAGTGAATCTCCTCTTCTCTCACTCTGGAAGGTAAACTATGGTAGATGAGGCTTATTGAAAGTGACAGCCTTCATCCTACAATACACTGATGCATAATCGGTGGATAACCAATCAATCCCTAACATCACATCCAGCTTCAGTGATGACAACAACACCAATTCGGCCTCAAGTAAGTGTCCACACACTGACACATCACTATCTAGAAAGGTCACCTCCGCTTGGAGGGCATTGCTCGTATGTGTTGACACCACTAGGGGATTCTCAAGCATACTCCCTTTTCTACCCATCTGAGAAGTAAATAAGGAACAAACAAATGAGTGCGTAGCACCTAGATCAAATAATACAAATGCCATAAGTGAGCATACTTCTAAGGTACCTCCCGTGTCAAAGCAAACACATGTGCTGGAGCCATCCCCGAACTAGTGGCGTGTTGTCCTCTACTCTAAGTCAAATCTCTCTGTGACACCGAAGCTGCATATTCTAGTGCTTTCCCCCGAGAGGGTGTTGGCCTCGCACTAACACCCTCAGACAGTCTCTCACAAAATAATTGGTTTGGCCACAACCAAAACAAATAGATGTGCACCCGAAACATGGCCCTCGGTGCCTCCTCCCGCACTTGCCACATGGTGGAACCTCTGCCCTCTGTTGAGATGCTGAAGATATGGTATGTTATCCAAAACCAGGTCCTGAGTGCCCCCTGAAACTGCTTTTATCCCCGACCAGAATGTCGGAAGACTTCAACATGAGATCCCTCTAAATGTGCCTATTTGTCCCTAGGTCCTCTAAACTCAAACCTCTTCTTAGGAGGCCCATCCCGACGCTTACCAGGTACCATGGCTGCCTTTTGAATCATCTCATCTACCACCTGAGCGAAGGTGGCATCATCAGCGAAATGCAGTAGCTTGTTGATGTCCACCCTGAGTCCCTCAACAAAGCACTGCACCGTGCTACCTCAGTCGACACAATGAACAGGTTATATCAAGATAATCTGGTGAACTTGAGCTCATACTGCTATACGGTCATATCCTCGATTTGCCTAAGCTACTCAAATTTCTTCGCCCTTCTGCCACGAACGCTGCGAGGCAAATACTACTCTATCAGGGCACCCTTAAACTCTTCCCAAGTAGGGAAGGGCGCATTGACCCCTATGCGAGCCTTCCACGCATGAAACCATTCCTTAGTCGGACCATGCAACTACAACCCCATCATCTTAGATGTCGCTAAAAGTGCACGCTAAAAGTGCCCATAACTCCGGTTGTCTTAGTCTAACAAAATCCACATAGGGTACTCCATCCTTGGCCAGCTCTTTGTGGTCCACTATTCTCAATACAGGTGAAGCAGACCTCGCTACTACATGATCAGTTTGCATTGGAGGGATCGATAGTGGGCGCTAATCCTGCAGTCTCAATTCTCGCTCATGACGAAACTCCTCTACTAACTCTTCCACCCGAACCTCCAACTGTACTACTCTAGGATCTTGCTCAATCTCCTCTATTACAACCTGGCTACGGACTCAAGCACTACGGCGACGACCTCAACCTCGATATCCTCATCGACCCATGAAATTTCTTCCGCCCTCGTCTGACACTGAGTTACTATTTGCTTCCATATTCTGAGAGCAATACAATCATTCAACTATCAAATACTATTACTAAAATGAGAAGAACAATTACATACTGTTGGCACGCAAGCTTAGTTCCTTCTTCCCCCCTAGGATAGGACACACCATATGATGACATGCTAACAACGCCCCATACGATGCTCCTACAACCTATTGTCACAGTCAAGACCTAAACCTAGCTCCGACACCACTTTGTCACGCCTCAATTTCAGGGTCACGTGAATTGTCGAGAATACAACACGTACACTGAAGTCTAACCAACAAACACGATTTTCCAATACTAATGAAATGCATAAATAGGCAAATACCCGACTGGGTTCAACAATATGTAGGTAAGCAATAAGACTCAAATTAGATATATGAAATGTACCCAAAGGTGTTGGCCTAAGATTTTCTACCTTGGTCTTAATCTCAGTTTTGATGATAACAAACATGGAATTAATGATTTCATAGAGAATTACTTTTAGGTTCCAAGTCGGTTAGCGCACGACGTCCTCCATCAAAAAAATTGGAGAAATCAGAGAAATCAGCAAGGACGCTCGTCGACGCTCGGGATTCTTCGGGAAGATAGAGTTTAGGTTTAGGGTGTCTAGAATGTGTTGTAAATCCTCATGATGATGTGTTGTAAATCCTCATGATGATGCATAAGAACCCAAAACCCGAACCCGAATCCCAAAATATGAAAACCCAGAAAATTAGAAAAGGCCTTGAAGTTCACTAAGCCTAGGGAGCTACTTGGACGGCTATATGACCTAGGCATTTTCTTGGCACCAAAAGTGCTGATAATTATTCCTTAGGTAAAAACTAGATAACGATGTATTTTTAAAGAATTTTTGGAAGCCTTTAGCCTACCCATATTTGGCCCTGAAGATTAAAATATTTTCGTTTTTCGGAAATTTGTACTAGACCCCAAAAGTTAGATTTTAATTCTTAAGGATTTTGATTTTTTAGATATTTTTATTGAATCCAAATGGGGGTTAATACTTATATAATATTTATGTTTTAAAATTATTAACTTAAAGTTAAGAAATGTTATATAATGTTATATAAGTAGACTTAGCGAAGACCGAATCCAAAAATGAACAAACGAGCAGAAAACAATAAACTGGCAAATTTTTCCAATTTCAGTTGATCAGTCGATCGATCGAATGGTGCTCGAAATGGGAAGAAGCCATTCGATCGCTCGGTCGGTCGACCAACGATCGACCGGCCTACGATCAGACGGCGCCAACGGGCAAAAATTAGCCCGTTGGGTGAGCTGTTTTGTCTCATTCTTCTTGGGGCTTATAAATAGCAGCTCTTGAGTGTCTTCCTTCACAATTCTACACTTCCTTGAGCCATCTTGTGATCCATCCTAAGATTTCATTGAGCCATCTTTGCAAGAACCCTAGTTTTGATCTCCACGCCTTGATTTAGCCTTCAAGTTTCATTTGATTCATCACCAAGGCATCAAGAGGAGTTAGGATTCATTATGTTGGAGCTAAGTATTTATGTTGTTGTATTTTTGCTCCATTACTTGTATTTTGGTGTTTATTTCATTGTATTTGAATTTGTGTAAACCTAGGTTGCTAGGTTTGATAAATTGGGTGGTTGCCTTTGTTTTTGAGGCTTAATTCCACCGGTATAAACGTAGTTTACTAGGATTAGTTGAGTTGTCTCTTAGGGTTGAGGTGGAAGAGTGCTCTCGGTAAGAAGGCGGAGACTTCCGGTTGTGGAAGTGTCTTAGGTAGAGAGCGAGACTCTTCGCGTCAAAGTCCTCATTGTAAGGGAAACAAGATTAATCTAGTAAAGTTTAGTTTGAAAATCCTAAGCGGGGTGCTTAGGAAGTGGAGTAGGCATTGCGCCCGAACCACTATAAATAATTGTGTTTGAATTGCTTCTACTTGTGTTTACTTCATTATCATATTTACTTTGCTTTCGCTTGTTACTCAACTTGTAATTTGTCTAAGTAACCAAAGAAATGATTAAAACCGAATTTAGGCAAAAAAATTAGTAAACACACCATTCACCCCCCTCTAGTGTGGCCATTTCTCCAACATTTGGAACCATAGTGGGTCGTGGGTTGAGATTTCACCATCTCGTCTACATCTTGCCTCGATCCGAAAAATGACACTATAGAGTATAGCATTTGCACCACCTAGGTTTGATGAAGAAAATTTTAGTGTTTGGAAGAGTAGAATATATACATTTCTTAAAACACAAAGTTTACATCTATTGTGCATGCTAAAGAATGAATATGTTGACATTAATGATTGGACTCAAGAACAAGTTAGATTGTTTGAATTGAATGCTAAAACAACGCACTTTCTATATTGTTCATTCTCAAATGATATACTTGAAAATTTTATGCATTGTTCATCCGCATTCGATATTTTGGCTTGTTTAAACATGTTTTATGATTATGCAAAAACCGAGGAGCTTATTACTTTAAATGAAGGAGGTGATGACAATTGTCATACCTCTAGTCCTAATAAAGTTTTTGATTTCCAAAGCTCATCTAGTCAAAGAAACACCATAAATCGGAAAAGAAAACTTAGGTGTTTCTTGCCAAGAGAAGGGACACAAGTAGAAGAATTGTCCTTTCTTGAAGAAGAAATCCAAAAAGAAGAATTGTGCTTCCTCTCTAGGCGAAATGGCGATACTAGAGGGGGGATGAATAGTGTGTTTACTATAACAATTAGCCTAAATTCATTTTTAATCGATTGCTTAGATTGGTTTAGGCAAGATGCAATTATGTGATTTAAATGCGGAAGCGATATAAACAATTAAGCACACACAATTTAAAATAATGCAAACACGGGTATTTATAGTGGTTCGGCCCCAATACCTACTCCACTACCTAAGCACCCTGCTTAGAATTTCCAAATTAGTTTTACTAGATTAATTTACGTTTTCTTTACACACGAGTACTTTTCACCGAAGAGACGCACTCTCGACCTAAGGCACTTCCACACCAGGAAGTCACCGCCTTCTTATCGAGAGTCCTCTTCCACCTCAACCCTAAGGAACAACTAAACTAATCCTAGTAAACACTAACTTTACACGAGTGGCTTTACACCTAACACCAGGTAACCACTTCCAAATTCAGACCTAACAATCCTAGGTCTGTCACTCGCAAATTCAATTAAAACACGTTCAAATAACAATGAAGATTAAATGAAAAGAGCTAATAATAGAATAAGAATAACTACTCTTTTCAATCATTGTAGCCTTCAACTCATCAAGATGTAGAGCTTGATAAAAACCCGAGTTAACCCCAACTTGTGCACTTGAAGAAGATGTCTGCGGAAGGAAACAAAGCGCACTTCAATCAATCATTGGAAGACTTTTAATCTCCTTTGAAAGTGCTCAAAAATCTGTAGGACTAAGGAAGAACATGAAAAGGATCATGAGGGTTTATTTATACTCTGCTGAAGAAACGACTATTCAACGGATAGAAAACTATCTATTACAGGCCGTCGGTCGAATGGTCGGTCGACCGGTCCTATGACCGCTTTTCTTTACTCTGTGGGTGATCGACCGACGGGTCGACCGCTTGACGCAAATTCTACGATCTGCGACTTCTGGTCGACCCATCGGTTGATCCACGCGATCTTACATCTTCAGCAAATGCAGGTCGGTCGACCGACTGGTCGACCGCCCGAGCTACTGCCCAATTTGGGCTTCGATCGATCGACTGCCCAGTCGACCAAAGTAGCTCTGCGATTTTTCTTCCTTTGTTCGGTCGATCGATGGGTCGACCGAATGGCTACTGCCCCTTTTTACCTACATTCGGTTGACCGCCCGATCAACCAAATTTAGGCCGAAATTGTTTTTTTCAACCGATTTCTTCCGCACTTGGTTTTCGGATTTCGACTTTCAACGAGCATCATCTTGGAGAGCTTTTGACGTGATCTTTGGACTCATCCAAGTGACTTTGGTGCACTCGTCGATCTTCGAGAAACTTTCGCGACGAACCCAAGCGTGATGATCAATGTCCTTCCAATTTTTGATTTCTTCGACTTTTTTGATCAGGAAATCAAACGCTTATTGATATGGAACCTGAAGGATGTTCTCAATGAAATCATTAGTCCCATGTTTGTTATCATCAAAACCATCAAAACTGAGATTAAGGCTAAGGTTGAAAACCTAAAGCCAACAATCTCCCCCTTTTTGATGATGACAAACATCCATAAGAAAATATATCATTTAAAGCATAGAGGATATCAACTAAGGGATTTCTCCCCCTACCAACATGCATATCTATAAGAATAAACTCCCCCTATCTATATGCATGTATCTTCTAAATTCTCTTTTATCATTTTGTGTGATACTTTGTCATGAGTGTATTCAGTTATACTACTTCCCTTATCAATATATTTACTCTCCCTATCGATAATCATATATCCTTGTACTCTCCCCCTTTCGTCATCCATCAAAAAGGATCAAACATAGCAAGCACATCAAAAATGAACATTACTAACCAACACATGGTTAACTAAACACATGTTCATAAAGATGAAAGTGTCAATACATCACATAGTTAATAAAAGACATGTTCAAAGGATAAAAAATACCAATACATCCAATACATCAATCATCACTAATGTCAATATAGCAATACATCAAGGAGGATTATTCATCCTCAGGTGGTGGAGGAGGTGGTAGATGCGACTGATAATACTGCCACATTTCATCCACTCTCCCATACATTTCATCAACTCGACGATCGTACTCATCTATTTACTGACCATACTGGTCAACCGTTGACCATACTCATCGATGCGTCGGCCATGGTCACCGATCATGGTTCCAAACTCGTCCATCTGACATTCGATCACTTGCATGTGTGCTGATGATATTCTGTTCCATTCCATCTGATTAATCGAAACTGAGCAAAGCGATGCTCCAGATCACTTTGTCTCACATGGGAAGGGCCGGATGATGATCCTCCAGCAGCTTCACCTTCCTCCATCTCTATCTCATCCTCAGCCTGTTCGACAGGATCTCCTCGGGTTCTTTTGCCGCGCTGATGTTCAAGAATCTTCATGCAGCTAAGGGAGGAAGAATCTATGGGTTTAGGAATAGGCTCTATCTCAAACCTAGATCTATTAACCCCAGCCTCATATATGAAATGAGAGATCATTGAGGTATATGGTAAGGCTTATTTTTTGGAGGAATGGACTTCAGCTATATATCTAAGCATGAGGTCAGGGACATCTATAGGGACACTAGACATGTCACAGAAAAGTACCCTAGAACTCATGGTGGTGACCTCATCGTAGTGTCCTGCTCTAGGAAGAATATTATGTGCAATGATTAGGTGCACAATCCTAGCAATGGGTGAAAGCTTGATGCTTTGGGTAGGGATCACTCCCTCATAATCTTCAGGGCATATAGCTGACACAATTTCATGAGGATACTCCTCATGAAAATGGTGGGTGGACATCTTATAAATTCGTGCTCCTAATAGAGGAAACCCAAAAGCATCTCTAATGAGGGATTTGGTTATGACTATAGATTTTCCTAAAATTTCAGATCGTAGAACTAAGTCATCACCAAGTCTTGTCTTTTCTATTACTAGGTTAGAGAAGAAGGCTTTCACTAGGATGGGGCATACTAGTACCTATTTTTCTAAGAACTCTACCCATCCCATGCTAGCAAGTTTCCCTCGGATATCAAATCATTCTAAATCATCCAAAATAACAGGCCGTGTTTGCAAGATGGCTCTTTCTACAAACTTAGAGGCTTGTTTCTTTCCTAATTTGGTCAAAAGATTATCAGGTAAGGATGGGAGTTTGGTCTTGGGTGTCATTCTGCAAGACAAATTTAAGGATGATGTAGATGATTAGTTTTAAATGAAAAACACATGCTTTTAACGCAAAAGGATGAGAGCGAAAAAGTTTAAGGATCGGCATAGTCTCATGCAAAAACAAAAGGATTTTCTCATTAAGTTTTTTTTTAAAAAATAAAATAAAATAAAATAAACTAATATAAAAGGGAAGGATTAATCATGAAGATCCATAAATAAAAAGAAGAAAAATTATTTTGGCTAGAGAAGAATAGAAAGCATTGTTGTTTTTGACCAAAATAGGATTCTTTTAAGAAGACATAAGTTTACATGTGAGAAAAACTCATGAAAGCAAACAAAAAAATTCTTGACTAATGATTTTTTATCAAAATAAAATTCTATTAAAGAGCAAATGATGAATCACTTGAAGAAAATATGAAATATTTGATTTTTGTTGGAAGAAGACTTGTTTTTGGAGAAAACATGCTAAACAAAAGTTATCATTCATGTAAAATAAGCATGAATCATATTTTTGTGTATGAAATAAGGTACATTGAGAGTAAAAGATTAAAAAAATCATATTTTTGACTATAATATCATGAGTGATGGACAAGGAATGATTTTTACCTTGAAAGGGAGTCTTGGAGAGGAGGTAGAACCCTAGAAGAAGAAAAGAGAGGCTTAGGATGGGGCAGCCAGTCGAATGGGCAAGGAAGCCCTAGTTTTTGGCTTAAATAAATGGATTGAACGGCTAGGATTCAATCTGGGTGAGAAATCGGGCCATCTGGGCAATTTTTCACTCGCTGGTCGATTGGGCGATCGAATGCCGATCGACCGCTCGATCTGCCCTAGTTTTTACCCCTTAAGAAAAAAATATTTTTTGAGAGGGTGTAATCATCCAAATTTTGTGAATTTTTTTTTTACACAAATTAGACCCTATGAGGGTTCCAAAAATTCAAGAATCACTCAAAAAGGATATCCCTACAATTTACTAAAAATTCTACAAGATTAGTGGCATTTTTGTAAATATGAGTTGTTTATCCACCGATTTCAGATGTTGCTCAAATTTCCTAGATATCAAGATATGATCATTTAACACTTGTTTATCAAGTTTGGAGTGAAATTAATATTATTTAGTCAAGTTGTGAGCTTAGCACGATTTTAATCAAAATATGCTTGAAACAATGAAAGTGCTAAGAATCAAACTTGATTATCTACTCATGTTTTCTCTAACTTAGACACTTGGACATCTAACAAGAGTGAATTCAAACATGTTTGTGAAAATTTAAACCCAAAAAAAGATTTCTAAGTCAAATTGTTGACTTAGGTCAATTATTTCCAATTTGAGTCTCATGAACTAATCTAGCGATCACATTGTTCATCTAGTTATGAGTCTTCATGTGATACCAAGTGTAACAATCTAGACTCATGTGATATATGCATTCAAAACATGTTTGCCTACCATAGAAAATGAGGTCTCTAATGAAGATTCAAACTTAGAGCAAATTTCATCCAATCAACACATGAAATTGCCTAAGTTATCAAACATTAACTTACGAAATTTCATATATTTATCAAGCAAAAGCAATAATGAGCATAGAGACTTCATTAATCATGAATAATTAATTATTATACAAATATTTTTGTAAAATTGAACTCATATCTCACCCTTGAGAATTTTTCAAATTTTTCATTTCCTTTTCAATTTGGCTCTACTAGCTTTCCATCACATTTTTGATAACTTGCAAGCAATATTCATTAGTAACATAATGGAAATGTAACTACTAACAAGTTATCGTACTAGATAGCAACGAAAAAAACCAAGTATCGATCTCAAGATTTACTTTGCTAAATAGTTTGAAATCTGTTTCCAAATATGTTGTCATGAATCCAAAATGAATTTTCAAGAGATCATAAATATAATATCGATGAAAACATGATCTCCAACCCTTCCTATTGGTTGAAAACCGAAAGGCCACAATGAGCCTACGATTTAAAACCGTAAGGTCGCATGAGCCCATTACAGGCTACATAGGTCTCCGAAGAGACCGGGAAATCAAAATCAAAAATCATTTTAATAAGACTTATCAAGAATGAAACATCTACTAACATTAAGCATGTATCAAAACTCCAACTATGATCTAAGCAAGTGATTATAGCAGATGAAACCAAAGATACCTAGATGCCAATTTTTATACCTATGGCATCTTCATGACTTGAAGTTGCAACCAATGATGAATTCTTCATTGATGTCCATGGTCAACTTCAATTCTTTATCTTCCTTTACCCTTGTGCGTTTGCTCCCCCTACAAAAGAACATGGAACCTTTGGTACCCAAATTGCTTTGGGTCCTTGAGTGTTAGAGGATTTAACTACCCAAAGTGTTTTAACTCCACTTGGGTTCATCTTGAATGCACAATCATATATAGCATGCTCATATACACCGCAACAAAAACAATGTCCATTAAATTTCTTCCTTTCATTATGAACATGAGATTTAATGTTGGAAGATTTGACATGAGAAAAATGATGGACATGAGCATTCTTAAGTGAAGCATTCTTCTTTTTAACTTGAGGTTTATGTGTAGAATGCCTAACATGAGAGTGATGATGAACATTTTTATTCTTTACATAAGCATTTTTTATTCTATTTTTCTTAGGAGATGGGGCATTCTTAAATTCGTTTACTTTCCTACTCAAGGAAATGACTTCACTTTTCAAATCATTCATAGATTTTTGAATAGCGTGCAATTGAGTTTTCAACATGCTATTTTCATTTTTCAAATTGTCATTTTTATGTTTCAAAGCTTTAAGCTCGGATTCTAAATTATCATGACATGGATCAAGTGAGCTAGATTTCAATTTCTCATTCTCTAATTCTAGAGTATGCACATATGAGCTAAGTCTAGAATTCTCATTTCTAATCCTTTTGTTCTCTTTATCCCTTTTCAAGAGCAAGGCATACATAATTTTATACTCATCCATTAAATCATCAAAATTATGAGAACTGGATGAGGTGATACTATCATTTTTATTCTCATGACTAAAAGGAGAGGAGAGTACCTCATCATTTTCATTCATGGGACAAGCTTTCAAGGTAACTTCATAATCATTGCAAAAGGGCGTTTCATGGGATGATGATGTGGAAGCATTCGACCTCTTCCTTGCCTTGTTCTTCATGGAAGGGCAATTCTTTTTTATATGCCCTTTCTCATTGCATAGGTGACATATCACCTTTCTCTTCCGACTCTTTGTACTTCTTTGGCTAGAAACACTAAGAGCTTCAAGAACTTCATTAGATATAGGAGCATGGCAATTGTCATCGTCTCCTTCATTTAAAGTAACAAGTTTTTCAGTTTTAGCATAGTCATATAGCATGTTCAAAGTATTCCAGATATCATATGCAGAAGTACAATACATGATTTTTTCAAGTACATTATTTCCCAAAGAACAATATATGCAATTTGTTGTTTTAGCATTCAACTCAAACATGCTAATTTGTTCTTGGGTCCATGCATTCATATTTTTCTTAGGTTCAACGTATTTTATCTTAACCATATTAAAAACAACTAAACCTTGAGTCTTTAGGAAGATGTACATTCTACTCTTCCAAAGATCAAAGTTAGATTCATCGAACCTAGGGGGTATAGACGCTACACACTCTAGAGCCATTTTACGATCGAGAGACGTTTGTAGAGGAGATAGTGAAATCTCAATCTACGAACCTTGCACTAATACCAATTGTAGGAGAAATGGCGACATTAGAGAGGGGGTGAATAGTGTGTTTACTATAACAATTAGCTTAAATTTACTTTTAATCGATTGCTTAGATTGGTTTAGGCAAGATGCAATTATGCGATTTAAATGCGGAAGCGATACAAATAATTAAGCACACACAATTTAAAACAATGCAAACAATGCCTACTCCACTACCTAAGCACCCCACTTAGGATTTCCAAACTAGTTTTACTAAATTAATTTATGTTTCCCTTACACACGAGAATTTTTCACCGAAGAGACGCGCTCTCGACCTAAGGCACTTCCACACCAAGAAGTCACCACCTTCTTATCGAGAGTCCTCTTCCACCTCAATCCTAAGGGACAACTAAACTAATCATAGTAAACACTAAATTTACACAAGTGGTTTTACACCTAATACCAGGTAACCACTTCCAAAATCAGACCTAACAATCCTAGGTCTTTCACTCGCAAATTCAATTAAAACGCGTTCAAATAACAATGAAGATTACAATAAAAAGAGCTAATAATAGAACAAGAATAACTACTCTTTTCAATCCTTGTAGCCTTCAACTCGTCAAGATGTAGAGCTTGATCAAAACCCGAGTTGACCCCAACTTGTGCGCTTGAAGAAGATGTCCGCGGAAGGAAACATAGCGCACTTCAATCAATCGTTGGAAGACTTTTAATATCCTTTTAAAGTGCTCAAAAATCTGTAGGAGTAAGGAAGAACATGAAAAGAATCATATGAGGGTATATTTATACCATGCTAAAGAAACGAATGTTCAACAGATAGAAAACTATCTGTTATAGGCCACCGGTCGAATGGTCGGTCGACCGACTGGTCGACCGATCCTTCGACCGTTTTTCTTTACTCTGTGGGCGGTCGACTGACAAGTCGACCGCTTGACGCAAATTCTTCGATCCGCGACTTCCGGTCAACCCATCGGTCGACCGATGCGATCTTGTGTCTTCAGCAAATACAGGTCGGTCGACCGACTGGTCGACCGCCCGAGCTACTGCCCAATTTGGGCTTCGATCGGTCGATCGAAGTAGCTCTGTGATTTTTCTTCCTTTGTTCGGTCGACCGACGGGTCGACTAAATGGCTACTACCCCTTTTTACCTACATTTGATCGATCGCCCGTCAACCGAATTTAGGCTAAAATTGTTTTTTTTGCCGATTTCTTCCGCACTTGGTTTTCGGGTTTCGGCTTTCAACGAGCATCATCTTGGAGAGCTTTTGACGTGATCTTTGGACTCGTCCAAGCGACTTTGGTGCACTTGTCAATCTTCGAGAAACTTCCATGACGAACCCGAGCGCTACGATCAATGTCCTTCCGATTTCTGATTTCTCCGACTTTTTTGATCGAGGACATCGAACGCTAATTGATATGGAACATGAAGGATGTTCTCAATGAAATCATTAGTCTCATATTTGTTACCATCAAAACTGAGATTAAGGCTAAGGTTGAAAAGCTAAATCCAACATCCTCATCCACATTCAAATTAATTGAAGCCACTTCTAGACATGACGATGAAGCTACATCAAATTTTTGCCTCATGGGTCTTCGAGATGAGGTATATTCTCCATCTTCTAGTCATGTTCAAAATATTAATGATAGTGATTCTAGTAGCTCAAAATCCCTTGATATGTCGTATGAAGAACTAATAGAAGAATGTAAAAAGATGTATGACTTGCTCATGAAAAATAATAAGGAAAATAGAAAATTAAAGAAGTAAAATTTAAGGCTTAGTTCTCATGTGCATGAATTAGAAAATAAAAATTGAATACTAGCTCTTTTGATTCTTGCCATGATGTTTTAATACTTGAAATTAAGGACTTGAAACATAAAAATGAAGAATTAGAAATTGAAAATGATGAGTTGTTAATTAAGATTTCAAAAATTAGAAATGAAAATGAGAACACGAAAAATAATGTGAATCTCAATGGTAAGGATTGTACAAATGATTTCAAATTTGAGCATGATATTTTGAAAAATTGAAAATTGCTTGTTGAAATCTTAAATACAAGCTTTACACAAATCCATTAATGACTTAAAAAATGAGGTTATTTTCTTGAGTAGGATAACCAGTAATTTATCACATGCTTCATCTTTGAGAAATCCTAGAAAGAAAAATATTTCATCAAAGAATGCTCATGCTCATCATCTTTCTCATGTCAAGCATTCTAACTTTAGACCTCATGTTCATAAGAATGGTAAAAAAGAAGAATTCCATGATCATTGCTTTTGTTGTAGCATATATAGGGATGCAATTTATGATTGTGCTTTTAAAGTGAACCCTAGTGTTGTTAATACAGTTTGGGTATCTAAGCCCACTAACCCCCTAGGACCCAAAGGGATTTGGGTACTAAAAGTGTCATGTTCTCTTCAAGGGGGAGCTACCACACAAGGGTAAAGAGAAATAAAATATTAAAATTGACCTTGGATCCAAACAAAAAATCTTCAAGAGGTTGCAACTTCAAGCTATCATGATGTCATGGGTATGGAAATTGACATCAAAGACTTTGGTATCATCTCCTATTACCTCTTGATTAAATTATAGTTGGAGTTTTGATATATGCTTAATATTAGTATATTTTCCGCTCGTCTTAAGTTTCAAAAATATTTTTGATTTTTGATTTCCGGTCTCTTCGGAGACCTATGTAGCCTATAACGAGCTCATGCGACCTTGCGGTTCTAAATCGTAGGCTCATTGTGGCCTTTCGGTTTTCAACCAATAGGAAGGGTTGGAGATCTTACTTTTCATAATTTCATATTTTGAGATCTCTCGGGTCGTTTTGGTTTCATGACAATTCTACTTGAAACGAATTTATCACTATTTAGCTTAGGTTAAAATTCTCAAATGAAGATTTCTATTTCACCTTTGCTGTTTAGTATGCTAACTTGCTAGTTGTTATATCATTGTGCTACTAATGATTTTTATCTTGCAAGTTAACATTTATGAAAATGAAAGGCTAATAATTAGGAGAAAAAGGATAAGTTTGGCAAAATTCTCATGGAAGAGGTATATCTTTGAATTTCGTAAAAATCTTAGCATAATACCTCAATATTCACGCTTTATTGGTGTCTCTATACTCATGATTAGAATTGCATGATAAATCTTTGAATTCTCATGAGTAGGTAGAATTTTAGTACTTAAGCAAATTTTACTGAATAAAACTTGCTCTAGGTTGATACTTATTATTAGAGACATTCTTTTAAGTACAAACTAGTTAAACTTATTTAGAGATCATATTCCTCAAATATTTCATATCTTAAGATCTCTTTGATTTATTTTGATATCATGATAACTTTTTTAAAATGAATCTCTACTATCTAGCATAGGTTAAGACTTTTAAATGAAACTTTGCATTGAACATTTACTATTTAGTAAGTTAGCTTGCTAGTTGGTATATGATTTCATAATGATACTAATGAAGCCTACTTTCAAGTTGAGAAAGTGGTAAATTTGGAAGGCTAAAGAAAATTGGAAAAGAAAATAAAAATTGTGCAATTTTTCAAGAAATGAGGTATGAGTTTCATTTTGGTAAATTTTTTGCATAACACCTCTATTTTCTTGATAAAATGATTTCTTTATGCTCATGAATGACTTTGCATGATAATTGATTGAAATCTCAAGAGTAGATAAAATTCTGATACTTAGGCTATTTCATGTCATCTAGTTTGAATAAAATGTGCCCTAGGTAGAATTTCATCTTAGAGACTTTATTTTAAGTTGAAACTTAATAAACATGTTTAAGTTCACTCATGATTTGCTTCCATATGGTTAAAATTGAAAAATCATGTGAAAATAGATAAATTGATAACAAGTTCACTTTAGAAGACCTAAAGTTGAATAGAGTTGACCTAAGTCAACAAATTGACTTACAGACTTCATTTTAGGTCCAATCTTCACAAACATGTTTAGATTTACTCATGTAAGGTGTCTATGTGTCTAAGTTTGAAAAATCATGAGTAAACGTTAAAAATTGATACTTAGCAATTTCATGATACCATGCTTATTTTTGAATGAAATCATGCTAAGGTGAAATTTTGACCACATGACATTATTTTCATCTCAAACTTGATAAACATAAAATCCTCCTTAATTAATCTTTAAGTAAATTTAATAGAATTGAGCTTACAAGTAAAATCAATTCAAAAATGTGCAAATGGAAGATTAAAATATTATACACAATTACACTAATAAAACAATAATTGTATAGGTGAAAATAAATGACAGTAATTAAGTTGAAATTCGAACTCATAAGTTCCTTTGCTACTATATTATATAACCATTTAATCAAGTTATCATGATTTAGTTGAACATGCAGTAGTTTATGAAAAATTGTGTTGATAAATAAAACTTAATGAGTATATTATTATCAATTTCAAATTAAGTATTTTAATTAAGTCAGTGTTTAAGACTATAAAGTTGATAAATAAATTATCTCATTTGACCAATCATAACAATTAGTACTAGAACAAAACATGATAATGTAGCCTATGTGATAAAGAATTGATCGAATTGGAGTACAACTACTAATAGGCTACTATGTTTAATCCAAGTCAGTAGAAAATATAGGATCTATTTTATATTATTATGGTTCAAAGTAACCAAAATATATTAATATAACTAACCCGTTCCTTACCCACCCAAAATTGATACTTCACACTGATTATGGCTAAAGTTTTGCTAGTCCAAATCCCGCAAATAGTTCTTTACCTAAATTTTACATCACTAAATAATCCTGCATGAATTACAATCGTCAAATATCAGATATCAAGATATCAAATCTCATGGTTGAGGTCTTGACACATGTCAATAATATCAAGGCATTTTCCATGTGATTCTATAGTTGTAATCCAAGACAGGCCAAACTATGTCACATCTGGATGTTCCAATTAAAGAAGAGTTTGTATTAATTGAACAACTCTATTAGTATAACAAAGATTGTCAGATATCTTAACCACATCAGACTGAGAAGAAGAAGAAGAAGAAAAAAGACCCACAAGATACTTACACATCAAATAACCCAAATCTCCCATATCTCTCTCTCTCTCTCTCTCTCTCTCTCTCTCTTCTTGTTCTTCTTGTTCATCATCAATTTATTAGATCTCTAAGGTAAGTGCTTCAGTAAAAGAGTATCTTTTTCTCCTCTTTCATGGGTGTATTTTTTCTGCTTAGCTTTGTTGAAGATGGATGTTGGAATGTTTGAGTTCTTGTAGTTTCTGATGACCCTGAAGAATTTGTCATCAAAATTATATCTTTGTTTCCCTTTTCCTCTGGCTTTCAGGGGTTCAGATTTGTTCTTCGCTTTCTTAGCCTCTGCTTCCTGCTATTCTTTTGCCTAATTAGTCTTACTTTTCTACTCCATGCTTTGTTTTTATGATTCTTCTCCACTGATATGACAGAGGAATTTTTGTTGTGGTTTTCTAAAGAGATTTCAAGTAAAGAAGCACTGTTTTCTAGGAAAATGAATCACTTCTTACTTTGCCATCCTGCTCTGGATCATTTGCTATGCTTTGACTCATCATTCACAATTGCCCTCTTCATATCCTTCTCTCAGAATTTTTTATTACCCTTAGTCTTGTTTATTTGCTATGCTTTGACTCATCATTCCCTCTTTGAATTCTTCATTTACTCTGCTTTGACTCATCAGTCACTGCAGCATTTCATCATCCATTTGCTATTCATTTGATTTAATTATCGAATTCCCGACTCCTTCCTAAAGCTTTACATCCCCCCTTTGACAAAAATTCTTCTTCCGGCATTTCATTATACATCTGGTGACGATTTGATTCGACTGCAGGGCTCGAACTATCAATGGAAGGACACAGCTTCTCAGGGCTCGGCAATGGCGGCCAATTGGACGGCAAAGTCATGCAAACATTCCAGAAGAGCTTCGTGCAGGTGCAGAGCATACTGGACCAGAACAGGCTCTTGATCAACGAGATCAACCAGAACCACGAGTCGAAGATCCCCGGCAACCTCGGCCGCAACGTCGGCCTCATCAGGGAGCTGAACAACAACATCCGGCGAGTCGTCGATCTGTACGCCGACCTCTCGACGGCCTTCGCAAAGTCGGCGGAGGCCTCGTCGGAGGGGGACTCGTCCTCCGGAGGCAGGTCCGGCCTTAAGAGGGGAAGGCCTCCTCTGTAGAAGAAGAACAATGCACCAAAGTAGGATTGGAGGCAATGACGAAACAGCAGGCGATTGGCTGGCTGCATTGCGTGAATGTAAACAAACTCTTTTAGCTCGGAATGATGTCGATACGAAGGAAGAAATCAGCTGCTTGTGTTGTTGTTGTTGTTGTGTTGTTGCTGTGGAATCAAAGAGAAGGTTTGCGTGCAGACTCAAGTGGGGTCGAGAAGATGCCTTTTTAGCAAACAGCTAGAGAGCATATTTTGGATCTTTCTTTGGCTTTCAATTATATAAAGGTTGATTGGCTTTTTGACCGCCTTCCGAGTTCAAGCTGGAGATATTCTCATTTAGCCTGGTCATTGCGTAGAGATGTATACATATCAAATAATATTAGGATTAATTATTACTGTTTGAGATATTTGGTTAACAAGAATGAAACCAAGAAGAATAGAAATAAACGAGAAAGGAAATATAGAGAAAATAACATTTTCTTTTTTAAATTCACATTAGAAATTGATCAAGTCACTTTTTCTAGCTAGAAAGAAATTGCGCTGCATTACATTCCAAAATATATGAAATGATACGAGGATAAGAGCTAAAGATTAAAAAAAATATGAAAGAAAGACAAAAAAAATGAGGGAGCAAAAGAAATAACAAAATAAAAGGTAGACTCATCGTCTATGATACCAGCTGCAGCAATCTGTGTCATGTTTGATGGTGGGAGTAGAATTTTGCAGTGATGAGCCGCTTTACCAAACTTGCACACTTACGAACCTGGTTTTGAAGGAAAATTACTTAGATATGTTTTCAACTTTGAGACTTTTTTTTCATCTCAATCCAAATTTTTTTATTTATTCCAATTGAAGCTAGCTTGTACTCACAATATTATCTCAGTTGTATTCGATCCAGGGATGGACTCACACTAGGGACACTAGGGACAAGGGGTTGTCCCCTTGAAATTTTTCAAAATATAAAATATTAAATATAATTTAATAATTTTAAATATATATATATATAATAAAATTACATTACTATTATTAATTTCAATTTTTATTACTAATTTATTCATAGCTTAGTGGTTAGTTAATTTGAGTTTTTGCTTATAAATCTTAGGTTTGAATCTCATCTCTTATCTTCTATATTTATTATTTACCTTTTTTTCGTAATGGCTAAATATAAAATCTATTTTTTTAATTTTTTTTTTTAAAAAAATTCTCTATTAATTTCTCATTTAACTTCAAAATTTTCTCTATTAGTTTATAAGCTAAATTCAAAATTTTCTCTATTGATTTTTTACATCTAAAGCTCTCATGTTGGTTTAATTTATTTCTAATATTTTTTTCTATGCTATTATCTATGCTCATATTTTAAAGTTGTGTGAACTTTTGCGTATGAGTTATTCAATATATGATTGAATAATTAATTTTCTCATCAAGCATCCAAGAAAATGAATAAAAATTATGTTATATTTCATCCATGATTGTGAAATTTATTTAATTGAGAATACAAATCTAAAATACATCTATATTAATTATATAATACATCTTCACGGTGTCAAGTTGATTTTTACTTTTAATGTAATATTAAGTACTATTAATGCAACAAAGAGCAATTATTTTTCTGTATGTATTTGTAATTTTGTTAATCTCTTACTAATTTTTTAATTTTTTTCATATAACTTCATAAAGTTGGCACTCGAGATGAGTAAGACGACAACCGCATCATAGTAGAGCTTGCTTTGGATTATTTAGATGAAAGAATTTTCACAAGAGCTTTAATTATTTTTAATTTAAATATTTTAGCAATATTTTTAAAATATAAAAATAGAAAAAAAATTGCACTATTATAAGTTGTGATTTTAATTAAAAAATTTGAAAATAAAGAGTTAAAATAATATATCCTAAATTAAGCTCCCTCATTGAAATTTCTACTTCCGCCACTGATTCGATCGTCTATTTTCTATCAACAAGCCTCTTAAAATGATGATATAGCTTGCTATAACATGGATGAAATAATAATTTTTTATTTTAAAAGAATCCAGAACTCCTCATCATCCGCTTCGACTTTTTATAAATATTTTAAATGAAAAATCAATGTCATCATCTTTTCGGCTTGTTTAATAAGTCGAATACTACACTTGTGTCCCGTGGCGAAGCCAAGACCCCAAACTAAGGGGGTGCAATATTTTTAATTTTTTTATTTTTAAAAATACTTATCAAATGATCCTAAATATAAATCAAACTTTTATTGTGTCAAAATAAATATTTTAAAAAATTTACAAAGTCTTTCTTCATAATTTAATCAATGATTTCTAATGGTGTTTTTCTTTTGAGAAATATATCCATAACCTATTTAATACATTTAAACAATATAATACATTTAAGCAATATTTCTAATGGTGTTTTTCTTTTGAGAAATATATCCATAACATATTTAATACATTTAAGCAATATATCCATAACCTATTTAATACATTTAAGCAATATATTTAATTAAATTGAAAATCAACTCTTAGCTTTAAAATAATAAATATTAATCAATTCATAACATAACCTAAACTTTTATAAAATCAATAATAAATATATAAGTCTTTGTTAATTGCAGTGGTGATTTAAAAGTTAAAACTATTTCTAAATTTTAATATATAATATATTTCTTACCTAGACTCAGGAGGAAGACGAAGATGAAACTTTGACTTTGACTTTGAGTCTTTGAGTGCTCGAGCATACAAGTGGGAAGCAAGTAATGATTTCTAAAATATATAATTAATCACTATAATGAGGATTGTTGTTGACTTAAAACTCATTTCTAATATATAATATAGTTCTTATTTACTTACCTGGACTTGGAATTTGAGATTTACGAATAACCGAAGAAGATGAACCGATGAAGCATCGATTGCAAAGTGGAGACGCACTGCTCCGGCGGGCGGCGGCACAACGTAGAGGATGATGTCTAGCGGCACTATCTAGGATTGAAGATATTTGCAGAGAGATCAGGAGGACGCGTAATGACACGAGTAACGACGAAGTGTAGAGAATGATGTGAATATACGATGATGCTCCGGTGTCGGCGGTGATAATATATGTGGCACTGCTCCGTGCCTCCGCTTGTAGCGATGATGCCTCAACGTCCAGGTGTGAGGCGTCCTTACTGCTCCGCTAGTCCGCTGTGATGTGCGAGCGAATCTGCGATGGGCCGATGGCCACTACTCCGCGCCTCCGCCGGTAGCGATGATGCCTTAACGTCCCGGCGTGAGGCATCCTTACAGCTCCGCCAGTAGTGATGATGCATTCCACAAGAATACAAGTGAAATGCATATATATAAATATGAATTCAAAGGTTAATACTCCAACATAACAGCACTAGCTCATGGCACATGAAAATCTCATAAGAGACTACGAGTACTACAGAAATAACCGGATGCAAAATAAAAGAAACATGACTCCATGACTATCTAACTACGATTGGGGAAATCTTCTTGCTGAGCTTATACCGTCAACTGCATCAGGCTTCATGAGCCGCACCTTAACCTGCACACATAAGTAGGAGGGCATGAGTCCAAAAAGCAGAATAAACATAACAACTCAATGAACATAATGAACATAATAAGCATAACAAGCCCATCCTGGATTCACCTTCAGGACCCGCGCACTACCTGCCACCTCTCCCTTTAGTCGCGGTCCATCACAAGTCGGGAATCTACCTCTGTCAAATGTCACACAATAGGTTAATTGTCAGAGTGGCCTCCCGACATATCACCCGACCCATATCCGTCTCATCGGGCTCCATGTTGTCACTGGATGGGCTTCCGGAGCCGTCTCTTTGGGACCTTTCCCATCACCGATCGGAACCTCATATTCCCAACATCGTCTCTTCGGGCATTTCCCGTCACCGAGTGGGTTTCTGAATCCGTCTCTTCGAGACTTTTTCCCCATCAACAGTTGGAGTCTCAATTCATTAGTCACATCCCAGGGAGATAAAACAAAACAATAATATAAATTTATAAACCATATCAATATCAGCTATTATTATCATAATAGCAGTAAATATCAAGTATATCATAATGACAAAACATAAACATCAAAACAATTCATTCCTTAAGTATACTCAAGACAACACCCAACACTTTGCCAAATTTCGGCACTGCTCAAATGTTAACAGATTCACTTTTGACACTTCTACGAAACCACTAGTTTTAAGTGATATTGCTATGGAACTCATAGAATATCAAGCCTGTATATCACACAATCTATCCACAAAATTTAAGATCATTTGGACAACTGGTCAATCACGAAACAGCGTGACGAACTTCCTATCCTGAAATTTCTGCAACCTCTAGCAGATTTTTCTATTTGAGTTGCAATCTTAGAAAATTCAAAACTAAGTCAATTCTTTTTCTTTTTCTTTCAAACTAGATTTGTATGGTTGTCCACATACCCCGCAAGGATATTCCAAATTTCACTATCATAAGACAAGAATTCATCTTTCGAATATCGCGTCAAACTTTCAACTTATCACAAATTCTGCTATGTGCAGAATTGGGTAGTTTTGAGTAGCTCTCAAATTAATTTTATAAACCCAGTCTCTTCAACTCAGAATTCGCTAAAATTTAGTGTGGAAGCTGTACTAGTACCCTACAATCTTACCCCAAGAGTTTGTACAAAACGGACGACTCCTCAATCTCCAAATTAAGTGTCAAATTGGCATAAAATATAAATTTCTGGGCAGTTCACTACCCTTAACCACTAACTCATTTACAACCAACCACTCCTAACCATATTTCCGATTTCTCCTATTTTAAACATGCCTTGGCATACTTAACCTACAATAAATCAGTGATAAGGAAAACATAAGAATTAACAAAGTTTCCATAGTGAAATACTAGTACAACATGAGCCCTATATCGGTAGTACACATAATATGATAACATCAAACATCTTTTAAATCCTAAATCAGTATTTTTCTACCATTTCCAAATTACAACTCTTTACTTTACACCAATTTCCTAGGTTTATCTCAACCCGGAAGTAAGTCTTTATTTTAGGGACACCCGGCCCTTAACCCATTTGAGCACTATCCATATTCGAGTACACCCTAACAAGGTGACCCATACTATCACCAAGCTATACAACCTTCCATATTTTCATGAATGAGAAATAGTAAGTCTCTAAGGTTCTACACTAATCAAAGATGCCGGCCCTAGAGACTTATGGTCTTTCCCCAAAACCGACATACACCAACTCCTTGCATCAATGACTCATATTTTCTTCCAACAACACAACCAAAAATCAATAATTATCAAGGAAATAATAAGGAATTCCAATTCAAGAACCCCTCATTAACCCGCCGGCCCCATATTTAGGGCTGCCCTATCCAACCCCAAACTGAGACATTGCTCTCCCCTCTCACATGACGGGCCAAACATGGAGAAAATTTCATTTAAAGAAATAAAACTAGCCACTCACCTTAACGAGAAGAAGACCTAGGAGTAGGAGAAAGAAAATCCTTGAATCCTTGCGTCAATCGGCTTCGGCGTCCTCTCGGAATCCAATCTCCACCCAAGCGGCTTCTACCTCCACTCGACCTAGGGATGTGTGCGGGCTTCCCCAAGCGTCGTATAGTCCCTAGTTAAAACAAAATTATTATTTTTTCAAATTACCACATTGCCCCTATAACTTAAATAAGCCATATATGGGCCTATACTCATCCGGTTTGAGTTCCGATTGAACCCTCAGACGCGACTCGAGTCCAAGTCAACTTAAACAAAATTATTTTGCTTATGTGTAAGGATCGTAGCTCAATTCGCGCCTATTAGCGATTCACTCGGCTCACTCCGACATGCATCCAAATTTTCCCACTGAAACCATAATTGTTAAGCCCAGAATTTAATTAATAGATTTAATAATTAATCATCGAGGGGGACTGTTTTGTAATTATTGATGTTCAGAGGTATTTTTGTAAAAGGGGTGTGATTAATCACTTATTTAAGTCGCCCTAACCCCTTTTTATCTCGTAGTTGCTGCCAACGAGTACCGCGGAGATCGAGAACTCGCGACGGATCGTAGCGGCAGTGTGCGACTTTGAAGGGTAACACTCCTTTACCTTCGTGTAGGGTAACATTTTTCTTAGGATGAGATTCTAGGATCCTTGTTGCTGATTTGTGATTCCGCGATATTTCCGAGATTTTATGCGATTTTATGTACTGTACTTTCTGTTTGTGTTCTCGTCGACGATCCATGTTTGTGTTTCTCATCGTCAGATCATCGGATCTTTCATCGATAGTCTGGGTCATTAGCAAGATGGCGGCCAGGAGGGGCTCTGATCGACGCTGCTAGGAGCGTCGAGCCGAGATCATCCCTGGTCCGATGGCTTGGCAGCACACCGCCGCTGCCAAGTGCGGTCGTTGCCAGGCCAGGTGCTGCCACAGCCGATGTGTAGGCTGGTGCCGCCGGGTGTTGCGTTAGCCGTGACAAGTGGCTGCCCCGACCCTTGCGGCAGCCGTATTCGATTATTCGGAGTCGTCGTCGTGCGTCAAGCAGCGGCGAGTCATCGTTAGACGTCGAGAGTCCCGATGAGGACCTTATCTGATCGGATCAAGCAGGCGACAGCAGCAGCAGGCTGTGGGAGGCGTAGGAAGTACCCTACTTTAGTCGGGGAAGATGAAGGGTAGAGTTTATATCGGTGTTATCTTCTTGTAACGGTGATATATTATGACTTAATGCTTTAATCCATGTAGTAGTGTTATATTATGTTATATGTAATAAGTTAGCATCATGGGTTGTAGTTGGTAACACTACGAGTGTAGCAGTGATTTATGGATTATAGCACTGTTACAAACGTTGTAACATGAACTTATTTAAGTTGTTATTTTGGAATATTTGTTGATATTTGAAATATTATTTTGAGGCTTTATAGTTAGTCAAAAATAGTCTTATTATATATGAATCTTTACCTACTCGACGTCCTGAATTTATTGGTGAGGTCTGTTTCACCTTTTGGCTTTCAAATTTTGAAAACGGTAGGTGCTCATTGCCTCATTTTGTGTGCCGAGTCAGAAAACATTATTTGAATTGTTTTTATGTTTCAATCTGAGTTGTTTTGTTGCATAATAGTTATTAAGGTGAATCTCATCCTAGATCAGTAGTTATCCTATGTCGAAATATTATCTTGTTGTTCTATTCCATTGAAATTTGATATCAACTGTCTTTGAAGCTCTTTATGCATATTTATTGATATATATTGAAAGAATGATATTTTTATATGCTTAATAATTGAGGATGCTAGTAGAGATAGTTGCATGTCGTATCTGTTGGTAACATCATTATATAGTCATTTATATATTTAATTCATACATGACGTCTTGATTACTAGCATTCTCCATTAGTTGAGTTGTGCTTGTGTAAATCGTTGGCATGTTACATTGTTGATCTAGTTTTGGGTGGTGGCCTTGGACAATATTATTATTGCTCGAAGTGTAGGGCAAGTGACACCAGTGATCACCTACTTACCACACAAGTGTGTGTGTGCGGCGTCGCGGTATTAGACGTCGGCGGGCAATCTATTAGATAGTCGCATCTCCAGCTGGAGCGGGCTTGAGGTGCCACTCTCGGAGGTGTGAGAGTACGGGAGGAACCCAATGTCCACTACGCTTTTGATTGGTCTATAACCTTGCACACATGTATATAATTAGTTGACATATTTATTTAGTGTAGAGGCATTAAATAATCATTGAATCATATCTTCCGTTGTGTGCAATGACATCATAGCATATTGTTGAAATCATACTCAACCTTCTGCTAATTGTTGTTGTTTTTGCCTCAGATCATCAGGTATGACGGTAGATCATTATGGGGTAGCTAGAGTATTGGAGGAGGAGACGTCTTCCGCATGTTATCTTAGTTTCCCTTTTCCTTAGTTGAACTGTTAACTTCTATTAACTATTCGACTTGTTTAGATTTTTGGACTAAACTTTGATCCTCTTTTTCCTTGATGGACTGCTGGACTCTCGTTTGTTAGTATTGTGTTGGACTGTTGCTTTGAATTTGAGTTATGAATCTGATTTGAATTTTAAATTCTGCCTACATGTTATTGTTGTTCTGTTTCTGGTTGCACTTCTCTTGGGTGAGGTCCCTTATCTAGGGATAAGCCTAGGCGGGGTATAACAATTTGGTATCAGAGCTTAGGATCGTCCTTGTTCGTGAAATGGCCACACTAGAGGGGTGGGAATAGTGTGTTAACTAAATCTTTTGCCTAATTTCGACTTTTCGTGTTTAATTATTTTCTTACAATTTAGGCAATTCATAATTTGATGATTAGACAAAGAGGTGATGAAATAAAGCAATTAAGCAATCACAAGAAGAATAATGCTAACACAAAAAATTTTCTAGTGATTCGGCTAACTGCCTACTCCACTACCTAAGACTCGTACTTAGGATTTCACACACAAATCCACTATATTAAGAGTAGCTTATAATTGAAAACTTTTATACCAGAAAGACCCTACACTCCCTTAAAAGGTACTTCCACACCCGGAAGTATCCACCTTCACACCGAGTGAGCTTTCCCACCTCAATTTCTAAGAACAACTCCTAATCTAGTTTTACACAAGTGGCTTTACACCTTAAATACCAAGGTTACCAAAAAACTAACTAGACCACACACAAGGTCTATCACACGATCAATTTATACAATCAAAACCAAACCAAAAATACTTCAATCACAAGAAGAGATAAGAGATGAGTTATTACAACAGAATCACCTCTTCTTGTTGAACCTAGCAAGCTTGAATGACCCTCCAAAGATGAATACTTGAGATTGAGGGATCAAGAGCTAGGGTTGGAAGATTTGATCAAGAAAGGGCTTAGAAGATGCTTAGGATCACTCTTTTAGTTTTTGATGCATCAACAACTAGTGAGGAGGGGGTTTTAAGAGGGAATTGATAACCCCCCCAAACCAGGGTGTCATCAACGGGCTTTTTTCTGCCCGTTGGCAACGCCCGGTCGCTTGCCGTTCGATCATCGATCGACCACCCAAGCGACCGTGGCACTCTGCCGCTTCTGAGCACACTTCGGTCGATCGACTGGTCGATCGAATTGGCTACTGCCAATTTCTTGCCACATTCGATCGATCGATCGGTCGACCGAATTGGCTACTGCCCATTTTTTACCACATTCAATCGAACGATCGGTCGACCGAATTAGCCATTGCCAATTTTTTGCAATATTCGGTAGACCGGTCGGTCGACCAAACTTGGGCTAGAAAGCTCTTCTTTGGGTCTTCTCGTTGTGCGCTTTGTTTCCAGGTTTCGCCCTTCGGCGTGCTTCATATGTTCTTTCGATTCTTCCAATATGTCTTTGGTGCACGCATCGAGCTCTTGTGATTCATTGTATCGAGACTGATGTCGCAAGACATAAAACCAACTTTTGTCCTTTATTGATCCTGCGACCTTCATGCTTCAAGAACTTGGTTTGTTATCATCAAAATAATCATGAAGAGAATAGAGCACGAAGGAAAAAAACCTTCGGCCAACAATCTCCCCCTTTTTGATGATGACAAATAATTGACGATAGAGAGCAACAAATAAAGTCTATATGTAATATATTCGTCAATTACTATGAAGCATGAGTTTATAAGTGGATATTTTGAGAGCATTAAACGATGATGAATACAAGCATATTGTATTTAGTGCTCCCCCTATCATTATGCATATATATAAACTCTCCCCCTATCATCATGCTAACTCGTAAACATGTTAACTCAACCCCTTTTTTCATCCATCAAATAGAATAGCAAGACACACAAAAAATAAATTGAACAAAGAGATGAGTCATTCATGACAGGTCATATGATTTAGTGCACCATCGTTCAATCATCACATACATAAGGAAGTGCAACAATAATAAGTACAACATTGCTACATAAATTTAAAGACAAGGAGTTTCAAATACAAATACAAAGTAGGCCAAGCAAAGTATAGTGTTAATACAAGTCCTTAGAATGAATAACATCATGCATCAGTAGGACTGATCATCCTCAAGTGGTGGAGGTGGCATATGCGTCTGGTAGTATTGCCACATCTCATCCATCCGACCATACATCTCATCAACCCGACGACCGTACTCATCTACTCTCTGATCGTACTAGTCAACACGTTGACCGTACTCATCGACTATTTGACCATACTCATCAATGCGGCGGCCGTACTCATCTAGATGTCCTTTCGTGCCTCTGTTCCATTCCAGCTGGTCGATATGAAATTGAGTAAATCGATGCTCCAGATCTCCCAAACGCTCAATGGGAGTACCGGCTGACGAGCTTCCACCAACATCTCCCTCATCCATGCCCTCATCATGATCGTTGTGCTCCGCAGGTTCCCCCTGCACTCTTTTACCGCGCTATTTTTCAAGTTTTTTCATATGGTTTAGAGTGAAGGAGTCTATTGCTTTGCACACGGATTCTATTTCAAATTTAGACTTGTTTACCCCAACAGCATAGATGAAGTGAGAGATTACTGTGGCATAGGCTAGGGCTTGTTTTTTGAAGCATGGACATCCGCTATGTAGCGAAGCATGAGGTCAGAAACGTTTATAGGTCTGCGGGTCATAGCATAAAAGAGCACTCTGGTGATCGTACTGGTTACCTCGTCATAATGTCCTGCTCTAAGAAGTATTATAGGCAATGATAAGATGCATGATCCTAGCAGTGGTTGACAATTTGATGCTTTGAGTAGGAAGCATCCTCTGGTAACCCTCAGGACAAATGACTAACACAACCTCATGACTAGGAAAATCCTCATGAAAGTAATGTGTAGACATATTATATTGATCTTCCTAGCAGAGGGAACCCAAATGCATCTCTAATGGCTGATTCGGTGATTACTATGGATTTACTTAAAATTTCATATCTGAGAACTAGTGAGTCACCTAATCTAGCCTTATCTATCACGAGGTTGGAGAAGAATGCTTTTATCAATATGGGGCATACTGGTACTTGCCTCCCTATATACTCTACCCATCCCATGGCCGCAATTTTGCTTCTAATGTCATACTTCTCTAGGTCTCCTAGGTTAACTGGATGAGTCTGTAAGATAGCTCTGTCTACAAACCTAGGGGCTTGAGTCTTGCCTATAGTGGTTAAAAGATTATCGGGCAAGCTTGGAAGCTTTGTCTTGGGTGTCATTCTACAAGACAATTAGGATAATATACATATGATTAGCTTTGATGAGTAATGTATGCACCTAAACCAAAGAGAATGAACACTTTTAAGATCAACATAAATTTGTACAAGACTCTTTTTTCTATGCCTTTTTGAAAGAGAAACAATTTAATTTTAATATTAAATATCAATGTAGGTGTCCAATGAATGCAAAAGAAAATTAAAAGTAAAATGGTCACAAACGAAAGGAAAACTAAGAAATATAATGACAAACGTAAGTTTGAATCATTAATATTTTGGCAAGATGAAAATGAGAAATTTGAATCATCAAGAAGATTCCCTTTTACATCAAAAAAATATTAAAAATACTAAGATTTCATGAAGAGAAAACTTTTAAATATACAAGAAATTAACGCAAGAAATTTGATTTTCCTTCTCTAGAACTTGTTTTGAAGCAAAAATACTAAGAAAAATCACCATGCATAGAAAATGAAACATGAATCATGATTTTTATGAGTGAATCTAGACATAGAGAGAAGGAAGGTGAAGAATCCACTCAATCTGATGAACTAACTCATGTATTAGAGCTAAAAGTTGAGTTTTTACCTTAGAAGAGGAGAAGAAACCTTAAGATCCAAGGAAAAGGGCTGAGTGGCCGGTTGAAATGATCAAAGAAGCCCTAGTTTCGGGCTTAAAAGCTTAAGTTGAAGGGCTGGGATTAAAACAGTTGACCAAATGGGTGGACAGTATCAATTTCTGTCCGGCGATCGATCGGGCGGTCGCATGTCGTGCGATCGCTCGAGCTAGAATGTGTTTTCTAGGCTTACAAAAAAATTATTTTGAGAGATCTATATATTGGAATTTTATGAAACTTTTTTTTCACATGAACTAGGCTTCATGAGGATTCCAAAAAGTCAAGAATCATTAAAAAATAATCTCTCTACAATTTTCTAGAAAATTCTCAAGTTCACAGTGGCTTTTTGTAAATATTTGGACTTTGCACAAAATCTTAGAATTCTATCGTAGAGCGCCTTGATCTGGTAAGATCTTGTCTAGATCACTTATAATGATGTTTTTAAGCATATAGATTTTTTTTGAAATTTTATGCAATTTTAATCATATATATCGAATTTTTGTATTATATTTTCTCATCGAGAATTTTATTTGCTTGAAATGTAAAACTTTATGTATTCATCAAGATACTTGTTTAAGTGTAATTATTTGCAATTTATGTTCGTGACAAATTTGTCAATCACCAAACAAGATTCCTAATTCAAAATCTATCTACATTATGTAATCACAAGATAGTCAAGATTTGGAGTTTTTTACTAATCCAAATTTCTTATTTGAGCTATTTTATTCAAACAACATGTAAGATCATTTGTAAGCATGAAATTGATTCAATCAAGAGAAACGAGGTGTCATGCAAGAATATTTACCAAATTAAAGCACATACCTCATTTCTTGAAGAATTCCATAAATTTTTTTCTTTCTCCAATTTTTGTGATAGCCTTCAATTGTCAATAAATGTTAACTTGCAAGCCAAAAATCATTAGTATCTCAATGATATAACATTTAGTAAGTTAGCATACTAAACAGCAAAGGGTAAGCAAGAATTCTTCATTTGAGAATTTTAACCTAAGCTAGATAGTGAAAGATCTATTTCAAATAGAATTATTATGAAACCAAAGTGAATCGAGAGATCTCAAAATATGAAATTTTAAAAAATAAGATCTCCAACCCTTCCCATTGGTTGAAAACCGAAAGCCCACAATGAGCCTGCGATTTAAAATCGCAAGGTCGCTTGAGCCCATTATAGGCTACATAGGTCTCCGAAGAGATTGAAAAATCAAAGACAAAAATTATTTTTCAAGTCATATCATGAGCGGACAATAACAACTCTAATTTAACTAGTATCATAACTCCAACTTTAAGATGACAAGTAAAGTGAGGGAGGTGATACCAAACATATCTAGATGCCAATATCCATACCTATGGCATCATGGTAGCTTGAAGTTGCAACCTCTTGGAGATTTCTCATTCGGATCTAAGGTCAACTTCAATAGTCTATTTCTCTTTACCCTTGTGGGTAGCTCCCCCTACAAAAGAGTAAGAAATCTTTGGTACCCAAATGACTTTGGGTCCTTGTGGGTGAGTTGGACTAGGAACCCAGAGTGTTTTTGCCACATTTGAATTTTTTTTGAAAGCATAATCATTAATGACATGACCAAAAATGTCACCACAAAAATAATGTCCATTAAATTTTCTTTTATTTATACTATGGACATGGGATCTAGCATTGGAATGCTTAGCATGTGAGTTATGATGAACATAAGCATTCTTAGAAAAAGCATTTTTGTTTTGGGATTTTCTAAATGAATCATTTTGATTTCTGGACCTTTTAACAGATGAAGCATTAATCTTTCTATTCAAAATTAACATTTTACTTTTTACATCATTCATAGATTTATGCAATGCATGCAATTGAGTTTTTAACAAGTTATTTTCCTTTTTCAAAATGACATTTTCATTTTTCAAATCCTTAGTGTCAATGTTTAAGGGATCATGACATGAGTTATAATACTAACTTTTAGTATCTCATTTTCTAGTTTTACTTCATGTAAATGAGAACTAAGTGACAAGTTTTCTTCTTTTAATTTTTTATTTTCTTTGTCCTTTTTAACAATCAAGGCATACATAATTTTGCATTCGTCTAATAATTCATCATATAGAAGATCTGAGGAACTAGATGAATTAGATCTATAATTTCCATGACTAGAAGAATTAAGAGCATACCTCCTCATCAATGTTCATGATGTTAGCTTCGTGATAATGGTGTGAGGATGCTTCACTTGATTCACGTGAGTAAGTGGAAGCATTTGACCTCCGTTTTTTCTTGTTCTTCATACTAGGGCAATTCTTCTACATGTGTCCTTTCTTATTGCATAGGTGACATATCACATTTCTCTTCCGACCCTTTGTACTTCATTGGCTAGATACACTATTAGCTTTAAGAACTTTATTAGATATAGGAGTATGACAATTGTCATCATCTCCTTCATTTAGGGTAACTAATTCTTCAGTTTTAGCATAATCATAAAGCATGTCCAGAGTATCCCAAATATCATATGCCGAAAGACAATGCATGACTTTTTCAAAAGTGTTATTTTTTCAAGAACAATATATGCAATTTGTTGCCTTTGCATTTAATTCAAACCTGTTAATTTGTTCTTGGGTCCATCCATCCATATTCTCATTAGGTTCTATGTATTTTGACTTTACCATATTAAACACACATATACCTTGAGTCTTTAAGAATGTGTACATTCTACCTTTCTAAAGACTAAAGTTTGACTCATCAAACTTAGGTGGTACTGATGCTACCAATTCTAGTGCCATTTTTTTTTTGAATAGAGACTAGATGTAGAGGAGACAGTGAAATCTCAATCTACAGCCTGCTCTGATACCAATTATTGGTGAAATGACCACACTAGAGAGGGAGTGAATAGTGTGTTAACTAAATCTTTTGCCTAATTCTGATTTTTCGTGTTTAATTGATTTCTTACAATTTAGGCAATTCACAATTTGATGATTAGACAAAGAGGTAATGAAATAAAGCAATTAAGCAATCACAAGAAGAACAATGCTAACACAAAAAAATTTATAGTGGTTCGGCTAACTACCTACTCCACTACCTAAGACCCGTGGTTAGGATTTCACACACAAATCCACTATATTAAGAGTGACTTACAATTAATGACTTTTACACCAGAAAGACCCTACACTCCCTTAGAAGGTACTTCCACACCCGGAAGTATCCACCTTCACACCGATTGAACTTTCCCACCTCAATTTCTAAGAACAACTCCTAATCTAGTTTTACACAAGTGGCTTTACAACTTAAACACCAAGGTTACCACAAACTAACTAGACCACACACAAGGACTATCACACGATCAATTTATACAATCAAAATCAAACCAAAAATACTTCAATCATAAGAAGAGAGAAGAGATGAGTTATCACAATAGAATCACCTCTTCTTGCTGAACCTAGCAAGCTTGAATGACCCTCCAAAGATGAATACTTAAGATTGAGGGATCAAGAGCTAGGGTTGGAAGATTTGATCAAGAAAGGGCTTAGAAGATGCTTAGGATCACTCTTTTAGTTTTTAAGGCATCAACAACTAGTGAGGAGAGGGTTTTGAGAGGGTATTTATAACCCCCCAAAACCAGGGTGTCGTCAAAGGGCTTTTTTCTGCCCGTTGGCGACGCCCGATCGCTTGCCGGTTGATCATCGGTCGACCGATTGATCGACCGCCCAAGCGATCGAGGCACTCTATCGCTTCTGGGCACACTTTAGTCGATCGACTGGTCAACCGAATTGGCTACTGCTAATTTCTTGCCACATTCGGTCGACCGAATTGGCTACTGCCTATTTTTGACCATATTCGATCGGTTGATCGAATTGGCCACTACCATTTTTTTGCAGTATTCGGTCGACCGAACCTGGGCTGGAAAGCTCTTCTTTGGGTCTTCTCATTGCACGTTTTTTTTCCGAGTTTCGCCCTTCAGCGTGCTTCATATGTTCTTTCGATTCTTCCTAGACGTCATTGGTGCATGCATCGAGCTCTAGTGATTCGTCGTATCGAGATCGATGTCGCAAGACGTGAAATCAACTTTTGTCCTTTATCGATCCTGCGACTTTCATGCTTCAAGAACTTGGTTTGTTATCATCAAAATAATCATGAAGAGAATAGAGCACGAAGGAAAAAAACCTTCGGCCAACAATCTCCCCCTTTTTGATGATGACAAATCATTGACGATAGAGAGCAACAAATAAAGTCTATATCTAATGTATTCGTCAATTACTATGAAGCATGAGTTTATAAGTGGATATTTTGAGAGCATTAAACGATGATGAATACAAGCATATTGTATTTAGTGCTCCCCCTATCATTATGCATATATATAAACTCTCCCCCTATCATCATGCTAACTCGTAAACATGTTAATTCTCCCCCTTTTTTCATCCATCAAATAGAATAGCAAGACACACAAAAAATAAATTGAACAAAGAGATGAGTCATTCATGACAGGTCATATGATTTAGTGCACCATCGTTCAATCATCACATACATACGGAAGTGCAACAATAATAAGTACAACATTGCTACATAAATTTAAAGACAAGGAGTTTCAAATACAAATACAAAGTAGGCCAAGCAAAGTATAGTGTTAATACAAGTCCTTAGAATGAATAACATCATGCATCAGTAGGACTGATCATCCTCAAGTAGGAATAACATCATGCTTCAAGAATTTGGTTAGATAGATTTGGTTTGTTATCATCAAAATAATCATGAAGATAATAGAGAACAAAGGAAAAAAACCTTCGGCCAACACCCCTAGGCTTCGATCTCTATTTTGATTATAACAAACATGTACTTAATATATGTGTGTGTAGTCTTGAGTTCAGGTTGAGGTTACAATAAGCACGCAAACTTCGCTCGGAGAATCGCAAAAATCATCAAGAAAGGCTCGGATGCAAATCAAGTAGATTCCTTGTAATATATCCCTAGGATCTCATCCCAAGCCTTTTTGTAAAGTTATCCAAGTCAAAACTTGGTAACAAAACCCATGAAAAAGCGTGTAATAAAGCAAATGTAAAAATCAGCCTCAACCCAGGTTTGGTCGACCGAACAAGGTAGAAAATCGATAAGTAGCCACTTTGGTCGACCGAGCGGTCGACCGAACAAGGCCAAAATCTGCAGTGGCTAATTCGGTCGACTGATCGGTCGACCGGACAATAGAGGATTTAAATCGAGATCAATTCGGTCGACCGAACATGGCTGAAGAAAGGCAGAATGCTAGCGGTCGTTGGGCAGTTGATCGGTCCGCGTCCAATTGGCAGAAAAATGCCCATTGGAGCGCTGTTCCATTTGAGGGGTTATAAATACCCCTCACCGACCTTCATTAATCCTTCTTAACCATTGATTAAAGCTTTCAAAGAGAGATTTGTGCATTCTAAGCTTGATTTGCTCGCGCTTGCTTCTCCGATTCATGACTTCTTTCAAGCGCCCATCTTCCCTCAACTCCGGTTTCGATTCGATCTCAACATCTTGTGGAGTTGGAGGCATTGAAGGCTTGGAAAAGAGCTCTTTGTTGTGGTTTACTCTTTAGCTCTTTTCTTTGTAATTTTACTTGTTACTTGAACTTGGTTTTCATTGATTAGCTTGCTAGGTGTGCTAGTGTAAACACTTAGGGTTTTCTTTATAGAATTGTGTTTTGCCTAGGTGAATAGTTTTGAGGAGTTCTCAAAGGGTTGAGAACCGAGTCCTCGGTTGTATTCAAAAAGAAACACAAGGTCTATAAAGAATTTGATTAGAAATCCTTGGTGTAGAGCCAAGGTAGTGTAGTAGGCAATTGGCCGAACCACTATAATTTATTGAGTTTGCATTGCCTTGTGTGATTGCTTATAATTGTGTTTCATACTTGTTAACGAACATCATTTAGTTGCATTTACTTTCGTTTGAAGTTGGAATTGACTTAAAATAAATTGAAGTATATTGTTAAAAGTCACCCAACACTATTCAACACCCCCCCTTCTAGTGTAGGTATTCACTCAACAATTGGTATCAGAGCAAGGTCGTAGGATTAGATTTAACCATCTACCCTACAATTTAGAATGACTAGTGATATCCAACTAGCTCAAGGGTCCTCTACTCATACTCCACCATTGTTCGATGGAAACAACTATGCCTATTGGAAGATACGCATGAATGACTTCCTACAATCACTAGGCATTGATGTATGGAGAATGATTCAAGTAGAGTATAAGCAACCAACTAAGGTTATGGATGAGTGGGATCAAGAAGAAATTAAACTCTTTAATGCAAATGCAAAGGTCGTCAATGCACTATATTGTGGCCTATCAATTAATGAGTTTAATAAAATATCTACTTGCAAGTCTGCATATGAACTCTGGAAAGTCTTAGAGACTACACATAAAGGGATTTCATAAGTTAAAGAATCTAAGATAAACCTACTCATGCATGATTATGAAATGTTCAAGATGTTATTACATGAATCTATTGATGTCATGTATGCTCGCTTTCAAAATATTACAAATGGATTAGCTAACCTTGGTAAAGATATAAGGGAAGAGGAGAAGGTAAGGAAGCTCATTCGTCCCCTTCCAAAAGCTTGGGAGCCCAAGGTCATCGCAATCATGGAAGCAAAGGATACAAGCACCTTGAAGATCACCGAGCTCATTGGGTCTCTCATGACACATGAGACCCATATGAAGCAATACAAGGAGGAAGATGCTCCCAAAGGCAAGACCATTGCCTTAAAAGCATCACACCGGGGTGAAGATCCCTCATCATCCGAGGAAGAGATGGATGAGTTTGAAGAGATGGCGATGTTGGCAAGAAGATTCAGGAGTTACATGAGAGGAGGCATGAGGAAGGGAAGAGGAGGCTACACATGCTTCAATTGCAACAAAACAGGGCATCTAAGGAAGGATTGCCCACTTCTCAAGATGGCTTCCACCTCCAACCCTCACAAGAAAGACAAATACAACAAGAACAAGAAGGTGATGATGGCTTCTTGGGATGAAAGCGAGTCTTTGTCAAGTGAAGAAGACTCCAAGAGTGAAAAGGCAAATATTTGACTCATGGCAAATGACAACGAGGTAAGATTTACATATGACGAGCTTTCATTCACGCAAGAAGAACTAGAAAATAAATTTGATCAAATGCATGATCACTACTAGAAAAATGGGCATCAGCAACGGCGTGTAACGGCTGGCGCCGTTGCAATGGAGCCGTGGTAGAAAATTGCGTTGCTGATAACTTAGCAACGGATTAGCAACGGCCGCTCGGGTCGTTGCTAAAAATATTATCAGCAACGGTTTTGCCACGGACGCGGAGCCGTTGCTGATAACATTAATAGCAATGGCTGGTGAGCCTGTAGCAACGCCGTTAGTAAAAGCCTGTTGCTAAGCCGTTGCTATAGGTCATCAGCAACGACTTTCGATAAACTTTTAGCAACGGCTTTCCCACGGATGGTCGTGGGAAAGCCGTTGCTGATGATGTCAACCTGGTAACGAAAAAAATTAAAATTTTAAATTTCCATTGATACATTGATACATTATCTGATACATAACTCACACACCCATACACTCATACACACATTCATTCGCACATCACAAATACACCAAGATATACATCAAAACAATTATATTTATATTAATAATTATCCACAATAGTATAAAAACTATTCAAATGCAAAATTGAAGTATCAATATCCAAACAAAACAAATTAAACAAGTATAATATCTCAGTAACAAAGTCAATATAAAAAAAATCTCACGATGACGATGGAGGATGGCCTGGATCATTTGGCGGGGTCTGGAGTGCTTGAGTGTACCCCGGCGTGGATTGACTCGAGGACGATGGATGAGATGATGCCGAAGAGATGCCTGCTTCGGGATGACCTGACATGTTGCGTAGCATAGCATGCATCTCTGCCATCATCTGACTCTGACGCGCGATCGTCTCCTCTAGAGTCCTTATTCTGCTACTATGATCATAACTGGATCAGGAGGTGGACGGCCGCTCACCAGCGACCGAAGGGGTCGGTGCCCCAAGTGGCCCTAGTACGGCTCGCGCATGACCACTATCTGCAAAGCCATATACGCGGCCATGGTCCCAGCCACCTACGGCCTCGACCCACGTTGCTGCGTCAAAGTCCTCGGGGGTGCCCCCGCGCTGCACCACCGTCTGGCTGTAGGTCTCCTACTCGAGTTTGATTTTTTGTTTAATATTTATCATAAAACTTAAATTATAAATATATAATGAATAATTTAAACAAATATATAGTTACCATAATGTATGCAGCGCGGTTGTCGATGTACTCCCCCGTCCCATGTGCTCGACGGTGAGTCCGCTCAAACACCGCCATCGGGGACGGTCGCTGGACAGTCCCGTCATCCGACACCGTCGTCTACATTTACAAAACAAATACATTAATTAGTACACATAGTAACAAATAAAATATATAATTAAAAGGTATACTTACCATACGATTCGCGTGCACTGCAAATGCAATAGAGCCGCCGGTGTGACGCGCTGCTCCCCTCGAAGAGCGATTTCTAGCCGCATTCTGAGAAACCTCCTGCCATCGATCCGTTGACCATATTCCCACGAGCTGGTCCCATATATCCGGAGTAATCCAATCGGGGCTGTATCCCCGAGTCTCCGCGATGTTAGTAGTCCCAGCTCGTGTCATCGCTTGGGACTGGGCCTGCCTCAGCTGCCCGTTGTACCTTCCCCGAGAAATAGCCTCCCAGGCAACGTAAATGAAGGGCCTTTGGTGCTCAGCCCATGTATAGAGAGCCTACAGAATAATAATATCAGTACCAATATTAATCATCATGCATGTAAAAAAAATAATAATACGTGCCTCAAACTCGCGCCATAACATGTCGACGTGCTCGCTAGGCATGTGAGACCACGTAGGCCATGCCCCGTGCATGTATCGTCGAATAGTAGAAGAAATGCTCCTCGGCACTTCTTCTTGCTCGAACCTGCACAACAAAAATAAATTTTAATATTATATTATGATATAATGAATTTGTAATGATTCATAATTCATGATATATTACCGCTCCCCAATCACGCTAATAAATCTACGTGACTCTGTGGCTGGTGGAGACTGTCACCTGTTCGGCCCGCGTGGCCGCCTGCGTCTGGATGTACTAGCCTCAGCAGTATCATCGGCATGAGGATCAGCAACAGGAGGATCGGCAGCATGAGTAAGTGTAGGAGTCTCACCGATCGGAGACTCCAAAGCTCTCCTGCGACGATAACCACGACCAGACATATCTGTCGAATAGACATATAATCAGATTATTGTATAAATAGTAGAGATATATTTAATAAAATATATACTTTACAATTATTCATCATCATCTGAATAATAGTCTTCGAATTCTTCCTCTTCTTCCTCTTCTTCCTCTTCTTCATCTCCAGCTTCCTCAATTTCATGATCGTCATCATCAGCATATTCAACTTCTAATTGAATTGACGTTGTGTCTGCATCCTCGAGTATTGGAATAATACAATCTACAGCAGGAGGATCATCTTCTTGATATAAACCATCTGTCATATCAGGTATCAGCTCATTTTCTCCTACTATTGGAATAATTTTTCCTCTACCTTTTGTCTTACAGACTACACGCCAATCTGCTCTATCTTTATTTCGAGCCGGATACTTCGCGTAATATACTTGTTCGGCTTGTGATGCAAATATAAAAGGCTCATTTGCTGCCAATTTAGATTTGTAATTAACCTCAATAAGTTTGTATTTTGGATGAACTTTCATGCCCCTTTCTGTTGTATCGAACCAATGACATCTAAATAGAATAACTGATTTCAAGCCGAAGTAGTGCAACTCTATCACTTCTTCCACCAGTCCAAAAAATCCATATCACATTCAACATAGGTTGTCCCTTTCACACAGACCCCAGCATTCATCATCTTCTTCGTAAATGCATATTCAACCGTGTGAAATTTATACCCATTAACAAAATATCCGCTATAGCACGACACAAGTCGCGACGGTCCACTAACAAACTCAAATATTCTTTCATCTATTTCAGCTCTGTGATCTTTGCTGTAAGTCTGAATCCAAGTAGGAAAATCACGATTCTGTAATCTCTCCAATTCTTCATCGTTGTGAATAGAGTATTTTTGCACTATCTCAATGTCAAATATTTCAATGAATTGTTCAATCTCTGGACAATTGAGTAATACATACAAGTGTGCCAAATGATACTCTTCCTCGCTTAAGTGTCGAGATGGACGAGAACCAAAAGCACGACCAGAGTGACAAAATATATTTAAACGTCCATCTGAATGTCGAACACCCCCGTAGTCGTTACGTGGAAGATGATCAAATCTTGTCTGTACTGTCGATTCAAAGTAAAATGAGCAGAATGTTGAAATTTCTTGGATGATATACGATTCAGATATTGATCCTTCAACAGCTGCGGTGTTCTTTACTTTTTTCTTCAGATGATTCATGTATCTTTCAAATAAGTACATCCACCGATATTGAACGGGGCCACCAACTCGTGCCTCGTATGCCAAGTGTATCGGTAGATGCTCCATCGAGTCAAAAAATGCAGGAGGGAAAAACTGTTCCAGCTTGCATATGATTTCAACAATATTATTTTCAAGTGTTGACATATCTTTGACTCGAAGGACATTTGCACAGATGTTTCTAAAAAACATACTTAATTCAGTCAACGGACCCCAAATATTATCAGGTAGAAGATCTCGAAATGCGATCGGAAGTAATCTCTGCATGAATACATGACAATCATGGCTCTTCATCCCTGATATTTTGCAATCATCGACGTTCACACATCGAGATAAGTTTGAAGCATATCCATCGGGTAATCTGAGTTCTTTTACCCATAGACAAACATCTTTGATCTGTTGTTTATTTAACACATATAGGGCCTTCGGTTTCAGATATCGTCCGTTGACCTCTTGTAACTCCAACTCTGGTCTTTTACAAAGTATTTTCATATCATGTCGGGCTTTGACATTATCTTTAATTTTTTCGGAAATATCCATCAAAGTGTTGAAAATATTATCAAACATATTTTTTTCAATGTGCATGACATCTAAATTATGTCGAATCAATAATGAACTCCAATAGGGCAATTCCCAAAAGATACTTTTTTTCACCCAGTTATGTGTTTCGTCAAAACCTGACACTCTTTCATTGTGACCAAATACTATATCTGGAAGTGCTGAAACACGTGCTAACATTTGTTCACCAGACAACATCAGTGGTGGCCCATCTCTTTCGACTCTGCCCTTAGTAAATTTATTACGATTCCTTCGATACTGATGATTAGCCGATAGGAATCGACGATGACAATCAAAGAATGAGATTTTTCGTCGGTTTTGAAGACTGATTGATTTAGAGTGTTCCATACAATACGGACAAGAGAGTCGGCCGCGAGTGCTCCAACCAGACAACATGTCGTACGCCGGAAAATCAATGATTGTCCATAAGACCGCGGCCTTTAAATTAAAGTTTTGCTTCCGATGACAATCATAAGTGACAGCTCCCTCAGTCCACAATGTTTTCAATTCATCTATCAAGGGTCTGAGAAATATGTCAATTTCTTTTCGCGGACCCTTAGGACTCGGAATAATCATCGAAAGATAAATAAATTCATCTTTCATACACATTGACGGTGGCAAATTATAAACTGTCACCAGCACTGGCCAAACTGAATAAGGAGTTGCAGAATGTCCAAACGGATTAAAATCATCTGTGCACAATCCTAATCTTATATTTCTAGTATCCCTAGCAAATGAAGGATAATATGTATCCAAATGTTTCCATGCTTCACTATCGGATGGATGAGTCATTACTGTATCATCACGACTTCTTGCATGCCAACTCATGTAGGGGGCTGTCTTTTCCGACATGAATAATCTTTGAAGCCTCGGTGTTAGTGGAAAATACCGAAGCACCTTAAACGAGATATTTTTCTGTCGGATCGATTTCTTCTCCTTGTAACGAGGATGTTGACATACAAGGCATTTATCCAACTGCACATTTTTTGTATAATATAAAATGCAATTATTTTGGCACGCGTGTATTTTTTCATACCCAAGCCCCAATTTTCTCATTAGCTTTTTAGTCTTATAAAAAGTTGGCTCAAACTTGTTATCAGTAGGCAGCATTCCATTAATCAATCTTGCAATCCGATCATACGCAACCCCGCTGATATTACAATCGGTCTTGATGTTTAGGAACTGTGTCATTGCTGAAAACCTAGTGTATTTAGGACAATTCTCATACAAAGGTTCATCGGCAGCTTTCAACATCTCGTAAAATTCTGCAGCTTCTTTATTCGGTAATTCAATCTCTATCGCAGTTTGTACTTCTGTGATATCAACCGCTGTAGTATCTGGTGGGACTGATGTCTAAAGAATTGGCCGATCAACATTATCATTCAGGTGGAATTGACCCCCAAGACTATCAAGTATCATAGTTCTATAGGGATTAGATTGACTAGATGAAGAAGCACCAGCAGAGGAAGATTCACCATATGTCTGAACGACAGGATTACTCGACATCCCGACTTCACGTGACTCCCCGTGACAAGTCCACAGAAAATATCTTGGTGCAAATCCTTTGCTATATAGATCCAGAGTGACAGTCTCCTGATCCAAAAATTATCCATTCAAACAAATGCGGCACGGACATCGGATTTGATCACCGATGCTAACGAAATTCTGATTCAAATAGACGAAATTTAGGAAGTATGTTACGCCTAATCGAAACTCATTCGTTAAAGCTCCACGATCAAGACGTCGGTACATCCAACTTCGATCAGCCGATATCATTCTGTCAATCAATGACAATTTCTTTGGTTAATGTCTTTAGGTGAGATTGTCCTATTCTATTCGGGATTTATGTTATTTATATTGCATTAAGTACTTATTTTAACCGCTAACTTCATTCTAAATTTCTGCAGCATCTCCCTACAGTTCTCCGAATACGCATATCATCTGGGCGCGTATCGGAGAACAAGAGAGATGTTGCCAAAATTTAGAATAATTAGTTAATAGTTAAAAGAAAAATATATGTGCAGTACAAATAACTATATTCCCAAATTGTCCAATCAGGGACAATTCAAAAATTGTACATCGTATAAAAGATCATCTACTTCTTTTACACGAACATACAATCCTCGAACGGATCTAAGGTTTTGCTAAATTATATCCGACTCGTCGATGCGTACGTGAAACATATCAACTCGTCAGATGGATGATTATTTTCTAAATGTTTCGAGACAGTTCGAGTCCATATTGGACAATTCCGACACGAGTCCAAATTAGACGATTCCGGCAGGAGTCCAAAATGAACTATTCCGGCGCGCGTCCGAAGTGGACGATTCCGGCGTGCGTCCGAAGTGGACAATTCCGGCACAATGCCGAAGTGGACAATTTTGAAATTAATCTAAACCCTAAAAATTAATCTAGAAATTAAAGAATTAATCTAAATAATTAATTAAATAATTAATTAAATAATTAAATAATTAATTAACAAATAAATAAAAAATAAAAAAATTAATCTACTATTTTCGGACACTGTATAAGATCCGACGGCGGCCATCGGCCGACCGCCACCGGCCGAAACCCTAAAAATAGGGTTTCGGTCGGATTTCCCGCCAGCCGCAACGGGAAGAGACAGCCGGGCGGCGATGAATACCTGAAATCGGCGGTCGAGAATGGACGGCAGCGTCGGCAGTGGCAGCTCGACATCATCGGTGTCGGCAGCGGCAGCTCAGCGTCGTCAGCGGTAGTGGCAGCGAGAGGCAGGAGGAGGAGGCGGCGGCAGCAGCGGGAGGAAGAAGGGGCAAACGCGATCTGCGACCTATATAAATTTATCGGCAATGGCTCACTCGCCCGTTAGGAAGCTGTTGCTAATAAGTTTTCATCAGCAACGGCTCACTTGTCCGTTAGAAAGCCGTTGCTAATAATTAAAATCATCAGCAACGGCTCGCGTGTCCGTTAGAAAGTCGTTGCAGATACAACATATCTGCAACGGCTTGAGCGGCCGTAAGAATGCCGTTGCAAATAGCAACGGCTTGAGCGGTCGTTGCTGATAGCCGTTGCTGAAGACTCAATTTCTAGTAGTGGATGAATTTAATGCTATTAGGAAGAAGTTTAAAAAGCTTAAAAAGGACAACAAATCTTTAGAGATTGAAAATGATAACTTGCTACTTTCATGCAATGTATTAAGGAAAGAAGTAGATACCCTTAAGGAAGAGAAGCATGCCTTATATGATGCTAAGAAAAACTTAGAAAATGAAAACGAAAAGTTGGAAAATGAAAACAAGTTCTTAAGTGATGAAGTAGAACACTTGAATGATAGCATGCTAAACTTAAAAAAGGAACTTTGCATGCTAAATGAAAAAATGACAACCCTACAAAATGTCATGCCTAAGGTTGTACATAAAAAAAGGTCATCAAACAATCATGCTCATGCACACTTCCATGCTCACACACATAACCCAAGAAAGTTTAATGGAAGTTGTTTTTCATGTGGTATTTTTGGCCATATGGCTAGAGATTGTGCACTAAGAAGGAACCATAATGGTAGATTCACTTGGGTTCCTAAGATGACTAACACTCATGGACCCAATAAGTTTTGGGTACCTAAAATTGTCTCTTCTCCTTTTGTAGATGGAGAAGCATCCTCAAGCAAGTAGAAGCACATGGATACTGGATAGTGGTTGCTCAAAACACATGATGGGTGATATCAATTTTTTTGCAACCCTATCAAGCAAGAATGGTGGACATGTGACATTTAGAGATAATGTCAAAGGTAAGATTGTTAGCATTTGTGATATAGGTATACTCCCCTACCCATGCATTAAAAATGTCTTACTAGTTGATGGGTTAAAGCATAATTTGATTAGCATATCTCAATTATGTGACAATGGATATGTAATCATTTTTGAAGCATCTAAATGCATCATTAGAAGTGCATCATCTAATGATATTGTGTTCATTGGAAATAGGCAAGAAAATGTTTACACATTAGTTCTAAATGTTTTGTCTAATCCCCATGTTAGATGCTTGGTTGTCATGGAGAATGATTTTTGGCTGTGGCATAGAAGGCTAGGACATGCTAGCATGAACCTCATCCAAGAAATATCTAAAAAGGACTTAGTAAAAGGAATACCTATGATAAAATTTGAAAAAGACAAACTTTGTGATGCATGTCAACATGGTAAACAAGTTAAGTCCTCATTTCATAGCATTAATCAAGTGAGTACATCTAGAACACTTGAACTTATGCACATGGATCTCTTTGGACCTTGTGATGTAGCTAGTCTAGGTGGAAAATTATATTACTATGTTTTGGTTGATGATTTTTCGAGATTTACATGGGTTTTCTTCTTAGCTAAGAAAAATAAAACTTTTGACTTTTTCAAAAAATTTGCTAGGAAAGTTACAAATGAGAAGGGAACTTCAACTTTGAAAATTAGAAGCGATAAAGGAGGAGAATTTAAAAATGAAAAGTTTTCTGAATTTTGGGAAGAATTGGGTATTGAGCATACCTCCTCTTCCCCTAGAACCCCTCAACAAAATGGGATGGTTGAGAGGAAGAATAGAACCTTACAAGAGATGGCTAGGACCATGCTTTGTGAAAATAATTTGTCCAAGTACTTCTGGGCCGAAGCCATAAATACCTCTTGTTATGTGCTTAATCGTGTTTTATTAAAACCTAAAATCAAGAAAACACTTTTTGTGCTTTGGAATGATAAAATCCCAAGTGTGGGATATTTCCGTGCTTTTGGATGTAAATGTTTTATCTTAAACACTAAGGAGCATCTAGGAAAATTTGATTCTAAATCCGATGAAGGTATTTTCCTAGGTTACTCAAATAGTTCTAAGGCATATAGAGTTTATAATCATAGAACTATGATTGTTGAAGAATCTATACATGTTACATTTGATGAAACTAATGATTCTTCTAGAAATGTTAGGATTGTGAATGTAGGTGAGAAACTTGAGGAACTCACATTTCATGATAAAGAGGTTGAGGAAGAAAACAATAAGGAAACTCAACATGACGAACTCTCATCCCCAACTCTACCTCAAGATGAAGAAGAAGAAGAAGAAGAAGAAGAAGAAGAAGAAGAAGAGGAAGCTCTACCACCTCTCCCCAAAGGGTACCGGTTGATTAAAGATCATCCAATAGATCAAGTAATTGAAGAACCATCAATGGGAGTGGTAATACGCTCTAAACTCAAGAACATTTGTCAATATGTAGCATTCATATCTCAAGTAGAGCAAAAAAATATTAAGGAAGCAATAGAAGATGAATTTTGGGTAATAGCTATGCAAGAAGAACTTAATCAATTTGTTAGGAATGAAGTATGAGACTTAGTACCTAGACCTAGCGAACAAACAGTGATTGAGACTAAATGGGTATTTAGAAACAAGTTAGATGAATGAGGTTTAATTATTAGAAACAAAGCTAGGTTAGTGGCTCAAGGGTGCAATCAAGAAGAAGGAATTGATTATAATGAAACTTATGCTCCCGTAGCTAAATTAGAAGCAATTCGCATACTTTTAGCTTATGCTAGTTTTAATGGCTTTAAACTTTTTCAAATGGATGTTAAAAGTGTATTTTTAAATGGTTTTATTGATGAAGAAGTTTATGTTGAACAACCCTCTGGATTTGAAAGTTTTGAGTTTTCAAACCATATTTTTAAACTTAAAAAGGTTTTGTATGGTTTAAAATAAGCCCATAGGGCTTGGTATAAAAGAATTTCCATGTTTTTGATCGATCAAAGCTTTAGAATTGGAAAAGCCGATGTTTCGCTTTTTATAAAAAATAATGAAAATGATATTTTACTCGTACAAATTTATGTTGATGATATAATATTTGGTGCTACTAATGAATTACTTTATAAATAGTTTGCAAAATGCATGCAAGAAGAGTTTGAGATAAGCATGATGGGAGAACTTTCCTTCGTGCTTTGTCTTCAAATCAAGCAAACCAACAAAGAAATCTTCATAAATCAAGCTAAATACACAAAGGAGCTCATCAAAAGATTTGGAATGAATGAAGTCAAGATAGCTTCTACACCAATGAGCACATCCATCAAGCTTGACAAAGATGAAGATAGTGTCAAAGTAGATGAAAATAGATATCGAGGTATGATTGGTAGTCTTCTCTATTTAACTACAAGTAGACCCGATATCATGTTTAGTGTTTGTGCATGTGCTAGGTTTCAGTCTTGTCCTAGAATATCTCATTTGAGTGCGGTCAAACGCATATTGAGATATTTGAAGGGCACAATTGACTTAGGATTATGGTATCCATGTAATGCATCTTTTGATTTAATTGGTTTTTCGGATGCCGATTTTGCCGGGTGTAAAGTAGATCGAAAAAGCACTAGTGGGTGTTGTCAATTCCTAGGGATGAGTCTTGTTTCTTGGTTTTCAAAGAAACAAAACTCGATTGCACTTTCAACTACCGAAGCCGAATACATCGCTGCGGCTAGTTGTTGTGCACAAGTCCTTTGGATGAAATAAACCCTTTTAGATTATGGTCTTAGTTATTCATGTATATCTATACATTGTGATAACACTAGTGCAATCAATCTAACAAAAAATCTAGTTTTACACTCTAGGACTAAGCACATTGATCTAAGGCACCATTTTCTTAGGGATAATGTAGCCAAGGGAAATATATCCGTGGAATTCGTATCCACTGACAAATAACTTGCGGATATATTTACAAAACCCTTAGGTGAAGAAAGTTTTACAAACTTAAGAATGCAATTAGGAATTTGTACATTTCCTAGTGGTTAAAAATATTCAAAATATACTTGTCTTTTGAAAAAATTGCATTTCATATGGTATCATCACACTTATGTATTGCCTTGTAATGGGGCTTTGCGACTTATTGATGTTTGTATTCTATATGCTTACATTGATATGAAGGACTATAGTGGTAGATGATACTCGATTTTATGGTTTTCTTGGTTTTAATAATGGACCTCATTAATAGTGCCTTAGTTCTTGCCCTTTTTGATTGATGTAAAAAGGTGAAGAAAAAGTAAGGTCACATTTATTTTATGATGCATATAGATAGGGGGAGTTACAAGCATAATATACATATTGATAGGGGGAGTATATGTTAAGTTGTGAACTAACTTGTGTATGCCTTAACTCAAACTCACAAATGATACTTAGAGTCTTCTTTTATATAAAATTTCATATTGTGTTTGTCATCGTCAAAAAGGGGAGATTGTTGGCCCAAGGGTTCCCCCTAGGCTTCAATCTCTATTTTAATGATAACAAACATGTATTTAATATATGTGTGTGTAGTCTTGAGTTCAAGTTGAGGTTGTGATAAGCACGCAAACTTCGCTCGGAGAATCGCAAAAATCGTCAAGAATGGCTCGGATGCAAATCAAGTAGATTCATTGTAATATATCCCTAGGATCTCATCCCAAGCCTATTTGTAAAGTTATCCAAGTCAAAACTTGGTAACAAAACCCATGAAAAAACGTATAACAAAGCAAATGTAAAAATCAGCCTCAACCCAGATTTGGTCGACCGGTCGGTAGACCGAATAAGGCAGAAAAATGACAAGTAGCCACTTCAGTCGACCGGTCAATTGACCGAACAAGGACAAAATCTAGTAGTGGCTAATTCGGTCGACCGATCGATCAACCGGACAACAAAGGATTTAAATCGAGATCAATTCGGTCGACCGAACATGGCTGTAGAAAGGCACAACGCCAGCGGTCGCTGGGTGGTCGATCATTCAGTCGATCGCTCGGTCGACCGACGATCGATCGGCAAGCGACCGATCGACGTCCAACGGGCAGAAAAATGCCTGTTGGAGCGCTATTCTATTTTAGGAGTTATAAATACCCCTCACCTGTTGGCTTAAGGGTCTCTCTTAAGCTTTCATCTTCATTTTGATGATAACAAACATCTATTTAATCTATGTATGAAGTTTGGAGTTCAGGTTGAGGTTATGATAAGCATGCTAACTTCATTCGGAGAAACGAAAGGAAAGATCGTCAAGAAACGATTGAAAAGAACGTCAAAGAAATGCTCGGGTATAAATTAAGTAGAAATCATGTAATATACCCCAAGGATGATTTTATCCCAAGCCAAATTATAAAGTTATCCAAGTTGAAACTTGGTAACTAAACCCATAAAAAGGCATGTAACAAAAATCAAGTACAAGTCAGCCTCAGCCTAAGTTCGATCGACCGGTCGGTCGACCGAACAAGGTAGATCTTTGGCAGCAGCCAATTTGGTCGATCGGTTGATCGACCGAATGTTGCAAAAAAATAGCAGTAGCCATTCGGTCGACCGAGTTGGTGAAGAAATCGCAGAAGGCTGCGTCGGTCGACCGGTCGGTCGACCGACCGAAGATAAAATCTTGTAGAAGGCTCATTGGTCGACCAGATGGCAGATCACAAAGCCGCGTCTAGGCTTCTCTACAACAGTCGACCAGATTAGGAATTGCTGGTGGCACCTTTTGCTTCCCTGCATCGGTTGACTGATTCGGTCGACCAGATTTGGGATAGAGGAAGTCATAACTCATTCGGTCGACCCGTCGATCGACCAAATGTTGCAGAAAATCCACATAATGGGTGTAACGGCTAGTTTTCTAGCCGTTTAACTACTCGTTCAGCTGAGGGGTTATAAATACCCCTCACCTACCTTCTTAAAAGCTTCTTAGTGAATTTATTGAGCATTCAAGAAATGATTAAAAGCCTTCAAAGTGATCGATCTACTGCACCCTAATCTTCCGTCAAATTCTTCTTCAAGCGCTTGTCTTCTTCAACTCTGTTGCAACTCCAGTGCATCTTCTGGCAAGTTGAAGGCGTGAAGGCTTGGGAAAAGAGTTGTGGTTTCTATTTCTATTCTTAAGCTCTTTTATATTGTATTTGAAGTTTTATTTCAGACTTGTTTTCCACTTGTAATAGCTGCTAGGTGTGCTAAGGAAACACTTAGGGGAAACTCTGTAGAATTGTGTTTTGCCTAGGTGAATAGGTTTGAGAGGTTCTCAGAGTGGTGAGAAGAGTGTCCTCATTGTATTCAAAGGGAAACACAAACTCTATAAAGTAGTGGTTAGAAATCCTTGGTGATGAGCCAAGGTAGTGGAGTAGACAGTTGGCCGAACCATTATAATTATTCTTGTCTGCATTGCTCTCTTATTTGCCTATTATTGTTATTAATATTTGATCACATCCACTGTTAAGAAATACTTGCACTTAAGTTAAGTTAATTTTGAATATAAAAGAAAAAAGTTGACCAATTAGCTCAAGGGGATAGACACTATTCAATCCCCCCATCAAGTGTTAGATTTCACACAACATCACCAACCTTCAGTAATCCTTCTTAACCATTGATTAAAGCTTTCAAAGAGAGATTTGTGCCTTCTAAGCTTGATTTGCTCGCGCTTGCTTCTCTGATCGATGACTTCTTTCAAGCGCTCATCTTCCCTCAACTCCGGCTTCGATTCGATCTCAACGTCTTGTGGAGTTGGAGGCTTTGAAGGCTTGGAAAAGAGCTCTTTGTTGTGGTTTACTCTTCTTTTCATTGTAATTTTACTTGTTACTTGAACTTAGTTTTCATTGATTAGCTTGCTAGGTGTGCTAGTGTAAACACTTAGGGTTTTCTTTGTAGAATTGTGTTTTACCTAGATGAATAGTTTTGAGGAGTTCTCAAAGGGTTGAGAACTGAGTCCTCGCGCGGTTGTATTCAAAGGGAAATACAAGGTCTATAAAGAATTTGGTTAGAAATCCTTGGTGTTGAGCCAAGGTAGTGGAGTAGGCGGTTGGTCGAACCACTATAATTTATTGAGTTTGCATTGTCTTGTGTGATTGCTTATAATTGAGTTTCATACTTGTTAACGAATATCATTTAGTTGCACTTACTTTCGTTTGAAGTTGGAATTGACTTAAAAGAAATTGAAGTATATTGTTAAAAGTCACCCAACACTATTCAACCCCCCCTTCTAGTGTGGGTATTCACTCAACAAACAGGTTGATCCAGTTCCGACCCGAGTTGACACTGAATTGGCAGATGATTGTTCCTTTAGCTCAGTTCCAACCCAGGGCACGCACTAGTTGTAAGCCTAGCCAGATTAGCACTTAGGTGGCCGAGTGGGTGGAGCCTCAGCCTGAGTCAAACTCCAAGTCTGATTTTGACTCTGATTCAGCACGCAGTGAAGATACATCTTTTGAGCTTTCTGCTGGGGCCTTCAGAGGGTATGCCTGTGCAACCACAGCCCGTAGAAGTATGATCCTGTACAGACCAAGTCCCATAAGAGGCGAAAGATGAACTGTCTGAACCAGTTTCTATGCCTAGGGAGAGGCAAGTTTGACAATTTTGTTGGGGCCACTGACCCAGCCGTGGCCCAGTTGTGGATCCGCGAGGTGGAGCGGGCTTTTGATGTTATGAGTTGTCCTGAGGAGGAGCGGGTGGCCCTGGTGACCTACTGTCTCACTGGAGAGGCTCTGAACTGGTGGGAGGTGCAGCGGAGGATGATTCGGGGAGAGCTCATAAGTTGGGATGAGTTCCAGAAGGTATTCTTCAAGAAGTACTATCCAACCACTTATGCCTGACAGAAGTCACAGGAGTTTCTTCAACTACGTCAGGGTGCCCGACGAGTGATGGAGTATGCTGCAGAGTTTGATGCACTCGTGAGATTTGTCCTGAATTTGGTTTCCACTGATCGCAAGCAGACAAAGTTTTTCTTCGGTGGACTGAACAACTCCATTAAGGGGTTGATGGCTAGCGAGTGACTGGGGAAGTATAATAGAGTTTTGAGGTGGGCACAACGAGTAGAGGCAACTCTTGCTGAGATGTTTTCGGACCGTCAACATGTGGAGGCCAATTAGCCAGCTCAAGCAAAGAGTCAAAGTGGCAGAGGACAGGGACAGTCTCACTCCAAGCAGCGTAGAGGGCGCAAACATTGCGGTAGGGGGTTTGCACAGCCACAGTCCAAGAGGGCCAGATAATCACCAGCCCAATCTTAGGCATGTTCACGACCCTCACATCAGCCGGGAGGTCAGATGGGCAGAGGCCAGTTTCACTACTTTAAGTATGGGGATTCTTCCCACGCTGCCAGGGACTGCCCACAAGCACAGAGTATCTGCTTTAGTTGTAAGCAGCTAGGCCACATCAGTAGAGAGTGTCCGACCAGACAACAGTCAATGGGTCAGAGCTCTCAGCAGCAGCGGCAGAGGGGCCCGCAGCAAAGTACCTAGCAGTTTGCTAGAGTGTTCGCACTTACCCAACAGTAGGCTCAGGAGGCTTTTAGTACTATTGTGAGAGGTACTATTTAGATTTTTAGTATTCCTGCATCCTTACTATTTGATACTGGTTCCACACATTCTTTTATTGCTCCACATATAGTTGAAAAATTAAGTTTGGAGACTACACCTAGCACGACGAGTCTGGTCGTGCATACACCATCTGGGGATGTGCTAGTGTCAGAGTTGTAGTTGAGTGGGTGTAAACTCAACTTTTGTGGCCATGTTTGCTTAGCTGATTAGTTGGTGTTAGACTTCTCTGATTTTGATGTTATTCTGGGTATGGGTTGGTTTTCTGTCAACCATGCTAAAGTTGACTACCATGAGAAGGTTGTGATAATATCACCTCCGGGATTACCTTCATTTTAGTTCTTGGGAGTGAGAGAATCCATGACTCCCCTAATCTCAGCACTGCAGGCCCGACGATTGTTAGCTCAGGGGTGCCTTGGCTTCATTGCTTCATTGGTGGGCACTTCCAAAAGCATTGACTTCACCTGCGGTATGTGATTTTCCAAATGTATTCCCGGAGAAGTTACCAGGATTATCCCCGGTGCGTCAAACTGACTTCACCATTGACTTGCATCCTGGTACTGCTCCTATTTCAAAGGCACCGTACAGAATGGCGCCTAAGAAGTTGGAAGAGTTGAAGGAGCAACTGCAGGAACTGTTGGATAAATGGTTCATCCGACCCAGTGTCTCACCCTGGGGAGCTCCAGTACTATTTGTGAAGAAAAAGGATGGCTCTATGAGACTTTGCATTGACTACAGGCAGCTGAACTCAGTGATTATAAAGAATAGATACTCTCTTCCCAGGATTGATAATCTATTTGATCAGTTGCAGGGGACGAGTATGTACTCCAAGATTGATTTGAGATCAGGCTACCACCAGCTTAGAGTTAGAGATGAGGATGTTCAGAAGACTACATTCAGGACTCGCTATGGGCACTATGAGTTATTGGTTACGTCGTTTGGGCTGACCAACGCACCTGCAGCATTTATGGACTTGGTGAACCGCATATTTATGGACTTTCTTGATCGGTTCATTGTGGTGTTCATCGATGATATTTTGGTGTACTCTTGAAGTGAAGCAGAGTATGACGAGCACTTGAGGATGATGCTTGGTGTGTTGAGGAAAGAGCAGTTGTATGCCAAATTCAACAAGTGTGCTTTCTGGTTGAAGGAAGCTAGCTTCCTTGGTCATGTGATTTCTAGAGCCGGTATTGCAGTGGATCCCTAAAAAATTAATGCAGTGATCGAGTGGCAAAGGCCTAGGACAGTCCACAAGATTAGGAGTTTCTTGGGACTAGCAGGCTACTATTGACGATTTGATGAAGGTTTCTCAAAGATCGCCTCACCCTTGACTAGATTAACAAGGAAAGGGTGAAAATTGTTTGGGACGACCGGTGCGAGGCGAGCTTCCATGAGCTCAAGAGGTGACTCACCAGTGCACCCATTTTGGTAGTTCCATCTGGATGTGACGTGTTTGTGTTGTTTACAAACGCCTTTATTCAAGGACTTGGAGTTGTCTTGATGCGACATGTGAGAGTAGTTGCTTATGCTTCTTGATAGTTCAAAGAGCATGAGAAGAACTACCTAGTGCATGATTTGGAGCTAGCAGTGATCATCTTTGCACTGAAGATTTGGCGGCATTACCTGTATGGAGTGATTTTTGAGATCTTCACTAATCATAAGAGCCTAAAGTACCTTTTCACTCAGAAGGAACTGAACATGAGGCAGCGCAGATGGATGGATTTTCTGAAGGACTATGATTGCTCCAATAGCTATCATCCTGGTAAGGCTAATGTGGTAGCAGATGCCTTAAGCAGGAAATCAGTTGGGATGTTGTCACACCTCAGAGTTGCAGCATCTGAATTAATTAGATAGTTTTCGGAGCTGAGTTTGGATGTAATTCGCCATACTGAGAGAGGAGTACTAGCTCGGCCCATTGCTCAATCGTTGATTGTTCAGTTGCCTATTGGACTTGTTTAGACTTTTGGACTAAACTTTGATCATCTTTTTCCTTGATGGACTGTTAGACTCTCGTTTGTTGTTATTATGTTGGACTGCTGCTTTGAATTTGAGTTATGAATCTAATTTGAGTTATCAATCTGATTTGAATTTTGAATTCTGCCCACTTGTTATTGTTGTTCTGTTGCTGGTTGCACTTCTCCTGGGTGAGGTCCTTTATCTAGGGATAAGCCTAGGTGGGGTGTAACAATAATGACTCAAAAATTAAATTTTTCATGGGTATTACAATCTTCCCAACTTAAAGAAATTTCATCCTCGAATTTTGAGGTAAGAAAAGAAATTACCAACTCCTCGAAAAGATAAGGGTACTTTTCCTTCATCTCGTGCTCCACTTTCCATGTAGCCTCCTGACGTGAGTGGTACTCCCATCGAACCTTTACAAAAGGAATCTCCTTGGATCTCAGTTTTCTGATTTGCCTATCTAGGATCTCCATGGGCCTCTTCTCATACAAGACTGTCGTATCAACCTCAACTGACGTATGCTCGAGAAAGTGAGACTCATATCTAACATAGTGCATCAGCCTGGACACATCCAAAAATAGGGTGCACTCTGTCCAGACTGGGCGGCAAAGCCAACTCATATGCCACAGCTCCCTTCCGCCAAAGGATAGGGAATGGCCCAATAAATCTAGGGCTCAACTTCCCCTTCATACCAACCCTCACAACCCCTTCTATAGGGGGCACCTTAAGAAACACTAAGTCTCCCCCAACAAACTCAACCTCTCGAGCTTTTCCATCAACATACATCTTCTAACGGCTTTGAGTTGCCAAAAGTCGCTCTTTAATTAATTTCACTTTCTCAATGGTATTCTGCACCAAGTCTAGGTGCAACATCTGAGACTCACCAGCCTCAAACCATCCCATTGAGGATCTACATCTCTGCCCGTACAGGGCCTCAAACGGGGTCATTCCAATACTGCTATGCTAACTATTGTTGTATGCAAACTCCACCAGAGGTAAGTATCTCTCCCAACCATCCTCTAAATCTAGGACGCAGGTCCGTGACATGTCCTCCAATGTCTAAAACATCCTCTCCAACTGTCCATTTGTGTGAGAGTGAAAAGCTGAACTAAATTGAACTTGAGTACCCATAGTCTCCTGGAACGACTGCCAAAATCTAGCCGTGAACTGAGTGCCTCTATCTAAAATAATCATCACTAGGATGTCATGGTAAGCTACAATCTGATCTAGAAAAAATCTAGCATACTGCTCTGCAGTAAAGGTCGTCCCGACCGGAATAAAATGTGTCGATTTGGTCAACCGGTCCACTTTTACCCAAATAGAATAATTCCCTTTCCTCGATCTCGGTAGCCCAATCACAAAGTCTATAATGATCCTCTCCTATTTCCACTATGTTGCCTCCAACTTCTGAAGTAGCCCTACCGACTTCAAGTGCTCAACCTTAATTTGATGGCAGATCAGACACTTAGACACATACTCTGTCACCTCATTCTTTATTCCTTTCCACCGATAGTGTTGTCTCATATCACCTCACCTCACTCATATCTCCTACTTTTGTGGACTATGAGCCATCTCAAGTACCTGCCTACGGACCTCTGCCACATCTGACACCACTATCCGACCCCTGAACATCAGAACATCCTCAGCATCAACTTTGAACCCGGCATCCGCATCTACTCTCTGTGCTAGATCTCTAGTTAAGGAACAAAATGTATCCTCCTTTTGAGCTGTCCGGAGCATATCAAGCAATGTGAACTGCACCCGCAAGTGTGCCACCATGTCGTCGGTCTCAAACATCGACAAAGTTGCCCTACCGCTCAGATACTCTACAAGCTCATTTGCCAAAGGCCTCCTACCCACGGTCAGATGCAACAAACTGCCCATAGACTTTTTTCTCAAGGCATCTGCCACCACGTTTGCCTTTCCTGGGTGATACAATATGGTACAGTCGTAGTCCTTTAGGAGCTCAAGTCATCTCAGCTACCTCAAGTTCAAAGCTCAAACCTAGGGGGTGTAGAAGCTAAACACTCTAGTGTCATTTTTGGATTTGAGTTCAATACAGACGAGATGATGAAATCTCAATCTACAGACTCGCTCTAATAAAAAATGTTAGAAGAAATGGCCACACTAGAGGGAGGGTTGAATAGTGTGTTATTTCAAAAGATTAAGCCTAATTTTGATTTTAACAATTTCTTGAAATATTAGGCAAAACACTAGTAAACTAACTAAGTGTAGAAGCAAATAATGAAACAAGTAAGCACACACAAATAAGCAATGCTCACAAAAGAGGATTTATAATGGTTCGGCAACCTTGCCTACATCCAGTACATAAGCACCCCGCTTAGGATTTCAACCGAATCCACTAATTATGTAGACTTCCTACAATGTGGATTTTACATCGGAAGCTACAACCTTCTTCCCGGAGGTATCTTCCCACCTTACTCTTCAAGAACATCCTAAAATTAGTGTATAGAAATGGATTTATGCCTCTACACCAAGGCAACCACTCAATCAAGTCCTACACGTAAGGTCTATCAAAACAAGCTTAAATACAATAATAAACCAAGCAAATTACCACCAAAATGAACCAAATAAGTAAACAACTAATACTTGAGTAGTGTTTGGTTCAAGGGAATAGATGGGGAATGAAGTAGTATTCTTGGAATCCCATCTATTCCCTTGTTTGGTTACACATAAACAATCTGGAATAGGTGGGGCCCCCGGAATACATAAGGAATAGTATTCCTGATGTATTCCTGATAACTTATTACACTCTTGCCCTCATTCCTTTTTACATCCTGACATCACGTGAGAGACGCAGGCGTCTCGCACAGAGACGAGAGAGCTTCTCCGGCGTCTTTGTGTGAGGAGCAAGGCGTCGCATAGAGATGCCAGATACGACGTCTCTAAATGAGAGGCACAAAGTCGGCGTCTCTCGCAGAGAGGCAGCGTCTCTGTGCGAGATGCTTCTCTCGCACATAGATTCGGCGTCTATGTGCGAGACGCCCCTTGCACAAAGATGGCGTCTCGCATAGAGACGCCGAAGTTATTTTTTTAATTATATTATTTATTAATTATAATAAATATATATAATATAATATTATTTTAAATAAATATATGTAATAAATAATTTTATATTAATTTTAGATTTTTATTATATTATTATTAATTATAATATTATATATATAATATTATTATAAGTATATATATTCAATAAATAATTTTTAAAAAATATTTTATATTAATTTTCAGATTTTTATTTATATTATTATTAATCAAAAATTATAATATAAAATATTATTATAAGTATATTTAATTTTATTAAGAATGGTATTTTGGTCATTTAATTTTCTATTTCTTATCTATTCCTTATGCTAACCAAATAAAGTAATCATATTCTTGGTCTATTTACAATGTCAACCAAACAAAGTAATACTATTTCTTATCTATTTCATTTCTTGTCTATTCCTATCCTTTGTCTATTCATAATCCTTGTCTATTCCCTTCATCCAACCAAACGTACCCTTAGCTCCAAACAAGAAGTCCAAGCTTCTCTTGATGCCTTGGTGATGAATCAAATCAAGCTTCAAGGCATACAATATCAAGAATATTAGCTCAAAGCTAGGGTTTAGTGAAGAATTGCTCAATAGGTTCTAAGGGGTCAAAGGAAGGTTGTTAAGGCCTTTATATAGGTAAACATAAAGAAGAAGCTTGGGTCCAACAGCATACAACAATTGAGAAACTAGTCGTTTGGCTTGCTGGCCGATCTTCGGTCGAGCTTTTGCCGAACCGTATTGGAAATTTCCAGTGCACTTCGATCGATCATCGGCTGAACTTCGGTCGACCGAGGATCGGCCAAAACTCAAGATCATACTCAGATTTCGAATTTCAGGTTTCTAGTTTCGAGTTAGGGTTTCATTATCATCATTACATTTTGAGGATTTACAACAAATTTAAACACCCTAAGCCTAGACTCTACGCCTTCGACAACTTCCGAGCATTGATCCCTGTCTGCTAGGATTTCTTCAATTTCGCGTCAATCTTTCGATCGTGGACATCGCGTGCTACCTGATTTGGAACCTAAAATTATTTCTCAATGAAGCATTAGTTCCGAGTTTGTTATCATTAAAACTAAGATTAAGACCAAGGTTGAAAACTTTTAGTCCTACATCAAGTAGCAGAGAAAGAGCCATAGTAAGTTTATTTGAAGACTTTTTTGGGGGGAAATATATATTATGAACAACTAATAAATATAATATGTAGGTACTGTATAGAGAAAGACCATTGGTTTTACAAGAATTTAGGGTATTTGTTGGGGAAGAAACACGCGATACTTACTATAGAGTATGGTTTTATAATCATTTTCTATGTTAATTTATTATTGAATATGGTTCACAGTTATTATTATTTGATTCATGCTCATAATGTTATAGAATTATCTCAATTGCATTAAGGGGGCGTTTGGTTACCCGCAAGTATAAATGCTGCAAAAAGTATTTGCATGCAAAGGCAAATGCCCACAAATAGAATTTGCAGCCTATTGTTTGGTTGCCCACAAGTAGAGTTGCAACTTCTATTTGCAAGCATTTGGTTGGCCGTAAATGGAAGTTGCAATTACATTTTCAACTTGCATCTTCGTATCTAGGTCTGGGCCGACTCGAGCACGACCCATTGGAGGCACGAAGATGTCAGTCAAATAATGGTAAAAGGGTGAATATGTCATTTTATCTCCAGTAATAATTGATCGGCTACAATAGAATCAATTTGACCTAAAATAATATTATTTTATACTCTAAATCACCATTTAGTTTAGTAAAACATGTTTTATATTATTTAATTGTTTATCAAAATAAATTAATAATATTTAATTACTGTATAATAATGAAAAATATAAAAATTCTATCAAACGACATCAGATCTAAAATCTGACACTACCACCGCGTTTAGCGCACGAAAACCTACAACTTTGATATTTATCTCATCTCCATCCGACGACTACGTAGCCCAAATTAATTATTTTTAATACTTAAATTATTGCATTTGCAGCCCACAATTTTGTATTGCGGACTTTTGGGACTGCAATTACATTTGTAGCCTGCAAGTAATATTAGAAACACAAATTGTAACTACTAAATGCTGCAAAATACTTTTGCAGTCAACTAAATAATTTTTTTGTCTAAATGCTACAACTAAAGTTGCAACATTTGCATTTGTTGGCAACCAAACGCCCCCTAATTGATTTATTTGTTTGATGGAGGTATTTACTTATTTTTATCCGGTAGATTCGAGTGGATTGTCCATTTGTTCACCAAGAGGAGAATGAAGTGAGGTCAGTTATTTGAGAAGTGCTTATGATTCACAACAAGCATACGCAGTTACCATTCCTAATAAGTCCTCCCATTGTTGGATAGAATGCTACACAGGAATCTCATGATTGAACTTTACTTTGATACTGTGAGGTTAATATTGATACTTCACTACTATTTTTGATTCACTGTGATGTGGATTGATACTTTAAGACTATTTTTGATACATTGATGTGAACTTGGTAGTACATGTAAACTTATACTATGATGTGATATGATGTGTTCAGTATTGTGATGTACTGATTTTTGAGATTCTAAGATATATCAGCATTTTGAGCTTCTATGATGTACTGATTTTTGAGATTCTGTGAAGTACTAATTTTGGGGAGTTTGTGATATATCATGATTTTTGAGATTCTGTGGGTCAATTATTCATTTTGAGCTTCTGTATAATAAGCAGCTTTTGAATTCACTGATGTGAACTTCTGTGATGAACTCAGTTTTCAATGGACAACTTTTGAATGAGTAATTTGTGACATATTCAGTTTTCAGTTCAAATGAGTTGTTGCATCAATTTTCTATTTTTAGTATTGGATGAGCAGCTTGCAATATATCAATTTTGAGTTAAATGAGTTATTCAGTCAGTTTTGGATGTATCAATTTTGAATGGATTCTTTCTTGATGTATCAGTTTTGAATGGGTGCTTTTGTGATGTGATTCAAATCATTATAGGAGTACCAGTTTTCAATCTTGAATGCTTCTGTGATGTATTAGTGTTGAATGGATGCTTCTGGATCCTTGCAATATCAGATTTGAATTTTCATTTTTTCAGTATATGCATGTGTTCAATTTTAAGTTATGAGTATCAACAATTTTCAACTTTCAATTTACAGTATATGTTCAATTTTCAGCTTTCAGTGTTGAATATAATATATTAGTCTATCTATGCATATAAAAGAACAAAATTAAAAAAATTATATATAGCTCAAATTTTGAGAACCAAGCTAAGAATATGTAAGGGGTCATATTTATGATTTTGGTCATAGTTTACCATATAAGAAATCTTACTTGGATCAAATTAAAGAAATCAAAGTAAATGGCTTGCAAATACAAGGTTTTCTAGCTATTTGGGTCACCATCTAATGGAATGGGCCATTTCTAACAGTTATTCTGATCCCTTATGTTTAATTAAAATTGCAAAGAATGGGCTTGTGTTTGTTCCTTTAATTTCATTTACCTTCATATTTTTTTAAGAAAAAATTATTATATCAACTTTATTAGAATTACAGTTCATGCATATAATGGTGCTATACATGAGGATGACCATTGAATTATTAACCTTGGACAAAATGCTTAAATATCTTGGCCATCTAAGTTGATGTATATGTCTTAATATATTTTTTACGTTTGCTTCGCCGGATAGGATAAGAAAGGATGTCATAAGATATGATAGGAAAATAAAATAATAATTTATAATATACTTGGCCCATGGCTGTAAGACTTGTTTGGGCTTTCGGGCCAGACTAAGACTGATACCAATCAATCAAAAACACTTGAGTAAATGAATGGGAGGAATTTTGCATCATAAATGCATGAGAACTCTGGTGGAGATAATAAATGACTGGATTCTGTGACTTGTCTGTGAGAAACATGGCCTTTTATGCATGACAACGATAAATGTTGAATTGTCAGATGTTCATCACAACTAAACATTCTTGAATTCAAATTCAACCACCAGCATTTTTCTTTTCAACTAGAACATAACTTTAGTTTCAATACATTGTGTTTATTTGAGTTTACAGTAAAAGAAAGAACAGAAAAGACTTTGTAGCATTAGCAGTTGGCATAGACTGAAATAGAAATTAATGATATTTGTTATGTTTTTACATTAAAATTTCCAGTAATTGATGAAGCAAAAAAAGTAAAAAATCCAACAAAGAAAGCCCATATAGTCCCAAAAGCACCCCTCTGTCTATAAAAATAATTCCTTTCCTAAATAAATCCCCTACTTGGTAACCAAAATAAGAATATTTTTGAGCAATTATCCAAAATCATAATTTCAACGTGAGATTTTCTCAAATCCATAATATGAATCTCGATTTTCCTCAATTCATAACTAAATGGTCGAAGTTCCGAATTTGCCCTCCATTTCAAAACATGATCCTCTTTTATTAGTTAAAAACTTTTCTAAAAGTCTTTAATGGGTTCAAAATAAAATATTTTTATTATTATTCATAAAAAAAAAATTCAGCAATACACATTAATATTATAGTACATAAAAATTTATCTTAGTAACTAATAATATTATTATTTTATGAATTTATGCACTTAAATACTTTTGCATAAAAAAATAAAAATATATATAATTTTGTCTACTAAAAAAATTTTAGACACTAAAAAAAATACTATAATGATTGTTAAAAAATTAATTCATATTACATTTTACTTAACAAGTGTATAATTTAAGCATTTAAAGATTTCTGAAAAATATTTTAAATATTTCAAAAATAAAATAATAATAATATTATGAGCCAGTAAAATAAATTTTTATCTACTACAATATTAATATGAATTACTGAAAAAAAATATTTTATTTTGAACCACTTAAAGAGAATTTTTAGAAAAAATTTTAATTAGTAAATAGGGGAACCATGTTTTGAAATGGAGGGCAAATTCAAAATTTTGGTTATTTAGTTATGAATTTGGGAAAATCTCATGCCCAAGTTTTTTTTTTACCAGAAATGCCCAAGTTATGATTTTGGGTAATTGCTCAATATTTTTAACCTAAAAAGAGGACTTAGGAATTGGGCTGAGATTACAAATTCCATGATGAAGATGGAATTTCATTTATCCCGGGAGTACAAACATAATTTACTTTTCTACCCTCGTGTTAAAACATAATATTATATATATAGTATTATTGTATGCAATATAATATGATATAATATAATATAATATAATATAATATAATGTTCTTGCTTGAAGCCGGGGTGATGTAGTCCTACGTGTCTCCTAGTCCGGTGCGACTCTAGTGGAGGGACCTGCAAAGACACTCTGACGCTCAAGTAAAAAAGAATTCCAAGTGTGAGTATGGAATTGGAATCGAGAGTATACATGATATGTGTCGTGTCTGTATATAGTGCATGATAAGGGACGTCTCGGACAATGATACCTCTCTGAATCTCGCGGGGGATGTGCTCAAAATGGATCGAGGCTAAACCCGGAGATGTCGGGTTCATTATTGACGAATCTTTGGTAATTAATGAGGACGTGGGTGTCCTTGAGCCCGGACTAAATAGTATTTGGCTTGACTTGAGTTTGGTTCATAAGTATGAGTGCTTCTAGGTCTAATTCGGTCGAGCCCAAAGTGCTTCTAGGCCTGATGATGTTCATTTGGGTTGATCCGATCTAACTATCACACATCAATGTGTCGCTATATTGCTCCCACTGCCTTTTGAAATTGTTGATCTGATCTAGCTATCACACATTAATTTCGTCGTCATATTAATGTATTTGTTTTCTAATGTAAGACGCGAGTGGCGGAGGATGCCATCGTCCAACGCCCGTCGATGATGGAGGTGTTTGAGCGCACCCACCATCGTCGATGAGGAGCGGGGGACTACGTTGATAGCAGAGCCTCGATCATAATGGTAAGTATTTATATATGTCTATTTGATTTACATAATTTTTATTTATAGTTTATATATATATAAAATATAAACACGTGTATGAAACTTACACAAGGATTGTGATCGAGCGTGGAGGCACACCGGAGGAGTTCGACGCATGAGCTTGGGTGGAGGCCGCATGTGGCTGGGAGCACGATCGTGCTTATGGCTTTGCAGACAGTGGCCATTCACGCGCCATGCTCGGGCCACTTAATTGGGGCACCGACCCCTCCGACTACGGGTGAGCAGCCTTCGACATCCCAGGCGCAGGACTAGAGCCGGATAGCGGTCTTGGAGTCGGAGCTCACCCAGCAAAGACAGGCGATGGAGGAGTAGAGGCTAGCGATGGAGGAGTAGAGGCTGGCGATGGAGGAACATAGACGGGCGAATAAAGAGTTGAGATAGATGATGCAGAGCATGCAGGCACTCCTCACTCAGATTGCGTCTCACTCTGGCCTTCTGCCGATGATGTCGCAGTCGTCGTCCTCCTTGACCAAGTCGACGCTCCCGACCCAGTCGTTGTCGATTCCACCGCCTCCACCGCGGCCGTGAGATTTTGATTTATTATATTTTGTTTATATTTTGATACTTGTTTGTATACGAATAGTTGTTTATATACTTATGATTGTATATATATGAAATTTTGATAATTGTTTGCCTCCGATTTGAGGCTTAGATTGATGATATTTATGTAAAACTTGTATGTTTGGTTTCAAATGCATGTGTATGATATTTTCTGATTGTAATATGTGATTGAAAATATATTGTAATCTATAAACATTATTGTATACAGGAATTTATAAAAAAATTATTTTTTTCAGTTATAGGATATACCTTTAGCCACGGCTTACCCACGGCCACCGTCACTAAGTCGTGGCTGAAGGCTTATCGTAAATGGTTGATGGCCTAGGCAGCACCAAATATCACGGTTGCTAATAGTATCACCGAGGGCCCTGGGTCATGGCTGATGTGTTGGTATCAGTGACAGCCGCCTACATCACTAAGTCGTGGCTGAAGGCATGGCTGATGGCCTGGGCAACACCAAATATCACAGTTGCTAATAGAATCACCGACGGCCATGGGTCATGGCTGATGTGTTGGTATCAATGACGGCTGCCTAAAGCCATCACTGATGTGTTTAAATCAGCGACAGCGCCCACGGCTGTCACTGATGCTTACTTGTGACGACTGAGAGATGCTGTCACAACTTATCTGAGACGCGCACATCAGTGACAGCGTTTTGCCATGGCTGGTGCCATCCGTGATAGTTATCACCGATGGTTCAGCCACGGCTTGAGCCGTCGGTGATGACAACAATTCTAGTAGTGAGATATAGACTTGAAATTTCATAAGGGGTTGGTGGGGCAGTACCTAGGCCGACGTTTTGGATTGTGGATACCATAGATCGGTAATATGGATTGTTGGTTGCATTTAGTGGAATCCGATTGAAGTGGAACCATTTGGAGATTTCTCTCCCCAACTCCCACTTCTTGTTCTTGCTCCATGCATCATTGATATGTGGTTGCTTCGATGCTTGAGAAGGAAAAACCCTAGGATCAAGGTAAGTTATATCAATTGAAGATCTCCTACCGTTTGATTTGAGTGATGAGAAGAAGCCTAGGATGCCTCCACCTATCCTCCTAGTTATATATGCATGTTGGAACTCCAGCCAATATAAGGACTAGAGGTATTTGAACCACTTCGGTTCATTGCTCCTATCGCCGAAGATGAGCCGATACTGTCGCCATTGCCGCTGCCATACTCAAATTGTGATATGAGATAATACCTATGATCTTGCTCGAATGTCTATTGCTCCAATGAAGAACAGATGACGGGTGCAAGCTCTGAATCATCGATCCACAACATCATCACCACGATTCTAAAATTGGTTTTAGTGCACGTCTTCTATAGCTCTTTGGTTGAACTCTTTTCTTTGTTCAACATCATGAAAAGACTAGTATAATTTATTGTATCGCCTAATACGGTACGATACGTTAATCCATGGTCTAGTAGATTGTTTGAACACTACTAGAATTATGGTCATCAGCGACGGCTAAATCCGTGGCTGAACCATCGGTGATAGATATCACGGACGGCGCCAATCGTGGCAAACAGCCGTCACTAATGCGCGCGTCTCAGATATGTTATGACAGTCCAGTGCGGCCGTCACACGTAATCATCAGCGACAGCCGCGTGAGCTGTCGCTGATTAAAAACATCAATGACGGCTCGGGGTGCTATCACTGATACCAAACCATCAGCCACGGCCATGTCCCGTCGATGATATTATTAACAACAGTGATATTTGGTGCTGCCCAGGCTATCCGTCATTTACGATAAGCTTTCAGCCACGGCTTAGTGACGGTGAACCGTGGGTAAGCCGTGGCTAAAGGTTGTATCCTGTAACTAAAAAAACTAAAAATTTATAATTCATGTATACAATGATATATCGACTATAACCTATTTTCAATCACATATTACAATCAGAAAACATCATACACATGCATTTGAAACCAAACATACAAGTTTATCATCAATCTCAGTCTCAAACCGAAGGCAAAAATTATCAAAATATCAAATATATATATATATATATCCAAGTATCAAAATATAAACAAAATACAATTAATCAAAAGCTCACGGCTGCGGTGGAGGCGATGGAGTCGACAACGACTGGGTCGGGAGCATCGATTGGGTCGAGGAGGACGACGACTACGACATCATCGGTAGAAGGCCAGAGTGAGACGCAATCTGAGTGAGGAGTGTCTGCATGTTCTGGATTGTCTGTCTCAACTCGTCATTCGACCGTCTCTGCTCCTGCATCTACTCCTCCATCGTCAGCCTCTGCTCTTGCATCCTCTCCTCCATCGTGTGCCTCTACTCCTCCATCGCCTGTCTCTGTTGGGTGAGCTCCAACTCCATGGCCGCTATTCGGCTCTGGTCCTGCGCTAGGGATGTCGAGGGCTGCTCACCCACAGTCAGAGGGGTTGGTGCCCCAAGTAGCTCGAGCACGGCGCGTGCATGGCCACTGTCTGCAAAGCCATAAACATGGTCGTGCTCCCAGCCACATGCGGCCTCCACCCAAGCTCCTACGTTGAACTCTTTCGGTGTCCCTCCACGCTCGATCACAATCCTCGTATAAGTTTCTTACACATGTTTATATTTTAAATATATATAAACTATTTAAAAAATTGTGTAAATCAAATAGACAATATATAAATACTTACCATTATATACGAGGCTCTGCTATCAACGTAGTCCCCCACTCCTCGTCGACGACGGTGGGTGCGCTCAAACACCTCCATCATCGACGGGCGTTGGACGGTGTCGTCATACGCCACACGTGTTTTATATTAGAAAACAAATATATTAGTATTATTATACACAATATATAATTTAATTAAAAATAATTAAATTATACATACCATACGACGCTCATGAACCGCAAAAGCGATGGAGCCACCAGTGTGGCGCACGCCCATGTCGTCCCCCCCGGACATGCGATTTCTTAACGCAGTCCGAGAGACCTCCTGCCACTCAGGTGTGTCCCACCGTTCAACGAGCTGGTCCTACATAGGGCCAAGAATCCACTCGGGGGCGTGTCCCCGGGTCTGCCCTATCTGTGTGGCCCTCAGCCGTCACATCACGATCTGATGGGCCTACTATTGCAGCCCGTTATAGCGAGCGCGGGCAACACGCTCCCATGCAGCCTCCACAAAAGTGGTCTGGTCCTCCGACCATGTATAATGATCCTGCAAAAAAAAAATATTATTATTGATGAATATTTAACATTAACATTAATTTAATAAATATACTTACCGTGAACTCTCGCCATAATAAATCCATATGCTCACGAGACACGTGAGACCATATAGGTCACGCCGAGTGCATAAACTTTTGGATCATCCCCGCTATCGTGCGTGGGACGTCCTCCTGCTCAAATCTGCACCAAATATAAATTCATATTATGATATTTTGAATTATAAATAAATTATAAAAAATAATTAAAGCATATACTTACCTTCTTCTATGCACACTAACTGCTCTGCACAATTCTCCCTCGGGTGGCAGAGGGAGAATTCTGTTAGGCCCTCGTGGCCTACGTCTCGATGTCAACGGGCCTAGATCGACTGAAGGAATGGTGGCTGGAGATAGGGGGATAGTGACAAGATCAGCTGGGGGAATGGTGGTTGGATCAGGTGGGGGAATGGTGGCTAGAGGTGGGGGGATGGTGGCCGAAGGTAGGGGGATGGTGGAGGAAGGCGAAGGGTCAGTGGGTACAGGTGGGGCGGGAGGTAATCGTCGGGGGGTCCTACGAGGAATGCCTCATTGAGAACTGATATCTTGAACCATAGCTGTAAAAATTTAATATAATTAGATTATATATAATAGATTAATAGATATATTTAATAATTGAATATATACTTCACATTTATAATTATTCATCATCGTCATTATCATCATACGTGTAATACTCTTCTTCTTGTTCTTCTGTATCAGAATCTTGAAATTCTTCTTTGTCTCCCTCATCATCATTCTGTCCTTCCTCAACTTCAATATCGTCGTCATCAACGTATTCTATTTCCAATTGAACTAACTCTGTGTCATCATCCTCGAGTATTGGACTAACTCGTTCCACTTCGGAAGGATCTTCTTCTTGATTGAAGTCATGCTGGCTCATTCTCTCCAACTATCAGGTCAATTTTTCCTCTGCCTTTAGTCTTACAGACTACACGCCAATCTGCCCTATCTTTCTTTCGAGACGGATACTGCAAATAATATACTTGTTCAGCTTGAGATGCCAATATAAATGGCTCATTTGAAGCCAATTTTGATTTGTAATTGACCTCGACCAGCTATTTATACTTTGGATGAACTCTCATGCCCCTATCGCTTGTATCGAACCAATGACATTTTAAAAGAGCAACTAATTTACATCCGAAAAATTGCAATTCAATGACTTCTTCCAATAGTCCGTAAAAGTCAACATCACATTCAGCATATGTTGTCCCTTTGACGCAGACCCCGACATTCATAGTCTTTTTTGTAGATGAGTATTCAAGTGTGTGAAATTTATATACATTAACAAAATAACCATTATAACACTGTACAAGTCGTGCCAGTCCACTAGTAAACTCAAATATTTGGTTATCTATTTCGCCCCTATATTTTGTGCTGTAAGCTTGAAACCAATTAGGGAACTCACGATTCCATAATGTTTCTAATTCCTCATCGCTGTAAATTGAGTATTTTATCATCATCTAAATGTTAAATATTTCAATGAACTTCTCAATCTCTGGACAGTTTAGTAAAACATACAAGTAGGCCAAATGGTACTCTTCATCGTTTAAGAATCGAGACAAACAAGAACCCAAAGCACGACCGGGGTAACCAAAGAAATTTAACCAAATGGTACTCTTCATCATTTAAGAATCGAGACGGTCGAGCTCCCCCATCGTCGTTCTGTGGAAGACGATTATGTCTTGTCTTGATGGTTGATTTAAAATAAAATGAGCAGAATGTCGAAATTTCTTTAATTATATATGCTTCTGATATGGAACCTTCAACTGCGGCGGTGTTCTTTACTTTTTTCTTCAGACGATTCATGTATCTTTCAAATAAGTACATCCACCGTATTGAACGGGGCCACCAACTCGTGCCTCGTATGCCAAGTGTATCGGTAGATGCTCCATCGAGTCAAAAAATGCAGGAGGGAAAAACTGCTCCAGCTTGCATATGATTTCAACAATATTATTTTCAAGTGCTGACATATCTTCGACTCGAAGTACATTTGCACAAATATTTCTGAAAAAAATACTTAATTCTGTCAACGGACCCCAAATCTTATCATGTAGATGATCTCGAAATGCGACCGAAAGCAATCTCTGTATGAATACATGATAATTGTGGCTCTTCATCCCCAATATTTTGCATTCATCGACGTTTACACATCGAGATAAGTTTGAGGCATATCCATCGGGTAATCTGAGTTCTTTGATCCATTGATACACATCTTTCATCTGTTGTTTATTTAACACATACGGTGCCTTTGGCTTATGAAGTCGTTCGTTGACCTCTTGCAACTCTAACTCAAGTCTCTTACAAAGTATTTTTACATCATGTCGGGCCTTCACATTATCTTTAATTTTGTCGGAAATATCCATAATTGTGTTAAAAATATTATCAAACATATTTTTTTCAATGTACATGACGTCCAAATTATGACAAATCAATAATGAACTCCAATATGGCAATTCCCAAAAGATACTTTTTTCACCCAGTTATGTGTTTCACCAAAGCTTGAAATTCTTACATTCCGATCAAAAGTAATATTTGGAAGCAATTGAACACGTGCTAACATTTGTTCACCAGACAACATCGGTGGTGGCTCATCTCTTTCGACTCTACCCTTGATAAATTTATCACGATTCCTTCGATACTGATGGTTAGACGATAGGAACCGGCGACGACAATCAAAGAAGGAAATTTTTCGACCATTCTCAAGACTGAAGGATTTTGAGTATTCCATGCAATACAGGCAAGAGAGTCGCCCATGCGTGCTCCAACCAGACAACATGTCATAGGCCGGGAAATCATTGATTGTCCATAATATAGCAGCTCGTAAAGTGAAGTTTTACTTCCGGTGACAATCATAAGTGACAACTCCCTCAGCCCACAATATTTTGAGTTCATCAATTAGGGGACGAAGAAACACGTCAATTTCTTTGCGAGGACCCCTTGGACCCGGAATAATCATCGAAAGATAGATAAATTCATCTTTCATACACATTGAGGGCGACAAATTATAAACTGTTAACGGCACTGGCCATACTGAATATGGAGTTGTTGAATTACCAAACAGATTAAAACCATCTGTGCATAATCCCAACCTAATACTTCTAGTATCCCAGCAAATGAAGGATAATGCTTATCCAAATGTTTCCATGCTTTACTGTCGGATGGATGAGTCATTATTGTATCATCACAACTTCTTGCATTCCAACTCATATAGGGGGCAGTCTTTTCCGACATGAATAACCTTTGAAGCCTCGGTGTCAGTGGAAAATACCGAAGCACCTTAAAGGGGATATTTTTTTGTCGGACCGATTTCTTCTCCTTGTAACGAGGATGTTCACGTACCAGGCATTGTTCTAACTGTGCATTTTTTTTATAATATAAAATGCAGTTATTTGGGCACGCGTGTGTCTTTTCGTACACAAGCCCTAATTTCTTCATCAACTTTTTTGTCTTATAAAATGTTGGCTCAAACTTGTTATTTGGAGGTAGCATATCATTGATAAAGTCTACAATCCGATCAAACGCATCCCAGCTGATATTACAATCGGACTTGATGTTCAGGAGTTGTGCCATTGCCGAATATCTTGTATAATTAGGATAATTTTCATACAACGGTTCATCGGCAGCTTTCAACATCTCGTAAAATTCTGCAGCCTCCTTATTCGGTAATTCAATCTGTATCGCAGGTTGTTCTTCAGTGACTTCAACTATCGTAGTATCTAGTGGCACTACCGTCTCAGTAACTGACTCAATATTATCATTTAAATGGAATTGTCCTCCAAGACTATCCAGAATCATTGTTCTATAAGAATTAGGTGGATTGGAAGAAGAAACACCAGTAGAAGAAGATTCACCTTGAGTTTGGACAACAGGATTGCTCGATGTCCCTACTTGACGTGACTCCCCGTGACAATTCCATAGAAAATATCTTGGTGTGAATCCTTTTGTATACAGATGCAGTGTGATAGTTTCTCGATCCAAAAGTCTTATGTTCGAACATTTCCGACACGGACATCGAATTTTATCACCACTAAGGAATTTTTCATTCGAGTAGGCGAAATTTAAGAAGTAAGTTACGCCTACTCGAAATTCGTCCGTTATAGCTCCACGATGAATTCGTCGGTACATCCAATTTCGATCGCCCGACATGTTCTGTCAAAAAGTTTGCAATATCTTTAAGTAATGTCTTTAGGTGGGATGATCCTATTCCATTCAGGATTCATGTTATTCATATTACACTTAGTATTTCTTTTAGTCATTAACTTCATTCTAAATTTCGGCAGCATCTCCATACAGTTCTCCGAATACGCATATCATCTAGGCGCGTATCGGAGAACAAGGGAGATATAAGCCAAAATTTAAAAATGAATAATGACTAAAAAAAATAAACTAAGTGCAATATAAATAACTATGTTCTCAAATTGTCCAATTAGGGACAATTCAAAGGTTGTACGTCGTATAAAAGATCATTTACTTCGTTTACACGAACATACAACCTCTGAATGGATCTAAGGTTTTGCAAAATTAATACTTGACTCATCGATGCGTACGTGAAACGTATCAACTCGTCGGTGCGAGTCCATAGCACCGAGTCCACCATGGCCGATTTGGCCGCGAGTCCACAATAGACGATTCCGTACTAACTAACCTTTTAACTAATTATTTTAAATTTATCTACAAATTAATCTAACAATTAATATAATAATTAATCTACAAAATTAATCAACATTAATAATCAAAATTAACACTAGTATAAAAATTAACCTAATAATCCTCAACAATTAATCAACAAAACCTAAACTAATCAACAATTAATCTAACTTAATCAACAAATTTAAAAAAAACCTACACTACAACCAGCCGGCAGTGGCCTAAACCTAGGGTTTCGATCACTGTCGATCGGAGGGGGGAAGAAGAATTACCTGAATGGTGAGGAGGCACCGGCGAGCGAAGAAGTAGCGACCGACGACGGCGATCAAGCAGAGAAGCGCGCAGAGTAGGCGTCGGGCGTCGGGCGGCGAACCGACGGACAGCGATGGAGGCGTCGGGGTTCGAGGGTTCGAGCTAAGTCGAAGGCAGCAAGAGGCGACGATGGAGGCAGCGTAGGTTCGAGCGCAGAAAGAAAGCGGGGGAAGAAGAGGGGTCAGGCGCGAAAGCAAATAAAAACCTTCTTCACCGACAGCTCGAAAGTCGTCGGTAAATCGTAGATCTTTATTTACTATATCACCGACGACCAAAGTGGCCCTCTCTGAGCCGTCGGTGATTTGTTTTTTATTTTTACGTCAAGTGCGCACCATCACTTTATCATTGACAGCCTCTCCTGGCTGTTGCTAATTATTAAATAATATCACCGTCGGCTCCAATAGCCCTATCTAAGTCGTGACTGATAAGGTTTTTTACTTCGCGCGCTGTGCGCTCCATCGGATATGAGCGACGATCGGAGGCGACCGTATGAGAGTCGTGGTTGATGGTGTTATATCAGCCACGGCGTGTGCGGTCGTCGGAGAACCGTGAATTTTTCTGACGGACGAGGCGGCCGTCGATGAGCCCCGTGGCTGATAGCCAATATTCTAGTAATGAAAATCTTAAACATGATGCTTAGACAGTGAATAAATGTTTGGTTAAAGTTGAACTCTTATAAATTGTTATGTTTGCATGATTATTTGTGTTCCTACTTATTATTTTACTACTAATAATTTTAAACACATTATTATTTGTACTTACTTATAAGTATCATTACGTGTAGACTATCACTTTACATATTTAGCTTTTTGCGATAAAAATCAAACCATACACATTATCGATCGTCCCTACGTACGTGTTTGATTCTCTCCAACAAATTTCTCCATTATATGAATATTTATAATTTCTATAAATAGAATAAACTCTTTCCCTTCTCATCATATATTTCTCATAATTAATTAGCCCTAATTTTTAAACAAAAGAAAAAACTAGGGCATATAAATATATGATGAGTTAAAGAGGGGTGAGTACTGCATTGTTTTCGCATGGTGGGTTGTATACTAGGAAACTATTAGTGGTGTTGGGAAAAAGGTGGGACGTGATCCATATATGGAGGTCTGCTTCATTCCATGGAGGATACCACCTCCTCCTCCGGATTAGTTCCCTTGTCTCCAAGAGTCCAAGTGGTGTGGGGCATTCATCTTCCATATAGCTCATTCCGAGAGCACCACCCACTCGCCTCAATTGCAATCTCCTCAGCTCAGATGCGATGGCTAATAGCTGTCTCCCATCACTTCATGTGTAATTTTGTCCTGTTACTTGTCCCATTTAGCACTTATTTTTAGATTGAACCAAACATATAATATTATATATCTAGTCATTCAAGAAACGTTAATTTGGATGGAAATCACATTTCTAGCTGAAGGTATATTATATAATATAATAGAAAGAAATGTATTGTGCAAAGAGATCCAGATGATGATAACATGATGTGGCTGGCGACAAATTGATGATTGGCTATAGTGATTAGTCACACGTTATGTGAAAATGATACATGATCCGATCCGACAAACTAATACCGACCGATTGAGGGGAGATTTGAGAACAGTGGTGCACGTTATAATGTGGCTCCTTTTTTCTTTACTCTTTAGTGTGCACAATTTGGTGGACCAAACAGTATCTCAGGTGGTGTGATCATGTTGGATCCTGTGCGCCTGCAATCTATTGGTCGGGCACCCATTCTTGACCTTTCCATCTTATTTTTCTTTCTCCAATTTTGCTAATTAACAACCAAAATGAATTCCATAACTACTGTTTTTTTTAAAAAAAATGGTTTATTACTAAACTCAAAATTATAAATTCCAATACGATAAAAATTAAAATTATATAAAAAAATAACTTTATAACATAACCATTATAAAAATACGCACAAAGCGTATTGAAAGACATACACATAGACATGAAAAAAACTCATAGGGCACTATAACAAGGGATTGAACCCAAAATTTACCGGCAATGTACCTAAATATTATTATCACTTGAGCACAAGTGAGTTCATCAAAATTAAAATAACAAAAATTAAAACTACAAAAAAGGATCAAATTGAAATCAATTTTGACATTGTATCTTAGAATCTTGTACGTTATTTTAACTAAAAAAAAATTATTTAATATTTTATTTTGATGAAATAATATACTAAACACAAAAATAATTTGACCAACTCTGTTTAGACTATGCCGACATCTACCTCTGGGCATCTTCTCATTCTCCATCCATGTCGATTTCTAATCAATTTAAATTGAAACGAAACTTCAAAATTCTTCTTCAATTTTTTTTTATTTTTTCAAAATAAACAAATATTTAAATTATTTAAATAATGAAAATAAAATAACATATTATTGTTGGATTTTATTATATAATGTATATGTTTTATAAAATATAGTAAAGTGTAAGTTTATTTTGTTAAATTCTATCATTTGTTTCCGACATGAATTTCAAAAAAAATAAATTTAATCCAATTTAATTTTAGTTAGAACATGACATGAATATCCTAACGAAGAGGTGAGGATTGAAATCCTAAGAATTGCTAGAAAGTGAAGAAAATATATTTTTCAAGAAAAAAAATAAAAGTTAACTTTTAATTCAAGATATCCTATATATATTGAAATATATTCAGAATTTATTTTTTCTTGTTATGGAAAAAAAAATTAAGAGACTACCCATCATTGTATGGAGAAAAGTATTAAAGGTGTATTTTTCATAAATTTATATTTGTAATAGAAAATTTGAATTTAATTTTTGCAAAAAAATTTTGTCAAAATTTTCATATTATTATTTTAATAATTTAAATTTAAATGTATAAATTACAAAAAAAAATCAATTTAAATATTAAATTATTAATATCCATCGCCCTTATTTAAAGTTAAAATAAATATATGATTGAATCTAACCTTTTTTGAGACATAAATAAATGCAAAATATGATGCAGGCCTATCTCACAAAATATATTCTGATTTATTCAGATGAAATTTCTATCCGATTAAAATTCTATTTTACGAAACTAATGAGTTCAATCGAAAATTCGAGAATCGAGCCAAAATCAAATCGAGTCACTCCTAACGAAACTAGAAATGCATAAAAGTTGGATTGGCTGATTGATCGAGGTGGATTTTGGCTTGACCTGAGTTAATTTATTTAATTATAAATTTTGTAATATTTTTATAAAATTATTATTTTTATTCTTAGTTTTAATATTTAGCTTATCAAAATAATATTTATCATGTCTATATATTTTTAAAAATAATTTTGAAAATTTGTAAATTAAATTTTTATATTTTATTAATTAGGATATATTAAATATAATGTAATTATTATTTTCATAACATGCGGTTTGATTAGTCGACCCATATCGAACCAGTGATTATGCAAATATTTTTTTAGTAGTTTTTATTAACTCGAAAATGATTTTGTTTTCAAAAACAAAATAGAAATTAAAAGATAAAATCATTTGGGCCGACCCTTTTGGGATAAGCATTTTAAAAAATGAACATTTATATAACTTTGATCAAATTTTATATGAATGAACAAAAATACTATTCATCCTTATATATCTTCTCTTCTCCCTTCCGTCGATCCTACTCATTTGTCTCTCTAGTACCTCCTTTGTTCTCTCTCTTCGTCGAATTCACCATCGATGGTCGCCCCTCGTCACTCCCCCCACCCACTCATCTCACCGACCAACGTGCAATCCTGCGTCGCAATTTCGTAAACTAATTTTTGGTATCTCGTAATTATTTTTGGCATGAATCAGATTTTCTTCTTCCTTATAAGTGATATGTAACACAAACAGAAAATCACATAAGCAACAAAAATATGAGTGCGAGGTATTTTGTCTTTGTCTCGGGTTGTTAACTCCATCGACGAGTTGTCCTGAGTTATCGACACCCTAGATGAGTTATTTCGGGTTGTACTGAGTTGTCGACATCTAGAGCGAGATGCGTTGTTTTTGTCCATTGTTGTTGGCATATGAATGAGGTTGTCGTGGGTTGTTGATATTTAGGATGAGGTGTGTTATTTTTGTCTATTATTTATTGGCATATGGACGAATTATCTCGGATTGTCGATAGTTTGACGGGTTGTTGAAATATACACATCTTTTCATCAAACGAGTGTGTATCAATGAGGATAATTTTTGTCCAAAATATTATTCTTTTGACTAGATTTTGTTAAATTTATAAGCAAGATCACTTTTTAAAATACTCATCACAAAAAAAAATCATATAAAAATCACCCTAAATTTAAAAAGTAACTTTATATTTTTTTGTTTTCAAATTTTCATTTTTACATAAAGTAAAAATTAGAAATAATTTCCAAAAACGAAAAGATGTTCCGACTTTTGAATATAAATAAAAAAAATAAATGGATAAAGCTAAGAGATGCATTTTATTTTATTTTTTAAAAACACAATCATAAAGAGGGAAGAAACTAAAGCTAAAACAAGAAAAAGATGTGTATATATATAATATAAGAAAGAGTGATAAAGAGGGAAAAAGAATGATATTAAAGGAGCTCACGAGAAATCCATCGGTCCGTTTAAACCAAGTGGTATTTTTTTGCAGGCCGCCTTAAAGTGTGACGAGACAAATTGACAAAGAAAGAAAGAAAGAGAGTTGGAAATAAAAATTAATTAATGGGAAGAAAACACACACGTGGGTTGAGTTCACGCCTGTCAGACGTTGTCAGGAATTGTTGGGTTCGACTATAACATGTTTACACACTTTACATTATACCAACATGTCACCCGCGGGTTCCTGTCTTGGATCCGTTTTCCATCACATCCCATGTTGTTCTCTCCTTTTCTCCTTTTCTCCTTTGCTGGCTTTTTCTCCTTTTCCTTTTCGATCCGAATCCGATATGACCCACAATGATTAATAACCAATCAATTAATTTATTTATATTTCTGGTCCTCCCACCGTCTTTGCCATTTAATCTTCCAGTGGCAAATATTACTGAAAGTCTGAAACCTTAAATATAACAAACAAAGAAAGGAATTAATGTACGAGCAACACATTAATTTGTGTCAGTGAATTATATGCATATAATAAATAATTATTTTTACACCTTAGATTAGATATACATATATGTATTTCAACGGAAATAAATTAATAATATTTAATTCATGGACTAGATTGAAACTAAATTTAAAATTTAAAGACTAAATTAAATTTTTTTAAACTACGAAAAAAAAATTCACATCAAACTTCAGAAACTAAATTGAAATTAATATATATTTAAAATTTTTATCAAACATACATTTAATGCTAATTATTCAATTAGGAGACGTTTGGTTCTTCGCAATTACAAATACTACAAATAGTATTTGCATACAAAAATAAATACCCGTAAATAAAATTTATAATCTAATGTTTGGTTGTCTACGAGTAGAGTTGCAATTTATATTTGCAAGTGTTTGATTAGCAAAGTGGCGACCTCGATTGTGCCGGGCTGGGATAAAATATGTTTTACATTATTTAATTATTTATCAAAGTAAATTAACAATTTTTAATTTTTGTATACTATTGAGAATATATATAAAAAATCTATCAAATAGCATTACATCTAAAATTTGACACTATCATCGCGTTTAGCACGCAAAAATCTACAACTTTGATATTTATCCTATCTCAATCCGACGACTCTAAATTGCCAAAATTTATTATTTTTCAAGAGTAAAATTATTACATTTGCGGTCTATAATCTTGTATTGCGGATTTTTTGGACTGTATTTTTATTTGCGGCCTGCAAATGATATTAGAAATATAAATTGTAACTAGTAAATACTATAAAATACTTTTGCAATCAACCAAATAAATTTATTATCCAAATATTATAATTAAAATTATAATATTTATACTTACGAACAATCAAATGCGCGCTCCTTAGTTTCTCCGTGGATGGTCACATTAATTATCAAACTGGGTATAAGATATAATTAAGAAAGTTTGATTTTAGCAAAAGTGACTAGAGGAGTGCTTTCCTTGATACGCAAATTATAAGAGCAGTCAGAATCCAATCTCGAGAAATTAAAAAGACAACCTTAAAAATACACCTGGCATGATTTTAAATTTTTAGCAAATGAGCAAAAATAAAATTTGTTGTTCAAATTTACCAAAATAGGAATTTGCATTTTTTTTGCATCAAAATTGAAACCTAACTTTTGTAATTTACCTTAAATGTCCTCGTATATTTATTTTAAAAAAATAAATAAAATATTTTAATTTTAATTTAAGAAAATATACTACATATATAATTTACTTTGTCTTTGCCCCGACTACGCCAATATCCATCATTTGCAATTGTTTTGTATCTTCCACACTCTCTTTGTCATCCTTCTTTGATCAACTATATTCGAAATGGAACCCCAACACCCTATTTTGACTGTCGAGGTTGGTGATGACGATACACTCCCAAAGCGCGAGCAGTGGCGAGAAAAAAGAGAGGAGATAAGAGAAGTAGTTGAGAAGTTGTTATACGTTTAATATATCATTTCATAAAATAAATTATTAATTACATGATATATTTTAAATTTTGAGAATTTTCTCAATTATATTCAACTTTTTATTTGTATCAATAGTATACTCCAACTCTTATTTTGTATCAATTATATTTTGACGTCAGTCAACAATTAACTTTGTCGTCTCTCTATTAGCACTCCACCTAACAAATGAAAATATAATTTAAATTTTTTTATTGTCACGTTATCACTCTATAAAAATTAAATTAACACATATATTATAATACTAATACTAATTAACACGAATAAAAAGGATTGAAAACTCTTCCGGATCAAACACTTAAAAAGCCATATAATATATACACATATATTAGGTATTTAGGTATCGACGTGGAAGAGATATTATTGATATAATAATTAATTTGATTATTTTTTATAATGGTTAATTTAATTATTATAAAATGATAATGTGGCAATAAAGATAATTTATAATTTTATTTTCATGTGTTGAGTTGAGTGTTGGTACATACACGTCAGCAACGCCACATCGACTCTTGAATGACAAATCTAATTGATGATTGACATTGTGATATAATTAATATAAGATAAAAGTTATAGTATACTACTGATACAAATAAAAAATTACGATATGATTATAAAAACCTTTAAAATTTAAAATATATCATGTAATTAATCATAAAATAAAATGTTGTTCAGTATTCTATGTTATAAAAATAATAGACAAAGATATTGATAATATAATGACAGTATTGATTTTAATTTTGGTGAAATCGGAATAATAAGTTTTGGCTTTGGTCAATTATTATTAAATTTTCAAATATTTTAACAAACGATCAAAATACGAAGCTTGGATTCTACCAAAATTAATTTTTTTTTTCTTGTATCAAAATAGGAACTAACAATCAATTGTGGGTAGCACAGTTGATGGTAACATATTATATATTGTCTAGAAATTTAGAGTTCAAATCCTAATATGATCACATATTATGATTTTCTATCTTTTGTTAAAAAAAAATAAAAACTAACAAATACATCATACTTGAAATACCATTGTAAGATATTTTAATAAAATATAGTGAATAATATTATATTTTAATGAAATAAGATAAAATAAATAAATAAATAAATAAATTTTAAAATGAAAGTGTCTTATAAATTAAATAAAATGAAATTGAAAAACTGAAATATTTGCTGATTTTATTTAAACTAAACTATCTATTTGAATTTACTTTTACAAATCATTAAAATAATGTTTACTTTTTTAAATCATTAAAATATTTAAACTATATTATTCACCTTTTTATTTTATTAAAACAATATATTATTTTACATTCAATATACTAACTCACTAAAATATAATAATGTTTACTATTTTTTTAAAAAAATACAAGAAAAGAAAGTTTCCATTTGAATGAAATTGATCGAAATATATAATTTTTGTGTTCGTCATTTGTTAATTGTACCGTATATAGAATAATTATCAAAATATATCCTAATTTTTATAAATTTTCGTAAATCTATTCAATTCTTTCATTTGCTTAAAAAGTATCATATGCTATTATATTTGTGTCAATTAAATCATCTCATCAATTGTTCATCAGATGTCTTGTTAAAATGATGACGTGACATGATGACATGCATAAAAAATAAATATTTATATTAAAATATTTAATATACTCCGATCACTATTTTATTTGATGCTTTTTTAATAATATTAGAAAATTTTATATTAAAATTTTAAATATTAAAATGATGTACATTGTATGACACGTCAACAATATTAAAATAAAATAATAATGTGAAGTACGTATATTGAATATTTTAATATAAAATATATTTTTTCATATTTTAATGAGACTGGTGAAGGATAATTAATAAGAGGATTTAATTGATACAAATGTGATAATATATGATATAATTTGAGTAAAAATAAAAGAATTAGACATATCTGTGAAAACTTAACAATTACCTCATGTGTATATACCAATTAAATTGTCTCCTTGCATTTGATCCTTTTACGAACTCTATTTCCAGCTACTATTGCAAATCAAAATTATCAACGTGATCTGACATTTTATACGTACATCAATAGAAAAACACTCTGCAAAAACACAGTGCACATCTCATGTGAGAGTGCTTATTCCTCCATATAACTTCCAACAAAAACCTCAGTGGCTCAGTTAAATAGGGGTGTGGCCCCGTGTGGGTCTTATTAATACAATATCAAAGTAATTGTAATTGAATCATGATCCAGTGAATATTAACTATGGTAGAAAGAAAACGAGTCTTTTTTTGCAAGAATTCAAATATCCAAATGTCAAAAGTAAAAGTATTTGTTAAGAAATTTAAGATAATTTCTTGCAAAATCTACAAAATCCGAACCCGGCGAAAAAAATAAAAAATAAAATCCAATAATAATAATGCAGAAAAAATAAAAGACACAAGGGGATTAACGTGGTTCGGACTCGACGGGGTGCCGATCCTACGCCCACAGGGAGAAGAGGAGACTGCTTTATTAAATTCAAAAAAGAATTTTTACAATAAGAGTGCAATAATCTAAATTTCCTTCAGAATACAACAAACTGTTTTAAATTAATTAAACCTGAAACTGGTACGGAGTAGAGACACTGTCTCTGTAAGATCTGCCTTGAAACTGAATTTTTGCTGCTGTATGTCAGAAATTGAGAAGGAGCACTCTTTAAGAAAAGGATCGTAACAACACTCTTAATTTTTTGGATATTTGAAACTCTCATATGGGAGGATTTTCTTTTGGTGTGGGATATCTTAGAACTGCATATTAGGCCCCTATTTATAATAGAGGGGAAGAGCCGATTCATGCCTGCTTTAGTGGAGAAAAAATCTCCAAGGAATTTGCTGCTCCGTCTGATTTAATCTGATGGCTGAAATGCTTCTTTTGACCAAAGAAACTTGCAAAATGCTCGGTGGCTTCACGTGATGCCTCCACCTTTTTCTTCCTTTGACTAGTCAAACACTACTAGAATTGTGGTCATCAGCGGCGGCTGATACCGTAGCTGAACCGTCGGTGATGAATATCACGGACGACGTCAACCGTGGTAAAAAACCATCTCTGATGTGCGCGTCTCAGAAGTTTTGTGACGACCGCGCACGACCGTCACACATAATCATCAGCGACAGCCTTGTGGAGCGACGAGACCGTCGCTGATTTAAAATCATCAGTGACCGCTTTGGGCGCTGTCACTGATACCAACACATCAGTCTCGGCTCACAGCCGTCGCTGATACTATTAGCAACCGTGATATTTGGTCCTGCCGAGGCCATCAGCCATTTACGATAGACTTTTACCATGGCTTAGTGATGGTTAACCGTGGGTGAACCGTGGCTAAAGATGTATCCTGTAATTGAAAAAACTAAAAAATTTATAAATTCCTATATACAATGAGATATCGACTACAACCTATTTTCAATCACATATTATAATCAGAAAACATCATACACATGCATTTGAAACCAAACATACAAGTTTTACATAAATATCATCAATCTCAGCCTCAAACCGGAGGCACACAATTATCAAAATATCATATATATATCCAAGTATCAAAATATCATCTATATCAAGTATCAAAATATAAACAAAATACAATTAATCAAAATCTTACATCAATGGTGGCGACGGTGGAGGCGGTGGAGTCGACAACGACTGGGTCGGGAGCGTCGATTAGGTCGAGGAGGACGACGGCTGCGACATCATAGGTAGAAGGCCGGAGTGAGACACAATCTGAGTGAGGAGTGTTTGCATGTTCTGGATCATCTGTCTCAACTCATCATTCAACCGTCTATGCTCTTGCATCTACTCCTCCATCGTCAGCCTCTGCTCTTGCATCCTCTCCTCTATCGTGTGCCTCTGCTCCTCCATCGCCTGTCTCTGTTGGATGAGCTCCAACTCCATGGCCGCTATTCGACTCTGGTCTTGCGCTCGGGATGACGAGGGCTGCTCACCCGCAGTCGGAGGGGTCGGTGCCCCAAGTGGCCCGAGCACGGCGCGTGCATGGCCACTATTTGCAAAACCATAAATATGGTCGTGCTCCCATCCACCTGCGGCCTCCACCCAAGCTCCTGCGTCGAACTCCTCCGGTGCCCCTCCTCGCTCGATCACAGTCCTCTAATAAGTTTCCTGCACGTGTTTATATTTTAAATATATATAAACTATAAATAAAAATTATGTAAATCAAATAGATATATATAAATACTTACCATTATGATCGAGACTCTGCTATCAACGTAGTCCCCCGCTCCTCGTCGACGACGACGGGTGCGCTCAAGCACCTCCATCATCGACGGGCGTTGGACGGTGTTGTCCTCCGTCACGTGCGTCTTACATTAAAAAACAAATACATTAGTATCATTATACATAATATATAATTTAATTAAAAGTAAGAAAATTATACATACCACACGACGCTCATGCACTGCAAAAGATATGGAGCCACTAGTGTAGCACGCCCCCGTGCTGTCCCCCCCAGACATGCGGTTTCTTGACGCAGTCCGGGAGACCTCCTGCCACTCAGGAGTATCCCACTACTAAATGAGCTGGTCCCACACAGGGCCAGGAATCCACTCGGGGGTGTGTCCCCGAGTCTGCCCTATCTGTGTGGTCCTCAGCCGTCTCATCACGCTCTGAAGCAACCCGTTATAGCGAGCACGGGCAACACGCTCCCATGCAGCCTCCACAAAAGTGGTCTGGTCCTCCGGCCATGTATAATGACCCTACATTTTTTTTTTTTTATTACCGATCAATATTTAACATTAACATTAATTTAATAAATATATTTATCGTGAACTCTCGCCATAATAAATGTATATGCTCATGGGGCACGGGAGACCATGTAGGCCACGCCCCGTGCATAAACTTCCAGATCATCCCCGCTATCGTGCGGGGGACGTCCTCCTGCTCAAATCTGCACCATATATAAATTCATATTATGATATTTTGAATTATAAATAAATTATAAGAAATAATTAATGAATATACTTACCTTCTTCCGCTCACAGTAACTGCTCTGCGCAGTTGTCCCTCGGGTGACGGAGGGAGAATTCTGTTAGGCCCTCGTGGCCTACGTCTCGATGTCGACGGGCCTGGATCGGCTGAAGGGATGGTGGCTGGAGGTGGGGGGATGGTGACCATATCAGCTGGGGGAATAGTGGATGGATAAGGTGGGGGAATGGTGGCCGGACCAGGTGGGGGGATGGTGGCCGGAGGTGGGGGGATGGTGGTGGAAGATGAATGGTCAGTGGGTACAGGTGGGGCGGGTGGTAATCGTCGGGGGGTCCTATGAGGAATGCTTCCTCGAGAACTAATATCTCGAACCATCGCTGTAATAATTTAATATAATTAGACTATATATAATAGATATATTTAATAATTGAATATATACTTCACATTTACAATTATTCATCATCGTCATTATCATCATCCGTGTAATACTCTTCTTCTTTTTCTTCTGTATCTGAATCTTGAAATTCTTCTTCGTCTCCCTCATCTTCATTCTGTCCTTCCTCGACTTCATTATAGTCCTCATCAACGTATTATATTTCCAATTAAACTAACTCTGTGTCATCATCCTCGAGTATTGGACTAACTCGTTCCACTTCAGAAGGATCCTCTTCTTGATAGAAGTCATATGCTGGCTCATTATCTCTAACTATTGGGTCAATTTTTCCTCTGGCTTTAGTCTTATAGACTACACGCCAATATGCCATATCTTTCTTTCGAGACGATACTGCATATAATATACATGTTCAGCTTGAGATGCCAATATAAATTGCTCATTTGAAGCCAATTTTGATTTGTAATTGACCTCGACCAGCTGTTTATAATTTGGATGAACTCTCATGCCCCTATCGCTTGTATCGAACCAATGACATTTAAAAGGGCAATTGATTTATATCCGAAAAATTGCAATTCAATGATTTCTTCCAATAGTCCGTAAAAGTCAACATCACATTCAGCATACGTTGTCCCTTTGACGCAGACCCCGGCTTTTAGTCTTTTTTGTAGATGAATATTCAAGTGTGTGAAATTTATATCCATTGACAAAATAACCATTATAACACTGTACAAGTCGTGCCGGTCCGCTAGCAAACTCAAAGATTTGGTTATCTATTTCGCCTCTGTGTTCTGTGCTGTAAGCTTGAAACCAATTAGAGAACTCACGATTCCGTAATTTTTCTAATTCCACATCGCTGTAAATTGAGTATCTTGTCACCATCTCAATGTCAAATATTTCAATGAACTTCTCAATCTCTGGACAGTTTAGTAAAACATACAAGTAGGCCAAATGGTACTCTTCATTGTTTAAGAATCGAGACGAACGAGAACCCAAAGCACGACCGGGGTAACAAAAGATATTTAAACAACCATCTGATGGTCTAGCTCCCTCGTCTGATGGTCGAGCTCCCCCGTCATCGTTTCATGGAAGATAATTAAGTCTTGTCTTGATGGTTGATTCAAAATAAAATGAACAGAAAGTTGAAATTTCTTGAATTATATATGCTTCTGATATGGAACCTTCAACTGCGGCGGTGTTCTTTACTTTTTTCTTCAGACGATTCATGTATCTTTCAAATAAGTACATCCACCGGTATTGAGCGGAGCTACCAACTCGTGCCTCGTATGCCAAATTTATCGGTAGATGCTCCATCGAGTCAAAAAATACAGGAGAGAAAAACTGCTCCAGCTTGCATATGATTTCAACAATATTATTTTCAAGTGCTGTCATATCTTCGACTCGAAGTACATTTGCACAAATGTTTCTGAAAAACATACTTAACTCTATCAATGGACCCCAAATCTTATCATGTAGATGATCTCGAAACGCAACCGAAAGCAATCTCTGCATGAATACATGACAATCGTGGCTCTTCATCCCCAATATTTTGAATTCATCGACGTTTACACATCCAGATAAGTTTGAGGCATATCCATCGGGTAATTTGAGTTCTTTGATCCATTGATACACATCTTTCATCTGTTGTTTATTTAACACATACGACGCCCTTGGCTTATGAAATCGTCCGTTGACCTCTTGCAACTCTAACTCAGGCCTCTTACAAAGTATTTTTACATCATGTCGGGTCTTCACATTATCTTTAGTTTTGCCGAAAATATCCATCACTGTGTTAAAAATATTATCAAACACATTTTTTTCAATGTGCATGACGTCTAAATTATGCGGAATTAGTAATGAACTCCAATACGACAATTCCCAAAAGATACTTTTTTCACCCATTTATGTGTTTGACCAAAGCCTGAGATTCTTACATTTTGACCAAAAGTAATATCTGGAAGTAATTGAACACGTGCTAACATTTGTTCACCAGACAACATCGGTGGTGGCTCATCTCTTTCGACTCTACCTTTGATAAATTTGTTACGATTCCTTCGATACTAATGGTTAGACGGTAGGAATCGGCGATGACAATCAAAGAAGGAAATTTCCGACCATTCTCAAGACTGAAGAATTTTGAGTGTTCCATACAATATGGGTAAGAGAGTCGACCATGCGTGCTCCAACCAGACAACATGCCATAGGCCGGGAAATCATTGATTGTCCACAATATAGAAGCTCGTAAAGTGAAGTTTTGCTTTCGGTAACAATCATAAGTGACAACTCCCTCAGCCCACAATGTTTTGAGTTCATCAATTAGGGGACGGAGAAATATGTCAATTTCTTTGCGAGGACCCCTAGGACCCGGAATAATTATCGAAAGATAGATACATTCATCTTTCATACACATTGCGGGTGACAATTTATAAACTGTTAACAGCACTGGCCATACTGAATACGGAGTTGCCGAATTACCAAACGGATTAAAATCATTTATGCACAATCACAACCTGATATTTCTAGTGTCCCCAGCAAATGATGGATAACACCTATCCAAATATTTCCATGCTTCACTGTCGGATGGATGAGTCATTACTGTATCATCACGACTTCTTGCATGCCAACTCATATAGGGGGCAGTCTTTTTTGACATGAATAACCTTTGAAGCATCGGTGTCAGTGGAAAATACCGAAGCACCTTAAAGGGAATATTTTTTTGGCACTACCGTCATAGTATCTTTTCCTTATTCGGCAATTCAATCTGTATCTCAGGTTGAAATTTAGTGACTTCAATTGTCATAGTATCTCGTGGCACTACCGTCTCAGTAACTGACTCAATATTATCATTTAAATGGAATTGTCCTCCAAGACTATCCAGAATCATTGTTCTATAAGGATTAGGTGGATTGAAAGAAGAAACACCAGCAGAAGAAGATTCACCATGAGTTTGGACAACATGATTGCTCGACATCCCAACTTGACGTGACTCCCCGTGATAATTCCATACAAAATATCTTGGTGTGAATTCTTTTGTATACAGATGCAGTGTGACAGTTTTTCGGTCCAAAAATCTTATGTTCAAATATTTTCGGAACGGACATCGGATTTTATCACCACTAAGGAATTTTTAATTCGAGTAGGTGAAATTTAAGAAGTAAGTTACGCCTACTCAATTTATCCATTATAGCTCCATGATGAATTCGTCGGTACATCCAACTTCGATCGCCCGACTTGTTCTGTCAAAAAGTTTGCAATATCTTTAGGTAATGTCTTTAGGTGGGATGGTCCTATTCCATTCGGGATTCATGTTATTCATATTGAACTTAGTATTTTTTTTAGTCATTAACTTCATTCTAAATTTTGGCAACATCTCCCTATAGTTCTCCGAATACGCATATCATCTGGGCGCGTATCGGAGAACAAGGGAGATACAAGCCAAAATTTAAAAATGAAGTTAATGACTAAAAAAAATAAACTAAGTTCAGTATAAATAACTATGCCCTCAAATTATCCAATTAGAGACAATTCATAGGTTGTACGTCGTATAAAAGATCTAACTTCGTTTACACGAACATACAAGCCTCGAACGGATATAAGGTTTTGCAAAATTAAAACTTGACTCGTCGATCGTACGTGAAACGTATCAACTCATCTTGATTCCGACTCGAGTCCACCGTGGATGATTTGGCCACGAGTCTAAAGTGGTCGATTCCGGCGCGCGCGAGTCCATCCTTTATGGACGATTTTGGCGCGAGTCCAAAGTGGATGATTTCATAATTATAATTACACCCAACTAAAATTAATCCTAACATTTATTCTACCATAGTTAAATCTAATTAACAACTAATTAACAATAATTAAATCTAATTGAAAACTAATTAATCTAATTTTTAAAAAAATTAACACTAATTTACTAATTAAATCTAAAATTAACCCTAATTAATCTCTAATAACAGTAATTAATAGTAAATAAATCTAATTAATCACTAATAATAGTAATTAACACTAATTATATATATATATATATATATATATATATATATATATATATATATATATATATTGGTCGACGCCGACCGGAATCCTAGGGTTTCGACCGGTGCCGGACCGGAGAGGGGAGGGGGATGAACTCACTTGGTGGTGGCGGAGAGGGGAGAGGGATCGGCGGCGAGGGCGAGGGAGCAGCTCGGCGGTGGCGCGCGTGGGCGACGGAGATCGAGGGGGCCGGGAGAGGGGCGGCGGTCTGGATGAGAGAGAGGGGGAGAGGGTCGGGGAGGCGACGCGATGAGGGCGAGGGAGCGGCGCGGTGACGATCGGCGGTGACAAATCGTCGGCAATGGCGGATAGAGAAGAGAGCTGGGGAAAGAGGAAGGGTCGGGCGCGAACGCAAATAAAAACTATTTTCACCCACGGTTGGCTAGCCGTCAGAAAATTGTGGATTTGTAATTTTAATATCTCCGGCGGCTGACCTTCTCTAAGCCGTTGGTTCATAGTGTTTTAGTTTTCGTGCTGCGTTCGCTCCATTAATTAATAAGCGACGGCCACTTCTAGCTGTGGCTAATGACTTATCCATATCATCAACGGCTCTCGCGCCCTCGCTAAGCCGTGGCTAATAACTTATTTTATTTCGCGCCCCGTGCACGCCATCAACTATGAGCGATGGCTGTAAGCGGTCGTATGTGAGCCGCGACTTATTTGGTTACATCATTCACGATCGCTACGGCCATCGAAAAGCCGTGACTGATTCTGAGGGCCGAGGCGGCCGTCGGTGATGCCCGTGGCTGATGTGGTATATTCTAGTAGTGAAAAGCAATATTTGATTTCCACATCATTAATTTGAAAACTTCTGAAGTTATCATCAATTTGAAAACTTTACGTGTGCTGCTGCAACATTGGCATGTGTATATTGAGAAGATGGTCGGCTGGGCTCCCAGGCCTATGATTATAAAATCATGGTTTATTTTGATCGAGTCCGGTTCAACTTGGTTCAATCAAATTGGCAAACTGGTTCAAGCATATCTTGATCAAATCAACTCCGATTTGGATCCGGTCGGACTCGTTGGATTCGGTTCGGACCCAATTTGAGTCAATCTCTAACAATTCCTCCTTTGATGAAAATTGGGCCGATGCAGTCCTCAAAAAATCGTCCTCCTCTTCCACAAGGCCCGTACAGGGCCTACGTCGAATCAGTGTTCAAGTGGGCCGAGTCAGTTTCCTACTTAGCCTTAGGAACCCACATAGTCCTCCAAGTCACCTCCTTCATTGTGTATCTCTGAGAAGGGATTTCCCTGAAAACAAAATTTATACCTGACCCAGTGTCTGATTTTGTTGTGTTTTGCCTCAGAATCTGAATTGCTTCACGAAAGATGGATCTGTCCACCTTGTACAAACTATTCGACGTCCTTAGAGCCTTCAGTACCGTCGTGCCTCCATCCTGTACCTCCAAAACTCCTCCTGCAGAGAATGTCGTATAACCCCTAGTGTCAAGAACTCCAAGAGATACTAGATTCCTTCCTAGATTTTTGCTAGGATCTTTGTCGAGCCATCATGCAATTTTAATTTCACCGTTCCAAATTTGCCAACTTTGCAAGGTACGTTGTTGCCGACACGAACTACTTCACCATTGGTGTGTCGGTAATCCACAAAGGTCATCTGGTATGGAGTCATGTGAAAGGAACACCCAGAATCCAGGAATCACTCATCAATGCTACTAGTGGTTGATCTGTTCGCCTGCTGACCTGGATTGCATGTTGCATGATCAGACATATCAGAAGAAGAGGAAGAGGAATTTTGACTTGATGTGTGTTGTCGCCGACGAGACCGCCATCGCCCACGGCGTGTCTTAGCAGTGCGTGTGCCATCTGTCACGATCAGTACCTTAATTTTCTCAAAATCTGCGTAAGAGGCCTCCACATGTGCGTCTTGACCCTTATTTTGCTGCTTCAACTTTCTCTTAAGACTGCGATATTCTGACTTGATGTGACCTCATTTCTTGCAGTAATAACAAATGACATTTGATTTGTTACCTCCTCCTGCTTCATTAGAGTAGAGAGCTTCTCCTTTCCCTCCGCCAGAGAAATTTGCTGTAAGATGTGTTTCCATAAGCTCCTTAGACACAAGAGCAGTGATCACCTATTCTGGAGTAATAGTAGTCTTTCCAAAAAACATAGTTTCACGAAAATTTTTAAAAGAAGTAGGAAGTGAACATAAAAGGAATGAAGCCTTATCTTCCTCTTCAATTTTGACACACATATTCTCCAGGTCCATAATGATTGTATGAAAAGTATTGATATGCTCTTTGACCGATGTGCCTTCTGCAATACGTAGGAAATGGAGCTTTTGCTTCAAAGCCATCTTACCGATGAGAGTTTTGTCCTGATACAAGGATGCGAGCTTGTCCCAAATACCTTTAGCTGTCTTTTGAGATGCAATTTCTCGAAGTGCTTCATTTGACAGGCTTAGGTACAAAACTGCAATTGCCTTTTGCTCATTATATTCTTTCTCCTCCTCAGTCCCCTGCATCTTATCCTTACCAAGAATAGCATCATGTATTTTCTCCATAGCTAAGATCGCTTTCACCTTCATTGACCAAAGTGCATAGTTGACATTGCGATCTAACTTCTTAATATCAAATTTGGTGCTCGCCATGGTTGGGGAAGTAGGCTCTGATACCAACTGTTAGAAAATTTGAGATAATTTCCTGTAGGATCTACAAAACCCGAACCCGGCGAGAAAAATGGAAAACCAAATCCAATAATAATAATGCAGGAAAAAAAAAGACACGAGGGATTAACGTGGTTCGGACTCGGCGGGGTGCCGATCCTACGTCCACATGGAGAAGAGGAGATTGCTTTATTAAATCCAAAAAAGAACTTTTACAATAAGAATGCAATAATTTAAATCTCCTTCAGAATACAACAAACTATTTTAAATTAATTAAACCTGAAACTGGTACGGAGTAGAGGCACTGTCTCTGCAAGATCTGCCTTGAAACTGAACTCCTGCTGCTGTATGTCAGAAACTGAGAAGGGGCACTCCTTAGGAAAAGGGTCGTAGCAACACTCTTAATTTTTTGGATATCTAAAACTCTCATATGGGGGGATTTTCTCTTGGTGTGGGATATCTTAGAACTGCATATTAGGCCCCTATTTATAATAGAGGGGGAGAGCCGATTAATGCCTGCTTTAGTGGAGAAAAAATCTCCAAGGAATTTGCTGCTCCGTCTGATTTAATCGAATAGCTGAAATGCTTCTTTTGACCAAAGAAACTTGCAAAATGCTCGGTGGCTTAACGTGATGCCTTCACATTTTTCTCCCTTTGACTAGTCAAAAGCAATATTTGATTTTCACATCATCAATTTGAAAACTTCTGAAGTTATCATGAATTTGAAAACTTTACGTGTGCTGCTGAAACATTGGCATGAGTTTCTTGAGAAGATGGTGGGTTGGGTTCTCAGGCCCATGATTATAAAATCATGGTTTATTTTGATCGAGTCCGGTTCAACATGGTTCAATTAAATTGGCAAATCGGTTCAAGCATATCTTGATCAAATCAACTCCAATTTGGATTCGGTCGGACTCGTTGGATTCGGTTCAGACCCAATTTGAGTCAATCTCTAATAGTATAGAAATCAATAAATCCAAGAAACACAAATAACATCAAATTTTACGTGGTTCGGTCCGGCGGGATACCGGGCCTACTCCACGGGGAGAAGAGGACACTGATTTTATTAGAGAGAGGAGGAAATACGACCAATGTAAGAGAATCAGAATAAAACGTAAAGAGGAGCCAGCGTTTGCTCATTCTTTGAGATATTTTAGGAAAAAAATTCGCTGCATTATTAATATGTGCGTTCAATCTCAATATGACGACTGCAGTGATAAAATTGATCGAAGAAATCCGCGTTTGGAACCGGCAGGCGTGTGCAACACTACTAGAATTGTCGTCACCACCGACGGCTAATGCCGTGGCTGAACCGTCGGTGACAACTATCACGGACGACGTCAGCCGTGGCAAAATGTCGTCACTAATGTGCGCGTCTTAGATAAATTGTGACAGCGTCTCTCAGCCGTCACAAGTAATCATCAGCGACAGTCGCGGGCGCTGTCGTTGATTTAAACACATCAGCCACGGCCCAGGGCCATCGGTGATTGTATTAGCAACCGTGATATTTGGTGCAGCCCAGGCCATCAGTAATTTATGATAAGCTTTCAGCCACGGCTTAGTGACGGTCGGCCGTGGGTAAGCCGTGGCTGAAGGTATATCCTGTAACTGAAAAGAATAAAATTTTTATAAATTCCAGTATACAATAATATTTATAGATCACAATCTATTTTCAATTACATATTACAATCAGAAAATATCATACACAAGCATTTGAAACTAAACATACAAGTTTTACATAAATATCATCAATCTAAGTCTCAAACCGGAGGCAAACAATTATCAAAATATCATATATATATATATAACCATAAGTATATAAACAACTATCTGTATACAAACAAGTATCAAAATATAAACAAAATACAATAAATCAAAATCTCACGGCTGCGGTGGAGACAGTGGAGTCGATAGTGACTGGGTCGGGAGCGTCGACTAGGTCGAGGAGGACAACGACTGTGACATCATCGATAGAAGGCCAGAGTGAGACACAATCTGAGTGAGGAGTTCCTGCATGTTCTGCATCGTCTGTCTCAACTCTTCATTCGTCCATCTCTGCTCCTCCATCGCCAGCCTCTGCTCCTCCATCACCAGCCTCTGCTCCTCCATCGCTTGTCCCAGCTGGGTGAGTTCCGACTCCAAGGCCGCTATCCGGCTCTAGTCCTACGCCCGGGATATCGAGAGCCGCTCACCCGCAGCCGGAGGGGTCGGTGCCCCAAGTTGCCCGAGCACGGTGCGTGCATGGCCACTGTCTGCAAAGCCATAAACACAGCCGTGCTCCCAGCCACCTACGACCTCCACCCAAGCTCCTGCGTCGAACTCCTCCAGTGTGCCTCCACGCTCGATCACAGTCCTCGTGTAAGTTTCCTACACGTGTTTATATTTTAAATATATATAAACTATAAATAAAAATTATGTAAATCAAATAGACATATATAAATACTTACCATTATGATCGAGGCTCTGCTATCAACGTAGTCCCCTGCACCTCGTCGACGACGGTGGGTGCGCTCAAACACCTCCATCATCGACGGGCGTTGGACGATGCCGTCCTCCGCCACGCGCATCTTACATTAGAAAACAAATACATTAGTACCATTATACACAATATACAATTTAATTAAAATAATTAAATTCGACGCTCATGAACCGCAAAAGAGATGGAGCCAATAGTGTGGCGCGCCCTCGTGTCGTCCCCTCCAGATATGCGGTTTCTCGAAGCAGTCCGGGAGACCTCCTGCCACTCAAGTGTGTCCCACCGCTCAATGAGCTGGTCCCACACAGGGCCAAAAATCCACTCGGGGGTGTGTCCCCGAGTCTGCCCTATCTGTGTGGCCCCTAGTCGTCTCATCACAATCTGACGGGACTACTGAAGCAGCCCGTTATAGCGAGCGCGGGCAACACGCTCCCATGCTGCCTCAACAAAAGTGGTCTGGTCCTCCGACCATGTATAATGAGCCTGTAAAAAAAAATTATTATTACCCATCAATATTTAACATTAACATTAATTTAATAAATAAACTAACCCATCAATATGCTCACGGGGCACTTGAGACCGTGTAGGCCACGCCCCGTGCATAAACTTTCGGATCGTCCCCGATATCGTGCGGGGGACGTCCTCCTGCTCAAATATGCACCAAATATAAATTCATATTATGATATTTTGAATTATAAAAAATAACTAATGCATATACTTACCGTCTTCTGCTCACACTAATTGATTTGCGCAGTTCTCCCTCATGTGGCAGAGAGAGAATTCTGTTAGGTCCTCGTGGCCTACATCTCGAAGACGACGGTCTTGGATCTGCAGAGGGTGGCAGAGGAATGGTAGCCGGAGCTGAGGGGATGGTGGCCAGATCAGGTGAGCGAACGATGGACGGATTAGGTAGGGGGATGGTGGCCGGAGGTGGGGGGATGGTGGTAGAAGGCGAAGGGTCAGTGGGTACAGGTGGGGCGGGTGGTAATCGTCGGGCGGTCCTACATGGAATGCCTCATCGGGAACTGATATCTCGAACCATAGCTGTAAAAATTTAATATCATTAGATTATATATAATAGATTAATAGATATATTTAATAATTAAATATATACTTCACATTTACAATTATTTGTCATCGTCATTATCTTTATCTGTGTAATACTCTTCTTCTTGTTCTTCTGTATCGGAATCTTAAAATTCTTCTTCTTCTCCCTCATCATGATTTTGTCCTTCCTCAACTTCATTATCGTCGTCATCAACGTATTCTCATGTAATATCCCAGATATTTAAATTTTTTTTTTCCTTTTATGTGTATTTGTCAGCCTAGCAGACTAGTTCGTGGTCGAGCTGAGTCGACTCATGGTCTGGAGCGGGCTTGCGAGCTCAGGTAAGTAGAATATAAATTTATGAATTTATGAATTTTTAGGCTTGGGTAGTTGAGAGTATTTAATTTGATGGTGTGTGTGCATAATTGCTAATTATTTCATATGAGTATTTGATTAATTATTTGAGATTTATTAGAAAGGGATTAATTAAATTATTTAAGTCTATCGGGTCAACGGATTTTGGTTTTGACTTAAGGTGAATGCGGGTTGTGAATTAAGGATTTAAGGGGTTAGGGTTGAGGAGGGTGTATAATCCCCCCCCCTCATGGCTTGTGGCTCCTATTTTGGAGCCACCTAAAAAGTTGAGAAATGAAGCCAACCGCCAAGCCAAACCAAGCCGCCAGCCCCCTTTCCCTTTCTCCTTGGAGTCGCCACCCAGAGCCGAGCCGAGCACTGCTTCCTTCTCCTTCCTTCTTTCTTCTTTCCTTTGGAGCCGAGCCGAGCCACTGCTTCCTTCTCCTTCCTTCTTTCTTCTTCCCTTTGGAGCCAAGCCAAGAGGAGCCATCCGAGCCGCCCTCTTCTTCCCCTCTCTCCCTCTCTCCAAGCCGGCGGCTTGGAGTGAGCCGCCACCTTGTTTTCTATTCTTTGGGGTTGAGACGTCGGATATCGAAGCCGAAATCGAAGGCCGTCGATTGGATTCTCATCTCCAATCCCTTCATTAATTAGGTGAGTGGTTTATCCTCTCTCTTCAAGATTTTAATCGGATTTTTTGAAGCCATTCATGACGGCTCGGTATTTATGCCTTGTTCTTGGATTTTCTTCGAGTTCTTGCCATATTTTCTTGATGTGAAAATCATGATTTATTCTCCCAATTTGGTTTCTTGATTTGTGGATTGCATGCTTAGGATTAAATCTGAGATTTTGGGTAGAAATTATGTGGTAGGATTAAGATCTTGATAATGACTAATTAAGGATTCTTGAGAAGGGGGTTCTTGATCTTAATGCTTGATTCTTGATTAAAGAATTCTTGTTATATATGCTAGTTTTTATTTAGTAAAAATTATGAGATTGTATGCATGATTGGCATGATGACTTGAATCTGTGATGTTAGAAATTTGGGAATTTAATTCTGCAAAATTCGGATTTTATTCCTTGATATGCTGGAAATTTCAGCTTTCTGAAATTTATATGTTGTTTGTTGAATCTGGGCTGATTTTTGATTTCTCTGTTATTATGTGCTTTGATCTCTGAACATAGTCATGTAACCTATCGTTTCGACCGAAAAATATAGTTTGGAAACATAGGACACACTTTGGAGACTAGATTAGGGTCAGACACAACAGTTCTAGGTAGAACAGTAACCTAAAACTAAACCCTAATTGAGATTATCTAAATTTTAATTCTATAATTAAAATTGGGTTTAAGGGTGAGCATAATATGTTATGAACCAACTTACAAGGTATTCGTGAAATAAAATCACACAGGTTCATGACATTACAGGTCTAAGGGATAGGGGTCGGATTTGGAGTGTTGGGACGCTTCATAATGAGGACACCCGTAGGACACCGTAGGAGAATCTTGACTTAGGTCTTAATGTGTCATATCCTTGGGAATGACGGAGCGGCTCGATTAGGAGCTGGGGTTTGGGCTGCTACGCCCGGGTAGTTGGACGCCAAAATTCCCAACCTATAGGATAAGTTCGGAGGGCCTTTCCCGAATATCCTAGTATGTAATGTTGCCTTTGGCATGGTGGGCTTTGGCCCGATGCACTTCCCTTGTATGTGATATTGCCTTCGGCATGGTGGGCTTCGGTCCGATGCACTTCCCTAGTATGTGTTGTTGCCTTCGACATGGTGGGTGTTGGCCCGATGCACTTTCCTTGTATGTGTTGTTGCCTTTGGCATGGTGAGCTTCGGCCCGATGCACTTTCCTAGTATGTGTTGTTGCCTTCGGCATGGTGGGCATTGGCCCGATGCACTTTCCTAGTATGTGCTATTGCGTTCGGCTTGGTGGGCTTTGGTCCGATGCACTTTCCTAGTATGTGTTGTTGCCTTCGACATGATGGGCTTCTGCCCGATGCACTTCCCTAGTATGTGATGTTGCTTTCGGCATGGTGGGCTTTGGCCTGATGCACTTTCCTAGTATGTATTGTTGTCTTCGGCATGGTGGGCTTTGGCCCGATGCACTTTATAGGGTGATGTTGCCTTCAGGCATGGTAGGGCTTCGGCCTGATGCACCCATGTGAGAGTTAGATGTCGTGGGCATGGGTGGCTTGTGGGTCTGGTAGCTAGTCACACTTTTGTGACGTGGTTTCTTCTTAGAGATATAACTTATTTATGTTATCTATGTGATATTTGGTTATGAGGGTGGGTAAAACTGTTCGCTGAGTTCTTTGAACTCACCCATTGTCGTATGATTTCTGTTTTGCAGAGTCTGATCGGTGAGGTGGTTGGATGCACTTGGCATCGCTGGAGGGCAGAGGAGCCACTGGATCTCATAGCAGTCCTAATTAGGGGTCGGTTTCGAGTCTGTAGTAGGTTGTCATGCACTTTTATTTTGGTATTTAGAGTTGTAGTCCTATGGGGACATTCACGTTTTATTCAGTTTTATTTATTAAAAGAACCGTTGCTCTTCGATGTATTTCCGCACTTGAGATATGTATTTAAAACCATGTTGTTTTGAAATGAAAATCTGTTTTGGTTCTTTTATTATTAAAAGCGGTTATTTACTTGTTGTTTATGATGTTGGCATGTGCATGAGTTAGGCTGCGGGGTATAAGTATGTATACCCTGGCCGGTTACGTGACCTTGCAATTGGTGTGTGACATCTCATACAAAGGTTCATCGACAGCTTTCAACATCTCGTAAAATTATGCAGCCTCCTTATTCGGTAATTCAATCTGTATCGCAGGTTGTTCTTAAGTGACTTCAACTGTCATAGTATCTTGTGGCACTACCGTCTCAGTAACTGACTCAATATTATCATTTAAATGGAATTGTCCACCAAGACTATCCAGAATCATTGTTCTATAAGGATTAAGTGGATTGGAAGAAGGAACACCAGTAGAAGAAGATTCACTATGAGTTTGGACCACAGGATTGCTTGACGACCTCACTTGACGTGATTCCCCGTGACAATTCCATAGAAAATATCTTGGTGTGAATCCTTTTGTATATAGATGCATTGTGACAGTTTCTCAGTCCAAAAATCTTATGTTCGAACATTTCCAGCACGGACATCGGATTTTAACACCACTAAGGAATTTTTTATTCGAGTAGGGGAAATTTAAGAAGTAAGTTACGCCTACTCGAAATTCGTCTGTTATAGCTTCACGATAAATTCGTCGGTACATCCAACTTCAATTGACCGACATGTTCTGTCAAAAAGTTGGCAATGTCTTTAGGTGGGATGGTCCTATTCCATTCGGGATTCATGTTATTTATATTGCACTTAGAATTTCTTATAGTCATTAACTTCATTCTAAATTTCGGCAGCATCTCCCTACAGTTCTTCGAAAATGCATATCATCTGGGCGCGCATCAGAGAACAAGGGAGATACAAGTCAAAATTAAAAAATGAATAATGACTAAAAGAAATAAACAAAGTGCAATATAAATAACTATATTCCCAAATTATCCAATTAGGGACAATTCAAGGGTTGTATGTCGTATAAAAGATCATTTACTTCGTTTACACGAACATACAACCCCCGAACGGATCTAAGGTTTTGCAAAATTAAAACTTGACTCGTTGATGCGTACGTGAAACGTATCAACTCGTCTTGATTATTTTCTAAATTTATGAATGTCGGTGCGAGTCCACAGCAGACGATTCAGCGCAAGTCAAAAGTACGTCGACGATTCTGACGCGCGAGTCCAAGGTGGACGATTTCGGCGAGAGTCCAAAGTGGACGATTCCACGCGAGTCCAAAGTAGACGATTTCGGCACGCGCGAGTCCAAAGTAGATGATTTTAAAATTATAATTACACTGAACTAAAATTAACCCTAGCATTTATTCTACCGTTGATTAACTAATCCTAATATTAAAACTAACCTAAATTTAATTAATCTAATAGTAAAAAAAAACTTAATTAATCTATAATTAACATATAAAATCTACAATTAACACATAATAAATCTACAATTAACAGATTATTAATCTAAAAATAATCTACATTCAACACATAAATTCTATAAATAACAAATAATAAATAAATCTAAAAAAAATAAAACCTAAGATTAGGGGTTAAACCCCTAATCAAACAGTAGCCAGCAGCTATTGCCGGCTATTGTTCATCTGGTTGGAGCCGAGGGATTCAGCCCCAAACCTGGCACCAGCGTTTATACGTTAGCACCGTTCACCAATGTCGGCGTCCGGCGTGTAGATGCCCGACAGTGGTGGCGATGGAAAAAGGGGGTGCACAGTGGAGAGAGACGGAGAATACCTCACGAAGAAAAAAGGGCGATGGGCCGGGTGCGGAGGGTCGGAATCGACAGCGGACGGCAACGGACGACGATGGCAGCAGCGAGGGAGATTGGGGCCGGCCGGTGCGTGGCGCGTGGAGGTAGCTTGGGGCTCAGTTGGCGAGGGCGGGGGCGGAGTCTCTGTCAACGGCGGCTCGACGGCGAACTCGACGGTGAGAAGGCGAAGTCGACGGCGCACAAAGTCAGCGGCGGTGACAACTCGGTCAGCAGCTGAGAGAGAAGACATCGGGGGGAAAGAGGAAGGGTCGGGCGCGAACGTAAATAAAAAGGATTTTTACCGACGGCTCGCCAACCGTCGAAAAACCATGGATTCATAATTTTATCATCACCGACGGCTCTCCCAACTGTCGGTGAAGAGTGTTTTAATTTTCGTGTTGCGTTCGCACCATTAATTAATAAGCGATGACCGCTTCTAGCCGTGGCTAATGACTTATTCATATCACCAACGACTCTAATGCCCCCGCTAAGCCGTGGCTAATAACTTATCTTATTTCGTGCCCCGTGCACGTCATCAACTATGAGCGATGGCCCTAGGCAGCCGTATGCGAGCCGCGACTGATTTAGTTACATCAGCCACGACCCCTACGACCGTCGCAAAGCCATGAATTATTCTGACGGCCGAGGTGGCCGTCGGTGATTCCCGTGGTTGATGTGGTATATTCTAGTAGTGCGAATTGAAGGCTTCAAATTTGAGGATGTCAATATTGGCGGCTTGATGAAATCTGCCTGCGTTGGAGATAAAGCCCATGATCAAGCGCTGGGCTCGTGGAGAGGGATTTCAAAATGATCCGGCCAAATTTCAAACTGAATTCGGGTTTAAATTGAATCAACCCTCATAATTTCCTCATTTGATGAGATTTGAGCCCGATGTAGTCTTATCCTCTTCTCCCAAGAGCCCTGTAGGGCTAACCTATGCCTTGAATCAGTCTAACCAAGTTCAGGCAATCATCAAACTTGGTCGTTAGTAGAACTTTAGTCAGCATATCTGCAGGATTGTGAGTCGTGTTAATTTACTGAAGTTTTATTTCTCCTTTTGAAATAATATCCCTGATGAAATGAAATCTGACATCGATGTGCTTCGGCCTTTCATGAAACATCTGATCTTTTGACAGATGAATTGCACTTTGAATGTCACTATGCACGACTATGTCCCTATTTTGAGAAGTTAATTCTTTTATCTGGTTTCCAAGCCAGATTACTTCTTTAATTGCTTCTGTAATAGCTATGTACTCCGCTTCAGTGGTGAAGAGGACGATAGTGGGTTGTAGGCCGGCTTTCCAACTTCCCGCAGTTCCGTTTATAGTGAAGATGTAGGCGGTGATCGATCTCCTCTTATCAAGGTCACCTGCTTCGTCTGAGTCTGAATATCCTGCTAACGATTTATTAGTTCCATTGAAAACAAGATTGTCTTTAGAAGTACCTTGTAAGTATCACAGTATCCATTTAACCACCTCCCAATATGCTTTTCTCGGATTTGCCATGTATCGGCTCACAACACTGATTGCATGTGCTATGTTTGGGCGGGTACAAATCATGGCGTACATGAGACTGCCAACTGCGCTTGCATAAGGTACTTGTGACATACCAATTCTTTATTTTTCATCTTTTGGACATAGTAATTCTGACAATTTGAAGTGAGTGGCAAAATGTGTTTTAACTGAATTTGCTTCTTGCATGCCAAAATGCTCAACCACATGCTTTACATAAGTCTCCTGTGTTAGGTATAGCTTTTTCTTGATTTGCGGTCTCGCTTTATCTCCATCCTAAGGATTTTTCTTGCAACGCCAAGGTCATTCACACTACTAAAAATTGGGTCTTCAGCAACGGCTGCTCAAGCCGTTGCAGATATATTGTATCTGCAACGGCTTTCTAATGGACATGCGAGCCATTGCTGCTGATGTTAATTATCAGCAACGACATTCTTACGGCCGCTCAAGCCGTTGCAAATATATTGTATCTGCAACGGCTTTCTAACAGACATGCGAGCCATTGCTGCTGATGTTAATTATCAGCAATGGTGTTCTAACGGACAAGTGAGCCGTTGCTGATGATAACTTATCAGCAACGACTTTCTAACGGGCGAGTGAGCCGTTGCTGATAAGTTTATATAGGTCGCAAGTCGCGCCCACCCCTTCTTCCTCCCGCTGCTGCCGCCGCCTGCTCCTCACGCCTCTCGCCGTCGCTGCCGACGCCAACGCTGCCGAGTTGCCGACGCTGCCGTCCATCCTCGGCCGCCGATTTTAGGTATTTCTCGCTGCCCGGCCTTCCCCATTGATCCCAAAGTAAAATCCAGCCAAAACCCTATTTTTAGGGTTTCGGCCGACGACGAACGGCCGATGGCCGCCGCCAGAGCTTGTACAGAGTCCGAACACAGTGTCTGCACACTGGACGCCGGTGCCGGAGTCCACCGGACTCCGGCGCCGGAAATGATATTTCTATAATTTTTTATTTAATTATTTAATTGTTAATTAATTATTTGTTTAATTGTTTAATTTTTTAGATTAATTGTTTAATTTGTTAGATTAATTTTTAGGGTTTAGATTAATTTTTAGAGTTTATATTAATTTTTAGTTTAATTTAGTTAGATTAATATTTAATAATGGTAGGTTAATTATTTAAATTAGTTAAAATGTTGTAGATTAATATTAATTAATTAGTTAAAATATTGTTAATTAGTCCGAATTTGTCCTCAGTGGACTCGCATCGGAATTGTCCACTTCGGACGCGCGCCGGAATCGTTCATTTCGGACTCCCGCCGGAATCATCTAATTTGGACTTGTGTCAGAATTGTCCAATATGGACTCGAACTGACTCGAAATATTTAGAAAATAATCATCCATCCGACGAGTTGATATGTTTCACGTACGCATCGACGAGTCGGATATGATTTAGCAAAACCTTAGATTCGTTCGGTGGTTGTATGTTCGTGTAAAAGAAGTAGATGATTTTTTATACGACGGTGCAAAAATACTCTATTCACAACGATGAAGAATTGGAGAGATTACAGAATCGTGATTTCCCTACTTGGATTCAGACTTACAGCAAAGATCACAAAGCTGAAATAGATGAAATAATATTTGAGTTTGTTAGTGGACCGTCGTGACTAGTGTCGTGCTATAGCGGATATTTTGTTAATGAGTACAAATTTCACACGGTGGAATATGCTTTTACAAAGAAGACGATGAATGCCGGGGTCTACGTGAAAGGGACAACCTATGTTGAATGTGATATGGATTTTTGTGGACTGGTGGAAGAAGTAATAGAGTTGCACTACTTCGGCTTGAAATCAGTTATCCTATTTAGATGTCATTGGTTCGATACAACAGAAAGGGGCATGAAAGTTCATCCAAAATACAAACTTGTTGAGGTTAATTACAAATCTAAATTGGCAGCAAATGAGCCTTTTATATTGACATCACAAGCCGAACAAGTATATTACGCGAAGTATTCGGTTCGAAATAAAGATAGAGTAGATTGGCATGTAGTCTGTAAGACTAAAGGTAAAGGAAAAATTGATCCGATAGCAGGAGAAAATGAGCTGATACCTGATATGACAAATGGTTTCTATCAAGAAGATGATCCTCCTAATGTAGATCGTATTATTCCAATACTCGAGGATGCAAACACAACGTTAATTCAATTAGAAGTTGAATGTGCTGATGATGACGATCATGAAATTGAGGAAGCTGGAGATGAAGAAGATGAAGAAGAGAAAGAAGAGGAAGAAGAGGAAGAATTCGAAGACTATTACTCAGATGATGAGGAATAATTGTAAACTATATATTTTATTAAATATATCTCTACTATTTATACAATAATCTGATTATATGTCTATTCGACAGATATGTCTAGTCGTGGTTATCGTCGCAGGAGAGCTTCAGAGTCTCCGATCGGTGAGACTCCAGCACTTACTCATGCTGCTGATCCTCCTACCGATGATACTGCTGAGGCTAGTACATCCAGACGTAGGTGGCCACGCGGGCCAAACAGGTGGCAGCCTCCACCAGCCACAGAGTCACGTAGATTTATTAGCGTGATTGGGGAGCGATAATATATCATGAATTATGAATCATTACAAATTTATTATATCATAATATAATATTAAATTTTATTTTTGTTGTGCAGGTTCGAGCAAGAAGAAGTGTCGAGGAGCATTTCTTCTACCATTCAACGATACATGCACGGGGCATGGCCTACGTGGCTCACGTGCCTAGTGAGCACGTCGACATGTTATGACGCGAGTTTGAGGCATGTATTATTATTTTTTATACATGCATGAAGATTAATATTGGTACTGATATTATTATTTTGCAGGCTAGCTATTCATGGGCTGAGGACTAGAGGTCCTTCATTTACGCTGTCTGGGAGGTTATTTCCCGAGCGAGGTACAATGGGCAGTTGGGGCAGGCCTGATCCCAGACGATGGCACGAGCAGGGACTACTAACATTACAGAGACTCGGGGATACGGCCCCGATTGGATTACTCCGAATATATGGGACCAGCTCGTGGGAATATGGTCGACGAATCGATGGCAGGAGATTTCTAGGAATGCGGCTAGAAATCGCATGTCGGGGGGAGCAGCACATCACACCGGCGGCTCTATTGCATTTGCAGTGCACGCGAACCGTATGGTAAGTATACCTTTTAATTATATATTTTATTTGTTACTATTTGTACTAATTAATGTATTTGTTTTGTAAATGTAGACGACGATGTCGGATGACGGGACTGTCCAGCGACCCTCCCCGATGACAGTGTTTGAACGGACCCACCGTCGAGTACATGGGACGGGGGAGTACATCAACAACCGCACTGCATACATTATAGTAACGATATATTTGTTTAAATTATTCATTATATATTTATAATTTAAGTTTTATGATAAATATTAAACAAAAAATCAAACTCGTGTAGGAGACCTACAGCCAGACGGTGGTGCAGCACGGGGGCACCCCCGAGGACTTTGACGCAGCAGCTTGGGTCGAGGCCGCAGGTGGCTGGGACCATGGCCGCGTATATGGCTTTGCAGATAGTGGTCATGCGCGAGCCGTGCTAGGGCCACTTGGGGCACCGACCCCTCCGATCACTGGTGAGCGGCCGTCCACTTCTAGATTCAGTTATGATCATAGTAGCAGGATAAGGACACTAGAGGAGACAGTCGCGCGTCAGACTGAGATGATGGAGCGCCAGAGTCAAATGATGGCGAAGATGCATGCTATGCAACGCAACATGTCAGGTCATCCCGGAGCAGGCATCTCTTCGGCATCATCTGATCCCCATCGTCCTCGAGTCAGTCCAGGCCGGTGTACACTCAAGCACTCCAGACCCCGCCATATGATCCAGACCATCCTCCATCGTCATCGTGAGATTTTTTTTATATTGACTTTGTTACTTAGATACTATACTTGTTTAATTTATTTTGTTTGGATATTGATACTTCAATTTTGTATTTGAATAGTTTTTATACTATTGTGAATAATTATAAATATAAATATAATTGTTTTGATGTATAATGATCATGTCAAATTCACCCTTAAGGTGTTTCTTAAGCCTGTCTATTTCAGTAATATCTTTTGCCGCAATAAGCATATCATCAATATAAAGGAGCAGATAAATCATAGAACTAATTGATTTCTTTAAATAAACACAAATGTCAAAAGATGATCTACTGAGACCAATACCGATCATAAACTGATCAAACATCTTATACCATTGTCTAGGAGATTGCTTGACGCCATAGAGTGACTTCTTAAGGAGGTAGACATGATCAACTTTGTTTTTCTCTTCAAACCCTTTTGGTTGTGTTATGTAGATTTCTTCTTTAGGAAAGTTGTCTTTACGTCGAGTTGTTCTAACTCCAAGTCTTGCATTGGCTACTAATGCTAGAAGAACAAGAATAGAAGTATGTTTAACCACAAGAGAAAAAATATCTTTATAGTCAATACCTTCCTTTTCACTGTATCCCTTTGCCACAAGCCGAGCTTTATAGATACCGCTTTCTTTGAGTTTGTAGATCCACTTGCACCCAACAAGTTTCTTATGCGGTGGAGGCTTCATAAGTCGAGCTTCATGCCGCTTTCTTGAATCTGTACGATTTAGGACTTCTTTATAAGAGACTGGTTCTTCAGTGCACGGTGTTTCTTCAGCCACTGCAAAAGCATATGTAGTAATATTTGCATACCTAGAATTAGGACGTGATGCTCGCGTAGGTCGGTTGAGGGCGATGGAATAAGGACTCCTCCTCAACTTGATATTGCTCCTCCTCGACCCGCTGTGGCTCCTCCTAGACCTAAACATGTTCTTCAGTAGTTTGTTCTAATGAAGCAGTGTCATTGACTTCTGTAGAAGGTGGTCGAGGCGTAGGTGTAGAGAACCATAATTCTTGGGTAGCAGGCTAAGGTGGTGTTTCTTTTTGTGGCACTAGAGATGTAGGTTCCTCAGAGTCCTCTTCTTGGTCCTCCTTTTTCATTTTCAAGAGTACATGTTCATCATCATATCTCTATGAATTTCTACTTCACAATTATTTAGACACCACACTTTATAGCATTTCACTCCGCTAGGATATCCTAAGAAAATACATTTCTTTGATGTAGGTTCTAATTTTCCTTCATTCACCCTGATATAGATAATGCTCCCAAAAATTTTAAGATAGTCATAAGAAGCTGGCGACCCGGTCCATTATTTTTCCTTGGCCGTCTTGAATTCAATTGATGAAGACGGAGATCGATTTATCAGATAGCAAGCGGTGGATGCAACCTCTGCCTAAAACTTTTAGAAAAGTTAGCATTAAAAAGCATGCATCTTACCCTTTCTATGATGGTGCGGTTCACCCTTTCTGCTACTCCGTTCTGCTGAGGTGTGTGGGGTACTGTGTGATGTCTTATGATCCCTTCCCTAGAGCAAAAGTCTTTAAATTCTCCACTCCAAAATTCTAGGCCATTGTCAGTTCGTAGGGTCCGAACATATCTACCGATTTGCTTCTCGATCATTGCCTTCCAATATTGAAATTTAGACATCAAATTTATTTTTAATAAAATATGCCCATACCTTCCTGGAGTAATCATCAATAATGTAAGCATGTATCGAGATCCTCCTTGAGATTCAACCGGTGAAGGTCCTTAGAGGTCAGAGTGAATGTAGTTCTTCTTGTCATACAATAAACTTTCACGAAAATTCTTATAAGAAGCAGGGAGAGTAATTAAAATCATAAAAGTCTCATATTCTTCCTCAAAAGCAACTCCCATATCCTCAAGATCAGCAAGAATAGAACGAAAAGTGTTAATATGATTTTTAACAAAAGTGTCATCAGTTATGCGTAAAAAATATAATTTCTGTCTAAGTGTCATCTTACTTGTTAGAGTTTTATCCTAGTAGATTGTAGCAATCTTTTTCCATACATCTGCAGCGGTCTTTTCTGATGCGACTTCTCATAGTGCCTCGTCGCAGACGCTCATATACAAGGTTGCTTTAGCACTTTAATCGGCTCGGTCCTTTTCCCTTTCGGTGTCTTCCATCTCGTCCCGTCCATGAATAGTGTCCTATAGGTTCTCCTTAACCAATATTGCTTCCATCTTCAAAGCCCATAACGAGTAGTTGACATTATGGTCCAATTTTTGAATTTCATATTTTGCCCATGACATTATGGATTGTTGGCTATGATACCATAACTATTAGGTAGAAAACGAGTCTTCTTGCAATGATCCAAAAATCCATACGCCAAAAGCAAAAGTACTAAAATGAATAAATCCAGAAAACACAAAAAACATCAAAATTTATGTGGTTCGGCTCGGCGGGGTACCGGGCCTACTCCACGAGAAGAAAAGGGCACTGATAACTAAATTGTAAAAAAAAAAATTGCTTGGACTTGGATATTTTTTTGCACCACGAAATTTGGATTCCTACTTCTGCTTGAAAAATTATGGATGCGACGTCCTTGATCTTCTTGCTTCTGCCTGAGACGGTGTGAAGGAGAAGAGAGCCGCCGGAAAAGAATTTTGCTTGAGAAATAAAAAAGATGAGATGTCATGATGATTTAGAACTATATATTGGACCCCTTTTTATACTGTAAGGAGGAGTCGACGTTTGCTCATTCTTTGAGAGATTTTAGGAAAAAATCTCGCTGCATTATTGATTTGTGCGTTCAATCTCAATCTGACGGCTGGGGTGATAAAATTGACCGAAGAAATATGCGTTTGGAGGTGGCAGGCGTGTGCGAATTGAAGGCTTCAGATTTGAGGAAGCCAAGGTTGGCGGCTTGAAGAAATCTGCATTCGTTGGAGATAAAGCCCAGCATCACGCGCTGGGCTCGTGCAGAGGAAGAGCGCCTGCGTGCAGGCGGGTGAGGCTGCTGGCCCGCGTGCAATGTACGCGAGCGGCAGCCATCAGTTGGCCCTCTTGCAATGCATGCGGGCGGCAGCCATGCGCCTGCAGGCGCGTGGGCTGGGCTCGGCCCAGCTGTCCAGCCCACCTGGGCGGGGCCGGGCTCAGTACTGTAACTGCTTATTTTTCTTCTTTTTTTTTCTTGATTCAATTATGTAATTTGGTACAATTTTAAAATGGATTCGAGTTTACCTCACAAACTATAAGATGGAATTGTGCAAATATCAACCATCCAGGACCTTGAACAGGAGCACTAAAAGTAGAGAGATCTAGTGAATGGGAAGAAGCGAAGGGGGGGCCACTTCCTTCCTCCTTTATCTCTGCCACATTCCTAGGGATCTTCTCCTGTCTGCTTCTCTTTCTTCTTTGTTACTACTCTCTATGTATTTCTTTTGCTTTCTCTTTCCTCTTTCTCTGATCCCAAAAAATACAGTGGTTTTGGTAGTTTAGTTCAAGGAGAAAAGCCAGTTATGGAGGGGGGAGAGTAGGAATCAAGTCTTTTCCTCTTTTCCCCCCTCCCAATTCCCACACCTTTATTTTCATGCTGTAGTTAAAACTGGTTGAAAGAGCAAAGAACATGGAAATGCAGTTTCATTCAACTGCATGGGACCATGGTCTGCCAAGTGCCAATTGATGAATTACATCACATGGTACATATCTCCATGTCTTTGCATGCTGGCTGGAAAGGGAGAACACAATGGAAACCTCTTATGCTCAGTCATTATGGCCAACTGATGTACTAATAATTCCCATTGGGTGATCAGAAACCAGCTCCCAGAAAGACTAGCTCTAATCAGCTTGGCCAGATCCAGTTGATTCATTCAACTCTTGGCCAACTCAATTTTTGGTAAATTAATATATGAATTGAAATTAATAAAGTAGAGAACAGTGTAAAGATAAAAATTGATTAAAAGATTGAACCTGAAGTATGAGTAGACCTAACTGAAAGAGTATCTATGGGTTGGTCCAAAAAGATATGATTGGTTCAGGAGAAGTAGAAGAAAAAGAATCGGAATGGGATGGACATACATGGGACAGTGGGATGATTCGATAAGAATGTCTTGGTGACATGGTCGGGTGGAGTCGAGCATTATTATTATAATTCCATATATGGGGTAGGGTTAGAGCTTCTACTGTCCATCCAATGAGCATCAACTGCCCCACCATATGCATGGGTGCTTGGCTTACTCACTCCAACCATATTGTTGTCAAATTCGTGCAGATTTTTGAAGATTCCTTTTGATTTTTAGCTTTCTTTTTTGTTAGTCCGGAGTGATGTTAATCACTTTCGATGACTCTCTTTGAGAAACAAAATAAACAATAAATGGAGGGCGTATAAAAGTCTAAGTGATCGACTGGTATCTAGTCATATGCCTATATCTTTGATAAGTTCACCTATGAGAATATATAGGTAGGTCTCCTCAGTTCGACTCGAGTTGTTTACTGGAGCAAATCAGACAGGCTCCTATACCAAGTTGAGTGGAATCAACTCAACTTGAAAGAAATGTTGTGAGAGGGTTGGAACTCGTGAAACACTCTTTGACGATCATGTCAATTGTACATAACACAACTCGATCGGAGATCATAACAGTTTTTTCATGCGGTAGTCAATGGCCTTTACAATTGACTATTGAGGGGGAATTTTAATTTGTTGGTCATGGAGTCATTGCATCTTCTTTTCACAATTACTTTACTGGTATATCTTGGATGAACTACGTACCTATCTCTAGCAAAGCTATTGATTGGAGTTCTTCTTATTCAATGGTGGCATTCTCAAGTACAACTTCAGGAGAACTCACGTGAGAATTCTCAATGGCAAAAATTCATTGAGTGCGTTGTCCTAGTCTTAGGTTATTGTAAATCTTCTGGACCGGATGGGATAACTCAAGAATTCCTAAAAACTATTTGGTTCTTAATATATCTTTCGAAAACGATCATTGCTACTTTTCCTAATAATTTCAGACCTATTAATTTGTTGAACATTATACCTAAGCTACTATACTTATCTGTTGAACCATCTCCTTGAGGAAGTCATGAGGTCCTTCTGTGTGGTTAATGTAGTTGACAGACTTCTTTTTTAATTTGCTCATGGCTTTAGAAAAGTGTTCATCTTCTTCCTGAATCATTTCTGCGTAGTTTTCCTCTGGTGTTTTTCCTTTGTAAGAACATTCTGGTCTGTCAGCTTCCACCGATGTTTTACCTTTAGAGGATTCCAGTAATACTTCTGGCCCTGGAGTACTTACGCCTCTCATGATTTGTTCTAGCCGTCGTGTCTGCTCATCAAATAAAGCCTTTTCCCTTCTTGCTTCTTTAATTTTTTCTTCCATGTATTCATCCCATGTGGGCATCTCTTCCCAACGTAAAGGGGAGAATACTCTTCCAGGGCCAGAAGTATTACTGGAATCCTCTAAAGGTAAAACACCGGTGGAAGCTGACAGACCAGAATGTTCTTACAAAGGAAAAACACCAGAGGAAAACTACGCAGAAATGATTCAGGAAGAAGATGAACACTTTTCTAAAGCCATGAGCAAATTAAAAAAGAAGACTGTCAACTACATTAACCACACAGAAGGACCTCATGACTTCCTCAAGGAGATGGTTCAACAGATAAGTATACATTGTCCACCAAGTCCAGAACTAGAAGAAGGGGAAACACCACCAGAAAGAGATGCTGAAGCCCTCCGGAAGGGCAAATTCATTACCAACGACTAATAATCACTATTGGGGGAAGTGAAACCCCCTTAACAAATTCACAATATTATAATATGTTCTTATATTTTCTTTCTTTTAGATGATCCTGGACAGCCTCAAACAACTTGTTGATGCAAATCGACAGACTTATGCCACAACAAGAAGAGCCATAATGACTGCTCAACATTGGGCAGTACTTAGTGGTTCAACAGGCCTAGCTGAACTGGAGCGCCTAACTGGTCAAATGATGTATGAAGATGCACAATCAATGGATGAAAAAGACGATTGGGCTGTTCGCATTTTTAGGATCCACACAGCACAGACTCACAAGACTCTATCTGAGCTAGAAACTCTGCTAACTATGGCCTATCTTCAGAAGGCCCGATTGGAACAGGTCGCACCCAATGACAGCTTCGCATCTAACGCACTGCACCCTTTGACGCGTCATATCACTAATTTAGAAGCTTGCCACAAAATGATAAGCAGTAGCAAGGTCTAATCACTATTGGGGGAAGTGAAACCCCCTTAACAAATTCACAATATTATAATATGTTCTTATATTTTCTTTCTTTTAGATGATCCTGGACAGCCTCAAACAACTTGCTGATGCAAATCGACAGACTTATGCCACAACAAGAAGAGCCATAATGACTGCTCAACATTGGGCAGTACTTAGTGGTTCAACAGGCCTAGCTGAACTGGAGCGCCTAACTGGTCAAATGATGTATGAAGATGCACAGTCAATGGATGAAAAAGACGATTGGGCTGTTCGCATTTTTAGGATCCACACAGCACAGACTCACAAGACTCTATCTGAGCTAGAAACTCTGCTAACTATGGCCTATCTTCAGAAGGCCCGATTGGAACAGGTCGCACCCAATGACAGCTTCGCATCTAACGCACTGCACCCTTTGACACGTCATATCACTAATTTAGAAGCTTGCCACAAAATGATAAGCAGTAGCAAGGTCAGTAATTCCTACTGCCATGTGCGCTTCGCCGACAGATAGAGACCCTCCAAGGACAACAATAATGCGGACTTTTGACTCAGCAAGATAAGATCGAATAAGCATCTATGAACTGGCAGGATAAGCTCAAGGACAAAGAATCTTTCACTTTTGCTAAAGATAGGTTGCGTAAGAATCTTAGCTAGCCGTATGAGTGGACGATGGGGACCACTACAGCTCACCCGCACTCAACCACTAGCTACGAAACTTGTCTATATAAGTGTGTTGCTCCGGAGTTGCAGAGATATACTGGCAACCCCAGAAAACCTCTACTCTCCTCATGTAATCTAGTGTGCTCAAGTGTGTAAGCTTTTAGCAAGTTAATCTATTGAAGCTTTCAAGTTGCTTTTCTCTACTTGTTCCAGTGTTTATTATAACCCGCGAACATCATCCTCATCCGCTTTTTCCGCTTACGTGCCCCGTTTCCTTTGCACTGATCTTCGAGGTACAGGTAAGTAAAATGAATTCGGGGAATAACCCCGATTGAATTGCACGGATGTTTCAGCCGGAAGGCTTCTTCTAATTCCTTCCCTATGAGGGGCGGCATTTTGCGGAATATTTTCTCAGACAGCTCTGGAGATATGTACATCCGTCCTGATTTGGAAGCCAATACGCGGTAATCATTGAGATAGTCAAAGATGTCTTTGATATTGTTGCATGTTAGTCGCTCAAGATCTTCATAGGCTCGGTTTTGTTCGTCTGTGGAGCCTGTCGTTGGATCTTCCAATAATATCATACGTCTGACTTGAGATAGTATGTTTTGGGGATCGTCGGCAATAAAGAAGCTTTAAAGGCCACTGAATCTCTAGGCATTCCAGCCGAAGGATTCATCAAACCGGCTCTTATTTCTACTAAACAATCTGAAATTATTTTTAAGCAGCTTAATACTTTAATACAATTAACGTGCAAAATTAAGGAGCACTTAGAAGAATTATCAGCGGAGGTAAAACTTCTGAAGATTGCCAAAGACAAAGCAAGTCCGGAATCAATCACAGATTCCATCGACGCTCTAGCTCGTGATCTACAGAAGCTACAAATCGGAGAACCAACCAAGAAGTCTAAACCTCCAGGGAAGTTATACGTCTTCAAAGACCCTAAACAAATCTTTGAAGAAGAAAAGAAGAAAATCAGACAACCGGCAACCAACAATTGATGATCAAATACGCAGTTACCGCTTGAGTAACAGACTGAGGCATGAAGTTCAAAGAAGAGTTGCCTCCAACAACAGAAGAACAGGCTTTCGAAGGAGCCTAGAATCGCAAATAGATCCGAACGCTGAGCTCACTATGTCACAATATCAGCGTGCTCAACAAGTCCCGGCCGAAACACTCTACCAGGCGGGATGGGCTGAACGCAACCACCGGGTCTATCAGCACTATTCAGATGAACGCATCTTGGTTACTAACGGTGCACAACTTGAATTGCCTTTCATAACTGATCAGAGTTACTCTGTGTTGATACAGGAAGGCTTGCAACACCTCCATATAGGTATGATCATGGTAAGACTTCATACCTTACACAGACGAAATGCTGGTGTTAACGCCTTGATTCTACTAAGGGATACAAGATGGGCGGATGACCGTTCGGTTATCAGCTCTATGGAAGTCGATCTAACCTCTGGAACGCAACTGGCATATGCGGCTCCAGATATGACGATCAGCATACACGACTTCCGCGAACACATTCAACTTGTCGTACAGACTCATGGCTACGAAGGATGGCAAGGGGGAGAAAGCAACCTCCTTATATCCAGATCCCTATTGGGCAGGCTATCGAATACAAGCCATACTAATTTCCGTTACAATGTGCAGCATGTAGCGGACCATCTGGCCAGCCAAGGTATAAGAGCCATTCCGGGACAAGTCAGATCCACTGAGAACCTGCAAGGGCAGCAGTGGATAATACGACCAGCAATAATAGCAGCTGTGCGTAATCCACAGACATCGATTATACGTACAAGAACGGATGGCTCTCTCGCTGTCCAATTCAATGATTACACCATTCAACCAACAGAAACACCTGTTACGACTGAAGAAGTTCAAGAAGAATTCTTAGCGATGGCATACACAGAATGGGATGGTAAGTACACCATCGACACAGACTGGAATAGTGAATATAGTGGTGATGAAGACTATGATAAACTCCAACAATTCCTATCCATCACTGATGATACCCCTCATTGGGATACATCGGATCCAGATGAAACAGAAGAGACACAGTTTCAACCTACAACAATACATTGGAACCTGCTTCTACCCAACGGAGAAGAAGAAACGGTAGAAGACGGACCCATATTTGACGGTACTGACGATGAAGCAGACGATGAAGAGGATTTTGAGACCAAATACACCGCGGCATATACCAGAAATCAGGCAGACCAAGAAACAGCATACACTACAGAGATGGAATATCCTATATTCCGCAAACTAAAAGAAGCGGTAAAAGAAGAAGCTTCAGAGGCTGTTTTTGCAACAGGAGAATCCTCCTCCTCAGTGACACAAATTCCCCGAGAACCAATTATGGGGCCTGCACAGTACCCTCCAAGTAATCCTGCGGTAACTCGACCTTATTTTTCAGGTGATGCTAGTATGATGAGAGCAAAGGTTAACAATCTCAAAGGCAACTATGCCAAAGTATACAACGAAAGGTATATTTTGCCTTCAGCTCAGACAAACACTGGAGCTATCTTATGCCTGCCTGAACATGTCGGGCAATACGGTGACGTTATATCCAGATGGGAGTCTATCACCTTGAACCTTGTTAATGAAAGAACATGGACAGATAACAAGGCTAAGGTATGTTTTATCGAGAACCTTTTAGGGGAAAATGAAAAGAAGATGTGGATCCAGTGGCGCATGGCCTACCCGGCAGAATATGATGAATTGGTCAATATTGCCGACGATCCCCAAAACATACGATCCTCAATAATCATATATCCTCCCTTTAGTTTTTTGCTTGCTAGTTGCTGAGAATTTACCCCATTAATTAAAATAGGGTATGCAGAGGGCTCCAAAGCTTCTGCTGGTACTGAATCCTGGTCCACACAACAGACGGTGGCACCAGTGTCCAATATTGCTTGAATCTTGAAAGGTGTTACATGCGGAATTTCCATGATGATATTCATATTATAAAGCCGGTTGAGGACTTTCTTACCTTTTGGTTGGATATTGTTCTCAGCGATGGAAATGTACTCCTGATTTGTAATTTCTTCTTGAAACGTCATAGAGAGTTTGTTCATACTTTCGGGTTCTTGAATCTTTATAGAACTCGTTCCTTTCCATTGCTCCTTTTCCTTCGGTTCTTCTTCCTGTAATGGAACCTTTCCTTTCCTGTCTCTTGCTGCTTCTAAACTCAGATTGTTAAATTCCTCTTCTAGATCTTCCAGGTCTACTTGGTTCGCTCAAGATCTTCATAGGCTCGGTTTTGTTCGTCTGTGGAGCCTGTCGTTGGATCTTCCAATAATATCATACGTCTGACTTGAGATAGTATGTTTTGGGGATCATCTGCAATATTGACCAATTCATCATATTCTGCCGGGTAGGCCATGCGCCACTGGATCCACATCTTCTTTTCATTTTCCCCTAAAAGGTTCTCGATAAAACATACCTTAGCCTTGTTATCTGTCCATGTTCTTTCATTAACAAGGTTCAAGGTGATAGACTCCCATCTGGATATAACGTCACCGTATTGCCCGACATGTTCAGGCAGGCATAAGATAGCTCCAGTGTTTGTCTGAGCTGAAGGCAAAATATACCTTTCGTTGTATACTTTGGCATAGTTGCCTTTGAGATTGTTAACCTTTGCTCTCATCATACTAGCATCACCTGAAAAATAAGGTCGAGTTACCGCAGGATTACTTGGAGGGTACTGTGCAGGCCCCATAATTGGTTCTCGGGGAATTTGTGTCACTGAGGAGGAGGATTCTCCTGTTGCAAAAACAGCCTCTGAAGCTTCTTCTTTTACCGCTTCTTTTAGTTTGCGGAATATAGGATATTCCATCTCTGTAGTGTATGCTGTTTCTTGGTCTGCCTGATTTCTGGTATATGCCGCGGTGTATTTGGTCTCAAAATCCTCTTCATCGTCTGCTTCATCGTCAGTACCGTCAAATATGGGTCCGTCTTCTACCGTTTCTTCTTCTCCGTTGGGTAGAAGCAGGTTCCAATGTATTGTTGTAGGTTGAAACTGTGTCTCTTCTGTTTCATCTGGATCCGATGTATCCCAATGAGGGGTATCATCAGTGATGGATAGGAATTGTTGGAGTTTATCATAGTCTTCATCACCACTATATTCACTATTCCAGTCTGTGTCGATGGTGTACTTACCATCCCATTCTGTGTATGCCATCGCTAAGAATTCTTCTTGAACTTCTTCAGTCGTAACAGGTGTTTCTGTTGGTTGAATGGTGTAATCATTGAATTGGACAGCGAGAGAGCCATCCGTTCTTGTACGTATAATCGATGTCTGTGGATTACGCACAGCTGCTATTATTGCTGGTCGTATTATCCACTGCTGCCCTTGCAGGTTCTCAGTGGATCTGACTTGTCCCGGAATGGCTCTTATACCTTGGCTGGCCAGATGGTCCGCTACATGCTGCACATTGTAACGGAAATTAGTATGGCTTGTATTCGATAGCCTGCCCAATAGGGATCTGGATATAAGGAGGTTGCTTTCTCCCCCTTGCCATCCTTCGTAGCCATGAGTCTGTACGACAAGTTGAATGTGTTCGCGGAAGTCGTGTATGCTGATCGTCATATCTGGAGCCGCATATGCCAGTTGCGTTCCAGAGGTTAGATCGACTTCCATAGAGCTGATAACCGAACGGTCATCCGCCCATCTTGTATCCCTTAGTAGAATCAAGGCGTTAACACCAGCATTTCGTCTGTGTAAGGTATGAAGTCTTACCATGATCATACCTATATGGAGGTGTTGCAAGCCTTCCTGTATCAACACAGAGTAACTCTGATCAGTTATGAAAGGCAATTCAAGTTGTGCACCGTTAGTAACCAAGATGCGTTCATCTGAATAGTGCTGATAGACCCGGTGGTTGCGTTCAGCCCATCCCGCCTGGTAGAGTGTTTCGGCCGGGACTTGTTGAGCACGCTGATATTGTGACATAGTGAGCTCAGCGTTCGGATCTATTTGCGATTCTAGGCTCCTTCGAAAGCCTGTTCTTCTGTTGTTGGGGCAACTCTTCTTTGAACTTCATGCCTCAGTCTGTTACTCAAGCGGTAACTGCGTATTTGATCATCAATTGTTGGTTGCCGGTTATCATTTCTGGTGATAGAGGGTCTCGGAGCTAGAACTTCTGTTCTTGTTGTGGAAGTCATTGTCTGATTTTCTTCTTTTCTTCTTCAAAGATTTGTTTAGGGTCTTTGAAGACGTATAACTTCCCTGGAGGTTTAGACTTCTTGGTTGGTTCTCCGATTTGTAGCTTCTGTAGATCACGAGCTAGAGCGTCGATGGAATCTGTGATTGATTCCGGACTTGCTTTGTCTTTGGCAATCTTCAGAAGTTTTACCTCCGCTGGTAATTCTTCTAAGTGCTCCTTAATTTTGCACGTTAATTGTATTAAAGTATTAAGCTGCTTAAAAATAATTTCAGATTGTTTAGTAGAAATAAGAGCCGGTTTGATGAATCCTTCGGCTGGAGTGCCTAGAGATTCAGTGGCCTTTAAAGCTTCTTTATAGATAGAACTTGAAGCAGTCAAATTCCAATCACTCATTAGCTTTTAACATAGCACATTTCGGGCTAAGTCTCTAGGGTTACGAATGTGTGGCAATCTTCTCCTAATTTTGGATAATGGGGTAAATTCTCAGCAGCTAGCAAGCAAAAAACTAAAGGGAGGATATATGATTATTGAGGAAAACAAGTTTCCTATCCCCTTTACGTATGCCTTCCCAATGAGTAAGAAGGACGGTATACAAATGCTCGTCGGTTGTAACTTCATACGAGCTATGAAAGGAGGGTTAAGAATTGAAGATCAAGCTATCACTTTCTACAAGAAATTGACAACCATTACAACCAGAACAGAGGCTGAGATATCTGCTGCTGCAACTTGTGAAGATATCCCTGTACCTGAGGATGAGTATTTAGAAGTGCTTAATGCATCCACAGCCAGTTTTAAAGAATCAGAATCATTCCACAGAAGGTTTAGATCCTTACTCCAAAAGCTAAAGGATCAAGGCTATATCGGCGACAATCCCATGGCTCATTGGCATAAGAATCAGATCACATGCAAGATAGAGGTGATCAACCCGGATCTCACTATCCAAGATAAGCCTTTTAAACATGTTACGCCTGCTATGAAGGACCAATTCAACAGGCACATACAGAGCTTACTAAAGTTGGGAGTCATAAGACCGAGCACAAGCAGGCATCGAACTATGGCCATGATTGTTCACTCAGGAACTGAGGTAGATCCTACCACAAAGCAAGAGACAAAGGGTAAAGAACGACTGGTATTTAACTATAAAACGCTGAATGACAATACTTATAAGGACCAGTACAGTTTGCCCGGAATCAACACCATTCTGAAACGAATAGGTAACAGCCGAATCTTTTCCAAGTTTGATTTAAAAAGTGGGTTCCATCAAGTAGCAATGGACCCTGAGTCTATCCCCTGGACGGCCTTCATAGTGCCAGGAGGATTGTACGAATGGCTGGTTATGTCATTCGGGCTGAAAAACGCCCCTGCAATCTTTCAGAGAAAGATGGATAAGTGCTTCGAGGGCACAGAAGATTATATCGCTATTTCCATTTGCAGACACCACCCCAACCTTCCATGCAACCATCTGTTTCCAAAATGATGTAGGCATTTGCAGGGGGTAGTTCAAGATCTGGCAATTTTTGCACAAGGTTCTTCACTTTGGCAATTAAGTCTCGGTCAGATTGTTTTATTCTCTTGTCCCCATGGGGGCCGGTCTTTGAATAAAGCGGGCCTAGTAGGGTGCCCATGTTGGGAATGTATCCCCTGGCATAATTAAGAATGCCGAGCCATGATCTAAGGCCTGCCTTGGTCTTTAACTGCTCTTCATCAAAGGTTACAATCTTTTTAATGATGTGGGGTTGTAGTCTTAGCTTGCTGTTACTAATTACAGCCCCAAGGAACTCAACTTCGTGTGTTGCGATCTTCATTTTGGTTGGGGATAGAATTAAAGCCCATCTTTCACAGATTTCTAGCATGCATTTCAGATGTCGTGCATGCTCCTCTTCATTTTCAGAGAAAACCAGGATGTCGTCAATGTAAATAGCGATATAATCTTCTGTGCCCTCGAAGCACTTATCCATCTTCCTCTGAAAGATTGCAGGGGCGTTTTTCAGCCCGAATGGCATAACCAGCCATTCGTACAATCCTCCTGGCACTATGAAGGCCGTCCAGGGGATAGACTCAGGGTCCATTGCTACTTGATGGAACCCACTTTTTAAATCAAACTTGGAAAAGATTCGACTGTTACCTATTCGTTTCAGAATGGTGTTGATTCCGAGCAAACTGTACTGGTCCTTATAAGTATTATCATTCAGCGTTTTATAGTTAAATACCAGTCGTTCTTTATCGCCTGACAATCGGTTCGGAGTGTTATTTCCTTTTTGTCAATGTAATGAATTTTTAGGGCGGACATGGTTTCCATACAAGCATAAATTTCCGCATCAATGGTTGACTTGACGACTGGGAATTTCCCACTGGCATATGCGCATACTTTCTCAGTCTGTCGTCTGTCATGTTACAACAGGCCTAGCTGAACTGGAGCGCCTAACTGGTCAAATGATGTATGAAGATGCACAATCAATGGATGAAAAAGACGATTGGGCTGTTCGCATTTTTAGGATCCACACAGCACAGACTCACAAGACTCTATCTGAGCTAGAAACTCTGCTAACTATGGCCTATCTTCAGAAGGCCCGATTGGAACAGGTCGCACCCAATGACAGCTTCGCATCTAACGCACTGCACCCTTTGACGCGTCATATCACTAATTTAGAAGCTTGCCACAAAATGATAAGCAGTAGCAAGGTCAGTAATTCCTACTGCCATGTGCGCTTCGCCGACAGATAGAGACCCTCCAAGGACAACAATAATGCGGACTTTTGACTCAGCAAGATAAGATCGAATAAGCATCTATGAACTGGCAGGATAAGCTCAAGGACAAAGAATCTTTCACTTTTGCTAAAGATAGGTTGCGTAAGAATCTTAGCTAGCCGTATGAGTGGACGATGGGGACCACTATAGCTCACCCGCACTCAACCACTAGCTACGAAACTTGTCTATATAAGTGTGTTGCTCCGGAGTTGCAGAGATATACTGGCAACCCCAGAAAACCTCTACTCTCCTCTTGTAATCTAGTGTGCTCAAGTGTGTAAGCTTTTAGCAAGTTAGGTTTTCTGGGGTTGCCAGTATATCTCTGCAACTCCGGAGCAACACACTTATATAGACAAGTTTCGTAAAGGGGAGAATGCTGTGAGTATTTCAGGGTAGTATTCATAATATTCATGACGTCTGATTGTCATTTCTTCAAGTAGAATACTTATGGCTTCATCGTTATCATCCAAGTCATACTGGGTTTCCAGGGCCAGAAGTATTACTGGAATCCTCTAAAGGTAAAACACCGGTGGAAGCTGACAGACCAGAATGTTCTTACAAAGGAAAAACACCAGAGGAAAACTACGCAGAAATGATTCAGGAAGAAGATGAACACTTTTCTAAAGCCATGAGCAAATTAAAAAAGAACACTTTCGGGCTAAGTCTCTAGGGTTACGAATGTGTGGCAATCTTCTCCTAATTTTGGATACTGTTAGCCTCTTTATCGCCTACCCTAGGGATTTTAAGCCTTTGCGTGTTGTGTTTGCAGAGAATGAAGGAATAAAACTGTAGCAAGATAGCAAGATACCTTGAACGAAGCTCTGATACCAGGAAAGGAAACGGGGCACGTAAGCAGAAAAAGCAGATGAGGATGATGTTCGCGGGTTATAATAAACACTGGAACAAGTAGAGAAAAGCAACTTGAAAGCTTCAATAGATTAACTTGCTAAAAGCTTACAATTGAAAGTCTTAGTACTGCAGCTAAAATCAAAGCTAAAGGAATTATTGGATCAATGATATAAGAAATGAAATAAATGGATTCAAACTCCAAGTCTTAAATAAAATGATTTCGCTAGAATCATGAGTCTTTGAGAAAATAAGTATATGAGATAGTAGTATCTGAGCCGAGATAGTATTGTAGAAAGAATTCTTTTTAAGTCAAAGAAAGATAATGGAGTGTTGATCGAAATGAACACTAAATATTTTTCGAAAGATTTCCTGCAATTGAACTTTCGATCGATCCCGGAACTTGAGATCCTATGGATGAAGATATGGTATCTATCGATCCCATTGAATTTCATTCATAAGAGGGACCTTATATAAATTGTATCGATTCTTATCAAAGAAATTAAGTCATGTTTCTATTCAAATAGGCATATGCCAACTAATAGAAAATGATGCGAAAATAAGTACTGACATTGATCCGCAAGAAGCTCAACAAGGTCTTGAAATAGCTGAAGCTAACTTGAGTAGGGCTAAGGATAAGTTGGTCCAATAGGAGCAAGAATTTCCAAGAACATTTGGTGAATTTCATTTCTGAACGAAAGAACCATTTTAAGTAGTGTTCGATTAGTTACGTAATAGTCAATATATATTCGATTTATTGGTTTGAGGTTATCAACAAACAAGATTTGTTTAAGTCAATTCATTTTGATCCTGTAGAATTTGACTCATTTTCTCATTGAGCGAAGGGTACAAAATAAATCAGATTGATTTTTCGATCCACGACCACTAAATAGAAACATTAAACTGAAAGCCCAGACAAAATGAGCACCTAAGAAAAAAAGACCATATGCAGATAATGAAGAACCATAAGACTAAGTTACTTGAGATGCATGTGCCCATGAGAAATCTCGGAGCCGCCCATTAATAGTAATGGAACTCTGTGCAATATTTCCTCCAGTAATTGGGCGGATATGCCCTTATCGTCTAGCGGTTCAAGACATCTCTTTTTCAAGGAGGCAATGGGGATTCGACTTTGCCAGGGGGTACTACGAAAGAAAGTTTGTTGAATCTTTTTCATGGCTCGATAGATAATTTGATAAGCTAATGATTTTTTTTGTGTGTTTCAGAATACAGTTAACCAACATGTTAAGTAATCGATTACGATAAATTGGATTGGATTTTGTAGTTTTTTCTTCTATGGTACCTCGACGATCGTGATAACCTATGCTGTCCAGACTATCAACCATTTACAATACACTTTCAATAACGACTTACTAACGGCTAGCCGTTGGTAAGCCATCACTGATGTTTTATCCTGAAATTGAAAAAATAAAAAAATTAGAAAATTTTTGTTTACATCAATTTATACACAGACCAAATACAAAATATAAATTACCAACTGTTCCTGCCTTGGGGTCGTATTGCACATTTAGAGCGTGCTGGGCTGAGACAGAGGCCTCATTTAGGGCCGAGGAACCGGTGAAAATCGGGCTCGCAATAGGCACTAAGGCCGACAAGTCAGAATGGTGAGAATCGGGCTCTAGTCGTTGTTGGAATTCGAGTGTGGCACTACAGCCAATGAGTTAGGCAGGTGAAAACTGAGTTTCGATCGCGGTGGAGGCTTTGAGGCCATGAGTAGTGGATCTAGGGCCTAGGACCGCGCTCGAGGGGTCAAGCCGAGCTCGCCGGGGAGTGCGAGGCAGGATCGCGCGAGGGTCATGTAAGGGCTTTGATCGAGACCGAAAGCAGTGGCACGACGACCGACGAGCTAGACTGATGAAAATTGAGTCCTAGTCGTGTAAGAGCTCTGAGGCAGAAAATAGTGGCTTTGGGACTCGAGGACTACGCTTGAGGGGTCAAGCCGATCTCGCCAAGGAGCGTAAGGCAGGACCGTGCGAGGGTCGTGTAAGGGCTCTAAAGCTGGAAGTAGTGGCGCGGTGGCCGACATGCCAAGCTGGTGAAAATCGAATCCTGGTTGTATAAGGGCTCTGAAGCCGGAAGTAGTGGCATGATGGCCGACAAGCGAGGCTGGTGAAAATCTAGTCCTGGTCGTGTAAGGGCTCTGAGGTCGAAAAAGTGGCTCTGAGCCCAACGAGCCAAGTTGGTGAAAATCGAGTCATGGTCGTGTAAGGGCTCGGAGGCCGGAAGCAATGGTGCGATGGTCGATGAGCTAGACTGGTGAAAACCAAGTCCTGATTAAGTATGAGCTTTGAGGCCAGAAGTAGTGGCTATGGGGGCGGAGGACCACGCTTGGGGGATCAAGACGAGCTCAACGAGGAGCGTAAGGCAAGACTGCGCGAGGGATCATGTAAGGGCTCTGAGACCGAAAGTAATGGCTCTAGGGGTGAGGACCGTGCTCGGGGGGTCAAGACGAGCTTGCCAAGGAGCCTAAAGTAGGACCGCACAAGGGGTCATGTTTGTTTCTAGTTGTGGGATATTCACTGAGACGACGCGACGACCGTAGAGTTCCTGGGTGCAGATAGAAATGCGAGGAATACAAGTTTTTATTAACGAGAAAAAAGAAATTGTGCGTACATAAAAGTGTTATATTCGAGCTTTATTTGCGCCTATTAGGGCAGTTCGCGTACGACTTGAGTTAATACTCAACCTTTAAGCTATGTTGCTTGAGGTCGTTTCTACGTGTCTCGATTTGAGATTTGCTCGGGCATTCGTGTCGACTGCTTGCCTGCAGTTGTCAAAGTCCTTGTCTAGAGTTGCGAAGTGTTAGGTTTTTCCTTTAGCATGGTCATTTTTTGCTTGAGGCATTCGTTGTAGCATCGTTGGATTTCTTTCTAATCAGCGTGAAGTACGCCTACTTCCATTTCTGAAATGAGAAACTTCAGTGCCAAATGGTGGGTTGATACGACAGCTCAAAAATTATTTAAGGAGGATCGTCTCAAAAATCTTGTGATAAGGGCTAAGGATGTCGATGACCAAGTATTGTACATCGACCATTTTTGCTTTTGGCTGGGAGCTGAATCAAATCCTTAGTCATATGACCCCTTAGATGTTGACTCTTTCTCCCTCAAATGCCCACTAACTCTCCCTTGTAGGATTTGAGTGAGGCTTCAGTCAGCTGCATTTTTCTGAAAGTAAGGAGATGTCTGCCGAGCTGCCTTGGTCCACGAGGACATTTTTCACAATAAAGTTTCCCGCGATCATAGAAATTACGACTGTGTCATGTAGATTTTGTTCAATTCTTTGGAATTCGAAGTCATAAAATGATATTATCGAGTTCTTAGAGATGAGCTGATATGAGCGAGTGGTGCTGTCGACTGGCATGATTGCTCGGAGAGATTTTTTTTTGGCCGAGCTCGATTTGTCACCTCGTGCGAATCTGCCAGCAATGTAATCCATAACTCCTCTGAGTTTGTTTCTCGAGTGGTCAGCTCAGTTGTTTTCTCTTTGCCTGGGTGGGGGTTTGGAGGTGTCCGACTTCGGCTCCAACGTCGGTGGTCTCGACTCCTACTTCGACCACGATCCCTTCAGTGGTTGATATATATGTCGAGGCATCCTGCATGGACCAGATCCTCGAGTTGGTCTCCGAGTACTATGCAGTCTTCGATGGTGTGTCCGTAGTTGTTGTGAAAGGTGCATTTTTTGCTCATGTCGATGCTGGGCGGCATCTTCTACTTTCCATCATTGGCAGGATGCCTAAGGATCTTTAAGTCGTAGAATTCACGAAGGATGGTTTCCTTTTTGGTGTCGAATGGAGTGTACCTTTCGTATTGGGCGGGGTGGTGATCTCGCCACCCATCCATTGTCTCGTTCACCGCGATTGGGATCTTCGCATTTTTCTCTCCATTTTCTTGGACCTTTTGTCTTCGGTAGTGTCCCTGGCATTTTGCCTGTCAGCTTTTCTGGCCTCACGGAGTTCTTCCATTTTCATGAAGTTTGCAGCTGTCTCTTGGAACTTGATCATATTTTTCGACGTCATTAAGGCGATTTGGTCGGCGAAGTATTCGGGCTTCAGGCTGTATTTGATGGAGTTGAGTTCAACTAGGGGTCGAGATTCAGGTTCTCTACAGATGTGGCTTGGAACCTTTGCACGTAGTCCCTTAGGTGCTGTTTGGTTAGCGAAAATTATTTTCTGGTTTGATTTCAGTGAAACTGAAAACTTGGTTTCGAAAACTTGGTTTTGGTTTCTAGTTTTCAGTTTTTTGAAAACGCGTTTGGTTCATAAAAACAACATCAGTTTTAGTTAGTTGAAACCAGTAAATATTTATTTGATTATAAAAAATAATATTAATTTTCCTTGAACATTTTTAGTAGTAATTAAATGTTCAGTTAGTTTATAAAATTAAATATTTGTTAATATGATTACAAAATATTTAAATGATTTAATTAATTAAGTTATTGGTAATTTAAGATTTTTTTATTCAATTAGATATAAAAATTAATTAATAGTTATTATAAAATTTCAAAAAAAAAACAAGTCCAATGATCTAAAATTAGGTTTGATTAAATTATAAATAGACCAACTTTAGGAAAATTGAGTTATTTAAAATTTGGGTTTGAGTCAATTAGATATAAATTGGTTTAATTATTTTATAAATTTAAGATAAAAGTTTGAGTTAAAAATGATGATTTTTATTTTTATTTTTAAAAATTCGATATAGTTTGATTTATTTTTAAATTAATTAATTTTATAAAAAAATATTTATAATTACAAAGTTGTCACAACATTTTGATAACGAAACCGACAGTCTCGAAACCACAGAAAACAATATTCTGTTGTTTTCATTTTTATTAAGAAAACTGGTTTCGTTTTCATTCTGGTTTCGATTCAGTTTCACAAAAACACTAAACCAAACACGTTTTCGTAAGCAGTTTTGGTTTCAGTGAAACTGAAACCATGAAAACAGACTTGATTTCGCTAACCAAACAGGCCCTTAGGGGCTCATGTGGCCCTTGCTTGATGTAGTGGACGGCGTCCTACGTCTTGGAGTAGATCCGAAATGAGGAGAATCGATTGGCGAAGGTGTGGGAGAGTTCCGCAAAAGAGTGTATGGATCTCGACGTGAGGGAGGAGAACCTTAACGGCTTTCCCCAAGAAGGTCAAGAAAGCCCTGCATAAGACGGGGTCAGTCACTCCGTTGAGGAGCATCATTGACCTGAACAATGTGGTCGGCAACCTGAACCTAGGTGGGAGGCATGTCGCCATGATGTGCTCGTCGAAATGTCCTAATTCAACAAGAAGAGGAGTAGCACCAGTGTGACTTTTGAATCTTTTTCTCTTCCTCGACGGGGTGTGTTGGACACCTCGTTCTGAAGGACAAAGACCGACCTCCTTCTCTCTGAGTGATTGTTTTCTCCATGTTCCCAGCGCCGATGCTCGTGATTGCTCGGGAGTTGTTCCCGGGATCGTGTCAACATCTCAACCTGGGCTGCTAACCATTGATTTTTTGCCTCCAGATCGTTTATCTAACAATGGGGTGCTTCTAGTGGGAAGTTGGCTGGTGTCGGAGCGTCGCTCCTTACTATTTCAGCGTCACTAGGATGCGGGTGAACATTGTCATTGGGGTGTTGTTGTTGGCGTGCGGCGGTAGTCACCTATCTCAAGGTTCCAACCATTGTGGGACATGTAAGCTTTACTCGGCCCTACGGTGGACGCCAAATGTTTCTGTCTAAGGATCAGAGCAGTCTGGTCCGGTCCGGTGCAACTCTGGCAATGGGCCTGCAAAAGACACTATGACGCTCAAGTCAGTAGGTACTACAGATTAGAGGTGCCAAAATGGGCCTAGCTCAGCACGATAAGGTAGTGTGTCGGGCCGGCTTGGCCCGCTAACTCTGTGGGCCGAAAATTCCCGACCTGACCAGCAATATTTTATAGGCTGCACGGCCCGCGAACCCGTTTATCAACTAAAAACTTGCTAAAAACTTGTAAAAATATTAATTTAAAATATTTTAGACTAAATAAGTACTAAATATGATATTTCACATAAAAAAACTTTATGGATTAACTTCACCTTCAATTTTGAAACACTAAACAACACTAAACTAGACTTAAAATTAATTTTTTTTAATACTTAGCGGGCCAAACGAGCCGGCCCGGAGCTTATCCGACAGAATTTTTTGACCCGGCCCATAGTTATAGTGTCGTGCCCATTTCTACCGCCCCTACTACAGATGGAGGTAATGAAATTAGAACTTAGGTTACCTGAGGCGTGTCGTATCTGTATTTATTGCAGGTGGAGGTGATGATTTCGTTCAATAATCTCACGAAGATATTGCTCAAAATGGGTCGAGGCTGGTCCCGGAGATAGCAGACTCATAATGGTGTATCCCTCGTAATTAAGGAGGACTTGGATGTCCTTGTATGGCCGGGTAGAGCCCCCGAGCATAGCCATTTGGCTTGAGTCAGATTCAAGAGTGCAAGGCGCTGTTAGGCTTGATCTGGTCGATTTATACCATACAATTAACCAAAGGTACTAGTCCAGTCCACCAACTAACATCACACCATACACAAAATATGAATCAATTTATACACAAATTATATATATCGTCAAATGTAATCAAAGTACGAGAAGTAAGCTTCAAATAGAGGCCATCGAGTATCAAAACTAAACTATATCGAGTATCAATCAAAATACACTAAAAAAAGACACCACAGTTGCAGTGGAGGCTGTGGAGGATTGAGTGGTGGACTCACGAGTGGCTGGGTCGAGAGCAATGTCGACTGGGTCAAGGAGGACGGCTCGGATGTCGAAGGTATCTGAATGCCGGAGTGAGCCACAATCTCCATCAGGAGCACCTACATGTTCTGCATGTGATCCATCATTCGTCTTTGATGAGTGAGCTCTGACTCCAAGGCTGCTATCCGGCTCTGATCCTACGTCCGGGATGTGGACTCACCTGCAACATGAGGGGTCGGTGCCCCGAGTGGCCCCAACACAGCTCGCGTATGACCATTGTCTCCAAAGCCATAAACGTGGTCGTGTTCCTAGCCACCTACGGCATCGACCCACGCTATAGGGTCAAAGTCACCCTACGACGATCCTCCGCACTAAGTGATAGTCCTCGTGTATGTCTCCTACATGAGTCTGTGTTTTGTTTCAGAATTTTTTAAACTACATATATAAATTAAAAATAAAAGTTGTGTAAACCAAGTATACTTACCATGATGACCGCGACCCTCCTATCGATGTACTCCCCCACCCCATGTCGTCGACGATGAGTGCGCTCAAATACATCTATTGACGAGGGGCGGTGGACGATGCCATCCTCCTCGACTCGCGTCTAAAATTAAAAATCAAATACATTAGTACAATTTCAATATATAATTTAATTAAAATTAAGGTAATATTTATCATACAACACTCATACACCACAAAAGAGATAGAGCCACCCATGTGGCGCCCCCGAGCCCTCCACCTCGGACATACATTTTACAGCCACAGTCCAGGAGACCTCCTACCACTCATATGATGCCCACCGCTCAATGAGCTAGCCCCACACGTGTTAGGAATCCACTCGGGGTCGTTTCCCTGAACTTTCACAATGTGCGTGGCCCCAAGCCATCTCATCATGGTGCTTCAGGCCTCATTCAGCTGCCAATTGTAGTGAGCGTGGGCAACCGCCTCCCACGTGCTCTCTATAAAGGACGTCTGATCTTCAACCTATGTATATCGAGCCTACAAAATAAAAAAAATAATGTTAGACATATATTTATAATTATCATTGATTTAAAAATATTTTATACGTACCTCAAACTTGTTAGAGCATGTCAACGTGCTTGTGGGGCACATGAGACCATGTAAGTCACACCTCGTGCATAAAATGTCGAATCACCCCTACTATAGTGCGGGAGATGTCCTCCTGCTCGAACCTGTATAACATAAATTATAATTATATATAAATAATAATTAATATTTGGCCATCATACACTAATCAGTCTGTGCGGTTGCCCCTCACTTGGCGGAGGGAGAATTCTATTAGGCCATCGTAGTCTACATCGCGATGTTGACGGCGCCGACGAACCATGATCGACGGCTGGAGCAATAGCTGGAGGCTAGGGAATGATGGGTGGAGACGAAGGTATGGTGGCTAGAGGCAGGGGGATGGTGGAGACGAAGGGACGGTGGCTAGAGGCGGCGGGGAGGGGGGTGCTGGAGGCGAAGGGACGATGGCGGTCTGGGTGACTGGTTCGACATCGGTAGAGGTGGTGGTGGTTGGGACTATACGGGTGGTAATCGTCACTAGAAGATTCACTATGAATTTGAACGACATGATAGCTCGACGTCCTGACATCACGTGACTTCTCGTGACAAGTCCACAAATAATATCTTGGTGTGAATCATTTTGCATATAGATGCATTATGACAGTTTCTTGATCTAAAATCTCGCGTTTGAGCAATTCTGGCACTAAAAGATTCACCATGAGTTTGAGCGACATGATTGCTCGACGTCCCTGTTGGCTTTAGGTTTTCAACCATATCTTTAATCTCGGTTTTGATGATAACAAAGATGGGACTAATGATTTCATTGAGAATATCTTTCAGGTTCCATATCGGTTAGTGCGCGACGTCCGCGATCAGAGAAATCGGATAAATCGACAAGGATGCTCGTCGGCACTCGGGAATCTTCAAGAAATGGAGTTTAGGTTTAGGGTGTCTAGAAATTAATGTAATCCTCATGATGATACATAAGAAACCCAAAAATCTATCCCGAACCCCAAACCATGAAATTTCGGGACCACCCTAAAATTCACTAAGACTAGGGAGCTCCTTGGAGGGCTATATGATCCAAACCTTTTCTTGAAATAAAAAATGGTGGTAATTGTTCCTTGGGTCAAAACTAGATAACGAGGTATTTTTTAGGATTTTTTGAAAGCCTTTAGCATATCCTTATTTGACCCGAAAGATTAGGAAATTTCTATTTTATACTAAATCTCAAGAACTAGATTTTGATCCTTAGGAATTTTGATTTTTTAGATATTTTTATTGAACTCAAATGGGGTATAATCCTTATATAACATTTATGTTTTAAAGTTATCATGTTATATAATTAATAAATGTTATATAAGTAGACGTAGTGAAGACGGAAGCAGAACAAAGCTGTTTGCCTTGTTCAGCCCAGGTTCGGTCGATCGAATGGCGGCAAAAAGTGGCAGAAGCCAATTAGTCGACCAGTCGGTCGACCGAAGCTGGGAAAGAAATCGCGAAAAGCTTCGAGTGGTCGATCGATCGGACGATCGAACTGAGGATCACGAGGCTCGCGACAATCGGTCGACCCGTCGGTCAATCGACCACAGAGTAAAGAGAAGCGGTCGAATAACCGATCGACCGACCATTCAACCGACGCTCTGTAACGAATAAAAAACTATCCGTTGAGCAACCGTTTCTTCCGTAGGGTATAAATATACCTGTTATAACTTTTTTTAATCTCTCTCACACACTTTTACAGAAATTATTAAGCCATCAAGAAGAGAGATTTGAGCCTTCCAAAAGAAAGATTGCTTACGCTCTACTCCCTCTGCGAACACCTTCTCAAGCGCCAGCTGCTACCTTAACTCGGGAGTTAATTCGAGCTCATTCCCTTGACGAGTTGTAGGTTCCGAGACTTTGAAAAGAGAACGTCTTCTTGGTTTTATTCTTAGCTCTTTCAATTGTAATTTTTACTGTTATTTTTCCTTGACTTGAGTTGTAAAAGACCTTGTGATAGGTCTTGGTGGGTAAGTGGTTACCTTGCAAGGTGTAAAGCCACTTGTGTGTGTAAACGTAGTGTTTACTATGATTAGATTAGTTGTCCCTTAGGGTTGAGGTGGAAGAGGACTCTCGATAAGAAGGCGGTAACTTCTGAGTGTTGAAGTGCCTTAGGTCGAGAGTGTGTCTCTTCGGTGAAAAATCCTCGTGTATAAGGGAAACGTAAAGTAATCTAGTAAAACTAGTTTGGAAATCCTAAGCGAGGTGCTTAGGTAGTGGAGTAGGCATTTGGGCCGAACCACTATAAAATCTCTGTGATTGCATTGATTGATTGTTCGCTTTTAATTGATTAATTATTTATCGCTTCCGCAATCAATCATCGAATTGCAAATTGCCTAACGATTTAAGAATATGATTAAATTGGAAATTAGGTGATTAATATAGTAAACACACTATTCACCCCCCCTCTAGTATTGCCATTTCGCCCATAATTGGTATCAGAGTGGGTCGTAGATTGTGATTTTACCATCCCTTCTATAATTCATCTCGATCTTGAAATGGCTCTAGAGTCAGTAGCATCTATACCCCCTAGGTTCGATGACTCAAACTTTGGTCTTTGGAAACATAGGATGTATAATTATTTAAAGACTAAAGGTTTTGGAGTCTTTAACATGTTACATTGGGAATTCATTGAACCTAAGGTTGACATGCATGCTTGGAGTGAATTAGATAAGAAAACGTTTAAATATAATGGAGATGCCATGAATTGTATTCTTTGCGCATTACCAAATGACATCCTAGATAAAGTTATGCACTGCTCCTCGCCTTATGACTTATGGGTCACTTTAAATGTTTTATATGATTATGCCAAAATCGAAGAGATTGACACTTTTAATGAAGGTGGTGATGACAATAGTCACTCACCTATTACTAATCTTGGTTTTGATGCCCATAGCTCTTCTAGTCAAAGAAGTAGCTCCATGAGCCGAAAAAGGAAGGTAGTGTGTCATGCATGCAAGGAAAAAGGGCATGTAAAGAAGAATTGCCCTACCATGAAGAACAAAGCAAGGAAGAGGTCAAGTTCTTCCACCTCCACATCTTACTCAAGTGAAGCATTCTCTTTTCATGACCATGAAGCCAATTCTAAAGTTTGCCTCATGGATGCTAATGATGAGGTACACTCTTCTCCTTCTATTCATGCTAATAATAATGCTAGCTCTACTAGTTCTCTTGACATATCATATAATGAGTTAGTAGATGAATACAAGAAAATGTATTCCTTGCTTGTTAAAAAGGATAATGAGAATAAAAGATTGAAAGAAGATAATACAATGCTTAACTCTCATGTTGATGAATTAAAACTAGAAAATGAGAAAATGAAATCTTGTTCTTTCGATTTCTCCCATGATAGGCTAAAACTTGAGCTTAAGGACATAAAGCTTAAGAATGAAAATTTGAAACTTGAGAATCCAAAAATTATAAGTCAAAACAATAATTTGAAATCTCAATCTAAAGCCTTATATCAATCTCTTGATTTATTAAAAAAGGAAGTTGTGTCATTAAATAAGAAAGTAAATGAAATGAAAAATATTTCATTTCCTAAGAACACAAGAATAAAGAATGCCAATGCTCATAATCATTCTCATGTTAGGCATTCCACATTTAAACCTCATGTTCAAAATAAAAATGTTTCATCTAAGAATGCCCATGCTCATCATGCCTCTCATGCCATGCATTCTACCATTAGACCTCATAATTATAAGAAGATGAATGAGGTTTCTAAGAATGCTCATACTCATCATGTTTCACATGATAAACATTCTAAAAATAAATCTCATGTCCATGTTAAAAATGAAAAGAAAAAGTTTCATCGACATTGTTTTTGTTGTGGTGTTTATGGCTATGCAATCCATGATTGTGCATTTAAAAAGAATCCAAGTGTTGCTAAGACACTTTGGATACCTAGGCCAACTAACCCTCAAGGACCCAAAGCCATTTGGGTATCAAAAATTTCATGTTCTATTGTAGGGGAAGCTACCACACATGGTTGAACAAATGATGTGTTGAAGTTGACCATGAAATTGAATGATGAATCCTCCCTTGGTTGCAACTTCAAGTCATCTTGATGCCTTAGTAAGGTTGGCGTCAAAAAGTCTTTGGTATCATCTCCTATACCCTCTTGTTTACATTATAGTTGGAGTTTGATATATGTTTAATTTGAGTTGTTTTTCCCGCTCTTGCAAAAGAGTTCTTTTGAAAACATTTTTTGATTTTGATTTCCCGGTCTCTTCGGAGACCCCGGTGGCCTGTAATAGGCCTAAGCGACCTTGCAATTTTAAATGGTAGGCTAATTGTGGCTTTCGGTTTTCAACCAATAGGAAGGGTTGGAGATCATGTTTTCATTTATTATTCTTGTGATATCTTAAAATTCGTTTTGATATCATTCTATTTCATTTTGAAACCATTTAGCAAAGTGATATTTGATAATGATACTTGTTGCTTCTCTTTGCTTTTTGGTTGAGTTAGCTTGCTAAGTAGCTATATTTTCTCTAAAAATATTAGTGTAGCTTACTTGCAAGTCATAAGTATTTTAGGAAGGCTAACTATGAAGAAAAAGATTAGTTTGGCTAAATAATCATGAATAGGGTATAACTTTGAAAAATTCAAAATCTAAGTGTTATACCTAAATATTTAAGCTTAATTAATGTCTCTATACTCAGGATGGTAATTGCATGTTAAAACCCTTGAAGTTCTCATGAGTAGGTAGAACTTTAGTACTTAGACAAATTTCATTAAATAAAACTTGTTCTAGGTAAATATCTATTATTAGAGACCTTCTTGTAAGTCCAAACTAGTTTAACATTGGAAAGGATCTTAATCTTTAATGTTTCACATCCTAAGATCTTCTTAGATTCATTTTGATACAATAGTAATTTTTTTAAAAAATGAATCTTTACTATCTAGCATAGGTTAAGGGAATAAATGAAACTTTGCTTTGAACCTTGCTATTTAGTATATTAGCTTGCTAAGTTGATATATTATTTCATTATGCTACTAATGAAGCTTCCTTGCAAGTTAAGAAAGTGATAAACATTGAAGGTTATGCTATCTAGAAGTAAATGAAAAAGGAAATGAAAAAGTTGGACAAATTTTCAAGAATGTATAAATTTAATTTTATAAAAATCTTAGTAAAATAATTAAATATCCATGTTTAATGATGTCTCTATGCTCATGACTATTTTTGCATGATAAATCCTTGAATTTTCATGAGTAGGAAAAATCTTGATAACTTAGCTCATTTCATGATATCATGATATTTATGAAATTGAACTAGGTTAATACTTTTCTTTAGAGACTTCATCTTAAGTTAAAAATTTGATGAACATATTTATGTGTGTTAATGATTAGTTGTCATTTGCTTAAAATTGAAAATTCATAAGAGATTGAGCAAATTAATAACTAAGTCAATTTAGAGGACTTAAGCTTAAAAAGGTTTGACCCAAGTCAACAAATCGACTTGGTCATTTCATTTTAAGTTCAAAACTTTATAAATATTTTAGGAATAGGTATGCCATGTTTCCAAGCACTAAGAGTGAAAAATTCATATCGATATGGATAAAATGACATAGAGGTGAATTCATGATAATCTCTTTTGAACCAAGTTGACCCAAGTCAACAAGTTGACTTGAAGGTCTCATATATGATCCATATTTGAGAAACATATTTAAATTTACTCATGTTAGGTATTCATAGGTTTAAATTTGAAAAATCATGAGCAAATGTTAAGATTGAAACTTAGCAAGTTTCATAAAAACTAGTTCAGTTTTGAATGAAATCATGCTAGGTTGATATCTTGACTTAAGGACATAACTTTCATTTTAAACTTGACATATACTCTTTACATGATCATCATGTGGTGTCATGAAAGTTTGAATGAAAATTGAACAAGTCTTTTAGAATAACTGAAAATTACAAAAGTATCATTTCAACCTATGATTAGTAAATTTCAGTTATTTCTAGAAAAATATAGAAAATTAATTTTGAGATGATTCTTGAAGCTACACATTCATTGAAAAATCTAGCATGTTGTGTAAAAACTTTAAAAAGTTTCATCAAGAATCTAATTTTTAGTGAAATTTTGAAGTTGGATTTTCAAAATGAAAAGTATCATCTTTTTGAAATATCATTTTTTTTAATACTTTGATTTTTCGAAAACTTTAAATGAAAATTTGAGTATACCATTTTGATTATGTTTCTAATATAATTCACACCATTGATTGAGTAAAATCATTTCTAGGAATGATTTTGAATTCTTGAATGATAGCTAGAAACTACATTTGGTATGGTTTGATTAGAATCAATATAAGATGAAAAATGGACTTTGATTTTTAAACTCATTTTGAGTTCAAACTTGATACATGCATTTCATATAACCATTCAATATTTGGTATCAAAAATTTTCAACCAAAAATTGGTTTCAAAATTTTCATCAAAAATATGATTTTGTATCAACTTAGAAGGGTGATTTTTTGAAAACTAGAAGTATAGGTTGACTTAAGTCAACAAAGTGAATTAAAAATTTCATCTTAAGCCCCAACTTGATTCATGCTCTTACATTATCTCATGTTTGATGTCTTAATTAATGCCTAAGTTATGAAAAAATATGAGTAGATAGCAAATCTTGAGACTTAGCATTTTCATAGTTTTCATGCTTATTTCAAATGAAAACATGCTAAGTTCATATTTAGATTAAATGACACTAGTTTTATTTCAAACTTGATAAACATGATCTAAATGACCACATCTTGATATGTTGAGAGTTTGAATGAAATTAAAAATATCATGAAAAAGAATCAACATTCATACTTGAATGCATATTTGAATTGTATATCAATTTATTTTCATGTATGATTGTGTGTTCATATCAAAAATTGTTTTCCATCCCTTGGTTGAGATTTTCATGTTTTATGAAAAATACTCCTTAGAGTCTCAACCTTATGTAAATATGTGTTCTTCATTCCTTTGCTTAGATAGATCTCTCTTGCCCTTTTTGATTGATGTCAAAAGGGGGAGAAGAGTATAAGTAAAAAAGGGAGAAGTGTATAAGAAAATAAGGAGAAAACTATAGATAAAGGGGAGGAAAATATAGGAAATCCATGTATATAGATAGGGAAAGTTTATCTTATAGATATGCATGTTGATAGGGGGAGAAATCCCTTATTTGATATCCTATATGTTTTAATGATATATTTTCTTATTGATGTTTGTCATCATCAAAAATGGAGAGATTGTTGGCTTTAGGTTTTCAACCTTAGATTTAATCTCGCTTTTGATGGTTTTGATGATAACAAATATGAGACTAATGATTTCATTGAGAATATCTTTCAGGTTCCATATCGGTTAGTGCGCGACGTCCGCGATCAGAGAAATCGGATAAATCGACAAGGATGCTCGTCGGCACTCGGGAATCTTCAAGAAATGGAGTTTAGGTTTAGGGTGTCTAGAAATTAATGTAATCCTCATGATGATACATAAGAAACCCAAAAATCTATCCCGAACCCCAAACCATGAAATTTCGGGACCACCCTAAAATTCACTAAGACTAGGGAGCTCCTTGGAGGGCTATATGATCCAAACCTTTTCTTGAAATAAAAAATGGCGATAATTGTTCCTTGGGTCAAAACTAGATAACGATGTATTTTTAAAAAAAAATTGGAAGCCTTTAGCATATCCTTATTTGACCCAAAAGATTAGGAAATTTCCGTTTTATACTAGATCTCAAGAACTAGATTTTGATCCTTAGGGATTTTGAATTTTTAGATATTTTTATTGGACTCAAATGGGGTATAATCCTTATATAACATTTATGTTTTAAAGTTATCATGTTATAAAGTTATTTAACTTGAAATTAATAAATGTTATATAAGTAGACATAGTGAAGACGGAAGCAGAAAAACCAAGCAGAACAAAGCTGTATGCCTTGTTCAGCCCAGGTTCGGTCAATCGAATGGCATCAAAAAGTGGCAGAAGCCAATCGGTCGACCGAAGCTGGGAAAGAAATCGCGGAAAGCCTCGAGCGGTCGACCGAACTGAGGATCGCGAGGCTCGCGACAATCGATCGACCCGTCAGTCAACCGACCACAGAGTAAAGAGAAGCAGTCGAATAATCGATCGACCGACCATTCGACCGGCACTCTACAACGGATAGAAAACTATCCGTTGAGCAACCGTTTCTTCCGTAGGGTATAAATATACATGTTATAACTTCTTTTAATCTCTCTGTCACACTCTTACGGAAATTATTGAGCCATCAAGAAGAGAGATTTGAGCCTTCCAAAAGAAAGATTGCTTGCGCTCTGCTCCCTCTACGAACACCTTCTCAAGCGCCAGGTGCTCCCTCAACTCGGGAGTTAATTCGAGCTCATTCCCTTGACGAGTTGGAGGTTCCGAGACTTTGAAAAGAGCACGTCTTCTTGGTTTTATTCTTAGCTCTTTCAATTGTAATTTTTACTGTTATTTTTTCTTGACTTGAGTTTGTAAAAGACCTTGTGATAGGTCTTGGTGGGTAAGTGGTTACCTTGCAAGGTGTAAAGCCACTTGTGTGTGTAAATGTAGTGTTTACTAGGATTAGCTTTGTTGTCTCTTAGGATTGAGGTGGAAGAGGACTCTCGATAAGAAGGCGGTAACTTCCGGGTGTGGAAGTGCCTTAGCTTTGTTATAGTTTCATGATCAAATTGTCAGTACATCTAACTTTGATCAATTCGTTATAGCTCCACGATCTAACTCATTCCGACACGAACATGATTTTTAATATTTTTGGTATTTTTAAAGTTTGGTTATTAAAATTTATATTGTTTTTATTTTAATTAATTGTTCAACAAATTATTAAATGATATAAATAAGTTAACTTTCATTTCATATGTAAATGTGCAAAGAAGGCTAAAAGGTGTTGGCCCAAGGGTTCAATCTAGACCTCATTCTCTATTTTGATGATAACAAATATGAAACTAACTCATTTGCCAAGTTTTTAGTTCAGATTGGTAGAACGATATACATCTATAAAGTTCGTTGCAAAAATCGTGTGAAATCAAGTCGCAATGATTCCGAAGACGATCAATGTCGGAAGTTAGGTTTAGGGTTAGTTTTGGTTGTAAAATGCTTCTAAGGCCGCTAAACACCCATCTCCATGTTTCTACCTAAAGCCAAACCCCAACGGTTGACCAAAATTACTTATCGACTGACCTTCGGTCGATCCTCGATCGGCCGAAGATTGACCGAAAGGTGAAGATCAATTGAAGATCTAGTAACCTTTTTGGCCGATTCGACCAAAGCTTGGCCGAGTCTCAATCGATCGAGATTCGATCGGCAGTTGTTCGAAATGCCCAACAAGTCTTTTTAGATCCATTGAACAACTATTTTGAAGCCCATACCTCCACCATCTATAAAAATGCTCATGTTTTTAGTTGGCAAACACTTCTTACTGTTCATTGAGCTCGAGAGTTAATATAAAGTCTTAATTCTCAATTCCATACTCTCAATCCTTTTTCACTTTACCAATCCCTATTTTCAATCGAAAAATCAATTCTTGATATCTTGAAGTGCTAGGAAGAGACTTTTGGAGCTTCATTGAGTTTGTTTTACATTTAAAGCTCTATTATTGTTGTCTTACTTGTTGCTATTTGTTGCTTGTGCTTGTGTATGTGAAGGTGTAGTGTTACACATATGGTTCTTTGTAATTGAGTGTTTTTATTTTAGAATAGTAGTTGGGTCATCCTATAAGGTTGGGTGATAAATTATCTTTGTATTCTTTAGGAAAAACCTTCAAAATATAAAGAAAAGAGGTTAGAAATACATGGTGATGAGCCAAAGTAGTAGGTGGTGTTGGTCGAACCACTATAAACTCTACTTATTAGCACTGCTCATTGTCTTACTTATGCTTGAAATCATTGTTGCTCGCTTGCATTTTAATTTTGGAAGCCTATAAGTGAAAGTAGCTAAAATTTGATACTTAAGTTAACTTGTCAAAGAAATCAAAATTGAACTTAGAATTTTACTTGTACACACTAGTGTGGATATTTCATTCACAATAAGATCTTTTTATTAAAATAATCCTCCCCTATCCCATTCTTTTCTACCCAAACAATAAAAAAATATATTATCTCACCATTCCCCACCGATTTTTTAATTATTCTATTCAAACATGAAATTAATTATCCTTCCTCAATCCCCAATCCCCACCCCTTTCTTCTCCACCCTTCTTATTTTTTTCTTCTCCACCCTTCTTATTTTTTCTCTCCTCACCCCTCCTCTTTGTATCCAAACAAAAGGTTAGTATTAATGTTGCATTGATTACTATAAATGTTATAGTAAAAAACTTTACATGTCATTTAATATGAAAACATTAATACTATTAGTACAACAAAAGTATGAGCGGAAACAAATGTTCCTTTATATATATATATATATATATAATTTTTCTAATTTTATGTACCAATTTAACGTGATTGATTGATTAATTAATTGCGGCATTGGTTTGAAGCCTTCCAAAGCACTCCCCACCGAGGGGAGTCAATTACTTTTGATGTATATACTAAATATAAACCTAAAAAGCAATCCTAAGCTACTAATTGGGATTTAAAATTCCTGATAGCAACCCTACTGTCTAAAAGCCTACAACAAGTTCCACGATGACAAATGATTACTAGTATATTGTGATTTATCTTATAATCTTAAGGCCTACTCATCTTTTTGTCCCTCGTGTTTGGCCCTATAAATTAGTCACCTCCACATCATAAGCTTACCACTAATAATCTACAATTCTATAACATAGCAACACATGCTTAATCAATTAGCAGCTGCTATAAGCAACCAAATGGATATCTTAGACTAAACCAGAAATTTAGTCATGCAACAAATAAACTAACACCTAATAACATGCGCGAAACAGTGAACGAACGAAAATTTAACTCCATGATGTCAAATTTCAAGTACAAGTTATATTTCACAATACAATATCTAATTACGGAACCTAACCTGAAATTTTGGGTTTTGTCTATAGGTGACCAATTATGCCTACATAAGAGGAAGTAATTGATGGCCTAAAACTATCGTCCATATATAGAAAATTTATTTTAAACAAGGTTAATACAATGCTAGAGCTAGTATGTACATTTTATTTGTTAGATTTAATTTCAAATATACATGCATGTTAACAAATAGGGTAAATACCCAAAAAAAATACGAACTTTGAATATTTTCTCATTTTTAGCATAAACTTTTTCCGTTAGCAAGAAAATACACGAACTTTAATTCTGTTACCCTGTTTAGCACGCACCGTCATTTTTGACGGTTTTTGCTGACATGGTCATTAACGGCGACAACGTGGCATATAATTCAACGGACGAGTAAAGATTAACATAAAATTACGAAATTACCCACCCCCGATGCTAATGTTTTTTGAAACGGGGACGGGCAAAATAGTAATTTTCTCGTCGTCTTCAAGTTAGGTGCGCTCGATGCCCTAGTTCTTATTTTACCTGCTCGCTTGCTCGAACACTGCGAAAAGGAGGATTTTTGTCGCCTTTGTCGCAAGATTAGGGCACGCCTTCTGGAGTCTTTGTTGCCGAATTAGGGCACGAACTTTCACATATATCCCTTTGCATTTCAAGTACATTTCAATCTGATTTTTCCCTAAAAGTTTTCATGTAGTGCCTTGCAAGCCATTTAGATGAGGCTTGCTTGTTTCTTGCTGGTCTAGAGCATAAATCATATATCTTAATCATAAATGTTTCATTTCTTTGTGTTAAGCTTCCATAAATTCTCCAAGGACATTTGACACTACACCTAGCCTCTACATGCTTCAGAACTTGATGAATCATTGTTCCCACCCTCAGCTTCCCTGTGTTGATCTCCTCCACGGTACCTTGCTCATCTTTACTGTGTTGATCTTCTCCACCACTAGTACCTTGCTCATTTTTACTGTGTTGATCTCTTCCACCACTGGTACCTTGCTCATCTTTACTGTGCTGATCTCCTCCACCAATGATACCTTGCTCATCTTTCCTGTGCTCATCTCCTCCACCACTAGTACATTGATCATCTTTAAAAATTCTCTTTTTTCTCTGCGCTATTCTGTATTCCTCATCATCCTCATCACTTGTGCCATCATCTCCATCAAAATCAGTATGTTCATGAGCCTCATCCTGGTCGGCTCCTTCATGATCAGGCTCCAAATTCTCATCCTGGTTCTGAGTTTTGAGAGCTTGTTCTAGTTTCTTTTTTCTCAATTCATAGTCTCTAACTCCTTCTGAATAGAAGTGTATAAACCCACAACTTATCGCCAATTTACACATCTCCTTAACTTCAGTTTCTGTCTTTATCTCCACTAGTCCATAAGATAAGGGCTTCTTAGGATCTTTGTACCACAATTTAGGTCGAGAGTAACCTAATGTCTTAACCAAGAGTCTCATGTCAGACAATTTATGTATTTAAAATCATATCATCTTCTCTGACTAAGAGCAGTTCACCCCCCACATAGCGTACATGGGGTTCAAAAAATCATTTGACAACCGTGATGTACTACAATCTCAAATTTTTCCATCCTACATGAAAATGAATATGCGACAGATGGCAAAGAGTGAAAAAACAATGAAAAAAATGGATTCACATAATATTAGGACCACAGCACATGGATTAAAAAAAAAGATGGCACATGTGAAAGAAACCAAAAATATACCTGTTGTTTTTTGGACCACAGCTTCGCAATATCCCCACCACTTGTCTCTTCATGCCCTAATCCGGCGACAAAGGCGACAAAAAATCCACCTCTTCGCAGTGTTCGAGCAGGCGAGCAGGTAAAATAAGAACTAGGGCATCGAGCGCGCCCAACTAGAAGACGACGGGAAAAATATCATTTTGCCCGTCCCCGTTTCAAAAAATATTAGCAACAAGGGTGGGTAATTTCATAATTTTATGTTAACCTTTACTCGTCCTTTGAAATTATATGCTACTTTGGCAAAGTAACTTGCCACGTCGTCGTCGTTAATGACCATGTCAGCAAAAACCGTCAAAAAAGACAGTGCATGCTAAACGGGGTGACGAAATCAAAGTTCGTGTATTTTCTTGCTAACAGAAAAAGTTTGTAATAAAAATGGGAAAAGGTCCAACATTAGTGTTTTTTTTTTGGTATTTACCCTAATAAATATAGCCTAGACTATTTGGGGTAATACTTTTTTTTTACTGAAAAAAAAAACTAGATTAAAACCCGGCCGGAGCCCAAACCAAAAAGGTCAAAGTACAAAATATCCTCCAAGCCGAAAGGCTGAATAGAGAACCAAACCAAGACATCATGGTGAAAGTTTAGTTCTATTTGCTGCCCAATGAGCAGCTTTGTTAGTCTCTCTATAACAAAATACAAATTTATCAAAATTACAATGAGATGCCAGAAAAAATATATCGGCGACCATAGAATTAATCTCCCACGAGACATCGATCTTTTTGGTCAGCGCATCCACCAAAATCTTGAAATTCGTCTCCACTTGAAAACGAGGGAGAGAGTGTTCCAAATCAAAAATGAAGCAATGTTCAATTGCCATAGTTTCCAAAAAAATAGTTGAGTCACCATCCAAAACATAGCTCACAACAAACCTACACAAACTTTCAAATAACTACTAGAATTGTCATTGTGACCGATGGCTAAGGCCGTGGCTGAATCGTCGATGAAAACTATCATAGACGGCAGGAGCCGTGGCAAAAGGTTGTCATTGATGTGCGCGTCTCAGACAAGTTGTGACGGTCGACCTCTACCGTCACATGTAATCATCAACGACAGTCGCATGCGCTGACGCTAACTTAAACACATCAGTGACAGCCCTCAACGGTTGTCGCTAATTTAAACACATTAGCCGCGGTTGTTAGCCGTTGATGATATTATTAGCAACCGTGATATTTGATGCTACCCAAGCCATCAGCCATTTACGATACTCTTTCAGCCACGGCGTAGTGATAGGTAAGTCGTGGCTGAAGTTATATCCTGTAACTGAAAAAAATTAAAATTTTAAAAATTCATGTATATATAATGATATCATCAATCACATATTATAATTATACATTATCAATCACAGTTACAACCACAAAACCTCATACACATACATTTTCAACCAACCAATCAAGTTTTACATAAATATCATCAATCTAAGCCTCAAACCGGAGGCAAACAAGTATCAAAATATCATATATATATAAACAACTATAAGCCTCAAACCAGAGGCAAACAAGTATCAAAATATGAAATGTAAAGTATAAACATCTATCAAGTATCTAAGCCTCAAACAGAGGCTAACAAATATCAAAATATAATCAAAATACAATAAACCAAAATCTCACAGCTGCAGTGGAGGCGGTGGAGTCGACAGCGATTGGGTCGGGAGCATCGACTGGGTTGAGGAGGAGGACGGCTGCGACATCATCGGTAGAAGGCCCGAGTGAGATGCAATCTGAGGGAGGAGGGTCTGCATGTTCTGCATCGTCTGTCTCAACTCGTCATTCGTGCGTCTCTGCTCCTCCATCGCATGTCTTTACTCCTCCATCGACTTTCTCTGCTCCTTTATTGTCGCTCTCTATTGTGTTAGCTCGGACTCCAAGGCCACTATTCGGCTCTGGTCCTGCGTTCGTGATGTCGAGGGACGCTCACCCGCAACGAGAGGGGTTGATGCCCCAAGCGGCCCTAACACGACGCGTGCATGGCCACTGTCTGCAAAGTCATAAACACAATCGTGCTCCCAGCCACCTGCGACCTCGACCCATGCACCCACATTAAACTCCTCTGGTGTGCCTCCGCACTCGATCACGATCATTGTGTAGATCTCCTACATGCGTTTATATTTTAAATTTTATATATATATATATATATATATATATATATATATATATATATATATATATATATATAAACTATAAAATAAAATTGTGTAAATCAAATAGACATAAATACTTACCATGATGATCGAAGCCCTACTATCAACGTAGTCCCCTGCTCCTCGTCACCAACTGTGAGTGCGCTCAAACACCTACATCAGCGAGGGGTGTTGGACGGTGCCATCCTACGCAACTCGTGTCTTACATTAGAAAACAAATACATTAGTATCAATATACACAATATATAATATTTTAGTTAAAAGTAAGGAAATTATACATACCATACGACGCTCATGCACCGTAAAAGACATGCGATTTCTCGACGTTATCTAGGAGATCTCCTGCCACTCAAGCGTGTCCTACCGCTCAACAAGCTGGTCCAGGAATCCACTCGAGGGCGCGTACCTGAGTCTTCCCAATCTGTGTGGCCCCCAACTGTCTCATCACGGCCTTACGGGTCTAATGAAGTAGCCCGTTGTAGCGAGCGTGAGCAACGCGCTCCCACGCACTTTCTACAAAAGGAGTCTAGTCCTCTGACCATGTATAATGAGTCTGCAAAAAAATAAATTTATTATTACCGATCGATATTTAACATTAACATTCATTTAAAATATACTTATCGAGAACTCTCACCATAGTAAATCCATATGCTCACGGGGAACGTGAGACCATATAGGCCACACCCCATGCATAAACTTTCGAATCAACCTCGCCATCGTGCGTGAGACGTCCTCCTGCTCAAATCTGCCCCAAATATAGTATAATTCTATATTATGATATATTGAATTATAAATCAATTATAAGGAATAATTAATGCATCTACTTACCTTGTGCCGCGCACACTAACCGATCTGAGCGACACTCCCTCGGTTGGCGGAGGGAGAATTCTATTAGGCCCTCGTGGCCTACGTCTCGAAGTTGATGGGTCTGGATCGACTGAAGGGATAGTGGCTGGAGGTGGGGGGATGGTGGCCAGATCAGCTGGGAGACTGGTGGACGGATCATGTGGGGGAATGGTGGCCGAATCAGGTGGGGGGATGGTGGTCGAAGGCGAAGGGTCTATGGGTACAGGGGTGGCAAGTGGTAATCGTCGAGGGTAGTCCTACGAGGAATGCCTCCTCGAGCACACACTTCTCGAACCATAGTTGTCAAATATAAATATAATTAGTACATTCAATAATTGAAGATATACTTCACATTTATAATTATTCGTCATGGTCAGTATCATCATCTGTGTAATACTCTTCTTCTTGTTCTTTTGTATCGGAATCTTCAAATTCTTCTTCTTCTTCTCCTTCATCATCATTCTATCCTTCTTCCTCAAGACGGTTATCGTCGTCATCAACATATTCTACTTCCAATTGAACTAATTCTATGTCATCATCCTCGAGTGTTGGACTAACTCGCTCCACTTTGGTAGGATCCTCTTCTTGACAGAAGTCATTTGTTAGCTCATTCTCTCTAACAATCGGGTCAATTTTTTCTTTGGCTTTAGTCTTAAAGACTACATGTCAATGTGCCAATCTATCTTTCGAGATGAATACTGTATATAATATACTTGTTCATCTTGAGATGTCAATATAAATGGCTCATTTGAAGCCAATTTTGATTTGTAATTGACCTCGACAAGTTTATACTTTGGATGAACTCTCATGCCCCTATCGCTTGTATCGAACCACTAACATTTAAAAAGGGCAACTAATTTTCATCCGAAAAATTACAATTCTATGACTTCTTCCAACAGTCCGTGAAAGTCAACATCACATTCAACGTACGTTGTCCCTTTGACAAGGACATCGACATTCATAGTCTTCTTTGTAGATAAATATTCAAGTGTGTGAAATTTATATCCATTAACAAAATAACCATTATAACATTGTACAAGTCGTGTCGATCCGCTAGCAAACTCAAATATTTGGTTATCTATTTCGCCTCTGTGTTCTCTACAGTAAGCTCGAAACCAATTAGGGAACTCACGATTGCATAATCTCTCTAATTCTTCATCGTTGTAAATTGATTATTTTGCTACCATCTTGACGTCAAATATTTCAATGAACTTTTCAATCTTTGGACAGTTTAGTAAAACATACAAGTAGGTCAAATGATACTCTTCATCGTTTAAGAATCGAGATGGACGAGAACCTAAAGCAGGACCAGGGTAACAAAAGATATTTAAACAACCATTTGATGGTTGAGATCCCCCGTCTGATGGTCGAGTTCCCCCGTCGTTGTTCCGTGGAAGACGATTAAGTCTTGTCTTGATGGTTGATTTAAAATAGAATGAGCAGAATATTGAAATTTTTTGAATTATATATGCTTATAATATAGAATCTTCAACTGCAGTTGTGTTCTTTACTTTTTTCTTCAGACGATTCATGTATCTTTCAAATAAATACATCAACTGATATTGAATGAGGGCCACCAACTCGTGTCTCGTATGCCAAGTGTATCGGTAGATGCTCCATCGAGTCAAAAATGTAGGAGGGAAAAAGTGCTCTAGCTAGGTTGCATATGATTTCAACAATATTATTTTCAAGTGCTAACATATCTTCAATTCGAAGGACGTTTGCACAAATGTTTCTGAAAAACATACTTAATTATGTCAACGAACCCGAAATCTTATCATGTAGATGATCTCGAAAGGCGACCAGAAGCAATCTCTACATGAATACATGACAATCGTGGCTCTTCATCCCTGATATTTTGCCTTCATCGACGTTCACACATAGAGATAAGTTTGAGGCATATCAATCGGGTAATCTGAATTCTTTGATCCATTGATACACATTTTTCATCTGTTGTTTATTTAACACATATGATGCTTTCGGCTTATGAAGTTATCTGTTGACCTCTTGCAACTCTAACTCAAGTCTCTTACAAAGTATTTTTACATCATGTCGGGCCTTCACTTTATTTTAGTTTTGCCGAAAATATCCATCACAGTGTTAAAACCATTATCAAACATATTTTTTTCAATATGCATGACGTCCAAATTATGTCGAATCACTAATGAACTCCAATACGGTAATTCCCAAAGGATACTTTTTTTCACCCAGTTATGTGTTTGACCAAAGCCTGAAATTCTTACATTCTAATAAAAAGTAATCTTTAGAAGCAATTCAACACGTGCTAACATTTGTTCACCAGACAACATCGGTGGTGGCTCATCTCTTTTGAGTCTACCCTTGGTAAATTTGTCACGATTCCTTAGATACTGATGGTTAGACAGTAGGAACTGGCGATGACAATCAAAGAAGATAATTTTCTGACTGTTCTCAAGACTGAAGGCTTTTGAGTGTTCCATGCAATATGGACAAGAGAGTCATCCGTGAGTGCTCCAACCAGACAATATGTCGTAGGCCGGAAAATCATTGATTGTCAACAATATAATAGCTCGTAAAGTGAAGTTTTGCTCTAGGATGGAGAAACACGTCAATTTCTTTCCTAGGACCCCTAGGACCAGGAATAATCATCGAAAGATAGATAAATTCATCTTTCATACACATTGACGGCGGTAAATTATAAACTGTTAGCAGCATTGATCATACTAAATACGAAGTTGCCGAATTACCAAACAGATTAAAACTATTCTTGCACAATCCCAATCTGATATTTCTAGTACCCTAGCAAATGAAGCATAACATCTATCCAAATGTTTCCATGCATCACTATCGGATGGATGATTTATTACTGTATCATCACGATTTCTTGCATGCCAACTCATATAGTGGAAAATACCGAAGCACCTTAAAGGAGATATTTTTCTGTTAGGCCGATTTATTCTCCTTATAATGAGGATGTTCACATACAAGGGCATTTCTTCAACTGTGCATATTCTTTATAATATAAAATGCAGTTATTTTGGCACGCGTGTATCTTTTCATACCCAAGCCCTAATTTTCTCATCAATATTTTTGTCTTATAAAAAGTTGGCTCAAACTTGTTATCTAGGGGTAGCATACCATTGATAAAGCCTACAATCTAATCAAACACAACCCCACTAATATTATAATCGGACCCTTGCAATCTGATGCCGAAAATCTTGTATATTTAGGATAATTCTCAACAAAGATTCATCGGCAATTTTCAACATCTTATAAAATTTTGCAACCTTCCTATTCGACAGTTCAATCTGTGTCGCAGGTTGTCCTTCAGTGACTTGAACTGTTGTAGTATCTGGTGGCACTACCGTCTCAGCAACTGACTCAATATTATCATTTAAATGGAATTGACCACCAAGACTATCCAGAATCATTGTTCTATATGGATTAGGTGGATTGGGAGAAAAAACAACGACACTAGAAGATTCATCATGAGTTTGGACAACATGATTGCTCGACGTCCCCACTTGACGTGACTCCCGGTGATAATTCCATACAAAATATCTTGGTGTGAATCCTTTTGTATGCATATGCATTGTGACAGTTTCCCGATCCAAAAATTTTATGTTCAAACATTTTCGACACGGACATTGGATTTTATCACCACTAAGGAATTTTTTATTCGACTAGGTAAAATTTAAGAAGTAAGTTACGCCTACACGAAATTCGTCTGTTATAGCTCCACGATGAATTCGTCGGTACATCCAACTTCGATTGCCCGACATGTTCTGTCAAAAAGTTAGCAATATCTTTAGGTAATGTCTTTAGGTGGGATGTTCCTATTGCATTCGGGATTCATGTTATTTATATTGCACTTAGTATTTTTTTTAGTCATTAACTCTATTCTAAATTTTGGCAGCATCTCCCTACAGTTCTCCGAATACGCATATCATTTGGGCACATATCAGAGAACAAAGGAGATACAAACCAAAATTTAAAAATGAATAATGACTAAAAGAAATAAAGTAAGTGCAATATAAGTAACTATGTTCCTAAATTATCCAATTAGGAACAATTCAATGGTTGTACGTCGCATAAAAAATCATCTACTTCATTTACACGAACATACAACCCCCGAACGGATCTAAGGTTTTGCAAAATTAAAACTTGACTTGTCGATGCATACGTGAAACATATCAACTCGTCATGATTATTTCCTAAATTTATGGACGCCGGTGCGAGTCCACAGTGGACGATTCCGACGCAAGTCCAAAGTGGACGATTCCGGCACGTGTCCAAAGTGGACGATTCCGGCGCGAGTCCACCGTGAATGATTTGGCCATGAGTTCACAGTGGACGATTTCGTATTAACTAACCTTTTAACTAATTATTCTAAATTTATCTACAAATTAATCTAAATTAATCTAAAAAATAATTTAACATTAATATATCTAACAATTAATATAATAATTAATCTACAAAATTAATCAACATTAATAATCAAAATTAACACTAATATAACAATTAACCTAACAATCCACAACAATTAATCAACGTTAATCAAACTTAACAATCTAAAAAAACCTAAACTACAATCGGCCGGTAGTGGCCTAAACCTAGGGTTTCGGCCACTACCAGCCTGAGGGGGGGGAGAAGAATTACCTGAACTGCGAGGAGGCACCGGCAAGCGGAGAAGTAGTAGCTAGCAGTGGCGATCAAGTGGAGAAGCAGAGCTTGGGCGTCGGGCGAAGTCGAGAGGCAGCAAGGGTTCGAGGGTTTGAGTGTTCGAGCAAAGTCGAGAGGCAGCAAGAGGCGGCGAAGTCGGACGACGATGGAGGCGGCGAGGGTTCAAGCGCAGAAAGAAAGCGATGGAAGAAGTGGGGTCGAGCACGAACGCAAATAAAAACCTTCTTCACCGACGGCTCGGCAGCCGTCGATAAACCGTAGATCTCTATTTACTATATTACCAATGGCCAAAGCGGCCCTCTCTGAGCCATCGATGATTTGTTTTTATTTTTGCGCCGAGTGCGCGCCATCACTGACGGCCTCTCCTGGTCGTTGCTTATTTCTAAATAATATCACTGACGACTACAATAGCCCTATCTAAGTCGTGGCTGATAAGGTTTTTCATTTCACCGACGGATATGAGCGACGATCTGAGGCGGCTGTATGAGAGAGAGTCGTGGTTGATGGTGTTATATCTGCCATGGCTTGTGCGACCGTCGAAGAATCGTGGATTCTTCTGACGGTCGAGGCGGCCGTCGATGAGCCCCGTGGTTGATATCCAATATTCTAGTAGTGGATGATCTCATGACTACAAATCCAATGCCACTGCATAATCCAAGAAGGAAGTGTCACAATTTGGGGTAATGTTAATTAATTGCCATATCCAACTAATATATTGATGTTATACTAGTTTTAAAAAAGAGTCCAATTACATGTCACCTTTTAACTTTAATTTAAGCTTTATTTGAGTAAATTATACGGAACCCCCCTCGACTATAGTCGATGTGCGCAAAGACTACCTAAACTATCAAATATGCATAGAACCTCCCGTGACTACACTTTTTGTTCAAATAATCCTCCTCCGTTAGCCCGCCCATTAGTAACTCAACAGTAAAACTCCCACGTGCGCAGAACCTCCCTCCCCAATGTCATATGGCAGCAATCTCCACTCTTCATCTCATTCGACGATCATCACTTCTTCTTCTTCTTCTTCTTCTTCTTCTACTCATCCCTCACCTACCTACACTCCTCCCCTTGCCCTAGACTCCGCCACTGGCGATCTCCTCCTCTTTTTCTTCTTCTTGAGGATTCTTCCGGCGACCTCCTCCTCCTCCGACGGCAGTGGAGTCTAGAGCAAGGGAAGAAGTGTAGATAGGTGAGGGATGGGTAGAAGAAGTGATGGTCGTTAGATGAGATGGAGGGTGATGATTGCTGCCACGTGGCACTGGGGAAGGAGATTCTGTGCACGTGAGAGTTTTACCGTTAAGTTACTAACGGATGGGCTAACGGAGGTGGATTATTTGAACAAAAAGGACAATCGTGGTGGATTTCGTGCACACTTGGTAGTTTAGGTAGTATTTGCACAAATCGACTATAATCGAGGAGAATTTCGTAAAATTTATCCTTAATTTTATTAATAACAGATTAAGTAAAAAAATTATTATTTATTAGTAAAAGCAAGCTACATCGGCATGTTATGAAGACATGCCTTTTAAAACTAATTAATTGAAATGCACATAAATAAAATTAATATAAATCACATCTTGAATTAATTCAAAATTGATGTGATAAAAATTTGATCAAGCTAGCTTAATTATTTGTCTTATTATATTTCGAAAAGTATTAAATAGCATGGCTAAATTGAGAAGTTTTTAATTATTTGCCTTATTATGTTTCGGAAAGTACTAAATAATCGGACTAAATTGAGAAGTTTGGAAGGGCATGATGAGGCATTGCTTCCTTGCTTGACAGGGACAGCTTGGTATTCATCTAAAACAACTCCTCAATAATAATGATGGAGAAGATTGGCATCCCGTGCGCTCTTCCTCTCCTTTATAAAAAACCCCAGCCATTGAGATCATGAGATGGTGGTCCCCAGTAGGCAATACAATTAGTTTACTTCCAAAGCACTCCCCTCCGAGGTCCCACTATCCATGTAGTAATCCTCATCAGCGCCCGTTTCCCTCGTCCGTCTTCCAAATCCTTCAAGCATATTACTGATGTAGAAAGCAACCTCAGCTACGTGTGGTTTTTATTCTTCTAATTTAATTGGATTCGTACCAAAATGGTAAGTAGGGTCACTTAAGGCAAGGAATATTTAGTCACGAGCGCATTCCTTGTATTATTATATTACTTAATTCCCTAATTATGCTGCTAAGTTTCAAATTGGACTCCTTTTGTAACGCTTTCTGTTCCGCTTCACGACAAAGACTTAGAAACCGGGTTCGAATCCGTAGTTCCGTACCCGAGCATGGAATTTACACAGGCAGAAGAAAGAATATTATTATCACAATAAAATTAAGATTTAAGTCACTAATAAACGACCCGCCCTCCGCAATCCGCAATCCGCGATCCGCGATCCGTACGCCGATAGGCGACCGACCGTGAGAGTCCTGTTCGCGACTTAAAGAGGTCACGTGAAGCAATGCACTACTAGTAGAATTGAACTGGGCCTCTAATAAGTGACTACTAAACGGGTACGGATCCGCTTCCAAGGAAGAAAACCCCGTACTAATATTTCTTCGAGGTGACGCGAGGCACATAACTACGGCGATTTTGAGAAATTAATACCCGATTTTATACCTTACTTGTGATACGAGAAAAATTGTGAGACATGCAATTACAATCTAAAGAAGCGGTTTCCGTTAGGGTTTGAATGGATAAAGAAGCACTAATATCGAATTAGAGAAAAGGCTTACCAGTCCAAGAGATAACGCTTCGAAAACGGAGGAACATCCGATATCAACTGGCTCGGCAAAGGCCCCGATCGAAGGGGATCGCACGGACGAAACCTTACTGGGCCCCACACGCCCAAACAACAAGGAAAAAGCCACGTCAGCAATCGCACGCGCGTGAGTCACTTCCCCCTCGCCATAATATGATAATAAAGCAGAGCTCGTTACCTCTTCAGTCTGCACAACTTCTTCCATCGCTCTCTTCTTCCCCCTTCGCCCCTTCCTGCCTCTTCCCCTGTCCTGTCCAGAAAAACAAAAAAGAGCAATAGTTCTATCTCTATTGAGAAAATTCGGACCTTCTTTTCTGTGTTTTTTGGGGGTGTTCTCGAAATGGAGAAGTGGGGGAAGGAGCGGCCGCGGCGCGGACACGAGTACCCGTCCTTCTCCTCCACACTTCTCGACGCCATCTACCGCTCCATCGACGAGTCCGACGCCGTCGGAGTGGCCAAACCATCCCCCATCGCCGCCGCCCCAAGGCAGCCCGCCCCGGCGTACCATTCGGCCGCGGCGGCCAAGGAAAGGGTGGTGACTCGACCCCGCGGCCTCCCGCCCATCTCCACCTCGAGTTCCTCCGACAACTCCAGCTATGGAGGCTTCTCCTCCTCCTCCGAACCCGAGTCGGCCGCGAACCACAGCGCTCGGATGAGGCCGATCCGTACCGTCAGCGTGGCTCCGGCCCGGTCGGTCTCGCATCCTCCTCCTTCACCGCCGCTGTCTCAGCGTCGGGTTCCTTCTTCGCCAGCGGCCCACAACCGGGAGAAGACGAAGTCAAGCTCGATCCGTAGCAAGCTACGCGATCTGGGGCGATCCAAGCCGGCGTCCCCCGGGGCCCGCCTCGCCGGCCTCCTCAACTCCCTCTTCGCCACGGCAGCGGGAAAACCGAGGAGACCCAAATCATCACCCGCCCCGACCACCGTCGACGACTCGGCCTGCTCTACGGCGTCCTCGTATTCCCGGTCGTGCTTCGTGAAGACGCCATCGTCGAGGCGGGGGCTCCCGCTGGAGGAAGAGGGCGTGAAGAGGTCGGTGAGGTTCCATCCGGTGAGCGTGATCGTGGGCGAGGATCTACGACCGTGCGGTCAGAAGATCGTGTGCGCGGGCGATCGATCCGCGGCAGAAGCGAAAGACAAGCGGCGGAGGTCGGTGGCGGTGCCGGAGGGGAAGGAGAGGGAGGAAACGAGGAGGAGGGTGGAGGAGCTCCTGAGAAGGTACGAGGACGAGGAAGAAGAAGATGAAGACGAGATGAGCGATTCGAGCTCCGATTTGTTCGAGTTGGAGAATCTGACGGTTATGGGAGGCGGTTACAGAAACGAGCTGCCGGTGTACGAGACGACGCATCCCGGTACATATCGAGCCATTTCTCGTGGTCTCGTCCAATAATAATAATAAATAAAATGGAAAATAATTGGGAAAAATCGTGGGAATAGGAATCGTCGATGCAGGTTAAAAAAATATGTAATTTTCCTGGTAGTATCAGTGTGTTCTTTTTATTTTTTGCTTTGTCGGGGGTGTTAACTGTTAAATATTTGCAACTCGCAGTTTTAATGGTGAAAAACAAGCGTAGAAACGGTTGCCTTAGAAATTTATAATGTGCACGCATCTTAAATCTCCAGCACCAATAAACAATAATTTTTCAAGCAATAGTGAGTATTCGAAAAATTGTTGTTACAGATTGAGATTGTAGAACTGTTTTCGAGTTTTTTAATGCCGAAGAAAAGGATCTGCGACCGCATGGTCGGGTGTGAGTTGGGGATCACATTTCTTCTTCGCAGCTCGAATGAACAAATAAAAAATAAATAAAAAAAAGCAAATTCATGCATGTTTGTAATAATTTGTATTTATTTTTTTATAAAAACTAAAAACATGTACTATTATTGGCGTGAGATAGGATGATAGAACTTTTCTTAATATGCAGGGCCAAACGAGTATGGTCCCTAAAAAATTTATGAACGAATAAATACGAGTAAAAATAAATGAATATAATAATTTATTTATTTTTATGTTCATATTTATTTCTTTTTTATTTATGTTTAATCGCTTAAAATTTATATTCAATCGTTCATGAAAATTTATATATATGGACAGATTACTTGTATAATTTTTTTCGGACCCAGCAATCCCATTTGTCTATCTCGAAGAGAGCTAAGAAATAGAAGTCTTTTCATACAATCCTCTACCCAACTCAATTACTTTTTCTTTAATTCATGCTCACATAGTTGTGCAAATGGAGGCAAAGACAAGAATGACATGCCTCCCTCGGGACGAGTTATTAGTTCCCCTTTTCCTAAGTGAATGAGTTTTTTTCTTCTGTGACTGCAGTGAGAAAGAAAGAATAAATGGACCGGCCAATTAGTACTGTTTACTGTTATAGCTGTCAATACAAAAACTATCCATATTAATTACAATCTGAATTTGATCCAACTTTGTCCAAATAGTACAAGTACTATTACAGTTGTCAATATGAGAATTATCCATTTCAGTTCCCATCTGAATTCAGTCCAAATTTGTCTCCAATTGCTATGTTATCTTATTATGCAAATTTGGTGTGTATATACACACACACATAAATATGTAATTACATGTCATGCATTTACAAGTTCTAATTTGTAGCACTGATTGATCCAAAATTTCAGGAGTAGACTAATTGATATGGTCTCAAATAAATGAAGAGGCCTGGCATGCCAAGGCAGACATCATTACAAGTGGATTCACAAAATCCAAAGTTTATCTTTTTATTTGGCTTTGGTGTGAACTAATCACAATGCAATTAGTATAAGCAGTTTGTGGCCCTTTTCCTCCTCTCCTTTTCAGCTTTCTTAGCTTCATTAGTCAAAAGCATTGGAGATATCTCCATCATAGCAGGGCCATCAACTCCCATCTTATCCTTGTTCACAATCATGTCTCAAATGCCTCTGTTGGAATTATTTCTTTATAAATCAAACACTATTAAACTCTTCTTCTAACGGGATATTCGTTCAACGTTTGATATCAGAACGAGATCATTGGAATTGGTTCTTTTTCTCCTCTCATTGAAGTTTCTTATCATCATAAATATTTAGGAATATTGGAAATAATTAAATATAAAATATAACATACATTCTTGACATGTCTTACTTGTTAAATTTCTTCCCATTTGGGTTACTTTGCTATAAATGCTATTTTCATTTAGATATAACATATTTAAATTTAACATAAATTGACACTTCAAGTTATCCTGTCATGCTATCTCACCAACCTATCCCACCTTTTGTAATTGATTGGAATAAAGAATGAAATTTTGTGCTTAATTGCTCCTTCCATGCATTTCTATTTTAGTATCATACCTAACATTCATGAAGTGATAGCCCTTCAAACTCACGCTGTTAGGGTTAACACACCATCAACAATGATAGGGGGCTCTTTTGCACTAAACTATCTACTTCTTGTCCTTTAGCCTACAACAAAAAAAGAATCTACATAAATCTATAAAATATATAGGGGTACGGACATGTCTAAGGTTCATGAAATTAGAAGATGAAGGGCTTTGCATGCATGGTCACCCCACATGCAAAAGGTTCTCTCAAGCCATTTTCTTGTCAAGGTTTCACGCGACATTCTTGGTATAGTGGACGCAGCTAACAATGTAAAGTTGATTAGGGTGTAGATGGCCACTAATGTTGCTCTAGTCTATATATTGGGTCCATTAATGCATGGATTGCACTTTACCTAGAATTGGTCCAATTAGTTAGGTTATCTTTTGATGTGTTAGGTACAGGTTTAGTTCCTAAATTAACTGTAAGTCTTCCAATCAACAATAGCCCATAATGCTAAAGGTTAAAATGGAAAAGAATAACTTATTAGACCGCAGTGGTACTCAACCAAGCATTTTAAACTTAAATAGTACTAGTGAAATACTCGCGCGCAATGATATGCACATAAATTTTATAATAAAATTAATATAACTTGTTCGCAAAGTATATGTTCTTATTAATTGAGAATATATATCAAATGAATATAAGCATGTCAGCGATAAGTTTAGTCTAGGTTTACTCATCAATCCGGCCAAAAATTTAAGGTCCGAAGGAAATTTTCATTTCTAAAATTTACAAAAAAAAATCTCAAATTGTTCTTTTGCAATTGGTTTGATGTCCTTTAGTTAATTTGAGTTTTGCATTTTGCATTTTTTTTTCAAAAAAACTAAGTAAATTATGATCGAGAGCAAGGTAGATACTTAATAGGCCGGTTGGGATAATTCAAGCAATGACGACCGGTGGGGATAATTCAAGCAATGGCAATGAGGGCGATACTAATAATTAACAATAGATGTGGGAGGCACTACCTCCCATCTCATGTGTGGCTAAGAAAATTACGCGGGGATTACCGGGTGTAGCAACGGCTTAAAAGGAAGCCAATGCTGGATTGCTTTCTTGAACCTCTTCTGATGTGCAACTAACACAAATGAATAGGTGTGGTCGAAACATGTGATTATGAAGTGTGCCTTGCAAATTGCATTTAAAAATTAATTATATGTTTATTTATACTAATGTATGTATAATCAATTTAATTGAGTTTCAAATGTTTCTAAAATTGTGAAACTTAAAACAAAATGGAAAACTTAATTAAAAATCTCTCAAGCATCAAGCTAACTTAGGGAAAAAAGAGAACTTGAAAAATGTGCAACTCTAAATCAAACAATAAATTAAGTAAAAAGCTCGTAATTAAGTCAAATCAAATAAAAAATAAATATATAATAAATTAAGTAATATAAAATAACTATATTTATATTTTTTTAATAAAAATTCAAAAAGCAAACCAAATTATGGAAACAAATAAATTTGTGAAAAATATGAAATCTCGATCCGAATAAAAATTCATCAAAAAAAATAAAAATAAAAAATCATATCAAGCTTTAAAAAATAAAATTTTCAACATGAATTAATAAATAATATTTTGTATATATACAAGAGAGAAAAGGTAAATGGAAAAAATCAAAAGAAAAATTAAATATATATTTTGGTGGTACTCTACAATTTAAAAGGTATCATACGTGGTCCACGAAATTAACTCGATTCTTAACTTTATTTATCCTCTTAAATCACTCTCGCCTCTTGGACTGAACTAAAAGTATTAGGCCCAATTAAACCCAATAGCACCTCACAACATACTTCAAATCAAACCAAACATCTCCCCCAGGGGTCCTGCTCGGCTATACTCCTAGACTTGACTCGAGCAAAATCAGGCGGCTCTGCCCGGGAGTTCCACCCGGCCAAACAAGGATATCTACATAATTCCTTATCATGAGGGATACACCATTACAAGCCCTTTATTTCTGGGATAAGCCTCGACCCATTTTGAGCAACACCCCCGCGAGATTACCGGGCGGTGTCATCACATCCACCTGCAATAAATATGGACACGACACGCCTTAGGTAATCATAAGTTTCAATTTCATTACTTCCATCTTGGAGTCCCTTTAACTTGAGCAGTTGGAGTGTATTTTGCAAGTCCCCATTACGCTAGCGTTGAACCAGACAATGAGAGACATCGAATCGGACCAGAGTACTTCGATCCTCAAGCAGGAACATTTGGCGCCCACCGTGAGGCCAAGTAAAGTTTACCTTCCCAATAATGGCTAGAACCTGGAGCCAAGCGACCATCGCCGCACGCCCACGGCAACGATCGATCGTAGCCTGGTGATGCTGAAACAGCGAGGAGCGACGCCCTAGTAGCTGATCATCCTCCCCCTAAAGAGTCCCAACAGCAAATAAATGATTTGGAGGCCAAGAATCAACGGCTAACAGCCCAAATCGAGATGTTGACACGATGCCGTGGACAACCCCTAGCTGACTGCAAGCGATGCTGCTCAAAGCATAGGAAAAGCAACCACTCGGGAAAGAGGAGATCGGATCCCACGCCTCACCACGAAGTCTCCAACACCTCCCATACAAAGAAGGGCGAAAACCCTAAAGCTCGAAAAATCGGGACTACTCTTCCTCTCGATGTGGGATCCTTCGCCGAGCACATCATGACAACCTGCCTCTCGCCGAGAAGTAAGTTACCTACCACCCTTACACCCTACAACGGCACATGCAGCCCTGCGCTATACCTGATGGCATTTAGGACCACGATGCTCAATCATGGAGCAACCGACCCTGCGCTCTACAAAGCCTTCCCAATCTTCCTAGGAAAAAATGTTGTATTGTAGTTTGCCTCCCTCCTGCCAGGGTCTATTTATTCCTTCGAAGACCTCTCCCGCGTCTTCCTCAACTGGTTCACCACATTGTGGGTATATCACAAGACGGGGGGCCACCCTCCACTATGTTAGGCAGGGGCAACACGAGCCCCTAAGAGAATACCTGAACAGGTTTCAGGCCAAAGCGATCGAAATTCCCAATGCCGGCCCACCGATCGAGCTCTTCCCCATCCAACTCAGGCTAAAGCCCGGACTCTTCACCGACCAAATCGCCCTTGTAGAGCCTAAGAACATGGTCGAGTTTCAGGAGAAGGCTGCTAGCTTCATAAAGATGGAAGAACTCCGAGAAGTTAAAAAGACCGACTGGCAAAATCTCAAGGCCTTTGTCGTAGACAAAAAGTCCATAAAGGGAGACGAAAAAAATGGAGATCGCAATCACCACGAACAGAGTAATGGCAGAGGGCCGAGGTCACCACCTCGTTTGAGTGCCCAATTCGAAAGGTATACTCATTTTAGTACTAGGAAGGAGACAATCATTCATGACATCTACCACCTATAGCTCATCAGATACCATGTCAATGCGGGAAAACAAAAGCTACCACCGAAGCCAGACATGAACAAGAAGTGTGTGTTCCATGACACCTACGGTCACACCACCGTGGAGTGTGTGGTACTAGGTGATCAATTGGAAGACTTAGTCTGAAGAGGACACTTGGATAAATACATCCACTCCCGGAAAGAGAGAGGTTAGAGTAGAAGCCGTGACCCTAGGCGACGAAGTCAGACGTCTCCAAATCCCCATTCAAGCCACGGGGAAGGCGGCCGAGCTTACCGCTTAGGAGACAAAGCCCAAGGGGTCATCAACTACATCACCAGTGGACTTACAAGGAATGGAGAGTCAAGCTCCGTTAGGAGAAGATCTTTTCAGACAATAATGGCGATCAAGAGCGCCACTCGACTACACTGGCCTCCCTCGAGAACCTCAGTAATATCATTCTATGAATCTGATTGTCATCAAAATTTGCATGACCCAGTCGTAATCTCTGTAATTGCAGCTCATTATCAAAAGAGTCCTAGTTGACCAAGGTAGCTCAGCCGACATCCTTTTCCACTCTACCTTTGAGAGGATGCAATTATCAGAAGCCTCACTTATCCTGTGCCAGGGAGATCTAGTGGGCTTCTTGGGAGAAAGAGTTGACGTCCAAGGAGCCATATGGCTAAGGACGACGTTCAACTCTCAGCCAAAGGCAAGAACGATTGATGTACAATATGTACCTTGTCATTAGTGTCCCCGGCCCATACCATATGATCCTAAGACGATCGTCCTTGGACAATCTGGGAGCCGACGTCTCGACTCCCCACCTGGCGTTAAAGTTTTCTATCTCAGAAACGGAGGTAGGCGTGCTACACGCCGATCAGAAAGAAGTCTGATGGTGTTATAACAAATGTCTCAAACCAAATACTACTTTCGGGACATGCGATCGAAGCCCCCGAGCTGAGCTCAGGATGGGACATGCGAAAGCAACCTCGACTCAACCCTTGAAAGAACTCAAGTTGTGATCAAAAAGCACCGATAAAGCCCGGAAGCGGGCACCCCTATATGCACAATTTCTTTATTACTCAATAAAGTTCTATTCCTCGTGTTTTCCTCTGTGAATGTTTAGGAAACCATATGGCAATCTCGCTGCTTTAACGACTATTCTATTAACCGAAATTTGCTTCAGCCCTCGCACATGAGCTCGCCCTAAACCCCTCAAAATGCAAATTTTCACCCTTAGAGTTGTGATTTTCGGCCTTAGAGCCCAGCACTCCATTCAACGACTAGAACTCGATTTTCACCACTCTAGCTCACCGGCCTCAGTGCCTATCTCGGGCTTCTACGCCCTCCATGACTCATCGCGCGCGATTTCGCCCTATGCTCCTCAGCGAGCTCGATCTGAACCCCCGAGTACAGTCTTTGACTATCACGCCATTACATCCAACCTCAGAGCCCATATTCGACTCCTCGTGTGCGGTTCCGTCGTACTCTCCTCGGCGAGCTCGGCCTGAACCCATCGAAAATTAAAGAACTCTGAGGGAGGAGCGAACGGTACGTTGAAGATGAAAACTAAAGAACTCATCGAAAATAGATGAACTCTGAGGGAGGAGCGAACGGTACGCTGACGCCATCAATGACGATATCGAAAGAAAGAGACGAACAAAGGAAGATATGAGAGCGAGAGAACACAATACGCGAAGAGTCGAATTAAGAGGATAAGGGGAGTTTTGAAGCCTGGCAAGCGCTGACCTATCCAACAATCAACATTCATGGCCAGTTGGCGAAACAAATCCTAGCCGAATGCCCCTTCAACAACGGGAGTTCAGTCATTTCAAAACTAGCGATCAGATCTCCACATCATGATTGCTCCTTGCTAGAATTAAATGCTTAGAAAAGCAGGTGCAAAGGATTAGCAAACATGTGGAAAATGCGCTTTTTTCTGCCGCCACTATGTAGTGCGCAAAAGCCTAAATGCCATGAAGTGTTGGAAGCCTACAACTTTTTATTTTAATTTACATCTTTAGTTAGATTATTGTTTATATTTTGTTTGTTTGTTCATTCATTTAAAGGTTAAGTTTGTTTAAAAGCTCATTTATTTGTTTGCTTAAAAGCTTGTTTATGTACGTTCATTTAAAGGCTCATTAATTTATCTGTTTGTTGAGATACTCGTTTGCATGTTTAAAAGTTAATTTATAAGCTCGTGAACTTTAATGAGCCGAGTTTCTAACAAAAGTTAAAATACTTGAATTGAGTTCGTGCCTAGCTCGAACATGGTTGAAAATAAACGAGCCGTGTCTAAGATGGTAGTTTGATATGTATAGTACTTATTTAATTTGCATGAATATTTAGTAAGTAGGTGGGGTTTGATTTAGCATATATGCATAAAATATGATGCATAAAATATGATGCATCATTCATATTGTGTTTAATAATCTTGATGTTTGGCGTATCATCCTACTTAGCTTTTTGTTGAATTCATTAATTATATTTGATTCAAATTCATAATTGTATGAGTTGATAGTTGAGAAAGACTACTTAAATAGAGTAGAGGATGTGCACTTTGACGACGACTACTCACTCTCGGCGTGACAACGACTACATATTTTTCTAGGGATTAGTAAGGAGTTCCAAATTTAATCTATTTAAATGCATGAGTTGAGTAAACTTATTATCTATTTAAAATTCTACGCCCACGCATTACAAAATATATATATATGAAATTAGTAACCTAATAAAAGGCTATATATATATATATATGAACTCAATTAAGTTCCAACCGCAAGACATTATAATCCAAGCTGTCCACCAATGCTAGAAACAATTAGTGTTTATTTATTTAAAGGAGATAAGATAAGTTATTTATTTAAATTTATTATTTATTTAGTGCATTGATTAGAAAAAAAATAGGATTAAAAAAATATAAATTTAATATAATATCGATGTACATCGAATTTAAAAAATTTATATTTAATTTTTTTTTTATTCAATCTTATTTTATTCTATTCAATGGAATAAATATACTATTAATTTTGTTCCGGAGAATTTAATTTGTACGAACACATACGATTAAAAACTGCAGAGCAAGTCATATTATTTTATATATTTATTTAATGTGATGTTGTTATCATATAATATTATATTAATTGTAGTCGGGGTTTTTGGAACATGTAGTGATCACGTGCCTAATGAAGCTTCATTAATTTATTACAACATGTTTTTCAAGAACAGGTTGATCAATGCTACTACTATATACAGGGAAGAATCTTTGTGCGATATATGGAGCATAACATGACTCTTTGGTGTATCTTTCCGCCTGAAGTTTGGTTCAAAAATTATAAGATTTGAAATCAAATATTTTCATCTCCATAAAATGTCACTAGCATTTAATTTATGACGACTAAAAACCAGCAGCAACTAAATAGGAATTAGAGCTCATTTTAACTATAAATTATTTTTTGTATATATTATTTAACCAAAACAACATATTAAATAATATATTATTTTTTGTAATACCATACTGAACACAAAATAATTTAGAGCTCATTTTCTCTTATCACCTCACTTCTTCCCTACCCTCGTTGGTGTCTTGTGAGCCGACCATCGCTATCAAACTCGATAGATTAAAACACCCACCCCTCAAAGACCTTCGGAATTTCGTTCTTCCTTATAAGATCCTAGATGCAGTTCTAGAAATTCATGAAGGCTAGAGTTTGAAGAATGAATAAGGGAGAGGAGAGGAAAATTTTGAAGAGGGGTTTTGGAGTTCCATTTTAACATGGATTGGTCGAAAATCGACACGAAGAAGCATTGCAACAAAAGTTTAAAATATTGACTGATTTTTTTTGACGGAAGATATAGACGTCGAAATGTTAAAAAAAAAAAAAATTAAAAAAAAAAATTGACGTCTGCTGCGGGCGTCGAAAATTTTTCGACGCCCGACAACATCAAGCGTTGAAAAATTCCGACGTTTGGAGGCAACGTCGAAATATTTCGACGCTTGAAGCAAAAGGCGCCGAAATATTTCGGCGCCCAGAGCAAGACGTCGAAAAATTTCGACGCCTCGGGGGCCGCGGCGACTGACGCCGCGAGTTAGCGGGCACGCAAACTCGCGCCCGCATCTGCTCGCGTCAACGCCGCGGGTTAGCGGACGCGCAAACCGGTGCCCACATCCAATGGCGCCAGTGCGTTAGGCGCATTCGCCCAGGTTGGAGGCGGGAAATCTCCAGCCTCTAGCAAATTTTTCGTAAGGTATGTAGGTAGAAGTATCAAACTCTTACTTCTTGAAGCAATGGAGAAGCTCATCCACAACAACAACATCCACATCGGCAAACAAAGTGAAAGGCTCCTCGGAATCGTTCGACCCAGGCCCGGAGCCACTCCAGTTCAGCTTCTCGTTCGCCCCAGGGGGGCGATAGAGGAAGAGGTCGTACAAGAACCGGCCTTGCGGGGTGACTAGCGCGGCGTAGAGAGGTGGCGTGTTGCGGTGGTTCAGATTCGGCGTCGGGACGTAGGGGGTCTGCGAATCGCTTCCTCCGGCGGGAATGTCTTGAGCAGCAAGGCGCCAGACGTCATTGGTGAGCAGGCCCTGGAGGAACTTGACGGTGTCAAGACCCCGGAACTGGACCACCGTCCGGGACTCGAGTTGGCAGGCCAGGGGCCTCGCCTCGTCCAGCCTGCCTCCCGGAGGGGGTTGGGAGTCACTACTAGAAACTTGGTCTTCAGCAACGGCTATCAGCAACGGCCGCTCAAGCCATTGCTATTTGCAACGGCATCCTTACGGCCGCTCGAGCCGTTCCAGATATGTTGTATCTGCAACGGCTTTCTAACGGACAAGTGAGCCGTTGCAGATGATAACTTATTAGCAACGGCTTGCTAACGGACAAGTGAGCCGTTGCTGATGATAACTTATCAGCAACGGCTTTCTAACGGGCGAGTGAGCCGTTGCTGATAAGTTTATATAGGTCGCAAATCGCGCCCGCCCCCCTTCTTCCTCCCGCTGCTGCCGCTGCCGCTCCTCTCTTGCCTCTCGCCGCCGCTGCCGACGCCGACGACGCCTCCCGCTGCTGCCGACACTGTCAGGTATGTGCCCTCCGGCCGGCCGTCTCTTCCTGTTGCGGCCGGTAGAAAATTTGATAGAAACCCTAAAAATAGGGTTTCGGCCGATGGCCGCCGCCGGACCTTGTACATTGGCCGGACACACTGTCCGGCCACTATACGCCTAGCGCCGGAGTCCACCTGACTTCGACGCCGAAATTTGTAGTTTAATAATATTTTTTTATTGTTTTTTAATTGTTTTTTAATTGTTAATTAATTGTTAATTAATTATTTAGATTAATTGTTTAATTTGTTAGAATAATTTTTAGGATTTAGATTAATTTTTAGGGTTTAGATTAATTTCGGAATTATCCAATTCGGACGCGCGCCGGAATCGTCCACTTCGGACGCGCGCCGGAATCGTCCAATATGGACTCGAACTGTCTCGAAATATTTAGAAAATAATCATCCATCCGACGAGTTCATATGTTTCACGTACGCATCGACGAGTCAGATATGATTTAGCAAAACCTTAGATCCGTTCGGGGATTGTATGTTCGTGTAAAAGAAGTAGATGATCTTTTATACGACGTACAATTCTTGAATTGTCCCTGATTGGACAATTTGGGAATATAGTTATTTGTACTGCACTTACGTTTTTATTTTAACTATTAACTAATTATTCTAAATTTCAGCAACATCTCTCTTGTTCTCCGATACGCGCCCAGATGATATGCGTATTCGGAGAACTGTAGGGAGATGCTGCCGAAATTTAGAATAATTAGTTAACAGTTAAAATAAAAACGTAAGTGTAGTACGAATAACATAAATCCCGAATGGAATAGGACAATCTCACCTAAAGACATTAACCAAAGAAATTGTCATTGATTGACAGAATCATGTCGGCTGATCGAAGTTGGATGTACCGACGTCTTGATCGTGGAGATTTAACGAATGAGTTTCGATTAGGCGTAACGTACTTCTTAAATTTCGCCTATTTGAATCGGAATTTCATTAGCATGGGTGATCAAATCCGATGTCCGTGCCTCATTTGTTCGAATGGACGATTTTTGGATCGGGAGACTGTCACTCTGCATCTATATACCAAAGGATTTGCACCAAGATATTTTCTATGGACTTGTCACGGGGAGTCACGCGAAGTCGGGACGTCGAGCAATCCTGTCATTCAGACATATGATGAATCTTCCTCTACTGGTGCTTCTTCATCCGGTCAATGTAATCCCTATAGAACTATGATACTTGATAGTTTTGGGGGTCAATTCCACCTGAATGATAATGTTGATCGGCCAGTTCTTCAGACATCAGACCCACCGGATACTACAGCGGTTGATATCACAGAAGTACAAACTGCGGTAGAGATTGAATTACCGAATAAAGAAGCTGCAGAATTTTACGAGATGTTGAAAGTTGCCGATGAACCTTTGTATAAGAATTGTCCTAAATATACTAGGTTTTCAACAATGACACAGCTCTTAAACATCAAGGCCGATTGTAATATCAGCGGAGTTGCGTATGATCAGATTGTTGGATTGATTAATGGAATGCTGCCTACTGATAACAAGTTTGAGCCAACTTTTTATAAGACTAAAAAGCTAATGAGAAAATTGGGGCTTGGGTACGAAAAAATACACGCGTGCCAAAATAACTGCATTTTATATTATAAAGAAAATGTGCAGTTGGATAAATGCCCTGTATGTCAACACCCCCGTTACAAGGAGAAGAAATCGGTCCGACAAAAAAATATCCCGTTTAAGGTGCTTCGATATTTTCCACTAACACCGAGGCTTCAAAGATTATTCATGTCGGAAAAGATAGCCCCCTACATGAGTTGGCATGCAAGAAGTCATGATGATACAGTAATGACTCATCCATCTAACAGTGAAGCATGGAAACATTTGGATACATGTTATCCTTCATTTGCTAGGGATACTAGAAATATCATATTGGGATTGTGCACAGATGGTTTTAATCCGTTTGGACATTCTGCAACTCCTTATTCAGTTTGGCCAGTGCTGCTGACAGTTTATAATTTGCCATCGTCAATGTGCATGAAAGATGAATTTATTTATCTTTCGATGATTATTCCGGGTCCTAAGGGTCCGCGAAAAGAAATTGACATATTTCTCAGACCCTTGATAGATGAATTGAAAACATTGTGGACTGAGGGAGTTGTCACTTATGATTGTCATCGAAAGCAAAACTTCAATTTAAAGGCCGCGGTCTTGTGGACAATCAATGATTTCCCCGCGTACGGCATGTTGTCGGGTTGGAGCACTCACGGCCGACTCTCTTGTCCGTATTGTATGGAATACTCTAAATCAATCAGTCTTCAGAACGGACGAAAAATCTCATTCTTTGATTGTCATCGTCGATTCCTACCGGTTAATCATCAGTATCGAAGGAATCGTAATAAATTTACTAAGGGCAGAGTCGAAAGAGATGTGCCACCACCGATGTTGTCTGGTGAACAAATGTTAGCACGTGTTTCAGCACTTCCAGATATAGTATTTGGTCGCAATGAAAGAGTGTCAGGTTTTGGCCAAACACACAACTGGGTGAAAAAAAGTATCTTTTGGGAATTGCCCTATTGGAGTTCATTATTGATTCGACATAATTTAGATGTCATGCACATTGAAAAAAATGTGTTTGATAATATTTTCAACACTTTGATGGATATTTCTGGAAAAACTAAAGATAATGTCAAAGCCCGACATGATCTGAAAATACTTTGTAAAAGACCAGAGTTGGAGTTACAAGAGGTCAACGGACGATATCTGAAACCGAAGGCCCTATATGTGTTAAATAAACAACAAATCAAAGATGTTTGTCGATGGGTAAAAGAACTCAGATTACCCGATGGATATGCTTCAAACTTATCTAGATGTGTGAACGTCGATGATTGCAAAATATCAGGGATGAAGAGCCATGATTGTCATGTATTCATGCAGAGATTACTTCCGATCGCATTTCGAGATCTTCTACCTGATAATATTTGGGGTCCGTTGACTGAATTAAGTATGTTATTTAGAAACATCTGTGCAAATGTCCTTCGAGTCGAAGATATGTCAACACTTGAAAATAATATTGTTGAAATCATATGCAAGAAGGAGCAGTTTTTCCCTCCTGCATTTTTTGACTCGATGGAGCATCTACCGATACACTTGGTATACGAGGCACGAGTTGGTGGCCCCGTTCAATATCGGTGGATGTACTTATTTGAAAGATACATGAATCGTCTGAAGAAAAAAGTAAAGAACACCGCAGCTGTTGAAGGATCAATATCTGAATCGTATATCATCAAAGAAATTTCAACATTCTGCTCATTTTACTTTGAATCGACAGTACAGACAAGATTTGATCATCTTCCACGTAACGACGACGGGGGTGTTTGACATTCAGATGGACGTTTAAATATATTTTGTCACTCTGGTCGTGCTTTTGGTTCTCGTCCATCTCGACACTTAAGCGATGAAGAGTATCATTTGGCACACTTGTATGTATTACTCAATTGTCCAGAGATTGAACAATTCATTGAAATATTTGACATTGAGATGGTGCAAAAATACTCTATTCACAACGATCAAGAATTGGAGAGATTACGGAATCGTGATTTCCCTACTTGGATTCAGACTTACAGCAAAGATCACAGAGCTGAAATAGATGAAAGAATATTTGAGTTTGTTAGTGGACCGTCGCGACTTGTGTCGTGCTATAGCGGATATTTTGTTAACGGGTATAAATTTCACACGGTTGAATATTCATTTACAAAGAAGACGATGAATGCTGGGCGTGAAAGGGACAACCTATGTTGAATGTGATATGGATTTTTATGGACTGGTGGAAGAAGTGATAGAGTTGCACTACTTCGGCTTGAAATCAGTGATCCTATTTAGATGTCATTGGTTTGATACAACAGAAAGGGGCATGAAAGTTCATCCAAAATACAAACTTGTTGAGGTTAATTACAAATCGAAATTGGCAGCAAATGAGCCTTTTATATTGGCATCACAAGCCGAACAAGTATATTACGCGTAGTATCCGGCTCGAAATAAAGATAGAGCAGATTGGCGTGTAGTCTGTAAGACAAAAGGTAGAGGAAAAATTGATCCGATAGTAGGAGAAAATGAGCTGATACCTGGTATGACACATGGTTTCTATCAAGAAGATGATCCTCCTGCTGTGGATCGTATTATTCCAATACTCGAGGATGCAGACACAACGTCAATTCAATTAGAAGTTGAATATGCTGATGATGACGATCATGAAATTGAGGAAGCTGGAGATGAAGAAGGTGAAGAAGAGGAAGAAGAGGAAGAAGAAGAAGAATTCGAAGACTATTATTCAGATGATGAGGAATAATTGTAAAGTATATATTTTATTAAATATATCTCTACTATTTATACAATAATCTGATTATATGTCTGTTCGACAGATATGTCTGGTCATGGTTATCGACGCAGGAGAGCTTCGGAGTCTCCGATCGGTGAGACTCCAGCACTTACTCATGCTGCTGATCCTCCTGTTGTTGATCCTCATGAGGATGATACTGCCGAGGCTAGTACATCCAGACGCAGGCGGCCACGCGGGCCGAACAGGTGGCAGCCTCCACCAGCCACAGAGTCACGTAGATTGATTAACGTGATTGGGGAGCGGTAATATATCATGAATTATGAATCATTACAAATTCATTATATCATAATATAATATTAAAATTTATTTTTGTTGTGCAGGTTCGAGCAAGAAGAAGTGCCGAGGAGCATTTCTTCTACTATTCGACGATACATGAACGGGGCATGGCCTACGTGGTCTCACGTGCCTAGCGAGCACGTCGACATGTTATGGCACGAGTTTGAGGCACGTATTATTATTTTTTTTACATGCATGATGATATATTAATATTGGTACTGATATTAGTATTTTGCAGGCTCGCTATACATGGGCCGAGGACCAGAGGCCCTTCATTTACGCTGTCTGGGAGGCTATTTCCCGGGCAAGGTACAACGGGCAGCTGGGGCAGGCTCGGTCCCAGGCGATGGCCCGAGTTGGGACCACTAACATCGCGGAGACTCGGGGATACGGCCCCGGTTGGATTACTCCGGATATATGGGACCAGCTCGTGGGAATATGGTCGACGGATCGATGGCAGGAGGTTTCTCGGAATGCGGCTAGAAATCGCAAGTCGGGGGGAGCAGCGCGTCACACCGGCGGCTCTGTTGCATTTGCAGTGCACGCGAACCGTATGGTAAGTATATCTTTTAATTATATATTTTATTTGTTACTATGTGTAATAATTAATGTATTTGTTTTGTAAATGTAGACGACGGTGTCGGATGACGGGACTGTCCAACGACCCTCCCCGATGGCGGTGTTTGAGCGGACTCACCGTCGAGCACATGGGACGGGGGAGTACATCGACAACCGCGCTGCATACATTATGGTAATTATATATTTGTTTAAATTATTCATTATATATTTATAATTTAAGTTTTATGATAAATATTAATCAAAAAATCAAACTCGAGTAGGAGACCTACAGCCAGACGGTGGTGCAGCGCGGGGGTACCCCCGAGGACTTTGACGTAGCATCGTGGGTCGAGGCCGCAGATGGCTGGGACCATGGCCGCGTATATGGCTTCACAGATAGTGGTCATGCGCGAGCCGTACTAGGGCCACTTGGGGCACCGACCCCTCTGGTCGCTGGTGAGCGATCGTCCACCTCTAGATCCAGTTATGATCATAGTAACAGAATAAGGACTCTAGAGGACACGGTCGCGCGTCAGACTGAGATAATGGAGCGCCAGAGTCAGATGATGGCGGATATACAAGCTATGCTACGCAACATGTCAGGTCATCCCGAAGCAGGCATCTCTTCGGCATCATCTAATCCATCATCCTCGAGTCAGTCCACGCCGGTGTACACTCAAGCACTCCAGACCCCGCCATATGATCCAGACCATCCTCCATCGTCATCGTGAGATTTTGTTTATATTGAATTTGTTACTGAGATATTGAACTTGTTTAATTTATATTGACTATGTTACTGAGATGTTGATACTTCAATTTTGCATTTGAATTGTTTTTATACTATAAATATAATTGTTTTGATGTATATCTTGGTGTGTTTGTGATGTGTGAATGAATGTGTGTATGAGTGTATGGGTGTGTGAGTTATGTATCAGATAATGTATCAATGTATCAATGTATCAATGGAAATTTGGAATTTTAAATTTTTTCGTTACCAGGTTCACATCATCAGCAACGGCTTTCCCCGTAAGCATACTTCACCAACAGTCGCATTACAACCAACCATCCACATTGCAAATACTCTTTAAAACGAACTTCAGCAATTCTCTCTCATATGGATCCCTTAATTTTGACTTCAGATTTTATGAGTCACATTAAAAGATTCCAACAACCATCGAACCAAGCAGTTGAATTCTCTTTGTCTTTCAACGGAGTAAGAAAAGGATTCTAGCTCCATCTTAATAAAGAGAGTCTCCCCCCTTTCATAGTTTTTGTAATGGTTGCCGGTCCTTCATAGTTTAAGGCACTATTCCAGCTCTTCAGCAGTGATGGAAATTCCTCCCACTTATCCTCACCGCACACAATCTTCTTTCAGCCTGTCACCATTATCCTAGCTACTCTTAAAGGAAAATTTGAAGTTTAACATTTGTTCTGCCCTATCCCATCCCAAAATAGAGATGAGAAAGAACAATTGTAGAAAATGTGATCAAGAGCATCCACATTATTTTTGCACAAGAAACAAGTATTTGACTTTGTTTTGTTGAATTTAGAAAGATAATCAAAAGTGGACAATTTTTTCCATAAAAGTTTCCAAGCAAAAATCTTAATTTTTGGTAAAATATCAGAATTCAGATGTTAAACCAATTAAACTCAAATCTTTCCTCAATACTCAATCTACTTTTCATAAAGTTGTATGCAATTTTACAACTAAGTTTATCTTTAGCATTTAATGACCAAATCCGTTTATCTTTAATATCATTCTTTGAGATGTAAATCTGACATATGTTTTTTGTCTGAATATCACCAAATAACTCACTGATAATGTCCAAATTTCATTCTACATCTCTGATAGATTCTGAAACTTTAGAGTATAAGGTGAGTTTGTCTACATTAATAGTCTAAGCTCCTGAATGGCACAATGCAAACTTTTGAAAGATCAAGAAATTTTGATTGAGTTCATTTCCTTCCGGGAGTGATAATTTTCATACCTCTTATTCAACAATTTGACCCAAACATAGTTTTTCTCATTAAGAAAATGTAAAATTTTCCTGGCTTGAAGAGAAAATCTGGATAAGCTGATATCTCTTACTCCTAAACCACCACTGAGTTTGCTTCTAGTAACAATGTTCGAGTTCATCAGATGAATAGCTTTTCTTTTTGGCCTTGAGCTCTAGAGAAAGCTTTTAGATATACTTTTGAATCTATTTACCACCTTCTTATTTATCCAAGTAATCGTGAGAGTGTGAATTGGCATAGAGTTAACCACAAAGTTAAGTAAAATAATTTTACCTGCTTGAGAAATATCCTTACTAGCCTAGTTTTCAATTTTCCCAAATGCCTTGCCCATCATGATGTTCTGATAGTTGTTGCTTAGCTTCTTAAAATCTATGAAGGCACCTAGATACTTTAAAGGGAAACACCATTTCTTAATTTTCAACAATCTGCCAATTTCCTCTTTAAGTTTAGAAGGACAGTTCTGAGGAAAAAATATATCAGATTTGACCTTATTGACTTTCTAGTTTGTAGCAAGGCAGCACTGATCCAAAACCTCCACTAAACTGATACATGATTTCCTATTGCATTTAGCAAAGGAAAGAACATCATCAGCAAAGAACAAATGACTGATTGAGAGGCCTTTATATTTGAATCCTTTTATCCTGTATGTGACAAACTTATCAAAAATTAGTGAGAGTAATTCCTGCAATATGATTAAAAAAATAGGATGATAAGGAGTCTCCTTGCCTGACATCTTTATAACTCTTGAAACTGCTAGACTACAAATCATTAATGTTGCATCTATAATTGGCAGAACTTAGACAAGTAAAGAGTCAATTTTTGACTTCAAAAGGAAAATTCATGAACTGAAATATGTGCTTTAGAGCTGACCATGAAATCCTATCAAATGCTTTTTCCAGATCAAGCTTTAGAATGAAGTAAGGAATTTTTCTTTTTGATTTTTGGATTACACTTAGAATCTCAAATGTAATCATAATGTTATCCTAAAGCTATCTCTTTTCAATAAATGCATCTTGTTCTTTTGAGATGAGGTGACACGTAAGAGGTTTAAGTCTATTAACCAACTTTAGCTAATAGTTTATATGCAACATTGCACAGAAAAATTCACTACTAGAATTATCGTCATCACCAACGGCTGAAGCCGTGGCTGAATTGTCGATGATAACTATCACGGACGACACAAGCCGTGGTAAAAAGCCGTCACTGATGTGTGTGTCTCAGATAAGTTGTGACGGCGTCTCTCGATCGTCACAAGTAATCATTAGCGATAGCCGTGGGCGTTGTCGCTGATTTAAACACATCAGTGACGGCTGTAGGCGGCTGTCACTGATACCAACACATCAGCCACGGCCCGGGGCTATCGATGATACTATTAGCAACTGTGACATTTGGTGCTACCCAGACCATCAGCCATGGCTTAGTGACGTATGCGGCTGTAACTGACACCAATACATCAGCCACGGCGCAGGGCCGTCGATAATACTATTAGCAATTGTGATATTTGATGTTGTCCAAGCCATCAGCCATTTACGATAAGCCTTCAGCCACAGCTTAGTGACGATGGCCGTGGGTAAGCCGTGGCTGAAGGTATATCCTGTAACTGAAAAAAAATAATTTTTTTATAAATTTCTTGTATACAATAATATTTATAGATTACAATTTATTTCAATTACATATTGCAATCAGAAAATATCATACACATGCATTTGAAATCAAACATACAAGTTTTACATAAATATCATCAATCTAAGCCTTAAATCGGAGGCAAATAATTATCAAAATATCATATATATACAACTATAAGTATATAAATAACTATCCGTTTACAAACAAGTATCAAAATATAAACAAAATATAATAAATCAAAATCTCATGGCTGCAGTGGAAGCGGTGGAATCGACAGCGACTGGGTCGGGAGCGTCGACTGGGTCGAGGAGGACAACGACTGCGACATCATCGATAGAAGGGCAGAGTGGGACGCAATCTGAGTGAGGAGTGCATGCATGTTCTGCATTGTCTCTCTCAACTCTTCATTCGTCTGTCTCTGCTCCTCCGTCGCCAACCTTTGCTCCTCCATCGTTTGTCTCTACTGGGTGAGCTCCGGCTCCAAGGTTGCTATTCAGCTATGGTCCTGCGCCCGGGATGTCAAGGGCCGCTCACCCACAGTCGGAGGGGTCGGTGCCCCAAGTGGCCCGAGCACGGCGCGTGCATGGCCACTGTCTGCAAAAGCCATAAACATGACCGTGCTCCCAGCCACCTGTGGCTTCCACCCAAGCTGCTGCGTCGAACTCTTTCGGTGTGCCTCCACGCTCAATCACAGTCCTCGTGTAAGTTTTCTACACATGTTTATATTTTAAATATATATAAACTATAAATAAAAATTATGTCAATCAAATAGATATATATAAACAATTACCATTATGATCGAGACTCTGCTATCAACGTAGTCCCTCGCTCCTCGTCGACGACAGTGGGTGCGCTCAAACACCTCCATCATCGACGGGCGTTGGACGGTGTCGTCCTCCGCCACGCGCATCTTACATTAGAAAATTAACAAATACATTAGTATCATTATACACAATATATAATTTAATTAAAATAATTAAATTATACATACCATGTGACGCGCATGAACCGCAAAAGAGATGGAGCCACCAGTGTGGCATGCCCCCGTGTCGTCCCCCCTGGACATGCAGTTTCTCGACGCAGTCCGGGAGACCTCCTGCCACTCAGGTGTGTCCCACCGCTCAATGAGCTGGTCCCACACAGGGTCAGGAATCCACTCGAGGGCGTTTCCCCGAGTCTGGCCTATTTGTGTGGCCCCCAGCCATCTCATCACGGTTGACGGACCTGCTGAAGCTGCCCATTATAGCGAGCACGGGCAACACGCTCCCATGCAGCCTCAACAAAAGTGATCTTGTCATCTGGCCATGTATAATGAGTCTGCAAAAAAAAATTATTATTATCGATCAATATTTAACATTAATATTAATTTAATAAATATGCTTACCGTGAACTCTCATCATAATAAATCCATCTGCTCACGGGGGCACGTGAGACAATGTAGGCCATGCCCCGTGCATAAACTTCCGGATCGTCCCCGCTATCGTGCGAGGGACGTCCTCCTGCTCAAATCTGCACCAAATATAAATTCATATTATGATATTTTGAATTATAAATAAATTATAAGAAGTAATTGATGCATATACTTACCGTCTTCCGCACACACTAAGTGCTCTGCGCGGTTCACCCTCGGGTTGCGGAGAGAGAAGTCTGTTAGGCCCTCGTGGCCTACGTCTCAAAGACGACGATCCTACGATTGCGAAGGGTGGCGGAGGGATGGTAGTCGGATCAGGTGAGGAGATGGTAGCCAGATCAGGTGAGGGAACGGTGGACGGATCAGGTGGCAGGATGGTGGTGGAAGGCAAAGGGTCAGTGGGTACAGGTGGGGCGGGTGGTAATCGTCAGGGGGTCCTACGAGAAATACCTCATCGGGAACTGATATCTCAAACCATAGTTGTAAAAATTTAATATAATTAGATTATATATAATAGATTAATAGATATATTTAATAATTGAATATATACTTCACATTTATAATTATTCGTCATCGTCATTATCATCATTCGTGTAATACTCTTCTTCTTGTTCTTCTGTATCGAAATCTTGAAATTCTTCTTCTTCTCCCTCATCAGCATTCTGTCCTTCCTTAACTTCATTATCGTCGTCATCAACGTATTCTATTTCCAATTGAACTAACTCTGTGTCATCATCCTCGAGTATTGGACTAACTCGTTCCACTTCGAAATGATCTTCTTCTTGATTGAAGTCATCTGCTGGCTCATTCTCTCCAACTATCGGATCAATTTTTCCTCTGGCTTTAGTCTTACAAACTACACACCAATATGTCATATCTTTCTTTCGAGATGGATACTGCATATAATATACTTGTTCAGCTTGAGATGCCAATATAAATGGCTCATTTGAAGCCAATTTTGATTTGTAATTGACCTCGACCAGCTGTTTATACTTTGGATGAACTCTTGTGCCCTTATCGCTTGTATCGAACCAATGACATTTAAAAATGGCAACTGATTTACATCCGAAAAATTGCAATTCTATGACTTCTTCCAATGGTCGAGCTCCCCCGTCGTCGTTCCGTGGAAGATGATTAAGTATTGTCTTGATGGTTGATTCAAAATAAAATGAGCAGAATGTTAAAATTTCTTGAATTATAGCTAACATCTGTTCACCAGACAACATCGATGGTGGCTCATCTCTTTCGACTCTACCCTTGGTAAATTTAACATGATTCCTTCGATACTGATGGTTAGATGGTAGGAACCGGCGATGACAATCAAAGAATGAAATTTTTCGACCGTTCTGAAGACTAAAGGATTATGAGTGTTCCATGCAATACGGGCAAGAGAGTCGCCTATGCGTCCAACCAGACGACATGCCATAATGCGGGAAATAATTGATTGTCCATAATATAGCAGCTCGTAAAGTAAAGTTTTGCTTCCGGTGACAATCATAAGTGACAGCTCCCTCAACCCACAATGTTTTCAACTCATCAATTAGGGGTCGGAGAAACACGTTAATTTTCTTTGCGAGGACCCCTAGGACCCAGAATAATCATCGAAAGATAGATAAATTCATCTTTCATACACATTGAGGGCAACAAATTATAAACTATTAACAGCACTGGTCATATTGAATACGGAGTTGTCGAATTACCAAATGGATTAAAACCATCCGTGCACAATCCCAACTTAATATTTCTAGTATCCCACGATGAATTCGTCGGTACATCCAACTTCGATCGCCGACATGTTCTGTCAAAAAGTTGACAATATCTTTTAGTGATGTCTTTAGGTGGGATAGTCCTATTCCATTCGGGATTTATATTATTTATATGACACTTAGAAATTTTTTTAGTCATTAACTTCATTCTAAATTTCGGCAGCATCTCCCTATAGTTCTCCGAATACGCATATCATCTGGGCGCGTATCGGAGAACAAGGGAGATACAAGCCAAAATTTAAAAATGAATAATCACTAAAAGAAATAAACTAAGTGAAATATAAATAACTATGTTCTCAAATTGTCTAATTATGGACAATTCAAGGGTTGTACATCGTATAAAAGATCATTTACTTCGTTTATACGAACATACAACCCCCGAACGGATCTAAGATTTTACAAAATTAAAACTTGACTCGTCGATGCGTACGTGAAACGTATCAACTCGTCTTGATTTTTTTTAAAAAAAATTATGGATGCCGGTGCGAGTCCATAATGGATGATTAAATGCGCGAGTCCAAAGTGGACGATTTCGGCACGAGTCCATCCATTGTGGACGATTCCGGCGGGAGTCCAGCATGGACGATTTGATCGTGAGTCCAAAGTGGATGATTTGGCCACAAGTTCACAGTGGACGATTCCAGCGCAAGTCCTCAGTGGATGATTCCATTAATACTAATTAATTAGTACTAAACTAATTTCATTAATTAACCTAAAAATAATTAAACCCTAATCAACATTAACCATTAATTATTAACCAAACTAATTACTTAATTAACAATTAATTTCTAATAATTAACAATAAAAAATTAAAAAAAATTATAAGATTTAATTAAACCCTAATCAAATTGTGATTACCCTAATCACAGTTTGATTACGGGTAAATTAAACCCTAATCAAGTAATTGATTGGGGTTTAATTTACCCTAATCATGCATCAACAGTAGCCGACATCACTATCGGCTACTATTTGCATTAGGGCCGATTACCATCGGCCCCAAATCATGGCGCCGGCGCGGAGAGGGCCGATCGGGTCGACCCAGTGCAGAGAGGGCCGGATCGATGCCGGCGCGGGGCAGCGAGATGGAGGGATTGAGATGGGGAGAGAGGAGGAGATGCATACCGAAAGGGAGAAGGTCACCGGCGGCGACTGACGGCGGCAACAACAGGCAGTGACAGACGGCAACGGGCAGTGGCGGACGGCGATGGCAACAAGCGACAGCGGCGATCAGAGAAGAAAGAGGAAGAAGAGGAAGAAAGAGAAAGGGTCGGGTGCGAACGCAAATAAAAAGAATTTTCACCGACGGCTCGCAAGCCGTCGGAACACCGTGGATTTGTAATTTTATTATCACCGACGGCTCTCTCAGTCGTCGGTGAAGAGTATTTTAATTTTTGTGTTGTGTTCGCGCAATTAATTAATAAGCGACGACCGCTTCCAATCATGGCTAATGACTTATTCATATCACCAATGGCTCTAGCGCCCCTGCTAAGCCGTGACTAATAACTTATTTTATTTCGCACCACGTGCGCGCCATCAACTATGAGCGACGGCTCTATGCGGCCGTATGCGAGCCACGGCTGATTTGGTTATTCATATCACCAACGACTCTAGCGCCCCCGCTAAGCCGTGGCTAATAACTTATTTTATTTCGCGCCCCTTGCGCGCCATCAACTACGAGCGACGGCTCTATGCGGCCATATGCGAGCCGCGACTGATTTGGTTACATTAGCCACGCCATGGCCGTTGCAAAGCCGTGAATTATTCTGACGGTCGAGACGGCCGTCGGTGATTCTCGTGGTTGATGTGGTATATTCTAATAGTGATTGGCCTAAAGTCATTAAGGTTGTTTAATTCTAATTAATAGTCACTTGTATAAAAATATACGTGACCTTTGATTAGATTCTAATCTCCATTGTTATAATTACATATATGACTAAATCAGATTTTCTGATTTTCTATTTATTGATCAAATACAAAAAATATGCTATCGTCATATAGATAAATGATATGAAATAAATTTTAGAACCTAATTTAAATCCGTCATCGGTAGTATATGCATAGAATGTTGTCTTTGTTAACAAAGCTTGATGGGTTTTCATATTGTGTTGGCATGTTTATAACCTAACCAAATTTGTATTGCGTCGTGTAGGGTCTTATTATAGGGGTCAATTTGTTTAAGACAAATTTATATAAGAAAGCATATATATAATCCCCCACTTTAAGCATAACTAAATTTAAAATAACTAAAATTTATTCTTTCAAATCACATTATCTTCATTCATCTTTTATTTTGATTTGTTAATTTAAGTTAAACATGAAATGAATGAGTAGTTGGATTTAAAATGATATATTTTTATTATTAAAATATTTAAGTTTTATAAATTAGTGAATGAATTATGTAAATTTATATTGTACTAATCATGCGATAGGTGGTGTAGGCTCATTAATTTATTCGAATCAATTTGATCAGACAAAATTGTGTCATTCCGTGGGACAATATATTAAAAGTGTTGTGCTCGTTGTTTTCATATTTTCATGTTTGTAATTCAAATGATTTTGTTTTAAGTCATAATTGTATTACCACATTTATGATCTATCAACAGGAATTGTCAGACCTATGCGTATTATTATAATTTTAATTTTAATATTTTAATTAGATTAATAGTTTAAGCATGTTGATTGGTCAATTATCTCATCTATTAATGCATATTATAAATTAATATATAATATGATAAATTACACTGATCTCTCCTGAGATTTAGTGACATTATATTGACATTCTCTTTATTTGTTCAGGTGACACTCACATCCCCTGTAGATAACGGTGTTAAATGAATTCCATTAGTAATGTTATTTCTCTCTTATGCTTTTTGCTGAAGAATTATTAAAATATATGGATAAAATAATTGAATAAATATTTTGAAAATAAAAATTTTAAATGAATTATTTTATTTTAAAAATATTTTTTAAAATAAAATTATTTTATTGAAATAAAAATGACACGAGGATATTTTTATCATTTAAAAAAAAACTACAAATATTTAAAAAATGTCATTAGTAAGCATATGCAATGCACATGACAGATATTCCACTAACAATTTTCGTTAGTATGAGAGGTCTGTGTAATCTTTTACAAAACTTAGGGAGGTTACAAGACAAAATTACAAATAGAGGGAATGTCAATGTAATTTCACTAAACCTCAGGGAAGGCCAGTGTAATTTATCATATATAATATTATATTAGAGATATTTTATGTATTTAATTATTCTATAAAGTTAATTAATTTCAAGTAATTATTCATAATCATATTGGTTTTGAATAACTCATGTATAATGTATCAACATCTATGTTGGCAAATTAAAAGAACCCAATTGATTCGAGGCATATATATATAATATTTATAATTTTGTTTATTGACATATGTCTATAGGGGGATAAAACCAATTGAAATCGGATCCGAAAAGTATGTTTTAAGTTAAGTAATGTTTAAAAAGTTACTAATTTCGAATTGAATTCGAATATCCGATGTTGAAATCCAATAATTGGAAAGAAAGAAAAAAGAAACTTAGGGCTTGTTTGATTAGCGCGCGAAACCAAGTCTGTATTTATGATTTCAGTTTCACTGAAACCAAAATTGCTTACGAAAACGTGTTTGGTTTAGTGTTTTCATGAAACTGAATCGAAACCAGAATGAAAACGAAACCAGTTTTCTTAATAAAAATGAAAACAACAGAATGTTGTTTTCTGTGGTTTCGAGACTGTCGGTTTCGTTATCAAAATGTTGTGACAACTTTGTAATTATAAATATTTTTTTATAAAATTAATTAATTTAAAAATAAATCAAACTATATCGAATTTTTAAAAATAAAAATAAAAATCATCATTTTTAACTCAAACTTTTATCTTAAATTTATAAAATAATTAAACCAATTTATATCTAATTGACTCAAACCCACGTGTTATCAATTTTCTTAAAGTTGGTCTATTTATAATTTAATCAAACCTAATTTTAGATCATTGGACTTGTTTTTTTTTGAAATTTTATAATAACTATTAATTAATTTTTATATCTAATTGAACAAAAAAATCTTAAATTACCAATAACTTAATTAATTAAATCATTTAAATATTTTGTAACCATATTAACAAATATTTAATTTTGTAAACTAATTAAATATTTAATTACTACTAAAAATGTTCAACGAAAAATTAATATTATTTTTTATAATCAAATAAATATTTACTGATTTCAACTAACTAAAATTGATGTTGTTTTTATTAACCAAACGCGTTTTCAGAAAACTGAAAACTAGAAACCAAAATCAAGTTTTCGAAATCAAGTTTTCAGTTTCACTGAAACCAAACCAGAAAATAATTTTCGCTAACCAAACAACACCTTATATTTGTATAAAAAATGGGGAGCATGTTTCCAAAGTGTACAGTGATTTCCAAATTCCGATCGATTTCGAACCAATAAAACAGAACCCAGGAAGTTGGCGCCCTGCTCTTTTAATCATTCCCTCACAATGCTTTTCCTTTTTCTTTTCTTCGATATTTGTAGCAGTAGATCACACAAACAGCTAGTGGAGAAGATCGACAAAGAGGAAAGAAAGAGAGACACGGATATATTAATTGGCGATCCCCAGGAATTAATCAAAGACTGTATACCTTTAAATATTTTCTTTCTTTCTTTTTTTTTTTGCTTTTTCACCTCTCTTTTCTTTTGATCTTTTCTCATCTCTCTCTCTCCGTTGTTCTTGAGTTGTGTGATTAATGTATTAGAAGATCCGCTACATAATCTAGCGATTGACCGTACGAGCTTTAGATTATTATTATGATATAATAATAATAATAATAATATCTCCTGCTTGCACTCACAACCTGACACTGTCTCCCACGCGTTTACTGCTTCCTTCTTTCACCACCTGCATGCATGTACGTGCATTCTAGCGCGCGCGCGCTCTCTCTCTCTCTCTTATAGATAAAAGGACTAAATCAAAAATCATGAAGATTAAAATGATATTTTGAAAGTAGAAAGGTGAACCGAAATTAATTGTGAGAGAGGAAAATGATGTGAGGCTATTGAAGCGTTTACACCTTCTTCTGTCTCCGGCTCAGTGTACTGCAAGTCTGCAACTATATAATTGTCCGAGGGTGGGGCCGGCCGAGATTGAGAAAAGGGCGCGACGCGGGGATCCCGTGAAGCTCTGCTGAAGGCAGAAGGAGACGAGCAGTGAGAGCGAGGGAGAGAGATTCTACTGCGCCTGCTTTAAAAGCCCCAACGCGGCAGCTAATTAATTAAATAGATTCCGAGGGATGTATTACTATTATATCACGAGGAAGTGGTCGGGGCTTTTAAGAGAGCGAGGCAGGGGGTTTCTTCTGCCGCGTTAATGCGTGCAGTGCAGTGCAGGGGCTGCTCTGACAGCCGACACTGCAGGTGTACGCAACGCGAAGAAGATGAGACGACCCATTAATTGAATGCATGCATGCATGCATGCAGCAAGTACATGTTTCTTCTACTACTGTTCACCTTAACTAGGCCGCGACTATCTATTTGTTAGAGAAAGAGAGTATAACCAGTTGGGTTGTGTAGGTCCCTCCAACCCAGACAATAAGGGTATTTTTTCTTCTTAAAAGTAGGAATGGACCGGATCCGTTCATGAACGGTACAAGTTCAACTCAGAAGGAGCCAAACCAACCCCAGCATGCCAGTGCCCAAGGGGTGGGCTGAGCTCTTTCCCTTGGGCACGTGGGCCGTGCTCGGCATGGCTAGACACGACAAAGAGGCTTGCACTGGCGCAAGCTTAGGCCTGCGCCAATGCAAGCCTGGCGCCAACCTAGCGCCAGGCTAGCCTGGCAAGCACTGCAGGTAGAAGTGGCAATTGAAATCGGTTAACTAAATCGCAAAATTTGATTTTGAATAGTGAATTTATTATTCGATTTCAATTTCAGTTAGAGAATATGAAAAAGACCAATTAATTAAATTCGTTTCGATTTCGATTATTGGTTTGCAAATAACCGAAATTGGTTATATATTTCGATTTTAGTTACCGGTTATCCGCAGATAATCGAATCCGAAATCGCTATAATTAATTATTTTGATAATTTTTAAATATTCCAAAATCTAATTTACTAATAAGTTACCCGTTTACTAACCGGTTAAACGGTAATCGATTTTATTTGAACCAAACTAATCAATTTCGATTATCCGTCGAATAATCAAAACCGAGCCGATTCCGATTTCATATACTAGTTTTGAAACCGAAATCGAAATCGAACAATTTCGATTTCAATTAACGAGCTTTTAATCGGCTTCGATTTTCAATTAATCACAAAAATATGGTTAACTGAACTGTTCTCATCCCTAGCACCAAGCTACATGGCGCTAGCAATGCCTGCACCAGCCCAACACTAAGTCACATGCCAAACTAGGCGGCACTTCTAAAAATTCAAACCGTGCCAGGCAAGGCCCGACAGGCAATGGGCTTGCCCGAGCCTTGGCCTGGTTCTAAGCCAGCCCAAGCACAGCCCATTGCCACCACTATTTTTTCTAAAATAACTTTAGGGCACGCATATTTCAAGAATGTAGATTTTAATCAAGACAATTACAATTAATTTGGTGAAAAAAATTAATTAATTGATCGGTACATGTTCAAAATAATTCAATTAATTGGCTTGATTAATGATAGATGTAAATTTTGATTAATCAAATTAATCAAAATTATTATATATAATTTTTGTTTAGTTTCAATTACCATATAAATAAATAACTTCTTAACTATATAAAAAATAAAAACTCAAATAAATTCAGTTAAGTTGTTTCTGAAATAATTTCCATAGATATTAATTCGGTACAAGATAATTCGGTAAATTAAATGGTCAAAGTTTTTATTAATCAAATTAATTTGATAATGTTAACTTAAATAGACAAGGAAAAATTATAAATCACACAGGAATTGAACACCCGAGTAACATCTGTATCCATCTGTTCGCATGTGTAGAACTCACAACTTAACTGGCAAGGTGCATAAACATGTGCAGTCATATTCATCGTTGTCAACGAACACCGTGGTCAAAGATCCTCCTCTTGAGCTTATTAAGAGAAAGAACATCCTTTTCTATCATATTTATTTTAAATTAAGAAACAAAGTCTTGTCTCCAATTCTCGCACGTTTAACCTTATTGAGGGATGAACACCAACACTACACATTTCAGAGCTGCATACACAATACATCAAAAATTTCCAATGCAAAAAAGTCTAAATAGGCAGGTCTACAGTTGCTCATTTTTCAACATGCACGTGCAGATGTTCGATTATTCAAGAGAGCATCACTAGCTTTTGTCCTGCTCTACTGTGAGTTCAGCCTCTGGACGTCAACTAATTGATACAGATCACCACGCCGTTGGTTTCCAAGAGGGAGGTTTGACCTGCAAAATTTTGCAAAAGTGTTGAGGATGTAAAAGAATAGATCATGTCTCGTTAAAGGATTAAGCTTTTGGATGAATGACATTGATCAAAAATAATAAAGATGAGTAATAGGGCATGAGGTCATTGTTGGAATCGTCCACTGAATTTATTCAAAAGAACACCCTAATATTAAATCAAGTTCAACATGTTGAGCTTAAGATAGTATACTCTTATCTTTTCACCCACATGTGCGGGAATTGTTAAGAGTATAAATGAATAAAGTATCTCTCATGTAATGGATGAAGATTTCAGATGAATGTCATGCAAACCGAGTACTTCTATATCCAGATTGAGTTTTGCACAAATTGAGTCGTAGTTTATCCAAGGAAAAAGAAATAAAATTTCAAGATTATTAAAAAAAAAAGGATCAAATGGTCCATATATTACCCATTTTTAGAGTTTTCTGCTGATTCTTGACCAACTTTACTCATTTTTTGACCAAACCAGCAAACGCGTACTGGATTCAGAATAGGATGGTGATCCAGCCATTCAAACCAAACTGGTTTCCATATTTATGTGCAAGACTAGCTATGAATAGTCATCACTAGATAGTATCTAATATATGCTTAGGGAGATGATAACAAGCAAATCGTGGGGACACAGGTGTGGATGATCGTATTAAATTAAGTAGTGGACTCTAATAACTTGGTTTCTTATTACAGAAGCACAAAATTTATTCAGAAGACTGATACCACAAGCTTTATAATTTGTAAACACAAAATTTTAAAGCATTTTCCACTAGATAACCTATATGAAGCATAAATAACAGACCGTGCATCAGAAAGAAAATTAATGGCCATTTAAGTTATCAGTTCGCCAAATTAGAATCTGTCAGTTACACATAAGAAAATAGTTCTTTCCATTAATCATCAGTTGATCTTATTGAAAAGCAAGACTTGACTGGTCAAATAACATACAGTTAAACAACGAGCAACTTAATACATGTTGAGAGGCATACCTTCTAAGTTCAATTAATGAATAATCAATCTCCTCTACAATGATTGTCTCCTCATGCTCTGTGGTTGCAATTACTTCTCCGAACTGATCAAGTCAAATTATTAAAGAGGAAACTTTGTTACTAGGTTTGCGAATGATGCTAATAAAGCAGTATTGTTTAGAACAATGGCCAACTAAAATACTTCAGGTATACTGATATTATTATGACTCCAAGGAACATTCCTTAGCCTGCAATCCTTCACATACTAGCACACAGAATACGTTGCTTTTCATAAAATATACATTAATACTTACAGGTCCAACAAGTGTAGAATGACCCCAAGCAGTGTATCCAGCACCAGTGTCTCGAGCAGGCGAACAGGTTGCAACAAATAACTGAGAAAAGGAGAAAATCATAACCATGTAGAGAATGGACTACAGATGTGTGATAAGTGATAATGTCTATATCTAGTTATTCATGCAGTGATCACCACAGAAAAAATTAGTAATTAAGAGCAAATTTTCTGATTATTTTCAGTATAACATAGGCATGCCAGCATGTAGCCAGGCAGTTACACTTAAGAATGCAGCGATGTGATCTAAATAGGCATACAATTAAAAGCATTGAAAAAGACAATACTTTAATCACAAGGCCTTGCTTGGGGATTTTTATTAGTCCTCTCTAGCGGTATGCAAGGCAATCTCCAGTAAACATCACCTTGTGAATTTTGTGCAAGTTACACGTGTCAAGATTTGCACGAATGCTTCTAACATTTAGAGATGTGACATCACTTATCACTGCAATTTTAAATTTATCATATGTTACACATTATTTACCTTCCTCAAGTGTGCCGAACACCCAACATATGGTATAAAAGGAGGTCGTGGATTTAGATTTAATCATCTTATCTCACTACAAAACAACATAGTTTTAGACACGACAAGGACTACAAAAGTTGTAATAACTGTCGCAACCTTGTCACCAAATGTCAAATAATATTATAAAAAACCATGTGAGAACTATGTCAAATAATATATTATTAGACACATTATTATTAAACACATCTTTCTAAGACATGGCATAGTGATAAATTTTGTTAAATGTTGACTCAATTTGAGCTCAAATTGATTGAACCAAGTCTATTATGCTACTGAAGCGGGGCTTAATTATAGTGAATAGGGCCAATTTTTATTTACCTAATTAAAACCATGCCTTATTAGTGTGCAGGCCCAATTTTTCATGTACTTAATCAATCAACTGAGCCTACAAAGGCCCAATTTTCATTTAATTCCTTTGGAACAATTACTCTTTGGAACAATCAACGTCTTCCTCCTGCGCACGGGAGCAGAGGAACAATTACTCTTTTATTTTTATCAGTTTTGCTTTATCCTTCTGCCAATTCCTTCAGATTGCTTTCTCCAAATCTTCGACAAAGATGCTAGCACAGTTTTTCTGGTGAGACTCACAGCCCATCTTCCTCCTGCAGGCTGAACAGAGGAGCGAGTACTTCCATTTTTAATAACGAACAATCCGCCATTTTTGGAGCTACATTTGGCGCAGCCTTTCAACAGAATTCTCGGCAAATCTACAGCAGATTCTTGTTCTGGTTTATTCAGTCCTTTTCAAATTAATTACATCAATCTTTTGAAGAAAACATAGGCTACAATTCCCACAAATACACCATCAATGGAATCTATCTTGCACTGATTTTTCTCCGCCATTATCTGCAGCATTATTCTCTGAATTCATGGTCTCCTTTTTCGTCACTGGTGGCATCTATAAAAGGGTCAACTGCTGTTCAGAACAACCCTCTTATTGAGGGTTGGCCTTCCATCAATTTGCTGCAATCCTTGTTTTCTCTTGTAGCTCACAACCCTCAACTGCTGTCCAACATTGCTGCTGCAGCATCACGTCCTCTCTAACATGACATCAACTTTGTTGCAACTTTCTTTCACAACATCTGTCAAAGACTTGTAATTTCAGCAGCATTTATTGAACTGTTTCATAAGCTACTGTTATTTGAGATAATAAGATAGTGCTCTCTCTTCTCCCGGTGAACATGGGATTGGCGCACTATCCATACAAAACCATGTTAAAATCGTTGTGTATGTGGTGTTTTCTTCATGCTCGTATTTTCTTCTTGTCTTTTGGGTTTTGCAATCCTTGTAGGAACCTTCTTCCCTAACAGTTGTGGTATAAGAGACAACCCATAATGGTAGGAGTAAAGTACGAAATACGGAAATTTGATCACAACATAAATTACTCACTATGGGGGATCAAGATAAAGGAACTCTTAACAAAGGAGAAAAACCTTCAAGATATGCTTCTTAGGAGAGACAAGATTGAAGGAACTAAAAGGGAAAAAAGATGGAACCGATGAGAGTGCAAAAACAACTATGTCCATGAGCATCTCAAACGAGGCATCACGAGAAGTTGCTTTAGAAAAGACAACTGCAGATGTTTGGAACAAACTCGCAACCATCTAAAACTCCAACTGGTAAGATAGCACTTAGACAAAAACTTTATCTTACGCATAACTGAAAGAACTTTTGTAAAATATCATATCAGTGCGCCTTTCGTTGTACAGTTGCTAATCCTGAGGACATGAGAGTCACCTTCGGAGAAGAATAGAAGAATAGAAGAAGATAAGGCTTTTATATTTTTAATTACTCATCTTTTAAAAAAATTTGTGAAAATATATTGTATGCCAAGAAAGCTATTACTTTAGATGAGGTGACATTCATGCTAGTATCTAAGGAGATCATCAACTCCCAACTCACTATCAGATTCTCTAGAAATCGTTGAGACTTTGAACACGGGGGACGAAGCAAGTTAAGAGGTACAGGAAAAAGCATATTCAGATCAAAATCAAAACTCAAGGACATGCAGTGCTACTACTGTAAGAAGATGATGGAACATATCAAGTTTGAGTGTCGCAAATTAAAAAGAAAACTACAGCAATAAGAGAATCAAATGGGGATGCATCCTACCCATTTTTACCTTGAATTGCAGTGATAAGTGATAATGTCTACATCTAGTTATTTACTTAGAGTGACCATCATAGAGAAGTTCAGAAAATAAGAGAATTTTTTAATTATGTTCAGTATAACATAGGCATGACACAGCATGTAGCCAGGCAGTTAGACTTAGGAATGCAGGCATGCAATCAAAAGCATTGCAAAAGACAATATTTTAATTGCAGGGCTTTGCTTGGAATTTGTATTAGTCCTATCTAGTGGTATGCAAAGCAATGACAATACACACCTTGTGGATTCTGTGCAAGTTACACGTGAAGGTTTCAACATTTAGGGAACTTCACATTCAAACAAAAGGATGTAACATAAATATATATAGAGAGAGGTGGGGGTTCTATCCTCATAACTTTTTAACCATCAATCACTTTAACATTTGTGAATGATAATACAATATGATGAACATCATTATTAAGAAGATCAAGTATGATCAATGATTGTCGTGCACAAATCTTAAAGCAAGATTAGTGGTTAAAAAGTTATGAGGATAAGGATCGCTGCCCACATTATAGGATTCAAGTTCAGAACTCTTGAGAAGTGAAGTAAAATGTTAAGCTAGACAAATGGCTGGAAATAGTTGAACTTGTCATCCAACAAGCTGAATAAAAGGTGCCAATGTCCGCCAAATTAAGAAGCAGTTCTTGTCTGCATGAGAATTACTAGCAAGAAATAACTGATTGTAGAGAATTTACAAATAGAAGGATGCAAAATGTTGTTATTCTGGATTGCATATAGTCCATGATCAGCAAGCTTACTTGCATAAGTTTGAAGATGATATGCAACTGAGAAAAAAGACTTTGCGTGATGATTGATACTAATGCATCATGCTTTGGAGTTTGAACAAACTATAATTAGACACAAACCATGTACAAAACAGTGAAGTTGATAACAATGAGTTGGCTTAATTTGGGGCAAGTGTGCTGTTAGAAATCTGGGAGCAAAGAAGGAAATGGCAGGAGGATGCTGGTCCAGAAAATACGTGAGAAAGAAGAGGAAAAAATTTGTCCTAATCACAGCCAAAGCAAGTGGTGGAAGAGATCAATCTTATCACCTAAAACATGACCAATTCCAGCTGAGCAAAAGAGATAAACCTTATCGCATGAAGCATGACCAAAAGAGATCTACTTTATCACATGAAGCATGATTAATTCTAGCAAGTAGATAAAGGACAAAGAAACTAGCTTTTAGGAGTATTTGATTAAGTGGTTTGCTACGTCTTATGGCTAAGTCTTTAATTTTGATAAAAGTCTTTTATGTTTAGCAACTGCCAAGTACAACAGAGAGGGTGGCTTGGCATAATTGCAAAGTTACCCACTTGTGACCTAGAGGTCATGGGTTCGAGCCATTGAAACAACCTCTTTGTAAAAAGGCACGAGGAAGGCTGTGTACATCAACCCTCCCCAGAGCCCACAAAAGTGGGATTGCTTCATGCACTGGGTCACCCTTTCTTTAATTGCCAAGTGCGACACTTTGAATTCACAGAGTTGAAGAGTGTATAAATTACGAGGGGATTGAAAAGGGATCCATGCATGTCATTGTCAATACATCTTGTTCTCTCTACCGATCACTACTCGGTGCCGTTGGCTGCTCCACACCTACAACAAGTCTGACATGGCAACAAGATGAGTTCAAGGATTGTGCTTTCATTGCGATGAAAGGTGGTTTCCAGCCCATAAGTGTAAGAAGTTATTTTTAATTCAATTAATTGAATAAGAGGAGGAACTCACTGATCGAGAGGAAGAGCCCATCAAACAACAATTCTCATTAATGGCAGGACAAGGCATCAAACAACCTCCAACCATGCATGTTACGGGCCACATCAACACCGTGCCAATAAGCATTCGGTTGGATTTGGATTCAGGAAGCTCCTTTAATTTCATCAATCACCGCCCGGACAACAAATTGCAACTAGCAAGGAGGGACTCGGATCATATCACTGTGGCTGTAGCAAACATTTGCCACCTTCCGGGAACTAAACTATCCAAACCACATTAAGCTTATGGTTGGGCAAGGAAATGATACAAGCTGAATTCTACATAGTGCAGCTTGGGGGATTGGACATCGTCCATGGTGTGCAATGAAGGCAAACTTTAGGCCCTATTACTTGGGACTTCAAGACGTTGTCCAAGAAGTTTATGGTCAATGGAAGACAAGTTCATCTTAGGGGACATGACTGCAAACCTCAACCCATTCAACTTGATACAATTCATCCTTTGCAGACCTCATCATTCTCAATAGAACTCTCTACGCTACTACAACAAATTAAAGTCATATTTGCTGTACCAGAAGGGCTACCACCAATTCAACAACGCGAGCACCATATCCGCCTTCCCCCAAGGACAACACCAGTTGTGGTAAGGCCTGACCGTTATCCTTTTTCTCCAAAAGGATGAAATCGAAAGACAATGTGCAGCCATGCTCGAACAAGGGCTAATTAGGTCCAGCAGTTCTCCTTTCTCTACACCGGTCCTCTTAGTTAAAAAGACTCAGACAGTAGTTGGCGAATATGCATGGACTACCTAGCTCTCAACGAAGTCACTATCAAAAACAAGTTTCTGATACCCATCATCGACGAATTGTCGGATGAACTTCATGGAGCTATGTTATTCACCAAATTAGACCTCATGGCACGTTATCATCAAATACGAATGGTCGCCGCTGACATAGACAAACAGCATTCTCCACCCACCACGGAGACTACGAATTCCTAGTAATGCCCTTTGCACTCACTAAAGCTCCATCTACATTTTAGGCTCTCATGAACGACCTCTTCCGACCATGGTTGAGATGTTTTGTACTCGTTTTCTTTTATGACATCTTGATATACAGCCGGTCATGGGAAGAACACATGCACCATCTACAACAAGTATTCCATCTTTTGCAACAACAAAGGCTGTTTGTGAAGCAGTCCAAGTGCATATTCAGCTCCACCTCTGGTGTGGCTCCTAGAACATGTCATCTCCACCCATGATGTGGCCACCGATCATTCCAAGTTGAAGGCAGTGACTAAATGTCCCACTCCAAGAACTCCATTAGAGTTTCGAGGCTTCTTAGGCCTAACGGGTTATTACCAAAAGTTCATACAGAATTATGGCAGCATTGCAGCCTCTTACGAACCTATTAAAAAAAATCCTTCCAATAAAAAGGCAAACGCCGACTATGCATTGTCACAACTCAAAACTGCTCTTACCACGGCCCCGATTTTGGCCCTACCAGATTTCTCCAAACCTTTTATTATAGAATGTAACGCAGCCAACCAAACGATAGGAGCTGTCCTGCAACAAGGAAGGCTAATTGCATACTTCAGCCGACAATTAGCATAACACCATTGCAATCTTCCAGCTTATGAGAAAGAACTCATCGGGTTGGCGAAGGCGGTGCGACATTGGGCGCCTTCGGTGTAGTCAAAAGCGCTCACCTGGTCGCCTAGGCGCACCAGGCGAGGCGACCACAGGCCTTAGCGCCTTAGGAGTGTCGCAGGCGCAGCCCTTCGGTCAAGCGCCCGCCTGGGCTGTGCTTTTTTTAGAAGCCCCAAGCGCGCGCTTTGTGCGCCTGGGTGAAGTCCTCGTTTTTTTTCTCTTAAGTGGGTGTGGGTGGGGGGGAATAGCACGCTTTTTCGAACAGAATCTTGAACAAGGCCGACTGATTGAACTCCCTGTTTTGGCTCAAAATGACAAGCAAGGCTCGTAGAAAGTCAAGCTCTAGTGTTGGTAGTTTAGAAGGCTCCACTGAGTGTGACTTTGAAGAGAGAGGTAGATTCATTTGAAACAGAAGATGTAGTTGAAGGAAGTAAGTCTTATGGGGATGATGAAACTGATAATAATTTTAGTGATGGGAACTTCGGGGATGATGTATAAGGAGTAGGGATAATAATTTTACAAACTTGGAGTGATGTCTCGATGGACTTCATTGAGGGGCTACCAAACACGAGCAGCAAAACTATTATTATGGTTGTGATGGATAGACTTTCAAAATGGCTCATTTCATTGCTTTGGCTTATCCCTACTTAGTGATTACCATAACATGGCTCATGCATTTTTCAGGGGCATTTTCAAGCTACATGGCAGCCCGAAATATAGTTATCAATAGCGCACATAGCGCGGCGACACGCACCCTGTGCGCGTAGGACACTTCAGCGTAGCGCTACGCTGAAGGTGTTTTGTCTATTCAGTTTCAGCATTTTTTTGGAAGGCGCGGGTGGCCCAGAATTCAAACTACATGCAGACATCCTTTCCTCTTCATCCTACACATCTCTGCTCTGCTCTTCTTTTTATACATTTGGTCTTCATCGTTCTTGAATATTTAGTTGCTATTCTTTACGATAGTTGGAATCTATTGAATTTTTGGTGTATACATAAAATATATACCTATGTTTTTATTTTGTGCTTTATTTCAATAGCGCACTTCGTGTTGCGCTATGCGTTATGGCTGTGGGGGACCTTTGCGCGTCGTTGCGCTTTTCGCCCCTGACAACTATGGCCCGAAATGATCATGAGCGATCATGACAAGGTATTCATAAGCACCTTTTGGTGGGAACTCCTCAATTTGAATGGAACAAAATTGTACTTCAACACAGCATATAATCCCCAATTCGACGAGCAATCAAAAATTGTCAACAAGAGCCTCGAAATGTACGTACGTTGTTTGACAAACCAATGGATCCGTTGACTACCATGGGTCAACTACCATTACAATATAGCATTTCATTCTGCACACAACCTCTCCCTTTAAAGTTGTATATGGTCGCTCCCCTCCTCGTCTTCTTCCATACACTGCTGGAGTTGAACGCCTTGAAGCAGTAGATTTCGAACTATGTAGCAGGGATCAAACACTTCACCTATTATGCAGTCGCTTGCTTCAAGCACAAGAAAGTATGAAGCAGTTTTATGATGCCAAACATCGTGAAGTTCACTTCGAGGCAGGTGACAAAGTATTGTTGCGTTTCCAGCCATCTCGGCAAAGCTCTTTAGCACACCGTCATTCTCAGAAGTTGTCCGCCAAGTTCTATGGTCCTTTTACAATCAAACGACGTATCGGCAAGGTTGCTCACAAGCTAGAGCTTGCCCACTCTTCCAAAATACATCCAATATTCCATGTATCGTTCTTGGAGAGATTCATAGGAGGAACACAACCGGTCAAAACATTACTACCGCCAGTTAGGGACATTGACTTCATTACAACACCTGAAGCCATCCTAGACTCACGTACATCACAAAATGGCCTCGAGCTATTGGTGCATTGGCAAGGATTGTCACCTTCTGGTGCTTCCTGGGAAGCATATATTGACTTTAAAAACAAATTTCCTGCCTTCAAGCTTGAGAACAAGCTTGTTTTTGAGGGGGATGGGCAATGTTAGAGATCTGGGAGCCAAGACGGAAGTGGCAAAAGGACACGCTGGTCCAGAAAATACGTGAGAAAGAAGTGGAAAATTTTTTATCCTTATCACAGCCAAACCAAGTGGTGGATGGGATCAATCTTATCACCTAAAGCATGACCAATTCCAGCTGACCAAAAGAGATGAACCTTATCGCATTAATCATGACCAAAAGAGATCAACCTTATCACACGAAGCATGATGAATTCCAGCCAAGTAGATAAAGGACACAAACTAGTTTTTAGGAGTATTTGATTAAGTGGTTTACTAAGTCTTGTTGAATAAGTGGTTTTGCTAACTTTTATGTCTTTAATTTAGACAAGAGTTTTTATTTTATGTTTAGCAATTTCTAAGTATGGCATTTTGAATTCAGATAGAGTTGACAAGTATAGGAGACTTGTCCAACTCTTGTATCAATAGTGTATAAATTATAAGGGGAATGAAAAGGGGTCCATGCATGTTAATACATGTTGTTCTCTCTACCCTTCTCTCTCTTTCTCTATCTCTATGTCTCAACTATGCTCCTTTCCCTATCTCAAGCTGGTTCAGCCCAGTGTTATCATCTCATCGAGATATCATCGATATCTCAAGAAATGTCATCTCGTCCGGACGAGATGAACAGCATGGAGATTTCTTCCATCTCGTTGATCTCGTCCATGGATGGACGAGATTTCGACGAAATGGGTCGGGAAGTTAGGAGAAAACCCTAACTTAAAAGAAAAAACACTCGCAACGTCTCTCACTCCACTCGACACTCGACACTTGCCTGTAACCTGTTCACTTTGCGCTCGCCTCTTCAAGATCAGGAAGCCCATAGCTGCTTGTCAACTCCCATCGCCGCCAACTCCCCATTTGCAGGTTTCTTCTTCCTTCTTCTTTTCTTTTCTTTCTTTCTTCTTCATTTCTTTCTTCTAGTCTACTGGTCTTCTTCTTTTCTTCCTTCTTTTCTTCTTTTTCTGTTCTGGTCTTCTTCTTCATTTGGTCAGTTAAACTGTAGTGGTCTTCTTTTCTTTCTCCTGGTCTACTGATCTTTACTTTGATGTCGATTGCTTCTCAATTCTTGCTGATTGCCCATGTAGTGTTAAGCTGTGAATGCCCAATTGCCCATGTAGTGTTAAACTGTGCATTTTAATTGATTGTTGAATGCTGATTGCTCATGTCCATTTTTTTAGTACTGATTTCTTCTTCTTTGATTGTTCATGTCCATGTAGTGTTAAATGATTTCCATTTTATACTGTTCAATTGATTGTTTGGGTACTAATTGGGTATAAATTGTTTGGATTTATATTGTGTTCATTTTGTACTGTTTTTTTTTAAGTTCAATGATTTATGTTTGCTATTATATATATATTTATAATATATATTATATTGTCGATATGTTATCGGTCGTGAAACGATATTAACGATATCAAGGTTCGCTACCGCAAAATTTTTTTGGTTGCGATAATAAGCTTGGTTCAGCCGTCACCATATGGAGGAAGAAGAAATCCTCCCTCTGGATTTCCTTTCTGGGTCTGAAGTTTCCTCCCAGGGAGATTGTAGTTCAGTTTCAATAGCAAGCAAGTACTACCTGTGGACAAGATCCTATTCTAAGGCTGTAACATGTGCCTTATTTCTTGATGACTATGAAATTCCATCAAAGTACATACCATCTTTCTCTATAATTATATGGATTGGAAATTTCTCTCAATAAAATCCTCTTTATATTGTCAATAGAAAACAACTTGGATTTAGCGTAGCAACTGGTAAGATTCAAATGCACAGAGTAAAGGTTTTGTACCTGATTATCAGCAGCCCTGGAGCAAAAAATGGAGCAAATATTAGTAATGTTAAGAAATCATGAATAAATTATAAACTTAACAGTTGAGCATTCGCACCCACCAAAAATGCATTCAGAATAAAACAAAATTAATGTATGCAGTTTGTGTATGCATTAGAATGGAAATTCCTCGTGGACATAGTAAGGATGTGATGCATGTATACATCTATCTGGGTCAGTGACAATATAGAACTGAAAGTCTTTTATAAGTATTATGAATGCCAAACAAGCATACTATATCTTCTGACTCACAAGCTAGAATCCTCGAATAAATCATGATAAAAAACATAAGATAAAACACCAGCATTCTGAACAATTACCTTGCCCTTTGTAGTAACTCCCAGTGCAAAGGACCAGTCGTCATGTTAAATGCCCCAGGATAGCATATCAAATGAGCACCTGGAAATAAAAACACAACCTATCATATTATATGATCAGTAACAACAATATATGATGATTGATTGACCAATTACTAAATAGTGCTAAAATGAAAATAACATAAACAGGTAGAACATGATAAAAGATAATTAAAAAGAATGTAGAACAATACAACATGATATTGTGCATAAAAATAAATATCTTGTCGAGTATTCACAAAAGATACAGATACTTGAGGTCTCATGCACAAATTTACAAGTTTTGACAGCTTAAACATAATAAATCATAAGTCATATTTTAAGATTAAGATGCATTTTAAAACACGTACACAATAAATACATCATATTTTATATATGAAGCTTAACAAGAAAATCCATCATAGTTAACTCGGTATTGAAACAAAGAATAAGAGTACAGCACATACCATGCCATTATCAGAATAATGACAGCATGATTAAGGTTCCCAAGAGCATTTTTCAGCAAAAAATGATCCTATACTAGACAAGTTTTAGCACATCACTGCACATGGGACCACATGCAAGATTCAGTAGCAAGGTAAAACCTAGGACTGATAGATGGCTTAGATGAAATTTATAGAGTAGAATCTTCTAACAGGGGTTTTCTCCATTTGAACGGGAAAAATCTACCAAAAGGACAAAAGGAGATATAGAAACTCATCAAACTAATATACATGTTAAATGATGTGTTTGGGGGTATTATTGTGTTAGTATAGGATATCTTATAATATACCACACACACCATACCATGTACATTTCCTTCATATACTCTTGATGAGATGAATAGAGATGACTTTTTGGCTCAACATGGTAGCACAGCCCTAAGTTTCATCTCACCACCTGGGCTCAACTTCCGACAGTGGCTAGGGTTCCAACGAGAAAGCCAAGGTTCTGGGGAGGAGGCTATCCGGCAACCTTACTACTCGTTGTCCGCCTGGAGGCGGACCTTTCCTCCTGTCTGCCGGCCAGGCGGAAGGCGGACCTCTCCTCCTGTCCACCGGACAAGCAAACAGTCCCTAATTCCGCTGCCTCAGGCGGAAGCCTTTTCTGCCCTAGCCCGCCTTGTTCAGGTGGGCTGTTGCTGCATCTTCACCCTTCTGCCTAAAGGCAGCACGTGACCAGATGTGTCGTCGTCTCCAAGCGACCTCTCAACGGCAAATATCTGCTGCCTCCAGGCAGCAAACTCCTCTCGCCCATCTCCAAAGCTGGGCAATCCTCCAAGGTTCCATCCTGGGCAACTGAAAAGCGGTTATCTTTGTCTTCCATTTTTTTGGGCTCTCTCGAAAGAAAATACAAGCCCTATTTATTTTTGGACTCTTCCTCATCTCCTTCGTAATCAGCCGCCACTCTTGTTCGTTGACTCATATCGACGATGTCTAATTCAGTGATGGACCCAAAAATTACCTCTTTCGGCACTTCAAAGTTCAATCAAGCTTAATACAGCCAACTAACTTCTTTGGGCAAGGGCATTTAAAGTCATATGTGTGTCACAACGCAAAGCCCATCACCTCGATCATGACCCTCCGGATCCTGATGCAGTCATCGCAGTCATCATCTCCAACAATCCCGAACCTTAGATTGCTTCCACCATGGTCTTCCACTCTAATGCAAAGAGCATGTGGAATGCCCTCAAGAGGACGTATTATCAAGACAAGAATATATCGATGATTTATACATTGTATTCGGAATCTGAAGATGGAAGAAGATGGATGAGTACAAGATTACTATGCCACACTGCAGGGCAAGGCTGACAAACTGGCAAAGTGTCACCCACTTGTTCGGTACCCTCGCACCCAAAAAGGCTATAGATGTTATGACCCTGTGACTAAGAAACTCTTTATGTATGTCGATATGACCTTTTTTGAAGATACACCCTTTTTCACCTCTTCTTTAAATCCTAAGGTCCCTACGTCTGTGCCACCACCACTTTCACCTCCTGTAGATCCTCCACCTACCACTACTACGGTTCCTGTACTTGTTTACTAGAGGAGACACAAAGGTACCAAGGGACCATCCAGACAGCACACCTTATAGCCACTTCCTCCGTCTTAATATCCTACTTTCGAACTTGAGCTTCCTATAGCACTTCATAAAGGTAAACATACTTGCACTGCTTATCCCATCAGCCATTATATGTCTTTCACTCAACTTTCACCCTCGTTTCGCCAGTTTGCCTTGTCTTTGTCTACTATGTCTATTCCTAGAACATACCATGAGGCACTCCTTGATCTCAATTGAAAACATGCTATGGATGAAGAGATCACCAATTGAAAACATAGCACTCCTTGATCCATTATATGTCATATTCCTTCAGGATCCAACCATCTATGTGTGGTGCCTCATGTTCAACTCCTTTTATTTAAATATATACTTGAGGCTCTTATGATCAATGTAGATCTCAAAGGTAACACAATATAAATAGTGACGTCATATCTTTATAGCAAACATGATGGTTGCGAGCTCTAAATCATGTACTAGTATTTTTCTCATGCTCCTTCAGCTGGTGAGAAGCATAAGCTACTATCGGCTCCATATGTGCTCTGTATCAAAGCATTCGTATACTCGAAGCATTTGTATACTCTATATCGAAGCATTTGTGTACGCAACAAAGTAACAAATTCATCATTACCAGAGGGAATCACCAACACTAGGGCACTGGTCAATCCATTCTTGAGTTGCTGAAAGCTCGCCTCGTACTATTAACCCCGAACATATTTAACCTCTTTCCTCGTAAGCCTGAGAGGTGCAACAATTTTTGAGAACCCTCCACGAATCTGCAATAATAGCATGCTAAACCCAAAAAACGCCTGATCTCATGGACAATTCTCGACCTCGACCAACTCATGACTGCCTTAATCTTCTGCGAATCCACATATATATACCATCACCTAAAATGATGTTTCTCAAAAATCCAACCTCTCCAAGCCAAAAAGCACACTTTGCTTATCCTTAGTCATGGAGTACAGCAAGATATCGTCAATGAAGACAACGACAAATCAATCTAAGTACTGAAGAAGGATCCTACTCATCACATCTATGAAAGTTGTGGGTGCATTGGTTAGCCCAAAGGGCATAACCAAAAACTCATAGTGCCCGTATCTAGTGCGAAAAGTTATCTTCTGAATATATTCTTCTCGAAGTCTGAGCTGTTGATATTCTTATCTGAAATCAATCTTAGAGTACTCATCGGTAACCTTCAGCTAATCAAATAGATCATTGATCCAAGGCAATAGATACTTATTCTTTATTCTCAGAGCATTCAATTGAGTGTTGTCAATGCAGAGCCGCATCGTGTCCTCAAGGAGAAACACTAAAAATAATATAATTTTCATTCAAGTACTTCATTTTATGAACTTTATAATTTAGTCTTTTATCAATAAAAAATTACATATTTCGAAAATAATTAATTGAAATTAAGTAATAAAACCAGTCAAAAATAGTATATTTTTAAGTCCTTTAATTTCATAAATTTTATATTTCAATCCTACATTAGTATTCTATTGATCCATTTCATAGTTTATTTCTTATTACACCAAACAATGTAATATAATGAAAAATTCATTCCATTACATAGCTCATAGTTCTCGAGGGCGAAACCGCGAAAAGCGCAGCAACGCGCAAAGGTCCCCTAGAGCTATAACGCACAACACTGTGCGAAGTGCGTGTTTTATTGAAATAAAGCGCAAAATAATACCATAGATATATATTTTATATATACACCAAAAATACCAATAGATTCCAACTATCATAAAGAATAACAACTAAATATTCAAAATTGATGAAGACCAAATGTATAATAAAAATCATGTTTATAAGATAAGTAAATCAACCGTAAGGGATAAGTCTAAAAGTTAGGAAAACAAAGTTTTAAAACCTAGAATTCAGATTTCAAGCTCCAAAATTTCCCCAATACACCAACTTTATTCATCACCAACGAGATTTTCATCCTCAAGGTTAATCCCGTCATCCACATCAAGACCATGAGAGCCATAGCCTTCAATGTCCTTCTCCTCTTCCTCCTCCGTATTTAGTTTGATTGGCTTTAAATTCTTCCTCTTCATCATTTTCTGGAATTTCCATCAACTTGCTTTCTAAAAAAACCATTGTCCTTCCAAAGAAAAAAGCTAAAGCTGAAGAGACAAAATGCATTCAGCGTACTTCAGTGTAGCGGGCTTTTTGATGCACTGCGCTATGCGCTATAGCGCAGATAGCGCCGCGTAGCAAGCTGCAGAGGGAGCGTCGCTGCACTATGCGCTATAGCGTGCTATGTGCAATATTGACAACCATGGTTTTAAAATTCGTACCGTACCGAGCGATATGCCCGGTATTTAACGGTATTTTGACTTTTCGGTATACGAGATACCCGATATGGGAGAAATACCAGGTATCTCGGTCATACCGGGCGGTATTTATCACATACCGCCCGGTATGGGCGGTATATGCATCATACCGCCCGGTATGGGTGGTATGATGGCTATAGCTATTGGTTGGACACTTGGGCGGTACCGGTATACCGGTAAATACCGCCCGGTATTTAGCAAATACAGGGCGGTATTTGCTATCATAACGGGTGATACCACCCGGTACAATCCAATGGCTCTTTTTTTAGTACTGTTTGGTACTATATTAGATTTTTTCATACATACAAAAGAATTACGTTGGAGTTTATATAGGGCGACACAAATCCACAACCCAAAGGGTCCAAAAAATCTCGGTATTGCAACATAAGACGTAGCGCAACATAAGACTGTACCGACACACGGTATTCATCATCTCAGTCGATGTTAAGCCAGGGGTGTGCGGTTGGAGCCCCCGGAGATTTTTTGGACCCTTTGGGTTGTGGAGTTGTGTCGCCCTATATAAACTCCAATGTAATGATTCTCTTGTATCTATAAAAAAACCCTAATACAGTACCAAACGGCTTTTAAACATTGTATTCATGTATTTGATATTTGAATCTCAAATTTAAGTATTTTTTGATCAATTATGTGTTATTAGAGTTATTTTTAACAGCAAAAAAAAAACCCCGGTCCGGTATGCATTTTCATACCGGACCGTACCGTGTGTTGATACGGTACGGTACCGGTCATCAACCGAGATGATGACCGGTACTGGTATTTTAAACCTTGTTGACAACGATGACAGCTCATTAGTCATTCCCTTAAAACAAGTGGATAGCAAGTCCTAATCTCTTTAGACTTCAGACTTTGATAATACAATAAGACATTTGAGTTAAGATGTGGTACCTTTTCATGGTCTCCATCAATAATTATATAGATAGAGAAAATGAGTTAGATTTTCTGGAGATTAGACTAGAATTGGTAATATGCTAATTGGCTAGTTTTGGGGAAAATAGTAAAAATAATTAACAGTAAAAGAATACACAGATGCGCCAAATGCATAAAGAAGTCTACCTCTTGCTGCATACAACATGGCTAGCTCCTGGAAGCGGATGTCATAGCAAATACCAACACCAATGCGCCCTACATCTGCAACCGAAAATAATAGGATAAATCATACATTACACTAAAAGAAAATGGCAACAAGAAGTAAATTTAGAAATTTTGTGCAAAAGCCATCATGAACTGCAAGTTAACTATGTGCTTATGTTATCTAAACAGTTTACTTCTATATTCAGAAGATTATCAGGCAATCTTGCCATTAGAATAATTTACACATTCATTTATCTTGATAAATCCTGATGATCATTTAATAGTCGACCCTTTGTTGATATTATTCTATTACATACTATTATTTCTATCGCACATTTTATTTATCTAGTCTCTTCTTAAAACTATATTATTGAGTAATAGGTATTCTTGCCACTGAATTATCCTATGATGAAGGTTGGTCATTCCAAATGTCTTCTTCCATAATGAATTGTTGCATAACCTTTTTCTAATTGATGGTTTTACTCCTCACCATTATTATAATTTCACAAAATCATTGCACTCTTATTATTGCTATGGATTGTGAGCAACTCTTTGTTAGGGCCCTTGCACCGGATCGCGTCCACGGGCAATTCAATTGGTCCAATGAAGAAGCTCCTGACTTCCCAACCAAAGGATCAAGAGTTCCATGCATGGTTATCAAAATCACGAGTCAACTCGTAAACTCGAACGATTTTACGATCTCAGGTATCAAAATCGAACTCACTCGCACCCAAACTTGTTTCTGGGTGAACTCGGGTAAACTCGATTAAACTCGGGTGAACTCGGTTTGATGATAATTATTATGGATTGAACTTGTACTTTTATATTTTATCTTTGAGTCATTGTGTGTGCTTTATTATGGACTTAGAATGCTTCATTATGTATGGATTAGACTTGTAATCTTATATTTTACCTTTATGTGTACTTTATTATGGAGTTGAACTGTTTAATTATGAATTTCATGTTATATTAGATTATATTTTTGTGGCATAATATTTTTTAAAAATATTTTTTTAATATCATGTAAACTCTTACGAGTTTACGAAGGCTCCACGAGTTTACTTAAACTCTCGAGTTTACTTAAACTCTCGAGTTTATCAACCCTGGTTCCATGTAGGGGTGAGCAAAATTCCCCGATTCACCAAAATCGAACCGAAATCGACCGAACCAAAACCGATTTAACCGAACCGAATTTACCGAATTAATTTCAGTTCGGTTTTCGATTAAAAAAAATTTTGGATTTCGGTTCGGTAAATTAACCGACGGTTCGGTAAATTAACCGACGGTTCGGTTAATTTACCGAATTAACTGAATATATATATATATAATAACATTTATATCATATATTGATATTTGTCTTGGTAGTTAAGTGCAATGTTAAGCCTTCTGCCTGCCCGGGTTCGAATCCTAGTGTTGTGTTATATTATTTATTTTCCATTCGATTATATATATAATACGTCTTAGTTAGATATAAATTGATAATGAAGTTTGCTAAGATGGTTAGAAGGGTATGAAATTAAGGTTTGGGTTCTTATTTGCCTGGTTTCGAATCTTAGCGCATGCTTTTTTTTAAAAAAAGATTGGTTATCTTTTTTTAATCTTTTCGGTTAACCGAACCGAACAGAAAATTCGGTTAACCGAACCGAATTAACCGAATTTTTTCAGTTCGGTAAACGGTTAAAGGATTTCTTTTGGTTCGGTTCGGTTAACCGATGATTCGGTTCGGTTATTAACCGAACCGAACTGATGCTCAGCCCTAGTTCCATGTTCGAAGGAAGGAGAACTTTGCTTCTTCTTCTTCTTCCCTATGGTAGCTAATTTTCCTGGGCAAGGGAAAGGAAGGGGTTCGTGCACAGCAGTATTTGGAAGGGAGAGAGAGAGAGAGAGAGAGAGAGAGAGAGAATAAAATTCCTAGCTTATCCACTCATCCCACTAATGAAATAATTACCACTCTAACAATTAGGTAATGGATCTCTCATGATTGGTAGACTAAATCCTTCATTTGGTTAGTAAACTCTTGAAGGAAAATTGTATGACGTGGGTGTTTCTTTATAGCTTATGGATGCTATCATTGATTTAGAAGTTCATGTTTAAGTAAACTTTGTCATGTTATGCTAGTAGTATAAGTTGTAAATTCATGATATATTTATCAAAGACATGGCTGGGAATTATGTGTGTTAAGATGGGTCTAATGATGGATAAATACCTCAAGCGTGTTGTTTGATGATCAAAAGAGAGAGTATCCAAAATATGCAGGAATTTATATTTTTATGCCAATTTGACACCTATTTTGGAGGCTGAGTCGTCAGTTTTGTACAAACTCTTAAGGTAAGATTGTAGGATACTAGAATAGCTTCCACACCAAATTTTAGGTTGAAGACTACTCAAAACTGTCCAGTTCTGCACATAGCAGAATTTGTGATAAGTTGAAAGTTTAACGCAATATTCGGAGAATGAATCCTTGTCCTAAGGCAGTGAAACTTCGGGAGAACCTTATAGGGTATGAGGTCTAGCGAACGAATCTGGTTTGAGGAAAGAAGGTTAAGAAATGACTTTGTTATCAATTTTGCAAGATGGCTAGTCAAACAGAAAAATCTGCTAGTGAATGCAGAAATTCTAGTGAGTGCAAAAATACTAAGATGACATGTTCGTCACGCCAATTCGTGACTCATATGTTGTCCAAATGGTCTGATATACAAGCTTGATCATTTGGTGAGTTACATAGTCATTCCACTTAGGATTATTAGTTTGGTAGAGGTGACAAAAGTGAAGCCATTATTATTTGAACAATGGAGAAATTTGGCTAAGTGTTGGGAACTAGCCTAGCATTACTTGAGAAATGAGTTGTTTCAATGTTTATAGTCTTCCTGCTATGGTAAGTCTAATATACACTACTTACTTTAGTCTATTATGTTTGGACGTGACTATGAGTAAGATTCCGACTAGTGCTGGGCAGGGTCCCAAAGAGACGGCTCCGGGAACCCACTTGGTGACAGGAAATACCCGAAGAGGCGAGGCTGGGGATTTGAGATTTCGACCGGTGATGGGAAGAGTCCCAAAGAGACGGCTCCGGAAAGAACCCATCTGGTGGCAGCGTGGAGCGGAGAGACGAACCTAGGCTGAGTAACCTGTCAAGAGGCCACCCTGACAATTACCCTTTTATGTGGCATGTGTCGGAGGGAGATTCCCGACTTGTGTTGGACTGCGACTAGAGGGGCAGGTTGCAGCTAGTACGCGGGCCCCATATGCTTGTATTGCTTATTGGACCGTCATGCTTATTTTGCTTATTGGATTTATTGTGTTTATCATACATATTACTATTCTCTATTTAATTACATCTTGTGATTTTATTTTTGATTTGAGGGCAGGTATCACCCTGCCACTCGCTGAGTTATGCACTCATGCCCTCCTGCCTATGTGTGCATGTTCAGGTGCGGCTCATGAAGCCTGATGCAGTTGACGGCGTAAGCTCAACAAGAAGATTTCCCCGATCGTAGTGAGAATCATGGAGTCCAGCTCCTTTTATTTTGCATTTGGTTAACTATGTAGCACTGGTAGTCTCTTGTGAGACATTTGCATCTGTGTCATAAACTTGTGTCGCATGTTGGTGTATTAACATTTGATTTAATATTTATATATGCATTCCTGTTGAGTTCTTGTCATACTTTCTATTGGGTTGTGAGGCTTCGAGGTACATGGGCGTATTCCCGGTCGGTCACTACCCCGAGTTTGGGGCGTGACAATTGCGGTGAGATATTGCTCCGAGAGATTTCTGCCTTGGGGAAGAAGACGTTCAAAGTGGCGGTGATAGTCAGCCACAGATTTTGTTTGCGTCAATTTAGTGATATTACTGAATTCACTCCCTTGGTCAGGTGGCCCAAAGAGAATGAAGAAATACCTGGAGAAGGCTGTCCACGTCAAGTTGGGATGTCGTTCTTCGTAAAAAAGTAGAACCAAATTTGTGCTTCGCCCACCAAATTGAAAGTTGCCATCCCCAAACGTTCCTCATCGGCAATGTGATGATGATGAAAAAAACTCATGAAAAAGTTATATGCTTCATTTGATCTCCAGCGTAGGATCTCTCATGAAAAAGTCAACACTAATCCACTTATCCCACTAATGAAATGGATATTTACCACTCATCCCACTACCACTACTTTAACAAATAATTATCACTTTAATAATTAGATAATGACTATCCCCCATCCCACTACTTTAACGGATAATTACTCTAAACAATGACTACCACTACTTTATCAAATAATTACCACTCTAACAATTAGATAATGATAGACTCTTTCACCAACTAATCTATAACTAAGCCCACTTCTTCCACAACTATCAAAAGACTATATCCACTTGTTCCTATCCTCCCATATATCAATTCTTCATGTTTTGTCCACCTTCTTTCTTTTCCTAATATATTGTTTGGTCCACTCTTGCAAGTGCAGGTGATTAGGCATGTTTATAACACTCTTGTACATAGAAATTTCCGTGGCTTGCTATCTTTTCCACAATGGAAGTGAATAGTATTATGAGACCTAAATATTCAAGAGGCAAATCTGCCAAGGAGTTACACTTTCTCCAAAAACAACACATACCATGAAGACACAGAAATTAGTTTCTGTTCCGCTCCAAAATATTTCTAAGAAACGATATACTATGAACACAGAAATTCCTTCCACTTGCAAAGAGGTATGGTACGCACCATCAAGACACACATGCTATGCAAGGTTCTTAATTTCAGAGCATACCACCTTGTACACTTTATCCTGTAAGGGTAAGAGAAAGGGCCAAGAGCTGGACCACCCTAAACTGGCCAAATCCTCCTGTATGGATCAAAACCTGTTAATTTAAGATTTATTATCACTTTTTTGTCTTCGTGATTACTGAGTGGTGTCTAAAAAGTTGTTATTGCTATCAGCCTGCAGTTCTCTTTTTGTTAAGTAAGGCTATAACTATTATCCCTTGACTTTATAGTTTATAGTTTATACTGGTTAAGAAATACCTAGAGTTCTTTTTGGTAACTTGTCTTTTTTGGTTAATACCAATAGAAAAGGCCTACTCAAAGAGGAACAATTTCATATTGGCCCTCATAGTTTTTTTTATTAACTGGATTGTTGTAATTTATTTTGTCTCAATTTGGTTCCTACACTTAGCAAATTTGTTTCAATATGACTCATAACCCCAATCCTCTCACAATCTAATTTTCTTTCATCAAATTTTGTCACATGTGTTTCATGTATAGTTTTGGCAGAAGTTGGGAGGATAAAACCATTTTTATTGCCATAGTTACATAATGCATCATGTAAAATTCATTTGATTAGATATGATTAGTTTGTTAAGAGGCCTACCACAATTCAACCAACAATTACATATGGTATAATGATAAATTTGCCTTGCAAGGAGGTGTCAAAACTATGAGAGAATTAGGACTGCAAATTGAAATAAATTTGCAAACTATAAGGACTAAGGACCAAATTAAAATGAGATAAACTACGCAACCCAAATTAAAATGAGTTCTTAGAAGAGATGTTTTCACAATCTCTTTGACCTATTAATCTCATAGGCCTAACCATTGGCCACAACATTTAAGTTGAAGTTAATGGTAGTGCGCCCATCAGGCCTTATTAATCAAGGCAACTTCCCATGAATTCCTCGTATAGGACTAAATCATGTGTGCCCCTAGTCTAAGTAGAAGAAACGACATCAGTTATTGCAGTGCTACAACTATTGGAATGCTGCTACTATAACTTCAATGTACTATCAAACTATCCTCCTCTGTTCTTCTGCTACTGCAGCAAGCTGCCAACTTGCTGCTGTGCCTTCTTATCAGCTTCAGGCCCCCAGTACTCCTCTTTTTGTGTCAAATGGTGCCAAACAATACCAAGTGTTGATAAAGTACAATCCCAAGACCCTATGAATCTAACCAAAGACTGTTAAGGTATCCATACCAAAACTTTAGACCTTGGATTAAAGTAAACCCATGAGAAGTAAAAATTAAGATTTTTACTTCATATGAATAGAGAATATCAAACAATGGGAGCATTCAAACCTGTGTCCACAACAGTAGGGTGCTCCCCAGCGGTAAGTGTCTTGGATTCCTTGAAAGTGATTTTACCCGGAATATCAATGTCAAAAAGATGTATCTGCATCATCAAAAGTTCGATATAAGATACAGGCCAACTACATCATGAAAAGAACTTTTGGGAAACACAACCATATGCCATCCACAGGTAGAAGGCAATTGGTCATCATTACTTAGAGATAACGTGCAGATACAGTCTCATAAGATAGCTAGGCAAAAACTAACATGAAATCAGGGTGAGGATTGCAGGATACATCAAAATGAATTTAGGAATCACTACTTGAGAATCTTCACATTTAAGAATAATTGAACTACAGATAGTTCCTAGTCTGTACCTTTCTATGTTTACCCTTGAGCTTTCCATCCGTGCCAAATATGCAACAAGTATTGTATAGACGATCACCACAACGCTCTGGAATTGATCCACCGACTATTGTAATCTGTAGACTGCGAGCAGCTTCAGACAGCATTGCAAATGAGGGAGCTGCATCACCACCGGCTTCAATATCCTCCGCATAGACTGGAAAGCTGTCATTTGAGTACGGACTATTCCATATTTCCTAACAAGAATTACACAAACCAATGCCAAAAGCATTTAACAAAGATGGTGTGGTTCAATATATTCATATAATAAAGACGGCATACAATAAGGTTGAAGAATTGAACTAAAAAAGGGTAGCAATTTACATGAATAACATACATCTTCTATAGTTAAATAGTACTCAAGAGATGTAGAATCTTGTTATTCATTATACTGCATGAGGATATTCGAGTAAATGAATAATTCTTTCAATCACACCGGATGTACATATATGGAAGATAATTACCAAAAGCTACCCACTAGTGAATGGTAGCCTCACAGTTTTTTCTTGAACCAGGACTTCGAAAAAAAATTCAGCATAGCAATATGTTAGTAAGGCAGCATAGTTCCCTGGGGGATCAGCACATATTAGGAACTCGTGTTTGTAGAAGAAATATTGCATTTCCATAAAAGTGGTTTGAACTTGTAACAAAGTCAGTGGAGCCTTCTCAGCTCACTCGTAGTTAAATGATAAATCTCACACAAAACCTAGTGATACTATGTTTGGATATTCCAGTTTCCTACTAGTTTCAGATGTCTTTAGTATATACATCATTGTTCTTAATTAATACTTCATAGTTCAGATAGTCATAAATCCATTTTCTTGAGTCTAATTGGTGTCTATGAATTTAAATATGGCTGGTGCCCATAAATTTTTATATAGTTGTATAATATGCAGAGAAATTTAAATCCTCCTATTTGATTTTTTATGTAAAGAATAAAACAACCAGAAATGCAAAACTTCTACCACAATGCCTCTTATTTGGATATGTGCACATAGATGTCAACGCTTAGGGCATAACTATGAGACATTATTTCCTCTATGTGATCAAATCTTTGGTTAATTAGATTGGAGGCGTTATCTCTTCAAATTGTAATACTTCAAAGTAACAAACATTTCTTCCTTACCAAAAGACTTATTCTGAATATCAATATTTGTTCTTCATATTTACTATGTAAAGACATTAGTCCCATTAGAAAACCAAATTCATACTATGTTGCCACCTAGTGAAAGTACCAAATGGAGTTGTCTGAACTGCTTAATGATTTAGTATCCTCCATTTGAAAGGAAAAAAAAATGGGGCAGGAAGAGCAGTCAATATTTACTGTGTGAAGTTTTCTTCTCTAGGAAGAACTGGACTAAGAGAAGCCTTCTCTATAAAGGTTCACACCAGACCAAACACTCATGGTCAAGTTACAAACTGAAGTACGTCAGGCAGCATTGGGAGAACATTGTAAACTACCGGCAAGAGAACAAGCTGCGCCCCCTTACTAGCAGCTTCCTCAATCGCTTTGCGAGCATGCGCGATGTTCCTCTCCTTGTCCGGAATCACTGACAACTGGCAAAGCGCGATCTTGAACTACAAAGTAGCCAGTCAACAACATCAGAGCGTTGCGGATCCAGAACCAGCAGCATATACTCCGAGGAGAAAACGACATTGGAGAAAGACCGCACCTTTGTGACGGGAGGAGTGGGGAGCTGAAGCGCGGGCGGAACCCTAGCTTCATCGGGCTTGTAGGCGGAGGCCATCGGAGAGACGGTGGCCAGTCGGCGGCGAGGAGGCTGCTGGGGGCTCGCCGTGGTTCGAAGATGGATGCTGTTGTTCCGGCAGCGGAGGAGGACACGGTGGTGGGAAGAGAGGAAGAGGTCGGAGAGAAGAGCAGCGGAAGGGCGGATGGCAAGGGCGCCTCCCATTGGTAAGCGTAAGATATAACGAGGCTTGAAGTGGGTAGGAATTGGGAATGCAGTGGTTGGTAAGGTTACCGTCAAGGACTTTAACGTTGGGTGACCACGCAAGTTTGCGTAGAGCAGAGGATCTAATCATGGTTAGATTTGTCTATTTCGAATCTCAAAGCATTTATTAATCTATTCAACTAGTTTTACCAAAAAGTATCATCTTTTTACCAAATCTAAACAAAAATCGGAATTACAAAAATTATCAAAATAGAAACTAATTTTGATAGTGCGTCCTTGATATTCTTATATATTATTTTAACAAAAGTAAAATATTATTCATACTAAACGCATACAAAAAGCTGATCCTTTTTATTTGAATTATGTCGACATTCAACCCTTGGCATCTTCATCTTCCTCCAAAATAATTTTCAACCAATTATAGTCGAAACGAAACTGCAAAACCCTTCTTCAACATTTTCTCCTTATCTCATCTCCCCTTCTCTCCTCTTCCTCCTTCAAACTCTAATCTCTATGAATTCTTAAAATTTTATCTAGGATCTTATAAGAAAGACAAAGAGGATTCTGAAGGTCCTTAAGGAATTAGCGAAGGCAGAAAATAAGAGATGATGGATGGATGTTTCTGCTGATCAATGTTGGTGGCGATGATGCACTCACAAGACACCAATGGCGATGAGGAAGGAAAGAGAGAGAAGAGAAAGAGGTTGAAATATTTTTTGTGTTCAATATCTTGTTTCAGCAAAACGGAATATTGAATAATTATGTTTTTGTTAAGACGACATACAATGACATTAATGGTACGTTGCCAAATTAGTTTTAATTTTGGTAATTTTTTTCTACAATTCTAGTTTTTTTCATTTTTGAACTTATAGTTCCGGATTTGATAAAATGCTAAAAAGTATTCTGACAATACTTGCTTTTCTCATATGTAAACTTAATCCACTTTCAATTCTATGTGTCTCTTCGTATTCATCTTATTTGTTTCATCCCCTCTCTTCCATTCCCTTGAAGCCACATCAACGATCTACCTTCAAAATGTAGAGAAGAAAAGAAGCAGCACATTCATCACTCGAGCATGAGGCCCCACTCGACGACCACTCGAGAGTTGTTGTTGTTGTTGTCGCCATTTGAGTGTGGTTCGTGTCCTTGTCTTGCTCTCTCAATGTGCATCTATCTTTGTCTTGTTGCGGCAAGAAATCGAGATGGCATGCTACTAATGATTAATTGCTCTTATAATATGCATCTTTTTTATAGCGCCCTTATAATATGCATCAATTTTGATAGCACTAGATATATCATAATTATTTATAAACATGAAAATATGCAAAGATACGCAGGCTATCAGTAGCAGCCTTGTCACAACAATTAGCTAACTACTTCGATCGTTAACGGTTGTTTATTCTTTGGCAGGGGGTACAAGCCTCATATCATAGCCTCATAAAAGGAGCTTAAAATTAAATCAAACTGTAATGAAGCTCCTCTAAGGCTGCCTCCTAACTCTTCTGAGGCCTCAAATGATGGACTTTTGAAAGCTTACATGGCTTGAGGATAAGTAAAAGGGTTGGTGGAATGAAAATGAGAATTGGGGCTTTAAATCTCTCTCTTTGAGGCTCAAATATTTAAGGATTAGCTCAATGAATAGCAAAGTAGCTGTGTCACGCCCCAAATCCTACGATGACGTGATCGACCAAGGTACGAACCCGTACCCCGAAGCCTACCAACAATGCATACCACAATATGAAGGAAAATGAATGCAACCATGCATAGATCAAATAAGAGTGTCATGACACCACAATATGTATACATGAACCAAGTTCTATATCCGAAAATAACATGTCAAGAATGCAATTACATAAAGACTCCCTACGACACGACTACGACATGACATGAGATCAGCTTCATGAGCTTGCAACCCCTCGTCGTGCCACATAGGTACAAGTGTACCTTTACTGATCAAAATCTGCAATAAAAATAAGAGAAGAAAATGATGAGTTCAATGAACTCAGTGAGTGGCTCGAACCGAGCTCTCGCTAAGCCCAACCAAAATAATCAACATGAATGTAAACCAGCATAAAGTAAACCATCATGATTATATATATAAATATCCTAGTGTGTAGAGGTGGCAAAACAAGCCGACCTGCTAATTGCGTGGGCCGAAAATTTAGTGCGAGTATTACAAGTTGAGGAAGGGAGTTTGAGGTGTATTAATAGAGGTGGTGTTTAGGTATGGGAGAAAAGAGTCGTTCAACGAATAAAAGAAATATCTGTTGGGCTCGCCGATCGATCGTCGATGAAAACTCAGTTTCAGGTTGAAATATGATTGGTCACTACAGGTTCCAGTTCCAGGTTTCAGATTGGGTTTGACTCTTTGCAAAAATTGAGAATCATTATCTTGAGGCCTTATAAGTTTGTTACATCAAAAATCTAATCCTAATTCTAAGTCTTGACAAGCCTTGGCACCGAAGTCCTCGTTTCTTGAAATCGTCGGATTGAGTTTTTGATGATGAACTTCACGCGTGTATCATTTTTCGGTCTGAGATGCAAACTTGTAAACTCATTAGTTTAATATTTATTATGATCAAAATTAAGATCAAGATTAAGATTGAACCATTGGACCAACAATATTTAGTCCACTAAATAGAATGTGTGGATCTAGCTATCTGATCTTGACCTCAAGTAGTATTAGATGTGGAAAATTATTTGACCAATTGCAGCAAACATTTAACAGGATTAGTTCTTAGTTGAACGTTTCATACTTTGTACGTGGAGGATTTTACTGCTTTAGTTGACCAATATAGTTGTAATATTTGATTTTGATATTGGATGGAGTACTATAGCTTAGAATGTCCATTGAAGTTATTTAAAATGGAATACATAGAATAACAATGTTGAAAGATACTCTTAAACTAATTAAAGGATTATGTATGACTGAGTAATTAATCTTGTTGATTTCTTTAGTAATTAAAAATCTTATGGCCCTAAAGAACTTCATATATCTAGTTCATTTTTTCTTGATTAACTTCATTTTATTTCATATCTTTTGTCACCATTTTTTTCGGCTTATATCATCATAACATTGTTGATAACTATAGAAGTTTTGGTTGTGAATGTACGTTGATGAAAGGCTAAATGACATTGTTGGAAGTGCCTACTATATTGCCCTACATAGATCACACAATATGAAGGCTAATATTTGGAGAATTAGCGTCAAAACATATACCTTGTTGTGTGGTAGTCAACCATTCTAAGCATGAACAGAGTCATGAACATATATATTGTCAAAACATATATCTTGTTATATCCAAGTATATGCACTTTCATTCAAATACATATCATTTGACAATATAGTCAACATTGACAACTTTTCACACAATAACAAGTTTCAATAACCTATCGACAAACTTTAAAAAATATTAGTAATTTAAACAAAAACACCTATCGAATATTGATAATTTGATTATTACATATTTTTAATTTATTTTCTAATAGACACAACTGCAATTTGATCATGTGAATTGGACAAACATTTTGGGCCCGAGTGGATTAGGCACAGAAGTGCCCACACTCATGAACCAGACTCAAGTTAAGCCAAATACTACTTAGTCCTGGGGCTCCACCCGGCCACACAAGCACACTTACGTCCTCATTAATTACGAGAGATTCGTCAATTATGAACCTGTCATCTTCGGGATAAGCCTCGACCCATTATGAGCACATCCATACGAGATTCTGGGAGGTATTATCGTCAAACATCCCTCATACTACACTTTATATAGACACGACGCACCCCGAGTACATCTAGATTCCAATTTCTTTACTTGGAATCCTTTCTTACTTGAGCAACAAAATGTCTTTTGTAGGTCCCTCTCCCCCGCCGGAGTCGCACTTGACCAGGAGAGACACCATACCGCATTACCCTAATTTCAGGCAAGAATATTTGGCGACCATCGTGGGGCCAAGTAAATCTTACCTGCCCCGCAATGGTTGGTACCCCGAATTAGGTGAGCGCTGTCGCACATAGGCAACATCCTAGCAGCATCATTCCCCTGCTACCTAGAGATGCTAACACGGTGAGTAGTGATGCTCTAGTACCCGCCAACCTTTCACTAGAAGAATCTCAACGTCTGATCAATGACCTTCAAGCGGAGAACCAATGGTTAGCAGCTTAGGTCGAGGCGCTGACGATGGCCCTAGGAACAACACCCGACCGAGCACGAGTGTCATAGCTCAGAACGCGAAGAAGACAACCACTTGGAGAGATCCGGGAGTCCGACCTCTGCCTTTCACGACGAAGTCTCCCGCACACATCATTAGAGAGAAGAGGAGGACACCGGGGTTAAAGAGACTGCTCCTCCCCCACCACCACCATCGACTTGGGACCCTTCACCGAACACATCATGGCAGTCCGTCTCCTCGACAACTTTAAACCTCCGACCACGCTCCAGCCCTATGATGACCCGGGCGATCCGACCACTCACCTAACGATGTTCACATAGATGATGCTCCTCGACGGCGTGACCGATCCCATCCTCTGCCGAGCCTTCCCAACCTTCTTGGAGAAGGCCGTGCTACTCTGGTTTCTACCCTCCCGCCAAGGTTTATACACACTTTCCAAGAGCTTTCCCATGTCTTCACTAACCAGTTCTATTCCTCATAGATCTATTCCAAGATCGAGGACTCCCTTCATTATATTAAACAAGGACAACACAAAGTCACTAAGAGATTACCTCAAGAGATTCCATGTTGTGGTCATGGAGATTCCAAACCTTGACTCTCATGTCGAGTTATACTCCATCAATCATGGTCTAAAGCCCGAGCACTTTGCTGACCAGATTGCCCTGGCAAAGCCTAAGGATATGGCTAAGTTTCAAGAAAAGTCGTATATCATATGGAGATGAAAGAACTCCAAGAAGCCAGCAATAGGCAAATCACCAAAGACACCACCGAGGACAAGAAGTTCAAAAAGCATGACAAGAAGGGCGAAGACCGAGATCACCATTGTCGAGATAGAAACAAAAGGGCAAAGTCGCCACGACGACCGAACCCCAGATATGAAAAAGTACACTTCGCTCAATGCAAAGGATATCATTCTCCAAGAAATTTATGACATCAAGCTTCTCAAACACCCCATTAACGTCGGAAAACAAAAACCAACACCCAACGCTAATAAAAGCAAGAGGTGCGCATTCCATGACACCTATGGGCACACCACAAAGGACTATGTGGTATTAGGAGATCAACTCGAGGACTTAGTCCGAGCCGGATGACTTGACCAATACGTCAATCAAGGAAGAGAATGTGGCTGAGACAGGAATGTCATGACCACCGATGCTGAAGTCGAAGTCGAATGCTCCCGAGCCTCCCTCACTCCACGTTTTAGAAAATGTAGCTAATTGATGCCTCACTCTCCCCATGTAATGGATATTTGGTAGGATTCTCGAGAGACGACCAGGTCAACATTCGTGGTTCCATATGACTGAGGACGATGTTCGACTCTCAACCGAAGGCAAAGACGGTTGATGCACATGCAAATACATTATTTGGACATGCAAATACAGCATTTGGGACCACAACTTAATAAAATATTCATGTACTAATAAAATAACCAGCACATGCGAAAAAGAGATGAGTACCTTTGTCTTTAACCTGCTGATTTGGTACAACAACTGTGCAATCACTCCCTTTTATGAATGATTACTAGATGAAAGGGGCATTGTTTGGGACCAGCAGAGCAGTCGATATAAGATTAAGGATTCCCACTTCACATTGCAACCCCAAATTAAAGACAATCCAAAAATTACCAATTTGTACGTCCCCAATTAACATATATAAGCAGTTGGCGACAGGCGAAATGATAATTTGGTTTGAAAACCCCACTCAGCTAGTGGGTGCAATGCCACATAGGACCAATACTTATCACGTCGCCGCCGTTAACATGACAGATCATCCATTTCTGTTAATGTAACACCCATTTTTTTTTTAATGATCATTTAATTAATTTATCCAAAATTGATTAGTCCTTAGATGAGTTGTTGGGTCGAGACGAGTCTGGAGGTTCAAACGAAACTCGAATTGAACTTGTATTGGTCGGGTTATGATTTGTTTTAGACTTGACTTAAGTTAAGGGGCGCTTTAGTCATTTGGCGATTGAGGTTTTAATATTTATACCTCATCCCTTAGGGGGGCGCAGCTCATAGCAGCAACCACACACATCCCACTGGACGCCCATAGGAAGAGATGCGCGCATGGAGAGGGAGGGAGGAATCTCGACAGAGTGGTCCTTGTGGTGTCGGACGTCTACAAACTATGCGATCGGTGGAGCGTCCGTGGTCATATCGTAATGAAATTTGGACTGTAAGTTTTAGACTTCTTAATTCACATTCTAATAGGCGGTGATCGGTTTTTGAGCTGCTCACGATCATGGCGACCACCTCCTCGTCCCGTGCGAGGCAGTAGGACTACCGCACCCGCTTGGAGCTCAGCAGGTGGACGACGCAGATCTTTTTGAGCTACCGCCAATAGTCATTGTAGGGGGAGAAGCCCAAGTCCCTACACCCGTAGAGGAGGGCATCCCGGTGGGGATGCGAGAGAGGCGTCCCGGTGGTGGCCGGAGCGAAGGAGGAGGTGGAGGTCGTGGAGGTGAAGCGAGAGGGCCAAGGCAACGATGTCTAGATTGCTTTGGAGCCGGAGCTTGGAATGGAGGAGGCACCACCGACCAATGAGCAACCGGGCGAAGAGGGCAGCACCGAGGAGAAAGGGAAGGATGCGATACAGAATGAGGTTGAGGCTCTCAACTGGAGACGAGGGGACTCTCCATCGTCATCGTCATCTGGGGCAGCTGCGCCAGCAGCGAGAGAGGAAGCTGGGGGAGGTCATAGGCGAGCTCATCGAGTCCCTCCTCGTCAAGGACCCCGCCCGCCGCCTGGGATCTCCTCTCCGACGTCACGCGGTCGTCGTTCCTGCTGCCGCCGCTGGACGACCTCGAGGAGGCAGTGACGACGACGCTTGGTGAGGGACGTTCAGCGCCGCCACTGCTTTCGGTGAGAAAGAACAAAGCAGATGAGGGAGGAGAGAAGAAGCAGAACCATGGCAGCATCTCCTTCATCCATGGGGCCCACAGTCTTAGTCTTAAGATTTCATCCATTCATTTTATTTGTATGAAGCCCACAGTCTTAGTTATTTGTGACAGGCCACGTATGAAGCCGTCACGCCATGCAAGCGTCATTTACCTCCACGTCAGCTAAGTTGAGACAACACCTAATGATTTGATAGATGGCATAAATGGATGTAAAGATTGTGCATTTATAGGCAAATTTTGAAAACACGGATAGAACGTAAATTTTTTGCAAACCTTGTGATTTTTTAGTCTAATTTTCCTTATTATTATGACATGATTTAATTTTTGTAAAAAGATTGGTCTTGTTTATTTATGATGAAGCTCATTGAACTGGTTAATTTAACTCTTACTGGGAATAATTCTTATTATATGTTATTTGTGGTTTGGATCATGTGTCTACTCATATGTGGATATCAAGGACCCTAGAGGTCCTGAGATGGTTTTATAGGCATAAGGATGTTATACATTTTTCTTTATCACTGCTTAGTTGTTGATTTAATTATAAATGTTTGGATATGTTTGTGGTTATGGATCGGGAAAGCTCGTCAGCAGCCACACTGACGATCGACTCGGGTGGCATGAGTGAGAAGTACGCTGAGACAGAGTAGTGATCAACGTACGCCCGACAGGTCCCTAGATTATTGGATCGACGGGTCCCTGGATATTGGACCGGCGGATCCCTGGATCGGGAAGCTCGTCAGCCCACCATACTGACGACCGACTCGGGTGACTTGTGTGGATGTTGGATGTTTCTGTATGGTGTTTATGTCTTGCTGGCTTTATGAATATATTCATGTTAGTTATTGCTTATGTGGATGAATAGATGTGTTTGATGGTATTTATTTCTTTAGCATATTTTGCTCATGTATATGAGGTATATTTGATCCATAAACTTGTTTACTTGTTGGCTTGAATTAATGGACATGAATGTAAGGGATTATGCCACTCACTAAGTCCTAGTTGGACTTACCGTTTTATATTGCTATCTTGCAGCACCTGAGCATGATCAGATAGGTACTGGGATACAGTAGTGCAGCTAGTGACATTAGGAACAACGGATCTCGTGACACGTCATGGTCAAGGGATGTTTTTCTTTAGTCATATGAGTCGTTGTTGGATTTTTTTCCGCATTTAAATAATAAACTCTATTCTTATTTAATTGGATTTGTTTTTAGGAGTCTTGGACATTTATTGGCATTGGACTCTTATTGTGATTTTTGTTTGATTAAAATTAATTTTAGAAAGATGGTTTCTATTTTATGAAATTGTTCAGGGTTTCTATATTGTTATTTTTCTTGGTTGGGTTAGGCTTCGAGGTACGTGTAGTACTCTAGCCGATCATGCCCGAGTTTGGGGTATGACAGTTAACATTGACAAGGTATGCCTAAAGGGATAATGAATCTTAAGTTCGTGTATTTTCTTGCTAACGAAAAAAGTTTGTGCTAAAAATCAAAAAATGGTCCAAGTTCGTATTTTTTATGGTTATTAGACCTTTCAAATAACATGCATGACATATTAACTAGATGAAGATACCTCTTCATCATCAATTATAGCTCCTTCATTTGACCAATAAATTATTCGAATTACAATACTTAATAATAAAATTATGTATGCACAACAAATTAAGGTGATATTGCTTTATCGCGCGAGCTCGTACTTCTACATTATCTTCATAATCGAAAATCGTGCTTTAAGCAATTCAAAACAACGTTAAATGACATTGCAAACTGGTGAATGACATTAGTTGAATAGTTCTCTTTTTGATATGATATCTTGCCTACGGTAATAAAAAAGATGGTATCTTTCGCCCCCGTAGGGTGAAAAAAATCATAGTACGTTTGGATATCCAACATCCACTCCGTAATATTCATCTACAAAAATAGAGATAATGTGTATTGAAATAAAACTAAGATACAAGAAACTCGGTGTGTAACTCAAATTTATCAGATTTTATCTCCATTTGGTATAGGGAGATCAAAGTTGGAACCATATATTATAGAGTAAATAGCAAATAAAACACGAACTTTGACCATTTTCTCATTTTTAGCACGAACTTTTTTCGTTAGCAAGACAATACACAAACTTAGTATATGTTACCCCATTTAGCATACCCCCATCAATTTTAACAAAAATGACTGATCTATCACATTAACAACGATGTCAAGACAAGTATTTGTCCTGTTTGTAGAACTTTGATGTTACCTTCTGTATTGAACAAGGACAATGCCAGCTCTATACTGTGCAGTCTATTGAAAAATCGGTTGAGCGAGATTAAAGTGGTGCAATGGCAGATTGCACCACATGCCATTGTTGCTGGGAAGAGCGATATTGGGTGGGCGAAAGTTGGTGGCGGTGACGACGATGGATCGAGCCGCCGGGGATGCACCACACCACTAGGGATCGTCCACGCACCTGATCTCGAAACAAGCACCGTAACTCTGCCCATTGTTGAATAGAGCAGTGCTCATCATGATCGTGTTCGTGTCGTATCCTTGAATGTAGTGGTTTCCACATCCACAAGCTCCTACAACAAAGATTGCACAAACATTAAAGAGGTTTCATGCATGCAATTAAGCAGCTTGATGAAACAGTCGTGCGAATTCTTACCCATCGTTCCTGAAGCATCACCACCTCTATAGAAGCTACCATGAGCACTAGTCCATCTCCCAGAATCTCCTTGAACAACCTTGAACATGAAGACAAGGGAAAGGAAGGAGATGATGGCCTTGAGAAACTCCATGAACAAGCAAAGGTTTTTGTGGTAGTAGAGATAGAGAGAGGAAGATGGGGAAGAAGCGAGGGAGGGGAGTGATCTATTTATAGGTGTGATGAGGGGAGGGCAACTGGGGAAGAAGAAGAGATGGAAAAGATCATAAGATGAAGAAGATGAACCGAAAGCATACTTCTCTATCACTGGTATGCAGTAGAGCGCTGTAAAATTTATTTTTCTTTTGATGACCTTTGCAATTTGTTAATCTTTTCTTTGACAGTATGATAAAATGTCATCTTTTCAAAATGCAACAATATACTGGTTAGAATCAGGAGAGGCCAGGCCGAAACCTTTCAAATTGTGGGAGAGATCGAAACTTTGATGGTGCAGGGGTGAGCAAGAAGAGGAGGAGATGCCAAATACATCTCCAGGGCCAGGCTTTGGTGACACGTCGGAGGGAGGCGAGGGGAGGTCGTCCACCGAACGGAAGAATTCAACAGAGAAGTCAAAATCGATGTCGAGGTCAAGGTTGAAGTCATTGCCCAAGAGGAGTTGGGAGGGAGGAGGAAGGGGATCACAAGAAAAGAGAGAGGGATCGATGTTTGAGGGGTAGGGATCCAGGTGCAAGGGCTCCACCATGGATTTGCTTGATCGTTGATCGGCTGGTTGCTCCACTCGGGATTGTTGCCGTACACGAATCGGACCTTGGAGGGATAAGAAGCCATGGACTTCAACCTGGAGCGCTCGAATCTCTCGGACTTGGAGCTCGCCCACTGCTCGACGTTGAAGGAGAATGTCTCCACCGATGACAAACTCCTCCGGCGGGAGGAAGTTGACTTGGACAGCTGCGTATACATGAGGAAGGTGCACAAGACCTTAAATTCATGGGAAGTTACACTAGACATGGGGTCGCCGCTGCAGCTGTAAAATGCAAGGTAAAGCTGGGTGAAGATGGCACCGCTGAGGCCGACAAAGCCCTTAAGGAGGCGGAGTAGTCCAAAATTAAAGACGACTATGGAAATTATTAATTTGTCCGTCCCCGATTAACATACATGAGCAGTTGACGAATGACAAAATGATAATTTGGCTTCAAAATCTCATTCGACCGGTGGGTGCCAGCTAGGACAAATACTTGCCACGTCGTCGCTGTTAACGTGACAGATCAACCATTTATGTTAAAATTGACGGGGTATGCTAAACGGGATAACAAATACTAAGTTTGCATATTGTCTTTATAATGGAAAAAGTTCGTACTAAAAATGAGAAAATGATTAAATTTCATTTTTTTTTGTTATTTACTCTATATTATACGAGCAAATATACCTGAGTAATTGGTGATCCCCTCCTAGTTGGTCTTCATGTAGGTAAAGAACATATTATAGACATAGGTTGCCATCATATTTTGTGAGTATTCCTTTATGCCCATGGTATACAACACATGCTCATATGTGAGTCCCATTAATAGCCCTTATGCAGTTCCACGTAAAGATAAATTATTGTGTTAGTCCCCTTGCACCCATTCAAAACTAAAACTACTATACATGTAATAATAAATTATTATATTAAACTATTAGAACCACTAGGCTTCCCTTCAATCTCTGGTTGAAGGGTCTGCGATTGTCGTGCCTTTATAATTTGTGTGCGTAATCGAAAAGCTACGACCATTGTACACTTGAACTAGTGATCAATCATCTTTGTAAGTGTTGGTAATATTTTGCAACAATTAGTACTTGTTCATTTCCACAAAATATAAGAAACATCACAACTCCTTCCTCAAAGAAAACTCTTCTATCCTCTAAGCTAAATCTCCTATGCTCATGACATAACTAAAGGAAGAGAGAAAAATTTGATACGCAGATAGATTATTTTCATATCTTACTAAACTATATATTAACTCTTTTATCATCTAAACTAAGTCTCCTATGCTCATGGCCAGCTGTGGATAGCACAGTTGGTGGCAATACGTTGTATGTTGCCTAGAGATTTAGGGTTCGATCCCTAGTATGATCACTCATTGTGACTTTCTATCTTTGTTAAAAAAAATAGTCTCCTATACTCATGACATAATTAAAGGAAGTGAGAAAAATTTGATATGCAGATAGATTATTTTCATATCTTACTAAACTATATATTGACTCTTGAACGTATGCCACAACAATCAAAATTAATATGCATACTTGTCTAAATGGCCCGCGCCACATTCTTCATCTTCAACTATCATACCGAACCATGCTATAAAAAAGTTATAAAAAGGACATAATTAATCTATATACCATGTTATCCAATAACTCATTCTTCATCATTATATGTTATTAAAATGATTATTATGCAGTGGAAGAGTCATTGTACAATAAAATGTAAAATTTGTTTCAACAAAAAACAATCAAGAGCAGCACTATATTGTATAATATTGTAAATACAAAATAAATCAATATATACAATATATCATAGCACAAGCAATAAGCAATATAGATGTAAAAGTAAAGGAATAAGGATCATATTTGCCTCTAAAGTATTAGAAAATGTACAAATTTGCCCTTAATTTTTTTTTTCAAAAAGACCTTCGCCGTCCAAATTTTGGGTCAAAAATACCACTGCTTGTAATGATTTGACAAGTCACTAAACGATTGCTTATGTGGCAAGGATAATGATCATATATATTTGCCCCTAAAGTATTAAAAAATGTACAAATTTGCATTTAAACTTTTTTTTTGAAAAATATCATCGTCATTCAAATTTTGGGCCATATTTACCCCTAAAGTATTCGAAAAGGTACAAATTTGCCCTTAAACTTTTTATTTTTTGAAAAATACCATCGTCGTCCAAATTTTGGGCCAAAAATCTCTCGCACCCCTGAGGGATGAGGTATAAATACTAAAATTCCAATTGCCAAAAGACCAAAGTGCCCCTTAATTTAAGTTGAGTCTAAAATAAGTCATAACTCAATCAATACAAGTCTAATTCGAGTTCCGCTCGAACCTCCGAATTCGTCTCAAACCAAGCAACCCGTCTAAGGACTAATCAAACTTAGATGAATTAATTTCCTATCGCGCAAAGGCTAATCTTCAATTCAAGCCCTTCGGCGTTTCATCCGATCCATCATAACGCACGATTAAATTATTTTGCTGAAATAATTAAATAAATATTTTAATTTTTTTTGGGTATTACAAGAAGTGGTGAGACGTATTTTTGCAGTACCTCTTAACCGATTAGTTTTTGCAGCCGGCTGGGCTACCTTATTTTCCTTTTCTTATTTTTCATATCTTTTCAGCTCGTTCAATTTGACGCGTGTTTTAATGGCATGTAACTAAAAGCTAGGATATATACAAACTCTGTCGCCCCTAATTAATTTAGATTGTGAATATATTGGGTATTACATGTTGGCAGCTTAAAATCTAGTGTGGCTTGATGATGTGACTTATTTTATTTATCACGTAAGCAATTATTTGTTGATTTGTCAAACCGTTATAAGCAGTGGTATTTTTTGCCCAAAATTTGGATGACGAGGGTATCTTTCAAAAAATAAAAAGTTTAAGGATAAATTTGTATCTTTTCGAATACTTTAGGGGTAAATATGGCCTAAAATTTGGATGATGAAGATATCTTTTTTTTAAAAAAGTCTAAGGGCAAATTTGTACCTTTTTAAATATTTTAGGGGCAAATATGATCCTTATCATTGCCACATAAGTAATCGTTTGTTGACTTGTCAAACTGTTACATGCAATGATATTTTTGGCCCAAAATTTAAACGGCGAGAGTATTTTTTTTTTTAAAAAAAGTTTGAGAATAAATTTATATCTTTTTGAATACTTTAGGGACAAATATGATCTTTATCCTAAAAGTAAAACATAACAAAGTTGTTCGTCAAACAATTATCTAGTAAAGGCACAAGGGCCCACAAGTCCATTAATAAAAGTAATTTAAACTTTGAACCACCATAAACATTACCTTAAGTAATTTGACAAAATTACTATTTAAGACTCATGGATGGATTGGAATGAGCTTAGGATAACTGATCAGCCCAAAGCAAGAGCAGGTGATCTGCCAAGGTCATAATAAGAGCACACAAATCTCGATTTCCCAACAAATTTCGTTAATGCCTTAACATGTGAATGTGTTGATAGACCTGGTAATTTTGCAAATAATGTTGAATTTATGAATGACTTAATCTCATAATGTTGAAAATATTAATTAAGTCTATCATTAAATGCAAATGTGAGGATACAATTATCTTTTTCTTCTAAATACAACATAGGAAGTGCAACTTACCTAGGTTCCCCTAGGTAAGTTACTTCTTATATTTTAGAGAAAGTTACACTTTCTGATAAAATTGTACTTACCGTAAAATATAGAAAGTGTGTCAATCAAATAAGATCAAAAAATATAATTTTTTGGGAAGTACAATTTTCTGCAGGAAGTTGTGTCAACCAAACTAACACCTAAATTGATTATGCAGTGGAAGAGTCATTGCACGATAAGAAGTAAAATGTTTCAATAAAAAACAATCACAACAGCACGACATTGTATAATATTGTAAATAAAAAATAAATCAATATATAAAACATATCATAGCACAAGCAATAAATAATAAATGTAAAAGTAAAACATAACAAGGTTGTTCGTCAAACAATTATCTAGTAAAGGTACAAGGGCCACAAGTCCACTCATAAAAGTAGTTTGAACCACCATAAGTATTACATTAAGTAATTAGACAAAATTACTATTTAAGACCTCGTGGATGGAGTGGAATGGGCTTTGGGCAATTGATTAGCCCAAAGCAAGAGCAGGTGATCTAACAAGGTCATAATAAGAACACATCAATCTTAATTTTCTACCAATTTAGTTAATGCCTTAAGATGTGAATGTGTTGTTAGACTTGGTAATTTTGCAAGCCTTTCAACACAATTCACAACTGAATAAGGGTCCGAGGGTGTTGAAGTTACCGATGAAGTATTGGATGGAGCTGACCATGCTGCATAGTATTTAGACATCAAATCATCCATCAAATTGCTTACGACTTCAAATTGGAGTAATATTCCAAGAGAACAAAACATTGAAGCACACTTCTTAGCTAAACAAGCAGCAAGGAAACAGCAGACTAAGGGATAATATTTTGGCATTTATTTTTCTACTTATTTAGAAAACAATGAAAGTTCAAAAAAATTATGATACATACATATATATATATATATATAAAACCTAAATATTATATAGAAATCCATTTAGGAAACATCATCAAATCATTTTCTCTTTCCTTGTTAGCAATGAACATATACAACATATGTATATATATAACTAAAAAAATATTCATGATCTTGGTCCATATGTTATTGGTAACTTTGCGAAATATTTCCGCTGAAAATAGGTTGTGAAAGATCACCTATTGATTAAAGGGATGATCAAGTCTTTGATAAATTAAGAAAATAATTTCTTTATCTAGCTTACATGTCTTCAATCACTTGTTTATGTAGACAATTGCCATCAAGAATGATAATAAGAATAAGAAAACAAGCATGTAGGATAAACTCAATAATAATTTAGTTTGCGACATTCAAGCATATTATCATAAACCAAAAATTGACACATAATTGATGTGTCAATGAAAACTACATTTAACAATATACTAAATATTAAAATTACAATTTTTTTAGGTAATAAAATCTTTTTTTTTGGAAATTACAACTTATATGATATTTTTTTTAAAAAAAGGGAAACAACAACTAAATCAGATTAAAGCTTAACTCAAAATTCATGGGTAAGAGGGGCATGGTCCCTGGACGTGCACCCTCCGCCATTTCAGTGTGAGCTTTACCTACACCTGGTCCAGCATTTTTATTGATAACAAAAGCTTCATCTGTACAAAGTTTCGACTTAACAAAATCAGAGTGAAATCTACCTACAACTTTCAAATTGTCTATAACATCATTACTACTAATTGCACTCAATATAGGAGCAATACTCCTCTGTATGCTATTGACAGTAGAAGGATTATTTACATTACTGCAATCAGATTTCAAATACTCTGAGCTTGCTGCAGACATTTTTTCACCAGCTTTAAAATCTTCATGAGCTAAACTATGAGCAATTCCATTCAGCTCCCTTTTAATGTGAAATCAATCACATTTGATTCTTTTTCCTACTTCCTGGATGTCCAAAGTTAGACCCTGCAAAAACCAGGGGGTGCAATCTTTTTAGATAAAATATTGACTGCTTGAAGGTAGTCAGTGAACATTCTGACCTCTTTTAGACACATGTGTCTAGCTTCTGAGATTGCTGCCTAAACAATCCACATTTCTGCTGCTAGGGGAGAACTGGCTTTAGTGTAACCATTTTTTTTTGAAATCACTTCACCACTGTGGTTCCTGATACTAAAGCCGAATCCTGCTTTACTTGTTTTGCTTTTCCAAGCTGCATCACAATATAGGGTTGAAATTATTGACTATGATATTTGTTTTTCTTGCCTCACTGCTCTTAAATTCAGTCCAAAGTATATTAGACAATGCTCTGCAGAATAGTGAGTTCAAACCCGATTTTTTCTTTTTAAAGTAACAGTCATTCCTATTTTTCCAAAGATGCCAGAGTGAAGAAGCTATTATTTCTCTGAGCCAAAAATTCATCTTATCATTTTCAGAGACAATTTCATTCAGCCAGCCCCCTTTGTACCAAACCAGTTTGAATTGGAATTTGGTTTTAAGTTCCTGCTCTAGCTTATTCCAATAGTTAGTGGCAAAGTCACATTCAAATAAGATGTGCCTGAAGTTATCATCTTCTAGACCACACACATGACAACAGCTAGGATCAATTTTGCAAAAGCTTGATAAATATCTAGATGTAGGCAATCTTCCCTCGTAAGAGCTTCCAACTAAAATTCTTGACTCTAGGAATGGTTTTTAGACTCCACACATTGTTCCAATCTGTGTCAGAATTACTCATCACAGCTTGCTTTTCAGCAATATAATTGTAAGCAGCCTTGCAGCTGAGCTCATTTTTGAAGTTCCATATCCACTTATCCCTAGTCTTCTTCTTGGGTATGTAAATTTGAGTGATGCTGTTAAAGTGATGCTCTCCAAACAAATCAAGAACTAGGTCTAAGTTCCAGGCTTTATCAGTAATGAGCTGGTTGACCTTGCTTACCTTTGATACCATATCCATGTTCAAAAAAGTGGGCCATTTTTCAAATGGGATATTAGATACCCAAGGGTCTTTCCATATGTTAATATTATCACCACTGCCAAGTCTTATTCTTAGGCCTTCCCTTAGACTTTGAATTGCTCAATGTAAGCAGTTAAAGTGCCAAGAAAACTTGCTGGAGTTTTGAAAAAATCAAGGGTGATACCCCTCATACTTTCTATTTAGGATTTTGGTCCATAAGTGTTTTTCTTTATTCAGAAAGGGAATGACTTTCTTGGCATGAATTGAAAGTTTCATGATTTCTATATCCCTTATGCCAAGGCCACCTGCTCCTTTTCTTAACTTGACTTTGTTCCACCCCACTAGGTGTATACCTTTCTTATCAGCATTAGGCCTCTATAAGTAGTTTTTTTGCTAAACATTGAAATTTGCTGATGATTTTTCCATTCACCCAGGAAGAGAATAGGGTGTGTATGGGAAAGGAGTTCATAACCGAGTTCAATAAAGTCATCATACCTGCTTGAGAAATACACTTGCTTGCCCAACCATCAATTCTATTTACTGCCTTGTGAAGCATGACCTCTTGACTACTTGTATCAAGCTTTTTAGGACTAATGAGAGCACCCAAATATTTCATTGGGTAAGAGCCTTCCTTAAACCCAGTTATCATGCTTAACTCCTTTCTCACACTAGCAGGACAATGTGAAGGGAAAAACATTTCTGACTTTGTCTTGTTTATTTTTTGGTCAGTGAGCTTACAGTAGAGATTGATCTTATCCATTACTTTCCTGCAGTTCTTTTGTTGGCTTTAGGTTTTCAACCTTAGCCTTAATATTAGTTTTGATGATAACAAACATGAGACTAATGATTTCATGAAGAATTATTCTCAGGTTCCATATCGGTTAGCGTGCGACGTCCGTGATCGGAAAAATTGAAGAAATCGGAAAATTGAAAAATCGGAAGGACGTTGATCGACGTGCTCGAATTCTTCGGGAAGTTAGAGTTTAGGTCTAGGGTGTCTAGATATATTGTAATTCCTCATCATAATGCATAAAAACCCAAAAACCTATCTCGAACCCCAAACCATGAAATTCCGGGACCGTCCTGAAATTTACTAAGACTAGGGAGCTCCTTAGAGGGCTATATGATCCAAATATTTTATTGACATAAAAAATAGCGGTAATTGTTCATTGGGTAGAAATTAGATAACGATGTATTTTTAAGAATTTTTTGGAGACCTCTAGCATACCCATACTTGACCCGAAAAATTAGAAAAATTCTATTTTCTGAAAATTTGTACTAGACCCTAAAAACTATATTTTGATTCTTAAGGATTTTGATTTTTTAGATATTTTTATTGAATCCAAATGGGGGTTAATCCTTATATAACATTTATGTTTTAAAGTTATCAAGTTATTTAACTTAAAATTAATAAATATTATATAAGTATATTTAGTGAAAATAGAACCAGAAGAACCAGGCAGAACATAAGCTGTCTGCCTCTTCAGCTCAGGTTCGGTCGACTGACCGAAGCCCAAAATGGGCAGTAGGCTTGGCGGTCGACCGACCTACGTATAAGCCTAAGACGCAATTGCGTCGGTCGACTAAAGATCACGGATCACGCGATTTACGTCTGGCGGTTAACCCGTTGGTCGACCGACCAGAGAGAAAAGAGGAGCGGTCGAAGGACCAATCGACCAGTCGGTCGACCGGCCATTCGACCGACAACCTATAACGGATAGATTTCTATCCATTGAGTGTCATTTCTTCAGCAGGGTATAAATGTACCCTCATATGATTCTTTTATTCTTCTTCCTGATTTTTACAGATATTATTGAGCCATTAAAAGTAAGATCTAAGCCTTCTAATAATTGATCAAGCAAAGCTCTTCTTCTTTCCGCGGCAACCTTTCTCAAGTGCCAGCTGTTGCTTCAACTCGGGTTCTTGATCAAGCTCATTCCTTGACGAGTTGAAGGTGCCAAAGGCTTGCAAAGGAGCTTTTATTATTGGTTTATTCTTAAGCTCTTTTGGTTGTAAATTTTATCTGTTATCTAAATTGTTTTTGGATTTGTGTCTGTGTAAAGACCTAGGGTGTTAGGTCTTGTTGATTGGAAGTGGTATCCTTGGTGTAGAAGGAGTAAAGCCAATTTTGTAAACTTGGAGCTTACTAGGATTAGTTCTAGTTGTCCCTTAGATTGAGGTGGGAAAGTACTCTCGGTAGGAAGGCGGGATACTTCCGGGTGTGGAAGTGCCTTCGGTTGGAGAGCGAAGACTTTTTGGTGCAAAGTCCTCGTTATAAGGGAAACTCTAATTAATCTAGTAAAACCTAATTTGGAAATCCTAAGCGAGGTGCTTAGGTAATGGAGTAGACATTGGGGCCGAACCACTATAAATACTTGTGTTTGCATTGTTGATTTCTTGTTTGCTTAAATTGCTTAATCATTTATTGCTTCCGCATCTAATCGTCAAATTGCATATTGCCTAAACGAGTTAAGTAATCGTTTAAAATCACATTTAGGCTAATTGAATTTAGTAAACATACTATTCACCCCCCTCTAGTGTCGCTATTTCGCCCACATCTTTGAATTGCCTTTGACCACAATTAGCAAATCATCTACAAATGCTAGGTGACTAAGCTTCATATCTTTATACTTGAAGCATTTGATAATGCCTTGTTCTGAGAAATAACCTAGAATCCTTGATAGAAGGTCCTGCATAATAATGAATACATAAGGTGACAATGGGTCTCCCTGCCTTACCCCTTTGGCACTTGGGAAACTATTTGATTTGATGTCGTTGATGCTGCAATAGAATCTTGCAGACCTTAGACAAGCCTGCACCCAGTTTCTGATTTTTGTTGAAAAACACATGAATTCCATAATCTTATCCACTGCATCCCAGGATACCCTGTCAAATGCCTTCTCAAGATCTAATTTCAGAATTATGAAAGGCCATTTTCTTTTTGACTTGTTAACAATGTTAACAATTTCGTTTGCAAGCAGGATGTTGTCTTGGATTTTCCTCCCCTCTATGAAAGCACACTACTCCTTGGATATTAAGTGCTTGATACAAGGTTTAATCCTATTGACAATTGCCTAGGAGAGAATCTTATATAGGACATTGCATAATGCAATAGGCCTATAGTCAGTTATTTTAGCAGGACCATCCTATTTAGGGATAAAAATTAGATTAGTATCGCCCCAAGCACCAGGCAAACAAGCATTCACTGAAAACTCTTTGATAGCAAGCATAATGGAATTCTTGAGGGTGCTTCAATATTTAATGTAGAACTCTACATTGAAGCCATCAGGTCTTGGGGCTTCCCCCCGCCCAAACTATTGACTGCATTCCATATCTCATTATCAGTGAAATCATTACAGAGGTTCCTTTTTTTTGCACCTGAGATTCTGTTCCATTTCAGATTACTGGCGAATTGCCAGTCCACATCTGAGACATTCCCTTCCTCCTCTTTCTAGAGATCCTTGTACCAATTTGCAAAGCTCTCAACAATGCTCTTGGGTTCCCTTATTTGAACACTGCCAACAGTTATCTCAAAGATACAATTCCTGCTCCTCTTGAATTTTGCAAGGCTATGGAAATACTTGGCGTTCTTGTCATTTCCCTCTAGCCACTTAGTCATGGCCTTTGACCACTTCAGGTGTAGCTGTTTGTTTAGTGCTACTATTTTATTAAATAAGGTTTTCATTCTTGCTATTTCCTCATCTGTGCATAGACCACACTCATCACGCTTATCTATTTTTTCCAATTCTATTTTGGATATCTCTAGTTCTTTTTCCAAAGGACAAATGTTGTGCTTTGACCATTCGGCAGTGAGCTTTGCAATTACACTAAGCTTTTTGCCAACCTCAGTAAGAATGTTAGAATCAGTATTTGTATCAGACTAGTTATCTCTGATAATTTTTTCAATCTTAGGATATTCCATCCAATAATACTCGAAAACAAAAGATTATGAATTGTTATTAATGAGCTGCTTATTAGATGCATAAAGTAGAATAGGTTTATGGTCAGAACCTATTCTGCTTAGGTGATTTATGTTGTTGTGGCTGAACAAGTTTATCCACTCCCAATTGGTTAGAACTTTGTCCAGTCTGGCCCAGATTCTATCTTTACCCGATCTGTTATTACGCCATGTGTACCTGCCTCCTGAAAAATAAATTTCCTTCAGCCCAGTAGTAGTGCAGAGATTATTATAATCCCCAATTGAGTTATCCCATTTGAATGCCCTGCCTCCTCTTTTGTCCTTTTGATCATTTATACCGTTAAAGTCACCTATGATTAACCATGGAAGGCCATTGATGTCAATTTTATTCAAAAACTTCCAAAGGACACTCCTTTCTTGAGGGCAATTACTAGAATAAATGCCACTAAGCAACCAAGATTTGCCTTTGTTGGGGATTATCATTACATTGATCACTTGACTACATTTGAAAACCAGTTTGGCATTCATGTAATCCTTTTTCCAAACAAGAAGTAACCCTCCTGATCTACCATCCCCAGCTGAAAAGATACCATCCCATAAAGGCCCAAATTTTTTAATGCAAAGCAGTGAACTTTCATCAATTAAATGAGTCTCAACCAGTAGTATTAAGTTAGGCTTGTGGATTCTCATGAGCACATTAAGATGATCTCATGCCTTATCTTTGAGACCACCTCGAATATTCCAGGACAACAGCTTCATAAAAAGTTATACTTGAGAGTCAGTATCTCCCCCAACTGGAGAGTCTCCATCAGAGTTTATCACTTTGTGATCATTAGAAAATCTCCTTTTTTTTCCCTTTTGGATTTTTGGTGTTGATAGGGAAGCTAGAGGAGTATATGGTCTGTGAGTTGGGCTTTCTTCTCCTTTGGTTGGATGGCTGCAAGTCCATTATAATATCTGAAGAACTATCGACAGTTTCTGAAGATTCTTTCTCTTTAACCTCATTCATAGTGATTTCAAAAATTTCAGTCATTTTCTTGTGAAAGTTTTCAATGTTCTTATCCACTTTAATTGGATCTTTGATTACTTCATATCTATTGGCTGAGAATTTCTCTGGCATAACCTCTGATAGATATGAGTTATTGGCAGTGAAGGGGTTTTCCACCTGTCTTTTGAGCCTAGTTACTTCCATGCCATCACCTTGAGCAATGTTGCTGAAGGTGGGAACCATAGTATCAACATTACTCTGTCTTCTTATTTCTGCCATTTTACTTGCTTCAATAGTGCTATCTTTGGTATGTAAACTGATTGGCACATTTGTAACATTCCATTTTCCTTGTTCTCATTTTTGCCAACCAATTTTTCTCCTTCTGTTCACCAATTGCCAAGGCCCAAACAGACTCTCATCAGCAACCTTCTTGTCATCGGTTGCTAGGGTCATGCCTATATCTTTACCATTACTATTCTTCATGTTATTTTGTAGATTGGAAGCACTTGGCTCGGGACAATTTTCAGCTAAGTGACCCATCCTCCCACAATTGTAACAAAGTTTGGGGATGTTCTCAAACGCAACAGGCTGCCAAAATCTATTGCCCATGCTGTTTATCCATATTCCATTGGGGATGCAATTGTTTAGGTTCCAGAGTATGCAAACTCTGGCATATTTCGCTCTTAGCCCTTTGCTAGTTACTTCATCGAATTTTACTGGACTCCCAATCTTCGTAGCTAGCTTGAGCAATATGTCTTTGTTCAAATATTCAATCGACAGCCCTGGAAATTGTAGCCACACGGGGATAGTCTCGATTTTTTCAAGGAATGGCTAAAAATTAGCCTTCCATGGCATGGTGAGCAATACTTGGCCATTTAGAAACCAGAGACCATTGATCAACACATGATTAAGGTCTTCATTACTTGAGAATTTAAAACAAAAATACCCAGCAGCTAAATCGATTACTTGCATGCCATATTTTATTTTCCAGATCTTAGGCATCACATTCTGAATCAAATATAGAGGATGTGTTTTCCCGAAGAACTTACCATAGAGGCAGTTTATCCAATTTGCTATTGCGGCTTCCATTAGATCATCTTCAATCACCACCTCGTCCAAGGAGTTCTCCTGAATAACTCTGATTTGGGATTCCACCAATTTGCGTTGCTCTACACCAGGATGGGTAGTCGCTTCTTTGAATAGAGCGGCCCAAGATCCAAGCTTGGAGTTCTTCGTATTGGGGTCAGATATGCTAGTGTTAATGATCTTGAGCTATGACATTGTCATCCCTAATGCAAGGCTTCTTCTCTTCAGCTTTTTCCAGGTCACCAGCTAACCCGACGCCGCTTTTGTTAGGATCAAATCGCGGCCTTGTTTCCTTTAAAGATGCAGGGGGATTGGAAATAGCACTAGGATTCGGAGGCTTTTTAGGCTTAGGGATCCAGATTTGGCCGGAAGCAGTCGGGTCCGACGGCTTCCTTAACCAGATCGCATTTGTCGCCCAACTCGTTCCTTCCCGCGCTCATATTCAACACAACTTATATGATAATTAAGTACCTAAAATTTACACCCAAAAGCAAACTTATAGCACACATTTAAACACTCCAAGCAGAACATAATGCAAATTAAAGAGTTTAAATCGTGAAATAAGTAACATATAACATTATTTATTTGCAAAGAGGAATTTGATCCAGCAAATGCCTTTGGTTTTCTTGGGAGCTTTATCCTCTTCAGGAACAAAACATGCAATTTGGTTCTTTTTTACTATGATTCTGAGACTTGCCTGCAATAAATATTGAAACACAACAAGAAATTTTTTTCTGAAGTAGCAGCCACATTTTGTTTGGTGAGTTAATCATCAAAACAAACACCAACAACCAACATGACACGACACAGAGACAACATATCCTACAATGTCACCTATTTGCTGGTATAAACAACGTGAAAATATTATACCTTGTAGAATTTTCTATTTGCTGTTTGCCAAGCCTGCAAGCAAAAAATTGTAGAACCACATAATTAATTATCAAAATTAATAATGAGAAGGAAAGTCAACCCAAGAGATATCGTGGCTTAAAATAAAATCTTAAAATTAGACATTTCATTTATTCAATAAAATTAATTTAAATTTTTATGTAAATTTTAAATTTTTATAATCAATTTCGTCTAATATTTTTTTTCTCAATTGATAATAAGCTAATTCATTTAATCTTTCTTGAGACATTGCAGATCTTAGGTAAGGTTTTATAATTTTAATTTTGAAAAACTTCTTTCTGATGAAGCTACCGTCACAGAAAATATTAACATTATTCTATAGGCATTTGGAAAAGAATCAAGTCTTTTTTGTGATTGAGTACGTCAAGTAGAGTGTTATTGTCTACATGTACAATTTTTCTTAACATTTTTAACTTCGAAAATATATTTAAACCATCAATGTCAGAGTTATTATTATGTTTCAAGGAACATTCAAGGTCAATGTAGTGTTTTTTCAAATCCTCATTGTCTAATGATCTCAATTTTTTATCACTAAATAGAAAATTAAAAGTACTTTTATATATTTTAAATTGTTCAAATCTACTTCGAAGTGAGGAAATGACTCGGTCTTCTATGTATAAGAAATAATCAATTTTAAAAGATTCTTCAAGTGACTTTATTGTTTCGTTATATATGGCATATTTTTATCAAAATTTAGATTCTATATTAATTTAGCAGAAATCATAGCAGTTGCAAATCTTTCTTATCTATATTTTTTAAAGAAGAAAGAAAACCTTCTAATTGATCTATGGCAATTTTAATACACATCTTTTGATTCAAGCTACAATCTAGTTATATGAAAACCTAATATTAGAGCAAACTGAGATCTACAAAATATTTTGCTTTAATCAAGTAAAATGACAAAAAAGTAAATTTCTAACTCATCAAAATTTGATAGAAATAAAGCTAGATAAAAGTTTAAGTAACTTCCTAATTTTAAATCAAGGCAAATCTTGAAATTACATATGGACCCATCAGAATTGCATAATGCTTGTGTACCTAAGTTCATTATACAAAAGAATTTATTTGCCTCTCTAATTACTTCCACAAAAATATTTCACATTTATATAAACTACTACAAGTTTTCCAATTAGATAATCACATTGATTAACGTCTTTCCTTAGCTTCATTATTGATGGGGCATAAGGCAATGGTCTTATGGGGCTAATGGAAGGGCCAATCCTGGGTCAACCCATATCTGGTTGATAATAACATCAAGAATGAATCTCCAACAGACTTGGTCGCCGAGCTAAAGAAGGACAACAAAAGACAAGGACTCTTGACCAAATCAATTTTGGAGCCATTTGTTTTCGAACAGATCTGGCCAAAGGATTCCCGGATAGATCTATTCAGATATCTCAAATAGATCTAGTTGAAGAAGATCAATTTGAGATAACTGAATAACAAATCTAGCTGGAAATCCATTGGCAAAATCTGTTTAGGAAACACATGGCTAGATCTATTTGAAATCTAGCCAAAGGATTATGTAATACCTGCGAAAAATAGAAATAAAAAATTTAATTAATTTATTTTGGCTTCAGCAGGAAAGCCGGGATGCACATCGGAGCAGGTCGAGAAATCATCGGAGGGCGCGATTAGTGATATGACCTTTACAGATGAGGAAAATTATTTCAATTAAGTTATGATGGAAGGTTGGGTCGATTCGAGTCCGTATGTTCAAGCAAAACTCGATTCGGACGAGTATAGATCGAGCTATATCCACTTAAGTCATGAGGGGCAAAATTGTATTTTTTAAAAAAATAAAAAAATATATAACTCACCTGGGGCGTACAGCTCTTCATTGGAGTTGCACGCATCCCCAGGAGAGGGGCAGAGGAGACACGCACAAGGAGAGGAATACAACTTGTATGGAGCCTGGCTCCATAGCAGTTATTTCCCATGGAGAGGGGCACGTTTCCTTCCTCGATTCCTTCTCTTTTCCTTTTGCTGGTGAGTGGTTTAACCCTAGTATTGTAGGAACATCTACCTCTTTGTTGGCCGCATGAGGTAAAGGGAAATAAAAGAATCGATTTTTGGTGTAAATTATGAGAAATTTCTTGGTGTTACTTTTCCTGACTTGAGGTCTTAGCACGATTTGGTTATTTGATTGTTGATCTATTAATTTGGGGATGAATCAAAATGGGCGGGTGTGTTTTGGGTGGTAAAGTTCCCGCCTTTGTTTCTTGATCTGACTTCTCCACAAAGTCATGCATTCTTTTGAGATTCGTGATCTCCAAAAGAATTCCTTTCAAGTTTTACATTTATTTTGCTTGCTCTTTCAACAGTTTTTCTACGTATGATCAGACCTTGTTTTTGGAATTTGCTTGAGGTAAAGTTATTTTCATTTCTAGTGTTCCATGTACCAAAATTTCAATTGAGATGCTAGATTTAAATCTTTCAAATCCACAATTCATGTTGTTCCAAGTGGGTTTAGTCATCTTTCCTTGAAACTTGAGTTAGTGTCGAAGTGTTAATCAATTTTCACGAGTTGCATGGATATGATTAGATGAATGGTTGCTAGTTCTATGGGATTGTCCTTATCAAATTGTGAAAAAGTGGATATCTACACACATGAATGTATTATTTAAGTTTGAAGGAAGTAGAAACTTGAAGCTAATCATTACTTTTTCCTTAGATCATAATCCATGAAATTGATCAGCTATAGATTCAAGTTCGTTTGCAATTTAGGTTAATGCTCACTAACATTAATCATCTTATTATTTTAACCGAAATGTTATTACTGTTTGGAGTAATCAGGCTGGAAATTGATTTTATTTCAGTATGTCAATGCTGAAAATTGGTGAATTTATTCCAATTTAGCATCACTGGAATTGGTATATATTTCAGTTATGTATGTGGAATTATGCTGAAATTTTCTTTACTCGTAAACTGGTTATGCATGTGCTAAAATTTTGTAACTTTCATTTACTTAGTGATCCTGCAGTATTGATATTGATTTAATTTATTGGATGCTGAAATTGTAGTGTTGAAAGGTCTAGGATGTTGGATGGTAGAGATACAAAAACTAAGTTTTCTTTGGAAATGAACGACGCTGAAATTTCAGCATGGGTAGGCCTTTGTGTTGCTGAAATTTTTCAGTGGTGTAGACCTACAAAGTTGACTAATGATTGCTAGACAAACACACCTAGGGTTGAGTTTACTTGGGTTGGAATGGGAGGGGGTTTAGCTGAGAGTTTGGGGCCCGAGATAGGGCCGGGGTGGGGTCGCCTTTGTGCGTACCCGATGTCGTCGGCAAAATACCCCAAACAGTTCGAGAAACTCTATTGATGTGCATACATGTACTGAAATTGATATGGATGTGTTTGTGATTGTGGATGGATGATGGCCGGGCTGAGAAGCATACCAATTTGGCAAGTTGGTCCCGACTCGACGAGTTTGGATATGGGTCGAAAGTTGTCGTTAGTGAGCCACGCTGACGATGGACCCGAGTGGCATGATATGGGTCGAGAGTTGCCGTTGGTGATTTATGCTGACGATGAATCCGAGTGATTTGGTTGGAGGGCTATTCCCAACCTGAGTGGGCGCCGAAACTAGTAGGCCATCCTAGTTCAGCGGGCCCGGACGAAAAGCTCGCTAGATAGAGATTCTAGCGATCGACTCGTATGTTTGCATCGTTTTAGGCCATTGTGGGCCGAGTGGATGTTTTGGGCCATAGTGGGCCCGAGTGGATATGGTATTTGATGTTTGGGCCATTATGGGCTGATTCGATATGGTACTTGATGTTTCGGCCATTATGGGCCGAATGACTGTGGTGCGTCCGAGCACTAGTTTTGTGGATGAATATTTTACTTTATATGCTATTATATTTCAACACTCTCATATTTATAATTTATGCTTGATTATATTTATGCTCGCAATAGCTAGGAGAGGGCTCGAGCAAAGCCACTCACTGAGTTCGTTGGAACTCTATCTCTCTTTTTGTTGTTGTTTGGCAGATTCTAACTATTAGTGACATGGTGGTACCCATGTAGCACGGCTGGGGTTACAGGCTTAGGCAATGGATCTCGTGACGTGTCAAGTCGTAGTCGAGTCGTATGTGCTATGTATACATATGAACATGTTTTGATTATAGACAAGGGTTATAATCATATTTGATGTCTTTACTTTCAGTTAAAACATTCATTTATATGATCATTGATTTTCACATGGTTGTGTCATTTGTTTAGCATTCAATTGTATTAGTTGGTAGGCTATGAACGTGTACTCTGGCCAGTCACGTGACTTAGATTTGGAGCATGATAGATTCCCGACCAAATTTGTTGAGTTCTCAAAAATATGATAGCCAAAGAAGAATAATAAGGAGATGGACTCACGACTAGATATGTTCACAAATCTCATAGATCTGTCAAATATAGAAGGAGAAGAAGAGAGGAATGAGGCTTGCTCAGCCTGAGCTTATTGCTTGTGAAACCAGTTGCGACGAAAAGTTGTAACCACCTGTCACAGTCTCTTCCTCTTGCTCTAGGTGCTGGTGCCGAGTAAGAAACCCGTAGATGAGATGGGGTTTTGTCCGCCCGAATCGAAAACACGGAGTTCCGAATTAATCATGATTTTTCCACCACATTTTCGAATAAGTCAAAATCAATTTTCTGCATGCAAAAATTTGATGTTTTCCCAATCATGTACAAAATTTGATTTTGCGAAAACATGGTTTCGAAACTAAGCCCCCGATCTGAGTTGTTTTGGCAAAAAGATAAGGTTTCTACAATGTTGTTATTTTCGGACGAAAATAAAACCTAAAATCAACCTTGATTTCGAAAACCTAACATGACCAAGAGAAGCTTGAGAAAATACCCAAGTAACTCCAATGGAAAATAGCAAAAATATTAAGATTGAAATAAAAGAAACCTCGCGTATGTGAATTCCAGCAAATTTCTCGCACCCACCAAACATTCATAGAAAAACTTCACAGATAAGGAGACACGAGAGGATGCATCAAAAGCTAAATGATATTTAATAATAACTCAATCTATCCAGCACCTTATTGGGAACATGTTGTGAATTGTATGAACCAATGTACATGATTGGGAGATTTCAACTGTAACATAATGTCTCCATGGAGTATTTTTGTAAAATAGATTGATGGAAATTCAAAACTCAATATTTGTTTGAACATAATTGCTGGGGAGAGTGGAGATGGGAATGGAGGCTGAAGATGGAAAACAACCCAGGTGAAAATCATCAAATTTATCTACGTGACTTTGAATCGAAGTTCACTACTAAACATGTGATTGATTCAAGAACAGTAACTTGATTAATCAATTTTCATTTAGTTTTGTAACACAAACCACTAAGACACGCTCTATCCTGTAGCAGAGAAACATACCTTATCAGCTATGACAATGATACTAGGAATAGAATTTTTCAGATCTTTCTTCACCTTAGATTGTTTGCTGAAGTGAATGATGAATAAAAAAAAAGAAAAGAAGATGCACATGGACCGATGGACACGAACTTGATAACTTATTTGAACATTCCAGCATAGAAAAATGGAGGAAAGTTAATAGTCCTAAAACAACACATGTGAAATAGAATTCAAGTTGCATACCATGAAACAACACATATATATAAACAATCGATGAAATGTACACAAGCCTGATTCCCGATGCATTGAATTGATTACCGTAGAACATAAATCATAATGTACAAAACATGGAATTAAAAGAGTACATTGAGCCAAAAAAGCATGCCCTTAAAGTAAATGCAAAAAAAGAAATGCCTGCTACTTAATAAACTGGGTAAAGAAATAATAAATTTTATCGAGGTTAGTGATGGTCTCTCAGCTCAAAGAATTATTTTGAAAACTTTAATGGCAACAAAAAAACAGTTTGCATCCTAACTCATGCGATACAACGTACAATATACACACGCACATATAAGACATCAGTTTCCCCGCACAACAAATTAATTTCAAAGAAGGAAAACGATTGGACGAAATGAGAGAGGAAGGAGACAAAAGAGAAAGATAAAATGAGTAACCAAATATTTGAAATATGTACGAGAACAAAAACAAGGAAACTGTTGACATATCTAATGGCTAATGCTGTGAGATCAAAGCAGTGAATTCCCAATGTACTTCAACTAGATACCTACAAGGCTACAAGTGACCTTATACCTCCAGTTTGTGTCTGAAATGGTTTTAGAATGGCAATGATTTGTCCCAGAAAATGGCAATGTCACGAAAACCCTAATTTTTTAGAACCAACAAACAAAAAGAATGTTTTGGTCTAATAGGAAATCGATAAGCTACCACGGCTCGATGATGGTCTTGGAAGAGCTCGCGATGATGATCTTGGAAGAGCTCGCAGTGGGAGGAGGCAGATCTGTCGGCTTTAGGTTTTTAACCTTGGTCTTAATCTCGATTTTGATGATAACAAACATGTAACTAACATTTCGTCAAGAAATCTTTCAGGTTCCATATCGATTAGCGTTCGATGTCCTCGATAGTCGAAAGGACATTGATAGTCGCGCTTGGTTCATCGCGGAAATTTCCCGAAGCTCGACGAGTGCACCAAAGTCGCATTGGACGAGTCCAAAGATCAAATAAGAAGCTCTCCAAGTTGATGCTCGTTGAAAGTCGGAACCCGGAAATGAAGCGTGCAAGAAAAATGGCTCAAGAAATCAAATTCAGCCTAGGTTCGGTCAACTGAACGGTCGACCGAATAGGGTTTGTAAAATGGCAGTTGCCATCTCGGTCGACCGGTCGGTCGACCGAGCGATCGACCGAGCGATCGACCGAGCGATCGACCGAGCGATCGACCGAGCGATCGACCGAGCGATCGACCGAGCAATCGACCGAGCAATCGATCGAGCGATCGAGCGATCGATCGATCGACCGAGCGATCGATCGAGCGATCGAGCGATCGATCGAGCGATCGACCGAGCGATCGATCGAGCGATCGATCGAGCGATCGATCGAGCGATCGATCGAGCGATCGATCGAGCGATCGATCGAGCGATCGAGCGATCGATCGACCGAGCGATCGATCGAGCGATCGACCGAGCGATCGACCGAGCGATCGACCGAGCAATCGATCGAGCGATCGGTCGACCGAGTGATAGAGCGATCGGTCGACCGACTGAGGCCAAAAATTGGCAGTAGCTTCGTTGGTCGACCGATCGGTGGACCGAACTGCGGATAGCTGCAGACGCAACCCGCGTCGGTCGACCGATGGGTGACCATATTGCGGGAATGCAATTTTGCGTCTGGGCGATTGACCCATCGGTCGACCGCACAGAGAGAAGAGGCAGCGGTCGATCGGTCGGTCGATCGACCAATCTGCCGAGCGACTGTAATAGCTAGATTTTAGCCTGTTGAGCTGCCGTTCCTTTGATAGGTTATATATATCATTCATATAACTAATTTAACCTTCTTCTCCCACTCTTACAGATTTAATTGAGCATTCTAAAGGAGATTTGAGCCTTCAAAGAATCGATCAACAACGCTCGGCTCTTCCGTCGATAACTTCTTCAAGCACACACTCTACCTCAACTCGGAAATTGATTCGAGCTCTATGACCTAGCGATTTGACGGTTTTGAAGGCGTGGAAAAGAGCATATAATTTTGGTTTACTCTTTAAGCTCTTTTGATTGTATTTTAATTGTTATTTGAACACTATTTTTCTTGGATTTGAGTCTGTAGAAGACCTAGGTTGATAGGTCTTGTGTGGAAGTGGTTACCTTGCTGTGAAGGTGTAAAGCCACTTGTGTAAACTTAGTTTTACTAGGATTAGTTGAGGTATCCCTTAGGGTTGAGGTGGAAGAGTGCTCTCGGTAAGAAGGCGATGACTTTCGGGTGTGGAAGTGCCTTAGGTCGAGAGTGCGACTCTTCGAGTCAAAGTCCTCACTGTAAGGGAAACAAGAATTAATCTAGTAAACTTAGTTTGAAAATCCTAAGCGGGGTGCTTAGGTAGTTGAGTAGGCATTGGGGCCGAACCACTATAAATTTATGTGTTAACATTGTTATCTATTGTTGTTTGTGCTTAATTAGTTTATCTTGCTTCCGCATCTAATCGTAAAATTGCATCGTGCCTAAACGATTTGAGAAACGAGTAAAATCGGATTTAGACAAATTAATTAGTAAACACACTATTCACCCCCCTCTAGTGTTGCCATTTCGCCTACAATTGGTATTAGAGCGGGTCGTGGATTGAGATTTCACCATCTCGTCTACATCTTGCCTCGATCCGAAAAATGGCGCTAGAGAGTATAACATTTGCACTACCTAGGTTTGATGAAGAAAACTTTGGTGTTTGGAAGAGTAGGATGTATACCTTTCTTAAAACACAAAGTTTAGATCTATTGTGCATGCTAAAGAATGAGTATGTTGAGTCCACCATTGACATAAATGATTGGACTCAAGAACAAGTTAGATTATTTGAATTGAATGCTAAAACAACGCATCTCCTATATTGCTCATTTTCAAATGAAATACTTGAAAATGTTATGCATTGTTCTTCTGCTTTTGATATCTGGGCAACATTAAATATGTTATATGATTATGCTAAAACCGAAGAGCTTAATACTTTTGTTGAGGGTGGTGATGACAATGGTCACCCCTCTAGTACTAACCTCGATTTTGATGCCCAAAGCACTTCTAGCCAAAGAAGCACAAGCAAGAATCGAAAAATGAAAACTTAGGTGCTTCATTTGCCAAGAGACGGGACACAAGAAGATGAATTGTCCCTTCTTGAAGAAGAAATCCAAAAAGAAGAAGTGTACTTCTCCATCCACATCCAAATCAAGTGAAGCCTCTTCTAGACATGACGATGAAGCTACATCAAATATTTGCCTCATGGGTCTTCGGAATGAGGTATATTTACCATCTTCTAGTCATGATCAAAATAGTGATTCTAGTAGTTCAAGATCTCTTGACATGTCTTATGAAGAACTACTAGAAGAATGCAAAAAGATGTATGAATTGCTTATGAAAAAGAATAAAGAAAATAAGAAATTAAAGAAAAAAAAAGGCTTAACTCTCATGTGGATGAATTAAAACTAGAAAATGAGAGAATGAAATCTAGTTCTTTTGATTCTTCCCATGATAGGTTGAAACTTGAGCTTAAGGACGTAAAGCTTAAGAATGAAAATTTGAAACTTGAGAATTAAAAAATTATAAGTGAAAACAACAATTTGAAATCTCAATCTAATGCCTTATATCAATCTCTTGATTTATTGAAAAATGAGGTTGTGTCCTTAAATAAGAAAGTAAACGAATTGAGAAATGTTTCATTTCTTAAGAACACTAGAAATGCTTATGTAAAGAATGCCAATGCTTATCATCATTCTCATGCTATGCATTCTACCATTAGACCTCATGATCATAAGAAGAAGAATGATTTTTCCAAGAATGCTCATACTCATCATGTTTCACATGACAAGTATTCTAATAATAAATCTCATGTCCATAGCAAAAAGAAAAAGAAGTTTAATGAACATTATTTTTGTTGTGGTACTTTTGGGCATGCTATATATGATTGCGCATTTAAGATGAACCCAAGTGGAGTTAAAATACTTTGGGTAGATAAACCCTCTAACCCCCAAGGACCCAAAGCCATTTGGGTACCAAAAGTCTCATCTTCTGTTGTAGGGGGAACTACCACACAAGGATAAAGAGAAGTGGTGTATTGGAGTTGACCACGGACTTGAATGATGAATCCTCCTTTGGTTGCAACTTCAAGCTACATTGATGCCTTAGGTAAAGTTGACATCAAAACTATTCCGGTATCATCTTCTAACTTGCATTGTTTTACCTTAGTTGAAGTATATATGATACATGTTTAAATTTGAGTTATTTTTCCCGCTCTTGTTAAGAGTCACTTGGAAAATGATTTTTGATTTTTTTGATCTTCGGTCTCTTCGGAGACCTATGTAGCCTGTAATGGGCTCATGCGACCTTGCGGTTCTAAATTGTAGGCTCATTGTGGCCTTTCGGTTTTCAACCAGTAGGAAGGGTTGGAGATCATATTTCCATTAATATTACATTTGTGATCTCTTAAAATTCATTTCGGATTCATGATAATATATTTTGAAATGGATTTCAAACTATTTAGAAAAGTGGATTTCGAAAATGATACTTAATTTTTCTCTTTGCTATTTGGTTTGGGTTGCTTGCTAGTAGCTTTAGTTTCATTAATTCTACTAATGAAGTCTACTTGCAAGTTGAGAATGTTAATTGAAGGCTATGCTATCTAAAAGAAAATGAAAAAGGAAATGAAAAGTTTAGAAAAATTTTCAAAAACAAGGTACGAATTTGATTTTGCAAAAAATCTTAATATAATACTTGAATATTCATGCTTTAATGATGTCTCTATATACTCATGATTGATTTTGCATGATAAATGTTTAATTTTTTATGAGTAAATTTTTTTTAATAACTTAGGCAATTTCAAGATATTTTGATTGAATGGAATTTGCTCTAGGTTAAAATTCTTATTAGACACCTCATTTTGAGTAATCATCCAATAAACATGTTTAGATACACACATGACATGATTCTAGGCATTTAAACTTGAAAATTCATATGTAGATGAAAAATGTGATAACTAGATCACATTAGGGGACTTAAGCATAAAAAGTTTGACCCAAGTTAATAAATTGACTTGGACACTTCATTTTAAGTCCAAACTTCATAAACATATTTAGGAATAGGTATGACATGTTTTCATGCCTTTAGAATGAAAAATTCATATGGATATGAATAAAATGACATAGAGGTGGTTTCATGAAAACTTCTTTTGAACCAAGTTGACCCAAGTCAACAAATTGACTTAAAGGTCTCATTTTCAATCCATATTTGGGGAACATGTTTAGATTTACTCATGTTAGGTGTCCATAAGTTTAAAGTACGAAAAATCACGAGTAAATGATAAGATTGATACTTAGCAAATTTCAAGATAATTAGTTTAGTTTTGAATGAAACCATGCTAGGTTGATATCTTGACTTAAGGATATAATTTTTATTTCAAACTTGACATACTCTCTTTTACATGATCGTTTTATGGTTTCATAAAAGTTTGAATGAAAATTGAACATGTTTTAAGAATAACTGAAAATTACGGAACTACCATTTCGACCAACATTTGGTATTAGCATTTTCAGTTACTTCTAGAAAAATGTAGGAAAATCCTTTTTAGATGATTCTTGAAACTGCACTTTCACTGAAAAATCTAGTTTATTGTGTAAAAATTTCAAAAAATTTCATCAAGAATCTGATTTACAATGGAATTTTGAAGTTGGATTTCAAAAATATAAAGTATTATCCTCTTGAAATATCAATCTTTTTTGATACTTTGTTTTCTTTTCAAAAACTTCATATGAAAACTCATGTATACCATTTCGATTCATTGTCTAAAATTATTCACACAATTGCTTGAGTAAAATCATTCATAGGAATGATTTTGATAATTTGAATGATAACTAGAATTATTCATTTTTTTCATTAAAAATAATATAGGATAAAAAAATGAACTTAGAAAATTCATTTTGAGTTCAAACTTGATACATGCATTTTAAATGACCATTCAATAATTGGTATAAAAAATTTTCATCCAACAATTGGTATTTCGAATCTTGAAGTATAGGTTAACCTAAGTCAAGAAAGTGACTTAAAAATTTCATTTTAAGCCCAAACTTGATTTATAGACTTACATTTTCTCATGTTTGATGTCTAGATGTCTAAATATGAGAAAACATGAGTCATTAGCAAAACTTAATACTTAGCATTTTCATGTTTTCATGCTTATTTCAAATGAAAACGTGCTAAGTTCATATTTGGATCAAATGACATTAGTTTCACTTCAAACTTGATATACATGATTTAAATGACCATATCTTGATATGTTGAGAGTTTGAATGAAATCTAAAAATATCATGAAAAAGATATGAGAACATACATGATTTAATTTTGAATTCAAATATTCAGTTTTGAACATATCATGTATGATTTTGTTTCATATCAAATATTGTTTTTCATTCCTTTGGTTGAGATTGTCATGTTTCATGAAAAATCTTTAGAGTCTCAACTTCATAAAAATATATATATTTGGTTTTCATCCCTTTGACTAGATTGACCTTTCTTGCTCTTTTTGATTGATGTCAAAAGGGAGAGAAATGTATAAGTAAAGGGGGAGAAAATTATAAGTAAAGAGGAGGAAAATATAGGAAGACCATGCATATAGGTAGAGGGAGTTTATTTTAACATAGATATGCATATTGATAGGGGGAGAAATCCCTTAGATGATATCATCTATGCTTTAATGTATATATTTTCTTAAGGATGTTTGTCATCATCAAAAAGGGGGAGATTGTTGGCTTTAGGTTTTCAACTTTGGTCTTAATCTCGGTTTTGATGATAACAAATATGGAACTAATATTTCGTCAAGAAATTTTTCAGGTTCCATATCGATTAGCGTTTGATGTCCTCGATCGAAAAAATTAGAAAATCGGAAGGACATTGATCGTCACACTCGGGTTCGTCGCGGAAATTTCTCGAAGCTTGACGAGTGCACCAAAGTCACATTGGATGAGTCCAAAGATCAAATAAGAAGCTCTCCAAGTTGATGCTTGTTGAAAGCCGGAACCCGAAAATGAAGCGCGCAAGAAAAATGGCTGAAGAAATCAAATTCAGCCTAGGGTCGATCGACCAAACGATCGACCGAATAGGGTTTGTAAAATGGCAGTAGCCATCTCGGTCGACCGGTCGGTTGACTGAAGGATGCGACAAAGCGGTAGTAGCTACTTCGGTCGACCGACTGAGGCCAAAGATTGGCAGTAGCTTCGTCGGTCGACCGATCGGTCGATCGAACTACGGATAGCTATAGACTCAACCTGCGTTAGTCTACCGATGGGTCGATCAGATTGTGGGGACGCAGTTTTGCATCTGGGCGGTCGACCCGTCAGTCGATTGCACAGAGAGAAGAGGCAGCGGTCACTCTAAGCGATTGATTGGTCAATCGACTGACTAATCGATCGAGCGACTGTAACGGCTAAGTTTTAGCCCGTTGAGCTGTCGTTCCTTTGATAGGTTATATATATAATTCATATAACTCTTTTAACCTTCTTCTCCCACTCTTACGGATTTAATTGGGCATTCTAAAGGGAGATTTGAGCCTTTAAAGAATCGATCAACAGCGCTCGGCTCTTCCGTCGACAACTTCTTCAAGCGCACACTCTGCCTCAACTCAGAAATTGTTTCGAGCTCTACGACCTAGCGAGTTGAAGGTTTTGAAGGCATGGAAAAGCGCATATAATTTTGGTTTACTCTTTAAGCTCTTTTGATTATATTTTAATTATTATTTGAACACTATTTTTCTTGGATTTGAGTCTATAGAAGACCTAGGTTGATAGGTCTTGTGTGGAAGTGGTGACCTTGCTGTGAAGGTATAAAGCCACTTGTGTAAACTTAGTTTTACTAGGATTAGTTGAGGTATCCCTTAGGGTTGAGGTGGAAGAGTGCTCTCGGTAAGAAGACGGTGACTTCCGGGTGTGGAAGTGCCTTAGTTTGAGAGTGCGACTCTTCGAGTCAAAGTTCTGATTGCAAGGGAAACAAGAATTAATCTAGTAAGCTTAGTTTGGAAATCTTAAGCGGGGTGCTTACGTAGTGGAGTAGGAATTGGGGCCAAACCACTATAAATTTGTGTGTTAGCATTGTTATCTATTGTTGTTTGTGCTTAATTAGTTTATCTTGCTTCCACATCTAATCGTAAAATTGCATCGTGCCTAAACAATTTGAGAAACGAGTAAAATCAGATTTAGACAAATTAATTAGTAAACATACTATTCACCCCCCTCTAGTGTTGTCATTTCGCCTACAATGATACCAGCTCCCAGAATCCGACGCTAACCAACAACCCCCAAACCATTTGGTGAAAGGGAAGGGTGCACCTTCATCTTATACCATATATGGCCCGAGCGCCCTCGGCGTTTGAGTGTGACTCGGCCCGTCAGGCCTACACGCAACGAGGTAATTGATGACTCAGCCCGCTAGGCCTACACGCCAATAATCTCCCCCTCAGCAATCACCAGCCGAGACTCGAACCCAAGACCCAAGCTCTGATACTAGCTCCCAGAATCCGACGCTAACCAACGACCCCCAAACCAATTGGTGAAAGGGAATGGTGCACCTTCATCTTATACCGTATATGGCCCGAGCGCCCTCGGCGTTTGAGTGTGACTCGGCCCGCTAGGCCTACACGCCACGAGGCGATTGATGACTCAGCCCGCCAGGCCTACACGCCAACAGGATCGACATGTGGTTCTTCAGCGTTGGAAGCCTTATCTTTCGTCGTTGTAACATCAGTCTTTTTGTCTGAACTGGGGGCCTTCTTCGCGTTCCAGTAAGGCGCCAACTTGACCTTCTTGGCTGGAGGTGCCGCCGGAGGATCGACCCTTTTCCCGACGGTGGCGCTACAGGTCTTCCTCGTCGACATTTTCGACGAAGGGGCTGCAATCTTCGCTTCTTCTTTGGGGCCATAAATGCTCTCGCTCCTTCGTCGTCTCTGTTCAACCGTAGTTAGCTTCGGCCCTCCTCTTGCTCACTCTCTCGCCTTCTTTTGCTCGTACTTGGCAGAGTGGTATATGAAGCGTCTAGAATAAACCAAGTACGGCGATTTCTTTTTCCTGCCAATTTCTAAATGGATCCAATGACAATGATTGCATCCACATATTGACATCATCGTGTAACATACGACTAGAAGTGAACCAGATTAGATCAGATCAAGTTTTCATCCCAAAAATTAGGGGTGTGCATGGGTACGGAGTAGACTCGAAACTAGTTGAAACCAACTCGATCGGGTAGATTCTGGTAGATCTGAATTAAATTCGGGTAGGATTTGGAACAAAAATTAAGGAACCGATTAAAATCGATTCTGATTCCAAGTCCAACACATCGAGATACCCAAACTGGAACTGATACTCGGACCCTGCACCCTGGAACCTATACATTTATAGGTTCTAGAGTACAGGTTTCAACAAGGTAGAGGTTTTGGATAACCTGTTAGAACTTGTACATTTATAAGTTATGGGGTACATGTTCCAATAGGGTATCTGAAATCAGAATATGTGATTTTGGGTAGGGTTCAATTCTAGGTTCCAACAAGGTAGGGTACGATTCTAAAATCTAGGAACTGATCCTATACAGGGTAAAGTTCGAGTATCATAAAAATATAGAGTACCTAGGTCTACTCACCCCTACCGAAAATGAATTTTAAGGACCATATATCTGATTCTTGATTCAAAATTTTATATATTTTCTAGCATTTTACATGTAATATTATGAATTGTTGTGTTTTATTATAATTTAAAATGACAAACTATTTTGAGTATTTACCCAAAATCATAACATGGATCCAGAAAATTTCCGAATCCATAATATAAATTCGGGAATTCTCGAATCCATAACTTTTTTTTACCAAAAATATTGATTTTACTCCCAGCTTTTGACCATGCAGACCCGATTAGTGGGGAGGGGGGGAAGTAAAAAGTTATGAATTTGGGAAATTTTTGAATTGGGGGGTGGGGTGGTAAAATCGATATTTTGGGTAAAAAGTTATGAATCTGATAAATTTTTGAATTATATTATGATTTTGGATAAATGCTCAATATAATTAAGCAGATGAAAATCAATATTATTTCTTATAAAAAATAAAAATTCAAATGACACGGAGGAAGAAATAATAATGTCGACCGATTACCATTCTGATCATTTTATCTTTTTAAAAGAAAAAATTATTATTTTGTAGAAAATCTCTCTCCTCAATAAATTGTTAATAATATATTATAATCAAAATTAATGAATTAATTCTCATTAGTTTTAATATTCTAAATTTAAACAAGTGAAAGATCTGTCATTTTTTAAAAGATAAAATTTTAAAATTGAACATTATTTACTATAGTAATTTAGTAATTAGTAAGTTTTTAAGAATTAGTTGTGAAAATATCTTGCATTATAAAAAATACAATTATTTTAGTAAACATGCAAATATTTAGGTAAATTTGTTTTACATTCCTAATAATCTCATTGTACTTTTAAATAAGGTAATTCAGAAGTGAATATGACAAGTAATCAAACACCAATTTGAACAATGCAAACACAAACGATTTATAGTGGTTCGACAATACCGCCTACTCCACTACTTAAGCACCCAACTTGAAATTTTAAACTCTAGTTTACTAATTTAAAATGTATCCTACAAGAAGATTTACAAGCTAATGCTCCAACCCTCTCCTCCGAGGATTACCCTCACACGCCAAGAGTACCTCCAACACCTCTTTTCACAAGGACTACACAATTAACCATAATAGGCTAAGTTTACACGGGTGGACTCATGCCTCTACACCAAGACAATCACCCAACACTTGACTAACACACTAGGTTAACAAACATCACTTTAAAGCTCGCAAAACAACAAAAAATACACAAATTAATGGAGCAACAAATCAAATACAAGCACTTAGCTCCAACCAATAAGCCTTAGCTCATCTTGATGCCTTTTGATGATGAATCATTTAGTTTCAAGGCTCATTCAAGAAGGTAGATGTAGAAAGCTAGGGTTTTGAAAGAAATAGCTCAAGAATGCTTGGTATCAAATAATAGCTCAATGAATCATTTGGGACCTTGGAAGGCATATTTGAGGAGCTTATATAGAGATGACCAAGGCATGGGCCCCAAACTAGCCGTTCAACGAATCAAAATAGATTTGTTGTGTATTTCACTTGAACTCCAGTCGATCCTCGATCAATCTAGGTTCGGTTGATATTCAGCCGATAACTCGATTCAGGCTATTTTTTTCTTCTTCCAATTTCTAGTTTCTCAGGTTTCGAGTCTCGATTTCATGTTTTGGGGTTACATCAACATCATTTAGAGGATTTACAATTAATCTAACTTCTCGTCGATTTCCGAGCATCCTTATGATTTTTCTAATTTTGTCATTTTTTCGATCGCAAACGTTATACACTACTCAACTTGGAACCTAAAAATATTTCTCCATGAAACCATTAGTTTCATGTTTGTTATCATCAAAACCATGATTATGACCTAGGTTGAAAACCTTAGGCCAACACTATACTCTCATATTCGCACCCCTCAACATCTATGCCCGAATCTACAAATCTCCATAATCCAATCCATCAATCAATTCAATCGACCTCATCCGCTCAACCCAACCCAAATTACCAATCCGACCCGATTTACTAATCCACCTCCGACCACCCAACAACTAACACCCTTTCACATCCTGTGTCCATGGATACCACTACTCCCATCCCTTCTATCCCCGATGTCGCAAACCCTATCCTTCCCCCTCACCCAAAACCAATTCCCATCCAAGTACATCCATCCCCCTCAGGCTCACCTCTTTCATTAGAGGAATGTACCAATGATCCATACTCCAACCTCGTTGATTCCACCCTCCCAATGAGTATCCTATCCTGGAATGTTCGAGGCCTCAATCATAGGCATGTTATTGATTGCCTATATATTCTCGATCAAGCTCCTTGCCTTGTAGGAAAGACAAGTTTGTGATGATAATGCTACGCACATACTTAAAAAATTGGGGAGAATCTGGGACAGTGTTCCTTCTCTTCTACCGATGCCTCTAATAGCATTTTACTCTCCTCGAACACATGTTCCAAAGTTCATGTGATTTCTGTCCTCAAAGAAACCATAAATGTTCTTGTCTCTATTAATGATCAAAAACCATTTTTATTCTCAAATATATATGCGAGCACTGTTTCAAATTTACGAAATGATTTGTGGTTTCGACTTTCTCTTCTTGATCTATCTAAATATCCTTGGCTTCTTGCTAGCAATTTCAATACAATTCTTAGTCAAAATGAGAAGAAGGGGGTGCTCCCTTCTCCTTAAATTCGTTTGTCAACCATTTTCAGTCTTTTGTTTCCGACTTGGATTTACATGATTTGGGCTTCACTAGTTCTCCTTTTACCTAGTGTAATAATCACTCGGGCCATTAGCATATTTTGATACGGCTTGACAGATTTCGTGCAAACTCTTATTGGTTGCATTTCTATGAAATCTCTACTATTAGACACTTAAATCGTACCATCTCAAACCATGCATCTATTTTCACATCCCTTATTGACAAATCTATGAAAACAAACTAAATTTTCAAATATGAACCTTTCTGGGTCGAGTATGAAGCCACTAATGTCATTATCCAATCTGCTTGGAATGATCCCCACAAAGACATAACAACCATAAATCGATATCCAATTCAAGTAAAATGAACTAGATATGCACTAGCTCAATGGAATAAAAATAACTTTGGTAAAATTGAAAAATCCTTGAATAGACTAATGTGCAAATACAAAACTTTGAGCTAACTCCACTTTAGGATTATCCAATAATGAAGAAATTCACCTCCAAACCTTATACAATAAAGCCTTAGCATTACAAAAGGCAAATCACCCTTAAATAGTAGGTTAAAGCAAAAAACAAAATGGTTCTAGGAGGGTGACTCTAATTCCGCCTTCTTTTATCGCGTAGTCACCTCTAGGAGGCATGTCTCACAATAACTGAAGATTCCCTCATAATGTCTAAATTGGTCGACCATTACTCTAGTATGTGAGAAACCCCTCACTCTACACACGCCACCCCTCAATACTGGCCACAATTTAGCACTATATCTCCTGAGGATGGCCAATGCATGATCTCTCCCTTCTCAAAAGAGGAAGTTCGAAACACCCTTACTTCTATATCTAACGGTAAAAGTCCTAACATTGATGGCTTTACAATAGAATTCTACAAATATTATTGACCAATGATATCAAATAGATTTATGGGTATTTTGGATCGGACTAGCACTTTGGGCTTGATCGGGTTAGATCCAAAAGCGCCCACATGCATGAGCCAAACTCAAGTCAAGCTAAATGGCTTAGCCCGACGACACCACCCGACCATACAAGGACACTTACGTACTCATTAATTACGAGGGATTCGTCATTTACGAGCTCGACATCTTCAAGATCAGCCTCGATCCATTATGAGCAACATCATTACATAATTTCGGGCGACATCATCGCCAAATACCCCTCATCGGAGTCAGGCAAACGTCGTCGAACACATGCAACACCCTAGCGGAGACATTCCTCCGCTACTCGGAGACGCTAAAGTAGTGAGGAGTGACGCCCCAGCACCAACCAATCTCTCACTAGAAGAATCCCAACGTGTGATAAATGACCTTTAGGTAGAGAACTGACGGTTAGCAACCCAGGTCGAGGTGCTGACGCGGTCAGGGAACAATATCCAGTCGATCAAGAGCGCCACCGCTCAAAATACGATGAAGACAGCCATCTAGAAAGACCCAGGATGCTGGACTCTGCCCTTCGAGATGAGGTATCTTGCACGCATCATGAGAGAGAAGAGAAGGACACTAGGGTCACAAAAGCCACTCCTCCCCCCACCGTCGACTCAGGATCCTTCACCGAGCATATAATGGCAGTTTGTCTTCCCAACAATTTTAAGCTACCGACTACACTCCAGCCCTACGATGGCACGGGCGATTCGACCACTCACCTGACGATGTTCAGGTCTATGATGCTCCTTAACGGTGCGACCAATCCTATACTTTGCCGAGCCTTCCTAACTTTTTTGGAGAAGGCCTCACTACTCTGGTTCTCCACCCTTCCATCAGGGTCCATACATACCTTCCAGGAGCTCTCGAGCATTCACCAACGAGTTCTCTTCGTTGCGGATCTATTCCAAAACCGAAGATGTCCTCCACAACATCAAGCAATGGCAACACGAATCACTATGAGATTACTTGAAGAGATTCCAAGCTACAACCATGTAGATCTCGAACCTCGACTTATGCGTCAAGCTATTTTCCATCAAGCATAGCCTAAAGCTCAGGCACTCTGTAGACCAGATCACCTTGTCGATCAACGTGCAATATCTGGTCGTCCAGTGTCCCAGTCCGATCACATGATCCTGGGCCGACCATCTCTAAATAACTTGGGAGTCGTTGTGTCAACTCCCCACCTCGCTGTTAAATTCCTAATCTCTGAGACAGAAGTGGGAGTGGTCCATGCAGACTAGAAGGAAGCACGTGTATGCTACAATGAAGGCCTAAAGCCAAGGCCGATCGAGCCAGAAGAATTGTCGAGTACCTCATCCCAACCGACAATTTTAATTCTTCATACAAGAACACTAACCTAGAATCTCAAAATTGGACCCCATAGGAGATGTCCAAGAGCGGCCCTAGCTTGCCGATGACCTGGAGCTCTTACAAGTCAGGACCTCCCTTGAACACATAACTTACATTGGAGATCACCTCCCCTATGAGCTCAAAGCTCAACTCTGCTCTATACTCTCGGGGCCGAGAAGAAAAGAAGCTTGGAGCTGAGCGCCAGCGAGCATCCTTCAAAGAGATCGAAAAACTACTAAAAGTGGGATTTATCAGAGAAATCAAGTTCACCACATGGCTTGAAAATGCCGTGATGGTCAAGAAACACTCAGGGAAATGACAAATGTGCGTCAACTTCACCGACTTCAACAAAGCATGTCCGAAAGACTCCTACTCATTGTCGAGCATAGACAAGCTTGTCGACGACTCCTCGGGATATTAGTGCCTAAGCTTTATGGATGCCTACTCAGGCTACAACCAAATCCGGATGCACCTGGATGATGAAAAATAGATAGCTTTTATCATCGAACACGCTAACTTCTGCTATAAAGTGATACCCTTCGGGCTCAAAAAATGCAGGAGCCACCTACAAGCGCTTAATGAACAAAATTTTTGAGCAACAAATCTACTAGAACATGGAAGTGTATGTAGATGACATGGTCGCTAAAACACCAACCACCAGAAAGCACTGCGGCGATCTCATCGAGATCTTCAGCCAACTCAGGCGCTAGAATATGAGACTAAATTAGGAGAAGTATGCTTTCGGAGTCTACGACAGCAAATTCATTGGCTTCATGCTGACAAACCGAGGGATCGAAGCCAATCCTCAAAAATGCTGAGCTATCCAAGAGATGTATAGCCCGTGCAACGTCAAAGAGGTGCAACAGCTCACAAGAAGAATGTTTGCCTTATCCAGATTCCTCTCCAGATTGGCCGACAGGGCTGCCCCCTTCTTCAGAATCTTTAGAAGCTAGAGAAGCTTGCCTTCGACTTACTCTGAAAGGTGGTAAGGCACACTAGAGGAGGGGGGGGGGGGGTGAATAGTGTGAGTCTAAGGTGATTGACTGCAATTCTAGTTTGATCACATCTAATTTAAATTTTACTCTAGGTTTCTAAGTTATGCTGAATATTTAATATGATTATGCTTGATAATGAGAATGAGAACAAGTGATGACTAAGCAATTCAAAATATAAATGAAACAATGCTAACAAGATATTTAGAGTGGTTCGGGAACCTTCCCTACTCCACTACCTTAGTTCACCACCAAGGAATTCACAACTACTTGTATTAACTTTTCTCTTCCTACAAATGAGAGTCAACCAAGGGCTTATCTCTCCACAATGAGAGTGCCTCTACCTCAAACCTAAGAAACTCTAAAAGTTACACACAAGTCAAACCCAAGGTGTTACCCACACCTTGTTACAAATCAATATTGAGTTGAAATGAAAACAAAAAAATAACAAGTAGAAAATGCAAGGAGAAAAGCTTAAGTAAATCACAAACACTTTGTGAAGCTTCTCCTTGATGTCTCCTAGAACTCCAAGCCTTAGGATGATGTCCACACCAAGTTTGAGCGCTTGAGAGTGAAGGAAGACAATGAGAGATGAAAACTTGGATTTGCACTTTAGAATCACACCTTAAGGCTCAAGAGAATGTTTGATAGCTCAATGGAATAGTTGGGACTCTTAAGAAGAGAGTTTTGGGTGTATTTATATAGTTGGTATTAGGGTATGGAATAAAAGAGCCATTTAAGCATTATCTAATTTAAAAAAGAGCCATTTGGGGACATTCTCGAAATTCTAAACAATTTTAAAAAACTATTTGGGGGCATTTTGAGAATTCTAAGTAATTTAGAGGTTTCTAGCATTTCAAGCCTTATTTTTTTAGGTTAACAATTTCCAAAAATTCTTTAAAAATATGTCTTTAATTTATTTTTACCTAAGGAACAATTATTGGGACTTTTGATGGCAAGAAAATATCTAAATTATCTACCCTTTCAAGGAGCCACCTATCCTTCAAAATTTCCAGGGTCATTTTCTGATTTTTCTAGTATTTAAATTTTGGGGGTACAGGTTTTATTTTTTTGGATTGTGAACTCAATGAGGACATCAAACTAAGTCTTAGGAATATTTACAATAAAAGAAATTAAGTCCTAAACTAATTTTGACATGCTCAACTCCGAAGCCTCCGATTTTTTATTTTTCGTAATTTTTCTGATGAACTTCAGATGCGTATCGTATGTCCAACCAAAGACCAAACTTTGATGAAACTATTAGAACCATGTTTGGTATCATTAAAACTAAGAGTGTTGCCAAGGTTGAACCCTTGGTCCAACATAGTCATCTCGACCAAAAGATCCAGGTCATACTTCCAGGGGCACCACATCCAGGTACGCATAGAACAGTCGATCAAGCAAGTCTTGGCCAAGCCCAAACTTGCCAGATGGATGATATGTTGGTCAGTAGAACTCTTGGAGTTTAGCATCGAGTACCAGCCCAGAGGTCCCATCAAGGCCCATGCACTAGTAGACTTCGTCGCCGAATTCATCGACCAAGAAGGCATCTTCAACTAGGTCGAAACTTAGACGTTGTTCGTAGATAGCACCTCCAACGAAAAGGGAAGCAGAGCTGACATCATTCTAGAGAGTGGCCAAAGCAACAGTCCCTCCAATTCCAATTCAAAGCCAGCAACAACCAAGCAGAGTACGAAGCCCTAATCGTTGGGTTGAAGCTCGCCCAGGACGTAAAAGCAAGGAATATGATCATAAAAAGTGATTCATAGCTTGTCGTAGGATAAGTCAATGGCAGCAGCCAAGCAAGGGATCCATCTCTTGAGAGGTACCTCTCACTAGTACATTCTTTAATCACTAATTGGGACAATTATGTGATTCAGCACATACCTTAGGAGGAAAATACCCAAGCCAACCTATTATCCAAGCTCGCCAGTACCAGGAAACCTCAAAACAATAGATCGATCATACAACAAGTACTCATCCAGTCGTGCATCCTAGCGGCCAACGCCTCGGCCAAGTTCCAAGATGTCGAGCAAATCATCGACTAGAGGACCCCTTACACAATCTACCTAAGACGAGGGGAGATACCAAAGCATACCTCCAACCCGAACAAATTAAGAAGGACCACAAGCTACTACCGCTACTAGAAATGTTAGAATCACCGACGACCATCACCCATGGTCGCCCAAGCCATCGGAATAACCCACAATGTTCTTTCAATCGCCGCGGCCGTTGTTGTTGGTGTTTGACTTTTGTAGTGTTGGCTATATTTGAAAAAGGTATTCTAGGTTATTCTCATCTAAATGGACCAGCACAACTATAAGGAGTTCTGTTTGTTGAAGACAATTACAACTGTGTGAGGAAAAATTTCAACTGCTCCTGCAAACTATGGAATTCAGGATAAGGATGTTGCAAAAATAAAGACATTTGGCTTCCACTATTAATGATAATTCTCTTTTATATCTCTGATATTTTTAATCATCTTTAGTTACCTATTTATTGCCTATTTTATGAAAGGGTAGTGGAGTGGTCTTCATTGATGTTTCAAGGCGTTACTCTCCGTGCTTAATGACTGATGCTTTATGGTGATTTATAGCTGTATGTTTGATTTGAACTGATGTTGTTAATGATCAGTGTTTAAGTTAGCTCTTATTTAGATTGGGCGGTTATCTTGAAGTCTATGACCGAAGTCAATTATGGAAAAAAAAGTGGTATTCATTAATGGGTTGGTGGTTTTTCTTGAAGCTTTTATGATCGAAATATTATGATGAGTTATGGTTGTCTTTTGAGTTTGAAATTGCTAAAGTTAAGATATTTTGTTAAGTGACATTTGTGGAAGTTGGTTGACCTTCTTTATTTATGAGAAAAGAGAAGTTATGGATATGCAAGTTTTCTATGTCAACATAGTCAGTTGCAACTGCTCATTTTGGAAGTTGGTTGGCATTTTCTATTTATGAGGAAAGAGAAGTTATGAATATGCAACTCTTTTATGTCAACACAGTCAGTTGTAACCACTCGTTGGTCAGCTACAACTGCTCTTACTACAGTGAAGTCTATACTGCTGCATTGTTAATTGAATGTTGCTGAGATTATTGAATATATATATATTTATGGTGGAGATAATCTTGATTGATCATTTATGGTGACTTTTGGACTTGGTTATTTATGATGCTTAATGGAGTTTTGATCATCATGAAGCTACTACTTTATGGCCTTGGTCGTTCACCTTGGTGGAGTTATGGTCATCATGGAGCTTTATGGCATTGGTCATTCATTGGTGGAGTTAATGGTCATTTATGATTATTAATGGAGTTAGGAGTTTCCTTGAGTTGCTCTTATGAAGTAATGTGTTGGTGAAATGACCACACTAGAGGATGGGTGAATAGTATGTTAACTAATCTTATCATCTAATTTCGATTTTAATCGTTTCTTGATTAGTTAGGCTAAGCACGATATTAATAGCAAGGGGAAGCAATAGATATGAAGCAATTAATACAAAATAATATATCAATGCTAACACAATTATTTATAGTGGTTCGGCCCCAATGCCTACACAAAATAATTAGGATTTCCAAACTAAGTTTACTAGATTATATCGTTTCCCTTACAAAGAGGACTTTACAACCGGAAAGTCTTAGCTCTCAAATCGAATGCACTTCCACACCCGGAAGTATCCCGCCTTCCTACCGAGAGCACTCTCCCACCTCAACCTAAGGGACAACCCAACTAATCATAGTAAACTAAGTTTACAATAGTAGATTTAAGCCTTAACACCAAGGCAACCACCAACTCAATCAAACCTAGCAACCTTGGTTTACACAAGCTTTAATACAATGAAATAAACACCAAAATACAAAAACTAATGGAGTAATAAATAAAACAATAAATACTTAGCTCCAAAAGAAACTCCCTAGTCCTCTTGATGCCTCAAGATAGTGAATCGGTGAAGCTTGAAGGCTAAATCAAGGAGTGGAGATCAAAACTAGGGTTCTTGCAAAGATGGCTCAAAGAAATCTTTAGGAATGATCAAGAATGGCTCAATGAAGGTCAAGATCTTGGAGGAAGACACTCAAGGGCTAGTATATATAAGCCCCAAAGAGAGAGAGAGCCAAAATAGCTCTCCCAACAGGCTAATTTTTGCTCGTTGGCGATGCCCAGTCGCTTGCCGGTCGATCGTCGGTCGACCGACTGAGCGGCCGAAGGTATTCTGCCCATTCTGGGCAACATTCGCTCGATCGGTCGGTCGACCGAAATGTCGTCGGTCGACCAAAATGCCGTCGGTCGACCAGACGGTAACTTTAAAATATAAATTTTATATAAGGATTACCCCCATTTGGATTCAATAAAAATATCTAAAAAATCAAAATCCTTAAGAATCAAAATCTAGTTTTTGGGGTCTAGTACAAATTTTTGAAAAACAAAAATTTTCTAATCTCCCGGGTCAAATATGGGTATGCTAAAGGCTTTCAAAAATTCATTAAAAATACATCGTTATCTAGTTTTTACCCAAGGAACAATTATCGGTATTTTTTATGTTAAGAAAATATCTAGGTCATATAGCCCTCCAAGGAGCTCCCTAGACTTAGTGAATTTCAAGGTCACAATCTAATTTGCCGGTTTTTCATGTTTTGGGATTCAGGTTTAGTTTTTGGGTTCTTATGCATCATCATGAGGATTTACAATATAAACTAGACACCCTAGACCTAAACTTTAACTTTCCGAAGAATCCCGAGCGTCGACGAGCGTCCTTGTCGATTTCTCTGATTTTTCCAATTTTTCTGATCACAGACGTCGTGCGCTAACCGACTTGGAACCTGAAAGTATTTCTCAATGAAACATTAGTTCCATGTTTGTTATCATCAAAACCGAGATTAAGACCAAGGTTGAAAACCTTAAGCCAACATAATGATTATCTTTTGGGTTGCCTACTCTACTTATAGAAGGTGGGAGAGAATATTTGAGAAGATCGATCCTCTTCTATTGATGTACTCCTATGGATCCACTCCTATGTGCGTAAATTGTGTTGCCAATTATATGAGGAGTTGAGACCGCTGAGTGCAGAAAGGGCAACAATCTATCTATCTTATCTTTTGAGTGAAGATGGTCTTAGGTTGTTAACTCAGTACAACACAAGGACTGTGTGAAGGACGGAACTCTATGGTTGGGATGTCATGGAGAGGCAAGTTGGTATATACTTGAAATGGCAAATAAGTTTTTGTTATTTTCAATTCACTGTAGTACTGGTAGTCGGATTTCGGGTGTGAAATCTTGAGGAGTTATATTGTACTAGTTGAGAGTGGATTGGGCATCTGTCCGATGAGTGCCCTGCAGTTTAGGTGACATGCGTCAATAAATCATTGTGTTTGCGTAATTTCTTGTGATTTTTGTTTTGGTTCTTAGTTTGCTACTCACAAGTAGTTACAATAGGAGTTGCAACTTCCCGTGCAACTGTCCATTAACAAAAGTTCCCTTAGAGACCTATACTTTACTATCAATTGGTATCAGAACGATTGTGCTAACCTTTACATGCACAAATCCTTGGAGTGTCTCTTTTCTTTCAGGCTCAAGATGGAACGAATGCCTATGGGAAATTTTGTCAATGTTCCTCATTTTCTCATTGGAACAAACTATGCTTATTGGAAGGCTCGGATGAGAGCTTTGGATGATTATTGCTGGGACTCTATAGAGGTTGGTTGTACTCCTCCAACAATAGATGAGACTGAGCGTAAGCCAAAGAACCAATATATCGAAGACGAAATTGTTGTAGCAAATTATGACAACAAGGCTCCAGAAATCTCAGATGCAGAAGTTGATCACTGTAAATTTCAATATGCTGACTGTCTTCCACCTATTTCAACCGAATAAGCACCAGTTGAAACTCTCTGTCAAGTTCCTGAGGATGAATCTACTCCAGTTCTTGTGTCTGAGACAGTTCTAGTTGAAAATATCGCTGATGCAGTTGAAACTGCCACACATGAACCTGAAATAGTTATAACTGAGTATATTTCTACATATCGACAAATGACAGACGTCTTCACAAAGACCTTTGATGGAGAGAGATTTGAGCAGTTGAGATCTGCTTTGGGGTTGTGAAATTTTGTTATATGTTAAAAAAAAGGGAGGAAAAAGGGTTTTATTTAAAGAAGAAAGTGTAACCCCTTTTTGTTATAAATGCTTTCTCTTTCTCTCCACTAATTTTTCACATTTAGGGATCGGAGCATTAAATCCTCTCATTCATGACTTGGAATAGTAACCTCCTTAATCAAGGTCCGAATCAGTAATCTCCTCAATCAAGGCATGAAGTAGTAATCTACTCTTTCAATTCTCGGAGTAGTGACCCCCTTCATTCAAGGTTTGAAGTTGTAACTGCTCTCTTGACTGCTCCTCTACTTCACTTATATTCTGCATCTTCTTTCTACAAATGGAGCCGACCAAGTCTCCCTCGAGTTCGCAGCGAAAAGAAATTATGGGGATGGTTTACAAGATAGCTACTTCTGCTCCGGATAAGTGCATGTCATCTTCTAATCTTGAAGAAAAGGTTGTGACGTCTTCCAATCCGATGTCAAATGAGGAAGCTTCTCCTCCTTCTTCTCGTGGTCACCTAATGCAAGTCAAGCTTGACCGTCGCCCTGCATTTCACCATCCAAGAAAGGGTCGAGGATTGTAGTTTATTATTCATGATTCTCTACCTAGGGTCTGAGGGGGAGAATTCTCATGTTGAGGGAGAGATTTGTATGACAATCATTTCGTATTCTGGCATTACTTTCCAAGCTGACTCAGTTAAAACTACCTCATTTGATGTCACTGTTCATGATTCTACTCCAGTCTAGACTGGTCCTTCTTTACTTTCTATAGAGGACCAACATTAAGTTTCTGCACTTGTCACTAGAATAGTCTCAAAGGACTCAGTACCAAGTCCTTCTGCCAGTATTTCCCCAGTTACAACTAAGGAAGAACAAGTTGAAATTGTGTGAACAATACTTGAGCGTGATTCTTCTCCTACACCAGAGACCGCCGCAGTTACAACAGTACCAGAAGCAGTTGAAACTGCTACTCCAGTCCTGAAGCAGTTTCTGTTCCTGTCCTTGAATCTGAGATTGAACATCAAATGCATGTTGAGGAAGCTGTCCAACAAACTACCGAGAATGCTATTGAGTTGCAGAAGAATTCAAACACAACTTCTGTATAGAAAGAAATCCTCTAGATTTAGCACAGTTTTTTTTTAAGTGCAAACCAGTTCTGGACATTCTTGAGAAAATGAATTTATCTAGCTCTTTCATATATGATTGTTACTTCTTACTGCAAAATTATATGTCTTGGAGTTTTACTGCAATCTTGCCTAGGATATATCTGATCCTGAAAGCAGTCTCTTTCAATGAGTATTTGTTAGAGGAAACACAAAGAGAACTCTTTCAGTCATGAGATCATTAATGATTTTCTTGGTTTTACTCCTTCTTCAACTGATCTTACTGATGAATCCAATATAGATTTTCTGAGATCTGTTGGGCTAGAGGTATCAAATGGTAAAATTATAGACTGGGCAGGTGGACATGATATCAAATCTTCTTCTTTGAATACCTTCTATGTAATGTTGTTTCTAATTGCAAGGTATTTTTGGATCCCTACATCTCACATCACTTTTCTAAGCAGAGAAATGGTGATATTGTTGTTCACGATAACCAATGTTATAAATTTTTTATATAGGAAGTTTGATTTTTGAACAAATTACAACTCTTAGATCTAGATTGATTCTAATTCTATGATGTTTCTGATCTTTCCAAACTTAATTTAAAGAATTCTAGAAAGGCAAGGGTTCAAATGCTCATCTGAAGAGTTTCTTGAACCAGTTGGTTCATCTCTAAAGATTCATCACAAGCTTTTTGAAGACGATGAGTACTCCTATGAGGTCCCAGCCTGGTTCTAGTTCAAGCAAGAAATCCTTTGGTGCTTCAACTGCTAGTGAATAGTCTATTCTTGAGGAACTCTTTAATGCAAGGGAAACCACGTCTCTGCTTCAACATCAACTTATTTCTATTGAGAAGAAAAGTCATTGAGCACTTCATTGCAACTTCAATAGGTCATGTTTCTCCCTCCTCTGGTAGTCTTTTAGATTCTTCAAGCTCTGATTGATCTTGGTACTCTCACTACTTCTCTTTTGGCTTATTATGCCAAAAAAGGAGAGAAATGGTACATTCAGTTGCAACCTTATTTATCTTGCCTATTCCTGGGTTGAAACTGTATTCTGTATTCTGGTGTTGACACTTTAACTTGTTTGTTTGACTGGGTTGACTACTATGACTGTTTGTTTGTCTGTGTGACTTTGCTGGTTGTAATATTTTGTCTATGGTTGTGGATGAGTGGATGACTCTTGTGTTTTGCCAAATAAACCAAAGGGGAGGATTGTTAGTGTTTGGCTTATGTGTGTTGGCTATATTTGGTAAAGGTATTCTCAGATTGTTCTCAGTTGAAAAGATAGTTACAACTGCTTTTGCCTATGAGGAGTTCTGCTAATGATTAGTTGTAAAGACAGTCACAACTGTGTGATGATAGTTTCAACATCTCTTGTAAACTATGGATTTCAGGATAAAGATGCTGCGAAAGTGATGACCTTTGGTTTCTAGTATTATTGATGATTTTCTTTTATATCTCTAATATTTTTAATCATCTTTAATTACCTATTTATTGTCTTTTTATGAAAGGGTAGTGGAGTGGTCTTCATTGATGTTTCCAGGTGTTACTCTTTGTGCTTAATGGTCGATGTTTTATGGTGATTTATAGTTGTATGTTTGGTTTGAACTGATGTTGTTAATGATTAGTGTTTAAGTTAGTTTTTATTCAGATTTGGTGGTTATCTTGAAGTCTTTATGACCAAAGTCAAATATGGAAGAAATAAAGTGGTATTCATTAATGGGCTGATGATTTTTCTTGAAGCTTTTATGACCGAAATATTCTGATGTGTTATGGCTATCTTTTGAGTTTGAAACTGCTGAAGTTAAGATATTTTATTAAGTGACATTTATGGAAGTTGGTTGGCCATCTCTATTTATGAGGAAAGAGAAGTTATGAATCTGCAAGTCTTCTATTTTAACACGGTCAGTTGCAACTGCTCGTTATAGAAGTTGGTTGGCCTTCTCTATTTATGAGGAAAGAGAAGTTATGGATCTGCAAGTCTTCTATGTCAACACAGTTAGTTGCAATTGCTCATTGGTCAATTATAACTGCTCTTACTACAGTGAAGTCTATACTGCTGCGATGTTTATCCTACTACGATGTTAATTGAATGATGCTGAGATTATTGATAACACACACACACACACACATATGATATCCTGATGATATATATTATATATGTATTTATGGCGGAGTTAATCTTGATTGATTATTTATGGCGACTCTTGGACTTGATCATTTATGGTGACTTCTGAGCTTGGTTATTTATGATGCTTAATGGAGTTTTGGTCATCATGGAGCTACTACTTTATGGCATTGGTCGTTCACCTTGGTGGAGTTGTGGTCATTATGGAGCTTTATCGCCTTGGTCATTCGTTGGTGGAGTTAAGGGTCATTTATGATGATTAATGGAGTTAGGAGTTTCCTTGAGTTTCTCATATGGAGTAATGACTGTCTTTTGGGTTGCCCACTCTGCTTATAAAAGGTGGGATAGAATGTTTGAGAAGATCGATCCTCTTCTATTGATCTACTCCTATGGATCCACTCATATGTGTGTAAACTGTGTTGCCAGTTATATGAGGAGCTGAGACTGCTGAGTGCAGATAGGGCAATAATCTATCTATCTTATCTTCTGAGTGAAGATGGTTTTGGGCTGTTAACTCACTATAACACAAGGACTGTGTGGAGGACGGAACTCTGTGATTGAGATGTCATGGAGAGGCAAGTTGGTATGTACTTGTAATAGTAAATAAGTTTTTGTTATTTTAACTCACTGTAGTACTAGTAGTCGGGTTTTGGGTATGAAATTCTGAGAACTTTTATTGTACTAATTGAGAGTGGATTGGGCATCTGTCCGGTGAGTTCCCCGCAAATCAGGTGACATGCGTTGTCATTGAGCTGCGTAAACAAATCATTGTATTTGTATGCCTCCTTGTGATTTTTCTTTTGGTTCTTAGTTTGCTACTCACAAGCAGTTGCAATAGCAGTTGCAACTCCCCGTGCAATTGTCTCTTAACAAAAGTTTCCTTAGAGACCTATACTTTATCGTGAGTTGCAGATGGTGCTATATCTACAATGGCTTACATACGACCGCAACGATCGCTGCTTATAAGTTGATGGCACGTACGGGGCTCGCAAATGAAATAACTTATCAGCAATGGCTTCGCGTGCATTATTAGGGCCATTAGTGATGTTAATAATACATTAGCAACGGCTTGCGTACGGCTTATGTATTCGTAGCTCGTGAGTCGATGGCGTGCTCGCAGCACGAATATAAAATACTTATCACCAAGGGCTTAGCGAGGGCCGCGTTGGCAGTTGATGATGATTTTATCTATCTACACCAGCTCACCAATGGACCAGTCAATTGTTGGTGATAGATTCTTTTATCTATGCATTCACGTTGGTCCCCTTTCTTCTCCATCCAATAAGGTTTATTAGGGCCGATCAAAACCTTTAGGGTTTCGGTCGGCCTCCGGCCGTCGGACCCCTGTCCAGTGTCAGACATGGGACACTGGACTTCAGCACTGAAAAAGTGTGCTAACAATGGGCGTCCACTATTACCCTTTTTTTAAAAAAAAATTAGGATTTGATTAAACCCTAATCAAATGTGATTAGTCAAATTGTGATTAGGGTAAACCCTAATCACATTTGATTATGGTTTAATCAAACCCTAATTTTTTATATCTGTTAATTATTTTTGTTAATTAGTATCTGTGTTAATTATTTAGTGTTAATTATTTCTATTAATTAGTGTTAATTATTTCTATTAATTAGTGTTAATTATTTCTATAAATTAGTGTTAGTATTAATATTAATTAATCTCTTTATTATATTTAATTTCTTGTTAATGTTAATCTGTTAATTAAGGTATAAATATTAATGTTAGTATTATTTAGTGTTCATTTAATTATTGTTAGTCAAATTAATACTCAAGACGATTAAATTAAACTATTGTGGATGATGTTGTCGACGTTGGGGCCGAAACCTAAGGACTCGCGCTGGTGTTCACTGTGTACTCGCCCATTGTGGACTCGCGGCGACATCCACAAATTTAGAAAATAATCATCCACTTGGGGCATCGATTCCTCCAGTCGCTGGTGAGCGGCCCTCCACCTCCCAGTCTTATGATCAGAGACGGATAGCAACATTGGAGGAGATGATGGAGCGTCAAAGTCATATGATGGCGGAGATGCATGCCATGTTACACAATATCTCAGCTCATATCGGCTTTGGCATGCCTTCTACACCAGATCCACCGTCCTCAACCCAGCCACGCTAGTCTACACTCAAACACTGTAGACCCCGCCACATGATCTCGACCGTCGTAGTGAGACTTTATTTTGTTTATGACTTGACTTGACTTGACTTGTTTATGACTTGGATATTTTGTTATGACATGTGTTTATACTGGTGACACATATACTTGACTTACTATCTTTTGATCGTATTGTGTTAATACGATAATTTTGATTCGTATAGTTTTTTATATGATTGTTGATAGTAATTATTATAAATACAATTGTTTTGATATATATATATATCTGGTGTTCTGTGATGTGAATATATGTATTATGTGAATGGATGGGTGTGTGTATGGGTGTATGTATAAATGTATGGAATTTCTAATTTTAAATTTTCCAGTTACAAGTTAACATCATCAGCGATGGCTTACCCACAGTCGTCCGTTTGAAAGCCGTTGCTAAAAGTGTATCATAATTCCTGGGCCGCAACCTCAAAGCCATTGCAGATGATCTACAACAACGACTTAGCAACAACCTTACAGCAACGGCTTAGCAATAGCCTTTCAGCAACGACTTTTCCTTGGCCGACTGGCTATCGCTGATATCAATATCCACAACAGCCCGGGCAGTTACAGAGACGTGGCTGATAATGATATCAGAAATAGCTATGGCCCATTGCAGCCCCATGGCTGATAACCATATCAGCAATGGCTGGGTGCCATAGGTGCTAATTTATCAGTGACACACTTTTCTGCCACGACGTTGTTGTAACGGGCCGGACCGTCGCTCGCCATTGGTGATGGTCTTCACCAATGGCTTTTAAACGGACACGACTGTCGATGAAGGTCGTAATTCGAGTAGTGTACACCCTTCTTGATGATCAACTCTACAAAAGAGGATATTCTCGATCGCTGCTCAAACAAATACAGTAATGGCAGAAGTACACGACAACATCTACAACAATCACATCGTAAGAAGATCCTTAGCAGCCAAGACACTCTGGGCCAAATATTTCTGGCCAACCATGAAAGCAGACTACAGCATGTATGTCAAAAGATACAACAAGTGCTAGAGATTCTCCGAAATCTCACAACAACATATCGAGCCACTACATAGCTAGGAAGTCAGCTGGTCATTCCACAAGTGGGACATCGACCTTCTCGGCATGTTCCCTTAAGCACCAGGACATATCAAATATTTGGTAGTAGCGACCGACTACTTCACCAAATGGATAGAGGTTGAACCCTTATGCTCAATTGCGACCGAGAAGGTCTGGAAGTTCATATGGAAGAACATCTTTTATAGGTACGACGTACCTCGTGAGCTCAAAAGCGACAACGGAACACAATTTACAAATTGGCGGTTTCGAGAATTCTAATCGGACCTCGACATTCGACAGCTCTTCTCCTCAGTTGTACATCCACAAACCAATGGCCTGGTTGCAGCAGCCAACAAGGTCATCCTGACAGGAGTCAGAAAGAACCTTGATCATGTCAAGGGACACTAGGCCGAAGAATTGGCCAAAGTACTATTGAACTATAATACAACTGCTCAATCTTCCACCCAGGAAACCCCCTATAGGCTCGTCTATAGAGCAAAGGTCATGATCCCCGTCGAGATTGTAGAGCCCAGCCTCCGCAGAACGACCTTCGAGGAACAAAGCAATTCAAAAACCGTTCAGGCCAAACTCGACCTTATCGAGGAAGAACGGGAACTCGCCTGAATGAGGGAAGAAGCTATGAAACTTAGAATAGCTCAAAAATATGACAAGCATGTCAAATCGAGAAACTTCAAAGAAGGAGATCTAGTCATGCGAAAGGTCGAACCCCAAAGAAAAGCAACCGAAGAAGGGAAACTCACCTCGAACTGGGAAGGCCCCTGCAGTATCATTGAATTCCTCGAAAAAGGCACCTACAGGATCGCCGAACTCTCCGAACGAGAACTCTCACGATCGTGGAATGCATCCTCCTTACGGGCCTACAACTACTAAGCTTTCCCCCATAAACTATAAGTGGTCGGTGTACGCTTTTTCCTTCGTGATGATTTTTCCCCACAAGTCTTTCCCCTCGAAAGATTTTAGCGACGCACCACCACGCATAGGCCGAGTACATCACTCGATGGGACATAATGTATTATCATCATAACAGTTATTAATAATATTATTCTTCTTTCCTGCACATTCTCTTTGTGTACATCACTCGCTGGGACTATTTACAGTTACCTCATATCACTAATCAATCCTCCCTGGCCTCTGCACCTATCTTGGGCTCCCACACCCCAACAACGAAAACTCAATTTTCTCTAGTTTTGCTCGCTGACCTCAGTGCCTATCTCGGGCTCCCACACCATCAACGATCATAACTCAATTTTCACCAGTCTGGCTTGTCGGCCTCAATGCCACTCTCGAGCTCTCATGCTCACAATGACCTTAGGCATGGTCCTCGGTCCTAAATGTGGGCTCTGGCTCATCCTGGCTTGCTCTAAATGAGCAAACACCCTTAATGACCCAAAGCGCACTCCTCGCGCACTCAATTTTTACCGAGTCTTGTCCTCGAAGATTTGGACCTCACGCCTCAACGACCCAAAGTGCGCTCCTTGTGAGATTGGTTTTCACAAAGTCTAGTCATCAAAGATGAAGAGTACCATTTGGGTTCTCATCCATCTCAATACTTGAGCGATGAAGAGTACCATTTGGTACACTTGTATGTATTAGTCAATTGTCTAGAGTTTGAACAACCCATTGAAATATTTGACGTACAGATGGTTGAACAACACATACTTAATAGTGAGGACGAATTAGAGAAATTATGAAATCATGAATTCCCTTTTTGGCTTCGATCCTATACAACTGAGCACAGGGCTAAAATTGATGGCAGAATATTTGAGTTTGTTAGCGTACCAGCAAGACTTGTAACCTGCTATAACAGTGTAAGTCGAATGACCTATACTAGAGGGGGGTGAATAGTATGCTTGCTAAATACTTAATCTAAATCCGATTTTAATTATTTCTTGATTAGTTAGGCAAGAGTTCAATTTAACTAGATGAATGCGGAAGCAAATAAATAATTCAAGTAAACAAAACTCAAAGTAAGCAATGTAAACAATAGGATTTATAGTGGTTCGGCCCTAATGCCTACTCCACTACCTAAGCACCCCGCTTAAGATTTTTAAACTTAACTTAACTAGATTATATTATTTCCCTTACAATAATGACCTTTTACCCGAAGAGTCTCCGCTCTCACACCGAAGACACTTCCACACCCATAAGTCTTCTCCTTCGTACTGAGAGCACTCTTCCACCTCAACCCTAAGGGACATCAATCACTAATCCTAGCAAACTAAGTCTACACCGGTGGATTTAAGTCTTTCAACCAAGGCAACCACCCAACTTAAGATCTACACACTAGATATTTACACAACTTGAGAAATACAACAAATAAACAATAAAATACACAAGTCATAGAGAGCAAATAATAAACAACACAAACTTAGCTCTCAAACAATGAATCCTAGCTCCTCTTGATGCCTTGATGATGAATAAAAAATAGTTTGAAGGCAAACTCAAGAAAGACAGGGTTGAAGGCTAGAGTTTCAACAAAGATGGCTCAATGAGGCTTAGGGATGATCATAAGATGTCACAATAGGTTCCAAAAGTTCATAGGAAGGCTTAGAAGGCTTTCTTATAGGCAGAACATCAAGTGGTGGTCTGCCTCAACGAAAATAAACAACTATTTTTTTAGTCGTTGACCCGCTAGTCGATCGGTTGATCGACCGAACCTTCGACCGATGGTTGACCGAATGCACACTATGGGTTTCTGCTTCAAGTCGATCGCTCGTCGATCGCAGGTCAGTCGACCGATCATTCGACCAAAATTGCTCTAAGGGCAATTTCAGCAAGGTCTAATCTTCCTAAGCTTAATTTAACATTTCTAGAACATAAATGTTAAATAAGGATTATCCCCCATTTGGATTCAATAAAAATATTTAAAAAATTAAAATCCTTAATAATCAAAATCTTATAATCTCCCAGGTCAAATATGGATAGGTTAAAAGTTCCAAAAATTTCTTAAAAATTGGTCGTTAACTTGTTTCTACCTAAGAAATAATTACCGGGACTTTTGGTGCCAAGAAAATATCTAAGTCATATAGCCCTCCAAGGATCTCCCTAGGCTTAGATAATTTTTTGGGCTATTTTTTAGTTTTCATATTTTGGGGTTCGGGTTTTGATTTTTGGGTTTTGCAACATGAAAGATGATCACACAATCATTCTAGCCACCCCAAACCTAAACTCTATTTTTTCGACAAAATCTAAGTGTTGACGATCATCCTTGCCGATTTTTTCGATCGGGATATCGTGCGTTAACCGATATGGAACCTAAAAAATAATCCTCCATGAAATCATTAGTTCTATGTTTGTTATTATCAAAACCGAGATTAAGACCAATGTTGAAAACCTTAGGCCAACAAATGATTATTTTTGTTAATGGGTATAAAGTCCGTACAGTTGAGTATACATACACGAAGAAAACAATGAATGTCGGGGTCTGTGTGAAAGGGACAACATATGCATAATGTGATATTGATTTTTATGGATTGTTGGAAGAAGTGATAGAATTGCACTTCTTTTACCGCAAATCAGTTCATGTTTTCAAGGCATGAGAGTTCACCCAAAATATAAACTTGTGGAGGTCAATTACAAATCGAAATTAGCTTCGAACGAGCCTTTTATATTGGCAGCACAAGCCCAACAAATATATTATACTCAGTATTCATCTTGAATTCTATCAAGAAGGTGATACTCCTGAAGTGCACCGAGTTACTTCGATACTCGAAGATGATGGCACCGATGTACATCCTCAATTAGTAATAGAATATGTTGTTGATGCAGGAAGAAGAAGAAGAAGATGACTATTATTCGGGAGATGATGATGTCTATGAAGAATAAATGTAATATTCGTATACGAATATTATTTATTCGGTTGTATATTTATTTTTGATTCCATATATTATTTATTTATAACAATTATTCGGGTGACGACGATGTCTATGAAGAATAAATGTAACATTCGTACACGAATATTATTTATTCGGTTGTATATTTATTTTTGATTACATATATTATTTATTTATATATTTATTTATTTATTTATTCCAAAGATATGTCTCAAGGGGAACTTTTTTGCAATTTTCGCAGATCGGCCCGACTACAAGAAGCTGATACCTCCGCTGCCAATGACTCCGACAACTTCACCGTCGATGTCACCCCTATTGCCACGCCTCCAGATACCGATAATGCCACAACTTCCGACAAGGGAACATCCACATCACGACGTAGGCCACGAGGGCCTAACCGTTATGCACCTCTATCAACCGAGGGCCAACCGCGCACTCATATTATAGTACGCGATGAGAGGTAATGTATTATTTATTAACAATTGTTTATATACACTACAATATATAATTGTTTAAATTTTTTGTGCAGGTTCAAGCAGGAGGAGGTATCGCGAACTATTGTTAAATTTATCCAACGTTTTATACACGGTGCATGGCCTACGTGGTCCCATGTGCCAGGTAGCCACGCCGAGTTGTTATGGCATGAGTTTGAGGTACCACTACTAGAATAACGAGCATCGGCAACAACTGGATCAGTTGTTACGCCGTTGCTGAAGACCATCAGCAATGGCCAACAACGGCTGCTCCCGTTGCAGAAGATCATCAGCAATGGCCAGCAACGACTGCTCCCGTTGCAATGCAGTCGTTGCAAAAGATCACGTACCTGATAACTTAATAACGGATCTGCAATGGCCGCTCATGCCGTTGTTAATGATATTATCAACAACGGTTCCGCAACGGGTTATATCCATTGTTGATACATTATCAACCACGGTTCAACAACGAGGTGCGATTGTTGCTATTACTTTTATCAGCAACGATTCCGCAATGATGTGACGACTGTTGCAGATATTGCCATCAGCAACGGCCGTCACGCTATTGCAAAGCCTTGGTTGAAAGGTTGTTGCTAAGCCTATAAGACCCGGAAAAATTTCTTAATATAAAATATGTTTTGGTGCAACGCGCCGGGTCCGGGGGTAGTCAAGTCGAGCCTTAGGATCACCTCGAGTGAAAAGGTATGACTCAATTAATTATTCATGGAATCTATTTGGGTGATTAACTTTCCTTTCATGAAATCGTGCCTTAAATTAAGTTAACTCGATTCATATTATGGGTTGAGTCGGAACCCAAGTTGAGTTCGGGTTTAGTCGAGTTCCGAGTATGAGTTAAAGAAGTCATGAGGCCATCTTTGGAAAGATAGATGAGGGATTAAAACCCTCATCTTGCAGCCGTGCGACTCACCCTTTGAGTCGCACAAGGCTGCCTAGGGAGAGAGGAGAAGGAGCAAGGAGGAAGAATGGGGCTTGGATCGATCCGGGATTCGCGTCGTCGCCGGAAAAATTTCAAGTCGTCATCACCCGATCCTTATTTCTCTGCAATCTAGGTGAGTGGATAAGTTTTGAAGCTTGGGGGAGGTGGGTGGCCGAACCCTAGATGAGATAGGTTGAGTTTCTCGTGATCTTTCCGATGAATCTTGATTTCAACGATGTATGTTCACTGTTTTATGGAATTCCTTGTCGGAACTCGCTATTTCTTCATCGTTTTGCAAGTTTTTAGGGCTGCCGACTCATGGGAAAAGGGGAAAGGTCATGCCAAATTTTTCCCGATTCCCTTGACGTCAAGAAAGCCCTAGGATGACCTTATATCAATGTTCGATGTAGTTCCACATGTATATCTCACGCATTATGAAGCATGCCTTCCTTAGGAATCCCTTGAAGTGGCCGAATGAACTCTACAACTCATGAAGAGGGTTCGGCCAAGGGTGAGGGAAGGGTAAATTAGTCCATTGATATGTAAGCTATATTTGGAATTGAAGAAGTAGAGGTATAGCTAGAGTCTCCTCCCCCTTTCCTACCTTAAGGACCATGGCCGAGCAAGGTCTTCCTTGCTCATGGTTCGGCCAAGGCTAGGGAGGGGAGAAGAGAGTAGCTTTAGATGGAAATTACATGATTATAAAGATCACACATAGAGATATGGCAATACTTAGGAAGAACGCCAAACATAGCAAGTAGCTTGATTGATTTTGAATTGTAGGAATGCTAGTCTTATAACCATTCTTAGCATTAGATCTTTAAACTTTGTATGTTGAGATTGTTACCATGTTTTGTATTTCCTACATGTTATTTAAATTCATTACTACCTTGCCATGCTAGATAGTTGTTCCTTATTGTGCTAAAAATTCCTAAGGTAGTGTAAAGTTGTTATGTGTATACATTGTGGTCATATATAATGAATGTTGCAATATTTGAATATTTTTCCTTGGATTATACATGCTGCCCTAAATGTTCTTGGGAGGGATTCCAAGGTTGACACACAGAATTCCTCACCCAAGGCAGTTTAGGAGGTTAGGTAACATGTAAGGCGTCACTAGACGTTCATCGCACTTATAAAAACTTAGTTAGGAGACGATAACACTTCTATGACTTCTTGTATACTTTTGGAAACTTGGAACTCGTAGGTGTTCATATCTTAAAAGGGTGGCAAAAATTGTCGACCCTGTAGCCGGATTAAGGCCAGATTCGAACAAAGGCCCAAAGTGTATATATGGGAACCCTAGGATATTGATTATGTGATGTGTTTGAGATGGTCCGCCGAGGAGCGTGGAGGTCGGAAATGATCAATGCTCAGCTAGACTAGTATTGGGTCTAGAGTTGTGCTAGCGGGCCTGCTAGGTGCCAGACCCCAGTTGGGTGGGACTAGCTATCCTTACCCCAGACGATGTCCGAAGACTAGTGGACCATCCTAGTCGACGGCCCGAGATTGTTTGCTTACATCTTGAGATGATGTGGTTGATGGCTAGTATGATACTACCCGATATGGTAGGGACGGCTGTAGCCAGGATATGATTATATGAGTAGGCCCAAGGGCCGGATGCCGAAAGCTTGATAAGCCGAGACAGCAGGTTATCACGTTCAGTTGATACAGATGGATCCGTTGGGGATCGGTAATCGCATTAGAAATAAATTTTACCTCCTTGTACATTTCCTTTATTGCCTTGTATGATATATATGCTATGAAGCATCGACACAGACATGGACACGAGACACGACACGGACACGAGGACACATTAATTTTAAAAATTTACAGGACACGGACACGGCATATACAACATATATATAAATTAATTTTTTTTTAAAAATTCACAGTTTATATATATATATATATAGTTCAAGAATTTATAATAATATCATACTATTTTCATTGATATCAAACTTCTAATTTTCAATTTTTCCTAGGCCCCTTTCAAAATATATGAAGCGTTCTAAATAATTTCTTGTGTAAATACTTACTATTTCTTAGCATGTGGCATAATATCTATCGACATCTCCCAAAAAATTTCTAAATTAGCATGTCTTAGTAGAACTAGTCATGTACAACCACATATAAATAAAAAGTTAAGTAGAGTCCCACTATCTTCTTCATTAAAAAATATTACACTTTCCAACGTTGGTTCATCAAGACAAAGATTGGCAACTTCAAGGATTCCATTATATTCATCAATTGAAAATTCATCTTCTGTAATATTACTAATATCGTTTCACATTATTGTTTCTCCTTTATTGTATTTGGGAGTTTTCCTTGAAATGAGACGAAGATTATTATGGACAAATACTAAATTCTCCACACATTTAGGCTTCATCTTGTTCCTTTTAAGGGATAGATAAAAGAGTAAGTGCTCCAATTTCTTTCACAACAACAAGAAGATAAAATACTAAATTCCCTTGATTGTTTTATTATTTTTTAAAAAAAATATGCATGGCTGGTCGTGTCCGGGCCTTGTCCGAGCGTGTCCAAGCCGTGTCCGGGCAAAAAAAAACTTTGACTGATCAAGGCACTCTTGGACACGTGGGACATGTGTGTCGAACGAGTGTCTTCGTGTGTCGGTCTCCACGGCGTATCGGACACGATAGTCCCACGGAGTGTTCGTGCTTCCTAGTATATATGCATGATTGAGGCTTATGTGGAGGTTCATTTGAGCCACTCACTAAGTCCCAAGTGGACTCACAGTTTATTCTTATTTTGCAGAGCATGAGCAATAGCTTGGCATGTCGACATGGTGCAGCTGGTGGGCGGGAGGTGGTGCCATATCTCGTAGCGGCGTCCATGAGTCTTAGACTAGTGCTTAGTTATGTTGGTTTTGTTTCTCCACTGACAGTCGTGATTGAAAAAGAATTGTAAAACTTGTTACTTGAACATTCGGTTATTTGATGTTGGTGTTTCTACTTGTTTTGGAAAACTTATAGATTGTGACTTTGCAAACTTTTTATAAAGTATGTTGAGATTTCTTTCGTTCGATATGTCTTGGTTTTCTTGATGTCAGTGTAGACAGTAGGCTACAGGGGCAGGATGTAGGCCATGGCCGGTCACACTACCCTCAGTTGGGGTGTGACAAAGTTGGTATCAGAGCACTAGGTTAGGTCTTGTCTATGACTCAGTGTTGGGTACCGCATGAGGCATATGCTAGTGTGTCGACTTACGATATAGTTATGCTACGAGATTGGGCGACCACTCCTGCACTCAGCGCACCATGCGGTTAGTAAGTTTAAAGAGCTTTGTGTTAAGAATTTCTTATATGACATGCAACTTCTTTTCTTTCTTGTGTTAGTGAAATGGATGCTCAAAATGCTGCTTTGAGTGGCAGTGGCAGTAACTCGACAGAACGTCAAGGCCGGGGGCGAGGCCGAGGCCGGGGGCGAGGCCGAGGCCGGGGGCGAGGCCGGGGGCGAGGCCGAGGCCGGGGGCGAGGCCGAGGCCGGGCCCGGGGCAGGGATAGAGAGCCGTCTGAGGGACAGGGGCAAGAGTAAGCGGTTGTTCTACTGCAGGTTTAGTTGAACCAATTGACTGAGGTGCTCCATAAGGAGCAGGAACTGAGACAGCAAATGCAGCAGCAGCAGCAGTCTCAGCAGCCACCGCCACAACTCGTACTCGTGGTTTCAGTTGTACCAGAAGTGGTAGAGGTGATAGCACCGATGGTCAAAACCCCAGGGGCCTCGACTTATGCAAATTTTGTCACACTGAAGCCACCGGAGTTCACCGGAATAGATCGTCGGGTAGAAGTGACAAAATTCTTGGGGGATTGCTACGAGCTATGTATGGAGCTGGGGTGTTCTTCAGAGGCAGCTACTCGTATGGTTGGTCTTCAGATGAGGGGACCGGCAAAGGTCTGGCTGCAAACTTGGAAGGCCCGCAGGGCAGCTGGCGCACCACCTCCCACGTGGGAGGAATTCCGGGCGGCTGTGGAAGAGCAGTACCTACCCATGAGTTTCCGTGACAAGCGCGCCTGTGATTTTGAGATGCTGCGCCAGGCTGGAGGCATGATCGTTCCAAAGTATGAGATGGAGCTCAACCGTCTCTCCAAGTATCATCCAACCCTAGTGGCGTCTGAGACCGCCAGGGTTAAAAGGTTCGTGGCAGGATTGAGGCCACAGATTGGCAGGCTTATCCACTACACTGAGGATTCTACTCTGGCTCGGGTAGTGGATGAAGCCCTGCGGAAAGAAGCTTTGGTGCCGTTTGAGAGAAATGACGGGCTAGCTAAGAAGAAGTTTCGGTCATAGGGTTCTGGTAGTCGGCCTTGGCACTTTGAGGGGGCAATGACTACAACAAATCAGCAGCAGAGCCGGGGGCAGAATGGCAACCGGGGCCGTGGGAGCCCAGGGATCGGGTCAGTGAGGCCAGCAGTGTCAGGATGCCAATGGCACCCTCTATGCTCGACGGGCCATTGATGGTATCAACGCCTATAGGCGATGCAATCTTAGCAAACTCAATTTATCAAGATTGTGAAGTACTCATCTGCGGCCATGTGCTGAGTGCGGATTTGACACTCCTACCCACTCTTGAGCTTGATGTCATTCTTGGCATGGAATGGCTGGCATAGCACTTTGTAATGTTGGACTGTAGAGCCAAGGCAGTGATGTTTAATAAGCCTGGGTTGCCGCAGTTCACCTTCCAAGGGGAGGGAGGTAGCAAGCCGATAGGGGTCATCTCAGCCCTAAAGGCTCGTAGGTTGCTTCGGGGCGGCTGCCAATCTTTCCTGGCCTTTGTATTTGTGGCCGATGAGGAAAGGGGTGAAGCAAGGGATGTCAGTGGAACCCCAGTGGTATGTGAATTCCCTGATATGTTTCCCGAGGAATTGTCGGGGTTGCCGCCCAGAAGGAAAGTCAATTTTTGCATTGACCTATAGCCTGGGGTGAAACCAATTTCCATTCCACCTTATAGGATGGCACCATTCGAACTCAAGGAGCTAAAGGTGCAATTGCAGGAAATGCTAGACCTGGGGTTCATCCGGCCGAGTGTGTCACCTTGGGGTGCCCCGGTTCTCTTCGTGAAGAAGAAGGATGGGTCGATGCGTATGTGCATTGATTATAGGCAGCTGAACAAGGTGACTGTTAAGAATCGCGACCCACTATCGAGGATAGACAATCTGTTTGATCAACTGCAGGGGGCTCAATGGTTTTCAAAGATAGATCTGAGGTCCGAATACCATCAGTTGAGAATCCGAGACTGCGATGTGCCGAAGACGGCCTTTAGGACTCGCTACGGTCACTATGATTTCCTAGTGATATCCTTTGGCCTAACCAATGCACCTGCTACCTTCATGGACCTAATGAACAAGGTATTTAAGGAATATCTAGACAACTTTGTGATCGTCTTCATTGACGACAGTCTGGTTTACTCCAAGAGTGAGGAAGAGCACTCTAAGCACCTGAGAATGATCTTGGAAACCCCCAGACAGCACCGCTTGTTTGCCAAATTTTCCAAGTGTGAATTTTAGTTGGAAAGTGTAGGATTCTTGGGCCATGTAGTGTCCAAGGAAGGAATAAAGGTAGATCCTGCCAAGATTGAAGTGGTGCAGAACTGAAAGCGGCCGACTAGTGTGACTGAGGTCCACAGTTTCCTTGGTTTGGTCGACTATTACCGGAAGTTTGTGGAGAATTTCTCCAGAATTGCAACCTCTCTGACTCGGTTGACCCAGAAGAAGGTTAGATTCATTTGGGATGACAAATGCGAGGCAGGCTTTCTGAAGCTCAAGGCATGTTTGACATCTACACCCGTGTTGGTTGTACCTTCCGACTCAGGAGGGTTTGTAGTCTTCTGTGATGCCTCTCGGGTTGGTTTGGGCTGCGTCCTGATGCAGTATGATAGAGTCATTGTTTATGCATCTCGCCAGCTGAAGGTTCATGAGAAGAACTATCCAACACACGACCTAGAATTAGTGGCAGTGGTCTTTGCCCTGAAGCTTTGGCGGCACTACCGGTACGGAGAGACTTGCGAGATCTATACAGATCACAAGAGCCTCCAGTACTTGCTTACCCAAAAGGAGCTGAACCTTAGGCAGAGGAGGTGGCTGGAGCTCCTAAAGGACTATGATTGCACTATTATGTATCATCCAGGGAAAGCAAATGTGGTAGCAGATGCATTGAGCAGAAAGTCCATGGGCAGTTTAGCTCATTTGGAAATTAAGCGGAGGCCTCTAGCTCGAGAGTTGGCTTTGTGCCTAGATGGGGGTGCAACCTTATCAGTGTCAGCTTCAGGTGCCCTGATGGCACACCTGCGGGTACAGTCCACGCTGGTGGACATGCTGCGTGCCGTGCAGGGGGAAGATGCCTTTTGTGCACTGATCAAGGACCTGGTGCAAAGAGGTGATGCAGAGAACAGTTTCAGATTGGACTCAGAGGGTGTACTGAGTTTCAGAGATCGGATAGTAGTACCAGACATGGCTGAGGTGCGCAGGCAAGTCCTGGAACTAGGTCATTGTTCCACTTACACGATGCATCCGGGGGCCACCAAGATGTACCGGGATTTAAGGCAGCATTATTGGTGGAAAGGTATGAAAAGAGAGGTGGCAGAGTTTGTTTCCAAATGTCTAGTTTGCCGGCAGGTGAAGGCCGAACACCTTAAGCCTGCGGGGCTTCTGCAAAACCTCGAGGTGCTCGAGTGGAAATGGGAGAAACTCACCATGGATCCAGTGATCGGATTGCCTAAGTCAAAAGGCAGTTTTGATTCCATTTGGGTGGTAGTGGACCAATTAACCAAGACCGCGCACTTCATACCAGTGAAAACTACCGCGCATTAGAAATTTCCATTGATAGATTTATAACCTGATACACAACTCACACACCCATAAACACATTCATTCAAATACACATACCTTCACAAATACATCACAAATACACCAAGATATACATCAAAATAATTATACTTATAATTATAATCATCCACAATCGTATAAAAAATATACAAAATCAAAAGTATCGTATCAACATGATACGAAACAATATATCAAGTCACGAAACAAGTAACAATATCCAAGTAAAAAGTATATAATAAGTCAATATGCAAGTCAAACAAGTCTTAAAACAATAGAAGCTCACTAGGACAGTGGAGGAAGGTCGGGATCATACGGTGGGGTCTAGAGTGCTTGAGTGTACACCGACGTGGACTGAGTCGATGACGATAGATATGAGTGTACACCGCTGGATTGACTTGTCATTTGTCTCAGCATGGCATGCATCTCAGCCATCATCTCACTCCATCGTGCGACCATCTCCTCCAGTGTCGATATCCTCCTGTTCTGATCATTAATCCTAGAGGTGGAGGGCCGCTCACCGACAGTCGGAGGGGTCGATGCTCCAAGTGGCCCGAGAACGGCTTGCGCACGGCCACTATCAACAAAGTCATAGACGTCGTTGTGGTCCCAGCCACTTGCAGCCTCGACCCACGCTCCCACGTCAAAGTCCTCGGGGGTGCCCCCGCGCTGCATCACCGTCTGAGTGTAGGTCTCCTACATGAGTTTGGTTTTTGTTTCATATTTTTCCTAAAACTTAAATTATAAATAAATAATGCACAATTGAAACAAATATACTTACTATTATGACTGCAGCGCGGGTGTCGATGTACTCCCCCGCCCCATGTCCTCTACGATGAGTCCGCTCAAACACCTCCATCGGGGAGGGTCGCTGGATAGTCCCGTCATCCATCATCGCCGTCTACATTTACAAAACAAATATATTAATTAGTACATAGAGTAACAAAAAATATATATAATTCAAAATAAGGTATAATACTTACCATGCGTCTCGCGTGCACGACAAATGAAACAGAGCCACCAGTGTGACGCGCTCCCCCCCCCCCCCCCCCCCGACATGCAATTTCTAGCCATGATCCGTGATACTTTTTGCCACCGCTTGATCGACCATATCGACACGGACTGATCCGAAATATCTGGAGTAATCCAACTCATGTAGGGGGTCATCTTTTCCCGACATGAATAATCTTTGAAGCCTCGGTGTAAGTGGAAAATACCGAAGCACCTTAAATGGGATATTTTTCTGTCGGACCGATTTTTTCTCCTTGTAACGAGGATGTTGACATACAGGACATTTATCCAACTGCGCATTTTCTTCATAATATAAAATACAGTTATTTTGACACGCGTGTATTTTTTCGAACCCAAACCCTAATTTTCTCATCAGTTTTTTAGTCTTATAAAAAGTTAGCTCAAACTTGTTATCAGTAGGCAAAATTCCATTCATCAATCCCGCAATCCGATGAAACGCAACCCTGCTGATATTACAATCGGCGTTGATGTTCAGGAGTTGCGTCATTGCCAAAAACCTAGTGTATTTAGGATAATTCTCATACAAAGGTTCATCAGCAGTTTTCAACATCTCATAAAATTCTGCAACTTCTTTATTCGGTAATTCAATCTCTACCGCAGATTGTACTTCTGGTGACAATTCTGTGACATCAACACCTATAGTATCTGGTGGCAATAACATCTCAGTAACTAGTCGGTCGATATTATCATTCAGCTGGAATTGACCCCCCAAGACTATCAAGTATGATAGTTCTATAGGGATTAGATGGACTGGATGAAGAAACACCAGCAGAGGAAGATTCACCATGTGTCTGAACAATAAGATTACTCGACGTCCCGACTTCACGTGATTCCCTGTGACAAGTCCATATAAAATATATTGGTGCAAATCCTTTGCTATACAGATGCAGAGTGATAGTTTCCCGATCTAAAAATCATGCATTCAAGCAAATGCGATAGAGACATCAGATTTTATCACCGGCGCTAATGAATTTCCGATTCGAATAGGCGAAATTTAAGAAGTAAGTTACGCCTAATCGAAACTCATTCGTTAAAGCTCCACGATTAAGACGTCGATACATCCAAATTCGATCGCCTCACATGATTCTGTCAATCAATGATAATATCTTCAGTTAATGTCTTTAGGTGAGATGATCCTATTCCATTCGGGATTCATATTATTCATATTGCACTAAGTATTTCTTTTAACCGTTAACTTCATTCTAAATTTTGACAGCATCTCCCTAGAGTTCTCCGAATACGCATATCATCTGGGCGTGTATCGGAGAACAAGAGAGATATAATAGCCAAAATTTAAGAATGAGTTAAAGGTTAAAAAAAACTAAGTGCAATACAAATAATATTTTCCGAAATTGTCCAATTAGGGACAATTCAAGGATTGTACGTTGTATAAAAGATCATCTACTTCTTTTACACGAACATACAACCCCCGAACGGATCTAAGGTTTTGCTAAATCATATCTGACTCGTCGATGCGTACATGAAACATATCAACTGGTCAGATGAATGATTATTTTCTAAATTTGTGAATGCCGGTTCGAGTCCACAGTGGACGAATCCGGCACGAGTCCAAATTGGGCGATTCCGGCGCGAGTCTAAAGTGGACAATTCTAATTAATCTAAATCTAAAGATTAACAATAAAATTAATCTAATTAATCTAAACTAAACTTAATTAACAAATATAACAATTAAATTATTCTAATTAATCTAAACATGCATTAAACATTTAACCTTAAAAAAACATTAAATATTAATCTAAACATTAATAAAATTAACGTTGAAAAAAATGTTAAATATTAATCTAATCTACACATTAAACATTTAATCAACCTAGATTACGATTTAATAAACAGATTTAATTTATTAGAGTAATAAAAAAAATAGGGTTTAAAAAACCCCTAATTAACTCACTGTTCCGGCACCACCGTCTAGTGTCCGACATATGTCAAAACCTAGGGTTTCGGCCAACCCTAGTATAGGAGAGGGTTCAACGGGGCGCTAAAAATTACCTGGAGAGGGTTCGACGGCGAGTGGCGTCAGGGGGGGGAGGGGGGTACGTCGGCGGGTGGAGATCAGCAGGCGGCGACGTCGGTAGAAGCAAGGAAGAAGAAGAAGAAGGAGGAAAGGGGCGGGCGTGATCGGGGTCGAGTTAAATAAACTTATTAGCAACGGCTCACTCATCCGTTAGAATGCCTTTGTTGATAAGTAACATCATCATCAATGGCTACGCAACCTTTGCAACGCCTTTGTTGATAAGTATTTTATTTTTGCGTCGCGAGCGCATGATCGGCTAAAGAGTGATAGATGTAGTAACCGTAAATAAGTCGTTGCTAATGTGATAATATCATTAACAATGGCCGTCGCGGCCTTTAGTAAGCCGTTGCAAATAAGCTATTTTATTTGCGCGCCGCGTTTGCGCCATCCACTTGTTAGCAACGGCTCGAGCAGCTGTACCGAAGCCGTTGCAGATATATCACATCTATAATGACTCGAGCGACCGTAAGAACGCCGTTAGCCATTGCAACGCTTGAGCGGTCGTTGCTGAATAACATATTTCTAGTAGTGTACGTATGACCCAATTATACTTAATTCTTATTATAAACCTATGTATGTGCGATGAGAGGTAATGTATTATTTATTAACAATTGTTTATATACACTACAATATATAATTGTTTAAGTTTTTTTGTGCAAGTTCAAGCAAAATGAGGTACCGCGGACTATTGTTGAATCTATATGACATTTTATACAAGGTGCATGGCCTATGTGGTCCCATGTGCCAGGTAGCCACGCCGAGTTGTTATGGCGTGAGTTCGAGGTACATATGACCCAATTAAACTTAATTCTTATTATAAACCTCTATATGTACTAATGTTATCATTTTTTTTTGTAGGCACAGTACACGTGGGCCGCTGATCATGAGCCCTTTATAGCGAGCACTTGGAAGGCAGTTGTCCGTGCTCGCTACAACGGGCAACTGAACCAAGCCCGGTTCACAGTGATGGGAAAGTTGGGTGCCACCCACATAGCGCATACTCGAGGACGCGGCCTCGAGTGGATACCAGCAGATGTGTGGGACCAACTCGTGGATTATTGGTCAGAGGAGGAGTGGCAAGAGGTCTCCCGGACTCCGGCTAGAGACCTTATGTCCAGGGAGGAAGGTTCCGTGTCATTCGTCATGCACGAGCGTCGCATGATAAGTTTATATTACAATTTAATTTAATTATATATATTGAAGTTGTATAGATTAACATATTTGTTTTCCAAATATAGATGCGGGTCAAGGAAGACGGGACCATCCACCGCCGATGGAGGTCTTCGACCGCACACATCGCCGACAACACTGGACAAGGGACTACATCAACCGGAGGGCCGCTACGATCGTGGTATGTATAGTTTATTTTTTTAACATATTATTTTATAATTTATATAAATTTATGAAATCATAAAGTAACTCTTGTAGGAAACGTACACGAGGACGATCGCCCAACGTGGAGGGTCGCCGTAGGGGTGACTTTGACTCTACTGCGCTAGTTGAGGCCGCTAGTGGCTGGAACCATGACTGTGTGTTGGCTTTGGAGATAATAGTCATGCACGGCGAGTGTTGGAGCCACTTGGGGCACCGACCCCCCCACATTCCTGGTGAGCGGCCCTCCACATCTCGGGTGCATGAGTAGTCCCGAATGGTAGCTATGGAGGTGGAGTTTGCACATCAAAGAGAGATGATGGGGCAACAGAGACAAATGATGGAGTAGTAGAGATAGACAGATGATGGAGCAACAGAGATAGGTAATGGAGAACATACTGAGTGCAGAGTCTCAAAATGCAGCTTAGCAATGACAGTTGTCGTTGGTGATGGTTCATATTACAGTACTGAACGTGAGTATTGAAACGACAAAACTAACACCTCATTGATAAATGAGATATAGTTAAATAAATTAAAAATTTGAGTACTATATTAGTACAAATAAAATAATGTGATAAATTTGAAAAGAAAAACTCCTAAAAATTGAAATATACTGTATAATTAACTATTTCTTATTTAGTGTGCTTTTCATTTGGTTCAAAATTTTTTGCTTTCGTACTTCTCATCAATACTATTGGTCAAAAATGACGATAGAGGCTGCTATATATACGAGCAATTTCTCAGATTCGAATTTATTTTGGGAATGAAAAATTTTCAAAATCGAATATGAAAATGGATAGTTCCCAAAATCGGAATTAAGTGGATCAAATACCCATTTTATCCCTGGTCAAAGCCTTTAACTAATTAGAGACTTTGGTTAAAAATTAAAAAATATAAAAAAAATATTAAAAAAATAATTTTAATTTATAAAAAAATATTTATAATAGAAATGAGGTGTTAGAATCTAAAAAATATATTTTCAAACTTTCTAATGATATAGAAATGAGGTGTTAGAATCTAAAAAATTTATTTTTAAACTCTCTAAATCATTAGAGAGTTTTGCACAAAGTCTATAAATTAAAATTAAAATTAAAAATTATGAAATATTTTTGATAAAAATATTTTTTTGAACCACAACACATCTTTTATATTAAAAAAATATTTTATTAATTAATTTTTTTTAATTATAAAACTATTATAAACTTTGGGCAAAAGTCTCTAATGCATTAGAGACTTTTGTCCAAAGTCTATCAAACTAATTTTTAATTAAAAATAGTAAAATATTTTTTGTTCAAAATATGTTGATAGACTCTAGAACATTTTTTATATCACATTTTTTTTTGTGAATTAAATTTTATTTTTTATAATTATAAAATTACTATAAACAAAAGTTATAACTCATTAGAGACTTTTGTGCAAAGTCTATAATAGCTTCATAATTTTTTTAAAAAATATTTGAATTCATAAAATAATTTTTTAATAATACAAAATAGGTATTATGATCTGAAAAACTATTTTAAATCAAAATATTTCATAATTTTTAATTTAAATTTAAATTTATAGACTTTATACAAAAATCTTCAATACATTAGAGAATTTAAAAAATATATTTTTTATTCTCTAATAACTTATTTTTATCATAAAAAATATTTTATAAATTTAAATTATTTTTAAATTATTTTTAAATTTTTTAAAAATTAGTTAGAGACTTTGATGAGGGATAAAATGAGTATTCGATCCACTCAATTCCAATTTTAGGAATTACCCATCTTCAAATCCATTTTTAAAATTTCTCATTCTCAAAATCGAAATCTAGGAAATGTCTCTCTCTATATTTATATATATATATATAGTCTCTAATTGGTTAGAGACTTTGGTCAGAAATAAAATGAATATTCAATCAACTCAATTTTAATTTTGGGAATTACTCTTTCTCATCGTTCGAATCACATATGTGTGTGTGTGTTTTTTTGTTTTTTTTTTTAATATCTGATTTTGAGTTGTTTTGTATCACGGAGAAAAATATTTGAGGCGGCGATATAATATTGGTGTTCCGCAATTTTCCTATAGTCCAACTTTTATCATAAGTGATGTCTTATCCTCTGTATTTGTTTTTAACGTATTCACTGTCTTCTCATGAAGTGACTTCATGCTAGTTTCTTTCTAGATATAATTTAAATAAACTTCCTAAATATATAATTTATTTATTTATTTCATTTAATAGTGCATCGCTTCTTTTGATTTTGACATGAAGACATTCATATGTAGGTTCAGAAGAAAACCATGGAATGTTGTTTAAGTGGACATATGAACTCAAGTGCGCCAGAATTAATATTTTCAATTATATAATCTATCAAACATAAATTTAGCCCTTAGAACAGAAGCTCACCTAAAATTGTAGATATATCATGTAAAGGTGAAATTGCATGGACCGATCCTCTTGGGATAAGCGTTTTAAAAAATAATCATTCATATAATTTTTGATCAAATTTTGTATGAACGAACAAAAATACTTTTCATCTTAATCTTCTCTTCTCCTTTCGTCTGCCTCCGTCCCTCACTACTAGAATTGTGACTTTCACTGACAGCTATCGCCGACAGTCGACGGAGCCGTCGGAACGGGCCACAGCTTTCTTACGGTCGCTCGGACCGTTGCAGAAGTACCAACATCTGCAACGGCTTCCTTACGGCCGCCGCCACCGTTGCTTATAAGTCGATGGCGCACACGTGGTGTGAAAATGAAAATATTTATCAGCAACGGCTTCGCGAGGGTCTCGTGGGCCATCAGTAACTTAATAATTAAATAGTGATAGCTCGCTTATGACTTCTGGACCCGTCGCCCATGAGTCGATGGTGCGCATGCGGCACAAAAATAAAAAAAAACTTATCAACAATGGCTTAGAGAGGGCCGCATCGGCCATTGGTGATATTGTAATGCAATATGAACAGTTCAGCAATGACCGCTCTCGCCGTCGGTGATGGGTGTTTTACTTGTGTTCACGCCCGCCCCCCTTCTTTCTTCTTCCTTCTTCCTTCTTCCTTCTTCTTTTTCCTCTATGCTGTCCCTTCTCCCTGCTACTGCCGCGGCCGCCCCTTTTTGTCGCCGGTCTCCCCCCTTCTTCACCTCTAGGTAACCCGGCTCTACCCCTCCTCTCGATCTCCACCGGTTCTCTATTCGCCCTTTGTTGTTGGGGCCGAAACCCTAGGGTTTAGGCCCCAATTCCGACATCTAGTGTCCACCAGTGGACACTGGACTTCGGCGCCATATTTGGGGTCGAAACCTAGGTTTCGGCCCTATTAATCAAACAGTAGCCGACTATTATAGGCTACTCTTTGATTAGGGTTTAGTAAACTGTAATCAATTTTTTTATTAATTAGTTTTTTTAATTTTTTTTAATATTGTTTAATAATGTTTAATTAATGTAATTAGGTTTAATGTTTAATGTTTGTTAATTAGGTTTAATTGTTAAAAATGTTTAATATTTGTTAATTAGGTTGAATTGTTAATTAGGTTTAATGTCTAATTGGTAGATTAATTGGTATAATGTTTAATTAATTGATAAAAAAATTTATATGATCTTGATGAGTTGATACGTGTCACGTGCGTATCGACGAGTCAGATCACATAAATTTTCGCATTACCCTTAGATCTATTCGGGGGTTGTATGTTCGTGTAAATGAAGTGAATGACCTTGTACACGATTTATAGCTCTTGAATTGTTCTTAATTGGACAGTTTGAGAACATATATAGTTATTTATATTACACTTAGTTGTTTCTTTTAATCGTTAACTCATTCATAAATTTTGGCTACTATATCTCCCTTAATTGTTCTCCGATACGCACCCAGATGATATGTGTATTCGGAGAACTGTAGGCAGATGTTGCCGAAATTTAAATTGAAGTTAACGGCTAAAAGAAATACTTAGTGTAATATGAATAATATGAATCCCGAATGGAATAGGACCATCCCACCTAAAGACATTAACTAAAGATATTGTCATTGATTGACATAATCATATCGGGCTATCGAAGTTAGACGTCGAGAGCCAGTTATTGAGACGTCAGTGCCACCAGATACTACGGGTGTTGATGCCACAGAAGTACAACCTGCGATAGAGATTGAATTATCAAATAAAGAAGCTACATAATTTTACGAGATGTTGAAAGCTATCGATGAACCTTTGTTTGAGAATTATCCACTACTAGAATAACAAGCATCAGAAATGGCTCCAACCGTTGCCGAGCCATTGTTGAAAGCCATCAGCAACGGAGTGCAACGACCTAGCCCGTTGCAACGCAGCCGTGGCAGAAAATCGCGTTGCTGATAACTTAGCAATGGATCAACAACGGCCAGAGTGGTCATTGCTAATAACATTATCACCAACGGTTCTGCTACGGGTCAATGTCATTGTTGCTATGCTTATCAACAACAGCTTTGCAACGACGCACAACAGTTGTTGATATTAGTATCAGCAATGGTTTTGCCACGACTGTAGGGCCGTTGTAGATATATACATCAGCAACAGCCAGTTTGCCATGGCAAGGCCGTTAGTGAAAGCCTATTGCTAAGCCGTTGTTGTAGATCATTAGCAACGGCTTTGAGGTTGCGGCCTAGAAAATACGATACACTTTCAGTAATTTCAGTAATGGCTTTCCCACGGACAACCATGGGAAAACCGTTGCTGATGATGTTAACTTGTAACTGAAAAGTTTTAAAATTTCTAATTTCCATTAATACATTGATACATTTAACTTGATACATAACTCACACACCCATACACACATCCATTCACATACACATCACAGATACACCCAGATATACATCAAAATAATTATACTTATATTTATAATTATCCACAATCATATAAAAACTATTCAAATTCAAAACTATCGTATCAATATCCAAACAAAACAAGTCAATCAAATAGTATCCAGATAACAAAGTCAATATCCAAACAAAACACTAAACCTCACAACGGCGGTGGAGGAAGGTATGGATCATAATATGACGGGGTTTGGAGTGCTTGGGTGTACACCGGCGTGGACTGGCTCAAGGACGATGGATCTGATGATGCCGAAGGGATGCCTACTCCATGAGCTGAGATGTTGTGTAGCATAGCATGCATCTTCGCCATCATCTGACTCTGATGCTCCATCATCTCACTCTGACGCGTGACCGTCTCCTTTAGTGTCCTTATCCTACTACTCTGATCATAATTAGTCCTGGAGGTGGATGGCCGCTCACCAGTGACCGGAGGGGTCGATGCCCCAAGTGGCCCGAGCATGGCTCACGCATGACCACAGTCTTCAAAGCCATATACGCGGCTATGGTTCCAGCCACCTGCAGCCTCGACCCACGCTCCTGCGTCAAAGTCCTCAGGGGTGCCCCCGCGCTGTGTCATCGTCTGAGTGTAGGTCTCCTACTCGAGTTTGATTTTTTATTTCATAATTTTCCTAAAACTTAAATTATAAATAAATAATGAATAATTTAAACAAATATACTTACCATAATGATTGCAGCCGGCTCGGGTGTCGATGTATTCCCCTGCCCCATGTCCTCGACGGTGAGTCCGCTCAAACACCTCCATCAGGGAGGGTCGCTGGACAGTCTCGTCATCCATCACAATCGTCTATATTTACAAAACAAATACATTATTTATTACACAGAGTAACAAATAAAATATATAATTGAATTTAAGGTATAATACTTACCATACGACGAGCGTGCACTACAAATGATATTGAGCCGCCAGTGTGACGCGATCCTCCCCCGGGCATGTGGTTTCTAGCTGCAGTCCTAGAAACCTCATGTCATCAACCCGTCGACCATAACACCACGAGCTGGTCCCATATATCTGGAGTAATCCAATCGGGGTTGTATCCTAGCTCGGGCCTGCCCTAGCTGGTCGTTGTACCTCTGCCGGGAAATAGGCTCCCAAGCATTATAAATGAAGGACCTCTGGTCCTCAGCCCATGTATAGCGAGCCTGCAAAACAATAATATCAGTACCAATATTAATCATCATGTATTAAAAAAAAATTAATACATGCCTCAAACTCGCGCCATAGCATCTCGACGTGCTCACGTGGCACGTGAGACCACGTGGGCCATGCCCCATGCATGTATCGTCGGATCGTAGAAGATATGGTCCTCGGCACATCCTCCTGCTCGAACCTGCACAACACAAATAAAGTTCAATATTATATTATGATATAATGAATTTGTAATAATTCATAATTCATGATACATTACCGCTCTCCAATCACACTAATGAGTCTACATGACTCCGTGGCTGGCGGAGGTTGCCACCTGTTCGGCCCGCGTGGCCGCCTGCGTCTCGATAAACTATCCTCAGCGGCATGAGGATCAGCGGTAGGAGGATCAACAGCAGGAGGAAGTGTTGGTGTTTGACTGATCGGAGATTCGAAGCTCTCGTCCGACGATAACCACGACCCACCATATCTGTCAAATAAGCATATAATGAGATTATATATATAGTAGAGATAGATTTAATAGAAGATATACTTTACAATTATTTCTCATCATTTGAGTAATAGTCTTCGAATTCTTCATCTTCTTCATCTTCTTCATCTCCAGCTTCCTCAACTTCATGATCATCATCAACAACATATTCAACTTCTAATTGAACTAACGTTGTGTCTACATCATCGAGTATTGGAATAATATGGTCTACTGCGGGAGGATCCTCTTCTTGATAGAAATCATCTGTCACATCAGGTATCAACTCATTTTCTCCCACTATCAGATCAATTCTTCCTCTAGCTTTAGTCTTACAGACAACACGCCAATCTACTTTATCTTTATTTCTAGCTGGATACTTCGCGTAATAAACTTGTTCGGCTTGTCATGCCAATATAAAAGGCTCATTTGCTGCTAATTTTGATTTGTAATTAACATCAACAAGTTTGTATTTTGGATGAACTTTCATGTCTCTTTCTGTTGTATCGAACCAATGACATCTAAATAGGATAACTGATTACAAGCCGAAGTAGTGCAATTCTATCACTTCTTCCACCAGTCCATAAAAATCTATATCACATTAAACATATGTTGTCCCTTTCACGCAAACCTCGACATTCATCATCTTCTTTGTAAATGCATATTCAACCGTGTGAAATTTATACCCATTAACAAAATATCAGCTATAACATAACACTAGTCGCGACGGTCCACTAACAAACTCAAACATTTTTTCATCTATTCCAGCTCTGTGATCTTTGCTGTAAGCTCGAATCCAAATAGGGAAATCACGATTATGTGAATAGAGTATTTTTGCACCATCTCAATGTCAAATATTTCAATGAATTGTTCAATCTCTGGACAGTTGAGTAATACGTACAATTGTGCCAAATGATACTCTTCGTCGCTTAAGTGTCGAGATGGACGAGAACCAGAAGCACGACCAGAGTGACAGAATATATTTAAACGTCCATCTGATTGTTGAACTCCCCCGTCATCGTTATGTGAAAGACGATCAAATCTTGTCTGCACTATTGATTCAAAGTAAAATGCACAGAATGTTGAAATTTCTTGGATGATATACGATTCAGATATTGATCCTTCAACAGCTGCAATGTTCGTTACTTTTTTCTTCAAAAAATTCATGTATCTTTTAAATAAGTGCATCCACCAGTATTGAACGGGGCCACCAACTCGTGTCTCGTATACCAAGCGTATCGATAGATGCTCCATCGAGTCAAAAAAGGCAGGAGGGAAAAATAGCTCCGACTTGCATATAATTTCAACAATATTACTTTAAAGTGCTGACATATCTTCGACTCGAAGGACATTCGCACAAATATTTCTAAAAAACATACTTAATTCATTCAACGGATCCCAAATATTATCAGGTAGAGATCTCGGAAGCGATCGGAAGTAATCTCTGCATGAATAAATGACAATCATGGCTCTTCATCCCTGATATTTTGCAATCATCGACGTTCACACATCGAGATAAGTTTGAGTTATATCCATTGGGTAATCTGAGTTCTTTGATCCATAGATAAACATCTTTCATCTGTTGTTTATTTAACACACACAGGGCCTTCGCAATTCGGCTTCAGATATCGTTTGTTGACCTTTTGTAACTCCAACTCCGGTATCTTACAAAGTATTTTCAGATCATGTCGGGCCTTGACATTATCTTTAGTTTTCCCGAGAACAACCATCAAAGTGTTAAAAAAATTATCAAACACATTTTTCTCAATGTGCATGACGTCCAAATTATGTCGAATCAGTAATGAACCCCAATACGGCAATTCTCAAAAGATATCTTTTTTCACCCAGTTATGTGTTTGACCAAAGCCCGACACTCTTTCATTCCGACCAAACACTATCTCTGGAAGTGCTGCAACACCTGCTAACATTTGTTTAACCGGATAACATCGGTGGTGGTTCATCTCTTTCGACTTTGCCCTTAGTAAATTTATTACGATTCCTTCGATACTAATGGTTAGCCGATAGAAATCCACTATGACAATCAAAGAATGAGATTTTCCGTCCGTTCTGAAGACTGAATGATTTAGAGTGTTTCATACAATACGGACAAGAGAGTCGGACGTGAGTGCTCCAACCAGACAACATGCCGGAGGCCGGGAAAACAATGATTGTCTAGAAAACCGCAGCTTTTATATTGAAGTTTTGCTTCCGATGACAATCATAAGTGATAGCTCCCTCAGTCCACAATGTTTTTAATTCATCTATTAGGGGTCCGAGAAACACGTCAATTTCTTTTCGCGGACCCTTAGGACCCGAAATAATCATCGAAAGATAAATAAATTCATCTTTCATACACATTAATGGCGGTAAATTATAAACTGTTAGCAACACCGGCCAAATTGAATAAGGAGTTGCAGAATGACCAAATGGATTAAAACCATCCGTGCACAATCCCAATATGATATTTCTATTATCTCTAGCAAATGAAGGATAACATGTATCCAAATATTTCCATGCTTCACTGTCGGATGGATGAGTCATTACTGTATCATCACGACTTCTTGCATGCCAACTCATGTAGGGGGCCATCTTTTTCGACATGAATAATCTTTGAAGCCTCGGTGTAAGTGGAAAATATCGAAACACCTTAAACGGGATATTTTTTTGTCGAACTGATTTCTTCTTCTTGTAATGAGGATGTTGACATACATGACATTTATCCAACTGCATATTTTTTTATAATATAAAATGCAGTTATTTTGGTATGCGTGTATTTTTTCGTACCCAAGCCCTAATTTTCTCATCAACTTTTTAGTTTTATAAAAAGTTTACTCAAACTTGTTATCAGTATGCAGCATTCCATTAATCAATCCCACAATCCGATCAAACCCAACCCCGCTGATATTACAATCGGCGTTGATGTTCAGGAGTTGTGTTATTGCCGAAAACCTAGTGTATTTAGGATAATTCTCATACAAAGGTTCATTGACAGCTTTCAACATCTCGTAAAATTCTGCGGCTTCTTTATTCGACAATTCAATCTTTACCGCATGTTGTACTTTTGTGATATCAACACCCATAGTATCTGGTAGCACTGCCATCTTAGTAACTGGCCGATCGACATTATCATTCAGCTGGAATTGACCCCCAAGACTAGCAAGTATCATAGTTCTATAGGGATTAGATGGACTGGATGAAGAAACACAAGCAGAGGAAGATTCACCATGTGTCTGAACGACAGGATTGCTCGACGTCCCGACTTCACGTAACTCCCCGTGACAAGTCTATAGAAAATATCCTAGTGCAAATCATTTGCTATACAAATGCAGAGTGACAATTTCCCGATCCAAAAATCGTGCATTCAAGCAAATGCGACACGGACATCAGATTTTATCACCGACGCTAACGAATTTCCGATTCGAATAGGCGAAATTTAGGAAGTAAGTTACGCCTAATCGAAACTCATTCGTTAAAGCTCCACGATCAAGACGTCAGTACATCCAACTTAGATCGTCCGACATGATTCTGTCAATCAATGATAATTTCTTCAGTTAATGCCTTTAGGTGAGATGGTCCTATTCCATTCGGGATTCATGTTATTCATATTGAACTAAGTATTTCTTTTAATCGATAACTTTATTCTAAATTTCGGCAGCATCTCCCTATAGTTCTTCGAATACGCATATCATCTGGGCGCGTATCGGAGAACAAGAGAGATACAATAGCCAAAATTTAAGAATTAATGAGTTAACGGTTAAAAGCTAAGTGCAATACAAATAATATGTTCTCAAATTATCCAATTAGGGACAATTCAAGGGTTGTACGTCGTATAAAAGATCATCTACTTATTTTACACGAACATACAACCCCTGAACGGATCTAAGGTTTTGTTAAATCATCCGACTCATTGATGCGTACGTGAAACGTAACAACACGTCAGATAGATGATTATTTTCTAAATATTTCAATGTCGATTCGAGTCCACGGTGGACGATTCTAATTAATCTAAATCTAAAGATTAACAATAAAATTAATCTAAATTATTATAATCTAAATTAATCTAATCTAAACATTTATTTAAATTAATCTAATCTAATCTAAACTTCTAAATTAACCTAAACATTTAATTAATCTAAACATCTATGATTTAATTAATCTAAACATCTAAATTTACCATAAAAACATTTAATTAATCTAGAATTATGATTTAATAAAAGAAAAAAAAAAGGGTTTAAAAAAACCCTAAATATTAACTCATTTTTCTGACGCCAAAGTCTAGTGCGGTCGGTCGAAACCCTAAACCTAGGGTTTTAGCCGGTTCTACAATAAATAGGGGGCGCTGAAGTTACCTGGAGCGGACGACGACGACGAGCAACGGCTGCAAGTGGCATCGGCGGGCGACGACGGCGAGCGGGCGAAGATCAGTGGCGGAATCAGCAAGGAAGAAGAAGGAGGAAGGGGCGGGCGCGATCAGGGTCGAGTTAAATAAACTTATCAGCAACGGCTCACTCATCCATTAGAAAGCCATTGCTGATAAGTAACATCATCAGTAACGGCTCACTCATCCGTTAGTACGCCGTTGCTAATAAGTATTTTATTTTCGCGCCGCGAGCACGTGATCGACTAAAGAGTGACGGATGCAGTAGCCGTAACTAAGTCATTGCTAATGTGATAATATATCTACAATGGCTCAAGCGGCCGTAACAAAACCGTTGCAAATATATCACATCTACAACGGCCTGAGCGGCCGTAAGAACACTGTTAGAAATTGCAACAGCTTGAGCGGCCGTTACTGATCGACATTGCTGAATAACATATTTCTAGTAGTGATCGTAAATACACTAGATTTTCAGCAATGACACAGCTCCTGAACATTAAGTCTGATTGTAATATCAGCGATGTTGCGTTTGATCATATTGCGGGCTTTATTAATGTAATGTTACCTTCAGATAACAAGTTTGAGCCAATTTTTTATAAGTATAAAATGTTAATGAGAAAATTAGGGCTTGGGTACGAAAAGATTCACACGTGGCCAAATAACTGTATTTTATATTATAAAGAAAATGCATAGTTGATAAATGTCCAACATGTGAACATCCTCGTTATAAGGAGAAGAAATCATTTCGACAGAAAAATATCCCGTTCAAGGTGCTTCGATATTTTCGGATGGTGTTAATCCATTTGTTCATTCGGCGACTCCTTATTCAGTTTGACCAATGCTGCTAACCGTTTATAAGTTATCACCGTCAAAGTATATGAAAGATAAATTTATCTATCTTTTGATGATTATTCCGAGTCCTAAGGGTCCGCGAAAAGAAATTAACGTGTTTGTCCGACCAGTAATTGATGAATTGAAAATATTGTGGGCTGAGGGAGCTATCACTTATGATTGTCACCGAAAGCAAAACATCACTTTAAAAGTTGTTGTCTTGTGGACAATCAATGATTTCCCGACCTACGATATCTTGTTTGGTTGGAGCATGCATGGACGACTCTCATGTCCGTATTGTATGGAACAATCTAAATCATTCAATATTCAAAATAGATAGAAAAATTTATTCTTTGATTGTCATCATCGATTCCTACCGACTAACCGTCAGTATCGAAGGAATCATAATAAATTTACCAAGGGCCGAGTCGAAAGGGGTAAGCAACCACCATTACTGTCTAGTGAACAGATGTTAGCACGTGTTTCCTTACTTCCAGAGATAGTGTTTGGTCAGAATGAAAGAGTGTCAGGCTTTGGTCAAACACATTATTGGGTCAAAAAAGTATATTTTGGGAATTACCGTATTGGAGTTCATTACTGATTCGACAAAATTTGGGCGTCATGCACATTGAGAAAAATGTATTTGATAATATTTTTAACAATTTGATGGATGTTTCTGGAGAAAATAAAGATAATGTGAAGGCTCGACATGATCTGAAAATATATTGTAAGAGGTCGGAGTTGGAGTTACAAGAGGTCAACAGATGATATCTTAAGCCGAAGGCCCTGTAAGTGTTAAATAAACAACAAATGAAAGATGTTTGTCAATGGATTAAAGAATTCAGATTATCCGTTGGATATGCCTCAAACTTATCTTTATGTGTGAACGTTGATGATTTCAAAATATCAAGGATGAAGAGCTTGTTGGCTTAAGGTTTTCAACCTTGGTCTCAATCTCGGTTTTGATGATAACAAACATGGAATTAATGATTTAATTGAGAAATCTTTCAAGTCTTAATCTTAATCTCGGCTAGCGCACAATGTCCTCGATCGAAAATATCGAAGAAATCAAGAAATCGGAAGGACGTTGGTCGACGCCCTCGAATTCGTCGGGAAGATAGAGTATAGGTTTAGGGTATCTAGTTTATATTGTAAAGTCCTCATGATGATGCATAAGAACCCAAAAAACCATCCCTGAATCCCAAAACATGAAAATCTGGAAACCGTCCTGAAATAACCTAGGGCTATATGCCCTAGACATTTTCTTGGCATAAAAAATGACGATAATTGTTCATTGGGTTAAAATTAGATAACGCGGTATTTTTTAGAAATTTTTGAAAGCCTTAAGCCTAACCTTATTTGACCCAAAAAATTAGAAAAGTTCTATTTTCCAAAAATTTGTACTAATCCCCAAAAACTAGATTTTGATTCTTAAGGATTTTGATTTTTTAGATATTTTTATTGAATCCAAATGGGGGGTAATTCTTATATAACATTTATTAACTTTAAGTTAATTTGTGTTTTAAAGTTATTAACTTAAAGTTAATAAATGTTATATAAGTAGACTTATTGAAGACAGAACCAAAAAATGAACAAATCAAGCCTTACCAAACTGCCCAGTCTAGGTTTGGTCGATCGATCGATCGACCGATCGATCGACCGAATAGTGTTGAAAATTGGCAGTAGCCAATTCGGTTGACTGGTCGATCAACCGAAGATGGTTAAAAAGCGGGAGTAGCTACTTCGGTCAATCGGGCGGTTAACCGACCGAGGCCAAAAATTGGCAGTAACTTCGTCGGTCAATCGGATTGCAGATCGGTCAACTCGTGACTCATTCGGTCGACCCGTCGATCGACCGAACATAGTAATTAAAGCAGCGATCGCAGGCGGTCGATCGGTCGATCGATTGGTCGGTCGATCCACGATCTATCGACAAGCGATCGAATGGCGGAAACGACTAGTTTTTCGCCCGTTGAGCTACCGTTTTGTTAAGGGGTTATAAATACTCATCTCCATCCTTCATTAAAATCTCTTAACAATTGATCCAAGTCTCTATTTAGCCAATTCTTGATCATTCTAAAGCTTCTCTTGAGTCATCTTCTTGAAAACCCTAGTTTCCCAGATACATCCTTGATCTTGCCTTCAAGCTTTGAACGATTCATCATTGAGGCATCAAGAGGAACTAGGACTCGTGTTTGGAGCTAAGTATTTATTGTATTATTTATTTGCTCCATTACTTGTGTATTTTTGTGATTTATTTTATCATTTTTGAGCGTGTAAGAAGACCTAGTGTTAGGTCTTGTGATTGAGTGATATCCTTGGTGTAGAAGGTGTAAAGTCACTTGTGTAAACATAGTTTACTATGATTAGTTTAGTTGTCCCTTAGGGTTGAGGTGGAAGAGTGCTCTCGATAAGAAGGCGGAGACTTTCGGGTGTGGAAGTGTCTTAGATTGAGAGTGAGACTCTTCGAGTCAAAGTCCTCTTTATAAGGGAAATGATTTAAATCTAGTAAACTAAGTTTGGAAATCCTAAGCGGGGTGCTTAGGTAGTGGAGTAGGCATTAGGGCCGAACCACTAAAAATTCTTGTGTTTGCATTAATATTTTGTTTGTCATTATTGCTTTATCATTTATCGTTTCCGCATTTAGTCACTTAACTTGTAATTTGCCTAAGTAACCAAAGAAACGATTAAAATCGGATTTAGGCAACAAGAATTAGTAAACATACTATTCACCCCCTCCCCTCCCTCTAGTGTGGTCATTTCACCCAACAGAGCTATGATTGTCATGTACTCATGCAGAGATTGCTTCTGATCGCATTCTGAGATCTTGTACCTAATAATATTTGGGGTCCGTTGACCGAATTAAGTATATTTTTTAGAAATATTTATGCAAATGTCCTTTGAGTCGAAGATATGTCAGCACTTGAAAGTAATATTACTGAAATTATATGTAGGTTGGTGCAGTTTCTTCCTCTTGCCTTTTTTGACTCGATGGAGCATCTACTGATACACTTGGCATACGAGGCACGAGTTGGTGGTCCCGTTCAATACCGGTGAATGTACTTATTAAAAAGATACATGAATCATTTGAAGAAAAAGGTAAGGAACACCGCATCTGTTGAATGATCAATATCTAAAGCGTATATCATTCAAGAAATTTTAATATTTTGCTCATTTTATTTTGAATCGATCGAGCAGACAAGATTTGATCATCTTCCACGGAACGCCGACGAGGGAGTTCAACATTCGAATGGTCGTTTAAATATCTTCTGTCCCTCTAGTCGTGCTTTCGGTTTTCGTTCGTCTCGATATTTAAGCGATGAAGAGTATCGTTTGACACAATTATACGTATTACTCAATTGTCCATAGATTGAATAATTCATTGAAATATTTGACGTTGAGATGGTGCAAAAATACTCTATCTACAACGACCAAAAATTGAAGAGATTACGGTATTGTGATTTCTCTACTTGGCTTCGGTCTTAGAGCACAGAACACAGAGCGAAATAGATGAGAAAATATTTGAGTTTGCTAGTTGACCTAGTATCATTTTATAGCGATTATTTTGTTAATGGGTATAAATTTTACACGATTGAATATACGTTTATAAATATCGGGTCTGCGTGAATGGGACAACATATGTTGAATGTGATATGAATTTTTATGGACTGTTGAAAGAAGTGATAGAATTGCACTTCTTTGGCTTGAAATCAGTTATCCTATTTAGATGTCATTGATTCGATACAACAAAAAGAAGCATGAGAGTTCATCTAAAATATAAATTTGTCGAGATTAAATACAAATTAAAGAAGAAGAAGAAAATTTAATTTGAAATTTTAATCTTGAAGTGTAATGATATGATGACTTATATGAAGTTTATAATGATATCATTTTTAATGAATGATGAATTTAGTGTCTTGTATTTTCTAAGCGTTTGTTTTTGGTATTTTATTTTGTTCAATAATAAATTTGTCAATACTTGAAATACATTGCTCCTTAGGGGTGACCAGAATTCTCTGATTCACCGAAATCGAATCAAAACTGATCGAACTAAAGATAATTTCGATTCGATTTTCGGTTAAAGAAAATTTCGGATTTCGGATTTCGGATTTCGGTTCGGTAATTTAACCGACGGTTCGGTTAATTTATCGAATTAACCGAATATATATATATATATATATATATATATATAAAATTAAAGTTAAATCATATATTGGTATTTGCCTTGGTGGTTAAGTGTAATTTTAAGCCTCCCGCCCGCTCAGGTTTGAATCCTAGTGCATGTGTAATATTATTTATTTTATATTCGACTATATATATAATATGTGTTAGTTAAAAATAAATTGATAATAGAATTTGCTAAGATGATTTGAGAGGTATGAAATTAGAGTTCGTTTGCCTACTTGCTTGGTTTGAGTTTTAGCAAATGTATTTTTTTTGAAAAAAAAATTGGTTAATTTTTTAAATTTTTCTGATTAATTTGGTAAATTAACCAAATAATTAGAATTCATATTCGAAATTACATAGTCAAATTTGTTGGTAAACAAATGTGTTTTCGTTGATACTGAAAATTAATACCTAAAAATAAATACTATTTTTACTAATCAAATATAAATCTCATTCCTTTGATCAAACTTAAAACACGAAAAAACAAAAAATGGAAACGAACTGGAGTGGACTAACTCTATTGAGCCTGGTCGGATCAAGCTCGATCGCGCCTACATTCATGAGCCAGACTCAAGTCAAGCCACCTACAATCTATCCCGAGTGCTCCATCCGACCTAACAAGGACACATCACATCCTTCATTAATTATTAAGAATTCGACAGTAATAAGCACGACATCTTCGGGATAAACTTTTGTTGGCGAAATGACAACACTAGAAGGGGGTGAATAGTATATTTACTAATTCAATTAGCCTAAATTCAATTTAAAATGATTACTTAGATCGATTAGGCGATTTGCAATTCGATGATTGTATGCGGAAGCAATAATAATTAAGCAATTTAAAACACACAAGATATCAATGCAAACACGAGTAATTTATAGTGGTTCGGCCCCAATGCCTACTCCACTACCTAAGCACCCCGCTTAGGATTTCCAAACTAGTTTTACTTAATTAGTTTTCGTTTCCCTTACACACGAGGACTTTTCACCGAAGAGACGCACTCTCGACCTAAGGCACTACCACACCCGGAAGTCACCGTCTTCTTATCGATAGTCCTCTTCCACCTCAACCCTAAGGGACAACTAAACTAATCCTAGTAAACACTAAGTTTACACAAGTGGTTTTACTCCTTCTACACCAAGGATACCATTTCACACAGAAGACCAAACACCCGGTCTTCTATAGACGCACAAATTAAACACAATTTAAATAACAGTTAAAATACAATTGAAAAGAGCTAAAGAATGAAACCAATAGAGAAAGCTCTTTTGCAATCCTTCAATCCTTCAACTCGTCAAGGGGTAGAGCTTGAATCAATCACCTGAGTTGAGGCAACAGCTGGCGCTTGAGAAGGTGTTCGCGGAAATAGCAGAGCGCGCTTGATCAATCGTTGGAAGGCTCAAATCTTCCTTTTAATGGTTCAATAAATTCTGTAAAAATCAAGGAAGAATGATAAAGGAATCATATGAGGGTATATTTATACCCTGCTGAAGAAACGACACTCAACGGATAAAAATCTATCTGATGTAGGCCGCCGGTCGAATGGTCGATCGATTGGTCCTTCGACCGCTCCTCTTTTCTCTCTGGTCGATCGATCGACGAGTCGACCGCCAAACGCAAATCGCGCGATCTGCGATCTTTGGTCGACCCGTCGGTCGACCGACGCAATCTGCATCTTTGGCTATTCGCAGGTCGGTCGACCAATTGGTCGAGCGTGAAGTCTACTGCCCTTTTTAGGCTTCGGTCGGTCGACCGGGCCGATCGATTGACAGACGCAAGAAGCTTGCAATTTCTCTTTCGATCGACCAACGCAAGCTGCGTCTGCAGCTAGCCTCAGTCTGGTCGATCGATCGGTCGACCACTAGGGCTACTGCCCATTTCTTACCCTATTCGATCGACCGCTCGGTCGACTGAATTTAGGCTGAGATTGTTTTCTTCGGCCTTTTTCTTCCGCGCTTCATTTTCGGGTTTCGGCTTTCAACGAGCATCATGATGGAGAGCTTTTCATGTGATCTTTGAGCTCGTCCGATGCGACTTTGGTGCACCAATCGATCTTCGAGAAGTTTCGCGATGAACCCGAGCGCGACGATCAATGTCCTTCCGATTTTGTGATTTCTCCGATTTATCCGATCGAGGACATCGAACGTTAGTTGATATAGAACCTGAAAGATATTCTCAATGAAATCATTAGTTCCATATTTGTTATCATCAAAACCATCAAAACCGAGATTAAGGCTAAGGTTGAAAACCTAAAGCCAACAACTTTGACATATTTCAGGCATATCCCTGCGAGATTCAAGGAGACATCATCGCCCGAGACATCCCTGACCTTCCCATAAAACAGACACGACACATGTCGGGTATACACTCAATTCCAATTTCACACCCATCATATGATATTTCTTCTTACTTGAGCGTCAGAGTGTCTTTATAGGTCCCCTACCGGGGCTAGGGGTGTTCACAGGTCGGGTTTAGGGAAAAAATCGATCCGACCCGACCAAGTGTAATCGGGTTGGGTTTAATTTTTTCACCTCTCAAACCCAACCCGACCCAGGTTAGGTTGGGTCGGGTGGGTAGTCGGGTTTACCCGTTTAGTTAAAAAGTAAGTTTTTAACAATAATTTTTTAAAATTAAAATAAAAAAATAATTTTTTTTAATATAAATATTTTAAAAATAATTTAAAATATAAATAATTCAAGTAATCGGGTCGGGTCTCGGGTCATCGGGTTTTAAATATTGAAACCCAGACCTGACCCAATTATAATCGGGTTTCAAAAATTTGAACCCGACCCGACCCGATCCGGCTCGATTGGTTCGGGTCGGGTTGGTTTCTCGGGTTGATTGGGTCGGGTTTGACCCATGAACAACCCTAACTGGGGCAATGTCAGACTAGGATATGCGAAGGTCCGCATCACCTTGAATTTAGACAAGAACACGAACATTTTGGTTACAATGTCTATTTTCATAATTGTTAGGAAATTTAGGGTAATTTTCGGTAGAATCGACAAAACTTGAACCCGACAAGAGAAATAAAAAACCAAATACGATAATAATAATGCAGAGAAAATAAGAGAGGCAAGGGGTTAACGTGGTCCGGACTAGGCGGGGTGCCGATCCTACGTCGACGAGGAGAAGAAGAGACTGTTTTATTAATTTCATAAAAAAATCTTACAATAAGAGCGACAATAATTTAAATCTCCTTCAGAATATAGCAAACTATCTTAAATAAAATGAACCTGAAACCAGTACCGAGTAGAGCCATTGTCTCTGTAAGATCTGTCTTAAAACTGAACTCCTACTGCTGTATGTCGAAAATTGAGAAGGAGCACTCCTTGAAAAATGATCTTATCGACACTTTTAATTTTCTAGATCTCTGAAACTTACACATGGGGATGATCCTCCTCTCGGTATGGGATATGATGTCCTCAAGAAAATTGCCTGTATTTATACGATGAGTGAATTGGTTTGGAGAAAAATTAGGATTGTCAGAAAAAATTCAAGCTTCCTATTGGCTGCAGTTGGCTCGAAATTGGGTCAAAATTGAGAAAATTTGCCTCGATTTGCGCTGCGCATGCGAGAGCCGTCCGATGAAGGATGAGGATGCGTGGATCTCACGCACGCGGGCGCTGCACCCAAGAATGCGTCTTGCTGCGGACGCATGGCACGCGTAATGCGTGCTGCGTCGTCCCTGTACGCGAGCGCAGAGACGCATTTGCGTCTCTGCCCGCGTGGGCGAGCGCCCGCGTGTGACGGGCGTGGGCGAGCGATCGCCGTCTCATGTGCGTTGCACGCGGACGCACTAGCAGTGGGCTGGGGCAGGCTGGGCTCGGGCCAGCTGTTTGGGTCGGGCCGGGCCCAGTGGACAATAGTAGCAACACTTTCCCCTCTCTTTTTTCTCTTGTTCTTTTCTTGATCCAATGAACTCTGATTTGGATCCGGTCAGATTCGTTGGATTCGGTTCGAACCCAATTTGAGTCAATCCCTAATATTTTCTCCTTTGATGAAAATTAGGATCAATGCAGTCTTCAGCCGTCCACCTCATACAAATTGTTCAACGTCCTTAGAGTCGTCAGTACTGTCGTGGCTCCATCGTGTACCTCCAAGACTCCTCCTCTAGAGGATGTCGTGTAGCCCATAGTGTCAAGAGCTCCAAGAGACACTAGATTCCTTTCTAGCTTCGGGACATGACGAACATTTGCTAGGATCTTTGTCAAGCCATCATGCAATTTTAATTTCACTGTTCCAAATCCGACAACTTTGCAAGGTACATTATTGTCGACACAAACTGCTCCACCATTGGTGCACCGATAATCCACAAAGGTCGTCCGGTATTGAGTCATGTGATATGAAGACCCAGAATCTAGGAACCACTCATTAATGCTACCGATGGTTGACTTGTTCGCCTGTTGGCCTGGATTGTATTTTGCATGATTAGACATATCAGAATAAGAGGAAGACGAATTTTGACCTGAGGTGTGTTGTCGACGAGACTGCCGTCGCCCATGGCGTGTCTTAGCAGTGCGTGTGTCATTTGTCACGATCAGTACCTCAACTTTCTCAAAATCTGCGTAAGAGGCCTCCATATATGCATCTTGACCCTTATTTTGCAGCTGTAACTTTTTCTTAAGACTGTGACATTCTGATTAGATGTGACCTCGTTTCTTGCAATAATAATAATTGACATTTGATCTGTTATCTCCTTCTGCTTCATTAGAGTAGAGAACTTCTCCTTTCCTCCCACCAGAGGAATTTGATGTAAAATGTGTGTCTATAATCTCCTTATACACATGAGCAGTGATCACCTATTCTGGAGTAATAGTAGTCTTTCCAAAAAGCATAATTTCACAAAAAAATTTAAAAGAAAAAGGAAGTGAACATAAAAGGAATAAAATATTATCTTTCTCTTCAATTTTGACACTCATATTTTCCAGGTCCATGATCACTACTAGAAAAATGGTCATCAGCAACGGCTGAGCCGTTGCAATAAAGCCGTGACAGAAAGTCGCGTTGCTGATGACTTAGCAACGGATCAGCAACGGCCGCTCGGGCCGTCGCTCTAAACATTATCAGCAACGGCCGCTGGGCCGTCGCTAAAAATATTTTCAGCAACGGTTTTACCACGGAACCGGAGCCGTTGCTGATAACATTAATAGCAACGGCCTCGAGTTCGTAGCAAAGCCGTTAGTAAAAACCCGTCGCTAAGCCGTTGTTGTAGGTCATCAGCAACGGTTGTCGATACACTTGTAGCAACGGCTTTCCCACGGACGGCCGTGGGAAAGCCGTTGCTGATGACCCATACCTGCAAACAGAAATATTTCTAATTTCTAATTTCCGTTGATACATTGATACATTTATCTGATACATAACTCACACACCCATACCCTCATACACACATCACAAACATCTCATACACATTCATTCACACATCACAAACACACCAAGATATACATCAAAACAATTATATTTATATTCATAATTATCCACGATAGTATAAACACAATTCAAATGTAAAATTGAAGTATCAACATCTGAGTAACATAGTCAATATAAATTAAACAAGTTCAATATCTGAGTAACAAAGTCAATATAAACAAAATCTCACGATGACGATGGAGGATGGCCTGGATCATATGGCGGGGTCTGGAGTGCTTGAGTGTACACCGGCGTGGACTGACTCGAGGACGACGGATTAGATGATGCCGAAGAGATGCCTGCTTCGGGATGACCTGACATGTTGCGTAGCATAGATTGTATATCTGCCATCATCTGACTCTGGCGCTCCATCATCTCAGTCTGATGCGCGACCGTCTCCTCTAGAGTCCTTATTCTGTTACTATGATCATAACTGGATCTAGAGGTGGACGGCCGCTCACCAGCGACCGGAGGGGTCGGTGCCCCAAGTGGCCCTAGTACGGCTTGCGCATGACCACTATCTGCGAAGCCATATACGCGGCCATGGTCCCAGCCACCTGCGGCCTCGACCCACGATGCTGCGTCAAAGTCCTCGGGGGTACCCCCGCGCTGCACCACCGTCTGGCTGTAGGTCTCCTACTCGAGTTTGATTTTTTGTTTAATATTTATCATAAAATTTAAATTATAAATATATAATGAATAATTTAAACAAATATATAATTACCATAATGTATGCAGCGCGGTTGTGGATGTACTCCCCAGTCCCATGTGCTCGACGATGAGTCCGCTCAAACACTGCCATCGGGGAGGGTCGCTGGACAGTCCCGTCATCCGACACCGTCGTCTACATTTACAAAACAAATACATTAATTAGTACACATAATAACAAATAAAATATATAATTAAAAGATATACTTACCATACGGTTTGCGTGCACTGCAAATGCAACAGAGCCGCCGGTGTGACGCGCTGCTCCTCCCGACATGCGATTTCTAGCCGCATTCCGAGAAACCTCCTGCCATCGATCCGTCGACCATATCCCCACGAGCTGGTCCCATATATCCGGAGTAATCCAACCGGGGCCGTATCCCCGAGTCTCCGCGATGTTAGTGGTCCCAGCTCGGGCCATCGCCTGGGACCGAGCTTGCCCCAGCTGCCCGTTGTACCTTGCCCGGGAAATAGCCTCCCAGGCAGCGTAAATGAAGGGCCTCTGGTCCTCGGCCCATGTATAGCGAGCCTGCAAAATAATAATATCAGTACCAATATTAATATATCATCATGCATGTAAAAAAAATAATAATACGTGCCTCAAACTCGCGCCATAACATGTCGACGTGCTCGCTAGGCACGTGAGACCACGTAGGCCATGCCCCGTGCATGTATCGTCGAATAGTAGAAGAAATGCTCCTCGGCACTTCTTCTTGCTGGAACCTGCACAACAAAAATAAATTTTAATATTATATTATGATATAATGAATTTGTAATGATTCATAATTCATGATATATTACGTACCGCTCCCCAATCACGCTAATCAATCTACGTGACTCTGTGGCTGGTGGAGGCTGCCACCTGTTCGGCCCGCGTGGCCGCCTACGTCTGGATGTACTAGCCTCGGCAGTATCATCGGAATGAGGATCAGCAACAGGAGGATCAGCAGCATGAGTAAGTGCTGGAGTCTCACCGATCGGAGACTCCGAAACTCTCCTGCGTCGATAACCACGACCAGACATATCTGTCGAACAGACATATAATCAGATTATTGTATAAATAGTAGAGATATATTTAATAAAATATATACTTTACAATTATTCTTCATCATCTGAATAATAGTCTTCGAATTCTTCTTTTTCTTCCTCTTCTTCCTCTTCTTCCTCTTCTTCATCTTCTTCATCTCCAGCTTCCTCAATTTCATGATCGTCATCATCAGCATATTCAACTTCTAATTGAATTGACGTTGTGTCTGCATCCTCGAGTATTGGAATAATACGATCCACAGCAGGAATATCATCTTCTTGATAGAAACCAGGAGGATCATTTTCTCCTACTATCGGATCAATTTTTCCTCTACCTTTTGTCTTACAGACTACACGCCAATCTGCTCTATCTTTATTTCGAGCCGGATACTTCGCGTAATATACTTGTTCGGCTTGTGATGCCAATATAAATGGCTCATTTGCTGCCAATTTCGATTTGTAATTAACCTCAACAAGTTTGTATTTTTGATGAACTTTCATGCCCCTTTCTGTTGTATCGAACCAATGACATCTAAATAGGAACACTGATTTCAAGCCGAAGTAGTGCAACTCTATCACTTCTTCCACTAGTCCATAGAAATCCATATCACATTCAACATAGGTTGTCCCTTTCACGCAGACCCCAGCATTCATCGTCTTTTTTGTAGATGAATATTCAACCGTGTGAAATTTATACCCGTTAACAAAATATCCGCTATAGCACGACACAAGTCGCGACGGTCCACTAACAAACTCAAATATTTTTTCATCTATTTCAGCTCTGTGATCTTTGCTGTAAGTCTGAATCCAAGTAGGGAAATCACGATTCTGTAATCTCTCCAATTCTTGATCGTTGTGAATAGAGTATTTTTGCACCATCTCAATGTCAAATATTTCAATGAATTGTTCAATCTCTGGACAATTGAGTAATACATACAAGTGTGCCAAATGATACTCTTCATCGCTTAAGTGTCGAGATGGACGAGAACCAAAAGCACGACCAGAGTGACAAAATATATTTAAACGTCCATCTGAATGTCGAACACCCCCATCGTCGTTACGTGGAAGACGATCAAATCTTGTCTGTACTGTCGATTCAAAGTAAAATGAGCAGAATGTTGAAATTTCTTGGATGATATACGATTCAGATATTGATCCTTCAACAGCTGCGGTGTTCTTTACTTTTTTCTTCAGACGATTCATGTATTTTTCAAATAAGTACATCCAACGATATTGAACGGGGCCACCAACTCGTGCCTCGTATGCCAAGTGTATCGGTAGATGCTCCATCGAGTCAAAAAATGCAGGAGGGAAAAACTGCTCCAGCTTGCATATGATTTCAACAATATTATTTTCAAGTGTTGACATATCTTCGACTCGAAGGACATTTGCACAGATGCTTCTAAAAAACATACTTAATTCAGTCAACGGACCCCAAATATTATCAGGTAGAAGATCTCGAAATGCGATCGGAAGTAATCTCTGCATGAAAACATGACAATCATGGCTCTTCATCCCTGATATTTTGCAATCATCGACGTTCACACATCGAGATAAGTTTGAAGCATATCCATCGGGTAATCTGAGTTCTTTTACCCATTGACAAACATCTTTGATCTGTTGTTTATTTAACACATATAGGGCCTTCGGTTTCAGATATCGTCCGTTGACCTCTTGTAACTCCAACTCTGGTCTTTTACAAAGTATTTTCAGATCATGTCGGGCTTTGACATTATCTTTAGTTTTTCCAGAAATATCCATCACAGTGTTGAAAATATTATCAAACACATTTTTTTCAATGTGCATGACATCTAAATTATGTCGAATCAATAATGAACTCCAATAGGGCAATTCCCAAAAGATACTTTTTTTCACCCAGTTGTGTGTTTGGCCAAAACCTGACACTCTTTCATTGCGACCAAATACTATATCTGGAAGTGCTGAAACACGTGCTAACATTTGTTCACCAGACAACATCGGTGGTGGCCCATCTCTTTCGACTCTGCCCTTAGTAAATTTATTACGATTCCTTCGATACTGGTGATGAACCGGTAGGAATCGACGATGACAATCAAAGAATGAGATTTTTCGTCCGTTCTGAAGACTGATTGATTTAGAGTGTTCCATACAATACGGGCAAGAGAGTCGGCCGTGAGTGCTCCAACCCGACAACATGCCGTACGCGGGGAAATCATTGATTGTCCACAAGACCGCGGCCTTTAAATTGAAGTTTTGCTTCCGATGACAATCATAAGTGACAGCTCCCTCAGTCCACAATGTTTTCAATTCATCTATCAAGGGTCTGAGAAATATGTCAATTTCTTTTCGCGGACCCTTAGGACCCGGAATAATCATCGAAAGATAAATAAATTCATCTTTCATGCACATTGACGGTGGCAAATTATAAACTGTCAGCAGCACTGGCCAAACTGAATAAGGAGTTGCAGAATGCCCAAACAGATTAAAACCATCTGTGCACAATCCCAATCTGATATTTCTAGTATCCATAGCAAATGAAGGATAACATGTATCCAAATGTTTCCATGCTTCACTGTCAGATGGATGAGTCATTACTGTATCATCACGACTTCTTGCATGCCAACTCATGTAGGGGGCTGTCTTTTCCGACATGAATAATCTTTGAAGCCTCGGTGTTAGTGGAAAATACCGAAGCACCTTAAACGGGATATTTTTCTGTCGGACCGATTTCTTCTCCTTGTAACGAGGGTGTTGACATACAGGGCATTTATCCAACTGCACATTTTCTTTATAATATAAAATGCAGTTATTTTGGCACGCGTGTATTTTTTCGTACCCAAGCCCCAATTTTCTCATTAGCTTTTTAGTCTTATAAAAAGTAGGCTCAAACTTGTTATCAGTAGGCAGCATTCCATTAATCAATCCAGCAATCCGATCATACGCAACTCCGCTGATATTACAATCGGCCTTGATGTTTAAGAGCTGTGTCATTGCTGAAAACCTAGTGTATTTAGGACAATTCTCATACAAAGGTTCATCGGCAGCTTTCAACATCTCGTAAAATTCTGCAGCTTCTTTATTCGGTAATTCAATCTCTACCGCAGCCCCTACTTCTGTGATATCAACCGCTGTAGTATCTGGTGGGACTGATGTCTGAAGAACTGGCCGATCAACATTATCATTCAGGTGGAATTGACCCCCAAGACTATCAAGTATCATAGTTCTATAGGGATTACATTGACCGGATGAAGAAGCACCAGCAGAGGAAGATTCACCATATGTCTGAACGACAGGATTGCTCGACGTCCCGACTTCGCGTGACTCCCCGTGACAAGTCCATAGAAAATATCTTGGTGTAAATCCTTTGGTATATAGATGCAGAGTGACAGTCTCCCGATCCAAAAATCGGCCATTCGAACAAATGCGGCACGGACATCGGATTTGATCACCCATGCTAACGAAATTCCGATTCGAATAGGCGAAATTTAGGAAGTACGTTACGCCTAATCGAAACTCATTCGTTAAAGCTCCATGATCAAAACGTCGGTACATCCAACTTCGATCAGCCGACATGATTCTGTCAATCAATGACAATTTCTTTGGTTAATGTCTTTAGGTGAGATGGTCCTATTCCATTCGGGATTTATGTTATTCGTACTGCACTTACGTTTTTATTTTAACTGTTAACTAATTATTCTAAATTTCGACAGCATCTCCCTACAGTTCTCCGAATACGCATATCATCTGGGCGCGTATCGGAGAACAAGAGAGATGTTGCCGAAATTTAGAATAATTAGTTAACAGTTAAAATAAAAACGTAAGTGCAGTACAAATAACTATATTCCCAAATTGTCCAATCAGGGACAATTCAAGAATTCTACGTCGTATAAAAGATCATCTACTTCTTTTACACGAACATACAATCCCCGAACGGATCTAAGGTTTTGCTAAATCATATCCGACTGATCGATGCGTACGTGAAACATATCAACTCGTCGGATGGATGATTATTTTCTAAATGTTTTGAGACAGTTCGAGTCCATATTGGACGATTTCGGCGCGCGTCCGAAGGGGACGATTCCGGCGCGAGTCCGAATTGGACGATTCCGGCGCGCGTCCGAAGTGGACGATTCCGGCGCGCGTCCGAAATTAATCTAAACCCTAATAATTAATCTAACAAATTAAACAATTAATCTAAATAATTAATTAACATTTATAAAATAATTAATTAACAATTTCAAAAACAATATATATATATATATATATATATATATATATATATATATATATATATTCCGGCGCCGGAGTCCACCCTCCGGCGCCGGCGTACAGTGGCCGGACACACTGTCCGGCCACTGTAGAAGGTCCGGCGGCGGCCATAGGCCGACCGCCGTCGGCCGAAACCCTAGAAATAGGGTTTCGGTCGGATTTTAACATCTCCGGCCGAAACCGTATAGGTCGGCCGATCAACATACCGGCAGCAGCGGCAGCGGCGCGGCGGCGAGAGGCGTCGGCAGCAACGGCAGCAGCGGCGAAGTTCTCGGCAGGAGGCGGCGGCGGCAGCAGCGGGAGGAAGAAGGGTCGGGCGCGAGACCGTGCCCTATATAAACTTATCAGCAACGGCTCACTCGCCCGTTAGAAAGCCGTTGCTGATAAGTTATCATCAGCAACGGCTCACTTATCTGTTAGCAAGCCGTTGCTGAAAATTAAAAAATCAGCAACGGCTAGCCTTTCCGTCCGAAAGCCGTTGCAGATAATTAAAATAATCAGCAACGGCTCGGTTTTCCGTTAGAACGCCGTTGCAGATACAGATATCTGCAACGGCTCGGGCGGCCGTAAGAATGCCGTTGCAAATAGCAACGGCTTGAGCGGCCGTTGCTGATAGCCGTTGCTGAAGACCAAGTTTCTAGTAGTGGATGATTGTTTGAAAAGTATTGATATGTTCTTTGACCGATGTGCCTTTTGCCATACGTAGGAAATTGAGCTTCTGTTTTAAAGTCATCTTACTGGTGAGAGTTGTGTCCTGATACAAGGATGCGAGCTTATCCCATATACCTTTAGTTGTCTTCTAGGATGTAATTTCTCGAAGTGCTTCATTTGACAAACTTAGGTACAAAACTGCAATTGCCTTATCTCCTTGTATTCTTTCTCCTCCTCGGTCCCCTGCATATTATCCTTACCAAGGATGACATCATGTATCTTCTCCATAGTTAGGATCGTTTTCATTTTCATTGACCAAAGTGTATAGTTGACATTGCGATCTAACTTCTCAATATCAAATTTGGTGCTCGTCATGGTTGGGGAAATAGGCTCCGATACCAACTGTTAGAAAATTTGGAATAATTTCCTATATGATCGACAAAATCCAAACCCAGTGAGATAAATAAAAAACCAAATCCAATAATAACAATGCAGAAAAAATAAGAGAGGCAAAGGGGTTAATGTGGTTCGGACTCGGCGGGGTGCCGATCCTACGTCCACAGGGAGAAGATGAGTCTGTTTTATTAATTTCAGAAAAGAACCTTATAATAAGAGTGTCAATAATCTAAATTCCCTTTAGAATACAACAAACTGTCTTAAATAAATTGAACCTGAAATCGGTACAGAATAGAGATACTGTCTCTGCAAGATCTGCATTGACACTAAACTCCTGTTACTGTATGTCGAAAACTGTGAAGGGGCACTCCTTGAAAAAGAATCGTTGCAGCACTCTTAATTTTCTAGATCTCTAAAACTCTCACATGGAGATTATCTTTCTCGGTATGAAACATGATATCCTCAAGAAAATTGTCCGTATTTATACTTAGGATGAGTTAGTTGATCCGGAGAAAAATTAAGATTGTTGGAAAAAATTCAGAATCCTTGTTGGCTGCAATTGGCTCGAAATTGGATCAAAATTAAGAAAAATGGCCTCGCTTTACACTGGGCATGCGAGAGTCGTCCCATGAAGGATGAGGATGCGTGGATCTCACACACGCGGGCGCTGCACTCAAGAACGCGTATGTTGCGGACGCGTGGCACGCGTTCTGCGTGCTACGTCGTCCCTACATGCAGGCGCAGAGATGCGAATGCGTCTCTGCCCGTGTGCGACGGGCGTGGGCAAGCGATCGTGCGCCTCACGTGTGTTGCACGTGGACGCGCCAGCAGATGCTAGCGCGTGCATTGCACGCAGGCGGCGCTAGTAGTGGGCTAGCGCAGGCTGGGCTCAACCCAACTGTCTGGCCCGTCTGGGTCGGGGTCGGGCCCAGTGGACAGTAGCAGCAATAGTTTTTTCCCTTTTTTTCTCTATTTCTTTTCTTGATCCAATGAACTCCGATTTGAATCCGGTTAGATTCATTGGATTCGGTTCGAATCCAATTTGAGTCAACCCCTAACAACAACAAATGACGAAAATACAAAATAATTTTCTTTAATTAAAGAATCCTTTAAAATATATATTGAAAAAGAATTGGTTGCTATCCGACGGACCTAAAACAAATAAGCAGGTACTGGAACGTTGTCAAGCAGATTAAACAACACCTAGTTGTAAACAACGCATTACAACAGCGCATAATATTTTCTTGCACGCAACACCAACGGTGTCCATTATTATTCGTGAGGTAGTCAATTTTTACTATATTAAATTAATAATTGTATGCAACTAGTCAATTGAAATCAATTCTATAACACCTAAAACTTATCAATTTCCCTTTTTCGAAAATAATTTGCGGTTATAGTCACTTCCCCATCGACGTATCTCCTAACGTCATTGTCAGAATCTCAAAGGATAATATGTTTAAATTAAAAGGCAGAATTTCCACCTTTTCTTTTGCTCTTTTCAATTTTCAATTCATTAATTATCATTTAGAATTCAAATTTGTGAAATCTGCTAATTTAAAATGTTTAAATTCTTCATAATTTGGTAGCAGAATTGATGGAATCCATCGGTTTGATTTTAAAATTGATGAGACAGCTTAGTTTGCAATATTCTAATTTATGCTTTAGTAATTGAAGCACCATTATCCTTGCCACTAAGTTGACTAATTAATTAAGTTAAGTACAGTTCCATTAGATTTTGTAATTGTTTTTTTGGAGGGGGGAGGATATGAAGCGGACCAAACTTTTCCACACCAAATACAAAAAAAGGGAAAAAGTAGACACGTGGGTCATGCTACTTTCTGATAAACATCTCTATCTGCACCTAGAATCAAACACTTTGTCTCCAATGATGTAATTAATGCTCAGTACCAATCCTATTCATCCTTTCAGGTTAAGAAGATCATTATTAAAATTAATATTAAACTTTATAGACCAATCAAAAAATTGATTAAAATTAAAAAAAATTCGAAAGTTGACATCTTTTTATCTAATAACTCTTTCAATATTAAAGAAAAAATGAAGTTAAAATTAAATCTACGTAGACTCTTTCTGACATGATATTTAAAAATTATTTTTAAATTATCATATTAGCATGTTAATAAGCGACATCACGATTAATTGACGAGAAATTATTATTAGAATTAATATTAAATTTTTTATATAGAATTGAGATAAATTAAAGAATGGATCAAAATTAAAAAAATTCACAAAAATTTGGATTATTTTCGTCTAATAATCTATTTTTTGATTCAAAATAAAATTAATCACTTGTTCATATCATCTTTGGTGCAGGACAAAAACAGAATATTTTTTTTAATTTTTACTCGGCTTTATTGTCATGTCATCCCTATTTACCAACACATGTGTGGACCTACCAAAGCTAGTATTTATCAATGGAAGAAACAAAGTTTGACTAGGAACAGTTAGATACCTTGCCATTTAGATTAAACAAGAGAGTATGCTAGAGGAATAGACATGGGAGAGTGGAGGCATAAAAAATCTCAATCCCACGTGGCCCACCACAAAATCTTATCCAAAATGAAAGGACAACAACTGGTGTCTACATAGATGCCCCACAATAGTCTATAATCTCCTAGTCGTTATGATTTCTTCTCCAGTTGCGTTTCTTAAAGCATTTCCTCCTTTCAATAAAACTTCTTTTTACCATGATTATTTTTCTTGAAAATTAAGCTAGAAATTGTGTCAAAGGAAATTGTAAATGGCCTTTCTAAAGACAAATGCATGTTTCTAATTTTGAAGTAGATCTTGACCTGATTGACTCATTGCAGGATAAAAGACAAGTAAATCTGAACTATAATATACAAGAGGTGAGGGTTTCTAGGGACTTTGCAGGAATAAGAAACTGAAGGTCATTTCCTAACCCAAAAGACCCACCATGTTAGCAGCACCTGCAGCAAACTCCAAGATAGATTGCAGACACTTTGTCTCCATCTCCATGATATTAACACCAATCTCAATCTGTGAGTTGTCTCCACCCAACCACTCACCACTTAAGTTCCATAAACAACACTTTAATTCTATCCCCTGTAATATATGTGTATTTATTCCAACTTTAAGCATGGAAAAGAATTCTTACTTACTCTATTTAATAACAGAAAAAAGGAAGCAAGATTCTTAATTTCATTCGATACCTCATCCATGTTTGGATAAGATTAGATGATAAGATGGTAAACTAAAAATGATTAATTTGTATACAAGAAAAGTTAGGGGATGATTATTAAAGTTTTGTAGTACCTCAATGGGAATACCTTTTTTAAAGCTATAATGGCTCTTTACATACCTGTAGGTGATCACCATGATGGTGAGCAACAGCTACTTTGAAGCCCTCAGAAGTTTCCTCATTAATTTGTTCACTGAATTGCCATCCTTGCAGTCACCATCAAGCACCTGCAACCTTATCTGCTTTAAAGCAATATTTTATGCTCGAAGCTCAACTATAGATTGGGACCATTACTCTTACAAGGAATAAGGTAATAGGAACTTATCAAGCATAAGCAATCTCACCTATTAAAAAGAACACACAGTGCTTCTATAAGTTTAGCATAAGCAAAAGTGTTAAATAATTTATCTAATAAGAATTTCTTTTTGCATTTAAACATCAACTCTCTACTTCATGATTTGCTCGTTTATTCAAGGAAGTTTGACCATTCACTCAAAATTAAACAAAAAAGCAATTGAAGAAGGCGAAATGTAAGCGGAAGTAATTCTGCATGATCTAAAGTTCATATTATTTCTTTAAAGAGTAGGTAAACTATACAGGCAATTTAAAATATAAGTTACGCACTACATCGATATATCCTCCCACGGTTGTTATCTCCAAAGTCATTGTGATAAATACATCTTCCAATGCCAAAAACACCCACCATACTTTTCTTTCCCACGTCACAACCGTAAAGAACAAGTAATATCATTCTAATTTTGCATATCAAACGAAATACCATGTGCACACAATCATATTAAATGAGCATAAGATCAAAAATCAACTATCAATATGATCTTTCCTTGATCTAACAACTAATCACACTGGGGATGACTGGTAACGGGAGACAGGATTCCCAAGTTGATCCCAAAAAATTAGGAAAAGGAATACTTTATGTCCTTCCAAAGCCATGTTGGAGTTCTTATCCGATCAAGTTATTGAAAAGAACAACTTGTCTGACAATAAGTAAATACACCCTCTCCTGTTGCTGACTGTTTCTGTAGAGATCCGGCCATTTGATATGTTTGCATACCGTACAACAACAGCAATAGTTAATTCAACAGTAATAATAAAACTTAGACCCGACCTGTCTGGACTCCTTGTCGAGCCAGGCTTATGGATTTAAAAAAAAATGGAAAACTTAGATTAATCTGGTCGACTTAGGTTTTTTTTTTTGACCAAACTAGTTTTTAAGTTGACTAACTGGATAAATTTACAAACTACAGAAATTTAGATATTTAAAATGTTTTTATACTTTAATATTATTATATAATAGACATGATTTTAAATATATTTTTTAGTAAAGTTGTATTTCGACAGTGAATTAGTGATCTGAACTCTAAGGTTGATTCTGATAATTATGAATTCACACTTCATCTGTGTGGTTATGATTTTTTAAACCCTAACTACTAATTTTAGGAAAAATTATACTTTTAGTCCTCGTTATTTATTCGAATTTTGATTTTAATCTTCGTAGTTTAAATTTTTTAATTTTAATCCTCATACTATATTTTTTTTAGGAGTTGATCCTTGCCGTCACTTGAGACATAAACAAGGATCGAAAAGTATAATTTTTCCTATATTTGGAGAAAGGATCGAAAAGAAAAAAATTTATAACTTCTCAAAATTCGACTTATCGAATTCAAACCAACGACCTAAGGATGTCTGAATCAACTACAGTCTTCCACTCTACCAACTGAGCTATAGTCCGCGTGTCAAATGTCGGAGAATTGAACTTTTATATGAGCGAAATCAAAACGGTCTATTATCAAAGGAATCCCCTATCGACTCTATGTGAAATACTCGTTTGGCTGAGGACTTCCAAACATGTCAAGTGTCGAAGAATTAAACTTATATGACCGAAATCAAAATAGTCGATTATCAAAGGAATCCCCTACCGACTCTATGTGAAATACTTGTTTGGCCGAGGACTTCCAAACACGGTGTGTCAAGTGTTGGAGAATTAAACTTTTATATGAACGGAATCAAAATAGCAGGTTATTAAAGGAATCCCCTGTCGGCTCTATGTGAAATACTCAAGCACGAGTTTAGCGTACAACCTGTTTGAAAGTCCCCATAGTTTACTCGAATTTTGATTTTAATCCCCATAGTTTTAATCGAATTTTAATTTTAATCCCCATAGTTTTAATCGAATTTTGATTTTAATCCTAATAGTTTACTCGAATTTTAATTTTAGTCCCCATAGTTTACTCAAATTTTAGTTTTAGTCCTCATACTTATAATGCGATTTAAAAGACCACCAATTAACTTGTCCATGTCAGTAATGTCCGGTCAACAACTGTTAGTCATGCTAGCTTCGTATAACGCCGTTTAATGCCTAAAGTGACGATAAGGATCTGCTCGTAAACGAAAATATAGTGTGAAGACTAAAATCAAAATTTTTAAACTATGAAGACTAAAATCAAAATCCAAATAAACTACGAGGACTAAAAACATGACTTTCCCTTAATTTTATAAGTCAAGTTAGATACAATAAATACAGTATAATTTGCTAGAAGGGGACTGATATTGGTAATGCAACCCCTAATAAGCTGCTAATTTTACTTTTCAAATTAATCAACCGATAAATTTTTAACTTTTGTCAAGTTCGACCAGTAAGCAGATCTTTAAATCATACTGTGAAATTATATTATTTCGTGGTAGTAATATTTTTTTCTTGAGCTGGATACTAGCAATACCTCTGTAGTTTATCCAGCAAACAAGAACTTGATCAAAGTCAGAAGTGGACAGAACGGCCACATTAATTGATAATAATGCCCATCTCCATCCCAAAACCAATCACTTGTGTCTCTCACTGGCATCCAGCATCATCCATCATGTTTTAACAATAAGACAGGAGATTCCAAATCCAAAAGAAATAGACAAATCCTATAACTAAATTTGCTGCCAATGCCAAAAACACAAGGAAGGCAATCATTGTAATAGTTATTATGAGAAAGAGAGAACTTCCCAAAATTTTGAGAAGAAAATGAGTAATCATGTACTTAAAAATTGTCTTTTAAATCAAAAAAGTAACGATACCATAGCCAGAGGGAAAGAGATGGAACAGTGGAGTCTAAGAAGATAAATTCCAAATCCTACACGTTGTAGGTTACACCTAAAAAAGAGCTACAGCTAAAGGTCCCACACCATTACCAAACCCAATCCAGAATAAGAGGACAAGAACTTGATGTGCTCATAAAGGCCCCACAATGACCCAATATCTCCTAGTCATTAAGATTCCCTCGTGCCCTCTCCCTACTTTTATATGCTTTTTCTAAAATTTCTTCATTTCATCTTAGAAGAAATCCCCACTTGCATATTTTAAGTGCTTTAAATAAGCATTTGGGTCTACAGCGAGGTATATATCAAGTAAAACATTTAGCAGGCACTTCACATAGAACTTAAAGAGTCAATGTTCTACAGTTTTACCCTAAACATTCCTACAATGGAAGAAAATAAGATGTCTTTCAATCTAGTCTTTGATCAGTATTGTGCATTGGACAACTTGAAGGGGAACGGTTTTAGTCTGAAATTATATGCAAATAAAGAGACTTATGAGTGTTTCCCAAATCAAAAGGTTCACCGAATGCACAGCAATTAGCAACTGCAACAATCATGCTTTACGGAGAGATGCCCAGAGTCACCCTGTCTCCACATCTTATGATATCAATGCACTATGACTCCAACTCTGCATCCAGCCATAAGCCACTAAATCTAAATACTAATCCTTGTTATATCACATTTCTGAGCAATAGCAAAATTATATTGCCTCTGTTCTTAATAATCCATGCTTGGATCAGAGTGGATCAAATAGTGATATAAACAATTAAACATCAAACAAATTAAAACAGATAAAGGAAAATATATTCTTTTCATACAAAACTCATATCCATAGTTGGATTAGATCAGATCAGAAGATAGTTCATTAATAACAACTGGATTCGACTCCCTCCCTCTCTCCCTCTCTATCTAAAAGAACTAGAATTCAACTACGCTATATACAAAAGAAAAACAAAATAAAAAGAGAAGGAGAGGATTTGAACAAAAAAAGAGTTATTTTTAGTTTGAAGTACCTCAAAGAGAGCCCTCTTTAGCTGAAAGCCTCTTCAAGAACTCATAGGTGGTGATCATGGTGGTGGCCGATACTGACATCGATGCCCACCTCGGACCCAGCCCTCGGTAACACGCCCCCCAACCCCCTTCCCGCAGAAGACTCCTCACCGTTCGTCCAATAGTCATCCTCTCACTGTCGCCATCCAAAACCTGCATCCTCGTCTTGATGGTGTCCAGCGGCATCGTCACAATAGCCGAGGCTCCACCCGCCACCGCAGCGCTGGCTCCCTGCACTACCACCAACGCCCCGTATCCCGGCCTTAACTCGCTGCCGCTGCCCATGTGGTAGCCAACGCCCTCCCAGATCAGCCTCTGAGCAAGGGAGTAGGATGCCCACCAAACCGCATTGGACGGAGCATACGTGAGAATCGACATCCCGAACCCTCGGTACAGACCGCGGAGTCCATCGGAGCAGAGGATTTTCCTAAAGGCGTCAACCCCGCCGCGGTACTTGGCCGCGGTGGCGGATCCTTGAACCATGAGGCGTTGGCTGACCACATCGATGGGAGTCCAGATGAACTGGGCAGCGACAGCCGCGCTGAGGCCGGCGGCGGCAGAGGCGGCAGCCGAAGCGGCAGGCTCAGGGACCCCGAGGCGGAGGGTGGCGGTCCCGACGGCGCTCTTGGTGGCCTCAAGCGCGCCCATGTAGAGCGCCCGCGCGGGGACAGTACCGGCGAGGGAGGTGACGAAGCCGCGGTAGAATCCCCGAGGCCCCTCGTGACGGAGTATCGCCGCCGCCGCCCGGAGACACGGTGGCGGGGGCTGCGCGACCTGGAGCCGCGTCTTGAGCACCACCGCCGGGTACAGCGCCGCAGACACACCAGAGAACAGTGCCGCGCCCAGGGCGAAGAACCTCCACTTATCCAGCATCTCCCAATCTACCTCCGCCGGCAAGTGGACCTCCCCCGCCGCCGCGGTCGCCGCTGCTCCCTCCTCCTCCTCCTCCGCCCCTGTCGCTGCCATAAAACTCATCTCCTCTGGCTTCTTACTCTATCTCCTCTACCTTCTTACTCTCAAACCCTCGACCTCTCCTCCATCTCTACAGATCTAAATCAACCCTAACCTTATTTCTATTCACACTAAATTAAGCATCCAGTTTAGACTTATTCACATAAGGAGGGAGAGAACGAGGGAGCAAAGCTTCTCTCGAGAGGAGTTCCTGATCGCGATGAGCTCACCGAAAAACGACCGCATCGAGCCAACGAAAAACTCGATCCACGATTTGGCTCAGCGAGCGAAAAGGAGGAGGGGGGACGATGATGCGCAGCTCCGCGGATGGATAGGGCGAAGCAAAAGAGCGTTGCTTTTGAGATTTCGGATGTCTTTTATGCATATTTATAGACTCGTTCATTACTTCACTCACCCGGGAGAAAATAGTAATTGGACAGACACGTGGCGTTGCATGTTTCGTGATCGCGCGTTGGGAGCCGCGAAGTCGGTCTCCGCCAGACCAGGATGACGTGTCGGGTCTTACTGTCTCCAGCCCTCTTGTCGCGACTTGGCCCGTACCATTCGCCACCGGATCTCCCTGTAAATTCCATTTCTAGAATTGCGTTTAGAGAAACCCTACCTTCCATATGATTGGTTCAAATCTTGGACCTAGATAGGAAACGTCAGTATATGATAGGGTATTTTAGTTTTGGTAATTATAAAAAGAGTTTTTATTTTTCAAGTTCTGTTTATCACCTGTTTTCTTACCCGAGACAAACCCGGAACGACGATTGGCCAACACGGCGTCAACGGAAGAGCACGAGAGGGAACTAATGAGGCGGGTACAGACACTTTAAAAGATTTTATTCGCCCTGCTTTATGATTCGGTGTGCGGCCGAGTTGGTGCGGGGGAGAACGATGGGCCTATCCGATCAGATTGAATCTGAACCGTCGGATGAGATGGTCCCCGAGGCAAAAGAGAAGCCCATAGAATGATGGTGGGTGGCACGTAGGGCTGTCCACTGTTCGGTTCAAACCGAACCGAACCGAAGAACCGAAACAAAATTTTTGGTTCGGTTCGGTTTCAACCATTGTAGGTTCGGTTCTTTGACCCGAACCGAACCGAAATTTGTATTTCGGTTCGGATTCGGTTCCCGGAATTCGGGAACCGACCCGAACCGAAAACCGAATTAATTAATTTTTTTTTTTTTAATTTTTAACTGAATTAAGTAAATAAGTATTAAATAATTATTTTTAATTTTTAATTTTTAATCAAATTAATTAAAAATTCGGTTTTCGGGTTGAAAACCGAACCGAACCGAATTATTTCGGTTCGGGTTAAATCGGGTTAGGAAATGTTCGGTTCGGGTTCGGGTTCCGATTTGGGTAAAGAAAAAATTTCGATTTGGGCTTGTTCGGTTCGGTTTGGTTCGGTTCGAACCGAATGGACAGCCCTAGTGGCACGCATGGGGACACATCTCCAATTGCTGATGGTGCCCTAAATTTAGGACAAGCAATAGACATTATTAGTGCAATAATTGTATTAATTGAGACATTATTAGTACAAGAATATTTGAAATTATTTTGATTAAATCCGATCGAGACCGACAATAATCAAACTAATGATTAATAAATTTAGTTCGTTGTTAAGCGGTTTTAATGAACTTTTAATAACTCTTGAATAGTAGGCCACATATCATAAATGAGATATGTATTGATAAAAATTCTTATACTCAAAAAATTATTTATATCCAAATCGCAATCATCCCATCTCATTTTGTTAGAATGATTTCAGATCTCATTAAGATCAATTAAAGCAATATCGAAGTTTATGAGGTTAATTTTTAGCCTTCCATTCATAGAAAGTTCATTGAAAATTTTTCGCTTTTCATTTGACAAAAACCTTAGAGAGGGTGACCATCAAAGGTTATCTGATGCAACATTAGTAAAAAAATAAATAAAATCATAAACGAATAATACAAGAAAAACAAACAAGAAAATACATCGATGATGCATATAATTATCTTCTATCTCTCTATCTTATTTTTGAACGAATCGATCTAATTTTTGGCATTAAAGTGTTGTACGAGTTCATAATGTTGCGATGATTTTATCAAGATGTTAAAACCAAAAGGTTTAAGTAGATTTTTAGCCGCTATTTATTCAAGTAAAAGGGCATTTTATTGCTCGAAATTAAATTTATTGTAAATAATATATCTAATTGCAGTAAATAAATTAGATCTTATCACTATAAGAATTCAGTGATATATTAATGAATTTAAATTGACGTCAATGAAAGGCATCAGTTTGTATCCGAATTAAAAGCAATTAAAAACTTACATATCAAAATCGGTGTAGGTGTGCTGGCTTTGGTCTGATTTAGGCTCTAGCTTGAATCTTAAAATTAAGGCCATTGTTGTCAATGCTTTATAGATTTTATGATTTTTTAAAAATAAGGTTTTGCATGGTGAAAGACGACCTCTCATCCCTCGTGTGGTTATAAGAATTGTAACAAATTCTTTGAATTATATCAAGCCTCACAATCCTAAAGGCCCTGTTCCAAATACCTTCAATGCTTGTATTTGGTCTCCCCCTCCGGTGGGAATCTCACTACTATATTTTGGTTCTGTGATCACGTCACTTTTGGGAACGGTAAAAAAAATGTTCCCATACATCACTTACGGATACAGTTTTAGCCAGTGTACTATGGGAACACAAAAGAAACCGTTCTCTTAGACAATACAATATGGGAACACAAAAACAGCCGTTCTCTTTTAAATCATTCCCATATGTAAAAAATGGAACGATAATAAATCGTTCCTAAAGTTTTCAACCAATCATTTTTTCCCCTCTTAAATCGTTCCTAAAAATTTTTGCCCCCGAGTCTTTTTTCCCCCAGCCAATTCGCGCATCTAAAATTCCACTCGCGCGACTCTCCCGCTCTCTCTGTTGCGACTCTCCCACTCTCTCTCTTGCCAAAGTTTTCTCTCCCGCAGGAGATCGTCCGGTGCCACCTCCGTCGGGTGCCACTGATCTTGCTCCCGTTCGCCATCGCCCACATACCCAAACCCTCCGCCTTCCTTCTCTAGCCTAGGCGAGCCCTCAGGTGGACTCCCAATCATTGCGCGCTTCAGGTCGACTCCCAATCAGCCTGGGCGAGCCCTAAGGTGGCCATATCATTGTGTGTTGTGTTTATTGCTTCCAATGACATTAAAAAAACGCCTCATTCCATTTTGTCTTGTCACAAGAAGTTGGAATTTGAAAGGTGTCTCCTTTTCTTCTTCGTTCCCTCTCCTCTCATTTGAAATCTCAAATCCTCACAAGGTAAGCTGAAGCCTGATCTCTTGGACCGTATGTTTACTCGAAATTAGGGTTTAAGGTTTTGTAGATTTGAGGTTTTATTTCAATATGTTGTTTATGACTTAAATATTTATTTCAATATGAGGTTTTGTAGATTTGAGGTTTTATTTCAATATGTTGTTTAAGTATTAAAGATATTTTGAGGTTTCGATATGTTATTTTAAGGATTTATTTCATTGATCAAGTTTCAACTATGCCCTTGGTCAATCTTACCACCAGCTGCATGAATAAATTTCACATCTAATTAAATTTGTATTGTTAATAACCACAAGCCACCAACATAATACAACATGTATTAAAAAAAAAGATTCAGTAGGTACAAGCTCACGGGGACTTCATAGGTTCACGGAGTATCTAATATGTCCAACTTTGCATCACATACCATGTTAAATTGTTAATCACATTTAGTTAGGTGAACACAATAATATTAACATAGGGATTCAAAGACAAAACCTTTTGACAGAAACACTTAAACCAAGAAGGCAACTTATATTGTTACTACTATACAGTTGCGACATTGTCAAAACATCAATCACATCCCTTATTGGAAGCACAACAAAGTGCAGCATGTATAATGCATGCCTTAGCATGCAGTGGGGATTTTACTTTAATTAATTAATTTATTCTTTTACTATGATTAGATGGTGGAAGTGTGCAACTTTAAAGATAGTAAATATAAGACTCTAAAATAGGATGGAGAATAAAAAGGTTTGCGATGAAAGTAATGATAAAATTAACAGTAATACTATGTGCAACTTGATGGCTAATAGAACTAGCTAGGTGTGGCATAGTTAATTCTTGGAGAGTCTCAAGGTAAAGGTGCAGCTTCTAGGAGAGATAGTGAATTAATTTCAATTTGGCATATGGAGTTTACTTTAACTCTCATTTTGCCTTTAAAATTTTTAAGAAGTCTTATTTTGCGCAATGAAATTTATTTTGAGTGCCACTTTAGTTTTTAAATTTTGAAAAGTCTCAATTTAGTCCCTCAAATTCACTTTGATTCCCACTTTAGCACTTACTATTTAAAATAGTCTTCTTGTTAGCTTAAATATAGTTTTGATTTAGACTTATCCAAAAACCACTAACTAATTGATGTCATTCCCATATTGTACAAAACCATCCTTGATTCAAACATATACTCAATGAACTTGTAATTATGCCACAACAATATTGCATAATTATTGTCACAAAGTGAGATCTTCAAATTGTTAGGGCTAAAGTAAGAATTAAAACAAATTTTATAATTGTACATTTTTATATTTTCTTGCATTGGAAAAAAATATGATCATATTTATGCCTACATGTTCTAAGTGATTTTGCACTATGTTGGAGTTGCATGTATAACTCATCAAGTTGATGTTGTCGTTTCTTACCATTTGCATTTTTTATTTATGTAGTTAAGTGAAATCAATGGATAAATAATGGGTTCAAATACCGAGATTTAGTACAGAGTATATCAATGGTGTCCAATGTTTCCTAGATTTTGCTTATAATAAAGGAAGGCCTCAGGGATGGGAGATTTTATGCCCTTGTACGAAATATGGTAATGGTCGTTGGTTGACAAAAGATGTAGTCTTTGAACATTTAATAGACTATGGATTTCTAAAAGGCTACACTGATTGGGTAAACCATTGTGAGGAGTTAACAATGCTCACAAAGGATGATGATGACATCGATGATGGAGAGAATTGCATGGATGACATGGATGATATGGATGGATTGTTGCATGATAGATTTAGAGAAGTGGCAGAAGAAGATGGAGTTACAGAGGATTCTAATGAAGATGCCAAAAAGTTTTATAATTTATTAGAGGAGGCAAACAAGGAATTGTACCCCGGTTGTAAAAAATTTTCTACCTTGTCCTTCATCATTCGGTTATATTTGATGAAGTGTCTCTTTGGCTGGAGTAATGTGTCATTCAATGCACTCTTAGAGCTACTAAAAGAAGCTATTCCAGATTTGAACATCCCCCAATCTTTTAATAAAACAAGAGTCATGATAAGGGACTTGGGCCTTGATTATAAAAAGATTGATGTTTGTCCTAATAATTGTATGTTATATTAGAAAGAGCATGAGAAAGACAAATCTTGTCATATTCGCGGTGCTTCATGGTGGGTTGAGAATTCACAGGTAGAGAATGAGCTAGAAAATCCCAAGCAAGGTCACAAAGTAGCGGCTAAAGTTTTAAGACACTTTTCGTTAATTCCTAGACTTTAAAGGTTGTTCATGTGTGAGAGGACTGCAAATTTAATGAGATGGCATGAGGAAGAGCGAATACGAGATGGAAAGTTAAGGCATTCTGCTGATGGCAGAGCATGGAAGGACTTCGATAAGCGTTATCCTGATTTTGCTAGTGACCCACACAACATAAGACTTGGGTTGACTAACGATGGATTCAATCCATATAGGACCATGAGTATTTCTTATAGTATATGGCTGGTAATACTTATGCCATACAACCTTCCACCATGGTTATGTATGAAGTCGGAGTATTTTATGTTGTCTTTGATTATCCCTAGACCACACTCTCCTGGGACTGATATTGATGTGTACTTGCAATCATTGGTTGAAGAGTTGAAAATTGTGTGGGAGCTGGGAGTAGACACATATGATGCTTTAAAGAATCAAACTTTTAAGTTGCGAGCAGCCATTTTATGGACTATTAGCGACTTTCCTGGATATGCTATGTTGAGTGGTTAGAGCACAAAGGAAAAATTAGCATGTCCATCTTGTAATTATAACACTAATTCAGTTTACTTGAAGCATAGTAGAAAGATGTGTTATATGGATCACCATATTTTCTTGTCGATGAGTTATGATTATAGAAGAAACATACGGGATTTCAATGGAAAAGAAGAACATAGGCATGCTCCTAATTTGTTAGAAGGGACAAAGATCTTGGACTTGTTGCAAGACTTTGTCAATTCATTTGGGAAGATGCAAAAGAAAAACATTTGTGGTCCTTGGAAGAAGAGGTCCATTTTTTTTGAATTGTCATATTGGAAGCATAATAAACTATGACATAATCTTAATGTCATGCATATTGAAAAGAATATATTTGACAATGTGATAGGGACTTTGTTGGACATAACGGGGAAGACAAAAGATCATGTTAATGCCTGTTTAGATTTGCAAAAGCTAGGAATTAGAAAGAAACTTCAATCCGAAACCAGTGGATCAAGGCAAGAAAGTAAAGTATGCAAAAGTATGCTTTAACATGAACAAAAAAGAGAAGTGTATTTTCTGTAGCGTTCTCAATGTAGTAAAATTACCCGATGGTTGTGCAGCAAATATTTCAAGATGTGTTCACCAAGATGGCTTGAAAGTCTCAGGGTACAAGAGTCATGATGCTCATTTCATGGTACACTACTTGCTCCCAGTAGAAATGATTAGCACACTTCCTCACCAAGTGGCCTATCCTCTGATACGTCTATGTTCTTTTTTTCGTTCCATATGTCAAAGAGTTATTGATGTGAATGATTTAGAGACCTTAGAATTTGAGATTGCTGAAACACTTTGCCAATTAGAGAGGATTTTTCCTCCTTTATTTTTTGATGTAATGCTTCATTTGCCTATTCACCTACCAAATGAGATAAGATTAGGTGGTCCCATTCATTCTCGGTGGATGTATTCACCAGAAAGAGAGTTGGGAAAGTTGAAGGCTTATGTGCGCAATAAAGCTCGTCCAGAAGGTTCAATAGCTGAGGGTTACTTAGTTGAGGAATGCTTGACATTTTGCTCAAATTATATGAACTCTAATGTGGAGACACAGTGGAACAGAGTGATAAGAAATGCTGACACATGTGAGTCTTTTGATGCTGAGCTTTCTAGTTTTTTTTTACCCATGGGTCGTCCTATAGGAGGGAAGAAAAAAGGTAATTTATTTTCGATGGACAACAATGAAAAGAACCAAGCTCACCGGTATATCTTGTTCAATTGTGATGAAGTTTAGCCTTACATTAGGTAAATAACTATTCTTTGCCCTTAAAAATTTGTTTATAAAGTCATTTGAATCATTATTGTAACAAAATAATTTTTTTGTAGTGAACATAAAAATATCATAAATCGGAAGAGAGGAAGAAAGTGGACCAAAGCAAAAAGTCAAAGCCATGATTATATTGATTGGTTTAAAAATCGTGCAATGGAGGAGGATGTCCCTGATCGACTGAAGGAGTTGTGTAGAGGGCCAAATAAAGTTGCAAGAAGGTTTTTGGATTATGTCATCAATGGATGTAAATTTCATACTAGGCAGCGTGATGCAAGTCGCAGAACACAAAACAGTGGTGTTACTTTGGTGTCAATCACTCAAAGCTTTGCTAGTAGTAAGGATCAAAATCCGACGACGAATGCAGTTACTTATTATGGTGCAACTATTGAAATAATTGAGCTAGACTATTATGGTAATTTCAAGTTTGTCTTGTTTAGATGTGATTGATTTGAAGTAGAATAAAAAAAGTATGGGTTGACTTGTGTTCACTTCGATAAAAAATGTTATATGGATGATCCATTTATGCTCGCTTCTCAAGTCCAACAGTGATTCTATGTTCGCGATCCCTCTAATGACAATAGGTATTACGTTATGAAAACTCTTCATAGAGAGATTTCTAATGTGAATGACCAATCATATTATGCCGAAGAAATATATAATATTGAGTCATCTGAACCAGCAACTAATTTGTCTTTGTCTGATGATGAAATTGATGTTGAATGGGCAAGGGACGACATAGAGCCCACCATTGTTGAAAATTATTCAGCTGTTTCAAATGAAATGGAGTCTAAAGAAGAGTCCGACTTTGATGACACACTCTGGGACTACTTTGATTGATATTCCTGTATTTTCACATTTTTTGGTTGATCGATGAAGCAAATGATTCTATCATATTATGCTATAGTGGCCCATCGGGGATTTGCACAATCAGGTTAAACTTAGACTTTTTTCCTATTCAATTCCAATTCATATATCTGTCTAGCATGATGGATTGTGCTGCATAAGTAGCAAATTCAAATATTTGAAGGATTCCTATGCAATGGTGGTACTTCAATTCTCTATTTATCCTTTAATAAATGTGGCTGATAAGGATTCCAATGTCTTGATGGTTATCTTTTTGGTTGTTTATGCATAAGCTAAATTTCCGTTATATGATGATTGATTGGTGTTCCACATTTGTGTATGTTTTATGATCTGCATGTATTTCTTTGAAGCCTACTTAGATATTTATGCCGCTCATAAATTACCCACCTTGCCTAAACCACTTGAGGGTGTAATTAATGAAGAAAAAATTAAATGAGCTCAAGCATATGGAGTCCATAAAATGTTTGTTTTCTTGGCACCTTCTGTGTACAATCAAAGTTCAAGCTAATAGCTCATACTGCTTGTAAATATTTCTGGTTTTTGCCAGACCGTTTATCATCTTGATAGTTGATACTTAATTTGCATTGCCTCCTTTATGCAGCCACTTTCACTTTATTCATGAAGCTGTCACCATACTGAAGGATACTGCAATTCTATATTTTGGCATATTACCAAGATTTTGAGAGGTAAAGAAGCACCTTGCTTTCTTTTAATACATATATCTCCATGATTCATTTGCATTACATCTTTAACTACAGGTCTTTGGGAGTTTGCTAGCAGCCAATAGCTTGATTCAGATCAGAGAACTCTAAAAAGTAGTAAGAAACTGTTTTCTCACTTTCTAGATATCTGAGCTCTGTTGCTTAATAGGATATTCTGATGGTTGTCAAGAGACAATTCTACTATACTTGTATTGTGATGTGTCTGTTGCTCATTTTCTTTGATATGTTGGTGCCATGGTTAGGTGTTTGGTCCGCTAGATAACATATTCACCCAGATGTTATTGTACCTTATCAGCCACTACCCAGATGCCATGGTTAGGTGTTGATACTACCCTACTATTTTAGTATAAAGGCTTATACTGATATGAATAAAAGCTTACAATTATATGCCTTTTAAAGTGTTTATAATTCAGAATTACATGATGACATCTGGATAACTTGAACAAATCAATATCAGCTATAGGCAAAAGTATAATGATAGCATGAAGGATACTGATATAGTGTCCTGATATCAGGATACATGTTGATATTGATGTTGCTATAGGCAAGGATACTTCAATATCAGTATCCTGATATCTATCAGGATACTCATATCGGTATACTAATATTACTGATACTTGATATCTAGTGCCTGAGGATGACATTCCATTATGATAGTAAGTTTGCTCCACTATGATCTAGCATATCACATGTAGAATCCACTTTAGCTCATAATGTTGTTGAAAGTAGGACAATTCCCCAACAAGAAAAATTGCTATGCAAAAAGTGAATTAATAGCAATTTACTTAGATCCTTTAGCAGCGTGACTTGCCTAGAACAAACAAAACTATGTTAAATGGACAAGGACACATGTATAATCAAACATTAAAAGGTAAAAGAAATTAAGCACAAGTTTAAAGGTAAAAGAAATTAAGCACAAGTTTAAAGGATTTAGCTACTGCCATTACTTAACAAAATAGTAGTATTAGAAATTGTGGCTTACTAATTTTCATAAGACATCATGCTCCAGTATACCTGTTACTGAGTAGTCCAAGTAGATAACCACAGCAGTGAACATCCAGAAGTATCCTTAATAATTTAGCATGTAGTCTATGTAGGTGTTTCTATTAGTGATATCTAGCTTGATTAAATTAATAAGCAGCTGATCTTAGGTTGAATGATCGCATTCAAAATAGTGGAGCACACTAGAGAAATTGAGCTGAAAGTATTAAAAGAAGTTGG